>JAUPFV010000003.1:61226441-62545948 GCA_036936605.1 Limnanthes douglasii subsp. nivea | reverse complement strand
AACTAGGCCTGATTTATCCCCCAGATATAAATCTGAAGGCAAGATACAAGACACCGGTGGAATCTGAGGGACCATAATGATATTTTATCATCAACAGAATGTGAAGCAAAAGAGATGTGTTTGTTCCTGATATTTTAGGACAGTCCTTACGCAATCTGCTAACCGATAAAAGTAATAATACGTTGCAACTCCTTCCATAAAATATCAATTACTAACATACTATCATATTTGTCAAATATAGTCGATATTACCGCCTGTCTAGGGAAGACTTCTTCAATTATCTTCTCCATAATTTCCTATAAATAATTATTCGCCTAATTATATATCCAATTACACTTTTGAATTCCTATCCCTAACTCCTATTTAAATCATTTATCCTTCGCAAAGCTAAATATTTAAGTTTTAGTCATCGGCGCATACTGACTTCTAGTTATAAGAAATATTACATGCATACCTTCGAGGCTAATGTTCGTGGGTTGGAAACACTTTGCCTATCATGAATCACTCGAATTTCATCATATAATATCGGATTCGCTCGGAAGATACCAAGCTGAATAACCTGTCGTTATTCGAAGAAGAAGGCACATATTTCGAAACCATCGTCACTCTTCCACTTCGTCAACTTGGTTCTGAATTGAAATAACCGGTGGATAGACAGCATCCACGGTTTCACCGCACAATGGCAAAGAAAGAGATTAAAATCACCATAATCGTCAAATAATACATCGACTGAACTTGGTTCTGAATTGAAATAACCGGTGGATAGACAGCATCCACGGTTTCACCGCACAATGGCAAAGAAAGAGATTAAAATCACCATAATGTGGTATCTATCCGGATGAAAACCGTACAGAAACTATAAAGCACTTGTCGTATAAGAAATGTTTCGCGTCTCACATTCAAAAGTAGCTCAAAAACAGCATATCCACCTATTATTTGGATCAGTATCAGGGACATACTTGAGATCATCTCTACTGAGCCCTTTATCCATCAGTTATCTTAATTGATGATGATATGAAATATGGTCAGATTTCATAGTGATATCATACTAATCGGTGTTTGTATAACCAATTTCTAAATACACTTGATAGAATAAAAAACCTATCGACCTACAAAAAATTCAGATATGAACATTATTGGTTTTATAGGAGAATATGCGAAACTACTGAGAGAGTTGGAGGTCGATGTCTATATCAAAAGAGAAAGTTATAAGAAAATTTTGAATATCATATTTGTGGTGGTTGACAATCGTACGACTTACACTTTTATTCCGTAGTACGAATGGGATTGGGGACTGGCATTGATGGGATGACATTCCACCTTCTAACTGGGTAGCCAAATTATGGACATGCCTATTCCTTTATGAAAGGGTAGGTGCAGTTACAATATCTCCTCCAAAATAATTAATGATTCGAAGAAGCTGATCAGTCCAGATACTGTCTTAGTTTTTTCTGTTATCACCCCCACCTTATTTCGAGTTGGATCTCGATCCAGATACTCAGAGTCTACATCAAATCTTTCAAGGATCACCATTGCACCCTCTTGAGCAGATGTTCCAGGATTGTTCGAAGGACCTGTCCGAGGAGCATTGTCCGATCTGTTTCCACTCAGTCTTTTAATGTATGCCCCCATCTTTCCCCTCTCAATAAGGTTTTAGACCTCTTGTTTCAATGCTATGCAGTCTTGAGTATTATGGCATATAGCATTGTGATATTGGCAAAACCAAGTGTTCCGATTTTCTTTAGGGGACTGCAATGCCGCCGGCTTTCGAAAGTGTACTTCATCCTTGGTTTTATCATAAATTGTAGCTACATTTTCCTTTAGTTCAGCGAACCATTCAGGCTAGACCCAAGGACCCCTCTTACGTTTGGTTTGTTGGCTCTGGGTCTGGTTCTGATTGCACTGAGTTTGTTTGGACCGGTTAGACCCTTGTCCGGTCTCCTTTGCCCTGTAACCAGATTGGTTAGTGGCTGGAGGAGTTGTTGTGGTGGTGGACCTCACCTGACGGTCCACCCTCGTTTTCTTTGTTTCTTCCATATTAATCTGTTTTTCCACTTGGTTTAATAAGCCGCCCCAGGTCATAGCCTTCTTCCGGGTCACGGAATCAGTTAAGTTCCCAGGATTCAATCCATGTCTAAGAGAAGCAATTGCCACTTGCTCAAAACAGTCTGCTAGTCCGTTCTTTATATTCACGAAACGACTTATGTAATCTTTCAAAAACTCGGTTGGTTCCTACGCACAATGGATAATGGTATCCCTATTACCCTTGAGTTCTTTAATCCTAACAAATTTCCTCCAGAAGGCAACCCAAAATGTATCAAAGTTTCTAATACATCCCTGAGGCAAGTTTTTATACTATTTAAGAGCACTCCCCGTACAAGTTTGGGGGAAAGCTCTATACAAGAGCTTATTATCGTCATCAAAATTCATAATGGAGTTCTTGAATTTCTCAAGATGGTTTCCCGGATCACGACTTTCATCATATTTTTCTATCTTAGAGCTATCAAACCTTTTAGGAAGGTGTACGGACAGTATTTTCGCAGACAAAGGTGACTGCCTCCAGTTTTATTGCGACTAAAAATAGTATCTTCATTAGGAGTTGCAAAAATACCTGGTTCAGACTGAAGGGTAAAGGGATCAATTATCAACATTATCGTTTGAACATCATTTCCCCTCTAAATTGTATATTTGAGACTGGACGCCTTAGGGCACCTAATTTACGCATATAGATTTAGGGTTTATGATATATCTTTTGAAAAAAAATGATAAGCATAAAAGGCCAAGGCTTAGCTAATTTTTAAACTGAATTTTACTTTGACAGACCTTTACCTAGTCAGGAGCATGTACCTCCATCATGGACATAAAATACATGGATGAAAATTTTATTCCTTAAGAACAATAAATTTGAAACTAAAGCCTAGAAAAGTGTTGCATTAGAGTTCAGACATGTAATTTAGTTGGTTATATATTCAGCAAAAGGAGTATATAGGCAGTTCTATCTCAACATGCAGCTTTATTTATGCACCATCCGAATTCAATCAAGGAGGTCTACATACTAGTTGAGAGGTTGACAACTTTGAATAGGTTTATTTCGTGATTCTCAGGCTAGTGTTTAATTTTCTTACAAGTTTTAAAATTTCCATCGTTTATAGTGGAGTGAAGAATTTGACCAGTATTTTTACAACATCAAGGAGTTTTAAATGTCTCACGAGGTTTTGTCAAAACCTAAAACACTTTATAACTATTTAATAGTGATGAGTTCAGATTATCCAGTCACAACCTACTGTATTATTCAGACAAGGGCAATTCGGACAATAACGTACCACTGAACTATTCGGACATGATAAAATTAAAAAACACCTAAACACTTTTTGACTAAGCTATGTGCTAATCAGCTTAAAAGATTAATGGGTCCTTAAACTTGACCCGGTTTCATAACTTGAACCGTAAGCCTATGGGTCCTTAATTAAGGGTATAAATACCTCAACCACTTTCATTAATGACGGTAATGAACATTTAATACAACCACGCTGCTTAATTTTCTCACTAATTTACACACTAAACACTTCACAAAACACTTTACAAAATTACCCCCAACCCAAAATAAACCACACCAAATTGGCGACCACAGTGGGAGGCATCGGTGCCTGAATCTTGCATTCAAAACCAGTAGAAAAGACCTGTTCGGATGGATCCGAACGAGCAAGCAACTCCACCACCTGTGGTGGAGGTAGTTGGGGAAAACAAGGAATACACCATCGAAGAGCGAGACAAGTTGAGAGAGAAAATAGAGGCGTTGAGGGCCATAAAACAGACATTGAGGAATACACCACTCGTTGAGGGCCATAAAACAGGCGTTGAGCGAAAATAGAGGCGTTGAGGAATACACCACTCGTTTTCTTTGTTTCTTCCACATTAATCTGTTTTCCCACTTGGTTTAATAAGCCGCCCCAGGTCATAGCCTTCTTCTGGGTCACAGAATCAGTTAAGTTCCCAAGATTCAATCCATGTCTAAGAGAAGAAATTGCCACTTGCTCAAATCAATCTGCTAGTATGTTCTTTGTATTCACGAAACGACTTATGTAATCTTTTTAAAAACTCGTTTGGTTCCTCCGCACAATGGATAATGGTATCCTCATTACCCTTCAGTTTTTTACTCCCAACAAATTGCCTCCGGAAGGCAACCCAAAATGTATCAAAGTTTCTAATACATCCTTGAGGCAAGCTGTTATACCATTTAAGAGCACTCCCCGTAAAATTTTGGGAGAAAACTCTGCACAAGAGCTTATTATCGTCATCAAAATATATCATGAAGTTCTTGAATTGCTCCAGATGGTTGTCCGGATCCCGACTATCATCGTATTTCTCCATCTTAGATCTATCAAACCTTTTAGGAAGGTGTACACACAGTATTTTTGTAGACAAATTTGACTCCATCTAGTTTTTATTGCGACTAAAAACAGTATCTTCATTAGGAGTTGCAAAAATACCTGGTTCGGACTGAAAGGCAAAGGGATCAATTAGCAATTGATCAACATGCTTGTGGATGATCCTTTTCCCTGGTGCCTTTTGAGCCTACCATGGTTGTCCCTCTTTCTTAAGTGTTTTTTGGTTAATTTCATCTTTTTTCGGATTTCCCCTCATCACTGCTTAAGGAGAATGATTCTTCAAGCTCTGCCTCATTTGAAGAGCTGCTGGAGGATTCAGATCCAGAATTTTCAACAGGCTTAGACCGGTGTTTTTTCTTTGAACTGAGGTGAGTCTTTAGAGATGGCTTATTCTCCCCAGGGTTGTTAGTATGATGAAGTACTGACGGTCCGAATTTTTCCTTGATACATTTCTCTGCTTTCTTATGGCTCTTAGCGCCTCTATTTCATCCTTCATCTGGTCTCGTTCCTCGATGGTGTACTTCTTATTTTCCTTTGCTCCCTGCACCTCAGAAGGTGGATTATTTAGCCCATTCTGATCCATCCGAACATTTTTCCTTACTGGTTTTGAATGTAAAATTCGGGCACCATCGCCTCCCACTATGGTCGCCAATTTGGTTTGGTTTATTTTGGGCTGAGGGTAGACTGGTAAATTGTTTAGAGAGTGTTTTAATAATTTTGTGGTGTTTTGTGTTTAGTGTGTAGAGTATAGAGATAATTAAGTTGTCTTCTTGTATTAAATTCTGATCACCCTCATTAATGAGAGTGGTTGGGGTTTTTATACCTTAATTACTGACCCATGGGCTTATTGGGTCCTGTCATGAAAATGGGTCGAATTTAAAGACCTAATAGTTTTAAGTTGATTAACAAACAGCTTAGTCAAAAGTTAATACATTTGTCTTGTTCATATATTTAGTGGTGTGATATGGTCTGAATTGTCCGTATTCGGATAAGTGGATTTGCTTAGGTGTGATGACCGAAATCTCAGAACTCATCACCATAGAGAATTAATTTATCGAGCTAACATTAAATACTAATACGAGTATAAAAATTTAAATGTACTTTTTCGGAATCTATTACCCATGAATTCACTAAGAGAAGAAATAAATACTAATAAGTTATGCAAATATCGCAATGACATCGGTCATTATTGGTGTGGATTATTTTCGACTGAGGGCAATTTTGTTAGATGTTTTGTGGTATTTCAAGGGTATTAAATGTTTAAGTGTTTTGTGGTGAGAGATTTAAGCTGCATGGTTGTATTAAATGTTCATTACCCTCATTAATGAAAATGGTGGGTATTTATACCCTTAATTATGGGTCATATGGGCTTTCGGATCAAACTTATGAAATCGGGTCGAGTTCAAAAATCCATTAGTTTATTAAGCAGATTAGCAATTAGCTTAGCCAAAAAGTGTTTAGTATTCTTAATACTTTTGTCCTGTCCGGATACTTCAGTGGGTGATTATTGTCCGGATTACCCCTTTCCGGTTTCTACAGTGAGTGATGAATATTTCCGAACTCATCATAGCCCCTTTTTTTAGGTTTTTTCGAAGGTCTTTGGCAAGACCGAAAAATCCGTTTAGGGACTAGCAACATTATTCGGACTGTTTATGTATTCAGCTCAGGGTTTATCCAAACTGAATACTTCTCAGAAGTTCAAGAGTTCTGCTATGGATCGTGGGACATGTGTCGCATTTTGATTCATCTCACCAGCCGTTTTCTTCCTAGAATGGCGCTCCCACTAATCCTAAAAAGCAACCTCTGCATTTAATACTTATGACGTCAGCGCCGCCTTCAATCATTACTTTTGCCTTTGCATTTTCTCCTAGGTATTTGGTAACTTTTTTGCCTCACTAGTATAAATTACTTCCTTTTACTGTTTTACCATCTTCATCACTTTGTCATTTCTCCATTTCAGAGACTTTACTTCTCTTCTCAAAATCTTTCGTGTGTAGGTTTAAGTTCACGCCAAGAAACGCATTGGTGAAAGATGGTTGGCTAAATATTTCAGAGTTAGAAAAAGCACAAAAGGTTGAGCGAGAGAGACGTATTTATGGCCCTCAACGAGTGGTGTATTCCTCAACGCCTCTATTTTCGCTCAACGCCTGTTTTATGGCCCTCAACGAGTGGTGTATTCCTCAATGTCTGTTTTATGGCCCTCAACGCCTCTATTTTCGCTCTCAACTTGTCTCGCTCTTCGATGGTGTATTCCTTGTTTTCCCCAACTACCTCCACCACAGGTGGTGGAGTTGCTTGCTCGTTCGGATCCATCCGAACAGGTCTTTTCTACTGGTTTTGAATGCAAGATTCAGGCACCGATGCCTCCCACTGTGGTCGCCAATTTGGTGTGGTTTATTTTGGGTTGGGGGTAATTTTGTAAAGTGTTTTGTGAAGTGTTTAGTGTGTAAATTAGTGAGAAAATTAAGCAGCGTGGTTGTATTAAATGTTCATTACCGTCATTAATGAAAGTGGTTGAGGTATTTATACCCTTAATTAAGGACCCATAGGCTTACGGTTCAAGTTATGAAACCGGGTCAAGTTTAAGGACCCATTAATCTTTTAAGCTGATTAGCACATAGCTTAGTCAAAAAGTGTTTAGGTGTTTTTTAATTTTATCATGTCCGAATAGTTCAGTGGTACGTTATTGTCCGAATTGCCCTTGTCTGAATAATACAGTAGGTTGTGACTGGATAATCTGAACTCATCACTATTAAATAGTTATAAAGTGTTTTAGGTTTTGACAAAACCTCGTGAGACATTTAAAACTCCTTGATGTTGTAAAAATACTGGTCAAATTCTTCACTCCACTATAAACGATGGAAATTTTAAAACTTGTAAGAAAATTAAACACTAGCCTGAGAATCACGAAATAAACCTATTCAAAGTTGTCAACCTCTCAACTAGTATGTAGACCTCCTTGATTGAATTCGGATGGTGCATAAATAAAGCTGCATGTTGAGATAGAACTGCCTATATACTCCTTTTGCTGAATATATAACCAACTAAATTACATGTCTGAACTCTAATGCAACACTTTTCTAGGCTTTAGTTTCAAATTTATTGTTCTTAAGGAATAAAATTTTCATCCATGTATTTTATGTCCATGATGGAGGTACATGCTCCTGACTAGGTAAAGGTCTGTCAAAGTAAAATTCAGTTTAAAAATTAGCTAAGCCTTGGCCTTTTATGCTTATCATTTTTTTTCAAAAGATATATCATAAACCCTAAATCTATATGCGTAAATTAGGTGCCCTAAGGCGTCCAGTCTCAAATATACAATTTAGAGGGGAAATGATGTTCAAACGATAATGTTGATAATTGATCCCTTTACCCTTCAGTCTGAACCAGGTATTTTTGCAACTCCTAATGAAGATACTATTTTTAGTCGCAATAAAACTGGAGGCAGTCACCTTTGTCTGCGAAAATACTGTCCGTACACCTTCCTAAAAGGTTTGATAGCTCTAAGATAGAAAAATATGATGAAAGTCGTGATCCGGGAAACCATCTTGAGAAATTCAAGAACTCCATTATGAATTTTGATGACGATAATAAGCTCTTGTATAGAGCTTTCCCCCAAACTTGTACGGGGAGTGCTCTTAAATAGTATAAAAACTTGCCTCAGGGATGTATTAGAAACTTTGATACATTTTGGGTTGCCTTCTGGAGGAAATTTGTTAGGATTAAAGAACTCAAGGGTAATAGGGATACCATTATCCATTGTGCGTAGGAACCAACCGAGTTTTTGAAAGATTACATAAGTCGTTTCGTGAATATAAAGAACGGACTAGCAGACTGTTTTGAGCAAGTGGCAATTGCTTCTCTTAGACATGGATTGAATCCTGGGAACTTAACTGATTCCGTGACCCGGAAGAAGGCTATGACCTGGGGCGGCTTATTAAACCAAGTGGAAAAACAGATTAATATGGAAGAAACAAAGAAAACGAGGGTGGACCGTCAGGTGAGGTCCACCACCACAACAACTCCTCCAGCCACTAACCAATCTGGTTACAGGGCAAAGGAGACCGGACAAGGGTCTAACCGGTCCAAACAAACTCAGTGCAATCAGAACCAGACCCAGAGCCAACAAACCAAACGTAAGAGGGGTCCTTGGGTCTAGCCTGAATGGTTCGCTGAACTAAAGGAAAATGTAGCTACAATTTATGATAAAACCAAGGATGAAGTACACTTTCGAAAGCCGGCGGCATTGCAGTCCCCTAAAGAAAATCGGAACACTTGGTTTTGCCAATATCACAATGCTATATGCCATAATACTCAAGACTGCATAGCATTGAAACAAGAGGTCTAAAACCTTATTGAGAGGGGAAAGATGGGGGCATACATTAAAAGACTGAGTGGAAACAGATCGGACAATGCTCCTCGGACAGGTCCTTCGAACAATCCTGGAACATCTGCTCAAGATGGTGCAATGGTGATCCTTGAAAGATTTGATGTAGACTCTGAGTATCTGGATCGAGATCCAACTCGAAATAAGGTGGGGGTGATAACAGAAAAAACTAAGACAGTATCTGGACTGATCAGCTTCTTCGAATCATTAATTATTTTGGAGGAGATATTGTAACTGCACCTACCCTTTCATAAAGGAATAGGCATGTCCATAATTTGGCTACCCAGTTAGAAGGTGGAATGTCATCCCATCAATGCCAGTCCCCAATCCCATTCGTACTACGGAATAAAAGTGTAAGTCGTACGATTGTCAACCACCACAAATATGATATTCAAAATTTTCTTATAACTTTCTCTTTTGATATAGACATCGACCTCCAACTCTCTCAGTAGTTTCGCATATTCTCCTATAAAACCAATAATGTTCATATCTGAATTTTTTGTAGGTCGATAGGTTTTTTATTCTATCAAGTGTATTTAGAAATTGGTTATACAAACACCGATTAGTATGATATCACTATGAAATCTGACCATATTTCATATCATCATCAATTAAGATAACTGATGGATAAAGGGCTCAGTAGAGATGATCTCAAGTATGTCCCTGATACTGATCCAAATAATAGGTGGATATGCTGTTTTTGAGCTACTTTTGAATGTGAGACGCGAAACATTTCTTATACGACAAGTGCTTTATAGTTTCTGTACGGTTTTCATCCGGATAGATACCACATTATGGTGATTTTAATCTCTTTCTTTGCCATTGTGCGGTGAAACCGTGGATGCTGTCTATCCACCGGTTATTTCAATTCAGAACCAAGTTCAGTCGATGTATTATTTGACGATTATGGTGATTTTAATCTCTTTCTTTGCCATTGTGCGGTGAAACCGTGGATGCTGTCTATCCACCGGTTATTTCAATTCAGAACCAAGTTGACGAAGTGGAAGAGTGACGATGGTTTCGAAATATGTGCCTTCTTCTTCGAATAACGACAGGTTATTCAGCTTGGTATCTTCCGAGCGAATCCGATATTATATGATGAAATTCGAGTGATTCATGATAGGCAAAGTGTTTCCAACCCACGAACATTAGCCTCGAAGGTATGCATGTAATATTTCTTATAACTAGAAGTCAGTATGCGCCGATGACTAAAACTTAAATATTTAGCTTTGCGAAGGATAAATGATTTAAATAGGAGTTAGGGATAGGAATTCAAAAGTGTAATTGGATATATAATTAGGCGAATAATTATTTATAGGAAATTATGGAGAAGATAATTGAAGAAGTCTTCCCTAGACAGGCGGTAATATCGACTATATTTGACAAATATGATAGTATGTTAGTAATTGATATTTTATGGAAGGAGTTGCAACGTATTATTACTTTTATCGGTTAGCAGATTGCGTAAGGACTGTCCTAAAATATCAGGAACAAACACATCTCTTTTGCTTCACATTCTGTTGATGATAAAATATCATTATGGTCCCTCAGATTCCACCGGTGTCTTGTATCTTGCCTTCAGATTTATATCTGGGGGATAAATCAGGCCTAGTTAAAAACAAATATTTTTTATTTTTTCTGTTTAGGTCCTTGTATTTCAGGGACTAGCTGAATAGAGAAAAACAAACGTAGGGAACATGAGGCAACAAAAACAGAACGGAATAGAGACAGACAGCCATTCATATCAGACATTGGTGTATTAACAAGAAGTACAACAAAATAATACCCAACAGATTAGTGAAACAATATACCAGAAGCTGTCGTAAACCACACTGATCATACACATTTGGCTTCTGTTCGCAACCTAATCAACCGAACCGGACTTTTAAAATCTCCTTTCATTAATTTTGCAAACCAAGCCTCTTGTATCGATTCCTGGGTTTCCAAGAAGAAAACAAGTAGAGAATGTCAGCGTTGACATCCACCCATACCCATACCCATACCCATAGTACCCATGTTATAAGAACAACGACACCCATAAAGCACTGCCACAGTCACGTCAACCTCCACCACCGCCTAAGGAGGAACTCCAAATTTAAACAACAACAAACCAGCTGTTTAACCATGGCAGATATTATAGCAGCCTCGTTGTTGGCCTCCATAAGCACCTCCATACTTAACTGCCACCGCCGTCTCTTCCATCTCTTCTCCGCTTCCGCCAAACAATCCAAGCTACAAAATAACATCATTATTTCACCCACCAACAAGGATCATACCAATACCAATACTGTTCAAGTTCTTAAGAAGAATAAGAAGATCAATGCTATTTCACTTTTTAAAAAGAAGAAGAAGACCGGTGATATTCAACTTCTTAACAACGATATTCAAACCAACAAGGATATTCAAACCAAGAAGAAGACCAAGCATGTCCAAATAAAAAAGAAGCAAACCAAGATGGATATTCCAATTCCAATTCCAATTCCACCCAAGAAGAAGACCATTTTCCTCGACCTCGACGAAACTCTTGTCCACTGCACTTCAGAGATGCCCGACGTGCCATTCGATTTCACCGTCAATCCCATCATTTGCGGACACCCCATGATGTTTTATGTCGTCAAGCGCCCAGGTCTCGACCACTTTTTACAAACAATCGCAGACAAATACGAGCTCGTGCTTTTCACAGCTGGCCTAAGAGAGTACGCCACGGCCGTGCTTGATCAAATCGACACCAAAGGTCTCATAGTGCATCGCTTGTTTCGCGATTCCTGTACCGAGGTCGGCGGGAAATACGTCAAGGACCTTGCGGCCACCGGAAGGGATTTGGCCAACGTCGTCATCGTCGACGATAATCCCAACGCTTATGCTTTGCAGCCCGAGAATGCTTTGCCCATCAAACCCTTTTTCAATGATATGAAAGATGTGGAGCTTGATAAGTTGGTGCACTTTTTTGATGCATGTCTTGGAGCTGAAGATACAAGACTCGCTGTTAACGAATTTCTTAACAAGAGGATACTTCTTAGACCCTTTTTAGATGCTTAATTAGTTTTAGTGTTTAGTTCTGGGTTCTGAGGTCCTTCCTATTGCGTCGAACAATGAATATTTGTTTTGTTCCACGCTGCATCCACCTCACCCTAACCCGCCGTATGTCAAATCAAAATACTCTAGAACTCGTTTCTGACTGTTCATTCGGAACGACTTACCAAATTATATAAGATTTTTTATTGATCTCGTTACATGTTATTTATATTGATTCAAGTTGACATCGAATTCTCGAAAACTTTGAAAGAACTTTTTTTTTTTATTAAGGTGGGATTTAGGAATCTCGAGCAAAGAGGTGGTCAAAATACCGTAAATGTTTTTGGTAGCCTTTTGGAAGACAAACATCACAATGAAAAAGAAAATTATGTGCGCTCTTTACTTTTGTAATCTCACTTACAAGAAAGAGATACACTTCCAACTAGTTTCCATTAAACTAGTTCCCAAATAATTCACAAACTATTAAATGAGGTTATTGGAGTACTAAGAATTATACTAGAAGTCTCACTTACAAGAAAGAGATACACTTCCAACTAGTTTCCATTAAACTAGTTCCCAAATAATTCACAAACTATTAAATGAGGTTATTGGAGTACTAAGAATTATACTAGAAGTCATACAGTTCCCAACTATTAATTGATGTTAGTAACTATTAATTGATGTTAGTGGAGTAGTGGAAACCATATTTTTCTATAAGTATTGAACTCATGTTTTTCATTTTTTAAGTAATAAAATCAAACTTTCTGTCTCTTCAAATTGTTTCATGGTATTAGAGCAAGGTCTCTGCCTATCAAGTGTTTGATTCCATTACCAGTGAAATAAAAATCTTGTCAAATTTTATTACTTTTAAATCAATGTGAATGGAAGTAATTCAACTTCTCTTATGTCTATAGAGAAGCTTGTTGGAACAAATTACCAATATTGGCGGTTGTGTATGGAGGCTTTCCTTCAAGGACAAGATTTATGAGATCTTGTTTCCGATACCGAGACATTTCCTAATGATAGATACTCCGGAAAACGCTGAGTTAACAAGGATATAGAAAGTAAGGTGTGGAAAGGATTTATTCCCGTTGAGAAATTCGATCGGTAAGGAGTTTATTGATCATGTGCGTGCATTGGATTCTCCAAAAGATATCTGGGATACTCTTGACAGGTTACTTACCTAGAAAATACTATGCATCTTCAATACCTTTCATTCATCAGAGATAAGAACCTAGTTGTGATTGTCGATCTTTTGGATGAACAATTTACTATGATCAAGATTAACAATAAATAAAATAAAGAGATATAAAACCACGCACACAAGACAGATGATGTGGTTCGGATTATGGAAAGAATCCTACATCCGCGTGCAATAATCACTATTTTATTTAACAAATATGTTATAGAAAGACTCTTAAACACAAGGTGCAATCATTGTTTGATACGAATATGATATGATTCACAAGACTCTCTACAATGTTTATCTTTCATCTCACTTATCTCTCAAAATACCTAGAGCTATCTCTCTCACTCATGAAATATGCTATTTACGGTACTCACCCCTATCATTGCCACATCGTACATTGCATAACAAATATTTTTCTATTTATAGGGTTTAGAGAAAACCCTAATTCATCATGAGATGCTCCAGATTAAAGCTTATTACTCAACGGTTGTAATAAAATCATAATCCTTTAATATAGGAATCCACATAAATAGAAAATCCAAATTAATAGGAAAAATAATTAATATAGAAGATCCATTAAATATGAATTCTAATTAAAAATAAATCAAATCAAAATATAAAAATCAAAATAGTGAGACCCAATTAAATAGAAGACCTAGAAAGTAGAAAGAATCTGCTTCGACCTATCATGCTTCAATAACTCTCTTCGGATCAGAGCGCTTAGGTACAAATCGCTTCAGACCAACCTGTTTAAGATCAACACGCTTTCGGTCGGTCTGCTGCATAATCCGTATGTTTGGACGAGTCTGCTTTGGATCATCACATATCTAATTCGACTCAATGATCATTATTCTTATTAGCTTGTCTCGAACCTTAGGTTTCAGCAGTCGTCTCTGCAAATAAGTCACGACCCAAGCTTCATCCAGAGATTTTCAATAGTTCTTGCCTATATATGTCATGACAAATCCAACTATACTTATTTAACGCTTTCGTGGTACCTCTATTGATGAGTTACTTCTATCCTACACCTAACTGATTGTTTACAAACAAATATTTAAGATCAAACATGATGCTTCATCCAACATGGGAAGATATTAAGCTCATATAAGAGAAAACAATTATACTCACGTGAATGTATTGACTATTGTGAGATATTTTCTCCAGTTTCTTCAAAAAAATGTTTAGAACAATCATGATTTTGGTTGCACATTCAGATTTTGACCTTCATCAGATGGATGTTAAGACACATATTATCAATAAATACACTGAGCAAGTAAATTACCTCAAACAACCTAAAAACCCTATCTTTTTATCATCTTATCGTGTGTCATATAAATAAATCCATCTCTACATACTTCATATAAACAATTTACCAAGATGTTCTTTGGAATAAATCCTTATTTTCCTTTCAAAATTACTTGTAATTTACATTTTATATCAACCCTTCATGGACACGCTGCTCCAAGTTCGTCATTTTTGTTATATTTAACTTATTTTTCTTCATTATTATTCTTCTTAACAACTATCTTTTCTTGATACTCAATTTCTTTTTCTGTTACCTTTTATGCTAACACTTGTAGGGTTTTAAACAAATGTTTAAAAACATTATACGTCCCTCTTCACCTCTTTGATATTGTAACATGCTAAAACTATATTGTTCTTGCTTTAACTCATCCATTCGTAATTTTAAAATATTAATAACAAAAGGATTTGAAACATCACCTTCAAAATAGCGAACCTTTGAAGAGATAATACATACAGAAAAGACCAGTTGGACTCGTGAAAAAACTCCTTACTGATAATTTGCTACGTCAACACCCACATTTCACTTCATGATTAAGAAAATCAATATTAGACGGACTCGAACCATTCACAATTGCTTCATTTACACAAATTAAGAAGTTAACTTGAGTGAACCTCATACTCTTCCAATTTTACCACATGTGATACAACATATTTACCAACTTGAGTTTGTTGAATCACTTCACTTTCAGCAATTGGTGAAACACTATTAATGACACTTGGGATAACTATTGGAGATTTATGAACAAAACAATTCTAAGAAAAATTCCTCTTGATTCTTGAGCGAGTCAAAACTATAAGTTCAAAAATTTCTTTAAAAAGTGTTTCCCAAATACAACGAAAAATGTGTGAAAAAACCTTTGACAAAGTACTTCCAATGATTTTTTAAAGGTAAACAACTCATGAAACAAGAAAAACTCTACGTCTGTTACTTCTCTCAATACCATCGAATCTAATATCTAACAAATAAAGTTGGAGGCCCTATTTATACCACTATTTAGCCCATGATATATGGAATAATTACACATGTCTTTATGTGATATTAATATGTGTTATAGAAGTTGTTATAAAATGTACTACATGTATTATCATATTGTCCTTTAATTGATACATGTGCTTTAGTAATTTAAATAATTGATTGATTTTTTAGTAACTTTGTTCCTTTAAGGTTGTCCAATTGTTTACTATCAACATACCTCATGTTACTACGCTTTTATAAGGGTCCTTTATCTCATTAATAAGGACGTATGAGGCTTAAAGGTAAGATAGACTTATGACAACCATGACCAAACAATCTCACATGTAGTAAATGTTATAGCACGATACTTAGCTTTAGTACAAGATCTGGAAGAAACATTATGTTTCTTGCTTTTGTATGTGATTAATGAATCTCTAAGGAAAATACATAAACAATGGTGGCTTTAGGATTATGAAAATATTTATCCCAATTATCATCACTATAGGCCAACAGTTCGAGTGAAGATTCCGAAAGAAACAAAAAGGCTCTAGAACTGAGTGCAATGAAGATATCTCAATCTACGAAGATCAACTCCCTAGTAGACAAAAGTAGGAGAAGTAACAAACTAACTAGAAACATGAATAAGATAAGTTATATCAGGTGGAGTAACTATAAGATAAACAAAACTACCCACAAGAGTACGATACTAACTCAGGTCTCATAAAAAGATGCCATCAATTGGAGAATCTTAAGCACTGGTGTTAAGAGAGGTGTATCTTATCTTGTTATCAGACAATCATGCTCAGTCCAACTGATCAAATATATATTTTGTCTAAGAAATAATATAATTTTTCTTAGACTAAGCCACCTAAATATCAAAACAATAACATATAAAGTCCGAGTCTTTCATCGCAAACCAATGAATCAAATCACGTTTTGATGCCCCAATACCATAAAAATCACCACATGTAATAATCATATCCTCCTTAAATTGAGGTTTGAGGAAATTACATAAACTCAGATCCATCGCTGCAAATCTCTACAAAGTCGATATCGGAAATGCAACCTCTAACTCTATATAGTATGACCCTTGGCTATTCTCAAACTCCATTATTGACCATTATGGTCCCAATATTATAAGGTATGCTCGTTTACAAGGTAAAACATGGTTTTATACATTATTATTAATGGCTTGTGGATCTAGCCCACACAGATTGATTCAGGTAGAAGGTCAAACCAACAAAATCTACTTAATATTAGATATTTTTTATTGGAGTTCACATTATGTTAGTACATACAAGTTTATCCAACCATCAGCACCAAAAGCCCGATGGGCAACCTAAGTTTGGAATTTTTTTAGCATACCCAGATAGTCTTTTATCTCTTGGTTTGAAATCCAAGGAAAATTAACCACGCGAGATAAACTTTTAGCTTGGGGATATTCTATAACTCCATACTATGTTCTTTGTGAAAAAAATCTGGAATCAATGAATCATATTCTGATTGACTGCAATTACTTGAGATTATTTTGGGAGATTATTGCAAGAAAAGTAAATATGCCCTCCCTAAGCACAGATTGGCCTTGTTGGCTTGATACCGCTGGTAACTGGACCTCCCTCTCCAGGCGGTCACGGTCATCTTCAAATATACATAATCACTGGGTTCTATTGTTGGCCATCACATCTTATTAGACCTCTGCTATAGGTTCCATGAAACCAGGGTACTTTGGCCTAAATAGCCTAGAACCCCCCTCATTTTTTCTTACTATTTTTGTCTAATGTTTTTGTAATAATCAGGTACATCCATTAATTTATTTAATTGTTTCATCTTTGTTTCTCATCCAGAATTCGAGGAATGCCCTGAAGTACTTGTAATTTTTTCTATTATTTATATATAGTTTTTTATAAAAATAATAGACAAATCGTGATTATTTACAAATAAACCAAGTGATATAGTAGTTGCAGAGAATTTCTCAAACCAATACCAATAAGCTTATTTGAGACCATATATAGCTTTTGCAAGTATAAAAACTTCACATGCTCTTGTAAGCCTCCTCATGAACATAACTATTTAGAAACTTATTTTTGACATCCAGTTGAAAGATCTTCCACTAGCAAATGGATGAAATAACAATAAGGGTACGAAGTATCATCATTTTTTGCACTAGGGAAAAAGTATCCTCATAATTCATACCATACGTCTTCAAATACCTTTTATTATAGGACAAAACTTGTACCTCAACGGATCCATCAAACTTTGTTTGGATTTGAAGAACTCAACGAGAACCATTAATATACTTACAAAGTGAAAGTTCAACTATATTCCATGTACGAGTCAGATAAAGTACAGTAAGCTTTTCGACCATAAATGTTTTAAAAAAGAATCGGAAATAATTTTTTTATAGGATTTAGGTTCATATAAATTTTGTATGTTTGTTATGAAAGATGAAAACAGAGTCGAGTAAGAAGAATAAGAAAACTATGAAAGTTTGGTAAACTTACTTGTATTAGTATATCGTCTGAGAGGTTGAAAATATGTAGTTTCATTAGAGAAAAAAGAAGACGTATGCATTGATAGAGCCGAAGTAATATCAGCTGTTGTAGATGATTGATAAATTGGTGCATCGGGAACATTAGTTTCTTCAACTCAATTGTAAAAAACATCAATAACCTGAATATTTTCCTTCGTTATATCATGTGATTTTGTCTTCATCTCATAAAATGAAACATTCTCAGTAAATATGACATGTTGAGATACACATAACTTCTGACTTGTGGTATCAAAATTACATATCTTTTATGTCCAATACCATAACCCTTAAAATATATGTAGTTATTATAGATGATAATTTCTTCCTTTCGACATGAAGACGGGGGATAAAATATGTGGTATCATGAGATACAAGTAACTAAATGAAATCAATGAGTTATACTGACTCTCCAAGTCACACCTGAAGCACTTTATCATAACATAATGCTAAGTACTAACAAATGCTCTAAAATTTCTATATATTTCAAGAAAATTAGTCATTCATTTTATAAGATAAACCCATGTATAATGAGTATAATCATCAACTAAAGTGCATAACAGGCCGAACCACCCTTTGTATAATGAGTATAAACATCAATTTCTGTATAGGGCGGACCTTAACTAACATAATGGATAATATCAAAATGAGCAAAAGAACAAAAAATATTTTCACTAAACAGTAAGACTAAATATTTTGCCAGTTTACGGCCACTGTAATCAAATATATTATAAGTGTTAAAATTACCAAAACCCTTGTAAAGACTAAAAACTTTAAACATGTATACACATGCAACAAACATAAATAACAAATATAAACGTTAAGAAACAAATTACTCAAAGAAAATAAATAAAAATTAACACCAAAGGTAGTAACACAAGTCACTTTGAGTTCATCCCAAACAGAGGGTTACCCCATTCAACGGTTTGTTCCAATTACCCTATGAGTACGTTGATCTTCTATAACAAAATAAATTCAGATAAGAAGATCCAATAAACAACTTTACATAAAAACTGACTAAGACAAGATTCAAAGTAAAGTTGAAAAAATAGTAAACATCATAGATAAATATATGATTCGGAAGAATAAAACCAACACCCTTTATCTATATTATTGTAGCACTTAATGAAAAACATAAATGAGTGAAATAGGAGACGAAAAACTAAGTGTGATACGCAAGGTGAACCTATGATAAGACGCATCAGAATTCAAAATCTACACCGATGAATGCATACATGAATGGAAGACAAAGACATACATGAATAATAAATAGACGCAAACATGACAAAGTTCTTCTTATTAATGTAGATGCTGTAAACTGTAAAGAGTCATATTTTCGTGTCATATTTATAATAGAAATTTACAAGCTTTAATTGAATATAATTAAACTATCGAGAGATACCACACCCAAATCAAAATCAAATAAAAATCTCAATCAAATCCCACTTGCAATCGTAGTCACCATCAAAATCAAATACAAATCTCAATAAAATCAAAATTGCAATCGTAGTCAGCATCAAAATCAAATCGAAAATTCAATCGAAATCCAAATCGAAATCGAAAATTAAAAATCAGAATTCAATCTTAAAATTTTTTAAAAATCAAATTAAGTTAAGAAATGAAGTAGATTAAATGAACAATAAAGACCGAGAGACTCCTTTCTAAAAAACTTGAGAAATCAAATTAAATTAATAACACCTAGTATCTGAACTCCTTTTTATTTTGAATACAAGTCAATCTTGATTTGAATATATAATTTTAAACTTAGAGAGATCAATTAACATTTTAGCAAACAACATGATGCAAACCTTGACACTTGTGCAATCAATTAACCTTTCGCTATCAAATAAGACATACCGATTAAACTTCCATCGTCGTTGAAACAAATTAGACATACCGATTAAACTTCCATCGTCGTTGAATCAAATTAATGAATATGCAAACAAATTAAGCCCATACTTATTGTATAATAAAATCAATTATAAAGCTAACAAATTAAAACCGTGTTTTTATCATCCCAAATAAAAAACTTTAACAAAAAAAAATTATATCACGTTGAGTCTTTTATTTTTTTTCTTCAAATCATATCAAATACGGATTAGACAAAGCTTTGATATTATGAAGGTAAGGTTTTTTATCAACTTGAATAGTGTATTTTACAAAATCTTTAAGTTAAAAATATATAAAATAACAAACTAATGGGTTAGTGAGTCAAACAACTAATAGACTATATAGCTAACAATGATATCCTAGATTTCAATTTCCCATCCATGTATATTTAAAATATCCAAGCTAATGTTAAATACGATCCGACTAATAAAGATAATGACTCATAAATACTTCGTAATCAAACCTATGAGAATAATATAATAGTATCATTGATTGTATTATCTAAATATATGTTGGGTTAGTATGCACCATAAGAGAGAGTTCTATTATAAATATATGTTGGGTTAGTATCCACCATAAAAGAAAGTTTTATTATCTAATATATAAATGATTGGGTTCCATGACCCCAATAATGGATATGATGTTTTGGAAATGATACTATCGAGTAACAAAGTTATTAACCGTAATGAACTTTAGAAGTGAAGTTATAAGCTATATATATTTTCTTAAATGATAAACTCTAATCACTTAATATTTTCATAGCTATAACCGTTAGACAAAGAAAATAATGCATCTTCTTATCTTTCCGTTTAGGATTTATGATTTCATATCAATATACTAGAGTGATAGTTTCATATCATTGAATGTTTAAATATTACTACTTATTTTAAAAAGAAATATTTAGTGCGGATGCTTGTGGTTTCTCATGAGATCCGCAACCTTCATAAACGTTACCACAACTGAACCAATTGATTATGAATTCCAATAATTCACCACATATTTGTTGATTAGATTAGTTTTCTAAATACATAAAAAAAAAATTATGTATGAATACGAAACTGAATAATAAATTCCCAATTAGTTTAATATTTATAACCACTCGTTCATATATATATGAAAAAAGAATAAAAAGAATAAATCTTAAAATATTTCTATTTTAAATAACACTTAGTATTAATAGATAAAATAAATCCAAAATACCTATATCGACATATGTTATTAAGTTTATTTATTTTTAAAATATTTTTATGTTATATTAGATTGAGTTCGATACAACGTAAAATAACGGAATAAATCTTTGTTTATCTTAAAAATGATAAAAAAACGCAAATATAGAGGATAAAACAAAAACTTAAGCTATTAAAACAAGTATTTGTTGACAAATTTGTAATAGCAACTCATGTATCTTCAACCCTGTACAATCACCAAAAATATTTTCCAACTTGTTGAGCTTTATATCCTACATATCATTTACAAATTATTTAATGGGTTATGCTCAACAATCACCACGTTTTCCAGATAATTTCTCTTAGCTAAAAGTCGATGTGTCTACATAGACATGTTGTTCGTGATAGATCATGGACATGTTTTTATTTCTAAAACACTAAAAACATGATGGATAAGTATGTTAGTCGTCCGTGTGGGATCATGTTTTATCCAGAACCTATCGAAATATGGTGGGTTTTTTGTCCATTATTGACACGTGTACGGTAAAATCACGGTTTCATAAAAAATCATTGTTGTACGTAAAATACGTGATATTTTTTCTACTCATCCAAAACTCAATTTTTTTTATATTATATATTTTTTATGTGATAAGTATTGTTATACTTTCATTATTATATAAATAGTATATTTATAGTCTTACAGACTATAGGATATGTGATAAGTGTTTTTATATTATGATTATTGTAAGTAGTATACTTATAGTATATATGATAAACGTAATAGTTTTATTATAAGTAATATATTAATAAACTTATGGTACATGTGATAAGTGATAAATGTTGTTATAGACTTATACTATAAAAAAAACTTTCTAAATGATACATGGACAACCACTAATAGTCATCAATATTTTCCGCCTTTATGGTGTGTAGTTGGAACCACCACAAGCACCTAATACTACTAGTATGATAGACAAAATCAAAAGGAGATTAACATTCAACAATTTGGTGTTTAATTTGGTAATAGCGTGAAGTAATTTCATAATAGGTTTGGATATTAGAGTTGTAATACCAAAAATATCAAACCGATTTTCAAAACTTTCGAACCGATTTTTTATAATTTGCGACATCGTTCTCTTAATTATGTCCAATATTTATTTTAAAATAATAACAAGTTTGTCAATATACATATAAACTCTGAAGGACGGAAATAATAAACTAGTTAAATATGAAAGACCCCAAATAAATTTGTAGTTTTAAACATATTGTGTAACGATGAGAAATTAATGCACAACTAAATAAAAACAAGAAACCCAAACTCATAATATGTAAATATTGTCAAGGCTATTGATGATTAAAATTATTTTTGTTCGTATTTTTTGTTTTGTTGGTATCCAAAACTAATACACAACTAAATATTTTTAAATATTTTTCTTATGAGTTCACGATTAGAATAGAATATAGTAAACATGAAATTGAATAAATCAAGAAAGTATGGGTAAATGTATAGGATACGTAATAGTTAAGAGTTTTTACGATAGAGAGAAGACATATAGATCTTTAATTTTGATGTTTGGTTGTGAAAAATCTGGACCGTATATGAAGCAATCTAAGAAACCTAATATTAAGAGAAGAATAAGCATGTACAAAAATGATTGTTCATTTATACTTAAGGTTTATCCCGTTGAAGGTAAAATTGCTTTATAGACTCTAAGAGTTATATGCGAGAAACATAGTCATGAGCGAGCGAAAGTGTTAAAAATACTTCATAGCACGAGGATGTTAAAAATAGACAAAGAAACATTTGTTATGAAATTTTCTATAGTTGGTTCCCATCCTGATGAAGTTTTACTCAGTTTGAGGAATGAGAAACTTAAAAACTTATTCAACATATGTAATATTTATAATACAAGATACAAATAATAAAAAACCTAATCAAGAAGTTAAAGAATATTTGTTGTGCTAAGACACTCTTCCCCCGTTTATGATTTAGTTCATTTATGAGGTAATAACTATAAAAATGGATCGTCATTACGGTTTTAATGCTAGAGATTTCTTTTTGTTTGGCCGTCAACATTTATGGTCTCATGTGAGGGAACTAATAATGAGCTAAATCATATCAGGCGTACCTTTATATGAAGTTGTTTACGGTAATTGCAAAAAAAATAAAGAAATAAATAGCTTCAAATGTGATAAGTTCGGATTATTCAGTCACAACTCCCTGTGTTATCCAGACAAGGAGAATTCAGAATTAAATTGCCACTGAACTATCCGGACACGACAAAAGTAAAGAAATAACCAAGCGCTTTTTGACTAAGCTATGTGTTAATCAGCGTAATAAGTAAAATGGGTCCTTAAACTTGACCCTGTTTCATAACTTGACCCGAAAGCCCATGGGTTCTTAATTAAGGGTATAAATACCCCAACCACTTTCATTAATGAGGGTAATGAACATTTAATACAACCAGGCAGCTCAAATCTCTCACTACTAAACACCCAAAACATTCAATACTCTGCACACTTTTTAAAACACTTTAAAAAATTACCCTCAATCCAAAATAAACCTCACCAAATTGGCAACCACAGTGGGAGAAGAAGGTGCCTGAATCTAGCATTCAAAACCAGTAAAAAGACCTGTTCGGATGGATCCAAACGAGCAAGCAACTCTACCACCTATGGTGGAGGTGGTTGGGGAAAATAATGAACACACCACCGAGGAACAAGATAAGTTGAGAGCTGAAGTAGAAGCATTGAGGGCCATTAAAAAGGTAGAGATTGCTTTAAAAGAGAAGTCAAAGGTGTCAGCCATTCACCATACTAACAATCCAAGGGAGAATGATCCATCAACAAAGACACATTTAAGTACGAAAAAGACCCATGTCAATTCCAAGAAGTCTCACCGGTCCAAGCCGGTGGAAAGCTCAGATTCTGAGTCCTCCAGTAGTTCTTCGAACAAGGCTGGGCTTGAGGAGTCTTTGTCATCAAGCAGTGATGAGGGGAGGCCTAGGAAGAAGCAAAATCTAGTTAAGAAGTATTCAAGAAAGAGAGATAGGCATGGGCGATTTAAAAGACATTTGGGCAAAGGGTCATCTCACAGCCATAGTCAGAGGCATGTGGATCAGCTGCTGATTGATCCTTTTGCTTTCCATGATGAACCAGGTACTTTGAAACATCAAATGAAGACACAGTCTTTAGTCGTAGCAGGAATTGGAGACAATCACCATTGTCTGCCAAGATCCTGTCCGGAAACCTCCCTAAGAGGTTTAATAGTACTAAAATGGAGAAGTATGATGGGAGTAAAGATCCGGACAATCATCTGGAGCAGTTCAAGAACTTCATGATGAATTTTGATGATGATGAAAAACTTATATCTAGGGCCTTCTCCCAATATTTTACGGGAAGTGCTCTGAAATGGTACAACAGTTTGCCTCAGGGTTGTATCAGAAACTTTGACACATTTTGGGTTGGCTTCCGAAGGCAGTTTGTTGGGAGTAAAGAGGATAAGGGAAATGGAGATACTGTCATCCATTGTGCCCAAGAACCAAATGAGTCATTAAAAGACTATATAAGTCGGTTCGAAAAAACCAAGAATGGGTTAGATGATTACTTTGAGCTAGTAGCAATAGCTTTCTGAGACAAGGGTTATCCCCTAGGACTCTAGCTGATTTAATGATAAGAAAGAAGGCCATGACCTGGGGTGGTTTGTTAAACCAGATAGGAAATAAAATCAACGTGGATAAAACTAAAAATACTAGGGTACATAGACAGGTGAGGTCTGCCCCAGCAACTCCAAACCAAAATCAGTCCGGGTACAAGGCCAAAGAAACCGGGCAGGGGTCCAACAGGGCCAAACAGACTCAATCCCACCTAAATCAAGCTCAGAGCCAGCAGTCTAGGAATAAAGGAGGTCATTGGGTCCAACCATAGTGGTTTTCAGAGTTAAAAGAAAATGTGGCAACCATTTATTACAAAGCCAAAGATGAGGTTCATTTCCGGAAGCCAGCAAAACTTCAATCTCCCAGCGAAATTCATAATACTTGTTTTTTCTGGTATCATCATGATATTGGCCATAACACTGAAGACTGCATCGCTTGAAAGCAAGAGGTGCAAAATATCATCGAAAGAGGCAAGTTGGGTTCCTATGTCAAAAGAAGAAGTGAGAACAGGCTTGATAATGCTCCCCGAACAGGCCTTACTAACAACGTAGGAACATTGGCTCCGGAGGGGGCAGTGGTGATCCATGAAATATTTGATGTGGAATTAAGAGTATTTCGAACCTGACCCAACTTGTAATAAGGTGGGGGTCATAACAGAGTAGGTCAAATCGGTGTCCAGACTCATTAGTTTCTTTCAGTCACTTACCATTTTTGGAGGGGACACCATGACAGCACCCACTCCTTCATTGAGGAAGATACGCGTTCATAATCTAGCTACTCAGTTGGAATGGGGCATGTCTTCATACCAGTCCCAAACTTCTTTTCCATTTATAGTCTTTGATGAGGATGATCTAAGGGATATTGTTGGGCCTCATGAGGATGCTGTGGTGATAGGAGCATCTATCTGGGGTAACGATATCAGATGAATTTTGATTGACACTGGAAGCTCAACCAACATTCTCTTTTTAAGTTCTTATAAGTAGATGAAAAATGTGGTCGATCGGTAAGGAGATCTTGTTTCCGGTACCGAGACATTTCCTAGTGATACTCCGGAAAACGCTGAGTTAAGGAGGAAATAGAAAGTAAGGTGTAGAAAGGCTTTATTCCCGTTGAGAACTTCGATCGGTAAGGAGTTTATTGATCATGTGCGTGCATTGGCTTCTCCAAAATATATATGGGATACTCTTGACAGGTTATTTGCCCAGTAAAATACTATGCGTCTTCAATACCTTGAGAATGAGCTTGCTTCTTTAACCCAAGGTAATATGTCAATCTTTGGTTACTTTCTTAAGGTTAATAATGTATGTTCAGAAATTTCAGGTATTTCGATATTGATGAACCTATTAGTGATGCAAGGCTAAGACGTTATTTGATTCGTGGATTACGATCTCACCTCATGTCGTTTATATCAACAGTACAATGATGGGTTAACCAACCATCAATTGTTGAGTTAGAGAACCTACTCTTTGACTAGGAATCATTGGTTAAACAAATGTTTGGTATGTATTCTGCTGATGTTGAAGATGCACTTTTTACTAAAGACAGGTCAATGTGAAAAACACACAAATTCATTCTCAAAATGGTGGTCAACAGAAAACGATTAAGGGGGAGTCAACAAACCACTTTAAACTGACATATTTTAGATGTGGAAGAACTAGACACATAAAGTAGGATTGGCGTGCAAAGCTTATTATAAGAAGTGTGGCAGACCATGCCACATTAAACTAAATTGTTTTGCAAAAATCATCGAATCAGATGCAAATATTACACATGATGTTAAAGATAGAAATGAGCTACAGTGGGAAAGTTGTTTCTCTATTGAGGTTATCAATCAACTGAACAGCATAGTGTCGGTTATTAATCAATCAGTTTCCCTTGGTGCCCCAGCTGTCCGTGGTGCACTGATTCTTGGACTCGGGCCTTATCTACCTACACGCCCCGTACCAAAGAAGGTACCAAATGGTTCGGATGTGTTGCCCGGTGGACAAAGTGGTAGAGTGACTGAAAATGGTCCACCTGAGAGCAAAAGAAAATCATCCAAAGTTACGTTAAAGGTTTTGCAGGGCTCCTCTAACGACGGTATTAGTACGGAAACATGCTATAATGGTCAAGTTGAAGCGAGTTTATCTGAGTGGACTGTGGTATCGGTTTGTAAACAACTAGCAAAGATGGTTGTTCAAATCAAGTGGAGAAAATTGAAGCTATTTATGGGCATGATATAAGGCTTGGTCGGATGCCTGTTAGTTGTAACTTTAATGTTTTGAGGGAGATTGTGAGTACAAGATTTCCACCGTCAAAGTCAGTTTTGATCAAGTATAAGGATAACGATGGAGACTTGGTGACAATAACGTATACGGGCGAGCTCAGATTAGTAGAATTTTCCATGGATAGTAAACTTGAATCAAATTTAGTTGAGCTGGTTACAATGTTGAGATTGCATATGTTAAGTTTGATTCAAAACAAGAATCTCCCTTGTTGGAGGAAGAAGAGGAGAAGCCTCCTAAGATTCAGGAAATTAAAGTGGATGAAAGTGTCTTCTCTAGTTGTTTTGTTCCATGCTACATCCACCTCGCCCTAACCCGTCATATATCAGATCAAAATACTGTAAAAAATCGTTTCTAATCATTCCAATTTGAATGACTCATGCATCAAATTATATAATATTCCTTATTAATCTTGTTCATCCTATTTTTTTATCAAGTACGTACTCCACTCCATTAAGAAATAATCCAGAAGAACATCATACGGGTTACATGCTATTTATATTGGTTAAATTAGACATAAAATTCTCAAAAACTCTGAGAGAAATTTATCTTTTTGTGATCAAGGTTGGGACTTAGAAATCTCGGGAAAATAGCTAGTGAAAATTCCATAAATATTTTTGGTAGACATTTGGAAGACGAACGTGACAATGAAAACAAAAAATATTATGGTATAAAAAATCACGTGGTTTGATTGTTGAAAAACGATTTAAATGTGAAATTATAAATAGTGGTAGAGAAAACCATTAGATAAAAAACCGACGTAGATTTATTGTATATTCAAAAAAATAATTTGTGATATTCAAGAACTAGCAATAAATTAAAAGAAGCGAAATAAAATGAAATGCAATAGACAATTTAATGTGATTCGGATCGTAAAGTAATTGGACATTTATGGATAAGATACACTTTTTTATAAATAAGTAGGTTATAGAAACACTCTCAAACACAAATGACTCGGTCACCTTTTATTACAAAAATATTACGCGGTTCAAAGAAAATTATTTTCATTGTTTATCTCACGTCTCCTTTATCTCTTAAATGACATAAAGTTATTTATCTTACTCAAGAAATATGATGCTCACAAAAAATCTTTCACCATACTAGACACACCCATTATCATTACAAAGACATTAAGAATTAACACACCATTAATCTTATTTCGTTTCATAATAATAAGAGAGCCTTGCGAGATTCTAAGTTCGCCATCTCCACCTTTATAGGTAAACCCTTCCTCATCTAACATCCCTATAGAAAGAAGGTTAGTTACACATGTTACGTTATTCATCACTTTCTCAAGTCATTAAGAAAACTTGAGGCCAACCATTCCAATCCATTTGACAATACATGATTCGTCATTACCTCAGATGACCCTTCCACCATCAATGTTTCTCAAGTCTTCAAACAAATGCTTATTGGAAGTCATGGGAAGTGACGACCCGAATCTGGCACTTATTATCTTTGTACATGCAAGAATAAAAAGTCACCAGACACTATTGCAATATCTCTAGCTTCGGTGTTCTTATTGTTGTTGCATTTTTTTTCTTTGGGGACTTTCGAGTGATATGCCATTTATTCTTTTATTTTCAACATGTAACTTCCCAAACCGTTTGGACTTTGACCGAGATTATCCTCTCTTTCAATATATCTTTCATGACCGACCCATCATATTTTGTATATGTCGTTCAAACTCACTCTTAAGAATAGTCTTCTTCTAAAGATATTTGGATTTCAAGTTTCTTTTGATTTCCTACATTGTTAGGGAATATGTTAAATATAACATGGTATCCTTGAAGTGTTCATACTCATTTGAAAAAACAACTTAAAATGATGGTTTATTGGTCATGCTCATTTGGCCAACGTTGTCATCGTCGACGATAATCCCAACGCTTATGCTTTGCAGCCCGAGAATGCTTTGCCCATCAAACCAATGATATGAAAGATGTGGAGCTTAATAATTTGGTGCACTTATTTGATGCATATCTTGGAGCATAAGACATAAAACTCGTTAACGAATTTTTTAACAAGAGGATACTTTTTAGACCCTTTTTAGATGCTTAATTAGTTTTAGTGTTTAGTTCTGGGTTCTAAGGTCCTTCCTATTGCGTCGAACAATGAATATTTGTTTAGTTCCACACTGCATCCACCTCAGCCTAACCCCATTGTATGTGGGATTAAAATACTGTAGAAATCGTTATTAAATGTTCATTCCAATTCGAATGACCAATGCATCAAATTATATAATATTCCTTATTGATCTCGTTCACCCTATTTTTTTTTTATCAAGTACGTACTCATTCCATTAAGAAATAATCCACAAGAAAAACATATTGGCTACATGTTATTTATATTGGTTACAACTGAACATCAAATTCTCAAAAACTGCGAAAGAAATTTATTTTTTGTGATTAAGGTTGGGACTTAGGAATCTCGAGCAAAACAGGCAGTGAAAATTCCAAAAATGTTTTTGGTTGACTTTTAGAAGACGGACGTGACAATGAAAACAAAAAATATTATGGTATAAAAAAATCATGGGGTTTGATTGTTGAAAACAATTTAGATGTGAAATTATAAAGAGAGATAGAGAAAACCATCAGATAAAAAAATTGAGGTATGTTTATTGCATATTCAAAGAAATAATTTGTGATATTCAAAAATTAGCAATAAATTAAAAAAAGCGAAATAAAATCAAACATAACCGGCAGTTTAATATGATTCAGATTATATAGTAATGCGACACTCACGAATAATAGACACTCTTTTATAAATAAGAAGGTTATAGAAACACTCTCAAACACAAATGATTCAGTCTCTTTTTATTACAAGAATATTACGCGGTTCAAATAATACTATTTTCATTGTTTATCTCTCACCTCACTTATCTTCCAAAGGACCTAAAGTCATTTATCTCACTTAAGAAATATGCTTCTCATAGAGAACCTTTCACCATACTAGAAACACTCATTATCATTACATAGACACTAGGAACTAACACCTCATTAATCTTATTTCGTTTCATAATAATAAAAGAGCCTTGTGAGACCCTAAGTTCGCCATCTACACCCTTATAGGTAAACCCTTCCTCATCTAACATCCTTATAGAAAGAAGGTTATCTACACACGATTCACTTTCTTAAAAGGATAATTTATTGGTCATGTTCATTCATCTTCACACCAACTGCACTCAAGTGGAGTATTATTTGATTGCAATCATATAGGTTCCTTCAGATCTCTGTGCTACTTTCTATAGACAGTGTGTAAACCTATTTTATCAGTATACTATCTTCTTCAAAGACTTCTTTATTTATATCTGCTCTGTTCTTCACAACGTCATACGTTCTTCAGATACCTCTCGTAGCATTTCGTCTTCCAATCTCAATACGAGAGAACATGAGCTTTGGACAATACCCCTACATCAACCTGTGTAGATTTATCATCGATAACCACAGTTAATCTTGTATTTACTAAGTAAATCTTAACCTTAATTCTCTAGAGGTTAAAGTCATTTGATTCGTTAAATCTTTCTAGGCTAGGCTTTATGGAACTCATCTTTGTGGATTTAGATTTCCAGGAAAGATATTTTATCCAACCTTTATATCGGTGATTGACCTACTCTTACTGTTTCTCCACGCTCGCGCACCACTTGTTGGGACCTTTCGTTCTTTAGAGACAAAAACTGAGTTGTTATTGTCGATCTTTTGAAAGAACAATTTACCATGATCGAGATTAGCAATAAATAAAACAAAGAGAAATAAAACCAAGCACACAAGATAGATAATGTGGTTCAGGTTGTGGAAAGAATCTTACATCCGCGTGAAATAATCACTATTTTATTTAACAAATATGTTATAGAAAGACTCTTAAACCTAAAATGTGCAACCATTGTTTGATACGTATATGACTTGATTCACAGAACTCTTTATAATGTTTATCTCTCACCTCACTTGTCTCTGAGAATACCTAGATCTATCTCACTCATGAAATATGCTACTCACCATACTCATCTCTGTTATTGTCACATGGTACCTTACATAACAAATTTTGTTCTATTTATAAGTTTGGAGAAAACCTTATTTCATCATGAGACGCTCCAAATTAATGTTCATTAATCAACGATTGTAATAAAATCATAATTCTTTAATATATGAATCCTCATAAATAGGAAATCTAAATTAATAGGAAAAAAATTAATATAGAAGATCCATTAAATATGAAGTCTAATTAAAAGGAAATCCAATCAAAATATAAAGATCAAAATAGAAGACACATTTAAATAAAAGACCTAGAAAGCAGAAAGAATCTGCTTTGACACATAATGCTTTGGTCCAAATTTCTTCGGATGAGAGTTCTTGAGATCAGCTCGCTTCAGACCAGCTTGCTTCGGATTAAAACGCTTTGGATCAGTCTGCTTCAGATCAGCATTTTTTGGACTAATATGATTTGGATCAGTTCATATCTCATTCAACTTAACGGTCACCAATCTTATCGCCCCTTAGGTTTCAGCATTCGTCTTTACAACTAAGTAACAACCCAGGCTTTATCTAAAGATTTTCAATAGTTCTTGCTTATAGATGTCATGACAGATCTAACTATGCCCACGTAATGCTTCGGAGGTACCTTTGTTGATGAGTTACTTTTAGCCTACACCTAATTGATTGTTTACAAATGGATATATAAAATAAAGCATGTTGTTTCATGCAAAATGGGAAGATATTAAGATCGTCTTAGAGAAAAAAATTATACTTACCGTAAATGTATTGGTTATTCTAGGATATTTTTTCGAGTTTCATGAAAAAACTTGTTTTGAACAATCATGACTTTGGTTGCACAATTAGATTTTGAGCTTCATCAGATGGATGTTAAGACACATATTATAAATAGATACATTGAACAAATGATTTACATCAAACAACCTAAAAACCCTTATTTTTATCATCTTATCGTGTGTAAGCTAAATAAATCCATCTCTACCTACTTTCTAGAAACAATTTACTAGATGTTCCTTGGAATAAATCCTTATTATCCTTTGAAAGTTACTTGTATTTAACTTTTTATATCAACCTTTAATGTATACGTTACTCCAAATTTATCATTTTTGTTATATATAGCTTACTTTACTTCATTATTATTCTTCTTAACAACTATCTCTTCTTGATTCTCATTTTATCTTTATGTTACCTTTTATGCTAACACTTGTAGATTTTTAAACAAATGTCAAACCTTATACGTCCATTTTCACCTCTTTGATCTTGTAACATGCTAAAACTATATTGTTCTTTCTTGAACTCATTCATTCATAATTTTAAAATATTAATAACAAAATGATTTGAAACATCACTTTAAATGTAGAAAACCTTTTTACGACATAAAACATACAAAAAACAGTTGTTACATTAACACTCACGTTTCACTTCATGATTAAGCGAAGCAATATTAGACGGACTGGCATCATTCACAATTACTTCATTTACACAAATCAAGAACTTACCATGAGTGAACCTTATAGTCTTCCACTTTCACCACATATGATACAAAATATATACCAGTTTGAGTTTGTTGAATCACTTTGGTGAAACAATATTAATGGCACTTGGAATAACTACTGGAGATTTATGAACCACAAAATTCTAAGAAAAATTTCTCTTAATTCTCAAGCGAGTTAAAACCATTAGTTCAAAAGTTTCTTTACAAAGTGTTTCCTAAATACAACGACAAATATGTGAAGGAAAACATTTGACAAAGTACTTCCAATGATTTTTTAAAGTTAAACAACTCATGAAACAAGAAAAACTCTATATATGTTACTTCTCTAAAAACCATAAAATTTGAATTCTCTAACAAATAAAGTTGAAATCCCTATTTATACTACTATTTAGCCTATGATATATGGAAGAATTACACATGTCTTTATGAATAAGTGGTATTAATATCCGTTATAGGAGCTGTTATAAAATATGCTACATGTATTATCAAATTATCATTTAATTGATACATGTGATTTAGTAATTTAAATAATTAATTTACTTTTTTGGTATTATAAAACCTTCTATTGAATCTTCCATGTTGCCATGTTTTGCTCAATTCTCTTTTTCTACTTGGACCGTCATTGGCTTTTACCTCATTGATGTAGCCCAGAAAGTCCAAACAAAAGCCTTATTTATTTTATTTTATTTTATTCAAATATCTTATGTATTTAAATCAAATCTAATTATATTAAGATTTTATTTTATTTTATTTTAAAATATTTATTTTATTTCCTTGTATTATAATTTAGGGTTTTGAGAAGCTATTATATAAAGCCTCTTATGCCTAAAGTTATTTGAAGTTTTTGGAATAATAGATTTTTTTATCTCTGAAAATTTCAATCTTTGTTACCCTTAGATTAGGGTTTCATCATGTTACCCTTGAATTAGGGTTTCATCTATCGTTGCTTATTCATCTATTTCCGCTGATACATAAGATATTTGAATAAAATAAAATAAAATAAATAAGGCTTTTGTTTGGACTTTCTGGCCTACATCAGGTCCCAAAGGGTAGTAACATGAGGTATGTTGATAGTATACAATTAGACGACCTTAAAGGAACATAAAAACCAAGGTAATATATATTTAGTGATCTTAAAGTCGAGCTATATAAGATGAAAAGAATATAAAAAGTTTCTCAATGTAAAATAATTTATATATTTGACAACATAAGTAAGAAGATGAGTGATGACGCAGCGGAAATAGATGAAGAAGCAACGATAGATTAAATCCTAATTCAAGGGTAACATGATGAAACCCTAATCTAAGGGTAACAAAGATTGAAATTTTCAGAGATAAAAAATCTATTATTCCAAAAACTTCAAATAGCTTTAGTCATATGAGGCTTTATATAATAGCTTCTCAAAACCCTAAATTATAATACAAGGAAATAAAATAAAATCAAATATTAATATAATTAGATGTGATTTAAATACATAAGATATTTGAATAAAATAAAATAAAATAAATAAGGCTTTTGTTTGGACTTTCTAGGCTACATCATCCTCTCCTGGTTGACAAGAATTCGTCTCGAATTCACAGCACCATCACCACCAAGAACCTAAATTATTTATTTTATTTTATTCAATCGTTACATTGGGAATTATAATTGTAGACCTTATCAGAATAAGATAATTCTTCTCGAGTGTTCCTTATTCGAAGTCACATTGAAGCCATCCAGTTGAAGGAAAAAAATTGTTTCGAAAACCTTTTCATAGCCTGAAGACAACATCCCCATGTCCAGTTGATGAAAAAAATGGTTTTGAAAACCTCTTCATAGCCTGAGACAGCATCTCGATAAGCAATTTTTACCTTGATTCGACGATTGGTAGCCAATTTAAACTCCTTAGTAACCGATCAATACGATCGCCATTGAAACGGTTGGTATGCCCCCTCATACTCAAACGATCTTTCTGATCTTCATGACCACGTGTGTTGTTCTCTTCTTTAAACCTTGAATCAGATGAAATCAGGATTCAGAAGCATGCTTGACCCGTAGCAGGAACTGAGGCTCTGATACCAAACAGATGATGCAGCGGAAATAGATGAAGAAGCAACGATAGATGAAACCCTAATTCAAGGGTAACATGATGAAACCCTAATCTAAGGGTAACAAAGATTGAAATTTTCAGAGATAAAAAATCTATTATTCCAAAAACTTCAAATAACTTTAGGCATATGAGGCTTTATATAATAGCTTCTCAAAACCCTAAATTATAATACAAGGAAATAATATAAATATTTTAAAATAAAGTAAAATCAAATCTTAATATAATTAGATTTGATTTAAATACATAAGATATTTGAATAAAATAAAATAAAATAAATAAGGCTTTTGTTTGGACTTTCTGGGCTACATCGGGACCTTTACCTCATTAATAATGGCATATAAGGCTTACGGGTAATATGGCATTATCACAGCCGTGACCAAACAATCTCACATATAATAAATGTCATAGCACGTTACTTAGCTTCAGTACAAGATCTATAAATAAAACTATATCTCTTGATTTTTATAGGATTAATGACTCTTTAAAAAAACATATAAACCAATGGTGGATTTAAAATTATGAAAATATTTATCCCAATCATTATTACTATAGGCACATAGTTCGACTGAAGATGTCGAAAGAAACAAAAGGCTCTGGAACTGGGTGCTTTGAAGATATCTCAATCTACGAAGATCAATTTCATAGTATACAAAAGTAAGAGAAGTAAAAAAATTAACTAACAACATGAACACGATGAGTTATATCCGGTGGAATAACTGTAAGATAAACAAAACTACCCACAAGAGTATGATACCAACTCGGGTCTCATAAAAGGACACCATCAATTGGATAATATTAAGAATTGGTGTCAAGAGAGGTGTATGTTATATTATTATCAGACAATCGTGCTCACTCAATTGATCAAATATATATTTTGTCTGAGAAATAATATAACTTTTCTTATACTAAGCCACCTAAATATCAAATTTTACGTCTCGTGCTACTATCACATAAAATAGGGGATGAACTATGACTTGTATTTCTTAATAGAAATATTATACATCATATACAAATATTTTTAATCTCTTGAAAATATGTTTCCTTTTTATAGACATCGTCAAGTCTGATATGATGAACAAATCAATGAAATGTATTCTTTATTGATCTCTTTCATATATTTATATTTATTTCTTTTAAATAATATTGTGAAGGAATCATCAAGAACTTCGTATTAATTATATTTTTATACTAATTTCAGATAATTACAAATAAAACGTCAAATGGACACACATACCTAATGTAATTAAAATATTTATTAATATTTATATTATTGTGCCATTATTATATATATTTATTCTAACATTATATCAAAATGTTTCGGGTTTGATCATTACCAATAATATATATCCATGGTTCCGTTCGAGTCAAAATAAAATGCAAGGATGGTCATCAATTGTATTTGATAGAATTTTCATTTTTTGAAAAAATTTACCTTTAACGATAGATTGTTTCCATCACGATTTAAAAAGACATATATTATTGGGTCGTTTGTGATATTTTAGTCTATTTTATTTGCAAGTGTTACATTTCTTATTTTTCAATTTTATTATCCATTAAGTTGTTTTAGTGTATTTCATTTACAAATGTTACATTTTTATTTTTTAAAATTTTATTATAGAACAATTCTTTTTGTATTTCATTTGCATTTTATGGATACTTTTTTGTGTATAACACTATTTTTCATTTCAAAGTATTACTGTGAAAAAACTATAAAACAAGCGAAAAACATACAAACTCCATATATAAATTACATAAACTAAAAACTAATTTAATGATCAATTAGAGTCGTTATCTTCATCCTCAAAATAAATTTCATATGACATGGTCTCACAAAATATTTATTTTCATTTTCTAGTACTATATGACTAATGTTTACAAACTAGTTTTCAATGAGAGTATCATAAAATTTATTAGCGTATATCGCAATGTTAATTGTCTATCATAATGACTTATATCGACAACATGATACATAATTAGTGTTTTTAAACACAACACCTCTTTCTTTTAGATTTATTTTTATATGTAAAACGAGGGAAAATTAAAACTATTTATACCTTAAATTTACAAAAACCGCATTAAAATCAACTAGCCATTCAGAGTGTTCCATGGTGTTTTGCAGCACAATAGTTTTTCTCCTCGAGTAACTATCTTCATGTTGGTTCCGAGTCATACTATAGTTTTAAGCTCTATATTTATATCAAGTTTCAAGTTATCTTTTGTGTTTTATTTTATAACTCTAATCCTGTCAGGAAAAAGTTATCAATAGTTACCAAATAACAAAGAAAATATTGCGTAAAAATACGTATCTAGATTAAGTATCTGGTTGTAATAATATGAAGCCTAATTTCGCCAACCGCTGTAAAGCTTAATTTTTCCAAATACTGAGAGAGTTAGACAATAAAACTAAAGCCTAATTCCACTAGTTATTAAGGGAATAAAGCACGAGTTTACAAGCTTAATCTCACCGATGGTTTATGAAATTAGGCTTGGAAATACGTAAATAATTTTGCTACTTGGTGGGAAAATGGATTTGTAAATGCATGCCTAATTTTGCCACTGGTTGACGGAAATAAGCTTGTGAATTCATATAATATGACTTTACTTTGAAACATTTTTTTACAAATCGCGTTACGCAAGATATGACTCAAAGGTCATTTTATATTAAAAATTATAATATTTTGATTCATTTATAATTTATTATACTCATCTAGGTATTTTAAAACAAAAATATTACTAGTAATATAAAAATTTAAAGCTTACAACAACGTACAAGGTATTAATAATAGTCCATAATAGTCAGAAATACAACACTGCAAGCATTGAATACAAACAACATGACTATTAAAAAAGAACAATACAACACTAAAAACTGAATACTAACTGTAAACCAAGTTTAAAATGATAACATAATACTAAAACACTGCATGCAAAAATTAAACTTAGTATATAGTAACTACTATAAATGATATGAAATAGAGCACATATGATGAGAAAAACTTGAGTCTCCTCATAATTCTCCTTGAAGGATCGACGTTCACTTGAAATTCTTCGGTGGATATCCAAAAGTTGTCATATTATCACATTCTTGATCATCGTATACATACTCACCTATATTGTTTGGGGCAGGATTGTAGACGTCATCCCAACTTGTTACGTTCATCCCGTAAGATACTTTGAAGTACAAATAAATGTCCACCATGTTTCTTATATTTAGTCATTCCGACATGTCGCCCATATATGGTTATTTTAGATGTTAACCCAACCCACATCGTGTATCTTCTCACATCATCCATAAAATAATTTTCCATCATGTTACCCATATCTGGTCATTCTATGAATACATAGCGGTATGTTATCCAAGCTGGCACAATACTCGATCAGGATAATCCATATGCACATGATCTAAACCTTTAATATTGTCAGTGTAACAATCTACCTCTTGATTCAAGTAAACTTGATAAGAAAAATCTTCTCTAAAACTTAGCCAAAGCAATGAATTACAATCAAGAAATAAGATGATTAAAGTGTGAATTCTTTGTATTAGAAAAGTGTGATCAGTCTTTCAAGTGAGATTTTACCTTATATTTATAGGGTTTACAAATACTACCTTACCTATAATATTATTACACGTGTATCCAACCATCGGCTTACAAGTGTTATTCAGTTATAACCTGTTAACTAACTTATTCTCCCTCATATAAGAAATAGACACGTGTTTAGAGGTGCACATTAGACACGCATTTCACACGTCTTTAAACTATATCGTTGTCAACTTATGGCTTGTGCCTTGTCATAATTACAGCCTAGCACTCGTAAACATTTTAAAATGTATCTTATCATACTATTAAAATAACTTATCGTCTAATTCATATTTATATCTCGTTAATTTGTTGAATTGACCTCCCGTTATTATTATTATTAACTGTCTTTGTCTCGTCAAGAATCTTATCTTGTATCCCATCATGAACCTGTTTTAAACCATCGTCATTCTTCTAATCTTCATCTCGTCGTGAACCTCGTCTTAATAAGTAATATATTCCTTTTATGGAATATATGTTTAGCAAGACTCCCCTAGTCTTTGAAAATAAATTCGTTATAGATTTTTAATGACTATACAACACCATAAAAATCAGGTTAATTAATCTTATGTAATATTTGTACGAATGCGCTATCAATATTGACACACGTCAAAGAATACCTCAAATGCTTAATTAATATATCTGACAACAAATTACATCATTTTATATTCTAAACACATATTTACCCTTAATAACTTTTAATCTTAATGGTTCATAATACTATTGAATTAACTATTCTTTCACTATCTTAAAAATAACTTTCTCTCTCTTGTTTTTACTTTCTCTAACATTACCCTCTCTCTTTATTTTTACAGAAATCCTTTCCTCTCTCGAGTAATAAACTTTGGTTTCAAAGCATCATAAACAAGGCTGTATAAGAAGAAATTTTGGCAAGACTAAGGCTTAAATAAATTGGTGGTGCTAAAAAAGTGTGTTTTATAAATGATTCGCAAATTCTTATTAATCATGCCTCGGGTCATTCTGAAGCAAACAAATATCTCTTGGTGAAATGCTTAAAAACATTAAAAGAGTCATCAACTTTCTTTGAACACATCGAGTATGAACATATTCGTCGGACCGAAAATTCAATAGTTAATTATTTGGTGACTATTGCATATACGGAAATATATACATAGATAATGGTACAAGAGCACCCTTTGATAATAATGAGTTCCGAGAAAACGTTATGGGCCAAAGAGGCATTCAAATTTCAACCATCTTGGAGAAATATTAGAGGTATGAGATTATAAAATTTATAAGTAGAGATAGTCTGGCTGTTGATAAAGCATTGGTTAGAAGGTTAAGGTTCAAAGCATATAGTTTCACTGTTACGGTGCATCGGGGATATACTCTGTAAGAATTTTTTAATTCTCTGGGTATTATTGGCCTTATATTATGGAAGATGTCATAGAATTAGTCTAATAATTTGATTTTTGTCAAATATTTTAGAATACAATACATATACCAGTTGTATCACTTGAGCCAATATCTGAGGAATTACCCTTTGACATATGAGATCTGGACCTGGTTGGACCTTTACATGTGGCATTCGGAGGTCGTCAGACCATTATTATGTTAGTTAATAATTCTTCTAAGTAGATATAAGCAAAGCTTATATCCGGAACTATGATAAAAACAATTATTAAGTTCATCGTAAAAACAATATATGTTGCAGGTTCAAAATTTAAAGAACTATTATAGTGGCCCTTAATTTGAAAATAAAAACATTGAAGCATTTTTTTTCCTTCATATGAATCTAACATTGTTTTTCATCATTTTTTAATGCTCAAGCTAACGGAAAACTTGAAATTAACAAACATAACCATCCTCGATGGCTGAGAAAAAAATTAGAAGGGTAGCCAGAAAATGCTCAAATTATTTACAAGAAGTATTACGGGCTTAACAAACCACACCCCGAACAGCAACTCAAATATCTCCTTTTGTATTAGTTTATTGAATAGATGTAGTAACACGTCTGATTCTACTCTTTCATCTTTATGAATATCAAATTACCCTAAAGAGGGTTACAATGGGTGTTGAAGAGCTACGCTAGCTTTAATTAAGGGGGAAATGTAACATTAAAGATCTCTTCATTATCAGACCCTGATGAGAAGCAGGTATGCATCCTGGGTATGAAAGAGCGAATTCAAAATGTGATAAATGTTTTTTAAAAAGGTCTTCATACATACGAAAGATAAACTGTTAGGAAAGTTAGCACCAAAGTGGGAAGGGACTTATTTGGTTATTGAAAAGTTTAGGCATGGAACTTATCGGCTAGTAGATAAAGAAAATAACTCTCTCTGACCCCATGGAATATTGACCACATAAAACTCTGTCTGGAATAATTGTAAAAAAAACTCATGTATATTTTACTTTCAAACTTTTATGATATAATGTCTGAATACCCACTTTTTTTTATCCTGGTGGCGCGGAGTGGTTTTAATGAGGTGTATAAATAACCTACTTTTATAAATTATTTTTATTTTTACATTCTTATCTTGATATTGATTGATTCATATATTTTTTTACTCGAAAATTAAAAAGTTTTTACATTAGTTGGTCAAGTGTAAAGGTTTTAACATTAGTTGGTCAGAATTAAAAAGTTCCAACATTAGTTGGTCACAGTAAAAAGATTCCAACATTAGTTGGTTAAGTGTAAAGTTCTCAATATTAGTTGGTCACAATTAAAAGGTTCCAACATTAGTTGGTCGAGTCTAAATGTTTCAAAATTAGTTAATTACAACTAAAAGTTCCAACAATAGTTGGTCAAGTTTAAAGGAATGATGGTTTGGTCTGAAGTTCAGTTCGGTGTGCGGTTGGGAATTGATTACCTTCCACTAAGAAGACTCTGATTATGATATTCTATGATCAGTAAATTTATTTCAAAACAAAGAATAAAAAATGATTCATCAATATATTCCGAATACGGCTACAAAATTTCTTGTTATACCAGCGACTTAAAAAAATAACTATACAAAAACATTATTATGAAAGAAATATAATTCAATCATCTCTGAAATTATTCTTATTGGTTTTGTCATGGTTTTCTTTATCTATAATACTCTCTGTTTGCTGGTCCTCTTTAGAGATCCCATATCTGAATCCTGGTCTTCACTCTTATAGGCCATGTCATTATCCTTTGTATCCATGGTGGTGTTTAATTCATCCGCGAATGACATATCAACGGGCCTTACCTCCTCATGTACCAGCTCCCGAAACGACCAAGGTTATGATTCGATAACCTATTTTGAAAGTCCATAACCAATTCGAATTTAATTAAAGTGTCCCACTTCTCTAAATACCCTAAAAACTTATTGGCATACGCATCAACTATAACCTCGTGGTTCTTTCCAGTTCGGCAATAGGCCTAATAAATTTAAGCAAACATGATGCAAGGGTGTCCCAATTTTCAAGTTGGAAGGTGAAGCTTCAACAGAATAGTCTGAATGTGGAGATTTTTCCTCCAGGTTTACAATACTCACCTATTTTGGAGTCCCCATCGGGCTGTGAAATTTTGTCACTGTTTCATTTACTTCCTAGAAAAGAAGAGAAATAATTTTAGACGTTTGAGCAGTATAACGTTTAAACATTTGAGGACTTATTCCTTGATCCGCAGTACGAACCCGTCCTTGTTTTTTTTTCTTTTTTTTTTCTTATCATTACTTTATCCCTCCCTATTATGATCCTTTGATGCGCTCGATTTTTTATTTCTTTTCAGGTTTGGAGGTTCATGAGATATTTTTCTCACTTCAGCATCAATAGTTACTTTTAATGGTTCATCGAATCGACTCACCTCCGCAACACCAACGGTTACTTGTTTTGGGCCTCATCCACTAACAGCATCTTTCTCCATCATGTGGCTTGGAGCCCTCTTCCTAGTCAGAAGGTATACCTTTCCATTGGTAGCTTCTTTTAGATTAATGATTTTTCATGCGCGCGGTTGAGTGGTGAGTTCCTCTCATGATAAGTTGAGCTTTGACTGAGTCCATCAGAAGTGACTACAAACCAAGTTATGGAATCCGTACGACCAGTTCTCTATAACCCACTGGTGTTGTTATCTGAAAGTCTCTTTGACAGCTTCCAAATGTTATTGATAAGACTTCGGTATACCTAAAACAAGAATTAAAAATAATCAAAAGTATAGAAAGGATAATTGGAATTGAAGTTGTCATTAAAAAACAATAGAAATCACTTGTGTATCGTCACGACCTTGGTATGTTACTTGGATTTCTTTTCAGAGTGATTTTCTTACCATTCCCACATCAGCCGCTTATGAAGAAAAATTACAACTTACATACTTTGTTTACGTTCAACATATAACTTATTAATTTATACTAATTCCCTAGAGTAATAAATTATAAAGGGGTCTGAAGATTCCTGGAAAGCATAATGATAGTAACAAAATGCTTCATCGATATTTTGATCTTAGACAGCCCGGATGCCATGCTATACGATATAAAGTCAACCAATTATTCTGGTTGGCTTGACTTTGACACAGGCTAACCTGATCGAACTACTGAATTAATTCCAGATCCAACTCAAACCAGAGCCTTCAATTCAGCACGTCGGGGTAGATATCAATTATCACCAAGCACAATGTAATGGTTTCTCTTCTGGCTTTGATGACCTTATTTCCATCTATTTCGAAATTCCTCATCTAGATCCTAGATCACCGATCTCTTTTTCCTAATAATAATTATACAATATTTTATAAAGTGAAATCAAGTATTTATTACTGACGTTTTAGAAATTAAGCGCAACATATTTGGGTATCAAATAGGGTAATTCAGGATCTACCTTTTTGCTTTTGCCACTTTTGGCTTTTGGAGCTTTCCCTTGACATTTTTTAAGGATTTCTACTTCCCTCACACCATCACCAACATCAGTGTGCTCTTTTACCTCATCTAATAACTGCCTCGGATTTCCTCCGGAAGTTAGCAGATTACTTTAAGACCCATCTGTTTGTGTCACTTGAGGGATATCAACCTTTTCAACAATGTCGACTTTGCTTCTAACCAAGGTTTCTGAAGGGACAATAGTGGTTGTTGAAGTATGCTTGGCTTGGCCCTTCTTTACATGAGAATCAAAACTATATTTTCTTTTTAATGGAGGGGTTATAGATTTATTCATAAACGATATATCCTCAATATTCGAGCACCCCATCGCAATGAAGTGTTTTCAGTGTTTACTACTAGTTTCTCATAGGGACCAGGTTAGCCTCAAAGAATCATTTTTCGACGTAACCGTAGATGATGGAGGATTGATTGATATGGAATGCCTATTGTAAGAATATTTGCCTCCATAGTCGAAGGTTTGAGCAATAAGTATGGGCCCTTCGATTTATGGAAGCTCGACATTTTTTTTTCTTCTTTTTTTCTTCGTCTTTATCAAACAGACACAAACAATAAGTTAAAGTATCGCCGACACAAAACGTACAACTTTGAATAGGGTATATATCATTAAAAGGTGGAAGCAAAAGGTTTTGTGGTAGTGACCGGAATGAAAACAAAGGGTTTATGGTGGCTAATGATGAGATTTTCTCTCTTTATCACTTGATACGGTTACATGTGAAAGAAATGGTTAAGAAAACAGAGTATTTATAGAAGGTTGTAGGAAAACCCAACGGTTACTTATCGCATGCCCATTGAATGAAGGCTTAGGGAAGTGGAAAGGTCTACCCCAATTCTAATTTTCTTAGAGAAGTGGAATCATTTCACGCTTCACCTTCTTGAGAGTATATCGTGGGTCGGATGCTTTTACGACACGCACACAAAAATAGAATTACATATAGCCATCTCTGAAACGATAATGATTAGAATTTAGTTATCCAACCCTAAGATACTCAGGGATAACCCGAAGCACATAAGTAATTTCATTCGAAGGGACTTCATGATCCGTCAAGGCTATCCCTTCGGGGTGTGTTTGGATCAATGCAGACTGGTGAGAACACCTAAATATTTGTGTAGTTTAGTCTAAAAATAACTAGACCGAAATTAACTTGTAATAAAGGTATAATAATTAGAGATATTTTATGTAATAATGGGCTTAGGTTATATAGGCTTATGTTACCCTAATGAACTCATGGACCATGTAAGGCCACTAGACCCAAAAGTTTATATAAAGCCTTGTTTAGGCTTTTTAAAAAAATAAATGCAGTATTTACTCTAAAATTACTCATGTAATAGCAACTATCTCTATTATTAACAACTATAAAGATTAATTGTCTCTCTAACCACTATCCAAAAGTTTAATTTATTTCTTTATTATGAAAATGTCTTTCGGTATCAAGTGTGTTCATGCATCTGTTATAAATTGATTTGGAATACGTTGATCTTCAGCCTTTCCGACTTCCTATATGTCGATATGTTCCATTTCGTTCAATGTTTCGGTTACATCCACTATGTCATCGGCGTATAATATCGAAAATATGAAATTACACCCACTGAACTTGTGATGCACACAATCATTAAATGACTTGACCTCAAAGTCAGAAGAGACTATCACATTAAGGAATTTTCAGTACCACTAACGAAAAGCCAGCTTGAGCCCATAGATGTATTTCTTAAGCCATCATACCATATTCTTTTAGTTACCTATCTTAAAGTATTTAGATTGCATCATATCGATCGTTCCTCAATATTAGCATTGTGAAATGCAATCATTATATCCATTTGATGAAGCTTAATGTCAAAATGTGCAACTAATGTCATTAATGTTCTAAATAAATTATTCGTTGATATTAGAGAGAAGATTTCCTTAAAATCAATCCTTTCACACTGAATATAACCTTTTGCCACAAGGTTTGACTTATATCTTTCCACATAACCTATGAAATTGTGTTTGGTTTTTTAAACCCGCCTACAACCAATTACCTTTTTCCATTCAGGTAATGGGACAAGTTCCCATATAATATTGTCTTGCATCGATTTATACTCTTCCTTCATAGTGTTAATCTACTTCTGAGAGTCAGATAATTTCATGGCTTGTTTGTAGGATGTGGGATTATGTACACTTCCAGCACATGACTTATGATGTTCATAAAGATATACTATAATATTTTGATGTATAACATTCTTCTTTTGTCTTGTGGACCTTTTTAAGAGAATCATTACTTTTTGTTGCACTTTTTGAGGAGGTAAAGTTTGATCATCGTGAACAATATCATTCTGATAATTTTGTAAAATATTACCTTGAGGTTCCTCTTGTTCTAAGAGGATCATATATGTATCCGGGTTGAAACCCTCAAGTGGAACATCAATTTTAATCTGAATATTACCTTGTTTTAACGAGAGCCGAATGATTAGTATTAAAGTCCAATCTGACAGGAAATAGACGCACAAACAAAATATTTCTTCTTGTATCAAGTATGATTGGAGATAGTGATCATAAAACAAAATACAAAGTATGTATAAAAATCAACGCAAGTAACACAGAACACTTTTTACGTGGAAAACATTTCCAATGTAGGAAGTAAAAACCACGGGACTGATTTCGGTGTCCAACAAAATATTCACTATCAAAAGACGGGTTACAAAACTATTCTTTAGTAAAATTAGAGCATACACCACACAAAGTATGAAAACTTCATACACAACCCCAATACACAATATAGTAAACCGAAATCAGAAAACTCACTGAATTATCCCCAAAAACGCATTTAGAAGAAGTTGTTCGAAAATATATTTAGAAGACTCCAAATAAAAATCTCTCCAGTAAAATTGTAGAAGACGGATATACGAGCCTTCTCACCAAAATTGAAGCCGACCGAACCACAGAATACAGTCCGATTGAAAGCACAAAGTTCTGCCTCAAATTGCTTTTCTCTCAAAACTACACTACTCAAAACACTGTAATGTATAAGGAGGTCAAAATACTTTTAATATAAGCCTATTATTTATACGGAAACCAAAGTCCTATTTGTTACCTTTATTTGTCCTTAGCCCATATGATAATTGGACTCCTACATAGGATGAGCCCAACAAATCTCCCCCTCGCAACAATGTAGGAGGATGTGCCATCTCGACGATCAATCTATAATGTTCAAGCTTTCCCATATGCAATGCCTTTGTCATCATGTCAGACTCATTATCATCTGTATGAACTTTATAAACTTCCATTAGTTTAGCATCAAAAATATCTCGAATTCAATAATATTTCACATCAATATGTTTCGAATTTGAGTGAAACGAAGAATTCTTCACGAGATGAATAGCACTTTGATTATCACATAAAAGTACATACCTGTGTTACTCAAATCCAAGTTCTCTCAAGAACTTATTCATCCATAGTAGCTCTTTACTCGCTTCTGTCACTGCAATAAATTCAGCTTCTGTCGTTGAAAGAGCATCACACTTTTGTAGTTTTGATATTCATAAAACAGCGCCACCACAAAAGTTAATCATATATCCATAACTAGACTTGCGAGTGTCAACATCTCCAGCCATATCTGAATCAGAATAAGAAAACAACTCAAGTTTCTTCATCCCAAAACTGAGCTTTAAATTAGAGGTTCCTCGCAGATACCTCATAATTCATTTTACGGCTTCTCAATGCTCTTTATCCGGGTTTGACAAAAATCTTATCACAACACAAACACTATAAGCTAAGTCAGGACGAGTACATACCATGGCATACAAGAGACTTCCAACTCCATATACATATGGAATATTAGCCATATCTTTCTTTTCTTTATTAATTGAAGGACATTTTTTCTTGCTTAACTTGAAATAACTAGAAAGCGTTGAGCTAACCACTTTAACTGTGTCCATCTTAAACTTCTGAATAATTTTCTCAATGTATTTTTCTTGTGACAAGAACAACTTCTTCAATTCTCTGTCTCTAGTAATTTCGGATGCCAAGAATCTTCGTTGTTGGTCCTAGATCTTTCATTTGGAAGACTTACTTAACTGTTTCTTTAAAGAATCAATCTACGAAGTATTCTTCCCAACAATAAGCATATCATTCACAAAAAGTAAGATAACAATAAAATCAGCGTCGGCAAATTTCTTCACAAATACATAATTATCAGAAGAAGTATACTTGTAGTCTTGTTCCCCCATAACTGACATGAACTTCTTATACCACTGTCTCGGAGATTACTTCAAACTATATAAACTTTTCTTCAGTATGCACACATAATCTATTTTTCTTTCAACCACAAAACCTTCGGCTTGTTTCATAAAAACCTCTTCTTACAAGTCACCATGCAAAAATGTTGTTTTTATATCAATTTTCTTAATTTCCAAGTCTAGAGTAGCTGCAATGCATAGAACCACACGAATAGACGACATACTACAAGTGGAGAAAATATTTCATCAAAATCAATCCATTTTTCTGACCAAAACCTTCAACTACCAATCTTGCTTTGTAATGAGGTTGCAAATAACTATCATCTTGCTTCAACCTATACATCCACTTGTTACTCAAGGATTTTCTCCCTTCAAGTAGTTTCACTAACTCAAATATGTGATTCTCATGAATTGATTGCATCTCTTCATTCATTGCTTCAATCCATTGATTTTTACACACACCACTAACATCCTCATCATAACATTCAGGCTCACCTGCATCGGTCAACAAAATATATTGATCAGAAGAGTATCTAGTAGAGGGTTTTCTATCTCTAGTAGATCTTCGAGTTGGAACTTCAGGCTGTTCAACCTCTTCTTCATTATCTTGTTCATCCAAGATATCATTATCATGATCAACAATATCAAAAGTATGCGAACCTCTTGAAGTAGATGAGTCATCATCTAAATTTTCTTATACTTTTCTAGGAGTATGTGTAAGAAGAATATGCCCTAAATCTACCCAAGTTAATGTCAGACATAGACTCTGAATTCTGACTCTTATCAATATCATGAACTATTTGATCTTCCATGAACACAACATATTTTCTCCTAATAAGCTTCTTATTAACTGGATCCTGAAATCTATAGTCGAACTCATCAAGACCATAATCAATGAATACACATTATCTTGTCTTTGAGTTAAGCTTAGACCTCTAACCTTTAAGAATATGCACATAATCTTTGCACCCAAAGACACACAAATGATCATAAGAAACATTTTTGCATGTCCAAACTCTATTTGGGATATCTTCATCGAAAGGTACAGAAGGACTAAGATTCAAGACATGTATCACTGTATTCAAATATTCACCCCAAAAGTATTTAGGGGATTGTGATTGTGAAAGAAGACATCTCACTCTTTCAATTAATGTTAGTTATAGTCTCTCAGCTACGTCATTCAACTGAGGGTTCTTGGGAGGTGTCCTTTGATGTCGAATACCTTGATGCCTACAATAATCATCAAAAGGACCAATATATTCTCCTCCATTATCACTTCTAACACACTTCAATTATCTCATAGTCTGTCTCTCAACTGAAGCTTGAAACTTCTTAAAGATATCTAACACTTGATCTTTTGTTTTCAAAGTATAAGCCCAAACTTTCATGGAATGATCATCAACAAAAGTAACAAAGTACATGCAACCACTAAGTGTTCTGGTTTTGAAAGGACCACAAACATCAGTATGTACCAAGTCAAGCAAACTTGGTTTTCTCTTGAAGGAGTCGAGCTCTTGAAATATACTTTATTTTGCTTTCCAGCCAAACAATGTGTACATTTCTTTAAATGAGCTTTATATATCCCCCGAATGTATTATTTCTTCTTCAGAATATTTAATCTTTTTTTGATAATGTGACTGAGTCTTTTATGCCACAGATCAACTATTGCTTCATCATTAACAACATTGATTTTCTCAGCAGGCACCCTTGCAGACATGATGTAGAGAGCAGAACATTTCTGCCATCTTGCCACAACCAACGAGCCTTTAGTAAGTTTTCACTACCCATTTGCAAAAATACTGCAATAGCCTTCATCATCTAGTTTCCCTGTAGAGATCAAATATAATCGAAGATCAGGTATATGTTTAACACCCTTCAAAATCAATCTTGCACCCATGCTTGTTTCCTAGATAAACATCACCAGTACCAACCACTTTAGACGAATCATTATTTCCCATATTTGCATAACCAAAGTCACCATAGGTGTAAGATGAGAAAAAATCTCTACGAGTAATGGCATGAATTATAGCATCGCTGTCAACTACCTAACCACTTTCATCAGATACAGAATTCACAACAGTATCATTAATAATAATGAAGTAACTCTCTGGAACCGCAACAACATGTTTCTTGTCACCAGTTTCATCATAATCTTTCTCCTTGTTCCTTTCTTCCTTACCGTTGTTGGATTTCTAAAAATTATTCTTCTTTCTCAACTTAAGACAAAATTTCTTAGTGTGCCCGATCTCATGACAGTAGTAGCACTCCCAATATGCAAATTTATTAGACTTGTATAGACTTTTGCTTCTACTTTTACCTCTAGTTTTTCAACCGCGATTTTTAATTCTACAACGTTTCTCAACGACTAGAGTTTCTGAATGTGAAGAGAAGCCAACAGTTTTTCTTCTCGTATCTTCATTCGGTACACTACTTTTAGCCAATGTCATTGAAATATTACTTTCAGGAGCTGAATTAGAAAAAGACATTCTAAAAGTATCACACTAGTCTGGCAGCGAACCAAGCAACCATAACACCAGAACCTCGTCATCAAATTTGATACCCATAACAGCCAAATGATTAATCAAGCTTTGGAAGGTATTCAAGTGATCCATAAGAGGTGATCCATCTTGATACCTCAAATACATCAACTGTTTGAACAAAAATAACTTATTGTTTTATGTCTCCCGAGCATATAACTCCTCAAGTTTAATTCATAAAGTCTTTGCATTTGTTTCGTTTACAACATGATTCAATATATTATCATCAACCCATTGCCGAATAAAGCCACAAACCTGTCGATCAATAGTTATCCATTCTACATCAAACTTATCTGTAAGTTTTTCATCACCGAACACTTATAAATGAAAAACTTTAACATAAAAAAGATCTTCCATCTTCGATTCTATATATGATAATTTGAACCATTCATCGTCACTGTTCTGCTTGTATTCATCTCCATATTTGATATAAGACAAATACACAATCAGTAGCTATGATACCACTTTGATGGGAAATAGGCGCACAAACGAAATAATTTTTCTTGTATCAAATATGATTGGAGATAGTGATCCCAAACAAAATACAAAGTATGTATGAAATCAACGCAAATAACACATAACACTTTTTACGTGGAAAACCTTCCAAGTTTAGGAAGTTAACGGATTTCGGAGTCCAACCAAATATTCACTACCAGAAGACGGGTTACAAAACTATTCTCTAGATAAAACTAGAGCGTACACCACGCAAAGTATGACAACTTCATACAAAACCCCAATACACAATATAGTAAACCGAAATCAGAAAACTCACTAAAATATTCCAAAAAATGCAGTTAGAAGAAGCTGATCGAAAATATACTTAGAAGACTCCAAATCAAAATCTCTCCGGTCAGATTTTAGAGGACAAATAGACGAGTCTTCTCATCAAAATCGAAGCCGATCGGACCGCGGAATGCAATCTGATTGAAAGCACAAAGTTTTGCCTCGAATTGCTTTTCTCTCAAAACTACAATACTCAAAACATTTAAATGTATAAAGAGATCAACTCACTTTGGATATAAATCTATTGACACATAAACCAAAATCTTTGTGTTACCCTTATTTCGCATTACCCGATATGATAATTGGACTCTTGTATAAGAATAGCCAAACACAATTTTCTGATACCTGAATATTTTCGTTAAATTTCCATTCATCTCTACGGTTTCTTTCTAAAAATGCATATTTGTTCCTACATTTTCTTTTCCAAGTTCAATGTTTTTTATAAACTTTGTTGTTCCCCTTTTAAATATATTACGAAACAAAAAGCCATAAAACTTAAAAAATTTAAAATATTTTAAATAACCAATAAAAATAATTAACTTTTTTTAGATCTATTTTTTTTTTGAAAAAAAGTTTATAAGATATTGCCTCCGCTAGAACCCTTATATACACATGTGCTTTAAATTGAACTTATGTCCCTTCTAAAACTCAAATAAAATCCTAACATTTGCAATTGCCTTTATAAAACTTCACGGCACTTCAACTTCCATAAAACTCCGCACATTAAAATTTTAGTTTCCGGCGATTTGGGACGGATACATCTTAAATCAACGCACCCGCCTTAGACGCAAAATCGCCATCAATATCGGTTGCGAAAATTACCTCCGCTAGAAACTAGAGCACCAGATCTCTATATTTATTATTTGTTTTTTCTGACTTAATCTTAATTATAAGTTATGATAATAGCTTCATTTTCATGTCTATATTCACAATGAACTATATATATAAAACTTTACATTTATTTATGTTTCAAACCTTAACATAATTTGAGATCATAATTGAACAGAGTAATTATTATATAATGACCAGCAACTTTTATAGTATATTCTTCTTTGATAAAATCTTTTATGAAAAAAAAGTAAATGGGTGAAGTTGGGAATGAATATAAAAAGGCAAAAGAAAAAAAGGAAAGTATATATAGTAGAAGGACCAAAGTGAATTTTACGAATAATAATACTCATCGTAGAAGACGTATACCAGGAGGCATTTACGAATAACTTAATAGGAAGATAAAAGACGAAGTTGATCAATGATCATCAGCTAAATTCGTAAACCAATCAACTAAAATCTTGCTGTTTTTTATTTTTTAATCTTACTTTTCAATCTCGCTGTATTGGTTTGGGTTATAAACTGATCAGTATCTTTAGATTTGGAACAACCTATTCTTTGATTCTTCTATTGTGTTGAATTGTTGTTTTACATGTGTTGAATTGGATTCAAATCGAAGGATATAAACCAAAACAATGAAGGGTGACAATCGAAATTGCGATAACGAAGCTGAAGGCGAAGGGACAATCGATTTAGGGTCTAGGGTTTCTGATTTAACAATACGGCAAGAGATCGTCAGATACCCAATTCCTGATTCTTTTATGGTAAGTTTATGTTGTTCATTGATAAATTCAAAGTCTGTTGCTTTATACACTACTTTATTGTATTCTATTGATGGCGTATTGTTGTTAGAGGAATTGCCAAGTTTAGGTTTAAGTTTTTGTAAGAGTAATCAGATGTTGAAATCATGAAATAGAGTATCTATATAGTGGAAATGATTATTTTTACCAAATCATTTGTAATATTGAACTCTTATTGAATTTGGAGTTCTGTGGAGTTTTATGTGTGAAAGTTTAAACTAGTTTTCTCAGAGTTTATGATCACATTGTCAATTGAGTCTTCTGTATTTTTTGGATGCTATAAGGATGAAAACGAGCAAATAATTGAAAAATTGCAACCCCAGAGCCAAAGAAAAGATGAGTGTGAGACTAGGGTAGCTGAATACAAAAAGGAGGATCAAAAGCTTGGAAGATATTTCTATTACGACACTCCGTTATCCGAAGAAACTGGGGCTTGGATACCTGTTTCAGTTCCACCTATGTTGGGAAGTGATCATGAGGAGTGGAAAAGAGGTTTTAGCCTCAACGGAGGTTACTTCCCTGAAGGAGATATGGGGTGGGATCAATTTATTGGAGATGAGAAGGAGCTGACGTTGTGGGATGTTATTGCGGAGATGTTACTCGCAGCCGGAGGAAAAGTGAGGGCTCTTGCTTCAGGTGATATCAATAGTTATGCTTTTTCATGCATGTCAAGCCACCTATTCGAACAAGCATGGAACGAGATGGCTCAAACTCTCACAGAGGCTAATTTCGGTAACGTCACTGATATTTTGGAAGCAGAGGCACCTAAGTGGCTGGCTGATAGTGCTTCGTCTGCTTGCATGTTATGTGGTGTGCGCTTTCATCCGATCATGTGCTCTAGACATCACTGCCGCTTTTGTGGAGGTTTGTTCTGTAGTGAGTGTTCTAAAGGAAGAAGCTTGTTGCCAGTAAAGTTCTGTGTTTCAGATCCCCAGCGGGTTTGTGATGTGTGTTGTGTACGCCTCGAGTCTGTCCAGCCTTACTTAATGGATCAAGTCAGTCATGCTGTACAGTTGCCTACTTGTGATGTCACTGATCTCAGTACTTTGAGATCCTGGATTAATTTTCCCTGGGGACAATCTATGCAGTGTGAGATTTATAAGGCAACAAACACCATCCGAAGTTATATGGATAAGGTAATGAAGGCTCCTGGAGCTATATTTAGTGTTAAAATTGTCTTTTTCATGAAACTGAACATATCCACGGTGAAGGTACACATGCTAGATAATATATCTAACTTTCTTACTTGAATATCTTGGATCAGGTGGGTTCTTTGAAACCAGAAAAAGCGATCCCAGCAACCATATTACGGCATGCAAAAGGCCTTGCAATAATTTCTATGGCAAGGGTGGGAGCTATGGTTACATACAACATTGGGACTGGAATTGTTATTGCGCGTAGAGAAGATGGCTCATGGTCACCACCTTCCGCCATTTCTGCATTTGGCTTGGGGTGGGGAGCTCAGGTGAAGTAGTGCGTTCGTCTCAAAAAAAATTCTTTTTTACTTCAATACAAGCAAGTATAACAATACATGCAATAAATCTCTTCTGCTTTTTGAAATTCTAACTCAATCATTTTCATATTAAGGGTCCTTCCAACTATCCTTTAGATTAAGGAGATTGATATTATAGTTTACTGTATGCCTGAGTTGGTTCTACTTAAGAATTAGTTACTTTTCCTAGTTTATGCTGTCCGGTAGTTTAATATCTGTATATAATATCGACAGGTCGGAGGAGAACTGACGGAGTTCCTAATTGTGTTGAGAACAAGCGATGCAGTGAAAACATTTAGCGGAAATGCACATTTAGCAGTTGGAGCTGGTTTGAGTGCAGCAGTCGGCATCATTGGACGGACAGTTGAAGCTGACGTCCGTGCTGGTGATGGTGGTTATGCTGCTTGTTATACATATAGCTGTAGTAAAGGTAATTTCTTTTAGATTATTCTACGGAAAAATAAAAAGCAGTTTGTTTACAGTTTAATCTGGGCAGGTGCTTTTGTCGGATGTTCTCTTGAAGGTAGTATCGTTACCACTCGTGTAAGTGAAAATTCAAAGTTTTATGGAAGTCAGTCAATATGCGCATTGGATATACTTCTAGGCTCAATGCCTAAGCCACCTGCCGCTGCGATTCTGTACCGTGTGCTAGCAGATCTATATCAGAGGCTTGATAGGTAACTTAACCAATCTGCTTCATCCTTTCCCAAGTTTAATCGTTCGGTTGTTCGTTCATATATCTTCATTGCCCCTCTGCAAATAACAGGAAGATGTAAATAAGATGGTACATATATTAGACAAGGACCTATAGTTGTATATAACTCTTACTGCTCAATCAACACAATCTTTTTTTCTTTTGTAATTATCTTCTTTATGTTTGAAAAAACAAGTGATTTTCACTTTTCTAACTGTTGTTATTAATTTGATGGGGATGAGTTTAAACCTTAAGGCGTAAGGGTGAATTGGGTCTCACTCACTTACCAGTAGTAAGATATTATCTATTTTGGATTCGAAGTCTGTACGGCTCGAGTATGATATTATCTGCTTTGGGTTCGAGTACTGGACGGCTCCGAATATGATTCGAAGTCTGTATGGCTCGAAGTTTATTCTTCTAACTCCTTTTTAAACTTGATCCTATAGGCATGATTTCTAAGGGACAATTTTATTCTTCAGCATCCTTTTAAATTTGATCTTATATAATGGGCATGATTTTTAAGGAATGAAGTTTATTCTTCTAACACCCTTTTTAAAACTTAATTTTTTCTGAAACCAAGATAGAATTATATATAACGTTTTTTAACTTATAAATGTTAGATATGGTCCGTTTTGGATCCAAAGTTTGTATGAAAGATCTTTTAATTCTTGTTCTTATTTATATACTATTTATTATTTTTAATTTAGACGATTTTAAAAGATGATATAAAAAAAGTAAAAATTTACCGGAAAAGTAAAATTTATTCAACAGATTGAAAATATCGAATTGGTCGACTTTTAGGATTTTTCGAAAGTCAATTTGGTCGAATACCCGAAACCGAATCAACCCGAAAACCAAAAAATGCAGAGTAACTAACTTATCTTTTTTGGTAGCTCTAGCTGATCTAAAGACCGCTTATATTTATTTGGCACTTGTAATAAAATACCTGTCCAAAAATTTATGATATTCTTGAAACTTTTTTGTCCTTTTATTAAAAGAGTTTGAGGATATGATTATCCAACAATATGTTATCTTAAACAGTAGGTCCGGCCCAATCTTGTTCCAAAACTTTAATAAACGAAATTTCCATCCAATTATGGTTCATATAATTTGTTTTGGACAAACATATCCAACAACAGCGAAGCAGCATGATTATGTTGACAAATCCACATTGGTCTATTCAACTACTACTTTTTATAAAGGGTTTTCAAATGCAAGTGTAGTAGGCTCCAGTACTACTATTATTATTTTATACTATAGGATTCCCCGAGCAGATCCAAACAAGTGCTCTTCTCGATACGATATTTATTTTCTAGAATAATTTTATTTAACACAATTATAAATTTAATAATATAATAGGGCATACTCTTAATCACTTTTTTTTCAGTAATAAATATATTCTATAAAAATGGACACATGATTTGTAAAAGAAAAATAAGAATTTATTTATTTATTTATTATTTTATTAAAAAAAAGGTGACAGCTAAAAATGTGTGGAGAAATGAAGAAGGATTGGGAAGTAGATAGAAAGAGAGACACCTAATACCCTGAGGAAGTGGTCAGAAGACACACAACATAACATGCATGAAGTTTCACAACTCCAGGTCCAGCGAAAGAGGCTCAAAAACATTAAAGGCAAAAGGCACAGTAAAAGACGAAAAAGACATTTCGATGTCCATCCACCAGATGTCCCTGACCACACACGTACTGTTCGTATAAGTAACCATTCTATTCTATAATTAATTACAAATAATAATACTAGTATAATATAAATTGATAATAAAAATAAATATAAATACCGTTACAAGAGAGATAAATATTGTATATTAGTGATACGCAGTTTTTTAAAACTAATAAAAAAACGTCATAGAATTGGATGAAAGAAAGAATTATGTTTTAAATTTGTTATACGGAGCATTATATTAATAAAATATTGATTATTTTTTAGTATGCTATTTGTATATATTGTAATTTGTGATTAATTAGGACGTAATTTATATGTATCATATGAATTGTCATCATTCATCAGAATCACTAAAATAACAAATAAAAATAGACTAAACAGATGAGTTCGTCGCGGCAAACAATAAGATTGGTTGTGCGAAATAGGTCTAACAACTTACTTGCATTTCACCACGATCAATCATAAGGTTGATTGCGGCGAAAATGCATCCATGATAGTGCTGGTCTTTTAAACTTTTTGTTGCGCATGGTGGTAGCAACCAACTATCAAATCATACAGTTATTTTGTGCGATAATTGTCATAACGAAATGTTTGTTGCGATCAAAATACGACTAAACAATATAAAATTTGAAAGACATAATATTTTAGAAAAGTATATTTCTTGAAAAGATACTTCTGATTTTACCTAAATATTTTTCAAAGATGATGATTCTTTAAAATGGTTTAATGATTTCTATAATGAGATAATCTTCTCAATAACATAAATTATATTGTCCTTAAAATCTCTCAAACTATCTCATTGCCAAAATCTCTCTCATACTCAAACTTTGTCAAACCTTGTATTCACATTTTCTAGTTACTTGTAATCTAAGTCTAAAAGTTTGTTATATCGTGAAAAAGTTTTCTTAAAGGGTCTATGCAATAAAGGTGTTTTAAGCTTCCATCATCTCCGACGTTTTTTTTATGATTCTCCATCAAGAGTTATGCTACTATTTTATGTAAGTGTTGTTTCCATATCTCTATTTTTTAATAATTAAAAAGTATCATAACAACAAAAACAACCATGCTAAAATCAAGCTGATGAACCAAGACTTTGTTTTGTTTGGACAGTTTTGATAGTTTGAATTTTACTCGGTGGCAAGAAAAGATTACATTCTTGTTGACAGCGCTCAAAGTTCATTATATATGGATCCAAACTTGGAGGAAATTCTCGAAGCAATTGACGAGGAAACCGGTGAAATCAAGGCTAAAAAGAATAAGCAAGATGAGGACAACCTTATATGTCGATGACATATTTTGAATGCTTTATCAGATCTTTTTTTTACCTCTGCACAAGTGAGTATTCTACATTGAAAATATGGAATACACTTGACGAAAGATACAAAACCAAAGAAGAAGGTACAAAATAATCTTAATTTATAAATATTTTGATTTTAAGTTTATAAATGGTAAAACACGTATTCCCCAAATTCATGAGATGCAAACCATTTTAAATAAACTCGTGTTCGTAAAAGTGATGCTTCCAAACAATTTCAAGTGAGACCAAACATAGTAAAGTTTCCTCTATCTTGGAAAAAATACCGTAAGAGTATACTTCATAAATCCAAAGAGTATTGTTTGGAACAGATCCATAAACACTTGAGGATTGAGGAATAATCGTGTGGTAAAGATGCGGAAGAATAATCTAAGTTTGGAACTTCTAGGAGTGTAAATGCAATAGAACCAAAGTCAAAGAAACACAAATTTAGGAAAATATTATTGCGCAACAAGAACAATAATACCTCTAAGAGTGTAAAGGAAATTTGTTGTTTGGAAAACTGAGACACTTTGCTTATTCATGCAACCCTAAGAAGAAGGGTGATAACATAGATTTTACGAAAAAAGATATTGTTGCAATTGTGACAGAGGTCAATATCATTGAAGATAAGACTTCGTGTTTGTGGTATGATACATGTGTATATGTTAATCTCTCCCATGAAAAATCCTTGTTTAAAATAATAGAAATAAGAAATAATATAAAAGAGGTGCAAATGAGAGATACGAATAGGTTTAAGGTTGAGGGACGTGGAAATGTAAATTTGGTATTTACAACTAGAAAGAAAAATCACTCTTACAAATATATTGCACGTTTTGAAAATGAATAAAAAATTAGTTTTTACTGATTTATTGTCTAAGGTTAGAATTCGGTCTATGTACAAATCCAACAACCTTGATTTGTCTAAGAATAAAAAAAATTAGGAAATGGATACTCTTGTAAAAACATTGTTAAACTATGTACTCATGGATTAATATAGTGAAAAAAATTATTTACACTTTGCTCTCGTAATGAATACTTATTATGGAATAGTATATTGTCGTATATAGGACATAGCACGATAAACATAATAATTATAACTTGTGATATAGATTCGTATGAAAATATGAGCTGTGTGTAAAATCAAAGATGATTAAAATCTTTTATAAATTCATTAAAAGATGCACAAAATTGTTAGACTTAATACATGTTGACATACATGAGTTAAATGGTATATTGACACGTGGGGTAAAAGATATTGTATAAGTTTTATTGATGATTACTCTAGATTTACTTGTGTTTTTTGACTTAAACATAAGGATGAGACGTATGATATGTTAAAGATAATGAAAGCGAAAGTAGAAATATTGTGTTGTGATAGAGGTGGAGAATATTTCCTGGGAAACTTTTCTAGTTTTTGTGAAGAACATGGGATAATTCATCAATTCTTGGTGGCTTACACGCCAAAGCAAAATAATTTCGTGGAGTGCAAAAATTAAACTTTGACCGAGATGACCAATGCAATGCTAGTTAATTCAAAATTACATATTCATTTATTGAGTGAGGCTATTTTAACTACATGTCATATTGTAATCGTATTCCTCTTAAGAAAAATATAACATGTCCATATGAGTTATGAAAATGAATAGAATCAAACATAAGCTAATTTCAAATGTGGGGGTATTTATCATTTTGCAAAAACACGGATCTAAGAATAGTAAAATTATGTCTTAAAGTTATAAGGTGTGTTTTGGTTGGTTATGCAACCAATAGAAAATTCTATAAGTTATTAGATTTGTAATATAATGTGGTATTTGAATCAAGGAAAGCGAATTTCTATGAATCTAAATTACACGATGATAATAGGATACAAACCGTTGTAGAAAATAAGGAAAAAAGTTTGAGAAAAATACCTTTAGTTAATGAGAAACCATGATAACCTCGTAGGATTCAAAGGGAAAAGAGACCTAAAAATATAGGATCTAATGATATTGACTCTCAAAATACTTTTTTCTATTTAGTATAATAAATTATGAAGAAATCATCTGGAAGATTTTGATAGTGCTTTCTGTAGGAAAGGACCCTAAATCATATAAGAAAGTAATAACATCCAGAGATTATGCATTTTGGCAAGAAGATATAAATGATTAAATGGATTCAATAATATCAAATCATACTTGGAAGTTGGTGCATTGACCTTCGGATTCAAGACTAATTGATCGTAAATGGGTACTTAGGAATAAAGGTCACACGGATGGAACCATTCAAGCATTCAAAGGAATATTGATAACAAAAGGTTTTTGGCAAATATAGGGAATCTTTTATTTTTGATGCATATGCTTAAGTTGCAAAAACAAAAAGTATTAGGAGATCCTGATTGTTAAGTCACTATATGGTCTTAAATTAAAACCTAAGAAGTGGTATGAAAAAATTGATCATGATATTATATTTGATGAATGTAAATATAATACAGTAGACAAATATAAGTTATTTGTGAAAGATTCAACATATAAATAAAGTAGATTTTCATCTGTGATGAGTTTGAGATATGTTTCCCATTACCATGGATGGATAAGTTCAAATAAACATTTAAAAAAATTCAGTCTAGGTGTGACATATGTTTCAAAAGGTAACAAAAACACTTCTAGAATTGTACATAAGAGAATCTAGAGGTGGTGTCCCCTCTCATGAGAGAATAAATTCATCTCAAGTTATGATTCCTAAATTGGGTAGAGCATAAAAACAAAATAATACTAAAGTGTAATATGGACAAATGTTTGATGAAACAATTACATGTGTGAGATCGCCGGCTGGGCAATATAGGAGGTTGCTTCAAAGTTGCAAATACCAATGTTTTTTAGTTGAATTTTTTGTATTTCAACTAAGGTAAAATTATAATCGAAAGATATTTTATTCTATGCGAAATAGTTATCTTAATAGAGAGATAAAATTGAGAATAATTAATCAAGTGCAGGATTGTTGGAAATATTAATTAAATGTGGATGATCTGAAGAGGAGTTCAAATCATCAAAGTTGGTGAAGCAACAAGTGAAAATAGGGCCAAGAAGAGGACTTTGTCGTGGCAAACAACATGGCATGTTGTGGTAAAGTATGCCTAACAACCTATTTGAATTATAGGGCGTCACTTCATTGCGTTAACATGAGGTTCATCGCAGAAAAGTGCACACCACCGCGATCAACGAAAGGTGTGGTCGCGGAAAAAGTACACTTCCACCAAAGTTGGCCTCTGGACTTTCTATTACACATGATATTTACGACTAGCTCTTGCTGATCGTGGTAAAGTCATGTTCTCCAAGATTAGTCATGTGCTTCATTTAATATATTTTTATTGCTTTTTTATTCATATTTTATTTTAAGTAATTCAGTTTTAGTGTGACTGTGAAAAAAAAGAAACACCAAATATATCTTGGATCAGTTGAACTCGTTTAAAATAATTTTAGAATTGATGATTCTTAAATAACAAAATGTCAAGCTTTTTTTATTATATGGTTTGTATTTGATGATTCGTAAAATAACAAAGTATTAAGTTTTGTGTGTTCTTTTAAGTCTTTGAATAAAACCCAATTTGATACTGAAACTTGAATAGGCCGTCATATTTGAGACCTTGATATTATTTTTATTTCTAAAAAGGAAATTTTAGCTCATAATTGATTTACAATTTTTCATTATCGGGTTGCAGGCTCTTTACTTCTGATTTGGTCACTAATGGGATAAGGCTTTTTTGTCATTATTTTTAAATGTTTACCATATATCTCATGTGTATATTATTCAAAATCTTTATTCATTTCTTCATTATTAGAAATTAGAGCTCTTAGGTAGTACAAAAATACATGAATAGTCTGGATTTACTAAAAAATATTGGTTAAACTACATAAATGTTTTCGTAAGGTTGATTAATATGAGAGTATATCACTTTTATTCTTATATTTTTATTTAATTATCGTGTATAAATTGGTAAACAAATATGTCAGATTTGGATGATAAATGGAAACATATTTTTATATTTGTAAGCGGACTATAGAAATTTGGTTTGACCAAAAGAGTAGGATAGGTAGTGCAGAAATAGAGTTTCAATTTAAAACATAACCTACTAAAATATTTTCTCTTGTAGTTTGAATTATCATCTGATTACTATTCAATTTATTTTCTATTTTCTATCAAATGGAGAATTATTTTTATTTTGTATCTTCTTCAAAAAAATAAAAATCTAATGTATCTTTCATGAACAACTGGTTAGAAGTAAACACATCAGTTATATCATTTTTATGCATGAAAACTTACATTTTTAAAAATTGTTGTAAAAAAACATCACGACCATTAGCTTATAAGATATTTTCAACTTTGAAGGGATGCCAATGACTCATGAAAAATATATTATAAGTTTCAACGAACTATTGAATTTGTTTATAACGTGAAGTTAGTTATTCATGTCAAATAAGACAATGAGCTTTATAAAAATAGGCACACTTGTAAAAAGTTTAATTTGATGTTTTTAAAAAAATATTGGAGCAAAAATTACATATTTAGATCCCCATAAAATACTAATATTGTTTAAATAACTTAATATAACCAAAAATATGATCGTACATGGTATTCAAGATAATTAGCATCACATTAGTTGAATCATGCAACCATAATTTTTTATGCTACAGATGTTAATGTGAAGGACTTATAAGAAATTTTTAACCATTATGTCAATTTGTACAAGAATACAACTAACATCTTTTATATAATGACTATTCAATGTGGTAGATGGAAAATTAAGATTATCTACAGTTATTTCAATGTAATATAGAAGATTGAGATGAAATAATGTTTTGCTCATTTCATGAAGAATCTGGAGCATATGGAGACGTAATCTAGTATACAAATGAGTTTAAAATATTGGGGGTAACTTGTTAAGCTCAGAAGGCGCATGTTATTAGACTCTTTTTTAGATAAAATATGATATAAAGTGTTGTTTTTAGAAATTTATCACAGAAAAAGCAAGACCGTTTATATCTTCTATAAATATATCTCATATAAGAGGAGATGATCTCGCCGAAGATGACAAGGTCGAAGCCAAAAGTACAATCTCTACCATTTCTAGAACAAAACTAGTTGTTACAAACACAACTAGTAGAAAAAATCAAGTCATAGATTTTTATTGTATTTGTGTCTAAACCATGTGTTTGAGCGATTGTTTTTTGTGTTGTACTTTTTTAATTTTAGAGTTTAATGTTTTATAAATCAATTTTTTTTTATATACTTTATATTTTATTTTATTTTGGATTACTTATTTTACTTATTAATTTTTAAAAGATGTATATAACATTATCACTCTTTTAACTTATTGATTCGGATAAAAGCATATAAAAGTTTGAGTAATATATTATTAGGGACTTATAATCGCTTATTTACTTATATTTTATAACATCTTATGTGATTTATAATCGTTTGAGTTATGACTTTTAAGATTTTATGTGTGATTTATACTTGTGATTTATATTTGTTTTAAGAATTTATAGTCTTAGGTGTGACTTGTAGCCATTTTAATAGCTTGGATTTTATAGCTCCTTTATGGATTTTATAAAATAAAAAGGTGATTTAAAGATATTTTATAATTAAAAAAAATATATAATTAAAAAAAGAACTAAATCCACAACAAGTAGATTAGATCATTCAGCAAAACAAATGCCTCGATGAAACAATCTTACATCAGCAATATATTGACACCATCAATTGTCATACTTTTACATTATATATTTTCAAATGTTTCACACTCTATAGATGTAAAAATAGTTTTCTTCCATGCCAGTTAATTTGTTTATCTATGGTTTGGTTCACGATATTAATATATAAAGTCTCTCTTAGTTATGGCCCAATATTTCTTAATTTCAGTCATGCATATCTTGTAACACTTTATTCATAACTAAATCTTCTATTTTAAATACCAATTTTTCAGTCTTGAATTATATTGGTATTACGTGATCTCCTATTAGTGTTTTATTTTAAACCGAGTATGTGGATATATGTATTCAATTAATGTTTTCTTTAAGTTTTTATTCATTGTTAGTTTTATCAAAATATAACCGAATTTTATGGTTCAGAATTTCTACGTCTAAATTGATGAGAGAATAAATGACCAAGGAATATTTCGGATCTTGAACCCAATGTGACTAGAGAGAGTTTAGAGAGAGAAAGTGCAAAGTGATTAGAATAATATTCAATGTCCCACCTACCAAGAAAGTGGGTCACCTTTTATAGTAAAGTAAGGTGGACCTATTAATATCCTTAGTGGGCTGATTTTATTATCATTTTGGTCTCTTATTAAGCACATTGGTTACAAATTTGCCTCTAAAGGATGATAAATACAATAATAGTCATGCCAAGTATTTTTTTTACTCATAATCAACCCCTTATTATTTATTCTAGCGAATTATCTCCTTATCATAAATAAACTATTATATTTATCTCGTAAACCATCATGAACAAAATTTATACGTTTTATGGTATATATTGTTGTCTAATATCCCCGCAAAATTTATTGTAAGTAATATCACCATTTTCCATAATTATTTTTATTACATATTAATATTTTCAAAGATCGACATGGCTATTTTATTAATGGTAGTATAGGAATGAAAATATTTCTCAAACTTTAATTTCCTGAAAAAAAATTATCTTCTTATTTTACAACTACAACTAGTTAACTATGACAATTAATCTAGGCACTTCATACCTATAATATATATGTTATTTAATAAAAGCATGAAAATTTTAAGATTGTATATGAGCGAGAACTCGATATCAATCCACTTAGTAAAGTCGTTCGCGACTATCATCGGGTATTGTGTTTTTTTCATTGAATGTGTCTCTAACATATTACTTATCAGTCAAAGGAAAATTATGTAGTCATAATATCTACGAAGCGGTTTGTCTATATGTTTGTGAAGCATTTAGAAGATTTATATCTCTAAAAAATATGTTTTTATGTCTTCTAATGGCCTAGCCAAAAACATCATGCTAACAACATCATTAATATTATATATTTAAAATCTTAATGGATATTGTATTCTCCTTCCTGAAAGTATTTTAAAACAACTTTGACTCTCATTTTCTTACAAGACATAAATTAGCGTAATGAGATTTCATCTGTATATAGTATCCACAAGTACTTTATACTAATTTGCATTCGATCTCAGCACCTAAATTATATTTTATCTTCTGGTTCTCTCTTTTATTTCAAGTTTAAATAAGTTATGTTCTCTATTATGTGCATTCCACTATAACTATAACATAATTTTTGTTTGGTAATCAACAGTCAGATGTGTGTTCTTGGATATAGAGTATTTTCATGTCGTGGATATATCAAGGAGTCTTATTGTATGAAAAATCTTGGATATGGACATTTGAACTATATCAATTTGAAGTTACTTTTAAGAAAAATTATGGTTAGAGGTTTCCCAAAAAATTAACTTACTTGATGATGTTTATGAAGTGAAATCAACAGAATATTTCATTTCTTTCTAAATCATTATGGAAATCAGAAAGACCATTTCAACTTATTCATTCACATCTTTGTGGTATAATAGCAGTTCCATCTATCAGAGGTAATCGTTATTTTTATTTCTTGTATTAATTATTACTCACGGAAAGTTTGGGTGTATTGTGTTAAAGAAATATCAGAGGCATTTTAAACATTCAAAGATTTTAAAATAGGAGTGTGGAACTTTATTAGACTGAAAATCGACACCTTATGGACAAGTCGTGGAAGTGGTTATTATTAAGAATAATTTGAGAAATATTACAAAAATGGTGAGATTCGACTTGAAATGTCAGTCTGTTATACAGCTTCTCAAAATGGTATGCTAAAAGAAAGAATGGAAGAATTATGAAGGTGGTTAGATCTCTTTTTAACAAAAAGAGGTTGTCGATAAATGTTCAGGTTAAAGCTATTTTTTGCACAGTTTATCTTATTAATCGATCACCAACAAGAAACTTGGAGAATTGCATGTTACACGAGGTGTGATATGGTACAAAACCTAGTGTTTGTTATCTAAGAGTATTTAGGAGTGTTGTCTACTCTTATATTCCATATGCAATGAGAAGAAATTTTGATGACAAGTTAGATAAATGTATCTGCATTGACTATAGTGAAAGAATTAAGGCATATAACTTATATATTATGATGATAAAACGATTTTGATAAGTTGAGATGTTCAATTTGATAAAATTATATGTATAAAGAATATGGAAGTTGAGAAAAAAAATAGCTCATTTTTCATTTGAACTTGAAGAAAAAGATAATAAAGTCTTTGAGAATTCTAAAAAAGATCTTATCGAAATCCCTTTGGTTTTCCCAAGATTTTCATCAAGTTCTTTATTGATTCCGTTCAGAAAAATGAGAAGTATTTAGTAGCTATATGATGTAACTATTTAAAATAGAGTAGTATAATGATGCATATTTTATTTTCTTTGCAGGAGAATATCCAATTTCTTTTGATAATTCATATCAATAAGAAGTATGAAGGAAAGCCAAGAAACAATAGATTTGCTTAATTGAAATAATGATACTTGGGATCTCACAGATTTACCATCGCACAAGAGTTCTATGTAAATCAAGTGGGTGTACAAGACAAAGATGAATGCAAATGGATCCAACAAGTACAAGGCAATGTTGGTTACAAAAAGGATACAAGAAAAGAGAATATTTTACAGAGTTATTTGGTCATGTTTCAAGACTTGAACCAATTTTATAACTCATATCTCTTGTTGCTCAAAATAACTGAAAGATGAACCAAATGGAAATCAATTTTCGCATTACTGAATGGAGTTCCAAAGAATAAGTATATTTTGATTAACCACCTGGGTTTATTAAAAAAAGAAGAAAATAAATTTTACAAGCTAAAGAAAGTTTTGTATGGGTTGAAGCAATCCCCTTCAACCTTGATACAATCGCACCAATTTTTATTTTTAGAAATATAGATTTTGGAAATGTCAATGTTTCCGTAATCTTTACATCAAATTTTATTCTCAAGAAAGATTTATGGTGGTCAATCCATATGTTCATGATCTTGTTTTCACATAAAATTAAGAAATAATATTGGAAGAATTTAAGCACTTAACAATGGAAAATTTAAGATGACATATTTATGAGAACTTCATCGTTTTCTTGGCACTAAAGTTCATCAATCCTAAGAAATTAATTTTTTATTTCATAAAATAGTTATGCAAATAAATTTTAAAATAAAATCAAGATGAAAACTACTAATCCAAGGACTACTTTATGCATTACATGTTTGAAGTTATCTAAATAAGATGAAATAAAATTTATCAACTCATCCATGTTCAGAAATTTTGTTGGAAATTGGATATATTTGATTTCGACAAGGCGGGACATTGACTATATTGTTGGCTTGATAAGTAGATTCATAGAGAAACCTTACTTCAATCAATTGGAGGTTGTCAAGATAATATTGAAATATGTGAAGGGAGCCATTGCATATGGAATATTTTATGAAGTCAATACACCAATAAATCTTATTGGTTATATGAATAATCATTTAGTACGAAGCATTGGTGATAGCATAATCACTTATGGGTATGTGTTTTGCCTTGATAGCGGTGTTGTTTCATGGATCTAAAAAGAAAAATTAGTTGTGGTACTTTTGTCCACAAAAATAGAATATATAGTTATATCTTATGCAGGATGTCAATTAATTTCATTACAAATAATTTTAAAGAGTTTTAAGAGGAATGAGAACAAGTCTATGACTTAGTTTTAGGATAATAGTTCTACTATTTTAGCCACAAAGCATTCAGTTTTTCATGAAATGACAAAATACATCCACATTTGATATCATTTATTAATGAAACTTGTGAATAATGGTGATATTCAGAGTATTGCATGACATAAGATATCTTCATAAAGCCATAAAGTACACAAGTATTGAATAAGAATCTTTAAAGCTTAAGAGTTATGAACAACCTTAATTTAAAGAAGGCATTGTTGAAAAAAAACAATATTGCACACTTATGTGAATTAGAAAAAAAAGTATAAATATTATTCATTTGAATGTTATTCAATTATGTAAATTAGAAAAATAATAATTAGGAAATATTATTGTATATTTCACGTTTTTATAATAGAGTTGGATTATTATTTTATAATAATTTAAGACTTTAGTTCATATATATATATATATATATATATATATTTTGTAAGCTTAATCACTTTATTATGAGAAGTGGTGTGGATAATAATCACCTGAGGGTAGGCTAGTAATTTTGGTTGGTGTTTTATAGTAGTGTGTGAGTGTTATGTGTTTCGAGTAGAGAGTAGAGAGATAATTAAGCAGCCTGGTAGCAGTTAATTCTCATTTCCACACTTAATGCAGGTGGTTGGGTATTTATACCCTGATGTTTAGGCCCTTATGGGCTTTCGGGTCATGTTTAATGGACCCGGGTCATGTTCAAAGACCCATGAGCTCTAAGTAGGAGAGAAAGTAGCTTAGTCAAGAAGTGTTTAGGTTTTTTAGTACTTTTGTCATAGTTCGAACAGTCTTATGGTCATAGCGTTCAAAGTGATCTGTCCGGTCCGGAGGCCTTGGACCGATCTGTCCTTGTCCGGGGAGCGTGCAGAATTCAGACTCATCAGGAGCCCCTTTTTTAGGTGTTTGTGCAAATATTCTTGTCAAAGACCTGAAAAACAGTCCGACGTCAGGGGTATTTTTAATTCGGACAGGTCTATGGGTTTATCCGGACAAATAAAGCTTTACGAATTCAAAACGGTTTTTGCCAGAGTTCGTGGGACACGTGTCGCTCTCTGATTGGTTGCTTCAGCCGTTTTTCACCTTGAATTTCGAACCCACCTTCTTTGAAAAGCAACCTCTTTAATTATAGGTGGTGACATCAGCGTCGTCTTTTAATCATTGCCAAACTTTTCGAATTCTCCTAGGAATCAACTTCCTTTTTCAGATTTACTATAAATACAAACTCATTTCTACTGTTTTACGATCTCTTTCAAATTTACTTCTGCAAAAACTCCCAAAGCTTTCTCTCTCTAAAACAAAAGTCTAGTTCAGTAGTTTATGTTTACAGCGAGGAACGCTCTTGTCAAAGGTGGGTGGCTCAATCTTTCTGAGTTAGAGAAGGCTCAAAAAGTTGAAAGAGAAAGACGGATTGCAGCAGGGTTACCTACCTCGCTTGCTGATAGACCAATCACCTCTGCTTCTGAGTCAGATCGAGGCTCTTCTTCTTCCAAAGGAACTAAGCCTAGAAAACTATTTTAAACCAATCTCTCCCCCATAATCTCTGGTTCCTCAGTTCAGGAATCGGTGCCTACTGTCGAGCCAGGAGTTACAGCCACTAGCCTCAGAAAACCTTCTCCCTTCATTGCAATGGGATCAGATACGGAGCACTCTCCTGAGAAGCTGGTTGACAGGAGGAAAGGCCGGTTGGTTAAAGGCCATGGGACTAGAAACACTCCCTCGAGGTCGGGGGAAAAGGATAGCAGCACCGGATCAGAGGTGCCAATTGGAGCTCCCAAGGACAGGCTGTCCGGACCGGAGGGCTCCAATCCAAATCCTCAATAGGAAAATTCTGTTCCAGAAACTCTGCCGGAGAGCAGAAATCAAAGGGGCACTGAGGCCCATCAGTCCGGAGACAAGGCTGAGTCAAGTTTGAACCCTCCCCCCACTACAACTGCTGAAATTCCTTCAACAATCATGGAGGAAGTGATGGAGGACTCTGTTGAAGAGGCCCCATTTTAGTCTGAGCCCTCCGGTCAGAGTAGCAAAGAGATAGTTGCCAAGAAGGATAAGGGCAAGGAGAAACTGTACTTAAGGCATCCGGATCTGCCGGAGAGCCTAGAATGAAAAGTAGGGCCTTGTTTTCACAAGGTCAGCGTTAATTACCTCCTTTCCTTACAAAGAATCAACTACGCATTCATCCACACTGCTGAGCTGGGCAGGATGCGTTCGAAGTGGGGCATTCCAGAAAATGTAAAGATCAGGATTCCTATACGCCCGGAGACTCCTATGGATTGCAAGTTAAGCGAGGTGGTCATATTCACGGAGTTATTCAACTGGGGGCTCAGGCTCCCATTAGATCCAGAGATTGTCAGATATTTCCATCTGATCAAACTCTGTCCGAGCCAGCTGAGCCCCAACGCTTGGTATACCCTTATGTCATGCATCATGGCATCAAGGCTGTCCGGGATCCCTCTGCCCATGAAGGAGTTTGCTGCAGTGGCTAGTCTGTGTAGAAACCACCACATCCCTTCGACAACTTTAACATGGGGGATGACTTCAAGGCGGTGGATGATTTGCTGGAGGCAGAGAGGAATTGGAGGACCCAGTTCCTATTTGTTAGTGGTGCCTGGGAGAACGACAGGAAGATAAAATCCGGAGAGAACCCAAGCCTCCTTAGAAGCAGATGGAGGAGTGACCGTAAGTATCTTGCCTTTATATTTTTGTCTCTCTTCTCTTTTCTTTTTAGACTTAGCTTATACTAATTTGTCTTATTTTTGTCTTAGCAGTACTGCCCAAGGAGTTCGGTGACTATCAGAAAGCCGGGCAGGTTACTTGTGGCAAGATCAATGCCTGGGCTGCTGAGGAATGGGGGAACCGATTCCACACTGCCTTCACCAGTGGAAACTTGGTAAGGTCTCACCTGTGGAACACCACAGGTCGGAGAGACTTGACCTGGGAGGAGCTCACCACCCAGCCTTCTTCGGACGTTATGCTCAAGAGGACCCATGAACCAGATGGGACACTCTTCCTGCCAGGCCGGGGCCAAAGCCCCGAGCAAGATGAAAGGCAAGAAGAAGAAGGTCAAAAAGGTGGTGGGTGATGCCAACCCTGCTGATGCTGAGAAGGATGCTCCAACAGTCCCGGAGGGGCCAGCCCAGAGGCAAATTGATGCTGCTCTCTTGCAAGTGGTGGAGCAAGAGACTGAAAGGCAGGAAGCAAATCTCCCAAAACCTCCAAGGGCTTCCAAGAGAAATCGCAAACAGGGGAGCGAAGGCGCAGACCGGGAGGCCAAGAAGAAAAAGACTTCTAAGGGAGATGAGCTTTCTCTCCGGGCTTCGGAGCCTTCTTCCCAAGCTGATCCTTCTGACCCAATGCAAGCCGAAGAGATTCCAAGGGACTTTCACACCGATGAGGTTGAGGGGGGAGATATCAACATTGATGGAGTTGACATCACCGGCCTTGGTGAGCTTGGTGAATACTTCCTCAATCTCCCCAGAGATGACTTTGCAGGGCCTTACCTTCCTCCGAGCAGCTCCAACACAGTCAACTTTAATGGTAAGACTTTTAGCGTTTCTAGTGAAAGGGATGCTATAGCCCATTCCTTGTTAAGCAATGTGCATCCTGTACTTGCGTTGGAGAGACAAGTTCAGAGCCAGGCTGATATCATCAAAGATTTCAAGTCTGACAAAGAGAAGCTGTCCGACGACCTTCGTACTGCCATTTCCAATGCTGACATGTTAAAGGAAGCAAACGAGGAGTTGAAGAGAAACCAGAAGGAAAGCACCACAAAATTTGCCACTTTAGAGGAAACCATTAGAGATCTCCGGGAGAAGCTGTCGGGTGTGGAAAAAGACCTTAACACCTCAAAGGGAGAATCCAAAGCCAAGGATCAAATCATCACCAACCTGACCAATGACAAAATCGCTTTTGAGAATACAGTGTCTAAGGCTGCTGAGGAGAAAACCACTTTGTTACAGGAGCAGGAGGCCAAGATCAATGCTTATGCCAACCAGATGATCAAAAGCGAAGAGCAACTGCTTGCCAAGGTGAGGTCTGACATGGTTCTACTTTTTCATGAAAAGTTTCTAAAGAAGAACCTAGGGGACTTATGGCTTCATGTTGAACCTGAAGACCTCCCCTACCACACGATGGCCGAAGGCGACAGGTATGGCTACTCTAGTGATTTCGAAGATGATGAAGAACACTCCAGAGAGAAAATTGGCGAAGAGAAAGTCGATCCTAAGGGAAAGAAGGTATATGAAGGTGAGCCATCTTCAAAGGCTCAACCTTAACTTATGATTTACTTTGTTTACTTTTCATCCAAACTAAAGTCCTTGGAAGGCCAAGGCATTCTTTTTGTAATTGTGTCCGGTATCTGACCGGATAGGTTTTTTGTGTTCTACTTTTGATCATTTAAAAGTCCTTGGAAGGCCAAGGCAAGTTTAAGCTATTTATTTCAATGAATATTTCTGTTTTGTACAACTATCATCTTCTTTCATTGTTTGTTCTAATTTTGATAGCCAGAGTTTAAATAGACTTTAGTTGTTTCATAGTGAGAGTGTTTAAGTTCTCTGGCTAGAGTTTAAATAGCCCTTAGTTGTTTCATAGTGAGAGTGTTTAAGTTCTCCGGCTAGAGTTTAAATATCCCTTAGTTATTTCAATCCGGATAGTATGACTAGGGACAAAACTTTAAAAACACTTAGAAAATTTTTAAGAAGGCATCAAATTTTATTTAAAAGCCCGAACACCTCATTAAAACCTCCCCGTGCCACCAGGGAGGAAATAGTATGCCCCCAAATATTTACATGGATGTTTAAACAAGTAAATATTTACACAAGTGCTACTCCAAGTACATCCGGAGATGCTCGATATTCCAAGGATGAGTTAGAACTCTGCCATCTTTGTCTTCCAACCAATAAGTTCTAGGTTTAATTCTTTCAACAACCATATACGGACCCTCCCAAGTTGGGGCCAGCTTTCCGAACAGCTTTTCTTTAGTGTGTAAGAAGACCTTCCTTAATACTTTGTCCCCCGGTTGGAAATATCTTCTTTTAACTTTGGAAGCAAACCTTCTTCTCATCAAGCCCTGATAGTGTACAACTCTAAGGTGAGCTTTAACCCGTCTTTCTTCTATCAAATCAAGTTGACCTCTAATTGCCTCCTCGTTAGCGTGTTCGGAGAAGTTGTGAACACGAAAAGAGGGGAGAGTTGCCTCTATGGGAGCTACTGTATCCATCCCATAGACCAAGGCAAAGGGTGACTCTTGTGTTGCAGCCCCAGGTGTTGTCCGGTAGGCCCACAAGACCTCTTGTAGATAACTAGGCCACTTCTCAGCAGCCCCTTCCAAATTCTTCTTTAAATCGGACAGTATAGTTCTATTAGCCACTTCAACTTTCCCATTTGCTTGTGGGTGGAAAGGTGAAGAAAAACAATGTTGTATACCCCTTGAGGCACAGAAGCTTTCCATTTCCCTATTGTCGAACTGTGGCCCATTGTCTGTTGTTATTTTCTGTGGGACACCAAATCTGCAACAGATGTTGGATAAAATGAATTTTATAACAGCTTTTGATGTTGTCCCTGCTAGAGGGGCTGCTTCTATCCACTTCGAGAAGTAGTCTATGGCCACAATTATAGTTTTGCGTCCTCCGGACGCCACAGGGAGAGGCCCTACTAAATCCAATCCCTATCGAGCAAAAGGAATAGGCTCAGAAATTGATTCTGAAGGAATGGTTGGTACATGAATTTCATTGTTGTACCTCTGCCATGGGTCACACCTTCTTACCAATTCCTTAGCATCTTTCATGATTGATGGCCAATAATAACCGGAGAGTAAAACTCTTCTTGTTAAAGCTCTAAACCCACAATGGGCTGACCCCTCACCATCACGCAGTTCGGAGAGGACCACTTGTGACTCTTCATCCCCCAAACAGCGCAGGAGAGGTTTACTATAGGACTTTTTGTACAACACTTCTCTCAATATGATGAAACCACGAGCCTTGTGTTTCAATGTTCTGGCTAGTGACTTATCCAGAGGCACGACACCAACGGAGAGATATTGCAGGAGAGGAAACCTCCAGTCTTGAGGTTGTTTCACTTGTACTTCAAAAACTTCCTCTTCTTTACCCTTACTAAGTTGAATGGAGGGGCTTTCGAGCACATGGATCCATAGATATGAATTCGTATATGCTATGGTTGCCAATGAGTCTGCTAGCTCATTTTCTGCCCGGGGAATGTGCTCATAGACAACACCTTTAAACTTAAGTGCTTCATTTTTTAGGAGGAGTAAATACTTTACAAGCTGCTCCTTCTTAGCCTCAGATTGGCCTTGGGCATGGTGGATAAGTAGTTGGGAGTCGCTTAGCAACTTGACCCTCTTAGCCCCACAAATGTAGGCTAACTTTAACCCAGCTATAGCTGCCTCGTATTCGGACTCATTATTAGATGCCCTGAAAGCAAAACAAATAGCCTGGTACATCTTGTCTCCATATGGGGAAGTTAAACATACTCCTGCTCCACACCCCATAGTGCTAGATCCACCATCTGTTCGGACGACCCATACCTTTTTATCTTTTATGTCAGTAGTTTGCTCCCCTGTCAGAGTGAAATTCAACCAGAAAATCAGCCACACCTTTGGCCTTGACTGCTGTTCGGGGAGCAAAGTCTATGTCGAAGTCCCCCAACTCTACTGACCACTTAGTCATCCTGCTCGAGATGTCTGCTTTTTGGAGGACATTCTTCAGGGGAAAAGAGGTCCGGACGATGATAGGATGAGCCTGGAAATAAGGCCTCATCTTCCTGGCAGCTATCACCAGGGCTAATGCCAATTTTTCAAGTTTCAAGTAACGCCTTTCTGCATCTATCAAGCTTTTGCTGATGTAGTACACTGGATGGGGATGACCATTGACCTCTCTTACCAACACAGCACTGATGGCACAACTTGAAACTGCCAAATATACGAAGAGTGTCTCCCCATCAACTGGCTTAAACAAAGTTTTGGGGGAGGACATGTGTTTCTTGATTTCATTGAAAGCCTCATCATACTGTGGGGTCCAATCGAATCCCTTTGCACCCTTCAAAGTTTGAAAGAAAGGAGCACACCTGTCCGAAGACCTTGAGATAAATCTGTTTAAAGCAGCTAAACTCCCCGTTAACCGCTGTACTTCTTTAATGTTTCGAGGAGGCTCCATTTGGAATAGAGCATTGAGCTGGTCCGGATCGGGCTGTATTCCATGCTCACTTATAATATAGCCTAGAAACTTCCCGGACTGCACTCCGAACACGCATTTTTCTGGGTTTAATTTGAAATTCACTTTTACCAAGTTGGCAAAAGTTTCTTGGAGATCGGACAAGTGCAACTGCTCATCCACACTCTTCACCATCATGTCATCAATGCATACTTCCATATTTCTTCCAATCTGATCAGCAAATTCCTTGTTTACTAATCTCTGATAAGTAGCCCCAGCATTTTTCAAACCAAATGGCATCACCTTGTAGCAATGAAGACCTCTTTCAGTGACAAATGTGGAATGCTCTTGATCCTTCGGATCCACTTGAATCTGATTGTATCCGGAGAAGGCATCCATAAAGGAAAGCAGCTTGTTCCCAGAGGTGGAGTCCACTAACTGATCAATCCGGGGGACCGGATACAAATCTTTTGGGAAAGCTCTATTGAGATCTGTGAAGTCAATGCACATGCGCCACTTGCCATTCTTCTTTTTCACCAAGACCGGATTGGTAGTCCACAAAGGGTATTGAGACTCCTTGATGTGCCCCATCTTTGTGAGCCTGTCAACCTCTTGCACAATGACATCAGCCTTCTCTTTGGAAAAAGCTCTTCTTTTTTGAACCACTGGTGCTACGTCTCTCCGGACAGATAGGTGATGTGATATCACTTCTGATGGAACCCCAGTAACATCAGCATTGCACAAAGCAAAAACGTGCTGATGGTTCTTCAAAAACTTTAACATTTCATTTTTCAAAACAGGTGGCATCTTAGACCCTATCTTGACACTTTTCCCATCTTCCAAACAGTCTGTTTCTACCTCTTCAACCGGTATCAATACTCCAGGGGTCTCTCTGGGGTCATCAATTTCACCCTCACCCCCAGAAAGGCCCTCAAACTGCTATTGTTCATTAATACGGACTGCCCCCAGCGTTCGAGGAGCCAGGGCAGTGGCATAACATTCTCTTGCAATCTTCTGGTTGCTCCGGACGACTCCAACCTGTCCCTGAACAACATATTTCAAGCACTGGTGGACTGTTGAAGCCACAGCATGCATCCTAGAGAGCCAAGACCTCCCTAAAATAACATTATAGCAAGTGGGACAATCCACCACAATAAACAGTATTCTAACCATTTTCTTGAAAGGGCCTTTGCCCAATAACACTTCTTCTTTGAACTCTCCGATCACATCTGCTGAGCTACCTGTAAAGCCCACGATTGACCTATCTGAACTCTAAATTACAGCTGGATTTTTCATTCTCTTGTATGTGGTTAGGAAAAGGATATTGGCTGAGCTTCCAGTATCCACCAGGATTCGTCTTATGTCATTGCCCCCTATAGATGCTCCTATGACAACAACATCCTCAAGAGGGCCAGCAATGTCTCTTAAATTATCTCCATTAAAAACAATGAAGGGGAATGAGTTTTGTGACTGATAGGAAGTCATGCCTCCTTCTAGCTGGGAGGCTAAAGTATGAACATGCCTCTTCCTCGAAGAAGCAGTAGGAGCTGTCATAGTGTCCCCTCCGAAAATTGTAAGTGACTCGAAAAACTTAATGAGCCCGGAGACCGACCTAGAACATTCCTCAATTGCACCCACCCTGTTTCGAGTTGGATCAGGATCCAAGTACTCAGATTCCACGTCAAACTTTTCAATTATAACCATGGCTCCCTCCAGAGCAGCATTACTTGGACCAACCCGGTGAGTGTTGTCAGGCATGTTACCTCCTCTTCTTTTGACGTAAGCCCCCAGCTTTCCCCTCTCAATCAAGTTTTGAACTTCTTGTTTCAATGCTATGCAGTCATCAGTGGTATGACCAATATCATTGTGATATTGGCAAAAAGAGTTATTGCGATGCTCTCTGGGAGACTGCAGTGTTGCCGGTCTCCGGTAATGCACCTCTTCCTTTGTTTTCTCAAAAATAGTGGCCACACTTTCTTTTAACTCTGCGAACCACTCCGGTTGGACCCATGACCCTCTCTTGTTTCTGGATTGCTGACTTTGAGCAGGAGCGGCTGGCTGAGACTAAGCTTTTGCCCTACCATGCCCCTGTCCGGTCTCTCTTGCTTTGTTCCCGGACTGATTCTGATTGGGATTTGGTGCCACTGGGGTAGACCTCACCTGCCTGTGCACCCTGGTTTTCTTCGTTTCATCAACATTTATTTGTTTGCCGACCTGATTCAGCAACCCTCCCCATGTCATGGCCTTCTTTCTGGTCACTGAATCAGCTAGATTGCCTGGGTTCAAACCCTGTCTCAGGGATGTTATTGCTACCTGTTCGAAGCAATCAGCCAACCCATTCTTGGTGTTCACAAAACGGCTTATATATTCTTTCAAGGAATCATTTGGTTCCTGGGCACAATGGATTATTGTGTCTCCATTGCCTTTTAGCTCTTTACTTCCTACGAACTGCCTTCGAAAGGCTACCCAAAAAGTATCGAAATCTTTAATACAACCCTGAGGCAGGCTGTTGTACCATTTTAGAGCACTCCCCGTGAATGATTGGGAGAATGCCCTACAGAGTAGTTTATCATCGTCGTCAAAGTTCATCATGAAGTTTTTAAATTGCTCCAGATGGTTATCCAGATCAGTACTGCCATCGTACTTCTCTATTTTTGTGCTGTCAAACCTCTTGGGGAGGTTTTCGGACAGAATTTTAGAAAACAATGGAGATTGCCTCCAATTCCTTCCACGACTGAACACAGTATCCTCATTGGGAGTTGCAAAGATACCTGGTTCATCGTGGAAAGCGAAGGGATCCATCAGCATCCGGTCCACATGCCTCCGGCTGTGTGATGACCCTTTACCAATATTCTTCTTCATCCTTCCATGTTTATCCCTTTTTCTTGAATACTTTTTGATCTGCTTTTGTTTCTTTCTAGTTCGACCCTCATCGCTGCTTGAGGATAAAGATTTTTCAACTCCTTCATCGTCTGAAGAGCTATCAGAAGATTATGAGCTTGAGTCAGAACTCTCCACGGGCTTGGACCGGTGAGACTTTTTAGAACTGACATGAGTCTTTTTTGTGCTCACATGAGTCTTTGAAGACTCATGCTCTCTGGGGTTATCGGTGTGATGAGCAACTGATGCTTTGGACTTTTCTTTTAGGCCCATCTTAGCCTTTTCTGCCCTCAGAGCTTCTATTTCACCCTTTAGCCTATCACGCTCTTCGACAGTGTACTCATCGTTCTCTCCCACCACTTCGAGCAGAGCTGGTGGTACTTCTGGATTGTCCGGATTTATTCGGACAGACTTTCTTTGCTGGTTTTGAATGCTTGATTCAGGTACCTTCTACTCCCACTGTGGTCGCCAATTTGGTGTGGATAATAATCCCCTGAGGGTAGGCTAGTAATTTTGGTTGGTGTTTTATAGTAGTGTGTGAGTGTTATGTGTTTAGAGTAGAGAGTAGAGAGATAATTAAGCAGCCTGGTAGCAGTTAATTCTCATTTCCACACTTAATGTAGGTTGTTGGGTATTTATACCCTAATGTTTGGGCCCGTATGGGCTTTTAGGTCATGTTTAATGGACCCGGGTCATGTTCAAAGACCCATGAGCTCTAAGTAGGAGAGCAAGTAGCTTAGTCAAGAAGTGTTTAGGTTTTTTAGTACTTTTGTCATAGTTCGAACAGTCTTATGGTCATAGCGTTCAAAGCGATCTGTCCGGTCCGTGTGATCTGTCCGGTCCGGAGGCCTTGGACCGATCTGTCCTTGTCCGGGGAGCGTGCAGAATTCGGACTCATCAAGAAGAACAATTCAACAAAAAAATCAATAAAAATATCCAAACTATGTTTAATTTTTTTTCTCAAAACTTATTCTATCTTCAGCATAAATTGTAATTGAGCATGTATCCGTGAGTATTTTATATAATATATGGCTTGCGTTTTATAAATTTTATCCATACACACGCCTTCTAATAATGCATTATTGTTCGTTTCATTTTTTTGTAGTCAAAAGTATTATTGAATCGTTTACCGAGTTTTTCGTTCGTTGATATGGTTATTACTTTAACTATATTTCCATGAGCATTGAATTCTCCATTAATGTGTAATATTTAGTCTACCTATATTTCTGAAATCATTCATTAAATTTTCTTATCTTCAAAAATTATTTTGATTTTTTCAAGAATTTAATAAGAAATTTAGCCTACGTGTTTTTTTTATATTAGTATGAGGCTCGTATTTTAGATCATAACATCCTAGCTTGATAGACCATATATTGAATCTACTTGGTACATTTGACTTCTAAAGTATATTTTTTATTTGAAGAAAATTTGTACCATCATAACATGATTGTCGATATATCACTGTATTTTTTGTCATCTCGTTACTGATAGTCAAATATTTGTGGAGGGTTTTTTGTAATAAAAGAAGAAAATATTTAAACTTTGGATAAACTCTAGAGAGATAATTAAGCTCATTGGTTATTAATAATAGAGGTACGTTCCAACAAAAATAGTTTAAAAGTAAATGTTTCATTATATTTCCTAAAATCGTAAAGAACGTTGTATATAGAAAATAAATAGAGGCATTTTACTATTGTTAATTATTAAGTTATCAATATAAATTAACAAATAATTAATTATATCATATATGGATTGGTAAATAATTGGTGGATAATAAACTCTATAAAACATTGAATGTGAAATATACAATTTGCACAAACTATAAAAAATAATAATTAGCGTGGAGAGAAGAAAATCAAAATTATGGTTAGGAATTGCTAAAAAATCAAAATTGAGTTGTACTATGGTAAAAAAAAGTCGACAATACTTTCTATAAGTTTTATTTTTGACATTTTTATTCTTGAACTAAAAACAACATATAATCATAATTACTTTATATAGTTTCTATTTTTCCCTCCAAAAATCATTTTTCCCTCCAAAAATCATAAAACAACACATGATATTATTAGTTACCTAAATTTATTTGTTTAATTTTTCTTTACGAAAATAATAATATTTATATTGTAGAGACATAGATTACATTTGTTATCGTTGATGATTAAAAAAATTTGAATGTAAGTATATCAATTATTGTTGTGTGTGTTCATTTCAATTATTCTGTTTGTTGTTTTCACTTATTTCTGTTTAATGAAAATGGTATAAAACCTACTAAAATGGTCCAAATATTGTTTCGAAAAAAAAGTTAATGAAATAAAGCTCAATAAATTTTGATGTCCGAATCAAACAAACCAAGTCTCTATTTATAGATCTAAAAAATTTGTAAATCATTGTATAAGTTTTTTTGTTACCTACTAAAATGTCCCAAAAATGGTTTCAGAAAAACTTAATATAAAAAAAACTCAAACATTTTCGGTATTTAAATCAAACAAACAAGTCTTTATTTATAGATCTCAAAAAATTATAAATCATGGTATATATTTTTTTACTTACTAAAATATTCCAAAAATTGTTTAATAAAACTCTAAAAATTTCGGTGTACAAATCAAACAAAACAAATCTTTATTTTTAGATCTCAAAAAAATATTAATCATGGTATAATTGTTTTTCTTTAACTTATTAAAACATTCCAAAAAAAATTGAAAAAACATTAAATCAATAAAAAAACTCAAATAAATTTGGTGTCCAAATCAAATAAACCAAATCTCTACTTGTAGATATTAAAAAATAAAAAAATAATGGTATAATATTTTTTTATTTCTTTTACCAACTATTTTTTCTAAAAACGATTTTTCTAAAATTAGAGCCTACAACATGCCACATGGCACGCTGTAGTTGGTGGCTGAAAAGATGAATCGGGTTTCATCTATTGAACCCCAAATCATTTTTTGCGGTCATCTCAGCATGAAATATACCCTCCTTCAAGCATATATATATATATTTCAATTAAAATATGCGTGGTTGCGGCTGGTCTTAGAAAAAAAAGAAAATGTTAGTTCCTATATTAATATATTGTTTTACCATAAAAATAATATTTTAATAATACTACGTTATATATGGTCTAAGAACTAATGTTTCAAAGCAATAAAATCCTGAGAGAAATCGGTCCTACCATTTATGTCAAAAATTAACCCTAAATAATTAAAAATAATTTTAAAATTTAAATCGATCCTAAAAAAAAGTCTCTAACAAAAAACAAGAAAATAGAGAAACACATGCAAAGCTAAACATCTGCAACACTAAAATCTTAAGCAAAAAAATTGTAGGACCTAACCCTCTATTTTAAAGTCTATTTTTTCCATACCGGCAACAAGCAAAGAGAGAAACCCTAATCTTCCAAGAAAAACACTAGCAACTCAAGTTTATATTTCTAAGAAACACCATCAGCTTCAAAATTCGCCTCATATCATAAGAAAGGATCACAAGAGACGCAAGGAGAGCAGTGATGAAAAAGATGCAAAGAAAAAGAAAGTTAGCTTGGGGGCAGAGATAATCATGCGTCCTTCTGAACTCCCTCCTCCTAGTGATCCTACTCTGCAAGAAGAAATCTCACCTAACCTTCCTTCTCAAATGCTCCTTTCTGGCGAACACGCAACCGCTGAAGGAGATGTCAATCTGGATGCGTTTCAGAATATGTATTTTAATGATCTGGACAATGATGACTTCGCAGAGCCTTATTCTCATGCCAATATGGCCAATGTTGTAACCCATAACAGTGAATACTTGATATCAAGTGAGAAAGACACTCTAAACCCGTCCGGTGGTTAAGTTAGAAAGACAAGTGAAGGAACAAACAACGACCATAACCTCCTTAACCACAGAAAACCAGGGTTTAAATAATGATGTCTCCGCTGCTCAGAAAAGTATAGAAACTTTGAAGAAGAAAAAAGAGGACTTGGCTACCGAACTGTGCCAAATATAAGATGCTTAAAATTATCTTCAGACTAAGCATTCCAAACTAGAAACCTCTACCTCTAATGAGATCAAAACTTTAAAGGAGAACCTAACTTCCAGTGCCGGTACTGTCACAACTTTATCCGAAGAAAAACTAATTTTGGAAGGCTTATCAAGGAGAAGATATATGAAAATACTTCTTTACTAAACAAGAAAGCTCAAGAGATAGCTGTTGGAATAGAGAAGTATGCTACTGGAATAATGGATTCTTTGGAGAAAAGAGACGATGAGATTAAGTCTGACATGGTTTTGCTATTCCATAAGACTTTTCCAAAGAGGACTCCTTTGTGGAAATATGTAAAGTAGGAGGATATCCCTTTCCATACCCTGGCATATGGTGACAAGCACAACTACGCAAGCGGAGAAGATTCTGAAGATAATGAAGGAACTAGTGAGAGTTCGAGCGTTGAACTCAAAATTACTAAGAAGGGTAAAAGAGATGAAGAAGCCGAATGGAAAAAACTCTAAGGTTCTGTTGTTATTTTGTGTTTAAAACTAAAGTCCTTGGATGGCCAAGGCATTTGTTTCATTTTTTGAATTTTTGTCTTATGAACCAAATTCCTTGAATGTTCAAGGCATTTTGTGAACTGTGGATCGGGTCTACTCCGATCAAGTTCTAATATCGTATATATTTTTGTATGAATCTCGTTTATCTTTTTATAGACAATGTTTAAATAGCTTTCAATATTTCTGATTTGTTAGATAAGTGTTTAATAACCATTAAATGATTCCAATCACAAATGTTTAATGAATGTGATCAAGTGTTTAACAAATCTGATCAACTCAAAGATACTTCATTTGAGAGCGGGGGTGTTTAATGAGTATTTAATATCCGATCACCTCATATTATGGTTAAGTCAAGAAGAATTTTGCACCAGACTTTTAAAGAAGGTATAAGATATTAGTGAAAAACCCAGACACCTCGTTAAAACATCCCCGCGCCACCATGGTAGGAAAGAGTATGCCCCCTTAATATTTTTTCCAAAAAAAAGACTTTTTATTGATAAAAAATTGTAGTACATATCAAATTTGTCAATTGAGACACATATTACAATTGACTATAGTGAATGTTGTTGTTATGTGTACAGGTTTCCATTTGATTGAATCTTTTGTTTAGTTCCATCAACAGTCCTTAGTTCTCCATAGCTCTAAACGGTCATTTCTTCTCCAATCTCTACTTCTTCCACCTTTAATTCTATTATTCTATTCAATCCTTCTACGTATCATCTTGTTAGTGTTGAGTCACCTTCCGTGGATGTGAATGTATTATTCTTTTACCTGTAAGTTGATACAAAAGATACTGGTCATGTAAAAACCTGCCAATGGTTAGTTAATCTTTAAATTAAGGATCTAAGGTATCCCACATTCAAGCTTTCTAGCACAATAATAACATTGAGAAGGGAAGAAGATTCAAGACCCTCAAATGAGTAGTCTTCCCTTTCTTTCAAAGTGTATTTTGGCAATCAAGTCTGCCGCTATGTTCTCTTTTCTCTATATATGTTTCAGCATCATTTGAGGGTGAAATAAGATTCTACAACATCTCAGTACCTTAGTCATAAATCATGGGCTCTTTCCAAATGCTAACATGTTAAATAACATGAGTGAATCTGTTTCCATATCTACTGCTTTAAGATTATTTTCTTTACAAAATACCAATCATTTTAACAAAGCTAAAGTTTCAGCAATGATAGGCAAGCATTTACCTATCAGTGAGCCTTGTGCAATGATCAGTTCATTATCATTGTTTCGTATAATAAACCCACTCCTAAACTCACTATTATTTAATGATGAGCCATCGCAGTTAAGCTTGAATCTGTTTATAGGAGGTGGATGCCATTAAATGTATATGTAGTTTTTTGTATTAGTCATTTGGTTAAAACATTGAATATGCCCCCTAATATATACATTGACGTATAAAAAAGTAAATATTTACAAGAGAGTTTTATTCTAAGTATAACCTCAGATGTTCAACGTTCCATGGGTGCTTTAGTATTCTACCCTATTTGTCTTGAATTCTATATGTCCCTGGTTTGACTTTTTCACATATTATATAAGGACCTTCCCAGTTCGGAGCCAGCTTGCCGAACTGCTTCTCCTTAGTGTACAAAAAGACTTTTCTTAAGACTTTATCTCCTACATGAAAATATTTTATTTTAACTTTAGAGGCAAATCTGCTCCCCATCAGACCTTGATGGTGTCATGTTCTTAAATGCACTTTAACTCTTCTCTCTTCAATCAAGTCTAACTGATTCCTAACTGCCATACCATTTTCCTATTCGGAATAGTTTTGGATCATGTAAGATATTAAAGTAGCTTATATGGGTGTGATTGCATCCATCCCATAAACGAGGGCAAAAAAGGATTTTTGTGTAGCAATCCAATGAGTAGTTCGGTAAGCCCATAATACTTCTTGCAGATAACTTGGCCATTTTCTTGCATTTCCCTCTAGATTTTTCTTCAGCCCAGACAAGATTTTTCGATTAGCAACTTCAACTTGCCCATTAGCTTGAGGGTGGAATGGAGAAGAGAAACAATGTTGAATTCCTCTAGAGGTGCAAAACATTTCTGTGTCTTTATTATCAAATTGTTGCCCATTATCTGTGGTGATCTTCCGGGGAACCTCAAATCTGCAACATAGGTTGGATAAAATGAACTTTATAACTGCCTTAGAAGTGGTTCTAGCTAAGGGAGCTGCCTCTATCCACTTAGAGAAATAGTCAATTGCAACTATGATCGTTCGACATCCACCAGAGGCCATGGGAAGAGGCCCAACCAGATCCAACCCTAATCTATCAAAAGGTATTAGTTCAGATATGGAATCCATATGAACTGCTGGCACATGGATTTCATTCCCATATTTCTGGCAAGGATCACATTTCGTGACCATATCTCTGGCATGTACCATTATTGTTGGCCAATAGTATTCTCCTAATAAGACTCTTCTGGCTAAGGCCTTGTAGCCACAATGTGAAGAACCTTCTCCATCATGTAGTTCGGATAAAATATTTTGAGACTCTCCAAATCCGAAACAATGCATGATAGGTCTGTTAAATGATTTTTTATACATAACTTCTTTCAATACTAGGAAACCATGAGCCTTATATCTAATTTTCTTAGCCAAAGCTTTATCCGGAGGTAGAATCCCATCGGAAATAAACTGAAAAATACTATACCTCCAATCTTTGGGTTGAATAACACATATGCTCATACTTTCTTCATTATTTTTACCCTTTTCTTGGCTTGCTTGTATTAATGGACCCTATAGCATCAGAATCCATGGGTAAGAATCAAAATAGGCTATGGTGGCTAAAGAGTCTGCCACATCATTTTCTGATCTGGGGATATGTTCATACTTGATATTTTTGAAACTTGCAGCTACTTCTCTTAAGATGATTAAATATTTCACCAATTGTTCATTCTTTGCTTTAGATTTCCCCTGAGCATGGTGAATAAGTAGTTAAGAGTCACTCATCAATCAAACATTTTTCGCCCCACGTATAAGAGCTAGCTTGAGACCGGCTATAGTTGCTTCATATTCGAGTTCATTGTTGGATGCTCTGAAACCAAAACAGATAGTATGGTACATAGTATCCCCATAGGGAGAAGTTAAAAAGTTCCAGCCCCACAGCTCATAGTACTAGACCCACCATCAGTTCGAACTACCCATTATTTTTTAGATAGTTTTTCTTGCATCTGTCCGGGGGGTCAATCAGCATGGAATTCTACCAGGGAATTAACCACTGATTGGGCTTTAACCGTTGTTCAGGGGCGCAAAATCAATATCATAATCGCCTAGCTCAACTGACCATTTGGTCATTCTACTTGATACATCAGCTTTTTGGAGGACATTCTTCAGATTAAAAGACGTTTAGACGATAATGGAATGAGCTTGGAAGTATGGTCTCATTTTTCTTGCTGCAATTACCAATGCTAAGGTCAACTTTTCTAACTCCAAATATATTCTTTTAGTATCCAACAGACTTTTGCTAATATAATAAACCGGACGGGGGTATTTATCCACTTCTCTTACTAGGACAACACTTATTGCATACTCCTATACAACTAAGTATACGTAGAGCTTCTCGTCCTAAATAGGCTTGAAGAGTGTCTTTGGTGAAGACAAATGCCTCTTGATTTCAAGGAATGTTTGATCACATTGTGGAGACCAATTAAAGTCTTTGTCATTCCTTAACGCCTGGAAAAATGGAGCACACTTGTCTGTTGATCTTAAAGTAAACCTGTTCAATGCAGCCAAGCGTCCAGCTAATCTTTGAACTTCTTTAGTGCTCTGAGGAGGTTCCATAGCTAATAGAGCGTTGAGTTGATCCGGATCAGGTTGAATCCATTTTTCACTTATAACATACCCCAAGAAGTTTCTGAATCGGACCCCAAAAACACATTTTTCCGGGTTTAATTTTAAGTTGACAACCTCTAGGTTAGAAAATGTTTCCTGAAGATCAGAAATATGTGCATCTTCTTCAAGGATTTTCACCATCGTGTCATCTATGTAAACTTCCGTATTTCGGCCAATCTGACTAGCAAAAGCTTTATTTACTAACCTTTGATAAGTAGCCTCTGCATTTTTTAGTCCGAATGACATCACTTTATAACAATGAAGACCTATGTCCGTAATAAAAATGGTATGATTTTGATCCTTCGCATCCACTTGTTTCTGGTTGTACCCTGAAAAAGCATCCATGAATGACAACAACTTGTTCCCTGAGGTGGATTCCACCAACTAATCTATCCAAGGAACAACATAAGGAACTTTAAGGCATGCTCTACATGCGCCACTTACTATTCTTTTTCTTAACCCAGATAAGGTTTGCAGTCCACAATGGGTAGTGAGATTCTTTGAAGAGGCCCATTTTGGTCAAGCGATCAACTTCTTGAAATATTATATATGTTTTTCTTTAAAGAAAGATCTTCTTCTTTGTACCATTGTCCAACATCAGTTCATACATATAGCTTATGACAAATTATATCAGCAGACACTTCGGTGACATCATTATTACACCATGCAAATACATGTAGATTATCTGATAGAGAAGATAATAGCCTTTGTTTCAAAGTTGGTGCCAACTTGGTACCACTCCTAACGCTTTTACCCTCAGCTAGGGAATGAATTTCAACTTCTTCTATAGATATTATGACACTGAGAGCCTCCCTGGGATCATCTATTTCATTCTCATCGGAGGAAAGCTCCAATAGCTTCTAATCTTTGTTAACCTTGATTGTCTCTACAGACTTAGAGGCAAGGGTTGTTGCATAGCATTCCCTGGCTATTCTTTGACTACTCCGGACAATACCTACTTGTCCCTGCACATCATATTTTAAGCACTGTGGATAGTAGAGGCCACAGCATGCATCCTAGAGAGCCAAGATCTCCCAAATATTGCATTATAAAATGTGGGGCAATCTATCACAACAAATAATACTCTCACCATTTTCTTGAAAGACTTTTTGCCGCAACAATAATTCTTCCTCGAATTATCCTATCACATCAGCCAAACTTTCTATGAAGCCCACAATAGTTATGTTTGAACATTGAATAACCGAGAGGTTTCTCATCTGTTTGTAGGAGCTTAAAAACAATATGTTTGTTGAACTACCTGTGTCAATCAGGTCTTGACGTAGATCATTTCCTCCTATTGATTCCCCTATTACCACTGCATCTTCATGAGGTCCTGTGATGTTCCTCGGGTCATCCTCGTTGAAACCTATGAAAAAAAATGGAGTTTGGTACAGATGTGTAGGCATCCCTCCATCCAACTGGGTGGTGAGACTGCTGATGTGCCTCCTCCTTGAAGAATTAAAGGGTGCATTCAATGTGTCCTCCCTAAAAATGGTTAGAGACTCAAAATACTTAATCAAACCAGAGACAGTAGTAGTCTTGTCTGTTATCACTCCCACTCGATTTTGACTTGGATCTGGATCAAGGTACTTAGAATCCACATCAAATCTATCAATAATCACCATAATGTCCTCTTGCCTAGACGTTCCCGGAAGGATTGAATAAGTAGTTTGAGGAGTATTGGAATTGGATTGTGTATCATGGCCAATTTGCCCCTTTCAACGAGGTTATGCACTTCTTGTTTCAAGGCTATACAATCATGGGTATCATGGCCAATGTAATTATGGTACTTACAGAAATGAGTACTCCGGTTTTCTCTAGGATATTGTAACATCGCAGGCTTTCTAAAGTGTGCTTCATTTCTAGTTTTGTCATATATTGTAGCCACGCTTTCTCCCAATTCAGAAAACCACTCAGGTTGAAGCCAAAGTCCCCTTTTATTTCTAACTTGCTAGTCTTGATTCTGGTTGGAATGATTCTGCCTTGACCGATTAGATCCCTGTCCGGTTTCTTTCGATCTGTAACTGGACTGATTAGTTGCTGGAGGTCTTGATGTTGTAGTAATGGACTTAACCTGGCTGGACACTCTGGATTTCTTTGTTTCCTCTACATTAATATATTTTCCAACTTGATTTAACAACCCCCCCCCCTATGTCATAGCCTTCTTCTGAGTCACTGAATCAGCTAAGTTTCATGCATTCAAACCATGTCTGAGGAAATCAATTGCAACTTGTTCAAAGCAATCTGCTAACCCATTCTTTGTATTCACAAACCGGCTGGTGTACTCTTTTAGATACTCATTTGGCTCATGAGCGCAATGGATGATGGTATCCCTATTACCCTTAAGCTTCTTACTTCTAACAAACTACCTCTGGAAGGCAAGCCAAAATATGTCAAAAACATTTATAGATCCCTGAGGGAGACTACTATACCACTTGAGGGCATTTCCCGTGAAGGTTTGGGAGAAATCCCTACACAAAAGTTTATCGCGATAGTCAAAGTTCATCATAAAGTTCTTAAACTGCTCAAGATGGTTGTTCGGATCTTTGCTTTCGTCGTATTTTTCCATTTTATAGCTGTCAAAACTTTTAGGAAGGTGTCCAGAGAGTATTTTTGCAGATAAAGGTGATTGTCTCTAGTTTTTGCTACGGCTAAACACAATATCCTCATTTGGAGTAACAAAAATACCTGGTTTGGATTGGAAAGTAAAAGGATCAATCAACAAACGGTCAATATGTTGATCAGCTGAACCCTTTATATTCCTATGATATTTCTTGAGCCTGTCATGCCTATCCTTTTTATCTTGAATGCTTTTTGGTAAGCCACATATTCATTTTCAACCGTCCTTCATCACTGTTGGATGAGATTGAAGGTTCAAGCTCTGCATCATTAGAGGAACTAGTGGAGGATTCTGAAGTGGAGCTCTCCATATGTTTAGATCAATTTGTTTTCTTGAAGCTCGGATGAGACTAACTCTTCAGGGACTGCTCGTTCTCACCAGGATTTTCAGTATGGTGAAGTGTTGGTGCATCGAATTTTTCTTTAACTCCTTTCTCTGCTTGTTTTAGTGCCCTCAAAACCTCAATATCAACCTTCAACTGATCACGCTCTTTAACCGTGTACTCATTATTTTCTTTAGCTCCTTCCAACTCTGGAAGTCCAGTATTCTGTGTATTCGGATCCATCCGAACTGGTTGTTACTGATGGTTTTGAATTTGCAATTCAGGCACTGTCGCCTCCCATTGTGGTCACCAATTTGGTGTGGGTTATTTCTGATCGAGGGTAAATTTGTAAAGTGTTTTGGGAATTTAGTGTTTAAGGTAAGATGTAGAGAGATAATTAAGGTGTGTGTTAGCAGTAAATTCTGATTACCCTCGTTAATGAAAGTAGTTAGGGTATATATACTTAATTAATGACCCATGGGTCTTTCTGGTCGGGTTATGGGCTTAGGTTAAGTTTAAGAACCCATTAGCCCAAGAGATCAAATGTCCAGCAACTAGCTGAGTCACGTTTCACTAATTTATTTTGTTCGTTGAACATGGTACTGGTTATGTCCGGACTACCCTTCAGATATATGTAAGGGGTAGTGTCAAATAAATTTGACCCTATTGGAGGTGTTATATGTTATTGCCTATTTTGAGAGGGCTTCTAGTTAAATATGATATGGATTCATTATGTACTTATGTGTATCTCCACATTCACCGGGAAGTTAGTTGGTATGATATTGTAAATCCAACTATATACCCACTAGATGCTTGCGTGCACGACCACCGCGAGTCTTCGGTTGTAAGGCATTCTTGGGCCAAGATACGCCAAATTATATTATATTCACCTCTAGAGGAGTTTCACGGTGATTACAACAACCTCATTAAATTGTATTAACATCTTCATTTTATTATAGGGAACTTTTACTAACGATTTTATGTGATGTTTTCAGTGAGATTGTAGTTGTTTCTGTTGTAAACATTTGTATAAGACTATGGCTAAATTAGGGCCACTCGCGATAACCATCCCCAAAATATAAAAGCGTACCAAAATTATCATTTTACCCCGCCGGCTGAGACCCTCTCAACCGGCGGGGAAGCTTGACCCGACGGGTGAAAAGGTCTCACCCGGGTAAAATAGTAAAAGTTTAAAAACACCTCATTTTTTGGGGCTAGTTGACATTTTTTTGGCCCGAATTTAGCCAAAACCTTTGTATAAATGTTGTTTGTTATAAATATCCATACATTAGTTTATATTCATAAATAGTTGTACAATTGTAATTTTTTTATAAACATTTTCACGAATGTAATTGTTTTTTAGTAAACATCTTTAATTATCATTGTTTTTGTTTTTCATAAAACAAAATAATCTTTTATTTTCATCTTTAAAAATTCAGATCAAGATTATTATTTAAGTAGGATGATTCAATCTTTAATCTTTAAAAATCTGTGCTATATATTTTGGTTGTTATCACTAATGGTTAGCAGATACAAGGTGCAATTCACCAAAAGTTGGCGGACACAAGGTGCATTCCGCCAAAGGTTGGCGAAAGAAAGGCAATTATCTCCAATGTTAGGTGGCTCACATATAAATTTTGTCAAAAGTGTTGTGGAAACGGGAAAAAAATGAATGAGATGTGTGTCTCAACATAATTAGATTCCTTGTATTACGAACGCATATTTCAATATGATTTGATTCTTTAGCTTACGTGATATCATAGGTTTCACGACTATAAATTCAACCAAAATGACATAAACTATCCATCAATCAAAATCTCAAACTAAGAAAGTTTTAACATGTTTTGGAACCAATTTGAATATAGTTACTTGAGGAGAAGAGCTTTCACGGCTCAAAACTCAATGAAGACTTGGTCCTACAAGCTTGATCTTCATATTGTTCTTTACAGAATATATCAATTGTATGGTATCGATCATGTTCCACCACCTGTGGTTTCACGTATGAAAATGCAATTGAGAAGATTTAGAGGCTAAAGCGTATAAACAGTTGTTCGAAGATAAATACTAAAATGAGTCAACCACTATTTTAGTTTAGGACCATTGTGAACGATCTATTGCGTGTTATTGTATGTAATATATTAATAAATATATTTTGTGTTTTAGTAGTTTGTGTTCAATTTTTATTTTATAATATTCTCAATATTAATGGAACAATTATATCATCTCAATCTATAGAAGTGAAATAATAAGAACCAAAATAAATTATACAGAACAATTGTATCATTTAAATAACTAATAGCGTTAAATAGAAAAATTAATTACGTACATGAACAAAATTATTTCCTTTCACGAAAGCAAGTGTGAGATTCATCAAATGGTTGTCTATTGGTGCATCTTTAACAGGTAAAAAAATTGTATAATTGTGGGGTGCACAACAATGGAAAACCCTTTTGAAAGTGATCGTGATTAGTTTGCCACAAATTGGTAAGTTCATCCAATATTTTAACCGACGTAGTTCTTTTTTTCCTTAAGTATCTTGTTTAAAATATGTGGCACTTAAATAAAAAAATATGGTTTTTTAGTTCGTATACTAATAATTATCCAATGCGTTTTCATCTAATTTTGGTGTCAAACAAACCATGAGAGATGGCTTTAAACCCACAATTTCCACCGGATTTAACGTTGGTAGTTATTTTTTTTATGAAACAAAACACAAATGTTTGTATGTCCAATGCAAACCTCGTGTGCGAGGGTTGTTTTACCGATATTTTATGTATTTTTTACAAATATAAGCAACCACGTTAGGGTTGTTTAACAATAATAGACATTTTTGCTTTAACGCAATTCCCCGTAATCGGAGTTACTTTACCTTTATATAAAAGTCGTGCTTGTTTTGTTGGTGTTGGGGTTTTATGCCGGAATTAGTATGGACGTATCCAACGATCGTTTCTAGCGGTGCTACTAAAAGTACTAAGTGGTGTTCCAAAAATAACGATAGGTGTACCGATCTCTGGAGTGTTCGTATAATCTGCATGGGCTTCTAATAACTTTACTACTATATATTCGTACATATAAATGTCTTTTATGGTGGAATTATCAGCATCAGTATCTTTGCCCTTACCGTCACCATAACCATGCATATGTGTTTTTACCACTTCTAGGGTTTCGCAAACAAAAGAAGTAGAAAGATCTGAAACCGTATAGTTTCTTTTAAGCTAATGATTTTTTTCATAAACATCAAACTCTCCTAGTTTTTCATTTAAAAATACAAAGTTACTTTTGCCTCTTCTTCTCTAGTTAGTTTAACTCAATACACAACTCTAGTCTTCTCCAATGTTCATCTATAATACGCGTGGGAACATACCAATCTGCTTATCAGGTGGGCTATAGTTCGTGGATACATGGTAACTCGTGTGTCGTTCGAATGATAGAATCGAATGTGAATTATTCACCTCTGGATTTCTTGATATTTTCAACATAATTGTCGTATATTATCATCAAAGATATTTTGGGCACTTACCTCCATAGTAATTTAAAAGTTTTAAACATTTGGAATTTATAACTAAGACGACACTTGATTTAACTCTATATATTTTTTTATGGTTAAATGTTACATCGCAAGAAAAATTACACCTTCCTTTTAAGTCCTTCAAAATACAATTGGTTTTTGCCGGTAAATTTATTCAAAGTAGCATGTGAGCTTTCCGAACTGTTAGATGTCACATTATTAAAATGGATGATCTCGTTAGTGTATTCATGAACAAACTTTTATTTATGTATTTTAATCCATTAGTGTAAGGCGTACTCGGCCGTATTTTATTAGTTTTTGAACATCCCTCGTATTTTATTTAACCTCTTATTCATTTAACGACACCATTCTAAGTAGCCAGAAATTTGTTAGACTCTTTACCATCTTCGAAAAAAAATTTGTTTTTCCGAGCACACTCTTGTTGATATGTCATATGCATAACATGTGACTCGTGGTTGGAAATAATTTTTATATGTTTGTCATCAAATAAAGTTCATGATATTTGATTCTGATACAAGGTAATTCACAATCATTCTCTTTCATGATCGATTTTAAACATTTCAAATCTCATTCGTAGTTATTATGCTTTTCTTTGACCATGAATGAAAATCCAATACAAAATATTGTATTAGTCGATGTAACCCAACTAATTCAACAACGACATCTCATATCTAATCGTATTTTAAGTTTTATCCATGATTAGCAACTGCGGGAAGGTCCGTAGTAAATCAATGTTAAATGTGTGTACAAAAAATAAATTAAATATGACATCCTATCATTCTTTGGTCGTTTGATGCCATTGAATGTGTTTGTGCATTTTTAATTGTTGGGTGCGACCAAAGTTCCATATCCCACATCGGTTAGACTTGGGAATAAATATCATCATATATGTTAAGAATATATCTCTATTAGTGTAAGGCCTTTTGGAAGTGGATCAAAAGCAAAACAAATTGCAGGCTAGTGGGCCTAAAGCGTACAATATCACACTAGTGTGAAGATTGATTATTCTTACAAATGATATTAGAGCTCCAGACCCAGACGGAACGCGATGTGGTGGGTGTGATATGGGTGAAATTCTCAGATACCGAACATGGTACCAGAAGCCATGATTCATACTCAAGGTGAATGTTCTGATGTATAGATGTCATCTATAGATAGAGTGCATGATAGCTCATACAAGCAAGTGACTTGACTTGACCAATGAGCGGTACAGTGTCATTTGATAGTGAGCAGATAGATCCGTCATAACTCTAGAGATCAGGCATTTTCCCACCTCACTAGAGTAGGCGGATGGAAGTCAATTGAGAGGAGGCTAGAGTGGTACTTTGTTCAAGAGGAAGATTGTTAGGTGCGACCAAAGTTCCATATCCCGCATTGGTTATACTTGGGAAAAAAGATGAATATATAAGTTAAGAATATATCTCCATTAGTGTAAGGCCTTTTGGAAGTGGACCAAAAGCACTCAAGGTGAATATTCTGTTGTATAGATGGAGCGTTTGATGACTCGTCAAGCAGGTGGCTTGATCAAGGAGCGGCGCAGTATCATTTATAGATGTAGTGCCTGATAGCTCATACAATCAGGTGGCTTGACTTGACCAATGAGCGATTAGTATCATCTGATAGTGAGCAGATAAATCTGCCATAACTCTAGAGGTCATGCATCTCTCCACTTGACTAGAGTAGGTTGATATAAGTCAATTGAGAGGAGGCTAGAGTGGTACTTTGTTTGAGAGGAGGATTGTTAGGTGCGACCAAAGTTCCATATCCAATATTGGTTACACTTGGGAAGGAAGATCAATATATAAGTTAAGAATATATCTCCATTAGTGTGAGGTCTTTTGGAAGTGGACCAAAAGCAAATTCGTACGAGCCAGTGGGCCTAAAACGGACAATATCACACTAGTGTGGAGATAGGGTTATTCTTAGAGTAATTATGCTAACAAGCATTTTATTTGTGACCGATCACCCTTTTCAAGCAACCTTGTTCTTTGACAGTGATTATATACGTGATGGATATTGGACGCATTCTCCGGATCGGCCTTCTTTAAGGCATACTTTTTTTATACGAAGTTGTTATGTTTACCGTCAAATCTTTGATAATTTTTTTTCATTTGTTTATAACTTCGCATAATTTGTATATCCTTGTAACTACACAACCAAATCATGGTTATGTTTCCCATAAGTCAAACTTAAGGCCACTTATCATCATGTTTAACCGCATTGCCAACCAAATGAAAAGGACAATTGATTTTTACTAGCATACGCATTCCATTTATGATCACACTCTTTGACCACAGGTCTATAGATAACAGATATTTTGCATACGTAATATACTCAAGGTGTTCTTCCTCTTTTTCCTCGATCCTATTATAAGCAAAAATTCAAGTGTCTTGCTCAGATCTGTGACCCACTTGGTCGAGTCATAACTATACTCATCGTAAGTTACAAAATGGTGTGTGTAGTTCATAATAACTAATATTTCACATTGGATAACCTTCTGCAAATGCATATAAAGAAAACAAATCAACCGAACCCCAGTTTTCGGAATGTCGTTCAACCATATTCAGAAATTTAATACATGTTATCATGTCGTTAACAGAATTTAAGTGTTTTCAACCAACACCATTGCGGAGACATAATATTTTCATAAAGTGATAGGCAGAAAATATCATCTTCTCTGCCACAACGTGGCGACGGATTCTACATGGGCGTCATTTGCGTGCAAACTTAATTTTTTAAATTTTCTAAAAACCGAATTTGTATGAGAAATTCTTTTTAAAAGCCAAATTTGTTTGGAAAACATAAACATACAATAATGTATACCTCTAATATATCCGTAATGGTTTTTATATAAACGTTTTCGTATATTTTAGATATAATTTGGTTTTTAAAAGTTAAAATATAGTGTGTTTTTTGTTATGGCTTACTTCTACAAATGTTTAGTTATATATTTTATTAATTTTGTTATACAACTTTGTCGAGTGATTAATAATGTTGTAAACAAAAAGAATACATTTTATAAATATTTTCATAAATAACAATCATTTAATATATATACCTACCAATTTTATTTTTTTATTGCATTGGAAAACACGTGATTATATATAGAGGAACACAAATTACACTCTGCAGAGAAAATCACATATAAGTAAAGATAAAATAGAAATATAAACTCAATTTACTTATTCTTAAAAAAGCACCCTAGAAATTAAATTTGAAAGTTTTGAAATCGAAAATCAACCCTGGTGCGTAGAGACAATCATACATTTCTGTAAATTTAGTAATAATTTTAGACATCCAACACAAGAGTTATAATTGGGATACTTTATTTAGACGATAAAAATTGAATACATCAAAATAATTGTTAGCAAGAAAGCTAGTAATATTCTAACACACATCATTGAATTTGAGGATAAGAAACAATATCCAAACTTGCTAAAAAGACACCAACAATCTTTCATAATTTGAAAACATGTCGAAACAAGAAAAGAAAATTCACACCTACATTCCAAAACGCGTCTATTAATAATCTCTCTCTACAGACTCTTAAAAAGACCACGTAGTTTTCAATCTGATGACGCAGCAAATGACGTGATTGCCATTAATCGTCCACCTTGTTGTGTGTTTTCCAGGTGGACCGCAATGGCATTTCAAGTTGGATTAAGGCCACGTGAAACTCACTCTCAACGCTCTCCAGCCCTTCCTTCCTTGCCAGTTGCCACCCAGAGGTAGCTGGTAGCTCTAATTTTGTAGGTATAGTTCTTTAATTTAATTTAATTTAATTTAATTTAATTTAGCTAAAAAGAGTTTGTCACCAGCTTTTAACGATAACGTGTTTTCGAAACCCTTGGTTTTTCAAAAAAATTCTAGTTAGTTGCCAACCGGAAGATATACGCCCACCAGGCTTTGCATGTGCCATCGACTCTATTACGAAATTTTTCTATGCTATTTTTCCATCTTAACTTTCCGTATATTTTTATAAAAAAAAACATTAATTATAAAAAAAAAAAGTGGAAAATGTCACACTAAATACCTTCTCACCAAACTAATTCATTTCTAATACCCATTTAATATTTTCCTTTCTGAAATACCCTCAAATGTGCTTTATTCTCTTCTTTTTTATTTTCTATCTTTTTCATCTCAGTATTCAAGGAAAGTAGCACCTATATATTCCTACGCCCTACATTCTTCTTCTTACACTAAAACAATCAATTATTCAGTGAGAAGGAATCCGTTGTAACTTTACCTTACAGGATTATGATGATGAGTTATTAAAACATGGTCGTTTTGGTGATCCTACTACTGATGAGCTTTTTTAATATTAGAGTTATCCACAACGATAGAGTTCCAGCCATGTTTGTGTTTGGAGATTCGCTGGCGGACAGCGGAAACAGCAACTACCTCCGCACATATGCCAAGTCTAACTACTTTCCTTAAGGAATTGACTTGTCTTCTGGTCTTACGGGAAGATTTTCCAACGGCAGAACCTTCGTTGGCATGCTCGGTACTAAGAAAGCTTTAAACAACTAATGGTGTTTTGTTCTTACATGTCCGGTGGTTGAAGACGATACATGTACTACGACGCTAGATGTTCCTTGACTATAACGCTAGATGTTAATTGACTATGACGCTAGATGTTCCTTGACTATGACGCTAGATGTTCTTTGACTATGACGCTAGATAAGTTGCACTTGCCAACATCACGCAAGATGTTCGTCTAATATGACGCTAGACGAGTTGTACTTATGACGCTAGACGAGTTGTTCCTTGACTATGACTATGACACTAGACGATACCTGTACTACGACGCTAGATGTTCCTTGACTATGACGCTAGATGTTCCTTGACTATGACGCTAGATGTTCATTGACTATGATGCTAGATGTTCCTTGACTACGACGCTAGATGTTCCTTGACTATGACGCTAGATGTTCCTTGACTATGACGCTAGATAAGTTGCACTTGGTGAGATTGGTACCTGAGCCACATATACTACCCTTCTTTAAACCTGTTGATTATGTCGAAGTTTTAGCTCAAATTCATGAAGAACTCGAGACATGTCATTTGGAAGACAATTCCAACCTTTTTTTATTACAGTTTCAAGTCTTTAGAGGCATAGGTGAAACCAAAATAATACGAAGAAGCCTCCGTTCTGCTTGGAAGAAAGCTTGTACCGTTCATGAAAAACTAGTGTTTGGTGCCTGGTTAAGATATGAGAATCGAAGAGAAGAGTTTGTAGCTGATTTAGAGAGAGAGAGAGAGAGAGAGAGAGAAAACACAGTGTCAACATATATTGAATAAATCGAAGGAGAGAGAGAAGGAGATGGGTATTAATAATAACCTACTTTCTCTTTCTTCTAGTATTGGGACCTACTTTCTCTTTCTTCTAGTATTGGGGCTAATTTGGTAAAAATATTGGCTTCTTACTACTAGCGTAAGGGTCTTATGTTTGGGTACTTATTTGGGATTACATACTTGAAAAGGTATTTAGTGGTACTTTTCCCAAAAAAAGACATTAATAACATTAAAAAAACGTTAAATAAATATTAAAATTATATTCATAAATATTTAGTGTGTATTTTATAAAAAATTATGAAGTTTTTAAAAAACAATACAAAAATAAACAAGTAGATTCAAAACCGAACCGCAGTCTAGCACTAAATAAAATGTTAGTTAGAGTACTATAAGAATGTCCAAAAAGATTTCGGGTAGTTGTCGTAATTTGAAACTACTCAAAATTAATAAACATGTAGATCACAACGGATAAATCATTTGTGTCGTTACTAATCTGATGCAATAGTTTGTTTGCAACAAATTTGCAATAAAAACCGTGTTAGGTGCGACCAAAGTCCCGCATCCTACATCGGTTAAACACTGGAAGAAAGATCAGTATATAAGTTAAGAATATATCTCCATTAGTGTGAGGCCTTTTGGAAGTGGACCAAAAGAAAAGTCGTGCGGGCCAGTGGGTCCAAAGCGGACAATATCATATTAGTCTCGAGATCAAAGTATCCTTACTTATATACAAAGGAGGAATATGCAGGATCCAATATCCTAACAAATGGTATCAGAGCACCAGCCCGAGACAAAACCTAATGTGGTGGGTGTGATGTGGGTGAAATTCTCAGATGTCGAAGAAGCCAGGACCCATACTCAAGGTAAATGATCATCTTGATAGATGGAGCGTCTAATGGCTCATCAAGCAGGTGGTTTTATTAAGGAGCGACACAGTATCATCTATAGATGGAGTGGTTTGATCAAGGAGCGACGCAGTATCATCTATAGATGGAGTGCCTGATAGCTCATCAAATATGTGGCTTGATCAAGGATCGGTACAGTGTCATCTCATAGTGAGCAGATAGATCCGCCATAAAGCTCTAAAGTCCAGACTTCTCTCTGCCTGACTAGAGAAGGCAGATGGAAGTTAATTGAGAGGAGGCTAACATGGTATTTTGTTCGAGAGTAGGATTGTTAGGTGCGACCAAAGTCCCACATCCCACATCAGTTAAACATGGGAATAAAGATCAGTATATACGTTAAGAATACATCTCCACTAGTGTGAGACCTTTCGGAAGTGGACCAAAAGCAAACCCGTGCGGGCCAGTAGGCCAAAAGCGGACAATATCACACTAGTGTCTGTATCTGAGCACCAGGCCCAAACGCAACGTGTTGTGGTGGGTGTGATGTGCTGGATAGATGGAGCGCCAGACTCATCAAGCAGGTGGCTTAATCAAGGAGCTAAGTAGTGCCATCTATAGATGGAGCGTCAGATGACTCATCAAGCAGGTGGCTTGATCAGGAGCGGCGTAGTGTCATCTATAAATGGAGCGCCAGATGGCTCATCAAGCAGGTGGCTTGATCAAGGAGCGTCAGATGGCTCATCAAGCAGGTGGCTTAATCAGGAGCGACGCAGTGTCATCTATAGATGGAGCGTCAGATGACTCATCAAGCAGGTGGCTTGATCAGGAGCGGCGTACTGTCATCTATAAATGGAGCGCCAGATGGCTCATCAAGCAGGTGGTTTGATCAAGGAGCGTCAGATGGCTCATCAAGCAGGTGGCTTAATCAGGAGCGACGCAGTGTCATTTATAGATGGAGCACCAGATAGCTCATCAAGCAGATGGCTTGATCAAAGAGCGGCATAGTGTTATCTATAGATGGAGCGCCAGATGTCTCATCAATTAGGTGGTTGATCAAGGATCGATGCAGTGGCATCTATAGATAGAGTGCATGCTGGTTCATCAAGCAGGTGGCTTGATCAAGGAGCGACGCAGTATCATCTATAGCTGGAGTGCCTGATAACTCATCAAGCAGGTGGCTTGATCAAGGAGCGGCACAATGTCATCTGATAGTGAGCAGATAGATCCAGCCTAAAGCTCTAGAGTTCAGGCTTCTCTCCACCTGACTATAGTAGCCAGATGGAAGTCAATTGAGAGTTCAAGCTTCTCTCCGCATGACTAGAGTAGGCGGATGTCGAACATCTTGCGAGGGGCCATACTCAAGGTGATTGATCTGCTGGATAGATGGAGCGTCAGATGGCTCATCAAGCAGGTGGCTTGATCAAGGAGCGACGCAATGTCATCTAAAGATGGAGTGCCTGATAGCTCATCAAGCAGGTGGCCTGATCAAGGAGCGGCACAATGTCATCTAATAGTGAGCAGATATATCAGCTCTAAAGCTCTAGAGTTCAGGCTTCTCTCCACCTGACTAGAGTAGGCGGATATAATTCATTTGAGAGGAGGCTAAAGTGGTAGTTTGTTCGAGAGAAGTATTGTTAGGTGCGACCAAAGTCCCACTTCCCACATCAGTTAAACATAGGAAGAAATATTAGTATATTAGTTAAGAATACATCTTCATTAGTGTGAGGCATTTTAGAAGTGGACCAAAAGAAAAGTTGTGCGGATCAGTAGGTCCAAATCGGGCAATATCATACTAGTGTGGAGATCAGAGTATTCCTCCTTATATACAAAAGAGGAATATGCAGGACCCAATATTCCCAACAAATCGTTGATTGGATATGTAGGGTCGCTAACAAAAAATGTTATTCGTTGTTAAACTTTAAAAAAAATTCATAGTTATGCAACTCATGCATAACTGTACATCTCTATTTCTTATCCATAAGTAACTGTTAAGTTTTTCTGAACTTATCTGCATTTCCAATGAAGCCAGTGCTTGCCATCACTTGAGTAAGATATATCATAACCTTCAAGTAGAATGTGAAAACAGTGGAGATGAGGCAAGTGGTAAGCACATTAAAGAGAACTGGAGTGAATTGAAAAGACAGTGTAATTTTAGGGGGTTATAAATTACACATTAAGGACTGTAATATTTTTCCCTTCTTTAAGTGTTACAGTCTCTATAAAACCTAGTGTTAGGGTTTTGTGTATTCACGAGAAACGGCAGTCACTGTGTTCTTCCTAATAAAATCGATCTGCAGCAGGTCCGGAGACGTAGGCATAATTTGCTGAACTCCGTTAACAATTGTGTCTTTGATTTCACTTTTGTTCTTGTGCTTTCCTTTTCTTTTTTTTCTTTTGATCTGATTTGACAGGAAATTAGCATATTTCCTTTAGAACTGGTATCAGAGCCAGGGTGGTAGCGATCCAAAGGAAATCAGATTTGAGTGGGAGCAATGGCTACAGACGAAGGAAAGGTGAGACTCGAAAAATTCGATGGTGTAGATTTTGGGTTCTGGAAGATGCAGATTGAAGATTATCTGTACCAGAAAAAACTTTATCAACCCCTTTCAGAAAAGAAACCAGAAGGTATGAAAGATGAAGATTGGACCCTTCTTGATAGACAAGCTCTTGGAGTCATCCGATTGACGCTATCCCGCAACGTTGCCTTTAACATCATAAAGGAAACAACCACGGCGGGTCTTATGAAGGCTCTCTCCAGTATGTATGAGAAGCCATCATCGTCTAACAAAGTTCACTTGATGAGGCGTTTATTCAATTTGCGAATGATGGAAGGCGCTTCGGTAGCTCAACACCTCAATGAACTTAATACAATCACAAGCCAGTTGAGTTCAGTTGAAATTGATTTTGATGAAGAAATACGAGCATTGATACTGTTGTCTTCACTACCAGATAGTTGGAATGCTACTGTCACTGCGGTGAGTAGCTCATCAGGAAGCAATAAGTTGAAATTTGATGATGTTCGTGACCTAGTTCTCAGTGAAGAGATTCGAATGAGAGAATCAGGTGAGTCATCAATCTCCTCAGTCTTACAGACAGAATCAAGAGGAAGAAATTCAACCAGAGTATATGGACGTGGTAAATCGAACTACCGAGGCAAATCAAGAGACTGGAGGTCCAAGTCTAGGAATCCTAAAAATTCCCAGGGGTTGAGAAACATGGAGTGTTGGAATTGTGGGAAGACCGGGCACCTTAAATTTCAGTGCAAGAGAGAACCAAAGGAACAAGAGAAGAAGACAGAGGCAAATATCACTTCAGAAGGAGACGATGCGTTAATATGCTCCTTAGAAAGCAGGGAAGAGTCTTGGGTATTAGACTCCGGAGCATCGTTTCACGCGACTTCGAAGAAAGAATTCTTCGAGAGGTATGTACCTGGTAACCTTGGAAAAGTATATCTTGGTGATGATCAACCTTGTGATATTATTGGTAAAGGTACTGTGAAGATTAAGTTGAATGGGTCGGTATGGGAACTGAAAGATGTCAGACATATCCCCAGTCTGAGAAAGAACTTAATCTCAGTAGGGCAGTTGGCTAGCGAAGGCTATAGTACGATCTTCTATGGTGACAATTGGAAAATTTCAAAGGGAGCAATGACGATTGCTCGCGGAAAGAAGAGTGGTACTCTTTACAAGACAGCAGAGACGAGCTGTTCAATTACAATAGCAGCAGGAAACGAAAATCCAAATGTTTGGCACCAGAGGCTTGGCCATATGAGTGTGAAGGGTATGAAAATTATGTACTCAAATGGGAAGCTTCCAGGTCTGAAGTCAGTCGATATAGACATGTGTGAAGATTGCATACTTGGAAAACAAAAAAGGGTCAGTTTTCAGACGAGTGGTAGAACCCCAAAGAAAGAAAAGCTGGAGCTTGTTCACTCTGACGTTTGGGGGCCAACAACTGTTTCATCTATAGGAGGGAAACACTATTTTGTGACATTTATCGATGATCATTCTCGAAAGGTATGGGTTTATTTTCTGAAGCATAAATCTGAAGTGTTTGATGTTTTTAGGAGATGGAAATCTATGGTTGAGAATGAGACAGGTCTGAAGATTAAAAAGCTGAGAACTGATAATGGTGGTGAATATGAGGACACCAAATTCAAGAACTTTTGCTATGAGCATGGTATCAGGATGGAGAGAACCGTTCCAGGTATGCCTCAACACAATGGTATTGCCGAACGTATGAACAGAACGTTGACAGAAAGAGCCAGAAGCATTCGAGTACAGTCTGGTTTACCGAAGCAGTTCTGGGCAGAAGCAATCAACACATCAGCTTACCTGGTTAACCGAGGCCCGTCGGTTCCCTTAGAACATCGAATACCCGAGGAGGTATGGAGTGGTAAAGATATAAAATTATCACATCTAAGAGTTTTTGGTTGTACGGCATATGTTCATATAAGTGACCAAGGCAGGAACAAGCTTGATCCGAAATCGAAAAAATGTTTTTTGATCGGCTATGGCGAAGATGAGTTTGGTTATCGTGTTTGGGATGAGGAGAACAAGAAGATGATACGAAGCAGAGATGTGATCTTCAATGAAACAGTGATGTACAAGGACAGACATAAAACTGAAACAAATGACTCAAAGTCGTATGAATCAGTATTTGCAGATATCGAGGGAGTCCCAGATAGTCAAGAAATAGAGTCGATCAGATTAACCCCTCAAGAAGGAGAGTCTGTTGGACAGACCGATCGACAGCAATCCGATACCCTACATCCGACCGAGGCAGTTCCTGTTTTGCGAAGATCTTCCCGACCCCATGTACCCAACAGGAGATACTTGAGCTATCTGTTACTTACCGATGGAGGAGAACCTGAATGCTATGATGAAGCTTGCCAGACCAGTGATGCTAGTAAGTGGGAGTTTGCTATGAAAAATGAGACGAAGTCTTTAATCTCAAATGATACATGGGACCTAACTGAGTTACCAATTGGTAAGAAGGCACTTCATAACAAATGGGTGTATCGGGTTAAAGATGAGCATGATGGCTCTAAGAGATACAAAGCACGACTAGTTGTCAAAGGGTTCCAGCAAAAGGAAGGAATTGATTACACCGATATTTTTGCTCCAGTTGTGAAGCTCAATACTATTAGATCAGTGTTGAGTATTGTTGCCATTGAAGAACTTCATCTTGAACAGTTAGATGTGAAGACTGCATTTCTTCACGGGGATTTGGATGAGGAGATATACATGTATCAACCAGAAGGTTTCTTAAAAGAAGGGAAAGAAAACATGGTATGCAGACTTAAGAAAAGTTTGTATGGTTTAAAACAAGCTCCAAGACAGTGGTACAAGAAATTTGACGGTTTTATGCACAAAGAGAGTTTTCAGAAGTGTAATGCGGACCACTGTTGCTATTTTAAAAGATGTAAGTCCAGTTATATCATTTTGCTACTTTATGTTGATGATATGTTAGTAGCAGGTTCAGATATGGATGATATTAGAAGATTGAAGCTACAATTGTCAAAAGAATTTGACATGAAGGACTTTGGGTCCGGCGAAGAAGATTCTTGGAATGCAAATCATAAGAGATAAGCATAGAAAAGTTCTGCAGTTATCTCAGTCAGAGTACATCGATCGCGTTTTGAAGAGATTTAACATGTGTGATGCAAAGCCAGTTAGTACACCATTGGCAGGTCACTTTCGTTTATCCAAGGATCAATCCCCTAAGACAGATGAAGAAAAAAGACTTAATGGCTAAGGTTCCTTACGCCTCAGCTATTGGAAGTTTGATGTATGCAATGGTCTGTACAAGACGAGACATTAGTTATGCAGTGGGAGTTGTGAGTAGGTTTATGTCAAACCCAGGGAAAATTCATTGGGAAGCTGTCAAATGGATTTTGAGGTACCTACTAGGTACCATGGAAAAGTGTTTGTACTTTGGTAAGGGTGAGTTAAAGGTACAAGGCTATGTAGATGCAGATTTTGGAGGTGAAGTTGATCACCGGAAAAGCACTACCGGTTATATATTTACTGTTGGAACTACAGCTGTTAGTTGGATGTCAAAATTACAAAAAATTGTCACTTTATCAACTACAGAGGCTGAGTATGTAGCAGTGACCGAAGCCAGTAAAGAGATGATATGGCTTCAAGGTTTGTTGACCGAGTTGGGATTCAAACAGAAGAACAACGTTCTGCATAGTGATAGTCAAAGTGCAATTCAATTGGCGAAGAATTCAACATTTCATTCAAGAACCAAGCACATCAGTCTTCGTTATCATTTCATTAGATCTTTATTGGAAGATGAGGTGCTAATACTGGAAAAGATCCAAGGAAGCAAGAATCCAGCTGATATGTTGACAAAGACAGTAGCCATTGAAAAACTGAAGTTGTGTTCAGCTTCAGTTGGTCTACAAGAGTAATAAGACCAGAAAGATCTGCTGCATAGATCAAGGTGTGAAGACAGGTTGAAACCAGTCTTCAAGTGGGAGATTGTTAAGTTTTTCTGAACTTATCTGCATTTCCAATGAAGCCAGTGCTTGCCATCACTTGAGTAAGATATATCATAACCTTCAAGTAGAATGTGAAAACAGTGGAGATGAGGCAAGTGGTAAGCACATTAAAGAGAACTGGAGTGAATTGAAAAGACAGTGTAATTTTAGGGGGTTATAAATTACACATTAAGGACTGTAATATTTTTTCCTTCTTTAAGTGTTACAGTCTCTATAAAACCTAGTGTTAGGGTTTTGTGTATTCACGAGAAACGGCAGTCACTGTGTTCTTCCTAATAAAATCGATCTGCAGCAGGTCCGGAGACGTAGGCATAATTTGCTGAACTCCGTTAACAATTGTGTCTTTGATTTCACTTTTGTTCTTGTGCTTTCCTTTTCTTTTTTTTTCTTTTGATCTGATTTGACAGGAAATTAGCATATTTCCCTTAGAGTAACAATCTACCATTTTTAGGTATGGTGTACAGAATAATGTCACAACAAATATGATACAAATAAAATATTAAGAAGTAACCCTTCATATTCTTGCAAAACTAATCTCAACTTCTCTTTAACATCTAGTAAAATCCACCACATTATTTTTTTTAGATGACAAATGTTGATGTCGTAACTTTATGTATCATAAATCAAGTGGATAGTGCAGTTCGAAATGCATTTACTAGAAGAGATAACATACCATAAAATAATTCCAATAAAACTTAGAGGTGACATAGTTATAATATCGACAATATGAAATTAATTTTGAAATGCAAAGCAAAAAAACTACTCGTTGATGAGAGAACGAAATATTTGGAAGAATAAGCTAAATTAGTTAAATAAAAGAGTTAATTTGACTTTATAAAAATCTTGGAAAGAAACCCAATAAATGTGTAACATTGTGGGAGCTTATGTAATAAATAATAATTATTGTTGAGATTAGTAAAGTCATGGGGTGAAATGTCCATAAAATAGGGTAATCATATAATTTTATGGACCATTACTTATATTATATAAAGCAACACATTTTTTTGGGAAAAGGGATTGATGATTATTCAATCATTGCTCATTATTCCTTTTACCATATTCTCTCTCTACTTATTCCCGTATTTCTCTTTCTAAATATTTTCCTACGAAGATTGTTTAGACAGATAACCCCTTTAAAAAAACTTTGAAACTATCACTCGTCAAAATTAAATTATAGAGAATAATAATATACCCACAACAGTTAACAAAAACATATAGATTCAATCTTTCTATGAAAAATAGATAATAGAATACTGGTATGAAAAAATGATATGAAACATAAACAAATATAATCTATCAAACCTAAACTTACGATCTTTTAAGTGTATACAAACAACCATTCGCATATATAATCTTTCAAAACCATATTTTCAAATCCATCTATGAGAAATTCTTGACCCACCTGATATAATCAAATAATTTACTTTGAGTCTAACTAAACAGCATAATTTATAATGAATCAAGATACTTGTTACTATTTCAATATAAAATTAAATCATATCAAACACCTGATAAGACTAAAAAAACATGACGAAATACTTAATTTTGATAATAAGTAATTATAAAATCATGTAATCAAGATCATATACAAGATTCTGGCAATAGTAGAAGAGTGAATGACCAATGAACTTCTTTTTATTTTGCATGTTTTCATCGGTGAACAAACCTTTGTGTTATATTTAAATTTTATTAGAAGAATTCTAGAAAATTCATAATACGACTTTATCTGAAATGATATCAGTAGTAACTATAAATATAAGATAGTTCTTTTTATATAACCAAGTCATAACTTCAAGCTACTTATTCTTATTCTTGAAACTATATGTACAAAAGTGAAACATACTTTGATATATAAAAAAAAATTTAATCAATTTAAAAAGTATAAACTAATCCCTTTTAATTTACATATAAACCTTAAAAAGAAGGTGACAAATTGTGGCAAAACTATATGATATAACTATATATTATTTAGAATTCATTAACACTTGTGGCAAAACAAGGTGACAAATTGTAAGGTATACTAAAGATTGCTTATTCAGTATAACAACATGGAGGCATGAAAAAAAATCACTTACAAATTGAAAAGGCAAATAAAACTTGTGAACATATCAGTTAGCATAATTCTTATTGTTATACGGTTAAATATATCGACTACTTTTGGAAACCGTGAATTTACTTTTGTTACTCGCATATGTGCACACAAAGATGATTGAAAACTTGAGAAGAAATCCTTGCATGAGGTAAAGATAAATTAAATTTAAAAGTGTAAGTAAGAAGGTTATTGTAGTATAACCAAGAAATTCAGAGGTAAATAGACATGAAAGTTATGAATATCAATATAGTTTAGAACACGAAAGATAAGTTGGACATGATGATAAACAAGCCCCATAAAATAAAATAAAAACAAGTAACTTGTTATTGAAGTTGATTCATACTGTTATAAAAATCTTACTGCGGGATCTCAGATAAATGAGTTCATTTACATATTAACTCATGTACTTCCAAAAACTAAAAATGAGACTTTACTCACCCTGAACCTGAATTATTGACGATGATGAAATCTATGAATGAGTGACACAATACTTTAGCCCATCAGGAGAAGAACATGTGAGAACACAAAGGTATATTTAACTAATTTCCTATAAGTTCATGAAAGAAAGGAAATCATCAAACTTGAATATTTTAATAAACAATTTATAACCAAATAAGCTGAAGAAAGTAGAAAATAAAGTGTAATAAAGCCAAGTAGATATATAAATAAAAAATAAAAATTTGGCATTGGTTCTAACATCGAGTACATGTAGCTTACCAAATCAACGATGTGACGTGACACCTCAAATATTAATTTTATTTTTGAGTGGATAATTTAACATGACCATATACTCATTAAGGTACATGAATATTAAAATACCTTGTTGTTGAATGACATTAATATATTTCCACTTTTTGGACATCATATCTTGAACTTATGCAAGAACAATCCGATAGATTTAAACAAAGCATAAATAGTTACTCTCACATCAACATATATAAAATATCACATATATATATATATATACTTACATCATTGACAATGTTGTAGAAAAATTTCCAACCGTTGATTCAACAACTATAGTATCTCCATATTGTGTTCTCTTTGTGATGGTATAAAGATCTTCATCAGACAAATTAATTGTGATAAGACCTATTGATGATATAACGAAAAGGGTATGTAAATTTAAAATAAGTGTACTAAGTTACTAACAGCCAAATTTAGATATGACCTAAACAATTCTGAACCTAATATATCTTTTCAAAGCTATTAACAAAACACTACGGAAAATCAGGAAAACTTATTATATCCTTTAGAAAATAAGGCACAAAGTCAAATAAAAGCAGAAACTACATAAAGAATATCCTTACAGTTTTGTAACTTCCTATACCGACTCTTATAAAAATTTACAACATAAATCACCAAAAAGATCACATGCAATCTAATTTTATGAATAATGTAATATACATTTTATATCTACGTATAAAATCCATATTTCGTGAGCTATGAGCTTCATTTTCGCTAAGAAATCAGACTTCCCTTAATTAGCAACTATAAATCTTTTGGCGGGGAAGTCGAATGGATACCTTTGGACTATTAAGTTTTGTGGATTTTTGGATGGGCAATACGAGTTGTAATATCTAGTGGAACAACATGACATCCAAAATCTTAAAATCAGCAAAACTCATGATGCAAGCTGTAGTCATCGTCATCAGCATCGCCATCGCTGAATATAGAACTATAAAATACATAAGGGTTTTTCATAATCTTTTCCAATGTAAAAATTCTACATCCCACGGAAATTCATATTCATCTTTGTCAAGCTAAAAAAACAACTTTTTGGCTGAGGTCTCTGATGAGTCTTCGCGAGGATGTGAAGAACTGTGATTTTCTTTGTCATAATTCCTTACTAAATCAAAGATCTCGTGGAATGACTATTTGAAATTAACATTTGCATCTTTATCTGAATTTATTTTCCTAAGAAAAAAAAGAAGGGATCATGTTATGTCATACATGGATGAATAATTCACAAGCTCAAGACAACTTATCTGAAAGTTTATGAAATTGCGGAATGATATGTGGATGTTTATAGAAATCACTATACCTTACTTCTTCATTGCATAACCATTGAAGCAGCTTAGGATTTTGGGTGTCACCTGGGTGAGGAAAATGATTGAACTTTGTTACATTCAGTAGACTGTCTCCATTGACATCTGAAGCATTGAAGTGTTCCTCTTTCCACCAACTCATACCGTATCCAAAAGAATTATTATCTGCATTGAAAGCCCAACTTGGTGGATCATACTCATAGAAAGAAAGAAAACCATCTTTGTTTTTATCGTGAATATCTATTTCTCTTTAAGCTCTATGTATGACTTCCTTCTCCACTTGTATCAAGGTGCATTTGGTCAATTCTTTCTATGTAACATATCCATTAGTTGGGTCTGTATTGATTCCCGAAAACAACATAGTCAATTTGCTACTGATATTAAATTTCGATTGTCTGGATTAAGTCTCTGATACGAAGGAAAGCAAGCAAATTTCAAAAAATCTTATATGATTAGATGAAGATACTAAATCTTACTTGCTGAATTCTCATTAATCTATAACATATGAAATATTATCCAATATTCTCAAAGCATCAGATTAACAGTTAGTTCAAGATCTGTTGATTGCATTTTTTTAAACATCTCATATGCTATTTTCTCTGAAACATCCTGCTTGAAATTGAAAGATGTTCTGGTCTAATATCAATATATTCGCTTCATCAAGAAAGATCTATTCTTCTATGGTATCTATGAAAAATTATGGAAATCTAACCTCCAGATAAGCTCTCTTCATTTATCAAAGTATCAAGTTATTCAGCTCAATTGTTCAAGCTTTCTCTCATTGGTCTAATTCAGTTTTCATCAAAAATTAGATTAGTGCCTAATTTTATGTTTTGGCGCCTTGTATTTCTCAACCCAAGTCCCTTGTACCAAAAATTCTAATTCAATAAAAAGGTTTCATTTAGATGTTTTAAAAAATATATAATTTTATGACTAAATACCTGATGTATTCAAATAATCAAGTCGAGAGAACCATTTAAAAAAAGAAAAACAAACCAACACCATACCCATTAATTCTAAATGTAGTGATACCATCTCAAAAGATTGTATCAGAACACTATAAGAAAACTATTTGAATCAAACAAAGAATCGTATCACCTATTTTATCCAATAAAATAACCTAATAACCATAAATATATATAAAAAAATGCAGGGTATAAACCAGGTTTTGCACACACACATATGGGGTTAAAAACCTATGAATCATATTGAATCATCTCAAAGAAATTGAAATGTCTTAACTTAGATTTTAATCGATAAAAACTAGATATTCAAAACTCGGGGACCGCAACATAAAATTCTCCCATGATGTTATCAAAACTTATATCTTACGTAATAAAATAATTTCCAACAATCACGGAGGCCTTGTCACATGTCCTACGAGGTTACCAATGCCTTCGTAAACTAATTCTTTAATCTTATTGGTACCAAATGCCTTTTTGGTTACATGCGGCTCCCATGAGTCTCTCGTTATTATATCTACTAAAGTCAGCCATCTGAACAAGGCTTTTATGATTCACTCAATTACATGTGAGGAGATTAAGAATCTCTTATGCCGTGACAAATCACATGTGTATGATTACCATGGTAAATTTGATAAGTACTCTGACTCGAGATTTATCGAACCATAAAGTAACCATTTATTTATTTGTCTATAATTCAATATATAAGTATATTGATTTAACAAAAATAAATTTTAAAGTTTGATTAAAATGATTAAGATTATTTTTGTCAAACGACTAAATTTTTTCAAGAAAGTGATTATTTGATTTGAAGATATAAATGAAAAATATATATAGGATCATTAAACTTGTATAAACAAATTATTATGAATTATAAATGGTTGAATCAATAAAATATAAATATATATTCATAAAGCAATGTTCTCTTTCATACAGTTGCTTTTATCTCTTGATCACTAATAATTAACCTTCTTTCATATCTTTAGTTGCATACCTCATAAAATTGGGTCATACAACCTAAGAATCTAGATCAGACTTCACCCGGTCATGGTCATATCACACTACTCGTTCAACCAAATGGTATTATTGTAGTTCTGAAATAAATTTTACCTCTCACTCTGAGTCATACGTCTAATAAAAAGTAATTGAACTCATATGTAATTTTAGACATTACGTATAATTATAATACGAAAAATACATTTTAAAAAATAAAATAAAAAAATAATGTAAATTTATTCATAACAAAATTATATATAATTTTTTTATAGTACGTGAATAAAAAAATAGCTTAGACTAATTTTATCCATCACAAAACAAAAATAAAAAATAAAACAACAACAAGAAGATAATACAATTTTTTTTGTCTCTCGTTCCAATATTAAATTTATGAAGGAAAAATAATATTTATTTTCTCTCGCGTGTGAATTTATAACTAAAGCTAACCATTTTTTATATATAATTAATGAGTATAAATAACAATAAAATTAATTTTTTATTTTTATTTGAAAATTGTGATTATGGTTGTAATAGTAATATTTTTGTTTATTACATTCTTATGATTTTTTATTTTCTTCATTTTTAGTCTTCTGTTTTGACTCATTTTTTATTTATCGAATGTTTCATATTTTTAGTCCATATTTATTCTATTATTACATATTTTAATAATTAATTTATTAATTTTATGTAAATATTTTATTATTAATTATTAATTATTAATTTAAACCAACAACTGAATCATGTGTGAAAATATGGCAAAATAAAGAATAAATATATTTTAATTTTCCTATTGAGTATCGATGAAAACAAAGTTTTAGAGTGTGACAGTTTAAACGCGGGATTTTCAAGAATTAGTGGAATGTCATGTGCAAAGATCTTTGTAAATGGGTCCTCAAGTTCTTCAACTATGAACTCATGGAGCTCTTTGGAATTCCACTACAATCGATCTTATGCTAAAAAATATTATAATTCTTTTATCGCAGATTTCAGAGGCCTATTGCATGTTGTAGTGTTGTATATAAGATCATCTATTTTTGGCTAACAGAATCAATCATTCATTTCTATACCTAATAAACAAATCTCAACCAGTTTTTGTTTCCAAAAGTAAAATTTCCTAACAACATCCCCCTCTCTAAAAAACTCACAAGGGGATATCAAACTAATTGTAAAATATTGAGGGTCACATTAAAAATCGATCAAACTAAAAGACTTCTAATAACTAAAAACATTCATATAATTCGAGTTTATAAATAATATCTCTAAATGAGGATCAACACATTGTATTTTGAATATTCACAATATATTTTGCATTTACTTTCTTACTCAATTACTCTAGTAACTTTTAATCTTTTTGAAATTGCCCATTAGTTATAAGTCGGTATTTTGGGGTAGACGAATCCAAACATTATCATTGACACTGTCCTTAAGGTTTTTATATACCTTAAAAAAGTCAATTTTTTTACCATTATTCGAAAAGTTGAAATAAAAATTAAACAGTATCACAAGCAAATAACTCATGAGCCTAACATTCAAGGCACGAATAATTGATATAATTATCATGAATTATCATGAAAATTAGTAGCCTTCAACCATTTATTGATAACTAATTGGGACACATTACTAATGGTAAAAAACGTTTATGAGTTCTGAATATTGTAGTAGCTTGATACGAAAAAGCGGTACGATTTTCGTCGTAGTTTTAGAGTATTTAAGACTCGAATATCGAACCCAAGGGATAAATCTATTTTAAATCTACAATCTAATATAAAAATATACTAATTAATAAACAAAAATAAAAGTTTAAATTTAAAAACAAAAATATAATTAATTAATCTAAAAAATAAGGGCAACGCTAAACCCCGAGACCCGTTTTGGTTATAATGAGACCCCGTTATAATGAGACCTTCTTCAGCCGACTATCTCTTCTCTTCTTTTTTTCTTTTTTATCAAATTCAAGTTACAGCTCGCATCTCACCAATCAAAATCAGAAAATTATTTCTCTTCTCCAATTAATCTCTCTCTAAAGAACTCATTTCCTAATCAAAATCAACAATAGCACCCCAAGCAGAAAAGAAGCCGACTGAGAATAAGGTCGCCGAGAAATATCATTTGGCCGTCGTAGCAGCTGAGAAGAAACCAAATGCCAGAAAGAAGTTACCAAAAGAAGCTGGCGTTGGAGCTGATAAAAAGAAGAAACGATCCAAGAAAAGCGTTGAGACCTACAAGATCTACATCTTCAAGATCTTGAAGCAGGTTCATCCCGATATCGGTATTTCCAGCAAAGTTATGGGAATCATGAACAGTTTCATCAACGATATTTTCTAGAAATTGGCTGGTGAGTCTGCGAAGCTTGCGAGGTACAACAAAGAACCGACTATCACTTCAAGGAAAATCCAGACTGCGGTGAGGTTGGTGTTGTCTGGTGACTGTATCTGAACGAACGAGGGCCGTTACAAAGTTTAAAAGCTCTTAGGTTATGGAATTTGAGGATTTAGGGTTTCTGGTTGTAAATTTAATTCAAACTTAGAAATCGATGTATTGTTCTATTTCTTGCGGTTTTGTTATCTGATTGATGTTTCTGATTTAACTATTAATCAAAGATATTGATTTCAAATATTGATTTCTTTGATTTGTTTTTAAAAAAATTGCAGCTCGCATCTTATCTTGCCATCAAGATGATCGGGTTTTGAACAAGATTGTCATTACCATCAGGCTGGGAAATATTTTCACAGTTACTAGTTTATTTCTTAATAGAAAATTATACAAATTACTGGGTCCACAAATTACTTCATTGTAATATAATTCTGTAAAAAAAATTGACTATTCGACTAGTGTGATTCATTCTTTTTACGCTAATGAAAAGTCGGAAAGTTCCACAAGGCGATATTAAAATATAATTAAAAAGTAAAGAGAAGTTTTTGTTAAAGAAGCGGAATAAAATAGTTAGATTTTAATGTAATTCATTCTTTGGGTATTAGATTAGTTTTAGAGAGAAGTTTTGTTGGAGAAGAGGAAGAAAATTATTTAGATTTTTGATCGTATATGATGGGTAAAATTGTCATTTTACATAAAGTAAAATAAAAAGTTTGATTTAAGGTCTCATTATAACCAAATGGGGTCTAGATATAGCCTTGCCCAAAATATTATTCGAAAGTTACTTAAACATGTATCAATAATTTATAATGTATTTTCATATAATCAAATTAACCTAATTTTTTCAATTATTCTTTAAAGTTAGGTTCTCTTTCAGAGTGTTGTGATAATCTCCCGATCTCACACAACTAACCCTTTTGTATGATTGGTTGTATCTATAGTCTCATACCTCCTACAATTGAGTCATGCAACCTAACGTATTTTTTTTTTCCGGAGGGAACCCGCAGCCGCTATTCAGAGTGCAATGAGTGCGCACAGGGTAAACCCTTAGTCTGACGCGATAGCCTGCAAACCAACGCCAGAAGGTAAACCACACAAGGTGACAGGCTCAGCCGAGAAAGCGTATGTAGAGGGACTCGAACTCATGACCTTTTGGTTATAAGAATGCCATACTCAACCAACTCGGCTACCCCTTGGGGGCAAAAATATGAAATGCAACCTAAACGTACTACTCATTCAACTAGTGGTATTATTATATGTCAGAAATAGATTTTACCTCTCGGTCTCAACTGAGATCTAACATCAATCAATTAATCACATAGGAAATTGAAAGCATTAGGATTAATATCAATAAATTAATAAAGAAAATATATTACATTAAACATTTTATCTACAGAGGTTTAATAACCCTAGAACAAAAATGTTTAGCTCATAGTGAGCATAACCCTAATAAGAAAAACAAAATAAGAAAAGTAGAATGTTGACGGACGCCTAGCTCTCCTTCGCTAGGGTTTTATTTATAAGAAGAGTTATGAGATTTTTTATTGACCCTAATCTACTAAAAATAAACTATATCCTGAGTATAATTATAATATTAAATAAAATAAAAGAATTAATTCACTATTTTAAATTATATAATATAATATTATAATTTACTACAAAAGACCAAATGTTTTATTCATAAAAATAAAACCATAATCTTTATCAAATAAAATAAAATAATTATATTATTCTTTTAAATTAAATAATAAGGATATTATAATTTATTCTTTAGAAAACTAAAATATTAAGATGAATTTCGTATCTTTTTCCCTCTCTCTCTCTTTTATTCTTTCTCTAATTATCTTCAAGTCCTTCACTTGTATCTTATTCTTTAATTATAGCTTTATATCCCATCTTAACTTCTTTTTGCTTTTTTGCTCCCATTTCACTAATAAATAAAAAATAACCAAATGATAGTATTTTTATTCATAATTAATTTAAAATAACAATTAAATTACTATAAAAGTAATATAAAATTAAGGATAAATATCTTTTGATCATAACTAAAACTTTATATTAAACACATAGTTGAAAAACACAGTCTCATAAGCCAAACAATCGACGTGAGTCTCATCCTCCCTTGGTAGTATGATCACCACTGGCGTAAGAAGGTTGAGTTTCTCTCACATTGGAAACAACTCATCTTCATCAGGATATACTAGATCTATGATTTTTTTTATTTCTTTTAGTTGCGAAATTACATGTAAATTGGTTGCGAAAAAAACTATTGTGTAATTACGAAATTACATGTAATTTCGTTATGAATAAACCATTGTTGTTTAGTTATGAAATTATGTGTAATTTGATTATGAAAAAAAAATGTATATTGTTTAGTTCGAAAGTACATGCAAATATGTTACAAAAATAATAAGAAAATAGTTACATAAATATACTTTGGTTGTTAAATAAGTGTGATTCTATGAAACAAAATACAAATTTGTTTTGTAAAAATAAGTATTAATTGGGCGCGAAACATCTAAATTTTTTGTAGTTGTAAAATATGTATGTTTTGATGGTAGTCTTTTTAATGAAAATAAAAAACAATAAATTAGAGTTGTGAAATTACATGCAATTTAGTTAGTGAAAAAAAATGTTGAATAGTTACGAAAAGTGTGGATATATATTACGAAAATAAGAAGAAAATAGTTGCAAAAGTAGGACATTGGTTGCCAAATAAGTGTGTTTGTTTGAACAAAAAACAACTTATTTTTGTGAAACTAAGTGTTAACTGGGTGCGAAACAGTTGATATTTTTTGTATTGAGAAAAATGTGCGTTTTTGTAGTGAAAAAAAAAAACTTATTTTTTATAAAGAAGGATACTTACGAACTTACGTGTAATATGGTTGCGAAATAAATATGAAAAAAAACGCGTTGTTTAGTTGCAAAATTATGTGTAATTTGGTTACAAAAAATAATTGTTCTTTAGTTGCAATTCATAGCAATTTGGTTGCGAATTTGAACTTGAAAAAAACATCCAAATATATCGCTCACAGATTTCGGTTTTTCATTTTGTTTGTCTTTAAAATATATATATATATATATATATGTATTTTTAAATTTTTTTGAAGTTGTGTAGATAGACTCGAACTCATGACCTTTGGTCGCGAGCATACCTTACTTAACCAACTCGGCTACCCCGTGAGGCTGCTACGAGTAACTTACCCAATTTATAACAGGGTAATTTACAAATAACTATGCAACTCATCTACCACCTTACCAAAACACTCTTTAACTTGTTTTCTTCTCTCGCTCTCTTGTTTTTTTAAATGTCATATATTTCAAAACTTAGTTAAAAAATCCAAAATACCACTGGATTTTTTTTAAGATAATCAAAACTATATTTATGATTTCTTTTAAAAATAATTAGTTCTGTAATTACGTGTAATTAGGTTGCAAAATAAGTGTGAAAAGAATACGTTTTAGTTGTACAATTACTTGTAATTTGGTTGGTAAAAAGTAATTCTGTTTCCATTGTTGAATTACGTGCTAATATGTTGCATAAATAAGAAGAAAATAATTACGGAAAATAAAGACTTTGATTGCTAAATAAGTATGATTGTGTGAAAAAAAACAAAATATAAGTTTTTTTTGGTGAAAATAAGTGTTAATTAAGTGTGAAACAACCAACTTTTTCGAAGTTGCGAAAGCATGTGCATTTCTTGTGTTGATTTTTATAATAAAATAAAAAATAAAATAGATTATTCTAGTTACGAAAGTACGTGAAATTTGGTTTTGAAATTAATATGAAAAAAAATCAAATACATTATAGTTGCATAATACGTGTAATTTAGTTGCTAAAAAACAATTGTATTGCAATTACATAATTAATTGTAATTTAATTAAAAAAACGATTCTTTAAAATATCATGCATATATATGTATATATATGTTTTGTAATTTTTTTGGATTATATGATTTTGATAAAAACAAAGGTAGACATGGATTTAATAGACTATAAATAGATGCTTTAAAAAATAATAATCTAAAAATGTGATTTAATTACAAAGTCAAATTATTCTTTAGACTCAAACATTTATTGAATCCCAAAAAGGTTTATTTGAAATACAAAAAAATTTGTTAAAATAAAATCCGAAACACTTATATCAACAAACAAAAGATTTAAATTTAATTGAATCCAACTGAATCCAACATATATGGTTTTAACTTATAAAATGAGGGTAAAATAGTAAAAATAAATGATGAGTGTTTATATTTTACTTATATTAACAAACAAAAGATTTAATCCAATTGAATCAAAGATATATGTTTTAACTTATAAAATTAAACCCTAAAAACAAAAAAACCCCTAAATTTGATAAAAATTATCCATAGAGGAGGAATACACTAAAGCCAAAGATTTAACACAAGAAAACATCATACAATAAACCAACAATGTAATTTAATCTTGTTTTTATTCCGAGCTGTCACCTCAGAATGAGTTGTTTTGTAAAACAACTGATTCCTAAATACCATTTCGGAATCAGTTGTTTGTCAATAAGACATGCCGAAATCAAATTTTATGATTAGAAATAAAAAAATGATAAACATGTCATTTTTTTAATAGAGAAAATAACAACACTGATTTTTTTTTAAAATAACATATTTGATGAAAAAATTAATCTAAAAATCATGTCACCCCGAATAAAAACTTATAACACCGGTATTAAAAATCGACCTAACATAAATCTGAAACTACTATAAATAATAAATATAATTATATACAAAAACATTTAACCTAATCCCCGGACAACCTAAGCCGGCCCTGACCCTGACCCTGTGTATCGGTTGCAATCTGTAAATCAGATTTGGAAGTAGGGATGGCAATGGGTCGGGATGGGTGCGGGTATAGCTAAACCCGTAACCCATCCCGTCTATGTTTTTCCAAACCCATACCCTAACCTGTACCCGTCGGGTAGTAATATTTTTTTCCCACACCCAACCCGCCGGGTTCGGGTACCCATCCGCGGGTACCCATGGAAGTTTTTTATTTTAATTAAATTTATAACGATATCTTGAATATGAATTTGACACTCATTCCACAAGTCTTGTATGAAAAAAGAAAATATATTTCTTAAAAACAAATTAAAAAATTTAAATTTAATATTTACGTCGAAAAATTTATTTTTGAAAATATACTGTATCTTAATAAGCGAATATTTTGTTATCTATTATAATATATATAATTTTGGTATATGTTAGTAAATATTTTTCTTTTAATTTGATTAGAAACATTATTAGATCTTCTCGAATTTGATATTAATTCCAAAAATTAAAGGAAACATGTTTAAAAATATCAAATTTAAATATGTTAGTAAATATTTTTTAATTTAATTAATAATATTATCATTGGACATAAAAATGAAAATATTTTCAAAAGAGATGTTGAAAAATCAAATTCAATATTTAAATGTAGAATGATATTTGTCAAAATATACTATAATCATTATAAGTATCAAATATTTTGTTTAAATGTAGAATGATATTTTGTTTAATTAACAAATTTAGGAATATATTTTTCAAAATATACCGATTATTCTCAGTTTTGTAGAGAAAAAATATTTGAAAAAATAGACTAAAAAATTAAATTAAATGTTTAAATGTAGAATAATACTTTTTTAAAATATATTATATATATTAACAAATAATAAATTATTTTTAGCATTACATAATACAAATACTAATATCAGTAATTTTATTTTAAAGTTTGTTAAATAATATAAAATAATTTATTTTTTATATAATATTAATTTAGCGGGTACCCGTCGGGTATTATCCAATGGGTCGGGTTCGGGTTGGGTACCCGTGGGAAATTTCTTAAACCCATAACCCATCCCAAACCCGACGGGTAGTAAATTTTCAAACCCACGACCCATCCGCGGAAAAAAATTTAAACCCATAACCCATCCCATCGGGTCGGCTCGGGTCGGGTACCCGCGGGTTTGGAAAAAATTGCCATCCCTATTTGGAAGTTACTACTCCTACCATACCATACCATACCACTCCTACCTAAACAGAATTAAAAGACAAAAAGAAAGAAAAGATAACGTTTGTGCAATTTTTCTGCTGCTTTTCGGCACATGATCCTAATCCCTTGTGTTATCACCCATCACTTTCCCAAGCCTAAAAAATTAAAGTGGCCCCACCTTATCTAAGATGTCGACACGTGGATATATTGACCGACGCGAGATCGCGCAAGACCAACTACGCCAGCTGGCATTACTGGACGGTACTCTGGCTGGCCGACCTTATCCTCTTCTCTCTTTCTTTATTATTTATTATTTTTTGTTTTCTTTATTCAAAAGATTAAAAAGAAACACCACCATCGTTCTACATTTCTCTCTTAAACAAAAAGCAGAGTGAATAGAGATAGAGATAGAGAGAGAGAGAGAAAGCTTCAAGGGTTTTGTGACCGCGACTCTTGGTGATAAGCAGAAGACAAGTTTATATTAAACCCTTGATTTCTCGAAGAAACTCTTTTTTTTTATATACTTGTTTTTTTGCTGTTGTTTGGATCCATACGCTCGACGAAGTCTGTAACTTTTTTACTACCAGAGTACCAGGTTCGTTATTTATTTATATATTTTAGTTGAATGTTTATTTGAATCTGGTGATGTTGTTTCAAGTTAAAACTTGCTTGTGTCTTTTTCTCGTTTTCACTTGAGAATTATATCCAATCAGCTTAAATTTTAATTTGGAACTATATACTAATACTGTTTTTAGATCTTTAAGTAAGAATCATGAACTGGGTTTGTTTGGTTTTTGATGTTGTTTCACTTGATTTCTGTTGCAGACCGCTTGTGAATCATAGAACCGGATTGAAGAATAAAACTCGATTTTTGTTGTTTCTGGTTTATTGAAGTTGTGATCTTGGATAAAGAGGGAGTAGTGAAGTAGTTGTTATTTGTTAAAAGTAGGTAAAGATGATGTCCAGATCTTACACAAATCTTTTAGATCTAGCTTCTGGTAATTTTCCTGTAATGGGTCAGTCTCGAGAGAAAAAGCGATTGCCGCGAGTTATGACTGTTCCAGGTATCATTACTGAGCTGGACGATGATCAAGCGAATAGTGTTAGCTCTGATGTACAATCTTCAATCATTCAGGACCGTATAATCATTGTAGCTAATCAACTTCCTGTTAAAGCCAAGCGTAGGCCTGATAACAAAGGGTGGAGTATCAGCTGGGATGAAGAGTCTTTGTTATTGCAGCTTAAAGATGGTTTACCTGAAGATATAGAGGTTTTGTATGTGGGGTCTTTGAGGGTTGACGTTGATCCCATTGAACAAGATGACGTGTCTCAGATTTTGCTGGATAAGTTCAAATGCGTTCCGGCATTTTTGCCGCCGGACATTCTAACCAAGTTCTATCACGGCTTCTGTAAGCAGCATCTGTGGCCGCTGTTTCACTATATGCTTCCGTTTGCTGCAAACCATGGAGGAAGATTCGATAGGTCGATGTGGGAGGCTTACGTGGCAGCTAACAAGATCTTTTCGCAGAAGGTCATTGAGGTTATAAACCCAGAAGATGACTTCGTATGGATCCATGACTACCATCTGATGGTTCTGCCTACTTTCTTGAGAAGAAGGTTTAATAGATTGAGGATGGGGTTTTTCCTGCACAGTCCTTGGCCCTCTTCGGAGATATATAGAACTCTACCCGTGAGAGAGGAAATCCTTAAAGCTCTGTTGAATTCGGACCTTATCGGTTTCCACACTTTCGATTATGCACGGCATTTCCTGTCTTGCTGTAGTCGAATGATGGGTTTGGAGTATCAGTCTAAGCGAGGCTATATTGGGTTGGAGTACTATGGAAGGACCGTTAGTATAAAGATCATGCCTGTTGGGATTCACATGGGTCAGATAGAATCTGTGCTTAGACTCGCAGATAAGGAGTGGAGGGTTGGGGAGCTAAAGCAGCAGTTTGCAGGAAAGACTGTGTTTCTCGGCATAGATGACATGGATATCTTTAAAGGTGTCAATCTGAAGCTGTTGGCTATGGAACAGTTGTTGAAACTTCATCCCATGTGGCAAGGAAGGGCTGTTTTAGTCCAGATTGCAAACCCGGCTAGAGGAAGAGGGATAGACCTTGATGAAATACAGGCTGAAATACAGGCAAGCTGCAAGAGAATTAATGAGACTTTCGGTCGACCTGGTTATGAGCCGATTGTATTCATTGATAGAGCCTTATCACTCAGTGAAAGAGCTGCGTATCACACGGTTGCGGAATGTGTTGTGGTTACAGCTGTGAGAGACGGAATGAATCTTACACCATATGAATACATTGTGTGCCGGCAAGGTGTCTCTGAATCAGAATCGACCGAGCGCAAGAAGAGTATGTTAGTTGTATCAGAGTTCATTGGGTGCTCACCTTCGCTCAGTGGGGCCATTCGGATCAACCCGTGGAACATCGAAGCAACTGCCGAGGCAATGAACGAAGCAATATCAATGTCTGATAACGAGAAGCAGTTACGCCATGATAAGCATTATAAGTTTGTCAGCACCCATGATGTGGCATATTGGGCAAGGAGCTTTTTTCAAGATATGGAGAGGAGTTGCAAAGACCACTTCAGACGACGTTGTTGGGGTATTGGTTTGGGCTTTGGCTTCAGAGTTGTTGCTCTCGATCCAAACTTTAGAAAGTTAAATATCGATGCTATTGTATCTGCATACTTGAGATCCAAAAATAGGGCTATACTGTTAGATTATGACGGGACAGTTATGCCTCAAACATCCATCAATAAAACACCGAGTCGGGAAGTTATGTCAATCATGAAATCTCTTTCTGGTGATGAAAAGAATACTGTTTTTGTTGTGAGTGGAAGAGGCAGGGATAGTTTGAGCAAGTGGTTTGATCCATGCAAGAAACTTGGAATTGCAGCCGAACATGGTTACTTCATGAGGTATATACAATATTTGAAAACTAAAGATAGTAAATACTTGATACACCTATAATTTACATATAATGAGTAATATCTGTCAGGTCGTCTGTGGACAAGAACTGGGAAACACATTGGCAGACTAGTGATTTTGGATGGATGCAGATAGCTGAACCTGTTATGAAACTGTATACAGAGGCGACTGACGGTTCTAGTATTGAGACCAAAGAGAGTGCCCTGGTATGGCATCATAGAGATGCAGATCCAGGTTTCGGATCAAGCCAAGCCAAGGAGTTGTTAGACCATCTCGAAAGCGTGCTAACAAATGAACCTGTTTGTGTTAAACGAGGCCAATTCATTGTTGAAGTGAAGCCACTGGTATGTTTTATCGTTATCAAAAGACATTTGTTTGAGTTGGCTTTCTCAAGTAAAGTTTGTAATACGGATTTTTTTACAGGGAGTGAGCAAAGGAGTAGTTGCGGAGAAAATCTTCACATCAATGGCTGAGAAAAGAAAACAAGCTGATTTTGTATTGTGTATTGGTGACGACAGATCGGATGAGGACATGTTTGCGATTATCGGGCAATGCATGTCAAGTGGTGTACTCTCTTCAAATACAACGGTGTTTGCATGCACCGTAGGTCAGAAACCAAGCAAAGCTAAATACTATCTTGACGACCCAAGTGAGATTGTAAATATGCTTCAAGCTCTGTCGGAAGTCTCGGAAGAAGATGATGATGACGAGACTGATGATGACGACGGGAATGAGAATAATGATACTCGACGGCTTTACGGCCAATTTGGAGCCATCCAATTAGGAAAAGACAGCATGGCCTTGCCTTCTGCCTGATTGTTGATTGTTATTAGAGAGATTGAGGAGTGAAAGAAAAGAGTTTGAGCACTGTTTCTTTGCACCATCAACTATTTACGTATCATAAAGATGGGGTACTGCTGCTACAACATTCAGTTTCTTTTCTCTTCTATGTATGGATAGAACAAACTCCGGTTAATGATATCTGTAAGTATAGAAAAGGAAGTTGCATTTTATGGACTTGAATTCTTATGGACAGTTGCATATTTGCTTGTTTTTAGTCTATAATTTTATTCAACGTAGTAGTATCTCATATTGTTATTTTATCTAATGAGAATATATTATAATATCATACTTTGATAACTAGTTATTTTAATTTGTTTTTTAAAATATCAATCAACTAATACACAGGTGCTGTACACGTCTTGCAGAAAATTTATTTTTAAAATTTATAAATTACATCACTAATTGAACGTTTAGATGGGTTTTCTTTACTTGGCCTGTAATTTGAGGATTGAAAGTGTTTCGCTTGTGTTTCTCTTTATCTGAAGCACTGTCTGCAGTTATTTCTGCAGATTCACACCAAGTTCTTTTTTTTTCTGCATCCTATATATCACCGTCAGGAAAGTGGATATGGAGTCTTAAATGTTCATGCATGATGCATGATCCATTGCGTTACTTATAGTTTAAGAAGAACTAGTCCATTACTTTTGAGATTTGTTTTATTTTGGTCTTCCTTATCTGTCCTTTATCCGATATGTCCCGGTGCATTTATTCTGTTATCTCATATGGGCCTTCCCAATTAAGCCCCAATTTTCCGAGGTGTTTTTCATTGGTTTGAAGAAATTTTTTTCTCAACACTTTATCACCCCCTTTGAATTCCCTTCGTTTTACTTTGGAAACATATCTACTTCTCATCAAGGTTTGATAATGTAACGATTTAATATGCGCTCGTCTTTTTTTTTTCTTCAATCAAATATAGCGCCGCTTCTTTGCTTATATCATTAGGCTCCTCAGAATATGTCATGACCCGATAGGAAGGAAAAACAACTTCAGATGGTACTATAATGTCCATTCTATATACGAATACAAACGGGATTTTGATGTTGCTGCCCGAGGAGTTGTATGGTATGCTCAAAGAACTTCTTGCAAATAATAAGGCCACTAGCCTACTTTTCCTTCCAGATTTTTCTTCAACCCATCAAGAATTGTTCGATTAGTAACTTCTACTTGCTTATTTGCTTGTGGGTGAAAAGAAGCTGAAAAACATTGTTGTATCCCTCTAGAATTAAAAAAGTTCTTCAAATCTTTGTTGTTGAATTAAGGCCCATTATCAGTGGTGATTTTCATTGAAACCCCAAAACGGCACAAATATTTGAAGTAATAAATCTGATTATATCTTTGGCTTTTGTCCCTGCTAATGGTTCTGTCTCCACCCATTTAGAAAATTAATCTACTGTCTGTCGCCCCTCGGAAGCCATTGGAAGTGGACCCACAAGATCAATACCCCATATGTCAAATGATAATGCCTCTGAAATACTTTCGAGGGGAAATCCCGACTTATGAATTATATTAGCAAACCTTTGGCAAGCGTTACATTTTTAACCAAATCTTTTGCAATGGACGTTATCGTGGGCCAGTAATATCTTGCCAAAAATATTTTTCTGATCAATGATTTATAACCATAATGTGCAGACCCTTCTCCATCATAAAGCTCTAATAATATAATTTGTAATTCAGTTTTACCCAAACATCGGAGCAACGGTCGACTTCCTAATATAATATACCCATGAGATTTGAAACTGTTGGGAATATGGGTGTTGTGAATTAGGGGTCCGATCCGCATATTCCGCCTCCGTATATAAGTACGGAACACAACCGATCTCAACACTAGTATGATATTGTCCGCTTTGGCACCCGAAGGCCCTCACGGCTTTGCATTTGGTCCACTACCAAAAGGCCTCATACTAGTTGAGGTATGTTCTTACTTATATACCACTGATCTTTCCCATGTTTAACCGATGTGGGATGTGGGACTTTGGTCGCCACCCTAACAAATCCTCCTCTCGAACAAAGTACCACTTAGCCTCCTCTCAATTGACTTTCATCCGCCCACTCTAATCAGGTTGGAGACTACCTGACCATAGAGGCACTACGGATGTTACTGCTCACCTCCTCTTAGACCACACTGTCTTGTTCCTTAGCGCCACTCCAATCAAGCCACACTGCTTGATGAGCCACGAGCACTCTGAACTAGGATCTCTAGAGCAGATCACCTTGATCATATGGCTATTGGTTCATCATGTTCGACCTCCGAGAATTTCACCACCATCGCGTTCCGTCTGGGCCTGACGCTCTGATACCAATTTTGTTATAAAATACTATGCAATTATCACAAAATGGCTCAAGCACAGAATATATGCGAATGAAAGATTTAAATGAAACACAGGATTTAACGTGGTTCGACAATTGTCTACGTCCACGGGCGCCGCTAGAGAAAAGAGTTTCACTATTATAGAAAAGGTTACAGATTTCAGATTATGTTTTGTGTCGCCCTAGTAATCTATTTATAGGGAATTAATAGACTTACTAGACTATGGGCCTAATGGGCTCATACCACTGGACTAGCTATTTTGAAGTGATTGGACAATATCATTATCACAGCACAAAACTGTCCTGCCGGACACAGTACACTGTTAAGGCACTATTCGAACTGCCGGACACAGTACACTGTCAAGGCACTATTCGACTCATTCACAACAAATCTTCCCCTTGAGGCGAATATCTTTTCTTCACTATCAACAAAGAATCTTCTCTTCTTCTGACTCACCAAATGCCCTTAAGGTATTCACTCTATACTGCGAACACCGATCCAGTTTAGGCATTCCCTAAACTTTCGAACTGATACTGCCTTGGTCATTATATCTGCTGGATTATCGTGTGTAGACACTTTCTTCACATCAACAATTCCCTTTGATATTATATCACGAATAAAATGATACCTGACATCTATGTGCTTTGTACGCTCATGGTACATCTGGTTCCCTGTAAGGTGTATGGCGCTTTGACTGTCACAAAACACTTTTGTAGTAGTCCTATCCAAGCCCAAATCTGTCACCAAACCTTGCAACCATATTGCCTCTTTAACTGCTTCTGTTACCGCCATGTACTCTGCCTCTGTTGTAGACAAAGCTACAGTAGCTTGCAACTGTGCTTTCCAACTGATCGCACTCCCAGCTAGAGTAAATACATATCCTGTCAGAGATCTTCTTTTATCCATATCACCTGCAAAATCAGAATCAACAAAACCAACCAATGATCCTGCAACATCATTCAGCGATTCACCAATATCGGTTTTGTTAAAAGTTAAGCCAACGTTCACAGTATTCTTTTGAAGAGATTCAATCTCTTCCCCTATAGCACCAATCCATCGATCTGCCTCTGAACTTGCTATAGCTTCTTTGTAGCTACTAGGTTCCTGCATCTCAACTTCTTCTGCAACTGACAGAGCATATGCAACTAGATTCACATACCTTTTTGGAAGTCTAATATCTCTTCTTTCTCTGCCCAATGCTATGCTATAAGGTTGTTGTTCTGGTTCAGACGCATCATCGTCACTATCATCTGATGCTGACGCTTCACCTCCTGATTCTGGATCCACCTCAGAACCACTTGAATTATTGGACCTGCTAGGAACTGCTTCTACTTTAAGCTCCACCTGTTTACTCATAACCGATCCTGATTCGACCATTTCTCCTACTTCCTTCTGACTGTCTATCGAAGCAAATTCATTAAAAATAACGTCCCTACTGATGAGAAAACCTGGAGACTTTGGAGAGGTACACCATAACCTATATCCTTTCACTCCAGTAGCATATCCTAGAAATATGCATCTCTTTGCCCTCGGCTCAAGCTTACCATCTCTCACATGAGCATACGCAGGACAACCGAACACCCTCAAATGTTCATAATCAGCCGACGATCCAGACCAAATCTCAAAAGGAGTTTTACAATCAATAGCCGTTGATGGAGACCGATTCACCAAGTAACACGCTGTATTGATAGCTTCAGCCCAAAAATCCTTTCCCACACCGGAATGTGAGAGCATACTTCGTGCCTTGTCACAAAGCGTTCTGTTCATTCTTTCTGCGACTCCATTCTGTTGTGGTGTTCTAGAACAAGTGCGATGGCGCACTATTCCCTCAGCTTCGCAGAACTCGTTGAACTCACGACTGCAATATTCTAACCCATTATCTGTCCTAAGACGTTTGATTTTTCTTCCTGTTTGTTTCTCAATCATCGTCTTCCATTTGACAAAGGTTGAATATGCCTCATCTTTCGTTTTCAGAAAGTAAACCCACACCATCCTTGAATAATCATCAATCAAACTCATGTAGTATCTGGCTCCGCTCTTGGATGGAATTCTGTTTGGACCCCAAAGATCTGAGTGAATGTAGTCCACTGTGCCTTTAGTCTTTCTTACAGCCGATTTGCTGAATTTGACTCTAGTTTGTTTACCAAACACACAATGCTCACAAAATCCCAATGATTCTGCTTTATACCCTTTCAACAAATCTCTCTTTCCCAAAACAGCTAATCCTCTGTCACTCATGTGACCAAGACGCCAATGCCACAACTTATTTTGATCCTGCCTACTTTGGCTATTACTCCCTGATGATGCTACTGCAGCATCGCCCATAACAACACTCCCCTAGAGAATGTAAAGACCCTTCTGCAAACTACCTTTCATGCATACCATTGAGCCTTTTGTCACTTTGATTACACCATTTTCTGCATGGTATTTGTAACCCCGAGAGTCTAGAGTCCCAAGAGAAATCAGGTTTCTTTTTAACCCAGGAACATGCCAGCACGTCAAGATTCTAACAACCCCGTCAAACATTCTGATTCTGACGTTACCAATACCACCAACAGTCAACAAATGATTGTTCCCTAAATAGACAGTTCCCTGCATTGGCTTGTACGTATCAAACCACTGCTTGAACTGACACATGTGATATGTAGCGCCAGTATCAAGTACCCAAGAGTTTTGCCCAAAGTCTGAACTCACAGACAATACATCTCCTTTACCACTGTTTTCACTATCGTCAGAATCGTTCACACCTTCAACAATGTTTGCTGCATTTTCCTTTTGATTTCCCTTCTTACCATTCAGTTTCGGACAATCTCTCCTATAATGACCCTGCTCACCACATTCATAACAGTTTGAGTGCTTCACCCTTAACTTGGACCTCAAGTTCTTCCTTCTTAAAGAACTCGCTTTGCTTTTAGATCTTCCCCTAGTCATAAGACCTTCCCCTTCAGCTTGATTGTCTGGCTGCAACTGTCTCATCTCTTTTGATTTCAGTGCCCCTTTGACATCTGCTAGTGATAACTTATCCTTACCATACATAATGGTATCTACGAAGTTTTCATAGGGAGCTGGTAACGATCTCAATAGAAACAAAGCTTGATCCTCATCCTCAATATTGATATCTAGGTTCTCCAAGTCCATTATAATTGATTTAAAATTATCTAGGTGCTCTGTTATGGACATACCTTGTTTCAATCTGAAATCATACAAACGTTTCTTCAAATATAATCGGTTTACTACTGATTTCTCTGAGTAAAGATCTCCTAGCTTTCTCCATGCGCAGGCAGCAGTCTTCTCACCACTAATCTCGCGAAGCACATTGTCTTTCACACTCATTAAAATCCAGCACAAAGCCCTTTCTTGAAGATCTTGTTTCTCCTCTTCTTTCATCTCTTCTGGTAACTTATTCTCCACAGCCCTCCACAGCCCTTGCAGTACCAATGAAGATTTCAGTTTAATCTTCCACAACGCAAAGCTGGATCCCCCATCAAATTTTTCAATCATGTATTTTGTTGCTGTAGACGCCATTGTGAAACCCTAATTGCAAAAGCCCTAATTTCACCACGTGGCTCTGATACCACGTGTTGGGAATATGGGTGTTGTGAATTAGGGGTCCGATCCGCATATTCCGCCTCCGTATATAAGTAAGAACACAACCGATCTCAACACTAGTATGATATTGTCCGCTTTGGCACCCGAAGGCCCTCACGGCTTTGCATTTGGTCCACTACCAAAAGGCCTCATACTAGTTGAGGTATGTTCTTACTTATATACCACTGATCTTTCCCATGTTTAACCGATGTGGGATGTGGGACTTTGGTCGCCACCCTAACAGAAACGTACTTTTTTAGAGAATGACTTGTCAATTGGAAACTCATCACTCTCTAATAATTTCATTATGTTTTGTCTCCAATCTTCATTTTCACAAATGGATACCTGAATGTATTCATCTATAACCCCAACTACCTGCTCTGAATTTTTACAAACCGATGGATTTTCCAACGTTAAATCCACGAGAATTTCTCCGAATATGAAATAGTGCTTCCAATGTTATCGTTAATATTTGAACTTCCTTAATATTCCAAGGAGAAGTCATAGACGTAAGGGATTTTAACTGTAATGCATCAGCTTCAATCCCTTTCTTGCTTACTATATATACGAGGAACTTTCCTGATCGGACCCTAAATGTACACTTCTCTGGATTTAATTTTAAATTCACCCTTTTCAAGTTCATAAAGGTTTCTTCTAAATAACCAAAATGATTTTCATCTTTTGAACTTTTTACCAGCATATCATCAATATAAACTTCGAAATTTCTCCCAATTTACGATTCAAAGGTTTTGTTTACTAGACGTTGATAAGTTACCCTTAAATTTTCAACCCAAACGACATTACTTTATAACAGTATAAACCCCTTCCAATAATAAACGAAATGTTCTCCTCATCCCTTGGATCCATCTTGATCTGACTGTACTCTGTATAAGCATCCATGAAAGAAAGAAATCGGTTCCCTGATGTCGAATCTACCAGTTGATCAATCCGTGGGATTGGAAAATGATCTTTTGGGAAAGCTCTGTTCAAATCTATAAAGTCTACACACGTTCACCATTTTCCGTTCTTCTTTTTTACCAAAACCGGATTTGCAACTCACAAAGGATAACAAGATTTGTGAATATGTCCAACTCTAGTTAAACGTTCTACCTATTCTATTATCGCCTCAGATTTTTCATGGGAGAAATGTCTCATTTTTTGAACTATCGGTCTTACATTGCTCTTGATTGAAAACTTATGACAAATAACTTCCGAGGGAACACCAGTTACATCTTCAGAACACCAAGCAAACATATAAAATTTCAAACATAAAAATTCAATCAACCTTTATTTTAAATCTGGTGACAACTTAATTTTAATCTTCAACACTTTCCCTCATGGATATACATGATCCTCATAATCTTCATCAGAAACTAATAGACTAGGGGACTCCCTTGGATCATCATAAGGGGTTGGTCTCGCGGAAGTCCCCGCTAGCTGCTATGCTTTTTCTTACTCACTCCTTCGAATTTTCTTAGAAGATAAAGCAATTCGATAACATTCTCTAGCCATTTTATGCCTATTTCTAATTGTTCCAACATTATTCCCCACGACATACTTTAGACATTGATATAGTGTGGAAATAGCAACATGCAGCTTTGACAACCATGACCTCCCAAAAATAGCATTGTAAGATGTAGGTGCATCTACGACGATAAATAAATTTTCAATCTCTTTTTTAAAGGTCCCCGACCTAACTCAACAACACTTCAGTAGTCACCCCTGTAAACCCTACAATAGTTCTATCAGATTGTCAGATAACAGGCGGATCGATAATTTTCTTATAAGTATTCATAAAAACAATGTTGCCAGAAATTCCTGTGTCAGTTAGAACCCTTTGCACATGATCAACAACTATCCCTGTTGCAATTACTACCGCATCTTCATGTGAGCCTGCCATATTTCTCATATCATCGTCCTCAAAACAGATTATTGGGGAGGGAGAGCGATACTGATGTGCCGAGGTACCCACTTCTAACTGGGTAGTCAAACTGACTATATGCCTTTTCCGGGAACTATTCGAATTTCCTGCAACAGTATCACCCCCCAAAATTGCTAAGGATTCAAAGTAAGCACCATAAGTCACTAACCTTTTTTCTTGGGATGATTTCTTCCACCATGCTAATATTATTTTTGCCTTCTTTTGGATCCAAGTATTCCGTTGCAATGTCAAAATAATCAATCTCGTCGGAGATGACCAGTGTAGTTTCTTCTTCCTTTGATTTTTCTTTAACCATCAATTTTTTTTTCCAGAATTCTTCTTTACAAAATCTATCAATTTTCTATTTTCAGTTAACGCTTGAATTTATTTCTTCAAAGCAATACACTCTTTTATGTTATGGCCAACATTTTCATGATACTTTCAAAACTAATTGTCCCTATTTTCTCTCGGGTTTTGAATTAGGAAAGGTTTTCGAATTTGTACATGACAATGAGTTTTATAGAAAATAGTAGCCACACTGTCACTCAGATCTATAAAGTACTCTGGTCAAATCCATTTGTTAGATATCGGCCTAGGCACTTGTTGTGGGATATATGTTTGTTGATTTACCCTGCGCCTCAGAGGATACTGATTCACTGCTTTTGGTTGCGCATTAATTGGAGGAGGTTGAGTGGTAGCAAGAGATCTTTGAAAGTAATTTTGCTCCAATTGATCACTAGATCCCATTTCGGAAGCCTGAGTTTCTTCCACCAATATCTTTTTTTAACTTGATCAGGAAGAGATCCAAATGTCATTGCCTGACTTTCAGCCACAGTGTCTTTCAATATTCCAGGGAGAAGCCCCATTCGATACGCAGCTAAAGCCACAATTTTTTTACAGTATTCCATATTAGTTTTTTCCTTCACAGAACGGTTGGTATAATGTTTTAAATTTTCCCCAACCTTTTGTCTGTAATATATTATGGTGTCTCCATTAGCACGAAATTCTTTGCCTCCCATAAAATGCTGACGGAAAATATTTCAGAATCTATCAAAATTCTGGATATAACCCTACGACAGTCGGCTATACCATTTTGAAGCAATTCCCTTAAAAGTCTGAGAGAAAGCACTGCATAACAACTTATCATCATCATCAAAATTAATCATGAAATTATTAAATTGTTCAATATGACTGTCAGGATCTTGTGTCCCATCTAATTTTTCCAGCTTAGAAATGTCAAAATGCTTTGGAAGATTTCCAGAAAGTATCTTTGCAAACAAAGGAGAAAACCTCCAATTATAACCCGCTCTATAAATATTAGCTCTTCGACCCTCGTGAGCTATTGCATAAAGACTTTCCTCGGAAGGTGTCGTGTATTGACAATATTATCTTTCTTGACATGTTCCTCGAAAGCCCTATCTCTCCATTTCAAATCATTAGTACGATGATTTGACCGATGCTTCTTTCTATGCCTCTTCGAATATTTCTTTCTGACATCATTCTTTCTACGATACTCTGTTTCCAAAGAGGATTCACTAGATTCATAGAGTGAACAATCACTTGACTCAGATGATTCATACATGTAACTTGGTTTCAACTTTATCATCAGAGATTACGATGATGCCTTCGATACATGTCCTTCTTACTAATCCGATGATAGTAATTTGGCTCATCTTTCTTAGTCTCATTTTCTCTTCGGACTTCAGATCAAATTTTCCTTGAGGCAATCGCTGCATCTCTTTCAAAATTTAACTTTTCGATTTCTTCCAATAACTCATTTCTTCGAGCAACCAACATAAATTCTTCTAAAATTTCACTAGCATGTTAATCATCATGTTGTTGATCGATTTCTATATTATTTTCGACAGGGTTTTCTTTGAACTCTTTTCCAATTTCCAAATTGCTATTCGTGTTTAAATCTCATCGGGTTTCCATTATTTTTCTTTCAAAATTTCATATAGGTTTTGGAAGACGATTCCGGGTACCAAATCGTTCCCACAGATGACGCCAATAATCATTCCAGAAATCTTTGGCGGAGGTTTTTGAGTAGAATAATGTTTAGAGGACTAAATGTGTTATCTAGAGTACTTAACCAATATTTTAGAGAGAGAAATAAGTACTTTTAGCAAGAGAAAGACAAAGTAATAATTGCTCAATTATTTATCAATCACCTATTTCCAAGAAAGGCGCGGTGCTTTTATAGTACAAATAGTAGGTCCCACAAGTCTAACAATTTACTAATTGTGATCCTATCCGCAAGTCTATTATTTTTTATAAATCGGGCCTTTTCCATTACGTAATTAAAAATTTCTCTTAAGAAACTTTCTTTGTTAATAAAACACTCATATCTTTCTTAGATCTTTAATCTTCCCTGTTCACTCTTAAGAACCCAAAATAATATCTTTGTAAACTTTCAAACTTACAATTTTTCCAACGTCAAATTGATATATAAAAGATTAGTAACTTGTTTTACATTTATCTTTCTTAAAATATATAATTACCATTTATTTTAAAATATTTTTTAGAGAGCTCGCTGAATTTCGTTCTGCTTGCCGGCAAAATTAATTTCTCCCGACGATTTAATTTTTTTAAATGACCAAGTGATACCACCTCTTCAATTTGAGGAAAGGTCATCAAAACTTTAACAACAAATTACCGTTCGATACAATATTTTCAAAAAATGGAAGATTAATGAAAACAAATGGTAGAAAAATAAAGCATTTATAAAACAAGATTTGTCGATAAAAAGATTAAAAAAATAAAAAACTTACAGTTACCAAAGATAAATTAGAAAAATAAAATAAAAAATCAAGGATGAAATGAAAAGATTTAGAAAAAATCTTAATACTATCGCTAAAAAGATGAAAGAAAATCTGACTAGAAGAATTTTAGATAATGTTAAAAAACTTATAAGAGAACAAAAAAATATCGATGTTAATGGAAATATTATCTCGTAAAAAACCTTCGAAAATCTTTATAGGACCTTATTGGAATCACCTCCCCGAAAAAATATCGAACCATGTTTCGCTGATCCACTTCTCTCTTAAATCCTTCTCTTCAAGCATATTTACATACTGACGCACCTATCCATGATGATACTATTAGTATTCAAGATGTTCCCAATACCAAAGGAAACAAAATCCCATTAAAGACTAACAACAATATTAACGAGAATGTTTAAATATTTTATTAACTTGCTTCTGTTTATTGTAGTTGTCTGCATTTCATCATAAAATAAATGAATAATCAGTATCATAACCACGTATTATCTTTTAATAAATTTTTAACATTTCAGTTGTAACTATCTTGTCACAACATTTGAACCACTCATTTTACTTTATATCAACAACCAATATTCATTTTTTTTCTCTATATAAAGTTACCAACCTCTTCCATATATTTTTGTATATTTCCTATACTCAAAACTTCTTTCCTTACTTTGTATTTCTAATAAGTTTTTTCACCTGTTGGCTGTTAACTTCTCTGACCAACAATTCACACATTTCATTGCTCCAATATCTTATTTAAGATAAGTACCTTTAACACAAACTCTTTGTTAAATTACATTAAATCCGTTAAATCGTATTAAACTACTTACAAAAATTTAAATTTCTCCATCGTAATTATTTTAATTTCCCCTCATTATTATTTAAAATAAATTTTAAATAACTATAAAAGAAATCCTAGCAACATTCCTCAAATGCTTAAACATAATGATTAAATTAATTACTTTATATAGGATAATAAAATGAATGATATTTTTTTACGACGATACATCATAGATTTTAACACATCATAATTTATTATACTTATCTTTGATATTTTTTAAATCGATCGACTTTCCATAAAAAACAGCTTCTATATTTTTAATAATCATATTAATCAAGAAATATATTGATCATGCATTTTCCAATGGATGCGCCTACTCAAATTACTGAAACAGAATAAGTTTATATCGACATGCAATAAATCTTATTGAGAAAAAATCCAAATGGGATACAAAAGTTGACATTTCCAATCAAATAAAAATTGATCAAAAAAGGAAAAATGACGGACCTTCTGTGAGAAACAATATCTTTAAAATATTCTGATCAAATTTTTTAAAAAACACCCTACTACACCCACTAACTCTTAAAAATACAACAAAACTATTGACAATAAGAAAATGCTGACATTTTCTCCTCAGCGAGCATTACTGTTCCTCATGGAAAAAAACTCTATTTCCCGTTGGTTCCAATAATCTTCCTACTTCTTTTATACATTGTGAATATTTAATTTACTGATTTGTTTTACTATATTTCCTCCTTATTTACTAAATAATATTATTTTTAATAATTTTTATCTTTGCAGATGAATCATCAATATTAATTACTTGGTCATTTTAAGCCATTTGTCTCTTAACAATCCAAAATAATATTTTTTATCGTTTCCAACGTACAACTTCTCCAAAATCAATTGAACTACAAATGGAAGTATACAATATTTGCAGCTTCCTAGCAGACAATTTTCTCTCGACGGTTTATAATTTTTGAATGACCAAATGATACCTCATTTTCAATTGGGGGAAGGGTCCTTAAAAGTACCACTAGAGATTTTTTTTAGAAAAATAGAAGCTTGAGGAAAATAAATGGTCAAAAGATAAATCATATATGGAACAAAATTTGTCAATAAAAAATCAAGAAAATGAAAAACTTCAAATTATCAACAAACAATTGGAAGAAAAAAAATAAAAAACTCAAGGATAAAATGAAAAGCTTCACAAAAAATTACGTTGCCTTCGCTCTAGAATAATTTTAGACAATAATAAGAAATTGATAAGAGAATTAAAAATATCAATAGAAATACGTTCTCTTTATAATCCTCAGACAATCTTTATAGGACATTACTGAAATCACCTCCCCGAAAAATATCAAAACATGTGTCATAAGTACACTTATTTTTGAAATCCTTCTCGTGAAGCATATATACACGATGACGCTCCTATCCACGATTATACTATTAGTATTCAAGATGATCTTAAATCAAAGAAAACAAAATCCCATCAAAGACTAACAATAGTATTATCGAGAAGTTGGACGGGTTTCAAAATTGGTCTCATACTAATGAAAATGTTGATTTTTATAACCTTATTTGTATAGCGTTTGAATTTTTTAATTTTTTTATTAACCCTCTTTTGCTTACTATTTTTATATGATCTGTATCATTGACTTTAATTTCATGCTTATTTTACGATCATTTGCCTTTTAATACTCATGTATAATTTATTCAAAGTTCTAATTTTTTATCGTTAAAATTTACATTTTCATCATATATATATATTATTTACTTTATTATTGGATCCATAAATTAATCTACATGACTCTTATATATTCTTCATCTTGTTCATATATATTTTTCACACATTATAATTTTCAGCACTTGTGCAAAACATATAGCCAAATACTCCTCCCAACAGTATGATATTTGTTATAACATATTTTGATTATATTTTTTTTTCAATTTTCATTTTTATTTTTTATGTAACTAATGTTTTTCTCTAATGTTTTTCCCTTGATGATATTTGTTTTTATATCTATCAAGGATAAATACAACGACTTATTAACAAGTATGTTTCATTTCTAATATACTAATTAAATTCTATAACTTATCAAATGCTTATCATAATTTTTCTTCAACATTTTCAGAGGCTAAGACAAATTTTAAATACTTTCACCATCATTTTACTTTCAAATATTTCTGAATAGACGCAAAAACTAATTTACCGTTAAAAATTATTTTGAAATATTTGAAGCCCGCATTTTGAATATCATTAAGTATGTTAGGAAAATAACATAGCCTCTTAATAATTTCATATGATATATATTATCACTTTGGATATTATTAACAAATTTCACGTAACTAATTATATATTATAGCATCTCTTCTTCTTTAAAAAAAATAGCATGATTTCTTCATATTTTCAGATAGACTATGTTTATAACCTTGCTTGCTCTGACCGGGGTGTGTGGTCATTTTTGCTTTATAAGCTAGACTTTTTTATAACCATGATGACAACTTAAGGCCTTGAAAGCTTTAACGTAGCCTCTTATGCTTTTCAACTAGACTTGACTTATATTCATATTCATTTTAATTGAATGCGTAATCTTACGCTTCGTAGCTCGGCTTACCTTACCACCATATTCGCTTACTACTTTCAATTACACTATAACTTGCTATCTCATACCAGTTGTTAATTATTTAAACTTTTGAAGCTAAGAATACATGTTAACAAATTCTTTAGCATATTACTACGCATCACATAAAATGATCATTTGTTGTGAACTCTTTCGTCAATAATATTCATTTACAAAAATTAATAACTATACAATGAGTATTTACAATCAATACCCATATAAGATTCAACTTAACATAGTTTTTTCTTACAATTCATACGACGAGATTTACCATTTATATTTTGAAAACTACTAATACTTGCTATCATCGAAATTCTAACAATTCATTATCAAAAGACAACTTTACTAATAAAAAAACAATAGATGAATCTTTAAAATTTCAAAGAACCATTAAGGATGAAACCTGTGTGCAATTTGCAACTTCTTGAATTTATAAATCATACAACAACAAAACTTCATCATTTAATATTTACAATTACCAAGCTTCATATAGACAAAACTTGTATCTTTCTTCTTAACTTTCACTCACTTATAATCCCCATTCTTCACTTTCTTCCCAAACTTACCCGATCAATTAAACATTTTTTTCTTAACAATTTTTTTAATTTTTTTTTACTTTCGGCATCATTCCATTGCATCAAAATTTAGAGGTTTATGATGTCTTTCTACTGGCACACCTCCTGAAAATCCTCGTCAACACTATGTCACTATATGTTTTGTAGCTAAAGATAAAAATAACAGTCTCTAGCCATCCATTGACTTTCTTTGATTACTCTATTTCTTCTATTAATCACATATGAGATAAATTATTGATAAGATGATACTATTGCCTTCATATTATGTAACCAAGGGCACCCTAATATAGTGTTACAAGAACTTTGAGCATTAACAATCATAAACAACGTAGTTACAGATTTTTTTGTTTCCCCTTTCCCGACAGACAAATTCAAATTTATTTCTTAGATACAATCAGTTGACCGACCGATGAAAGTAACTAGATTACTATCAGTATTTTTTAATGGCGGAATTTTATCATCCGATCATAACTTGATTATAAAATACCTTAGTTGAACTTCCAGTATCTACCATTACATTTCTTATCATCACTCCAACTATCATGAGGGTCACTAACAAAGCATCTTCATAAGGCGTTATTAAACCCCTTGAATCACATTGGTGAAGGCCAACAATAAATTTGGCTCTCAGTGTAAATAAATAAATGAATCACCAATTAAATGAAGCTCCAAATATATTAAATATATTTTCCCGAATTAACTAACAATTCATGATAATATATCCTCTCAAAAAAATAGTATATAATTCATGCTGCTTCTTTCTTTTTTGTCTCTTTGACTTCTTTTTTCCTTCCCTTTTCTTTTTTCTCATTCAATTCCTTTAGTGTATTCTAGAAATTATTTGTTATCATGTTATCAATAAACCTCAAAATTTCATCATTATGGTGAAAATAATTCATAGTAAAATTCCCATAATTATTGTGATATGCACAATACTACCGACGATTTCTTTCGCTAACTGGGTTTAACATGACTATGGGAGTTTGGTAGTTTAATTAATCAACTTTATTTTCATACAAAACTACCATATATGCATTTAACTGGGTAAACTATTGGTTTGGTTTATCATAATAAGAGAAGTGTGATCTATTCATACGATCTATTGTGACTTCAAAAATCATTTTCTTTCCAAAAACTCCACCATTTTTTCGTCACCTTAATTTGCAATTTCCTTTTTTTTGTATCTTTCACCTTAATATACATCCTCGTCCTTGCCAACGAATCTCCGATACATCTTACGAGAAACTTGACCAAATCTTCAAATAAATTTCTTTCACAAGGCAAACCCCTTATAAACGCTCATAAGGCCACATTCTCATTACAATCTTCCAATGCACTCATATATTATATAAACCTCTCAACATAATCCCTTAGAGATTCTTTAACCTTTTAAAATAAAGTCATCATATGATCTCTTTCACGTTTTAATTCCTTATGAGCAATAACCTAATGCCTAAATAAAGTCCATAATTCCTCAAAACTGTCAATTGACCCGTACATAAAATTATTGAACTATGACAACTCCATTCTTTTAAAAGTCATTGAAAAATCCCAACAAAGTAAATATCATATGAATTAAAACCTTGCATAATATTTTAAAATTTCTTGATATGATGCTCTAGATCTATTGTACCGTCATATTTTTCCAGCTGGTAGGGACCAAACTTCTTTAGTAACTTTCTTTCCAAAACCCTTTATGTTATGTATTTCAATAAGATTTTTTTTCCTTCTGATGTTGAAGGAATCCGAATTCTCCGATGCTTCATTAATTTAAGGATAATTTAAAATGTTACATAAGGATGCACCAATGATCACCTGTCTATTAACCCGTAGAATAGCGGGTTACACAAAATTCCTCATAATTGTTATGTATAAGATTTTTCTTACTTTTGTTCTAAACTTTATTAGTCACATCACGTGGTGGTTATAATGTAAAATGTTAGAATCAATAATAAAATCCAAAAAATAACATGATAACACTTGAATGCATGGAGAAATTTCTTTGATTTTGTTCTCAACTTTATTAGTCACATCACATGGTGGTTAATTTATTGATTTATTTTGTTTTCATGAGGCAAACAATGTTTTAATCAATTTTCTTTTTTTTCTTTGTATGGAATATTTTTTCTTACGTTGTTCCATATTCAGATTATTTTATACTTGATTTATCTTTTTTTATCATGACACTCTCAATAGAACTATATTACCGTGCCTTCTGAGGTTGAATTGTGTGGATTTCTCTTACTCTCAATTTATTTTACTCTCGGTTCTTCATTTACAACTTTTGGTCTGCGTATTCTCTATTATTGAAACTGTAAATATTATTATTGATTTTAAACTCACGGTTTTAATCTCTTTATTATTTTTCTCTATGTATATATTGTTATTGAAATTGCAGATGTTGGTATTGATTTTAAAATATGTATTCTTAATCTATATGTATATGTTTTTATTGAAACGATAGATGTTGTTGTTCATTTTAAACTCACAATTTTAAAATATCTACTATTTCTCTCTATTCTCGCTAAAACTCATAATTTTAAAGTTTTGATTTATAAGATGTTTGTGTATATGTTGTTGTTGACTATGTATATGTTGTTGGTGTTAATGATGTATATGTTGTTGGTTTGAAATTTTAAAAGACAACTGCATGTAGTGTAATCCAATACATGGCTGTGATTACACTACTTGGATTTTATCTACATGGAGTTCATTCTGAATGCTTACCTCAGAATAAAAAACATTTTTGTTTTCCAAATGGGAGTTGATTTCAAGATAAGCTCTGAGAATGAACTGTCATTTAAAAAAACTATAGTTGATTTCAAGAGCATGTTTTATAGCATCTACCATTTTAAAAAACGTTTACATGTTGTTACTTACGACGATGATATTAACTAATTTTATATTTTCATATTTTATACAATGAGGCCTATTAAGTTATTGAATAGTTTATTTTGAGGTTTTTTCTATCTTCTTGTGGAAGACAACGAGGTTGAAGTTGATGATCTTAGTTGAAAACTAGAAGAGTCAACAAGTGTGTGGCAAATAAGAAACCAAGCTCAGAGCCTATGGAACAACCTTTGGAAGAAGATGAAACTGATGATAATAAACTAACTTCTAATGTTGAAAATATAGCGTGGATAGACAAAATCCCAAACATGTTTAGGTTGTAGAAAGGATTTACAAAAAAAAACACAACTTATCACACTTACCACAAACATGTACTAGCTATTATACGCTTTAAATTAATATTTATGACGTGTTTCTCTAATATACTAATTTAATTATTGTTATATTGTTTAGGAAAGAGTGGGGAGACCCTATTTTTTTTATATGATTTTTGGGTGCAATCAAATGTTAGGAGTTAGTAAACCAAAATGCAGTTAAAACTGTTAATAATGATATCATATTTGGCCCGCTTTTGTTTAATTGTCATAGAACCGTAACATGTGAAAACAAATTCCTTTTATGTTTTGTTCGGAGAAATGAAGATAATACTCGATGATGTTGCAGTTATTACCAAATTACTTATAGAAAAAAGGCTTGTCGAAGTACAGATAAAAAATGATTGCGATGTCCACGCTAAATTGGTATGTGATGTTTGTAGTCTTATTGAATTGGCTCATATGCTAGGGTATATGCCACACAAATAGACTTGGAAACCTACAAGACATGTGAATGCGGAACGAGATTTCAAACACCATATTAAGTCGTATAGTATCACTTTTAATTGTCTACCATTGGAAATGTTATGTTTTAAATTTTAATCTCGTGTATCATATTTTCTTTAGGACATTAATGGGTCAAAGTATTATAATAACTTTTTTTTGGTTAAACTTGTTTTTTCTATATTACTATAGGGTATATCAGTTGTATGAGTATTTGTGAAAGCTAAAACCATTCAAATAAATATTATGGTTCAACTTCGGTGTCAAATTCATGGATGAAGTTTACCCATTCCAACCACTAGATTTTTATGATAATTTTGGTACATCTAGAGTAAGTCGTTAGATCCCGTAAAACTTGTACCTAGGAGATACAGATTAAAAAATACAAAAATATCTTGACCTGACCATGTGTGGGAAAATCCATACGAATATCTATTATTGTTCAATTTTAGAGCATAATTGATCTTAGAAGGTTACAAGATTTCTGGAATCATGCCAGACTACGATCGTTGGGCTAACAATAATCTTTGACACGTTATACCGTTCACGGATCGTAAAGATGATTTTCTTATTGGCGATGAGCCATTTCATCCGACCCATAAAAATATATTAATGTGGGCTATACCAAAATTATCGACGAGTACAATGACCAACTAATATGTGAAGAGTGTCGTATCATTTTCGGTCATGCATGCGTATTTAGTCGGTCATATTTAGTATATTAATGGTCGTATACTATTGTTTTGTTATTTTTAAACGGTTGTTGTTGGTTAATGTCGAATGTTATGTTGAATGGTTTTTGAATATTTATGTTTGTGTAATGGACTGTTGCATTGTTGTTGAATTTTATTATTGGTTTATGCTTATGTTGATTTTGGTTATTTGTTATTAAATCCGTATCTTTTTTAATAACAAAAATACTTAATTAGATGTTTTTTGTTATTGTTTGTTTATGTTCCTCCATAGAAATTAGTTATTATGGTTTTTTGTTATTTGATTCATAAGTTTTAACAAACAAACACCTAATTCAGAGCCGCCCTCAGAATTAAGTGGTATTAATATTTTATTGTACTTGTAGTCTCCATTGAGAGATATAAACTTTTCCCTTATTTTCGAGATAGTACATCGGAAAGATGAACTTTTTCAATCCAAATTAACAACTAATCCTGAAGTATGGTCTCTTAATTAAGTGTAATTTATTTTAAATAACACACCTAATTCAGACCCCCTCTTCCCTCATAATTAGGTATTCGGTTATTTTATGATATTATTATAAATCATTTCGAGAGAGAAATTTTGCTTATATTTTCAAGATAGTACCTCAAAGTTTGGTGTATTTTATGCTCATTTAATACATATTTCTCATAAAATATATAGATATATGTGTCACTATTGTATCATAATTTAATAAGTGTCGCTATTTGATTGGGTTTCGTGAATTACAATGCTTATAACATACATGTATATTTATTTAGTAGTAATATTGGATTACCTTATCCCAATTTAAAATACATAACTAAGAGCTTGAAAAAATGTGAGAAGAGAGTCTAAACACTCATAAAAAATGTATGTCTAGACTGAAAATGAAGATTCATATTTGAGGAAAGTTGCTAGAGTAGTTAAAGAATCAACAAATGATAAATAATTTTAGGAAATTTTAACTTCCAAGTTCTCTTATCCCAAGGTCATGGAGGGATGCGTTCGATTAAACACCTCTCGCGTTCAAAATGAAATTAAAAATAAATGAAAATATTTAATTAACTTTGAAACATTGGGTTTTGTTTACCTTGAATATGAAGAATGTCAGGTTGTATTCGAGCTATAGAAGAGTATTATCATTGATAGATTAATAAAACACCAGATTATGCACAATTTTATCTTATGCAAGAAATATGACACTATGTACAAGGAAGCATATGAAGAAACTTATGGCTAAATGTTTCACTTTTATCTTTACTATCTTGATCCGTAGTTTCATTTGAGTTATATTTTATCGTTGTTTTAAATATTATCTTTGTTATCTTATCTATGTTTTTAATATTAGTTTGTTTAAATTCTCGTTATAATTATTGTAATCTTTTGTTTTATTAACAAATAGTATCCAGTAAATTTGCCGCATAAGAATGAGTATAAGCTAAACGCTAAAAAACGTTTCAAGTAAATGTTACGAGTATTTACTAGAAATTTGTAAAAAAATAGCACTAGCCGAGGAAAAAAGACTTAGACACAACGGGCTTTTCGCACTAGCGGTTTGCTCCATTGCATATTTGTATATCGATGTTTCCCTTTTGGTTGGATTAATTTTAGCACATTTACTTCACACATTTCAATAATAATATGGAATTTACAATCAAAATCATAACCACATATTACAGTCCCGTCCGCTGTTATTTATTCTTTGACAAAATCATATTCGTTATATGGCGTTCTTCAACAAGGTCAACATTTTCACCTCTTATTGTGCATGATTAGAACAAATTTATGGTACTCCATAACTAGTAAACCAACCTCGCATATTATAATTCAAACCATAAGTGGGTCTAATAACACATCCACATTTCGCTTTTATCGGTCATTATTACTCTAGTCCTTTCGTATTTTTCTAACAAAAGCCTTAGAGAAAATTTTGACATGGAACGTCTAATAGTCTTCAATATCCAACAATTATAGTTAAATTTAGAGATTAGCTTACTTTTTCCAAAAGATAATTTTATCTTCATGTGTTAATTCTTCAAAAAACACATCTACTCTTCATCAAAATAATTCAAATATAAGGTGGCTAGTCCCGATGAAACGTTTCTGAGCGATATGTGCACTTTATGACCTAAATTTTGTTAAAATAACGGTTAAAAAAGTGCAACTTTAAAATATTAAATGCATCAGCTGTAGAAATATTTGACACACATATTTGTTTTATTGTCTCCATAATGTTTAAACTTGTTAGTGTGAACATAAAGGAACATTTCATAGCCCGGTGGGAGCCAAGATGTATGAGCGTAATCGAGGGCTATGTGGTATGCTTTATTTTCTTCTTTCATTTGTGTTATATTTGAATAAATAACTTTCTCCCAAGAGCTTCGAAATCCTTGAAATACTTTTTTGTTTGTAAATAATTTTTTATTATGTATTATAATATTTTTGCTTATGTGACATCTACATAGCATGTGTGACGTTTTCAGAAATATTTTGTCAATTAGTTTTATTAAGTTTACTTTTCTATCAGTCACCAAAATATCAGATAAAATGCAACAGTTTTCCTCTATAAGAAATTATAGAGGATCAAATGCCCAAGTGTAATTGTTAACACTTTGGCGGTTCATAAAAATGAATGTGATGTAAAATGTGATAATTTTTGTGTGTAACACCAAAAAATTTCAACAATGAATTTTGTAGGTAGTATTTATAAAAAAGACCTCAAAATATTTATTTAGAAGGTCAATAAACGTAAGGTGTATAAAAAACCCGATGATTATTTGTGACTATCACTTTCCATTCATATGATATTCAATGTGTCATTTCTCTTTCATCTTACCAAATAAAAATTGAAGTTGTTACTAGCTGTATTTTTCCAATGTATGGTGTTCTTGTCTAATATTATAAATATTTCACATGTTGAACACATTATGATGATTAATCTTCTTCAGCACGTGTAAAATATCTCGAGGACGGGAACCATATATAAACAATTGTTTCACCAACTCTTTTTCGACGATAGTAATTTTTTCGCTTGAGGACATCCTTCTAAATAATCACTTGGTGTGTGATTATGTCTTCCGTATTCAACTGTAAAAAAGCCATTGCTCTTCATCGACAAGATGAGCTCTAACTTTGATAGAGCAATCGATTTTTTTGGTTCCTGATTGTATTCTATCACATTAGGTGTCTTTGATTTTTCTTAAAATTTCTAGATCTCTCACAAGAATAAAACAATTGAGGAGTATTTACATATTTCTCATTATACATACTCATCATTAATGCATAACTCACATTTCTAATGAAACCCATGTTGTAAGTTCATTTTTATTGTAATCCGCATGCGTGGTGATTAAGTGAGTGAGATCCAATGAGATCCGACAAAATATTATTCTCCACAGTTTCCTTTGGATCCTAATTTATACATAAAAATAAAACAAAATACTAAAAAGCACTATTTTGTAGGTGAGTCTCGGAATTCAATAATATCGTTTTTATAAAAAACATTATATATTCTAAGACATGGTCTCCGAAATATGTGCTTTTCAATAATAAAAAAACACATATTTATGAGGATACTTTTGAGAATCAACAATAGTTTTTTTTGATTTTTTAATAGATTCTCATACATTGTCTTAGAAAATGTGTTTTTAAATAAATTTTAAAAAATAAGATTTTGAGAGAATGTCTCATTATAACCAACATTTTTTTATAAAAAATTATAGATTCCGAAACACGGTCTTTGAAATATGTGTTTTCAATATAGAAAAAAATATTTTTTTTCAAACTGAGTATCACAAATTTTATATACCTTATTATTTGTGTGCGTTCCATTTTCCGGTCTTAAATTATTGGCTTCGTCCTTTATTCCATTTGGATTTAAAATTTTCAAAATTTTAAGATTTTTGGGATCAATATTTTTTTTATGTTTATAGATATGATTTGGGTAGAAAAGGTCTGATTTTATGTTTTGTAAGTTCAAAATTTAAACAACGGAATGAAACTAAATGTTTAGCTGAAGGTTAAAAAATAAAATATTCTTTTGTAATCTTTTTCAAAATAAAATTTGACGGAATGAATAGTGTTTCTTCCTTTTTTTTATACATTTTATTAATAAATTGGTTTAAACATAACTTGAAGCCCAAAGAAGGCCCAAGTATGAGGGTAGTCTGAATTCTAAAATTTCAGAGGATTACAATTTGATAATTTGATTTTTGCGCCTAATTCTTTGAGTTGACATTATTATTGAACATAGTAATCCTTCAAACTTTAGAGATTTTTGATGAAATGTAGCCTCTTTTCTTCTTTTTCATTTTTAATTTTCTGATCTTAGACTCCTAGTTGTTGTACATACACCATCTCGCTTCAATTCTAAATCCAGATATTCTCTTGATTTCTGGATTCGGTACTTCTTGATTTCTGTAAAAAAGAAAGACTGATAGGCATTGTCAAGCCGAAGCTTCCTATGTCAAAATTATATTAGTTGAAATGGAAATCCAAAAAAAATATCACCAAAACTTAATAAAAAGAAAGAATATATATAAATTTTATCAATGGGAGAAGAAGTCAAATCAATGAGCTCTTCAGGTACAACAATTTGATATTCGATTTCTACGTGAATTAATTCTGATAACAGAATCCATATGTTGATGACAGCTTCTTCCTTTTATATTGATAATTTTTTAAGACTTTTATCCATAAGATACTGTTAAAGTAGAGCAGATAACCCATAATAGGGGATGAAAGGAGATTAAAAAAGTATCAAATCGAAAATAACAGAAAATTTACAGAGGGAGCTGTTAAGGTATATATCTTGCTTAATTCCTGAAAGATTTTTAATTAAAGAATTTAACTGACTAAAACATGAAATATCATATAAAACAAGAAAGATTCGAGTACGCTTGTAAGCTTGCCTGCTAGCAACAGAATAAATTAAGATAAAATGAATTTAGCTTCAGAGAATAATACTCAGGAATCAATCCTAATATAACCCATCCCGATACTTTCAAGTAGAGTCATAGCACTCAGTTTAATAGAGACATAATATTTGTTGGATATTTAGTGTAATTGGATTAACTAGTCAACCAATGTAGTCATAATATATTACCAAACAAGTCAGAGAGTGTGGAGTACGCGCATGTTAGAATATATTATGATTAGTGAGTCCAAGGGGCGGATCCTAGTTCGGGTTAAATTTATTTTGAATGATAAGACTATTAAGAAAATTCATGGAAATTCTGAATTTAGAAAATTCATGCGAATTTGAATTTGAATTTTCGGTCACTTTTATCATTTAAAATTATAGCCGTTTGGGACTTAAAACTGTTTTACAGTTTAAGTATTTTGGTTGAATAAATAGATATGGTTCTGTGAGAAAAAGAGATCATAACAACAAAAATATTCATTCTCGTAGTTCAAAACAAACACTCTGATTTTATCCGGTTGAAAATTTTGGAGAACCACCAAAATAATTTCAATATGAAATTGTTAAAACAAGACTTCAGAGTTTATCCAGAAATCTCTAAACAATATTCCCAACAAAAGATTGAAATTATTTGTTCTTGTTTTATAAAGAGATTTGTATGAAGATCTTGTTCTATGCAAAGATTTGTATGAAGATTGAAATGGAGAGATTTTTTTTATCATCTTTAAGAGAATCCATAATCAAGTATCAAAGCATTGGAACTATGGTATCATCCTCTTGTAAGTTTTTCTCCCTTGACTTTTACTCATGGATGAAACTCATGGATGAAAATGGTGATAATCTCTGAGTTATTTTAAATTCTGTAAATGATACACAAATTGGATAAATTATTATTTTGGTTGTTAAAAGTGTGTATTTAGGGCTAAAAAATGCTTAAACTAATTGGTTATATGAATAAAACATATTTTGGTATTTTGTTTTCTAAAAAAAATATGATTTTAAAACTAGAAATACTGAAGTTTGATTTGTGAATCAGATTTTTGTGTTTAGACTGATTCGGAATCAAACTGCATGAAATGACGGTATTTTTGTGTTTAGCAAGAAAGAAGTTTTTTTATTGAAAAACCAGTGACTACTAGTTTGCTGTCATTGTACTGGCATGCGGTAAACTTTAAAACTACTAAAGTTTTAGTTTTATTTCTATCATTTTATGGTTGGTGTGTATAAATTTAAGTCTACTTGCGGTTTGCGTCACTTGGTCCATAAAGATAACCAGTAATTTCTAACTTTATTGCATCATAAAAAACTATATAATATCAAACTGGAGACAATATTCTGCATTTGTTAACAAAACTGCAAAGTTGTTAGCCTAGCAGTTATTAAAAAGTTAATATATATATATATATATTAAGTGTTAGGTTTGATAAAAGCGTAAAAGATAAAAATGTAAAGGCTCACATGCAGTTCTCACTTGTTTAATATAGATTAGGTTTACTCATGCATTTAATGTCAATTTGCATGATCAAATTTAAATGAAATAAACAAAGTTTTGCATGTGTAATCATTAATAGTTTAATGAATGTCGGTATGATTTCTAACATTTCATGCAAATAAGGTTTATAAAGATTATATATACATTTATTTTATTTGCGGTTTAATATATTGCGTAAATGGAAACGTTGTTGCACACATGTGATTTACTATTTGACATGTGCAAATGCAGATTAAGTATGGTTATAATAGATAATGCAGTTTATATAAATGTAAACCGGTATCTGTGATTTATATAATGTAAATCCAGTTTATATGAATTTTGCATGCTAGCTGGAATTTCGCTCCTTCCCTCCTCCGCTCTACCTCTGCACTGGTACGAGACCAACCCACTATGAAAAGCAGCGAATTCTAGAAGTTAGGACGTTGTTCACCTTTGGACACGATCACTATTATGTTCTCAGCGGAAACCCGCCTTTGAAATTGAACGACAATAAGATAAGTCGACGTTCAATCTAAGACAACGCTGATAGGAGCGTGATCCAGAATGATTTTTAGATCCTTCCAGTATACACCCCTTTCCTTATAAAGAAGAAAAATCGAATTCTTCCATGGTGAAAATTCGATTTTGCAACGATTATTCGCTTTATTTACAGGATTTCACTATTGGGTGGGTAAAATATATGGTCGGACATATCCTGAAACTTTAGGTAGTGGCTAAGAAATTTAATGTATGAAGTTTTGTTGTGGTAGTGAACCTATCTTCGCCAATGTCTATAGACAAGTTCACAAAAGAAAGTCTAGAAACTTATGTGTTAGACACAATATGATTCGTGAGGACATCACGCATGATGTTATTTCAGTAGAGTTTTTGAGAACTCAATATAATTTAGCCAATCATTTAACCAAAAGATTGAGTAAAGATCTTGTGCACAAATCGGTTATTGGGATGAGATTAAAGTCCATTTGAAATCTCTCATGTTAAGATACCCAATTCCCATCTAATATGACATTAGGTGCTGAATTCAATGTGGAAAACTTAATATTTAGAGATTGGAACACATTAGTGGTATTATCCCAAAGTATGTGTTCAGACATGCAAGTTGTGGAGGTTGAAGTTTATCTTCTTAATAGCTCTTTTGAAAAATTACATATGCATATGCAAGAGTAAAAGATCTACCTATTTAAGCATGAAGTTTAGCCGCTTCAAGAAGCTAGGACTTGACTTTGATATTCTTAAGAAGGTTAAGGACACAAGGCTAGTAAAAGATAGCGTCAAGTAAGAACATTTGAGAGTGTAAATTTATGTGTATATTATCTTCGAGTATTCATTATGGATAGTAAAGATTCAATCCTTAGTGAAACCTTGATATTTAAATATTTGAAATATGTAATATACTCATATGAAATTCAATCGTCACAAAATTTCATTTATGCATAATTTTTTTATTTGTTGTGATTTTGTTTTAGTTAATCATGAATTGCATTAAAATGGGGGAAGATTGTTGGATATTTTAGTGTAATTGGATTAACTAGTCGGCCAATGTAGTCATAATATATTACCAAACAAGTCAGAGAGTGTGGAGTACGCGCATGTTAGAATATATTATGATTAGTGAGTCCAAGGGGCGGATCCTAGTTCGGGTTAAATTTATTTTGAATGATAAGACTATTAAGAAAATTCATGGAAATTTTGAATTTTGAAAATTAATTCGAATTTGAATTTAATTTTTTGGTCAGTTTTATCATTTAAAATTATAGCTGTTTAGGCTTAAAACTGTTTACAGTTTTAAGTATTTTGGTTGAATAAATAAATATGGTTCTGTGAGAAAAAGAGATCACAACAACAAAAATATTCATTCTCGTAGTTCAAAACAAACGCTCTGATTTTATCCGGTTGAAAATTTTAGAGAACCACCAAAATAATTTCAATCTGAAATTGTTAAAACAAGAGTTCAGAGTTTATCCGGAAATCTCTAAAAAATATTCCCAACAATCACTTTTCTCCGAAAGATATGGTTTACTTTTATAGTACATTTGTTGGGTCTCGCATGTCTAAACACTTTATTAATTGTGGTTCATTCCTTAAGTTTATTACTTATTACAAAATAGTCCTTTCGTATTAAATAGTTGTCAATTATTCCTAAGAAGTACTCTTTATGCCAACTTACACACTTAATTCATCAGTATCTTCTAGTTGCATAGTTTTTTCTTTATTAGTAGCCCCCAGTCCTAGAGAAGATGTTCGAACAAAGACTGTTGTCTTGCTAATTTTCATCCTCATAGAATTACTTAAAAGTTTCATTGTTGTCAATCTTCCATGTAGAATATCCTTCATCAAATTTCGTCAACCGTTCTTTTTGGGGAAAGATATGTCCTTGAAATTTTATCAATATTCATTGGCAGAGCATCTTATTCAAGGAATTAGCTCTTTTTGGCAAAGAATCCTTCCTCGAATAAATTCTCATAAGAAAAGAGTTCAATTTATTCAATGATTATGTCCTAGAATTTTAGTCAGTCTTTATCGATTTTTTTTAGGATTTTAAATTGAAGAAACGTCGTCGTATTTTATTTACTTCTAGTTGCCCATACCAACTGTTTCTCCCATAATCTTCTTTATTAGTGATGTCATAATTCTCTGACACAACCAATGCAAACATTTCCTCATCTATGAGGTGTCGATTCACATACCCTTTACGTGTCTTTCATTCTGACAATTTTTAGCCTAGGACCGGCGCACTTCTTCCCTAGGTACTTATTACCTCTACTTTAAAAGCTTTGCCCCTAGGAAAATAGACCCCATAACATTTGAGATTTAAGTCTTGCTAAAGCCCATTCTTCTTCTATAAATACTCATGACTTCTCATCGATCTCATTCCAAAGTTTCTAGAGAGATAAAATTTCTGAAAAGCATTTTTTAAAGAGAGAAATGTATATGCCCAAAAACTTTCTCATTTTAGATTGGTTATCTATTAGCCAAAAGGCCGAGGAGAGATGAGCTATCGGATTGTACATCGACCCTGAGCCTCAACGACCTGTTATTACATATCACAATATTTTGCCTCCAATCAAGGGTTCTTCCAGTGTAATTATCCCCTCAGGTATATCTTCTCAGCTCTCCAGTCACATTTGCGCAATAACCGAAAAAGGTGACTACAAAGTGATGGGTAAAGATAAGCACTCCAAAGAATCTTCTTCGAAAAGAAAATGCTACCACAAATATGAAAATGAAAGAAATCATTCCAGAGATAATAAACATTCCAAAGGTTCTTCTTCGGAAATACCTACCATTTTATCTTCTACATCTCGTGGGATTCCTCGACCAACACCTGAAGCACCCTCTTAAAAATTCGAAAAAGTTGATGCAGCTTCTATGACAAAACGGTCCCTCAAACCTATCAAGGATACAAAGTCAGACGATATTGATGTTGATGAAGCTTTGGATTTAGCCTTTGGGGAAGAAGAGATAAGAGTTAATTCTCAAGCTGATGTTATTGTCACCAAGGGAGTGTTAGTACTAATTATTGAGGAAAAAGGTCCAGTTGGTGCTAATATTCAAATTAATGAAGGGAAAGAATCAATCGCTACTAATCTTCAACTTGTCGGGGAGAAAAACCCAACTGCTGAAACTCTTCAAATTGTCGAGGAGAAAGAGCCAACTGCTACTACTCTTCAAATTTACGAGGGGAGTTTCCCTCCAAATAAAAACGTCAAGTCAAAATAAATTGTTCTGTTTCCTCTTCACAATGATGCTTTAATTGGGAATAATCTATGCGCGGTCGAAAATAGGCATATTTTAGCCCTACATAAAGTTCAGTATAAAGATTATGATATAACCGAGAAGGCAAAGCTAAGAGCCGGATGAGACATTGCTTCTACTATCTCTATTTGTTTTCCAACTGTTTGGGAGACACCTTTATCAGTCAAGGATCATGAATTGATCCTGTACACAGAGATAATGACTTGGGGCTTGTGATTTCCCTTAGATCCATTCTTTGCTGATTACTTTTACATGGTCGATCTTTGCCCAACCCAAGCTGGACCCAATATATGTTTCACTCTCATGGCTTGTATTATGGCCTCAAGGATTTCAGGGATAGGTTTTTCTTTGGAACAACTGGTTGGTCTCTCTGGCTTAGCCAAAAATTCATACTTCCGCTTTTATTTCTTAAACTATGGTCCTAATAAGAAGATTGTCAAGGATTTTCTCGAAGCGGATAAGAAATGGAAACAAAAATTTCATTTTATCTCCATATTTTGGAAGACATGATCCGAGGCGTCAACTGAGAACCCTCATAAATTATCCCCAAATTGACAAACAAAGGTATGTTTCTAAATTTTATCTTTTTCGAATTTTTATTGTCTACTTTCATGGCGTAATTGGTGTATCAAATCCATTCCATAAACAGTTATGATTGGCGTGTCCAAGCCTTATATTGACTTTGTTCTTACAACAACGACAATATGTAGTGAGCTGAGTGGGTGGGCCATTGTTGCTTGGTCTAACAGATTTCATCTCTGTTTCACGCAAACTAATCTTGACTAACTCTATGGAGAGCCAACCCTTCAGGAATATTATCTCTAGAAGAACTCATGGTTCCTCCTACCTAACAAGAAGTTTTACACCGGCTAGAAGCTCGAGACATATTTGTCTATCTCCCTTCAAAGACTAGATTCAAGAGCCATCGAGATAAAAAGTCTAGTCAGTCTTCGGAAGAAGAGGATATCTCTGAACTCTCCGGTACAGAATCTCATGATGTTGATACTAAGGTAGGGGAGGCCAAAATTGTTAAACTTGAAGAATCTAAAAAAATCCCCAGACAAAGTCTTCGCGAAAAGAAAATTCAATAAAAGTTAAAAGACATCATTCAAGAAAACGAAGATATTTCCAAGGCAGTTGCTTGCCTAGAAAATAAAGGTGTTGAGCTCACTAAGTAATTTCCAGAGAAGATACTCATTGAATCCGATTCTACCCAGCCCAAGATGACTTGTTCATTCAGGATAATGAAGTCAATCCAGCTCAAAAGACCAATTCTTCAACCGCTGTTTCTTTTGAAGATGATTCTTCATCTAGCTCATTTGAGATACCTGATGGGGATGATTTCTCTTTTTACATTCGTAAGTTGCTTCGATCCACGATTATTATTGGGAAAAAGATGCAATATTTAAGGGATCAGAGGAATTTTTATAAAAATCAAGCTTCACAAGCAAAGTCAAGATTCGAGGAGCTAGAGGAAGAATTTTCTATGGTTAAAAGAGAAGTCGATGTTATCTATGAAAAGTTGGTTATTATTGAGGACTATCTTATGCTTACTGAAAAATACTGTCAAGAGGAAAGAGATCTCTATGCCAGACAAAATGCTACCAAGGATAAGCTTATCGCAACTTATAATGAGGGAAATTATAAGGTATCAGAATACTTTGTAAAATGCCTAAAGGATTTTGAAAGGGTTGTGAAGGAGAAACAACTCATCTTAACCCAAGCTAAAATAGATGAAAAATCCAATTGTTGAGGTTTATGCTGCTAAGTGTGTGGATAAATTAAATGCAATAGATGTGATAGTTAAATCCGACCTCATTATGGAAACTCACGAAAGTTACCCTGACTTGATTTTAGGTAGTTTCCGAGGACTTGTCCCCATCGAATATCGCCCCCATGGTACATCTTTAGATGATGATGAAGACGATTCACGAATGTTTATGAGATGCACCGGATTTTTAATTATGTCTTCATAATTCTTTTAATAGTTAAAAACCAACTTATGTTTGAAGATCCTTTAGGTCCAAAATAAATAGTTAAAGACCAACTTTTATTGGAAGAACCTTTAGGTCCAAAATAAATAGTTAAGGAACAAATTTTGTTGGAAGACCCTTTAGGTTCAAAAGTAAATAGTTAAAGATCAACTTTTGTTGGAAGACCCTTTGGATCCAAAATAAATAATTAAATACCAACTTTTGTGGCAAAAGAACTTCATATATATATATATATATATATATATATATATATATATATATATATATATATATATATATATATATATATATATATATATATATAAACCGGCTAATAGGTCACCTCGTTAAAATATTTTTGCGCCACTAGGGTATGAAAGAGTATGCCACCGATATTTTTAATAGAAAACGTATATTTTTTGCATTTATTCTAAATACAACTTAAGGTGTTCAATATTCCATGGATGTCAAAGATTTCTTCTTTATTTGTCCTTGATTCTACACGTTCCAGGCTTTACCCTTTCAATAACTTCATACGGGCCTTCCCGGTTACGCCCTTATTTTCCAAGGGATTTTTATTTTGTATGGAGGAACATTTTTCTCAAAAGTTGCTCTTATATCTTGAATTCTCTTTATTTAACTTTGGAGGCATATCTACTTTGCATCAGTGGTTGGTAGTGTAAAGAATTTATCTGTGTCCGTCTTCTTTTTTCCTCATCAATCCCGACTCAACTTCTCTGTTTTCATCATTAGATTCCTCAGAGTATGTAGCAACACGATGCGACTGGAAAACTGCTTCAGATGTTACTACTACATCCATTCCATACACCAATGCAAATAGAGATTCTAAAGTTACTGTCCGAGAAGTTGTGCGATATACCCAAAGAACTTTTTGCAAATAATCTGGCCATTATTCTGATTTCCCTTCAATTTTTTCTTTGGCCCGTCGAGGACTACTCGATTAGTAACTTCGGATAGTCCATTTGCCTGCAAATGAAATGAGCCAAAAATCATTGTTGTATTCCTCGAGAAACACAAAAATATTTCAAGTCTTTATTATCAAATTGTGGTCCATTATTAGTAGTGATCTTCATTGAAACCCCAAAACGACAACAAATATTTGAAGTGATAAACTTAATTACATCTTTAGCCTTTGTTCCAGCTCATAGTTCTGCTTTTACCCATTTTGAGAAATAATCTACTGCCATAATTATTGTTTGTCGTCCTCCAATAACCATAGGTAAAGGCCCAGCAAGGTCAATACCTCATCAGTCAAATTACAATGCTTCAAATATGCTTTCAAGAGGGACCTCTGGTTTATGAATTATGTTAGAAAGTCTTTAACAAGTATCACATCGTTTGACCAAATATTTAGCATCAAAAGATATCTTAAGCCAATAATATCATGCCAAAAATACTCTTTGTATTAAGCTTTGTACCCACAGTGTGCAGACCCTTCTCTATCGTGTAACTCTGATAATATCATATGTGATTCATATTTCATTAAACATCGGAGTAAAGGTATGCTAACAGATTTCTTATACATGATTACTCCAACGACCATGTAGCCATAAGATTTAATACGTATTTTTTGGACATCGATTTGTCAATTGATAATTCATTATTCTTTAAAAAGTCTTTGATATCTAGCCTCGAGTCATTTTTCCTTGCTAACTTATATTTAAAAATCCTCATCCACTTTTCCACCCACTTGTTTTGAATTTTTAATAATTGAAGGGCTCTCCTACATAATGATCCATGGATACTTATCTGAGTATGAAACAGTTGCTAAAGAGTCTACAACAACTTTTTCATCTCTTCAATCATGTTCGTATCAAACATTTTTAAGGCTATAGATAAATATTTTAATGCATTTAAATATTTAACTAAATAATCCTTTATTGCCTCGGACTGCCTATATGCATGGTTACGAGTAGTTGCAAATCAATTATCAGACTCACATTTTTAGCCTCACAAATTTGAGCAAGCTTCAAACCCGCTAGAGTCGCTTCGTATTCTGCCTCGTTATTTGTTGCTTTAAACTTATAACGGATAGCCTGATAAATGAAAATTCCTTATGGACAAATTAACAGCACTCCTTCCCTGCTTCCTAACATACTTGAACCCCAATCTACTCAAATTATCCACTCTGACTTGAAGTTTTCATCCATATCCATATCCTATTATTCATAATGAAATTATACTAAGAAATCTTCTAAGGCTTGTGTTTTAATTGCATTCATAGGCTCAAACTCAATATCAAACTCTCCTAACTCAACCGACCACTTGGTGATTGTTCCCCATATATTAGGTCGTTGAAGCATATTTTTTAACGGAAATGTTGTTCGTACAATGATAGAATGATCTTAAAAATACGTTCTCATTTTTTTAACAGCAATTACTAACGCAAGAGCCAATTTTTCTAACTTTAAATATCGTTTCTCAGCATCCAACAAACTTCTACTGATGTAATATACTGGTATTGGGAGGTTTTCTTCTTCTCAAATTAAAACAAAACTTACAGCATATTCCAATACCACCATATTAACATATAATTCCCCCCCCCGAACCGGTTTTATCAAGATTTCTGGTGATGAAAGGTATTCTTTAATTCGATAAAATGCCTCAAAATTTTTTTTTGTCCAATTAAAACAATTCGTTTGTCTTAATACTTGGAAAAACGGGCACATTTATCCAAAGAATAAGATATAAATTTATTTAACGCTTCCAACCTTCCTGTTAATATTTGTACTTCTTTAATATTCTCAGGAGGTGTCATCGTATTTAGAGCTTTCAACTTTATTAGATCGGCTTCAATCTCTTATTCACTAGCTATGTGCCCAAGAAACTTTCCTAATTGAACCCCAAACGTGCATTTTTCTGGATTTAACTTTAGACTGACCCTCTTTAAGTTAGCAAAGGTTTTTGTAAGATCACTAAAATGATCCTCATCCTTGAGACCTTTTACCAACATATCATCAATGAATACCTTAACATTTCGCCCAATCTGTGCTTTGAAAGTTATTTCACCAAATGTTGATAAGTTACCGCTGCATTTTAAAACCCAAATGCATTACTTTGTAGTAATGCGAAACTCTTTTTGTAATAAACGAAGCGCTCTCTTCATATTTTGGATCCATATTTATCTAATTTCATCCTACATATGAATAATAAAAGAAAGTAATCGGTTTCCTAACGTGGAATCTACCAACTGATCTATCCAGGGAACTAGGAAATGATCATTTGCATAAGCTCTATTTAAGTCAGTAAAATCTACACGCGTTCGCCACTTTCCATTTTTATTTTTGACCAACACTGGATTTTCCGTCCACAACGGATATTGAAATTTTTGAATATGCCCTACTCCAGATAAACAATAAACCTCTGCAAGTATCGCCTCAGAATTTTCTTGAAAAAAAGACATTCTTTTTTGTATGATTGGATGAACATTGCTCTTGATTTCCAATATATGATAAATTATTTGCACGGGCACATCGGGCACGTCCTCAGAACACCAAGAAAACATATCTAACTCAGCGAATAAAATTTCAATTACTTTCTTTCTTAAACTTGAAGACAAATTTATACCGATTTTGAAAACTCTACCATGTGGATATGTATGATATTTGAAATTTTCATCAGGAACCAAAAGATTGAGGGTCTCCCTCATATCATCAAAATGGATAGGTTCTGAGAAAGTCCCCTCTAATTCTTATGCTTTTTCCGGTTCACTCCTCCGAATTTGGTTGGAGGACAAAGCAATACGATAACATTCTCTTGCCATTTTTTAACTGCTTCTAAGTACTGGTGGACAATAGATATTCCCGGATGCATCTTGGATAACCAAAACCTTCCAAAGAGAGCATTATAAGACGGTGCATCTACCACAATGAATATTATAGTTCCTTCTTTTTTAAATGGCCCTCGACCCAATTCCAGCAGACTTTCAAACTCTCTAACGAATTTTTTGTAACCCCTGTAAAATCCACAATAGTCTGATCTGATCTTCGGATTATATGAGGGTTAACAATTTTTTATAAGTACTCATGAACAAAATGTTGACAAAATTTCCCGTATTAATCAAAACCATTTGCACTTCATAACCAGCTATCCCATCTGTAATTACTACAACATCTTCATGTGGTCCTGCCACATCTCTCATATCATCATCTTTAAAGTAAATTATTGGAGAAGGATTCTGATATAAATGCGATGAAACGCCTGCTTCAAGCTGAGTAGTAAGACTCACTATATGCCTTTTTTGTCAGTTATTCAAATTTCCTGCAACAGTATCACCCCCCAAAATAGCCAAAGATTTAAAAAATGCACATAAAACTAACCTTTATTCTCCGAATAATCTCTTAGACAGTGCTAATGTTGTTTATTCCCTCTTTTGGATCCAAGTATTCAGTTGAAATATAAAAATAATCAATCTTCTAAAAAATAACGAACACAGTTTCTTCCTTCGAATTTTCAAAAGCTTATTTAATCATCAATTTTTTTAGAATACTTTTTTACAAACGTAGTTAACTTCCCATTTTTCAATTAATGTTTGTATTTTTTAGAGCTACGCATTCCTTCGTATCATGCCCGACATCTTTGGGATACTTGTAATATCTACTATTTCTATTATCCCTTGGAGTTTGTATTAGCAAAGGCTTGTGAAACTTATTGACTCCGAGTTTTATCGAATATCGTTGCTACACACTCAGTTAAATCCGCAAAATGAGCTAGACAAATCTATTTATTTGAAATTGGCTTAGTATTTTGCTGCATACTATAAGCTTGTAAGTTCATCATAGGCCTCAAAGGAAATTGACTTGATACTTTAGGTTGCACATTTGTTCAAGGAGGCTGAAATATATTAAGAGATCTTTGGAACTGATTTTGTTCCAACTGATCAAAATAGCCTATTTATGACGTTTAAGTCTCCTCCACTAGTGCTGTTTTTTCAATTTGATCAAGCCAATCCCCAAATGCCATCGCTTGTCTTTCTGCCACAGGATCCTTCAATATTCATGGGAGAGGTCTTATACGAAAAGCTGCCAATGCCACGAAATCCTCGCAATATGTCATATAAAACGATTAGTATAGTTTTTTAAACTTTCCCCAACCTTTTGCTTACAATATATTATAGTATCTCCATTAGCCCGAAACCTTTTTCTTCTGATAAAATATTATCGGAAAATATTCCAGAACATATCAAATTTTTTGATATAAACCTTCAGAATTCGATTATACCACTTTGAAGCTGCACCCTTAAATGTTTGGGAGAACGCTCAACAAAGTGATTTAACATCATCATCAAAATTAATTATAATTTTTTTAAATTGTTCAATTTAGCTATGAGGATCCTAGGTTCCATCGAACGTTTCCAACTTTGAAATATTAAAATGCTTCGGTAGATTGCCAGAAAGTATTTCCGACGAAAAATGAGAAGATCTTTAATTATGACCAGTTTTTTAAACATTAGCCATGAGACCTTCATTTCCCATTGCATAAATACCTTCCTCAGATGGAATCATGAACTATTTTGTTTTTTTTTTGCGATAGATTTTGAATATATCTAACATGTTCATTCTTCTCATAATCCTCAAACCCCTTGTATTTTTTCCTTTAAATCCTTAGTTCGATGAGCCTCTCGAGATTATCTTTTATGCCTCTTTGAATATTTCTTGTTAGTAATCTTCTCCCGATGATAAACCATTTTTAGAGAAGATTCACTCGAATCATAGGATGAATAATCACTAGATTCAGATGATTCATAGTGATACATAGGCTCCATGTTCCTCCTTGGAGAATAACAGCTACACTTTTTTGTATATTTCTTATTATCAATTCGACGGTTTTCATTCAAATATTCCTTCTCAGTCACATTTTCCTTTCAAACCTCTGATCGGATATTTTTGAAAGTCATCGCAACGTATCTCTTGGAATTTAATTTTAAAATTTCTTCTAAAAGTTCTTTTTTTCGAGCCAACAAGATAAACCTTTATAATATTTTGCTAGCATATTGATCGTCGTGTTGTTGTTCAATTTCCATATTATTTCTGATGAGGTTCCCCTCGAATTATTTTTCAGTCGTCAAATCATTATTCACATCCAATTTTTCTCGAATTTCTATCACTAATTTTTTTCAAAATCACAAAAAAGGGTTTGGAAACAATTCTGGGTACTAAACTGTTTCCCACGAACGACGCCAATGATCATTCCTCAAATCTTTAAGAGAGGATTCGTGAGATAAAAAATGTTTGGAGGATCAATTTAGACAATAAAAGATATTTTAGAGAGAGAAGTTTCACAATTTAAGGAGAGAAACTCACAAGCAATGATTCTCTAATTATATCTCAATCATCTTTCCCCAAAAGAGGTGGTGTACTTTTATAGTATATTTGTTGGGTCCCACCTTTCTAAACACATTATTAATTGTGGTCCCTTCGTTAAGTTTATTACTTATTACAAAATAGTCCAATCATATTACATCGTTTTCAATTATTTTAAGAAGTTTTCTTTATGCCAACTTACACCCTTAATTTATTAATATCTTCTAGTTGCATAATTCTTTCATTGTCAGTTATAACAACCAATATCAGTGGTTGCATCTTCAACATTGGACCATTGGAATTTTTGTAGAAGATTTGAATGATCTAAAATAGTCATGATTTTCTTTATGTAGTTGATAGCATAGTTGGGAGAGTTAACACTCCCATTGAATTCCATATTGTTCCTTTGATGCCATATAACCCAGATGGTAATAACAAGAATAATGGTTTGTACATGTACATCATTTGGACTGGACAAGAACCAACACTTTAATATATGTGTAGTACTCATGAAGCTTTATAATTTGATAGTGAATATACTAGCAAGGTAAGGCCAAATAGACCAAGTATTAATCCATAAAACGAAAAAATGATTTGTGGATACAGTATTATCATAAAATCGTCACTTAGATTCAAGAGTTATATGTATTTTCTGAATGTTAGCGTTAGTTGAAATCTAGTTATTGATATTTATCTAGACCAAAAAATAGCATTTAGATGAAGTTATATTATTCCACAGCTTTTTGAAAAGAGAAGATTGGTTGTTTTTGTTTCATATATGGTTCAATGTTTCTTTTATGTTAAAATTTCCATCTTTAGTGAGAAACCAAATTATAGAGTAGAGTCATATTCATTATATTTTATAGTTGTTTTAATGATTTTCTAAATATCGGAGGGAGGTGATTTTATTTCTCAACTTGTCCATGTTCCATCTATTATTGTCCCAGATGTAATTGGCCTTGTCTATTGTATACTTACTGCTATCATTCCTATCATCAAGAATAATAAATAGACATGGACTACACCATCTGTCTAGCCAACAGTCCATCTCACATTGGCCCAATTTCCAGACAATATTTAGCTAAGTTTTTAATGCTTGATGACCTTTTCCATGTCTGAGACTTAATATTAGATAATGTATCATGTAAATGGTATTTATCTTTACATAAATATTGTGGAGAAACTTAGGCCAAAGGGATTTATTTTCCTTGAATCTAAGCCACAACTTATAAGAAAATGTAGTCTGAATGTCTGTAAGTTTCCTGATATTAAGGCCACCTTCACCAAAGGGCCGACAAATGTTCAACCAGTTTGTCCAATAAATTTTATTAATATCACGAGTTGATCCCCAAAGAAACTTGTTAAATATTTTTTTCAATTTTGTTGATGATATTGTTAGGAAAGAGACAATTTTGCATCCAATACAATAGAAAGGCCATCAAGACAGAATTTATTAAGGTAATTCTCTTTCCACATGAAAGATGTTTTCCATCCCAATCATTTATTTTGTTTTTAATTTTGTTCAACAAGGGTTTATAATTGCAGGACATGCTGTTGGTGTTGAGAGTAATACATAAGTAGGCTTTGAAGAGTAACTCGTCCCTGGACTATCGACTTTGGTGACAGATAGTCCCTAGACTTTCAAAAGTCTGTTCGTAGTCCCTGGACTACCCAGTTTGGTGACATATAGTCCTTGGACTTTCAAAAGTCCGTTGGTAGTCCCTGGACTATCTAGTTTGGATAAATTTCGTCCAATACACATGTTTATTAAGATGACTAACTTTATCAAAAATAGAAAGTCAAAGGACTAAATTTATTGAAAATGAATAGTTGAAGGACTATCTGTCACAAAAATTGATAGTCAACACATGCAAGAGGATTACCTTTATCCAAACTGGATAGTCCAGGGACTACGAACGGACTTTTGAAAGTCCAGGGACTATCCGTCACCAAATGCGATAGTCCAGGGACTAATTACTGTTCAAAGTCTACATAAGTATATAGTAAGAAGGCTGCTAGTATTACAACCATACTGAATATCTAAAGAGGATCTTCTATAAACGAGGCTATTAGAGGTGATAATATTTGTTTTGTTTTTATTTATAACATGACCATAGATATATTGATATATTTGTAAGAATGAGCCAACGTCTCAATAGCAAATAGGACAATATTAATAAATATTAGAACATCATCTGCAAATGCCAAGCATGGGATGTTAATGTGACTTATAGAGCTGAATTTCATAGTTTTATTACTAGTAACTAAGCTGCTAAGCCCTCTTGTTAGCACATATTCAGCAATAATAAATAGGCTTGGGGAAATATGATCCCCTTGTATGATGTTTCTCATAATTTTAGAATAACCTTTAATATTACCATCAATGAGAGTAGATACATACACAGACTTTATCATTCTTTCAATTAGTTTGATAAAGTTAGAACAAAATCCAAAATAACTAAGAACCTTCAATATAAATCTATGTGATATCTTATCAAAGGCATTAGTCATGTCCAATTTGTTCATAATGTTTCCTGCTTTGGTCTTTCTATTTAGGTCATGAACAAGTTCCTTAGCAAGCACAATGTTGTATTGAATGGATCTGCCAGGAATAAATCTACCATGGACTTTAGAAATACTTTTAGGAAGAAACTTGACTAATCTATTATTTGGGAGCTTCAATATGATTCTATTCATTAAGGTGCATAAACTAATTGGCATGTAGTCTGTCCTAGTAGTAGGGTTGTTAGATTTGGAGATAAGACAGATTCCAGTGGACAAGATACCTTAAGTAATAGGCTAACCCATGAGAAATGATTTCATATAATTCTTAATGATACTCCAACATGTTTGAAAGAAGAAACTATTAAAACATCAATTCATGTTGCACTAGAGGGGCTGAGACTAGAGATGACATCGTAGATTTTATCTTTAGAGAGAAGAGCCATAAGATATTTATCATCTTCATAATTTATTAGATTAGGGGGTAGAGTTAAAAATGATGTTATTCATTATAACATTCTCATCAGTAGCATTAAAATAGGGAAGCCTAGTTAATATGTCTTTAAAATAAGAATCAACAGAATTTGCAATCAAGGTAGTATCAGTGATCCAATCAGTATTATCCCCTATACTTGTTTCTTCTTCTCTTCTTCTTAACATATCTATGATAGGTAGCTATGTTTCTATCCCCATCTTTAAGCCAATTAGTGTAGCACTTTTGATACTAGTAAGATTCCTCTTTAGTTAAGGTTTTCAGGTATAAGGCATTAACTTTCAAAAGATTTATTTTGTTCTGAGGATTATTTGATTCGTGGTATGCCAATTCAAGTCCCTTAACAGATTCTTCAGCCTCCAAAACCTTGGCAAATATATTACCAAAACATAGTTTGTTCCATGATTTAAGAGCCTCATTTAGCCTATTTAACTTTTTCTAGAAGATATACATAGGGTACCCAATCATCTGTTCATTCCAACTTAGTTATATAATATTTAGGAAGTCATGATGCAAACATCACATGTTAAGAAACTTGAAAGAACTCTTAGGATTGTTAATACTATTAGATACAGAGAACCTTGGTTTAAGTAAATCATTTTATCCAAGCAGAATTATAGAGAGCACGATCGAGTCTTTTCTATTTAGATGTATTGGTCCAAGTGTATTTAGTACCAGCATAGCCAGCATCTTCAAGAAGACAATTTCCAATTGCATAATTGATTCAATACTATTAAGGCAATTAGTAGTACAACCAATATGCCCATCATAGGAAGTTATAACATTAAAGTCGCCAATTATAATCCATTCATTGGTTGTAATTAAGATATCTTTGAGATGATTCCAAAGCTCAAGTTTATTTACTCTTTTACATTTAGCATACACAATAGTAAATAATAAACTTTTAATCATTGTAGAATGATAAATTTCAGCATGAATATACGGTTGGTGATGCGCAATAAAATTTATCTTGAAATCACTATACCATAACAACCAAATTTTGTTATTCATATTAACTTTATAGTTCTTAAATCCAAGCTTAAAAGCAATCAGATCCATGTTCTCAGGCTTGATAAAGGGTTATTGTAATGAAATTAAGATAATATTTTTTTTAATTTTAATAGATTTCAGCATTCTTTGAGAAGTTTTGTTGTCTATACCACGAATGTTTCAATTAAGGATCTTAATTGTTATAGATTTCTTAAGTTGAAGGTCTAATAGGTTCTTTATGCTGCAGATACTTAACTAACAAGGTATCCTTCTTTTTCTTCCCTTTTACTCCTTTAAGTTTTTTTGTTAAGCATACCTCGAAAACTTTTGTCAATGTCTATTCTATGCTTTTTTGGAGATATTGGCAAGCTACCAATGTTATGTTAATATGGCGAGTTGTTTTCTGATTCAAGGCTTTCATAATCAATTGAATAAGTGAGGTTATATCCAAATTCAAAGGCTTGAATGGCTTCAATAACATCATCATTTCCAAGAGAGTTATGAAACTTTTGGTGAGCAATATTGTTTTCCTTAAAAGCTTCTCATATTTTTGTTTTGGATTTGTTGTGGTTAGCTTGGAAATGACCAATATTTGTACTGTTATGTATTCTGTTCTCCATAATATATGTTGTCTCCACGTTTTCTTTTAACTCTAGGCTCATTAATAGTGTCTAGTTTTTCATCCTTGTGATTCTTAATAATTATTGATTTGATCTTGGGTATCTCATTCTCTTTTGACTCATAAACTTTATTATAAGTTAAGTCTTGTTTATAAATAGTGGTATTGGGTTGAGTCTTGTAAGCAGAGTTTTGCAAGTCTCTTGTTTATGACCAATATGGCGATAGAAGTTTCAATAATGAGGTAAGGCCTTGTAGCTTATGGCAAGCCAACATCCATCGTTTTCTACAAACCCCACCCAAAGATGGTATGAATTTTTATGGTTAGATCAAGTTCAACCTGGATATAACAAGAGTTTTATTATACTTTTTTTTGTCTGTGATCCAGATCTTAAGTGGTTGACGTATTGTTGATGCTATAGTCTGGATGTTACTTTCATTATAGAGAAATTCATGAAGGTTTGATATCCTAATCCATATCGGGTGATAGGACATCCATAGTTAGGATTGAATGAGGTAGTCCATTTTAATAACCTCACTGAATACTCACCTAAAGACCAAACATTCTTGGTCCAAAGTTTGTATAAATCAACTCTTAATGAAAATTATATCATTACATACCTTATATTTTAAGACGGTAAGATTATTCTCTCACAAATTTCATGGAATCCAAAAAAATGTTTTATAATTAAGAATTTAGGCATACCTTTGTAGAATTTGTCTATTAAGCTGAATTTAATATTCAGCATCAACTATTGCCCTTCTATAAAAACTGTAATGATATATGGTCGATTTTCTCTTAATTGACAAAAGGTACAAATTAAGGGTAATCCTTGGCCTAGTATTTTCATTTTTGTTCCTTAAATGTTCTTGCCGATTCATCTGTAAATTCTTTTTCTCTTAAATCTATGTTTTGTCTATTTTGTGCTCTAAGTGAAAAGAATTCTAAGATGAAGACAGTATCGTTGTCTTGTATTCTAAATCTTGATGGAAAAGAATTCTGAGATGCAGATATAATCACTTGAGTGTTATCTCGACGAAAGATTATTTTGGACGTTTATTTGCCCCACCTTTTTCAATTCCGAATAATTGACAAGTAGCCATTTGTGCTGATGAAAACCAGACAAAAAAAACTTGATCAAGATCAAAATTCTTGATCAACTCTTGGAGCATAACCGGTTTATAAATGATTTTTGAGAAGGATATTCAATTAAAACTTTTCCATAGTATCGTTTCAAAATAAATTTACATTTAGTATTTCGAGGCCTTTGTAAACTGCCCAGCTGCTGTGTATACAAAGTATTTCGAGGCCTTTGTAAGCAAACACCTGAAACCACTGGATCCATAAACACGAAGAGTAATGGCTGATGCTATTGCTCTTGTAATTAAAACACTTGGAGATTTACTTATAAAAGAAGCTGTATTTCTGTCGGAAGTCAACGATAAAGTGGTGTTATTACAAGCCGAGTTAGTCCGGCTGCAGTGCTTTCTGCAAGACGCAGAAGTAAAAAAACATGACAGTTCTAGCATAAATAACTTGATTTCAGAGCTAAACGAAGCTGCCTATGATGCTGAAGATATTCTCGAATCTTATATTATTAAAGTACAATCAGCAAAAGGAAGAGGTTACAGACCTTTTCGGAAAAGGTTTATTGAAACTCTAACAAAACGCCGTGTTAGAACTAACATCGAAGCGATCACTGTCAGACTTTCTCAAATAACAACGAGTTTCACAACCTACGGTATACTACAGTCGCAACTTAACCAAACATCCATTAGTTCTGTACAAGATAGGCCACCGAATGAAAGAGAGACTTTCCATCATGTGGTTGAACAAAATCTTATTGGGTTGGAACATACTGTTGAAGAATTGGCTTTCAAATTGCTGGATAATGATAGAAAGTATGAAGTTGTTTCGATTTGGGGCATGAGCGGTGTAGGAAAGACTACTCTAGCCAAACAAATTTACAATCACCAAGAAGTAAAAAATCATTTTACTCATTTTGCTTGGGCATGCATTTCCCAACGATGTCAAACTCGGTCACAATTGGAAAAAATGTTATCAGGGTTCTCCCCTTCAGCGGATAGAGAGAGAATTAAAAATTTGGAATTTGGAGAAGTAGCAGAAGAACTCTATACATTTATGAAAAATAACAAATGTTTGGTGGTTGTTGACGATATCTGGAACGCTGAAGATTGGGAGCGATTACAAATTGCCTTTCCATGTGAATCTGGTAGTAAGATACTACTCACTTCTCGTAACAAAGATTTAGCTTCTTCGGTCCATGTAGATCGACGTGGTTTTCTTTACAAGTTAGAGCCTCTACCGGAAGAAGAAAGTTGGGAGTTATTCCAGAAGATAGCATTTCCGAAACAAAATAACGCAGGTAAGTTTGGTTTGTCTTTTGTTTACAATAAAAGTAGCACTTTTAGTTTTAGGTATGTCTTTTTTACTCTTTTCAATTGGTTCGTTCAATATTCACGGTCTTATTAACCTATTTAGGCTTTTTAAATCTAAACAAAAATTTAACTAAAATCAAACTTCATCACTCTTTTTTGGTATAGCAGTTGTCGGTCAATTAATAAAAAACTTTTGGACATTTTCCTAGAAAATATTTAAACAAAATATAATAACTCACACAACAAACGAGATAACAAAAGAGAAAAGGTGGTGGATCGACAAAAAGAGCCATCACCCAAAGCAAAGCATAGGTGAGGTCAAGCACAAATACCAACTTGAAAAATTAATAAATTATTAGTACTAAGTAAACCTATCATAGAATGTTTGAGCCATTGAATTTGTAACGTATGTTAGAGAAAGTGCGATGGAAAATTACCGATAATAAATGTTTTAGAAGAATCTCGTGTTTACTCAAGAACTAGATGTGATAATTCACAACACATAAATCTAAAACACCAAAGGTAGCTAATAGCCGAGTACATAGGTGTCCAAAAGGCGACGGTTAGAAGGCAGATGGACCAGTTAGAGGTGGGATAGCTTAAGCTTATCGTTTGAGACTCCCAAATGAGAAGATAGAATAAACACTCATGACTCAACTAAGAGATGATTAGTATATTCGGTGTAATTTTTGCATAGAGCGCCACATGGAACTGTGTTATAATCCCTTGTGATTAACTTATATTTGGTAGTAAGTCTTCTTGAATGGTCAGTTAGACAATGAAAGATTGTACGTAGATGTTGTATTTGTTTCAAAACCATAGTGGTCCAAGTGACTTGAGAGGCGGAAGGAACGACGATATGATAGGTGCTATTAATATTAAAAATTCTACTTTTGTTTTTAAGAATTTAAATTTTAGCATCCTCCATATCTGAATGAGTAAGGATTACATTAACTATGTTACCGATTTCTTGAAGATGTAAATGGTGAGATCTTCTACAATAACGAATTCGAATGAGCAAGCTCCAAACGTCATTGGAAATAATATATGTGATTTTATTATTGTTTTTATTATAGCATACAAATAATACTAGAACTGAAACGGTTAACTAAAAAAGTAGAGAATAGTCAGGCATTATACGAGAGGGAGGTGAAGTTGTCTTTTTTTTTATTTTAGATTTATATAATTTAGCAACAATGGATCTTAGATTAAGGATTTTCCTCCACGACCAACTATTGGAGGAACCAGTAGAGAGTTCCTCCATAAGTTTTTGTTATTAACATTTTTTTATTTAATCCAATCACACTATATTGAAGAGCTTTTTCTAAGAAATATTGCCCATATGTGTTTAAGGCAATCCGTCTGATTCCAGATCTTAAGGTCTATAATCCTAAGACCACCATTCTATGAGGGAAACATAATTTAGGTCCAAACTATTTTGGAAACATATATTTTCATTTTAGGGCTCGATTAGAGGAAGCGTCGAAACAATTGAGAAAGCTCTTTTAAGACGCACACGAGGAGGATGAACATAAAAGACCAATAGACTTGGTCGATAAAAATAATATCATTAATCATCGAGAGCCTCCCGACATAAGATAAATGTTTAGATGTCTAGAAGTTAATATGTGCAGTGATCTTATCGAAGAGAGGTCTACTGTCATTGTAGGAGAGTCTGGATGTGATCATAAGAACACCTAAGTCAAGGATGGGGAGAGTGCCCGTATTGAAGCCAACTTAATTAGCTTTAGACGGAGGTTTTAATTAATCCCAAAACGGAAAATTTGAATTTTTCACGGATTAATCTAAAAGCCCGAGAGGGAAACAAATTCTTTGAGACCCTCCTTAATCATAATAATATAGTTAGTGTAGGCACACAAAAAATATAATATTGTTAGTGAAGCAGAGATTGATGATCGGAGCTTGAAAGAGGGGTCATATATTTTCTCTTACAGGACACGAGAGAGGACGTACATGACTAAGATGAAGAGAAAAAAAAGGTTTATTTTTCAAACTTCTCTTTTTCTTTTAAAGGAACTAAAAGAGTTAACCTTGATATTAACCGTGTAAGAGGGGGTGGAGATACATTCTATGATTCATGAGATCATTTAAAGTGAAAAATTCAGAAATACGAGAAATTCCAGGAGAATGTGTCAACGGACTTTAGTGTGATAACCCTGAAAAATTTCCCAAGAAATGAGGATGTTATCCGAGATATTACGTCTTGGGATAAAAGAAGACTTGGATGAATCAATAAGGGGGGATGGGGGAAGGGATCTGTTAATTCTTTTACCGTGGATTTTTAGATGACTAGATAAAATTGTAGCATGTAATGGATCAAAATTCAAAGGGAGACGAGTGGCTGTCCGTTTTGCGAATGAGGCTGATTTGGTTTTTATTCCAATTTGGGTCCATACAGTTGCTAAGGAAGAAACCATAGACTATTTTACAAATTCCATTACTTGTGATAGACCACGAAGATTCAAAGATGCTTGAACTAAAACCATCAGGACCTAAGGTGTTGTTATTGTTGATACTAAATAGGATCCTCGTTATCTCATCCTCACTGGTGAGTCACGTCATTCGAATCTTATCTGAGTATGACAATTTGGAATATATGAGGTTGTTGATACGAGATAGACTTGATAATTTATGTAGTATTCTGACAAAGGAGGTTAAAGAAGCGGTTGCCAAAGATATCGGTAACACCTTGGATAAAGGTGCATGGTTTACCAAGGTAGTCATTTTTTGAGACGATTTTATTCCATGTGATATGAGATTTAATATTGTTGTAGAAGAATTTAGAGTTGCGGTCGCCTAACTTGAACCAGAGTTTATGAAATTTCTGCTCGAGGAAAGATTCCTCGGCTATACTAAGGAAAATGAATTTCTTAGACGTATTGATCTCAGCTTTATTACGGTACAGATTAAGAGGGTAGAAGGATCTCAGCTTTATTAAGGTACAAATTAAGAGGGTAGAAGAAAGCGTGTGCTTGAAAGCTAAGAGACCCTTTCATTGATGTCACTCCATTCTGCGAAGGCATGTTGGATTTGACTCAACTTAGTGAGGATGATTGACATGTCAGAATTATTGATTGGAAGATTCCAGGTAGTGGCAGTAACATAATTACATTTTTAGTGAGATTGCCACATGTTAAACAAGAAAAAAGGTTTTTTTGGCGATGTATCAGAGGGCTTTGAGAAAAAAAGTGATTTCGGTATGATATTAGGTATAAAAGTACCTATAATGGGAAAAGGAGTTGTAGAATAAATTATCTCTGTTGTGAATGAGTCGAATAGTGCCTTGACAGTGTACTGTGTCCGGCAGTTCGAATAGTGCCTTGACAGTGTACTGTGTCCGGCAGGACAGTTTTGTGTTGTGATAATGATATTGTCCAATCACTTCAAAAGAGCTAGTCCAGTGGTATGAGCCCATTAGGCCCATAGTCTAGTAAGTCTATTAATTCCCTATAAATAGATTACTAGGGCGACACAAAACATAATCTGAAATCTGTAACCTTTTCTATCATAGTGAAACTCTTTTCTCTGGCGGCGCCCGTGGACGTAGACAATTGTCGAACCACGTTAAATCCTGTGTTTCATTTAAATCTTTCATTCGCATATATTCTGTGCTTGAGCCATTTAGTGATAATTGCATAGTATTTTATAACAAAATTTGTATCAGAGCCACGTGGTGAAATTAGGGCTTTTGCAATTAGGGTTTCACAATGGCGTCTACAGCAACAAAATACATGATTGAAAAATTTGATGGGGGATCCAGCTTTGCGTTGTGGAAGATTAAACTGAAATCTTCATTGGTACTGCAAGGGCTGTGGAGGGCTGTGGAGAATAAGTTACCAGAAGAGATGAAAGAAGAGGAGAAACAAGATCTTCAAGAAAGGGCTTTATGCTGGATTTTAATGAGTGTGAAAGATAATGTGCTTCGCGAGATTAGTGGTGAGAAGACTGCTGCCTGCGCATGGAGAAAGCTAGGAGATCTTTACTCAGATAAATCAGTAGTAAACCGATTATATTTGAAGAAACGTTTGTATGATTTCAGATTGAAAGAAGGTATGTCCATAACAGAGCACCTAGATAATTTTAAATCAATTATAATGGACTTGGAGAACATAGATATAAATATTGAGGATGAGGATCAAGCTTTGTTTGTATTGAGATCGTTACTAGCTCCCTATGAAAACTTCGTAGATACCATTATGTATGGTAAGGATAAGTTATCGCTAGCAGATGTCAAAGGGGCACTGAAATCAAAAGAGATGAGACAGTTGCAGCCAGACAATCAAGCTGAAAGGGAAGGTCTTATGACTAGGGGAAGATCTAAAAGCAAAGCGAGTTCTTTAAGAAGGAAGAACTTGAGGTCCAAGTCAAGGGTGAAGCACTCAAACTGTTATGAATGCGGTGAGCAGGGTCATTATAGGAGAGATTGTCCGAAACTGAATGGTAAGAAGGGAAATCAAAAGGAAAATGCAGCAAACATTGTTGAAGGTGTGAACAATTCCGACGATAGTGAAAACAGTGGTAAAGGAGATGTATTGTCCGTGAGTTCAGACTTTGGGCAAAACTCTTGGGTACTTGATACTGGCGCTACATATCACATGTGTCAGTTCAAGCAGTGGTTTGATACGTACAAGCCAATGCAGGGAACTGTCTATTTAGGGAACAATCATTCGTTGACTGTTGGTGGTATTGGTAACGTCAGAATCAGAATGTTTGACGGGGTTGTTAGAATCTTGACGTGCTGGCATGTTCCTGGGTTAAAAAGAAACCTGATTTCTCTTGGGACTCTAGACTCTCGGGGTTACAAGTACCATGCAGAAAATGGTGTAATCAAAGTGACAAAAGGCTCAATGGTATGCATGAAAGGTAGTTTGCAGAAGGGTCTTTACATTCTCCAAGGGAGTGTTGTTATGGGCGATGCTGCAGTAGCATCATCATGGAGTAATAGCCAAAGTAGGCAGGATCAAAATAAGTTGTGGCATTGGCGTCTTGGTCACATGAGTGACAGAGGATTAGCTGTTTTGGGAAAGAGAGATTTGTTGAAAGGGTATAAAGCAGAATCATTGGGATTTTGTGAGCATTGTGTGTTTGGTAAACAAACTAGAGTCAAATTCAGCAAATCGGCTGTAAGAAAGACTAAAGGCACAGTGGACTACATTCACTCAGATCTTTGGGGTCCAAACAGAATTCCATCCAAGAGCGGAGCCAGATACTACATGAGTTTGATTGATGATTATTCAAGGATGGTGTGGGTTTACTTTCTGAAAACGAAAGATGAGGCATATTCAACCTTTGTCAAATGGAAGACGATGATTGAGAAGCAAACAGGAAGAAAAATCAAACGTCTTAGGACAGATAATGGGTTAGAATATTGCAGTCGTGAGTTCAACGAGTTTTGCGAAGCTGAGGGAATAGTGCGCCATCGCACTTGTTCTAGAACACCACAACAGAATGGAGTCGCAGAAAGAATGAACAGAACGCTTTATGACAAGGCACGAAGTATGCTCTCACATTCCGGTGTAGGAAAGGATTTTTGGGCTGAAGCTATCAATACAGCGTGTTACTTGGTGAATCGGTCTCCATCAACGGCTATTGATTGTAAAACTCCTTTTGAGATTTGGTCTGGATCGTCGGCTGATTATGAACATTTGAGGGTGTTCGGTTGTCCTGCGTATGCTCATGTGAGAGATGGTAAGCTTGAGCCGAGGGCAAAGAGATGCATATTTCTAGGATATGCTACTGGAGTGAAAGGATATAGGTTATGGTGTACCTCTCCAAAGTCTCCAGGTTTTATCATCAGTAGGGACGTTACTTTTAATGAGTTTGCTTCGATAGACAGTCAGAAGGAAGTAGGAGAAATGGTCGAATCAGGATCGGTTGTGAGTAAACAGGTGGAGCTTGAAGTAGAAGCACTTCCTAGCAGGTCCAATAATTCAAGTGGTTCTGAGGTGGATCCAGAATGAGGAGGTGAAGCGTCAGCATCAGATGATAGTGACGATGATGCGTCTGAACCAGAACAACAACCTTATAGCATAGCATTGGGCAGAGAAAGAAGAGATATTAGACTTCCAAAAAGGTATGTGAATCTAGTTGCATATGCTCTGTCAGTTGCAGAAGAAGTTGAGATGAAGGAACCTAGTAGCTACAAAGAAGCTATAGCAAGTTCAGAGGCAGATCGATGGATTAGTGCTATGGGAGAAGAGATTGAATCTCTTCATAAGAATCAAACATGGAAGCTTGTTGACTTGCCTAAAGGACAGAAGATAGTAGGCAGTAAATGGGTGTTCAAGAAAAAAGAAGGTAATCCAGGGGTTGAGGCATCTCGATTCAAAGCAAGACTGGTCGCTAAGGGTTTTACTCAAAGGGAAGGAATAGACTTCAATGAAGTGTTTTCTCCAGTGGTGAAGCATAGTTCGATTCGAGTTTTGTTAGCCACAGTAGTTTTGCAAGATTTAGAGCTTGAGCAGTTGGATGTGAAGACTGCGTTTCTACATGGTGAATTGGAGGAGCAAAACTACATGAGACAACCAGAGGGATTTATCGAACCTAATATGGAGGACAAAGTTTGTCTGCTGAAAAAGTCACTGTATGGTTTGAAACAGTCACCTAGGCAATGGTACAAACGTTTTGATACATTCATGGTGTCAAAAGGGTTCACGAGGAGTCCATATGATAGTTGTGTGTATCATCAAAAGATGTCAGATGATTTTTATGTTTACTTGTTGTTTTATGTGGATGATATGCTTATTGCTGCTTGTAGTATGTCACACATTGTGCAGTTAAAGAAGCAGCTTAGTGCCGAGTTTGAGATGAAGGATCTGGGTAGAGCAAAGAAAATTCTTGGTATGGAGATTATCAGGAACAGAAATTTAGGAACATTACACTTGTCTCAACGAAGCTATATTGAGAAAGTGTTAAAACGATTCAACATGTTTGATGCTAAAGCAGTTAACATTCCTTTTGCTACTCATTTCAAGTTGTCTGCAGTAGAAGCGGCCAAGGACGATGCTGAGTTGGAACAAATGTCGAAGGTTCCATATGCAAGTGCAGTTGGTAGTATCATGTATGCTATGGTATGCACACGTCCTGATATTTCACATGCGGTTAGTGTAGTTAGCAGGTACATGGGATGTCCTGGGAAAGAACACTGGCAGGCAGTGAAATGGATACTTCGGTATCTGAAGAATACTGTGAACGTTGGCTTAACTTTTAATAAAACCGATATTGGTGAATCGCTGAATGAGGTTGCAGGATCATTGGTTGGTTTTGTTGATTCTGATTTTGCAGGTGATATGGATAAAAGAAGATCTCTGACAGGATATGTATTTACTCTAGCTGGGAGTGCGATCAGTTGGAAAGCACAGTTGCAAGCTACTGTAGCTTTGTCTACAACAGAGGCAGAGTACATGGCGATAACAGAAGCAGTTAAAGAGGCAATATGGTTGCAAGGTTTGGTGGCAGATTTGGGCTTGGATAGGACTACTACAAAAGTGTTTTGTGACAGTCAAAGCGCCATACACCTTACAGGGAACCAGATGTACCATGAGCGTACAAAGCACATAGATGTCAGGTATCATTTTATTCGTGATATAATATCAAAGGGAATTGTTGATGTGAAGAAAGTGTCTACACATGATAATCCAGCAGATATAATGACCAAGGCAGTATCAGTTCGAAAGTTTAGGGAATGCCTAAACTGGATCGGTGTTCGCAGTATAGAGTGAATGCCTTAAGGGCATTTGGTGAGTCAGAAGAATAGAAGATTCTTTGTTGATAGTGAAGAAAAGATATTCGCCTCAAGGGGAAGATTTGTTGTGAATGAGTCGAATAGTGCCTTGACAGTGTACTGTGTCCGGCAGTTCGAATAGTGCCTTGACAGTGTACTGTGTCCGGCAGGACAGTTTTGTGTTGTGATAATGATATTGTCCAATCACTTCAAAAGAGCTAGTCCAGTGGTATAAGCCCATTAGGCCCATAGTCTAGTAAGTCTATTAATTCCCTATAAATAGATTATTAGGGCGACACAAAACATAATCTGAAATCTGTAACCTTTTCTATCATAGTGAAACTCTTTTCTCTGGCGGCACCCGTGGACGTAGACAATTGTCGAACCACGTTAAATCCTGTGTTTCATTTAAATCTTTCATTCGCATATATTCTGTGCTTGAGCCATTTAGTGATAATTGCATAGTATTTTATAACAATCTCGAAGGTTGTTGACAAGAACCCTATGAATCTTGGAGTATGTAGGGTTGTTTACTTTCTTGGTTGGCCAGGAAGACGGGAACGCAGTAGCCCTCAAGTCATTAAGCTAATAAGTGTAACAATAATTCCTCCGATCACTAGTCGAGAAAATATAGAGGTCTGAGCTTCTCCTTAGTTATCCAAGAAAACCATGGTCGTTAAAAAAAATGAATGTTCAGGGGGATCATTGAAGCTCTAGATAGCAGAAAACATCTCTTGAACTCGTTAGCGGCTGTCTCTTTAACCAAACCAACCGACACATAGAACAAAATGACATTCGTACAACAGTTGACCTACAGCGACTGTTTGTACCTTTTGACTAATATAACATGCTTTGATCCAAAAAATATATGAATATCTTCATAAACCCTTTCGGAAAGCATGCATTACCTTTGGCCGCCATAAATGATCAATATGTTTTTTTTGTCTTGGGTAATAGTATTCTTTTTGCTTTCGGTCTCCTACAATAACATTTTCTTGCTTTCGACAGAGGTTGTCTTTAGGTTCAAACATACATTTTTACACCTAAATCTCGTTCTCAACTCGTGTTCAAAAAAATTTGAACAGTTTTTACATCTACGTGTTTCTGGTTATCTATCTGGGACCATATACATATAAATATAGCCTATACGTAAGCATAAAATGAAGACAAATTTCAAAGCTAAGTTTGGAATTTTAATGAAAGCAATGTATTATTATTTTGTCGTGTCTCTTTCTGTATTTCGTAAGGTATAAATTATAGTACTTAATTGTTGATTTGCAGAGTTAAAAAAGAAAGAGTTAGGGGAAAAAATGGTTAGACATTGTGGGGGTTTACCACTGGCCATTAAAGTACTTGGAGGTCTACTTGCGAAGAGGAAAACCACTTGGGATTGGGAAATAGTGCATAAAGACATCGTGTTATATCCTCGAGGAAAATATAACTCTATCGTTTCTGCTGTACTATTATTAAGCTACGACCATTTGCCTATTAGGCTTAAACCATGTTTCCTTTACATGGGTATGTTTCCAGAAGATTACGAAATACCTATTCAAAAATTGATTCGCTATTGGATTGCTGAAAATTTCGTGGTTGGTACCAGTAACACAGTCGAGGTGTAAGAAATACTCATCGGATTTCTTACTTAACTTATTGAACCATGAAGTTAAATCATCCTATAATAATGCGGAATAAATACTTACAGGATGTAGACATTCTTTGATCTTCAGATTCCTGACTTGAAGCGGATGATCCGTGATCCTTTGCTAGGTTATCGATTCTTCTAAGAGATGGCAACCAAAACACACTTTTGTAATTGATTCGAATGAAGAATCAATTTGTTTTTCTTAAAGGATTTTTCTCTCTGTATTTTATCTCGTGTCTTTAAAGAATGAGGAACTCATTCTTATATAGAACTGAAGTGAGAAAACGGTTCTTCTCTTTTTAACCGTTTGTAACTTCCAGACGGTTACTTAATGAAGACCAGTCCTTATTAAATTGCCACCCTTAGGGACCATAACCCGGTATTATTTTGTTTTACAAAATAACCCCAAAACTTTACGTTTTGCTTAAGTTGTTTATTTCCGAATCCAATCCTTCACAGTATTCAGAATTAAACCTGGTATCTATACAATTACCTCCATGATACATATTTTATCTACTAGTCCGTTCTTTTCTTTATGATTACTTTTATTGGACTAATATTAACGATAGTCCGATACATCGATAAAACATGTGACGGTCCAACTTAATGGAGAAATTCCAACAATCTCCCACTTGGATCATCATATGCTACTATAGGATGTATCCACTTAATGAACGTTCTTAATTTCTATCGTCACATAGATAACCTTAACAATCCCGTAAATGACCATTAACGACATAGGACTAAAGTCATCATCAATGCATTTCAAGCCGCAAATAGATGCATCAGTAATCACGATATCGCAACAATCAACTACATGGATCTATCATGGTGCATAGCATAAGAATAATATGAAATGTAATCTTACATATCTATTCTTAACTAGTCCCACTTAATTGGAGGTCTACTTACAGCAGAGTACGAGTAATCAAAGATAAGAGCACACTGAAAACTTATATATAAATATGTTTGCATTAATGACCTTAAGTTCGCGAATATCATAATACAAACAAATTTAATAGCTTAATACAAACTCCCACTGAAACTAACAATCCTCTAAGTACACAACACCATGTTAATGGTGTGTTCAATAAAAACTTTAGGTACTAATGCCTTCGTAAGAGGATCTGCTAACATCGAGTTTGTCCCTATGTGCTCCACACTGATTTGACCACTCTGTACTCTCTCTTTAACAGACAAGAACTTGATATCTACATGTTTGGACTTAACCGAGCTCCTGTTACTGTTTGAATACTGAACTGCCGAGTTATTGTCACAATATAATCTAAGGGGTCTTTCTATCCCCTCTACGATTCGCAGTCCCGTGACAAAATTTCGCAGCCAAAACGCCTGATTGGATGCCTCGAAACAAGCAACAAATTCCGCAGCCATAGTGGAAGATGCAATGAGTGTTTGTTTAACACTGTTCCATGATATTGCACCTCCCGCTAAAAGGAATATAATGCCTGAGGTTGAACGACGAGAATCCTTACATCCAGCGAAATCCGAGTCGGAATACCCTATGACCTCCAGTTTATCCGACTTCTTATATGTTAACCTGTGATGTTTTGTTTGTTGCAAATACCGGAGAACTCTTTTGACTGCTTTCCAGTGTTCCATCCCCGGATTACTTACGTATCTCCCTAATACACCCACCACAAAAGCAATATCTGGCCGTGTACAAACTTGAGCATACATCAGACTTCCAACAGCCGAAGCATATGAAACCTTTTGCATTTCCTCAATCTCAAGTTTTGTCTTTGGGCATTGCTTAAGGCTAAACTTTTCACCTTTTGATATAGGGGTTTCCTTTCATTTGATGTTAGCCATCCCGTAACGTTGTAACATACTCTCAATATACGCCTTTTGTGATAAACTCAAAATTCCATGGGATCGATTCCTATGAATTTGAATTCCTAACACAAATGATGCATCACCAAGATCTTTCATATCGAATTTGTCCGAAAGAAATTTCTTGGTCGTATGTAACAATTCCTTATCGTTTGTGGCCAATAAAATGTCATCAACATACAGCACTAGAAATATGAATTTACTCCCACTGAACTTTTGATACACACAATCCTCCACTGAATTTATCTCGAAACCAAATGAGACAATAACTTCAAGGAATTTGTGATACCACTGTCGAGACGCTTGCTTGAGACCATAAATAGATTTCTTCAGTTTACATACCGTCGACTTTGGATCACCAGAGACAAAGTTTTCAGGTTGTAACATATAGATCGTTTCCTCAATGTCTCCATTAAGAAAAGCGGTCTTTACATCCATTTGATGGAGCTCAAGGTCGAAGTGTGCAACTAATTCCATGATTGTCCGAAAAGAATCCTTCGAAGAAACTGGAGAGAAGGTTTCTTTAAAGTCAATCCCTTCACGTTGAGTAAAACCCTTAGCTACAAGTCGCGCTTTATACCTCTCCACATTACCCTTAGAATCCCGTTTGGTTTTAAAAATCCATTTACAACCAATCGGTTTCTTTCCCTCAGGTAATGGAACAAGCTCCCATACCGCGTTATCTTGCATTGATTTAAACTCTTCGTTCATTGCTTTAATCCATAAGTGAGAATCAGAACTTTTCATGGCTTCACGAACACTTAAAGGATCGTTTTCTGTTGAACCATAAAATTCTTCATGTTCTTGAAGATACACTATATAGTCTGAAGATATAGCGCTCTTTCTTTCTCTAGTAGATCTACGCAAAGGCATAATTTCTTCATTTTGCACTTGAACTTCTTGAGGAGGTAGAGTTTGATCTTCTTGAACAACTTCATTTTGCTCCATTGGAACAGCATCCATAGGAGGAAGATTAACATCATCTTGAGTATCTATATGTTCTAACGAATCTGAAGTGATGATTGGCCTTCTAACTACCATATCATCATCTGACACTATAGTATCATTGTTAGAACCTTCATGAATCTCTATTGATTCTTCCTCAAAATGAATGTTCGTTACTAAATTCTTCCCCCCAAACTCTATATCCTCAAAGAATTTCGCTGTACTCGTCTCAAATATATTCTTTGTGGAAGGATCATAAAACTTAAAACCCCTACTGTGCACGGGATATCCGATGAAATAACTACTAACCGTTTTGGAGTCCAATTTCTTTTCATTCGGCCTATAAGGCTTCGCTTCAGCTGGACATCCCCAAACATGTAAATGTTTTAAACTAGGTTTACGCCCAGTCCAAAGTTCATACGGTGTCTTAGTAGTTGCTTTCGTCGGAACTCTATTAAGTAGGTAGGTCGCACATTTTATTGCTTCTCCCCAGAGTGATATATGTAATGTTGAATGACTAATCATACTTCTTACCATATCCTTCAATGTACGGTTTCGTCTCTCAGATACTCCATTCATGTTGGGCGAACCCGGCATTGTATACTGAGGGACTATGCCACACTCTTCTAGGAACTTTGCAAACGGTCCATGACGTTGTTCACCTGAACCATCATATCTCCCGTAGTATTCACCACCACGGTCCGATCTGACGCACTTAATGTCTTTACCAAGTTGTTTTTCAACTTCGGTCTTAAAGACTTTGAACTTGTCAATGGCCTCTGATTTTTTGTGAATGAGATATAGATACCCATATCGTGAAAAGTCGTCAATGAAAGATACAAAATATCGTTGGCCGTTCCATGATGCTGTAGGGAACGGACCGCAAATGTCTGTATGTATCAAATCCAAGACCCCTTTTGCTCTGTATGCATCTAATCGTTTCACTTTGGTCTGTTTTCCTTTTATACATTCAACGCAAACGTTGAAGTCCGAAAAATCCAGTTCACTTAATAAACCTTCTGAAACAAGCTTTTCAATTCTATTTCTAGAAATGTGACCTAATCGCTTGTGCCAAAGTTTTGCTGATTTTTCCATTTTACAATTTAGTTTTCCAGGTACATCTACATTCATTATCTCTTTGTGATCCTTTATAGTATCCAATAAATACAAGTTATCATTTGCTATTAACTTTCCAGAATCAACAACATTACCATGTAAATAAAGACATAAACTTTCATTTCCAAATAGACAAGAATAACTTAATTTGTCCAACAACGGAAAAGAAATTAGGTTCCTTCGAAAAGAAGTTACATACAATACGTCTTTTAAATACAAAAAATGTCCACTGGTAAGCAACAAACGAAAATCACAAATAGAATGAACTAAACACGAACTGCCATCAGCTGTATAGATGGATGTTTCACCATCACTCAGGCTTCGGTTTCTTATCATACCCTGCAAAAAAATACAAACATGAGTTATCGCTGCTGTATCAACCCACCAAGTATTTCTCGGCACTGAAACTAAATTGATCTGAGAACAGACCATAGAAGTGAAAATACCTTTGGCTTTCATCATAGCCCTCCATTTTCACATTCTTTCTTAAAGTGCCTCGGTTTCTTACAATGGAAGCAACGCCCTTTACCAGACGTACCCTTATGCTTCTTTTGTCCCGAACCGGATGCATGTGCATCTGAACCTTCATACTTTCTCTTAATTCCCTTATCCACTTGAGCTTTCACCATTTGCACTTCTGGATGTTCTTGCTTCATCTTTTCCTCCTCTTGCGCTGCCTGAGAGATGAGCTCGTTGAGAGTCCATTTCTCGCGCTGACAGTTATAAGAAGTTTCAAAGTTCTTATACTGAGGAGGGAAAGAGTGAAAAGCAAAGCTTACCACAACATCTTCGGGAAGGTCAATCTTAAGTGCTTTCAGTTTGGAAGCGATGTTTGACATTTCCAAGATGTGCTCACGAACAGTCCTTTTGCCACGATATTTCATAGAGGCTAGCTTAATAAGCAGCGTCTTAATCTCTACTTTATCGTTCTTGGCGAAACATTTCTCTACCTCTTCGAGAAATATTTTTGCATTAGTGATCTCAGGTGGAACTGCACCACGGAATGCTAATGGAATTGCTTGTTTCATGATCCCTAGACTTATCCTGTTCGACTTTTCCCATGCCTCTGACTCTTTCTTCTCCGTAGGAGAACTGTCATCAGTCAGAGGTTTGGGTTCATCGACCCTTAATGCTAAGTCGTAATCATGGCACATCAAGTGCAGCAGCATATCCTCTTTCCACAGCTCAAAGTTGCTCCCATTAAGTATGGGTGCCTTTTTGCCTTCCGGGTTATAGAGATACGAATTTGCTAACATAACAAACAACAAACAACAAATAGCCAAAAACATCACTTAACATATAATCTCCATAGTATTTAACAAATAAACATAGCATAATAAAACATACTCTTACAACATCAATAAGATACCTTTGGGCAAGCATATTAATTTGTATATGTATGAGTTTGAGCATAATTAATGTTGATCCTACTAATTGACTTAAGTAAGAAAATCTTCCTTTGGGCCGATTTTCCTAGTTCAATTTTCTTAATGACCAATTCACAAATAATTATCTCGTGTCTAAGATTAACTATGTCAAACATTAACCTTCCTTTGGGCCGATTAAAAATTTACATACTTGTCAATCATAGACTTGTCAAAACTCTAAAATAATTAATTCAGCAATAGGGATCACTTTGGCGATATATTGAATCATTAATTATTTACCGAAGTTCGGACAACTTAAAACATGCTAATTATTTCGAAAAATACTATACGACTACTTTACTTAATGTCCAAACTATTTTGTAGTCTATATATAAATTTAATAAAATTAAATTTATATCTTAAATTATTATACTATAATATAATACTTAATATATATATATATATATATATATATATATATAATAACATAATTCAGAATTATATATATAAATGACGTGCAGGCGTCAACAATTAGGGCATGTTCTTAACCTTCGGAGAAAACGAAATTACTTTACACCCCTTTATAATAATATTTACTATAAAGCACTTACGCATGCTTAAATTATTATTCTGTTATACATTAACTTAATAACTGAAGCACGGAAGTAGCATGCTTAAATTATTATTCTGTTATACATTAACTTAATAACTGAAGCACGGAAGTAGCCTATTCTTTAGGAGAACGTGACAGCTTTTTCATTTTATACTTACATATAAATATATAAATATATGCCGTTATTACGCGTAAAACGCGCAAATAACTAACCCGCCACTAATCTACGTACAACGCGCATTAAATGCGCAACTACTAATATATAGCGGTTTTTTTTTTCAACGTCCAATTCACCCAAAATTCGGCCCACTCATCCACTATTTTCATTTTAACTGCTATTTAATTTTAATTTGATTAAATTTAATAACCGAAGAATTCGATTAAACTTAATAACGACGATTATATATATATATATATAATTAACAATCGACAACCATTATCATGTTTAGATATGAGTTTTAAGCCTTTTCAGCATAATAATCAAGATGCAGCCATGAGAATTTCTACTTAATATGCAAATTGATTAATAAAACCTTTTCTATTTAACATACCCGTATATAAACGGTTGACTTGCTTAAACATGCTTTTAGTTGACTATCGAAAGATTCAAATATTCATGAATACGCACTTTTAATCAACAAGTATCAAAGATTATAAACTGAAAATCTGAAAACTTAAGAATTTAATTTCATGTGGCTCTGATACCACTTGTAAGAAATACTCATCGGATTTCTTACTTAACTTATTGAACCATGAAGTTAAATCATCCTATAATAATGCGGAATAAATACTTACAAGATGTAGACATTCTTTGATCTTCAGATTCCTGACTTGAAGCGGATGATCCGTGATCCTTTGCTAGGTTATCGATTCTTCTAAGAGATGGCAACCAAAACACACTTTTGTAATTGATTCGAAGGAAGAATCAATTTGTTTTTCTTAAAGGATTTTTCTCTCTGTATTTTATCTCGTGTCTTTAAAGAATGAGGAACTCATTCTTATATAGAACTGAAGTGAGAAAACGGTTCTTCTCTTTTTAACCGTTTGTAACTTCCAGACGGTTACTTAATGAAGACGAGTCCTTATTAAATTGCCACCCTTAGGGACCATAACCCGGTATTATTTTGTTTTACAAAATAACCCCAAAACTTTACGTTTTGCTTAAGTTGTTTATTTCTGAATCCAATCCTTCACAGTATTGAGAATTAAACCTGGTATCTATACAATTACCTCCATGATACATATTTTATCTACTAGTCCGTTCTTTTCTTTATGATTACTTTTATTGGACTAATATTAACGATAGTCCGATACATCGATAAAACATGTGACGGTCCAACTTAATGGAGAAATTCCAACACGAGGATATTGGTAAATGTTATATTCACGAGCTAATAGAGAGGAGTATGGTTTTAGTAGGAACAACGGATGAAACAGGTTTGGAAATTAAGACATGTCGGATGCATGATGGAATGAGAGACCTTTGCTTATCCAAAGCAAATGAAGCAAAGTTCCTACAAGTCAGTGATCTCTCGTTAGAAAGGGATAACAATGAGGGTTCATCACGCAGACTTGCTGTACATTTATTTGAATATAAAGAGCTAATTGAAGAAAAGCTGAATAGAAATCCTGGCCTAAGGTCTCTTGTCTATCTAATTCCTTTTAATAATAAATTTGGAATAGTGATGAAGAGCTTCCTGGATTTACTATTTCTCAGAGTTCTTGATCTTGAGAATGTTACTTTTGAAGGAGGAAAATTGCACGAAGATATTGGAAGACTCATACACTTGAGATATCTAAGTTTAAGAAACTGCGAGTTCACCAAACTGCCATCATCTTTAGGGAATTTAACATTAATGCTTACTTTAGATTTACGCATTTCTTTGAATAAGCAGATAATTGTTCCAAATGGGATACGGAAGATGGGAAAGTTGATGCATCTATACTTCCCCAATAACTGTATAGGAGAAAGAAAGATAAAGTTGGGAAATTTGAGAAACTTAGAAACACTTGAGAATTTCCAGGTGGGGGTGATGAATATAGAAGATCTGTTCAATATGGTAAATCTCAGAAGGCTGAGTTTAAAATTCAGAGAACCATATGATACCAAAATGGGGCATGCAATCTTAGATGATAATTTCAAGAATCTTCGGCACTTGGAGTTTAGGTACTCTACAAGATCAGTTTTAGTTGATGGTTTTATAAATCAAATGGTATCGGTATGTACCAATCTCAATAAACTGAAAGTGTCTGCAGTGGGATTGATATTTAAAAACGTAATATTCTCTGAAACAATCACTTCTATGGTATTAACATGTTGTAGTTTTGAGGAGGGTGATGGCATGTCAATTTTGGAAAAGCTGCCCAACTTGAGATATCTTAGAAGGTGGGATGCCAGCGGGAGCCAAATGGTGTGCTCCGCACCAGGTTTCCCTCAGCTTAGGTACTTGATTCTTGGCTGGTTGTCAGAATTGGAGGACTGGAGGATTGAAAAAGGAGCCTTGCCCAATCTTCTCAGTTTGGAAATTCATAACTGTGAAAGACTGAAGGTGCTTCCAGATGGGCTGCAGTTCATCACTACTCTTCAGGAACTAAAGATTATTAAAATAGCAAAAGAATTCAATGGCGATAGGTTGACAGAAGGAGGAGAAGATTTTCACAAAGTTCAACATATCTCTTCTCTTCGATTTTATGATCCAAGAACAAATGAGGTAATTCTGTTTTGTTAAGGTTATTTTTTGAAAATTTAGATTTTTCTTTCATGTGATATTTTTGTGATTGTTATATTTCTCTACTTTTCTCTCCCTAGATCACTGATCTCATCTCTAATTCTGTACTATGTCTCGCTACGCTCAACAACAGGGTGTTTCACCTCCATGGTCCCATACGATTGGCAGCAGTGGTGAATTTGATTTTTGGAATGCGACACCGGGTTTTTTTAAAGTAGCACCGGCAACGGCTCCTTACGTGTGTGTTATGTTTCAGATCCGTTGTGCTGGTTGATATATATATATATATATATATATATATATATATATATATATATATATGGTTATGTAAATTGTGTTACTGGCAATTAATATTAATTTTCATGTTCATTATAATTATAATGCAAAAGTCCAAAACTTTTGTGATTTGTGTATAAACTTGGCTAGGCATGATAGCATCGTTCTTGATGTCCAGATCTTACACTTAATTTTGTTTTTGTATTCAACCAAACAAACCACAATGTTCTTCATATTAAAAAATATTGAATTATATCCAATTATAAAAACCGAAAGACTGGCCAAACTGGATTAAATCTTAATTTTGCTAGAGTGGTTAAGTTGTAAGCAGGATAGCTCATAAGCCTAAATCCTATTATCTTATAGTTGTTTTAATTTTATATAATCTCATGGTAAATAACAATAAAATTATGACCATTTTTTTATATGGTATCAGAGCATAAGTGTGATTTTGAGTTTAAGTTTTCGTGTCTTTCATCGTGTCGCGGGCAGTGGTTTTACATGTTTGTCGGATCATTTGTGTATAACCACAATCAACAGATCTGATTAAGACGCAATGGTTCCGGACGAAAGTCAATTGAGAGAAGCTCTTGTTGGTTCAAGATGTTCATCATCTGATAATTTCACCACACATAGCGTTTCGTTTGGGCTTGGTGCTCTGATTCCATATGTTGGGAATATAGGTATCACATATTCGGCCTCCGTATATAAGTAAGAACAATCGGTCCTAACACTAGTAGGTGCTTACTTATATATCATTGATCATTCTCATGTTTAGCCGATGTGGGATAGGGACTTTGGTCGCCACTCTAACAAATTTTCCTCTCGAAAAAAATATCACTTTAGTCTTCTTTTAATTGACTTTTATCCGCCCGCTCTAATCAGGTTAGGGACAGCCTGAACTATAGAGGAACTACAGATGTAGCTGCTCACCTCATATTATACCACACTGTTTCGTCTTGATTCACAACAATTAAGTCACACCGCTTAATGAGCCACGAGCATTCTGAACAAGGATCTCAAGAGCAGCTCATTCACCTTGAGCTAGGCTTGTTGATTCATCATGTTTAGTATCTGAGAATTTCACCCACGTAGCGTTCCGTTTGGGTCTAGTGCTCTGATACCATTTATTGGGAATATGGATATTCGCATATTCTGCCTTCGTATATAAGTAATAAAAATCGATCCTTACACAAGTATAATATTGTCGCTTTGGCCCGAAGGCCCTCACGACTTTGCTTTTGATCAACTTCCAAAAGTCCTCATACAATTTAAGATATGTTCTTACTTATATACCATTGATCCTTCCCATGTTTAATTGATGTGGGATAAAGACTTTGGTCGCCACCCTAACAAATCTTCCTCTCGATAAAATTACCACTTTAACCTTCTCTCAATTGGCTTCCATTCGCCCGCTCTAATCAGGTTGGGGACTACCTGAACTATAGAAGCACTACAGATTGAGCTTCTCACCTCCTATTCGACTATGTTGTCTTGTTCCTTAACGCCACTCTAACGCGTATCAAGATTGACGTTTTAAGTTTGGTATTTCACGTTTGGTGTTTCACGTTTGGTGTTTCATGTTTGGTGTTTCACATTTGGAGATTTTAGTTTAGATATTGGAGTTTGGAGTTTGGATTTTAGATTTCACGTTCTATTTTGGTTTTGTTTTGGCGTTTGATATTGACATTTAGATTTGGACTCGATTTTGGTTTTAGATTTGGAGTTTGATTTGGATACGAATTTTGTTTTGGATTAGGAGTTCGAATTGGATTGATATTTGAACTTCGACTTGGACTTAGTATTTCAGTTTGGGTTTTTCGTTGTTTAAATTAGTATTTGTATTTGTCATTTCGGTTTCGTTTTATGTGTAACAAATTCGCAATGCAATGTTGTAAGTTTGAGGGAGGATCTTAGAGTTGTTAAGTACATTATCGATATTAGCCCGGTTATATCATATTATTATTCTATAGATAATGGTCTAAACTATATGTAATTTCATCTTTCTAAATAATAATAAAATCTTAGTGTTTTTCTTTGTTTCCTTTTTTTTACAAATTTTATATTATGAAATCTCAATTATAACCATAAAAATATTCTGAAACACTTTATTTGCTTATTTTAGGATGTTTTCGTTACGATTTGTATTGAGAAATTATTAAACGAAAAATAGTTAGGTATTTTGAATTTAAGTTTTTAATGAAATTATTTACATATTTTTTTAATTGATATTTTATTTATTTATTTATTGTTACGCGCAATTATAAATTTATATTATCACATAGTCTAAAAATTAATTTTTTTTTTAATAATTTGCATTCAATATACTCAAAAGTTTATATGTGTTTGGATTAGGGATTATGGTGACTTTAGTCTATGTATTTTAGATAGTTTTTATTATTGGATAATTTATAAATACTCATCCAATATCAAACCTATATATAATTAGTGATCCAAGGTTCAATAGATTACATATAATCACAAAGTAATAAATGAGTATTTACATATAACCACCTCTTAGTGTGAAATAGCTTTTTAAAATAATTATCTCTCCAATGTTTTGTTTTTTAATGTCATATCTTTCAAACAAAAAGTTCAAAAAATTGAAAATACTATTAATTTTGTTTTTTAAGACAAACAAAATAAGTTCCATTAAAAATATTTTTTGATTTTTTTTACTTGCGTAATTATGTGTTATTGGGATGCAAAATAAGTTTGGAAAAAAGAAATTGTGTTATAGTTGCAGAATTACATGTAATTTGGTTGTGAAAATAAGAGGAAGAAAAAAACTCCAAAAATATCATTCATGAATTTTGTTTTGTTCGTGTAAAAAAAATAAAGATATATGTGTTTAAAAAAATGAGTTAGGATTTGAAAGATAAAGAATTTTGAAACTTAAAAACAACGAATTGTTAAGTTTATACGTATTTGTTTATTTCAGATATATTATGGAAGAATTTATATTGTAGTTGGTTTTTTATAAACTTCAAAACTCAGTTGGATATCGCTAATTTATTTTTACCTCGGTAGTTATCGCTAATTCTCCTTTTTGTTAATATAGGCTACATATAATTCTGTAATTTTATGGATAGCTTACATATAGTTGAGGTTAAAAGATTGATTGTTGATATTAGTCTATGATTTATATTTTACCTCATTGTGTTTTAGATAATGTTTATTTTTTTAGTTTATGAAATATTTATAGAATTTTGTTTTAATGTTTATACATGTTCGATTATGCTTTTCTTTATATAATTATGTTTTAGAATTTTTTTGTTATTGTTTTTATTTCAAATAATTGTGGTCTAAAACGTTTATTTATTTAAGTTGAGATATGATTATTCGTAATAATTTTGTTTTAGAGATGGTGTATTCATGTTATGTTATGTTATGTATTATTATTCTATGTTACCTCATATGATATTATTTTAAAGAAAAATTATTTACGGCATATTATATTTACTTATGTTACGTGTGGTATATTTCATAAATAATATTTTAAAAATATAAATTATTGATGTTATTCTTAGGGTGTCAATCTTCATTAATATTACTACTTTTTTTCCGTAAGTAAGTTGGGACGGGGTCCCACCGGTAGGACTTTGCGAGCTCGTTCGGTAAGTAACTTGGGTATATATGTTGCAGAGAAAAAGCTAAGTATTCGATATTTTTTAGAAATTTCATGTTATGGTAGAAAGAGAGACAAAAAGAAAGTTGAAATGTCTTCGATCTGATAATAATGGTGAGTATATTTCGAATGATTTTAAAAATTATATCTCACGTTATGGTATTAGACATGAAAGGACAACACCATGTACACCACAACACAATGGATTTGCAGAGAGAATGAACCGAACTATTGTAGAGAATGTGAGATGTATGCAAGAAATGTCTAAGTTGCATAAGACATTTTGGGCTGAAGCAGTTAATTGTGTTGTATACTTGATAAATAGAGCTCCATCAACAACTCTTGATTTTGATATTCCTGAGAGAGTATAGAAATGAAATGTTCCTATATATTCATATTTCAGAGTTTTTGGATGCAAGGCATACATGAATGTTCTGAAAGAACATAGATCCAAACTTGATTAAAAAACTAATCCTTGTGTTTTTATTGGATATGGTGATGAAGAGTATGACTTCAGACTTTATGATCCTGAGAAGAAGAAAGTAATGAGAAGTAAAGATGTGGTATTCTGTGAGCACGAAAATGGTACAGGTCTTTTGAGTACAAGATTAACTTTTACTTTTGATGTATCTTTTAATAATACTAATGATACTTCTTCTTGTATTTTTCCTTATGTAAATCAGACAACAAATGATAACTCTGACGTGGTTCCTAATGATATTGAGGATGTGTCTATCTGGTGGTGATTTACAAGATCATTTTGTTATCGATGATCCTGATGATACCATACTTGATGAAGAAGTTAATGAGCAGGGGGAAACTTATCCCTCATGTGGAGAATATACAGGTTCGAAGGTCAACTAGAGAGAGAAAACCTTCAACAAATAATCCAAGATCGTAGTTTATTCTAGTCACTAAAGACGACGAGCTATAGAATTATTAAGAAGTGATAGCTCATGAAGAGAAAAATCTTTGGCTTGAGGCTATGAAGGAAGAGATGAATTTTTTGAAAAATAATGAAACATATAAGCTAGTGAAACCTCCTAATGGAAAAGAAGTCTTAAAAAATAGATGGTTTATCATAAACAAAAGAAATGGTGAGAAAATTGTCAAGCGGGAAGCTAGACTTGTAGTAAAAGGATGCAACCAGAAAAGGGTATTGATATTTTGATGATATATTTATCATGTTGTCAAGATGACTTCTATCAGAACTGTTTTGGGTTTAACTTCGAGTATAAATCTTGAGTTGAAACAACTTGATGTAAAAACAACATTTTTACATGGTGACTTGCTTGAAGAAATCTACATGGAGAAACTTGAAGGTTTTGAAGAGAAATAGAAAGAAAAGTTTATTTGTAAGCTGAAGAAGAGTCTTTATGGGCTTAAACAAGCGTCAAGGTAGTGGTATCAGAAATTCAACTCGTTTATGATAAATAATAGTTACAAACGGACGCATGCCGATCCTTGTGTCTATTACAGAGAGTTCCCTTGAGGTAATTTTATCATACTTCTTTTATATGTAGATGATATGTTGATAGTTGGGCAAGATACTGAGATGATTATTCGTTTGAAGAAAAACTTAGCCAAATCATTTGACATGAAATATTTGGGTCCAACAAAGTAAATCTTAGGCGTGAAGATTACTCGTGATAGGAAAGCATAAAATTTATGGTTATCACAAGAGAAATATATTGAACGTGTACTTAGACGGTTCAATATGAAGAATGCCAAGCCGGTTAATACACCATTAGCTACACACTTCAAGTTAAGCAAGGAAGCGTGTCCTCCAACATAGAAAGAGAAAGAAGGTATGTCTTTTGTTCATTATTCTTCTGGTGTTGGTTCTTTGATGTATGTTATGGTGTGTACAAGACCAGATATTGCATATGTTGTCGGTTCAGTGAGTAAGTACTTATCGAATCTGGGTAAAATTCATTGGGAAGTAGTGAAGTGGATTTTCAGATACTTGCGGGGTACCTCTAGTATAAGTTTGTATTATGGAGGTGGAGAACCTATACTTGAAGGTCATACAGATGCTGACATGGCTGGTGATCTAGATAACCCGAAGTCTACCTCAGGTTATGTGTTTACATTTTCATTTCATGGCAATCCAAGCTAAAAAAATATGTAGCATTTTCAACAACTGAGGCAGAATATATTGCAGCAGTAGAAGCAAGCAAAGAGATATTATGGCTTAAGAGGTTCCTTCAAGAGTTGGGGTTGAAGCAATAAGAGTATGTGATATTTGTGATAATCAGAGTGCTACGGATTTAAGCAGGAATCCAATGTATCACTTGCGCACCAAGCATATTGATGTGAGATATCATTGGTTGCGGGATATGATCGAAGCAAAAGAAATAAAATTGAAGAAAGTCCACACCGACAAGAATAGTGCAGATATGTTGACTAAGGTTGTTCCGGAAGCAAGGTTGAATTTTGTAGTAAGCTCACTGGGATGAGGTTCAAGTGATTACCCCATGATTGTATCTTCCCCGTGATGGGCTGGAGGGGGAGATTGTTAAGGTCCAACCCAATTAGACCCAATTTATAACCTATGATTTTCATCTCTTTAGGGTTATATATATGAGGGCTAGAGATAAGAGGCAGATACACCCAAAAGATACACAATAACAAACATAGAGAGATTTTCGTGAATACAAAACAAAAAGATTGATTTTGATTTTCGGTTTTCGAATCTGTTCAGCGCAGTCACTGTAAAAAGATTGGATCGAGAAGCAAACGACGTCTGTTTTTGCTGAAATTTTGGCAGTGTGTGGGATTGTGAATTAGTGCTACGGATTAGGAGAAATCATTGTTCGAGCAGACCTGCAGTTTTGGTGATATTTTTTCTTTTGTGCTTCTCTTTTGTTATCTATTATTCTGTGAAATCGTTGATGGGTTTGTAGATCTGTGTGAGATAAATTCAGATTATTTGTACCCCCAACTATAATAATAGAAGTGTTTAGGGTGGACACTTAATGTGTCCCGTGGTTTTTTTACTCTTCACATTGAAGGGGGTTTTCCACCTATAAATCTTGCGCATTGTTTTAGCTGATTATTTTTATGGTTATGTGGGACCTACAAATATAAGATAGTTTTTTAAAAGATTTTTTTTAAGTGTCTGGAGGTTTGAAAGTTTTTTAAATTGTGTGAGTTTTTTGAATTTCTTAAGATTTTGTAAAAAAAGTTATATAAAGAAGAGACTCGGGAGATATTTTTGTGTTTTTAATATTTAAATTAAAAATACCCAAAACTACTAAATGACAAAAAAAACTCTACTTACTAAAAAAACAAAATAATAAAAACCCCAAATAACTAAAAAGAATTCAAAAGAAATTGAAACGGGTTGATTTTATTTGGGACAAAAAAACCACAGCCTATTGACATCCGTCAAAATGAGACCAAAATGCATCCAAGAAAATGATAGAGCAAAAGTAGTGCTGCCACGACCGACTTTTGACCTTAAGAGGCAAACACGTCAGCTCTCGTTACGAACTCTCTCTCGCTGATTTCAAAGTCAGTTTCATTTTCTTCGCAGTTTCTCTCTCTACCATCTAGGTATTCATTCAGAAGCCGAATTCTCCATTGTTGTTCATCTCTTCTACATACCTACCACAAAGAAGCCATGAATATCTTCAGACTCGCAGGTGATACCACTCACTTGATCAGTATCTTAATCCTCCTCCTCAAAATCTACGCCACTAAATCTTGCGCAGGTAACTCTTTTAGTTTTTGCTGTCTGGTTCCCATGAAAATGCTAGAAACCATAAAATCAATCTGCTTTCAGGAATTAAGCTCTTGTATCTTTCATAATGTTTGCTGAGCGATCAAGCCTAACCTGTTATGAAACGTATATAATCATGTTCGTTCGTTCGATATTTTGCAGTTTAGGGTCACTAGCATTTGAACTATATGCTAGCGAGTTCATATCTTAGGTTTTCCGCTAGGAATTTTCGTAAAATCTTATATGATCGAAGTTTATACAAATGTATGTCTTTGTTTACCGGAAAAAAATGTTGTATCAAGTTTATATGACTACATTGACCTTGTTTATTTTTTTGTCCTTGTTTGCTTTTCGTCAATAGGTGTTTCTCTTAAGACCCAGGAGCTCTATGCCATTGTATTTCTGGCTCGGTATTTGGATTTGTTTACGGATTTTATATCCCTGTACAACTCTGTGATGAAGGTGGTGTTCATTATAAGCTCTTTTACAATTGTCTGGTACATGCGACAGCAGCGAGATGTCAAGCGAACGTACGACAAAGACCTCGACACATTTCCTCACCATTTACTCCTGGCAGCAAGCTTTGTATTGGCGCTTCTCGTGCACGAGAAGTTTATGTTCCCAGAGGTGCATTTCTGTTATAACGAGAACTTTCAGTTTTTTGAAGTGTTTGTGGAGGGTTACTTGAGTTATTTGGTCATAAAGGATGCTGAATTTCTTTCCCACACTGTGTCTTAAGTTTTGAACTGTGCTAACACTTTTATTCATTGTACTAGTAGTAAAAGATAGTACTTTCTCTTTAGCAATATCTTGAGGACTAGGGTAGAAGAGAAGAGAATATAAAGAGGTTAGGAGGGAGGTGGACAGTCTCTGTTGTTCAAATTACCGGAGGTTTCTCTTAAGTTTTGATTTTAGATTCATGCCGAAAATGCTAGCTCTGACTTACGTGTTTCCTCCACAAATGCATGGCCTTCTTTCTTTGCTTTCTCTTTGGCAAGCCGTTTTTTACTGTCAAAATTGGATTTTTTTTCATGGTTTATCTTATGGTTTTCATGAGATGTAGTAGAATTCTTGCCTAAATAAAATTGAGGTGATCTGGTTTCGTTATTGCCTTGAATTTAATTCTCATTGTAGGTGGTATCAGTCTCTATCTGTTTGGACACTCACTAGGATTTTAGATTCTCAGTGTTCTGCCGCGTAGGATGGTTTTATAAACCTAGTTTTGTTGAGATCTTCCCTGTCAGTGTCTGTGATAATTAATGGACAGGTCAATAGGCCTATGGTGTCAAAGGATATAGATTGAACCATTCAAATTTCTTCTTTATTGCGAAGAACATATCAGTCCCCCACTTTACTATCAATGTGTGGTGTTATATTATGCTGATGAATCTTTTTACATGTTATGGTGTTAGTAATTTATCTCTGTCTGTATATTATGCCTGCACGGGGTGGTTACTTGTAGTGCTCGTGTTAGTGAGATGTAATTCTTCTCCATTAGAGAACACTTTTTCTTTTGCAAGACTAGCTAAGCCTCTGGTAGATGTATTACACTACTGTGTGGTGTTATATTATACTTTTTCTTTTGCAACCAAAGCGGTTTCGTTGAGGGTTGGGACTTCAATAGAAGTGTATCTTATAGTAGAGAGCATATTAGGGACAAAGACACTGAGGTGGTTTCTGTGAAGGTTTAATCAGATTAATAATTTTAGCACTGTGAGGTTGGTATTCAGCATAGAAGATATATTTGGTTTGTTATTTAGTAAAGAACCATTTATTTATTTTACATTTCTAGCTTTGGTGAAAATGAAAGATCTGTGGTAGCAGTTCTGATAAGCTCAATTTCACTAAACTGCTTGTGCTTGTGCGGATTTTTGAATGACAGCAGATTTTTGCTATGTTTTTTTAAGTATCATTATTTCTTCATTTTTATTGATTTTGCCCAAAGTCCTGTTTCTTATTATTTTTAGGTCTCTCTCTCTTGTTTTCTAATTTTGAGATAATTATAGTTTAGCTGGGATTTTTGTTCTGTAATTGCAGGTCATGTGGGCCTTTTCAATATACTTGGAGGCAGTTGCAATTATTCCGCAATTAGTGTTGCTTCAAAAAAGTGGAAATGTGGACAACTTAACTGGGCAGTATGTCTTTTTTCTTGGGTAAGATTCGAGACTAATTACTTCTTCTGATGGATAAGATTATTCTCGAACGTCTTTTGATTGTTCTCGAGCGGAGTATGTATTACTACAGAAAAAGTATACTTTCTTTGTCATGTTTTAAGGTTTCAAGCTGCGAGAATCTGCTGAAATATGAATCTAGAATTAAGCATTGTGGATGCACATAGGCATGCACTGTGAACAGTCATTTTCTTGGCTTTACATCAGATTTCCTAACACTTTGTAACTGTTAATGGAAAGTAGATTGCTTTAATTGATAATTTACTCTGGTATTTCGAGGAACACTTAAACTAAGTTGACTATTCTAGGATATTACTATACAATAGTACATTGTACACTCCTTGCTTTGTTGCTTATATATGTCAAGTGAGAAAGATCAGAAAACAAATAGCATAGCAAATGCTAATGGTCTTCCAATGAATTGTGTTTAAATTCCTTGATATTCAGAGACTTTTCACTGAGATAGATTGAAGTATCTGTTATATATGTCATGTTGCATAGTACTCTCGCTGCAATCCACCTGGTTTTAATTCGTTCTCTCTGTTTCTCATATATAGTCATCGAACTTGAGTAACATTGTTTGAATGTCTGTTAAGTCTCTTTGTTTGACCCACCTTTACGGTATTATATATACTTGTACGTGATTTTTATCAGTGGTTTACAGAGAAAATTAGTCTAACAGAACGCGAACAATTATGGGACCCTATACTTACAGCAAAATTTAAATTGCAGGGCATATCGTGCTTTCTATATTCTGAATTGGATATACCGTTACTTCACGGAGGTGCAATTCAGTCGATGGATACGTAAGTTAATTATCTTAAAGAAATAGACAAGTTGGTGTAATTATTTCAGCTTTGATATGTCAAGCTCACATTGTTCTTGTTTCTCAGCTTGCATCTCTGGTATAGTCCAAACGGCCATCTACGCAGATTTCTTTTATTACTACTTCATTAGGTAAGTGAATAGGTGATTATTCTTTTTTTGTCTGATGATGTTTACGAACCCTGACCCAACTTTTTTCTATCTTTATAAATGTTTTTTGCAGCTGGAAAAACAGTGAAAAACTTAAGCTTCCAGCTTGAGCCATAGGCAAGGGAGCCGACAATGAGAATTGTTACATGTAAATGATAGGTGATAGTTCATAATCTGGTTACTTTTTAACATCCAAGATTTTGTCTGGGTATGACAACTTAACATTACTATATATATCTGTTTCTGATAAAATAGATTTTCTACAAGATTTTGTTTGGGTATCTATGTGAAGATTCGGTCGCTATAAAAAATAATATTTCTAGATATCTCAAACCTGCTTTGAAACTGAAATTATGAAAATCATATCATATGTTAGAAAATAAAGATGGAAACAACTTATAGAATTTCGTCGGAAAATATGAAAATATGGAACTTTAAAACAAGTATAATCTCTATTGTTTAGATCTTTTAAAAGAGTTTTTAATAACATTTTTTAGATTCATATAACAAATAAAAAAAATGAAGTAAAATTCGAAAAAAATTTGAATATAAAATAAAATATCACACAGGAGAAAGTTTAGAGATTTGACAAGAACTAGGTTAGTTCAAGGCGTGTTTTTTCTATAACGAGATTTGGTTATTGTGAGATCCGGTTTAGCTATAACGAGATCCCTATTAATTGCGGAATTGTCACTCATATAAATACAAAAATCTTAATTTTCAATTTTTTTCTTCTCTTTCAAATCCTAAACCTCTTTAAACCATCAAATTTTTAAGCGAAGTTTTTTCAAATCCAACACCCAAAACTTGTTAAGGTAAGCATTCACTACATGTTGGTGTAATTTTTTTTAAATTTCCATGGTTTGTTTTAAAGTTATGTAGAGGTTCAGTTTTGGATAGAAAAAACGGATTTTAATGTAGTTGCAGCTGTTATCTTGAAGTTTAAATGCATGTATGTGTTTAGTTAGGAGATTAGGTTCGATTTGGGGTGATTGTTTTTACAGATTTGGGTTAGTATAGGGTAGGTTTACAAAATTGGGGCATTATTTTGAGTCTGGGTATTTCCTCGCACGATTTCGTCCGAGGAAATACGGGATGCACGCGTGTTACCAAATCCACAATGCGTGGATTTGGACAGATCCACGCTGCGAGGATTCGACAAATCCACAATGCGTGGATCTGTCCAAATCCATGCAATCGAGTGCGTGGATCTGTAATTCAGCCATTTTTTCCTCCGATTTTGATTACGTTGAACTTTATCGCGTGTTCTGATACATTTTTATATCCTACACACAATTTTTTATTCATTTTAATTCTATTTAAGTAAATTATACATGTTTGACAAAAGATACTGATTACATTGTTTGGCTTGCGCGTGTGTAAGATGCCTCCACGCCCCCTTCTCCCATTATGGAGCGAAATACGGCTGATGATACCGAGGAGATGGTAGTAGGCGAGACGTCTCGGAGCATCTGTCACCGTGCTAGAGGGGACTTACAAGTCGCCCTTGTTCGCCGCCGTCGTACTACGGACCGGCGCTTCCGTAGATATAACCGACATGCCATCGACCTATACTCGACCTTCCACTCCTACAAAGAGCATGAGGCTTATAATGTATTCAGAAATGTTGTAAGTTTTTTACTTTTAATTTATTTGTTAAAGTTATTATTATTAGATGCAATGTGGTTTATGTTATAGTTATATGTTTATGTTTAAAACATTGTTTATTGCACTGGATTGGTTATTGGTTTGTGTTATAACTTATATTTTTTATAGAATTTATTAGTTTAGGTTAGAATGAATCTATTATCGAATTTATTTGTTATTAAATTTATTCGTTATTGGTTTATCTTATATGTTTTATTTGTTATTGGATTTATTGGTTATTGGTTATGTTATACTTGTGATTTAATTTATTGGTTATTGGTTTATCTTAAATGTTATATTGCATATATTGAACATATTGGTTATTGGTTTATCTTGTATGTTATATTGCATATATGTTTATATTTTATTTTTTTATGCAGCTGAGGGTACATATGGGGTGTTATGCTATGTACCAGATACACCGTGGTTGGGACTTGAAAGTGCACCAGACACGAGTACATGACGAGGTTATGACCACATGTTTCGGACCCATTGTTGACACTCCCGCTCGATGGGCTACAAACGTTCATTTGATAGAGGCGTTTTTGGAGAGATAGCATCCTGAGACGAACATATTTCATTTCTCTTTCGGGGAGATGACCGTGACAATTGATGATGTCTACATCATCACAGGGTTGCCAATGGTGGGTGTGAACTGTGAGACATATGAGTACCCTACTACTGATGAGCGTAATGCGGCATACGCTCGCTTACTTGGGTGTAGTGTTCAGGAGCTCGTGGCGGAGATTGGGGAGAACAACGGGAACAGAAAGAGGCATGTTCGCCTTGCATGGCTGAAGAGGAGATTCTGCACTCATCAGTATTATGACGATGAGATTACTGATGGATGGTGATGTTCGTCGAGCTACTAGGGTGTACTTGTTGCACTTCTTTGGCTGTACCATACTGGCCAACAAGTCGGGCAACAACATTATCCTCGACTAATTACAGTTCATAGATGATTACAGTAGCTCGGGTAGGTATAATTGGGGACAGATGATACTCGCTCAACTCTACTACCAGCTAGGCTGAGGATGCCTACACGCTACTTCCGGTATTTCTGGATTCTTGGGCTTGTTAGAGACAATAATTTACGACCATTTCCCTATATTTTCAGCTCATCAGTACCCGAGGTTTAGTATCGCACATCCTACTTTGTGCAAGTATGCGCCTCCACCGTTTCGACAAAGACAAAAGGCTCGAAACGGTGTTCGAGATTACCTAGCTACCTATACTGAGCACGATGATAGTTACAATTATCTTCATTTTTAATTATCGTAATATTTAAATTTAATATAATTTGCTAATGTTAAAGGATTTGTTCATATTTTGTAGGTATCATTCATGCCGTATACGAACATGCGGGATGCTCGAGGTCACTCTAATGTAGTTTGGATAGATGCGACACTGAAGGCCTCGGACATTGCCGAGGCATACTATCCGCTACGGGTGGCTAGACAGTTGGGTCACATCCAGCATACAATATTTCGCTAGGGGTGAACCCCTCTGCACCCACACATGCCACCAGACTGCACGAGCTGACTACACACCTACTCGATTTACCAGCGTACGAGCAGAGCCACCCTGACATTAGTTTGGAGGACCTTTGTGAGCCTCTGGACGAGTGCTACCGTCTTGCTCACGAGTACAAGGATTGATTCTTATTTATGTTTTCATGGTTGACTGTTTAAGACTTTTTATGTGTTATGTACGTAACGACTAGTTTAAATTATGTGTTATGGTATTCTGTTACTTTTTAATTATGTGTTATGGTATTTTGTTACATTTAAATGATATAATTTTGGTACATTTTAAAGATATAATCATTTTGTAACATGAAAAAAAAAATTGTTCAAATATTAACTTTAAAAACAGCATCAAAGTAGCACAAACTCCAACATAAACTGAAACACAAGCTGCAACACAAACTCAAACATAAACAGAAACACAAACTCCAACACAAACTCAAACATAAACCGAAACACAAACTCAAACATAGTCTGAAACATGAACTTTAACATAAGCCATCCACTTGTACAAATCAAAATTTATCTATCAGGCCAGTTCCATTTCATCAATTTCCTTTCTTTTTTCGCATCCTGTTATTCACGCATTTCCTCTACCCGGATGTCAATAATATCAGAACGGACATGATCCAGCCGCTCCTCTGTTAGAGAATCTGTGACCTGGCAGTTGAACCGGTTACACGCAACACGACATTCCAAGTCGTTGAGTTCAGAAACTGGATGCATACGGAATCTGACTAGGACTAACCACCTAGCTTTCACCTCATCTACACGCCTAGAAATTTTAGGCGGCTGGACACTATCCCTGCCGTATAGGAAATACATTTGGCATAGCAATTCCTCCCAGTATGGTTTACGCCCCTCTTCCATGTTCGTGTCACCAACTTTGATTGATGCCTCAATAAGATATTCATCTTCGAACTCATTCCATAGACACATTTTTGCAATTGTATATTTGTTATATTTTTACTGCCTCAAAAAATGTCTACTTAAAGGCCTTCTACGATTCAGATAACGTAATCCAAGAAGACCAATTAATAAACGACACTTGTAAGATAATAATAACACAATCCAAGTTGACGAATGGTTTTGTGACACCTAATACTTACAAAACTACGCACATGTTGTAGTGCAATAATAGAGGTCTTATTATAGCGTAAGTTCCATTATTAGGGGTCTCGCTATAACGAAACCCAACATTAATTCTTGCCAAATTGGACTCCACATTATTAAAAACTCCCGCTTTGAAAAAACTCCCGCCTAAACATCCAAAACCCTATAAAAAGACGCTAAGCACAAGATCAACACGAAAACAATCAAACATTCTGAAACACCCATCAAACATAAACAGTTTAAAAAATGGAGTTTACCCCTCATAAAGACTACCATTTTCTTGAGGTGGTGAAGCTTGTCCGCCGAGAGATGGGAGAAGATACTAGCGATGCATTTTTTAAGCGAGACCTGTGTAAGATGTACTATAACTACGGTCGTTTAGGAACGGGAGGTTTAGTTGTGCACAACTGTGAACAAATCAAGCAGAGGTACGTTTTTTTGCAAACCGATGGATCGTTTGTTGTTTTTGCCATTTCAAATTAAGCAAGAAGCGGTCGCCATCTGGAACATGACGGTGATAGACTACATCATTATAGATATGGTAGCGTATCTTCAAGATAAGATTACGGAAAGGGAAGAAAGGATTGATTCTGACGACAACTTGGGATATGACTTCGACGATTGAGCATTGTGATTTCTTTGGTTGTTTGCATGTTGTAGTTTACTTATTTTGTGTTGTTTGTTTAAGTTAATATTTTAACCTGTTGTTTTAGTTTTTATGTATTTCCTTCAAGTGTCTTATTTGGTATCAATTTACCATGATTTAGTGTTGAACTCAAAAAAAATTCCTTTTTTTAATGTTTTTTTACTCCAAATGTTGTTTAAATTATGTAATATAACCATTACCTATAATGTGGTATCATTCAACAATCCATAGGTAAGCCTAAACCCAAATTTTTATAAGTTTCCATTGCACTTTTTTGCACACGTATGCCTGTGCATGTACATATCCACGCGTAGATATGCATGGATTTGTACATGCACAGGCATGCGTGTGGGAAAAAGTGCACTGGAAACATTTTTAAAAAATTGTTTTCAACCATTTTTCACCAAAGTTTTATACCAAACTATAAAGCATAATTAAGATCAAACATAAATAAAAGTATAAATTAATACAAACCAAAACAATAGTAGTCTGAGGTAGCGAAATGTGTTTGGAAATGATTAAACAAGAAAACAAACAACACAAAATAATAAAACTATTACATCGTATTATGCATCCCCGGACAAATCATAGAAATGATCATCCCCATCGTGTAATGTTGGTGGTTGCGCTGGTTCAATTTGGAGATATTTGTTAAGTCATCGCTAGTGCGGAACGCAAATTAGCACGGGCATATATCCGGCAACGGTCCATCTAAGACAATCTGCAAATTTCCATAATATGGAAGAATTAAATACCTAGCAGAATTAATGATAAAATCACAATGAAGTATAAATAGAATATATTTGTTTACTTACTTTCACGAAATGATTACCGTGCACGAAACCGATTCCAACTTCTACAATAGGACACGATATTGGAGGCACACCACGTAAAGGAAGATACGTGTATGATAGTTGGAGAGTTACATGGTATACTATATATTGATACTGAGTAGCTATCACCAATCTGAAGTCGAGTAATGTCATCCAGTGCCTACAACCGCTCTCGTACATTTTAAAACAATCCAATCTCCGCAATAGGTTATCAACACGTTGTGCACCATCAAAAACCCTCTTCCAAAGATCACGTTGACTCGAAAGTTCGTACATCAAATCTTGTCTCACTTCATCCCATGAATCAACATTATCTTTAATCGTCAAAGCTACGTCCCTAAATCCACAATTTCCGTCAGGAGCAACGTCTTCAACGCTAGTTATGTAGTTGTGCAAGTACTCGAGAAAATAACTCTCGTACGCGCTCAATCCTTTTCCTTTATTCGATTTTTAGACCGAGTCACTTTCTCCTTTTTTGTTGGGGCTTTATTATGTGATCTTACACTTGTGGACCATAACCATAGATGGTACTATATATTAAGGATAGTTTTCTTGTAAGCTCATCTTCAGTACCAACATTATCCATAGACTTGATCTCTAAAGTACTCCAATAAACATCACATTCACTCTTTTGAATCGACCTACCTTCTCTCGCGATTGTAGCACACTCACAAGGTAAATTTTGTGTTGTCTAAATAACACAACCACACATTGCGGGAGTGAACCATAAATCCCCAGTATTTTTAATAGTTTTCTCTAATATTTCTATGGTCGTACATGAAAGTTTACCTTTCATGTCGCTAAAGATAGCTCTCCTAGATGCTTTTCTAGGCAGAAACAAACTTCGGTCGAACGTTTTGAAGATGGTAGAGTGTTGAATGCGAAGCAACGCATGAACTTTATCCCAAAATTTCTCAAACATGCATAGACTTGTGCCGATTTGCCATTTTAGGCTCGAGTGAGCACTCTCCGCCCTATAACATAAGCTTAAATTATTTACAAGTCTAACGATTAATTAAATAAAGTAATGTATATATATATGATAATATAACTCACCGGTTGCTAGTGTGGTTGCCCAAATGTTTAATTTTGTTCGTGTAGATATCAAGGAATTTGTGTCCGTAAGGGTCTATCCATTGTTTCATCACGTACTCGAGAACCTTGGGACAATATGCGTAGGCTTGGTGCAACTCAGAGAGGTTTTTGTTATACTCTTTGATCATCGTCGAATGTTGAACCGCGACATAAAATTCTAAGAACTCTTCACCCATGTCCGCTTTAGGAAAAACTTTCTTAGAGTAGGAGCTAATGTTCCTATTTATATGCCAAGTGCATAACATATGACTTGCATCCGGAAATACCTCATCAATAGCATTCATTAAAGCCAACTCCCTATCGGTGACGATAATATTTGGTAAAAGGCTATAACGATTCAGAAAATTTTATGTAAAATTACCACCATTTTCGATGTATTTTTTTAGAAAACATATTTTTCAAGAAACACACATCTATCATGTTTTTATCGCGGCTAGTCATGCTTTGGTTGTGGCAGAAGTTTTGTTGTTTCAGTTATTCAAAAAATAACTGATATTTTACGAAGTTGATCGCCACCAATTTAAGACTGATTGTGACCACGATGAGAAAATGAGTTTCAGAAACATGATTTGTGTCTTGTGTTGATCCCTCCTATGTTTAAAACCCAACATTAATTTCTTACTTTATCAATTTTGATGATTTAAACTTTTCTTCTGATCATCCACACTAAACTAACAATTACAACAATTATACAGTTGATTAAATTTTCTCTCTTTTATCTCTCTCCTGAGATAAGCCTTGCATATAAAAATAAAAATATTTCAATTTGAATTGAAATTTAGTACGGATAGTAAAATTAAGTCAGAAAATATTGGTCGTCATAATTTTGAACCGACCTCCCATATGACCTAACCAGTGATATCACATACACAATTGTTTCATCAAACATTTGTCCACATTATACTTTAGTATTATAATTGTGTGTGCTCTATCCATCTCAAGAATCATAACTTGAGAGAGACTCATTCTCTGAAGAAAGGTGGTACCACCTCTAGATTCTTCTATGTACAATTTTATAGTGTTTTTGTTCCCTTTATAAACACATGTCACACTTAGACCGAAATGTATTCAAAGTTCCTCTTGAACTTATCTTTCCTCGTAACGACCAACATACCTCATACTTATCACGATGCAACTCTATATGTTGAACCTTTCAAAAATAACTTGTTGTTACCCATTGCAAATTCGATGTTTAGGTTCTCTATAGTCGAATTAGGTTGCTATTATTTGTAAAATAATTATTCCAAAAGTCTTAGTCCATCATTCTAGATATAGAGTTTACCAATTCTAGAGCTAATGATTTGGTAAATGGATCTGATAAGTTCTCACTAAAACGTGTGTATGAGACTGATATAATTCTACTTTGAATTAGTTGTCTAACATACTCATGTCAAAGACTTATATGTCTATACTTTCCATTATAGATTCCATTGTGTGATAAACCTAACGTTGTTTGACTATCACAATGTATTTGTATTGTAATATTTCCATTCGAAGTGAAATGGTATCTCCACGAAGAGATCTCTTAACCATTAATTCTTTTTACATGCTGTGGCCAACACTATGAATTCAGAATCCATAGTCGAGTGGGATGTACATGTTTGTATTTTTTACCCCGCAAAATAGCATCCCCTATAAATGTGAACACTCATCTTGTAGTCTATTTATTATTGGATAGACTAATGATCCAATCTATATCTTTGTATACTTCAAGTACCCTCATAAAATTAGAAAATTTGAGACAAGTGCCTTTAGTCTTTTTTTAAGTACCCCAAGACCCTTCCAACTGCATTCCAATGTTTTGTACTTGATTACTCTAAATTAACTCAATTTACTCATTGTAAAAAATATATCCAGCTTAGTGCACAAAACTTGTTACATTAAGCTTCTTATTACACTAGCATATTCTAACTGAGCCACCTCTCTCCCCTCATTTTTCCAAGTTTTAAACTATGATCAAATAATGTTTGTGCTTCTTTAAATTTTAGATTTTTGAACTTATTAAGTACCTTAATGTAATGGTGTTGATTTGGGCGTAAACCCCACTATTTCTGAACACCTTGATTCCTAAAATAATGTATAATTCATTAAGATCCTTCATCTTAAAAGTAGACGATAAACAATTCTTCGTTTCATTAATCAATTTCATGCCATTACTTAATGTAAGCAAATAATGTACATATAGACATACGATGACTAATATATCACCATGAAGTTTAGTGTATAAATATGTAACCACTGTATTATTTCTGAACTCATCGAATACAACAACATGATCAAACCTTGTATGTCACTTATTAGGTGTTTGTTTAAGACCATATAATGACTTAACACGGCTGCATACTTTCGACTCATTCTCTGGAAGTACAAAACCCTCAGGCTAGTCCATATAAACCCATTGAAGTCTCCATTTGAGAATATCTTTTTACATCAATTTCGTGAATTTTCAAATTGTATATCGATGTAATTGCAAAACGTATCTTATTGTTCTTGCTACTGGAGCATATGTGTCAAAATAATTTATTCCTTTTTTGGCGAAAACGTTTTGCTACCAATCTTGCTTGAATGGTTCCATCCATGTGACATTTCTTTCTAAATGTCTATTTGCACCCAATTTGTCTTACAACAAAGGTAAATCCATTAACTCTCAAATGCGATTTAATATTACTGAATCCATTTCATAATTTATGGTCTCTTACCAAAATATAAAATCGGGATGTTATTGCTTTTTTGTACGATTTAAGGTAGTTTTCAAAAGAAAGCATTATAAGAATCAACCTGATGAGTTCTAAACAACTTACTTCTACTATATAGAAAAAAACATTTAAGAGTCTATCTCCTAAGTTCCTAAAATTTTAGGACACTTTTTTCTTTAACATCTACGAGGTTTTCGTGGTTGCTCATCAACTCAAGGTGCTTTTCTCAAAGTCATTTCCTTATTTTTACAACGGTTTGTATCATATTATCATCATATAATTTGGATTCAAAGAACTTTTCTTCTCTTGATTCAAATACCATATTAGATTCCAACTTTAATAACTTATATGTTTTGTTATTGGAAACATAACCAATGAACACACCTTCTAAATTTAGAACCTAATTTTACTATTCTTAGATTCGTGTTTTTGTAAAAAGTTAAACATCCTCTCAATCTAAAGTAATTTATGTTTGTTTTTCTTCTTTTTTATTACTCATATGAAAACATTCTGGTTTTGTTAAGAGGAATATGATTGCAATTATGACATGGAATTAAAAAAGCTTCACTCCACAAATTAATATGTAATTTTGAATTAACTAACATGACATTGGTCATCTCGATCAAATTCTATTTTTGCATTCAACTAATCTATTTTTATGAGGTGTATAACGCGTCGAGTATTGATGAATTATTCAATGGTATTCATAAAAACTCAAAGAATTTCATGAGAAATATCTCCACCTATATCATTATATAAGATTTTAATCTTAGTGTCTAATTGATTTTTTTACGTCAATTATGAAGATCTTAAACATATTAAAGGCATCGTCTTTATGTTTAAATAATTACACATAAGTTACTTTAGAGTAGTCATCAATAAAAGTTATAAAGTATCTTTTACCCTCATGTGTCGAGATAATGTTTAACTCACATATGTTCGTGTGTAATAAGTTTAACATGTTTATGCATCTTTCAACGGATTTGTAAGATTTTTTAGTCATCTTTGATTTTACACACAACTCATATTTTTATACAAACCTATATCACACTTTACAAGTCTGGTTTTAACAATTTTATTTATTGTTCTATGTCTTATATGAGCAAGTCTATTATGCGATAATTACGATTCATTACGAGAATAAGAATAAATAGAATTTTTTATTATACTCATTGAATTTTTGGCAGTGCATAGTTTCATCATTCTAGTACTTGAGTATCATTTTCCAACAAAGATACCGCCTTTGGTTAGAATGAGTTTACCGGATTCACACACAAAACGAATTCTCACATTGGCAAAAAAATCACTAGAGACCAAATTTTTGTTCATTTTTTGGACATGTATAATATTTGAGAGAGTTATCATTATTCTATTTGTAAATATTAACTCGAAGTTTTCACGTCCTTCTACCTTTGATCTATTGGTGTTACACATTTACACCTCACATGCATCACTTACCATTTCAAATTATGTGAATAGATCTCTATCATGAGCAACATTTACCGATGCACATGTATCATACCATCAGCCAGAAGATTTGTTTTTCGCAATGTTGACTTTTGTCACCATTGGCAAAACTTCATTTTCTACATTGTTTAAAATTTCACTCTTCTTTTGAAGAATGTAATTTCTTGCAATTTGGCCAAATCTATAACACATAATTTCACTCGACTACAAATATTTTATGTTAGTACTTCTAAATTGTTTTCATTAGAATATTTTTCCGCCTTTGGGGACATAAGTATTTTAACTATGTTTCTATATTCAATAATTTGGGGAAGAATAAGATATTTTATTAAAACCTTATGAACTATATATTCAGTCATACGAGATTTAGGGTATACCTATGTTTCTCCTTAGCGTGCTCCAAATCTGAATTATAATGTCGATGATGTCATCTTGTTATTATTTATTGTATGATTTGATCCATAACATTGATCCAATCGAGTTTGATATTTTTATCATAACCATATTTGTTTCCACTTTTATGATTGATTGTTCTGTTTAAAGATTGGAAACAACTTACAAAATTTGGCCACGAGGAAGTTCGTCGGAGATTCTCTGAAAGGTTGGTGGAAAAGATGGAAGCTTTAGACACGTATAACTATGTTTTCCAAAAAATAATAACTATGGTCATCTATATTGCTTAAACCCTTTGAGGAAATTCTTTGGGAATATAACAAGCTTTTAGATTCGGATTACAAGCAACTAAAAAACTGAATGAATGTTTAACAAAGTTTGAATATAAACGAGAGATTTCAGGTAAGATAGATTTGGTAAGAATGTGCTTTGTTTTTTAAAGAATTACATATTTATAAAGATGATGAAACCATTCCAAAAAGTTATAATCATTTAAAAAACTATAAGTAAGGTCACAACCTTTAAAGATACACATTTTCATAAAACCTATTTTACAATAGAGCACACATGTTTAGTCTTTATCGGGACAATTCTAGTTTTAATCGCGGAAAATTTCCCGTTGTTTTAGTTATTCAAAAAATAACTAACTTTTACGAAACTAATTTTGATCGACATATATTTGATTGCGACCAAGACGAGCAAATGAGTTACAGAAATATAGGTCATGTCATGTCTCGATTTTTGTTGGGATCAACCTTGTGCTGTACTAGTCGCTCAAATAATCTTTTAGAGAGAATTAGTGGACACAACAATGTTTGGTGGACCGAATTCTTAGTATAAGTAGCTACAGATAATATAGAGAAAGATGTTACACAATCTAGAGAGAGAAAGTCACAAACAACAATTCTCTAATCATTTCTCAATTACCATTCCCTGAGAGAGGTGGTGTGCTTTTATAGTACATTGGTTGGGTTCCACGTGTCTAGTTAACTTACTAATTGTGGTCATTTTCTTATCAAATTTACAATTTATTACAAAGTAATCCTTTTATATTACATAATTGTCAATTATTCCTAAGAGGTTTTGTTTATACCAGCTTACTTCTTTATTTTACCAATTTTCTCTAATTACATAACTCTTCCTTTATCACTAGCTCTTTAGTCCTTGCAAAAAACGTTCAAGCAGGGAATGTTGTTTGGCCAACACTTTTCTCATCGGACTTCATAATGCTTTCATTAACCCTTCATCAGATCTTAAATATCTTTAATCAATGAATTCATTTTCAAATTTTGTCAATCTTCAGGTGCAAAGAATACTTCATCGGATCTTAAAAATAATTAATTAAGGAATTCCTCTTCAAATTTTGTCAGTCTTCAGGTGCAAAGATTCTTCATCATATTTTGAAAATCTTTAGTCAAATAATTCTTTTTTTGAATTCTTTGAATCTTTAGATGCAAAAAATTCTTCATCAGATTCTGGAAATATTTATTCAATTAATTATTCTTCGAATTTTCTGATTCTTTAGGTGCGAAGACCAACACGTCTCTTCAAAAAAAAATCTTATCAACGACGCCATGAATCTCTAACACAACTAATGAACCGTTTTTACCCATGTCAGGTATTGATTGGCATGGGTGTTGCATGTCCGTTGCTCTGACACAAACATGACTAGGAGTGGCGCACTCCTACTCTAGGAACTCATTACCTCTTCCCTAGGTACTTTGCCCCTAGGAAAACATCTTCTCTGACCTCTAGGCTTTGAAGCTCGTTGAAGCCCACCCCTCTCTAATAAATACTCCAACAATCCTCATTGATCTCACACAAAAACTTCTAGAAAGAGAAAACTTCCCAAAAACCTTTTTAGAGAGAGAAGTGGTTTATGCCCAGAACGTTTCCTATTTTAGATTGGTTACCTATCTGCCAAAATATTGAGGAGAGGCGAGTCACCGGATTTTATATTGAATCAGAGCCTCAACCACATGTTGTTACGTTTATGGTATTTGGCCTCCAACCGATAGTTTCTACCGACGCGATCATCCCCTCAAATATCTCTTTTCTGCCCTCCAATCATAATTGCCCAGTAATAGATAATGGTGACTACAAATTTCTAATGGGAAAAGAGGTTGGGCCATCCAAAGTCGAATCTTTGAAGCAAAAGCGAGGCTATAAGAAAAGGCTCAAACTCAAACCTCATCGGATTTTCCGGCTACCCATCTTCTACACCTCAATGAACTCCACGACCTACTCCCAAAGCTCCCCTCCTCGTAAATTAATGAAAAATATTGTGGACTCTTTGGTGAAAAGGTCCCTCGAACCTATCTACGAGTTAGAGCCAAATGATTCATCTAAAATCATATTGGCAAATTCGATGATGCTGTCAATGTTGAAAAAACCATAATATCATTTTTTGGTGAAGAGAAATCAGAAGCCACATACCTTCAAGATGTTGAGGGAAGCTCTCCTCCAAAAAAAGAAGGCTAAGTCAAAGAAAGATCCCATTCTACTTCCTCCGCACATTGATGCCATGGTCGGAAAAATTCTTTGGGCTGTTGAAAATAAACACATTCTAGAATTGCATAACTTAAAGTATAGGTATTAAGATATCTAAGAGGAAGCTAAGTTGAGGGTTAGATGGGGTATCCCTTCTACGATCACCATCAAAATTTTGAATGTTGGGGAGACACATTTGACAATTAAAAGATCACGAACTAATTATTTATCCAGAGATTATGAATTGGGGGCTCCGATTTCCTTTAGATATCTTTTTTTGTTGAGTACTTCGCGATGGTCGACCGTTGTCCGACCCAATCTGGGCCTAATATGTGGTTTAACTTAGTGGCCTGTATAATGGCCTCTAGGATTTCGGTGACAAGGTTTTCTTTAGAGCAGTTAATTGGTCTTTCTGGGTTGGCAAATAATCGTTGCTTTCCGTTTTATTCTTTAACCCTTTTCCATAAACAAAATATTGTTGATGAGCTGCTTGAAGCAGAGAAGAAATAGAAGCAACAGTTCTTTTTTATCTAAGGTATTTAGGAGACTGGATCTGAGGCCATAATTGATAATCAGCACAGGTTGTCCCTCAAATGGACGAACATAAGTATATTATTTTATTTTTCCTCTGTATTTATTTTCTTTATCTAATTCTTTGACTTGTTAACACAGTCATGATAGGGGTATCCAAGCCATTCATAGATTATATGCATCAAGCAACAATTATTTTTACTCAGTTTAGTAGATGGCTAAGGCTTCTTGGTCCAACAGATTTCATCTCTGCTTTACTCCGACCAATGTTGTAAAAGTTTCCTTTGGAGTTTTGATCCATCCAAACGCTTATCTTTACAAGAGCTCATGGTTCCTCCTACTCAAGAAGAGATGTTAGAAAGATTAGAGGCTCGGGATATACTTGTTTTCCTTTCCTCAAGGGCTAGAGCTTAGAGTAATCATAAAAAGGACACCACTAAATCTTCGAGGGAGGAAAATGCTCTAGAGACTTTTAACGTAGTGGCCCAAAATGCTGGTACTGAAGTTGAGAAGATAAATATCACTGAACAAAAAGGTTCCAAAAGACTGCCTCAAAGAGACGTTCCCAAAAAGTCGCGAAAATAAAATTGAAAAGTGTTTAACATGATACCGAGGAGGTTGCTTCCCCGAAAAATAAGGTTGTTGACAATACTATACCCTCCCTAGAGAATTTCGTCATTGAATCTGATTCTTCTCGACTTCCACATAACGAGTTAGTTGTTCAAGATCATAGAGGTAACATTGTTCAAGAGGACGATTATTCACTAGCTGTTTCTTTTGAAACTGGTTAATCGTCTAATACGTTTGAAATCCCTTATGGTGATGTTTTCTCTCTTCGTATACGGAAACTTCTTTGATCCTCGGTTATTCTTGGGAACAATATGCAGTTTTTAAGAGATCGGAAAAATCACTATAGTTCTGAAGCTTTATAATTGAAACTGAAAGTCAAAGAGCTTGAACATGAGCTTTCTACGCTTAAAAACAAGTTGATGCAATTTACAAAAAGATTGTTTGCGCAAAATATTATGTCATACTTTCTGATAAATGTTGTTAAGAAGATAGAGATCTTTCTGCAAACAAAACACCAGGAAAGATAAACTCAACGAGGCTTATAAGGAGGGAAACGATAAAGCCTCGTAATGTTTCAAACGGTGCCTTAAGGAATTTAAAAGGGTTGTGTAGGAAAAAAAAGGTAATTTTAGCCCAAGCTGAGAGTTACCAAAAAACTGATCTTGAGGCCTATGCTACCAAGTGTGTCTATTTGATATGAGGGATGAAAAATTTAAATCTGGTTTAATTATGGAAATTCACTAATGTTACCATGATTTGAAGTTAGATAGTTTTTAGGAACTTGTTCCCGTCGAACATTGTCCTGCTAGATTATCTTTGGATGATGGAGTTCTTATGAATCTTCTGAAGGTGATTCCTTCAAATATTCCTCATAATAAATCAATTATTTTCGTTTTAAACAATGTTTCATGAAGTCCTCCGTGTAAGGCAATTTTGTAAAGTCCTCATTATGTTCGAGGTAGTTTTGTTAAAGTCCTCATTATTTTTGAGGCAATTATAATGAAGTCCTCGTCATGTTCGAGGTAATTTTGTACAAGTCCTTACCATATTCTGGGTGAATTTATAAATGCATTGGATTTTCAGTTTTTTTAATTTTTGTAAATGCCTTTAATAGTTGAAGACCAACTTTTATTGGAAGACCCTTTCGGTCCAAAATTAATAATTAGAGACCAACTTTTATTGGAAGACCCTTTCGGTCCAAAATTAATAATTAGAGACCAATTTTTGTTTAGGACCCTTTAGTTCCAAAATTCATAGTGTAAAATGACAAAATACTTTATATATATGGATCAACTAATAAGGCACCTCGTTAAACCCTTCCTGCACCAATAGGGTTGGAAAAAGTATGCCACTAATATTTTACATATTGAAATATATACTTTCATTCAAAATAGAACTTAAGATGTTTAATATTCCATGGGTGTCGGAGATTGTTTCCTTCTTTATCCTTAATTTGATACGTTCATGGTTTTACTTTTCTTTTAACTCGTATGAGTCTTCCCAATTAGGTCATAATTTTCCAAGGTGTTTTTCTTTTGTATGGACAAATATTTTCCTTAAACCTTAATCTCTCATTTTGAATTCTCTTCGTTTAACTTTGGACCGGTATCTATTGTTCATCAATGTTTGGTAATGTAAAAAATTTAACTGTGTCCATCTTCATTTTTCTTCAAGCAGATCCAATTCAATTACCTTTTTTTTATTGTTGGAGTCTTAGGAATATGTGGTATTACGAAAGGATAGAAAAACTGCTTCGGATGGTACCACTACATCTATTCCATATACTAATGCAAATGAAGATTCTAAGGTTGTCGTTCGGGGAGTAGTTTGATATGCCTAAAGAACTTCCTGCAAATAATCTGACCATTTTACAGTCTTTACCATCAAGGATTATTACATTAGTAACCTCAACTTGACCATTTTCTTGTGGATGGAAAGGAGCCGAAAAATATTGTTGTATTCCTTGAGAAATGAAAAAATCTTTCATATCTTTATTATCAAATTGTGGTCCATTATCAATAGTAATCCACATTGGAACCCTAAAAGGACAACAAATATTCGAGATGATGAACTTGATTACATCATTGGCCCTAGTTCCACCTAATAGTTCTGCCTCTACCCACTTCAAAAAGTAATCTACTGCCACAACTATTGTCTGTCGTCCTCCAGATGCCATTGGTAATGGTCCGACGAGGTCAATACCCCATCAGTCAAATGGTAATGACTCAGATATTCTTTCAAGGGGGACACCAGACTTATGAATTATATTAGCACACCTTTGACAAGTATCACACATTTTAACCAATTATTTAGCACGAAAGATATCGTAGGCCAATAATATCTTGCTAAAATAACTCTTCGTATAAAAGTTTTATATCTGCAATGTGTAGATCCTTCTCCGTACTGTAATTCTGATAATATCATTTGTGATTCATCTTTTCACAAACATCAAAGTAAAGGTCTGCTAAACATATTTTGTATAAAATTCCTCTGAGGACCACATAACCATGAGATTTGAAGCGTATTTTAGTAGACAACTATTTATTAATGGGTAACACATTGTTTTCTAGGAATTCCCTGATATCGAGCCTCCAGTCATTTTCTTTACTGATTGATATTTGAAAAGCTTCATTTATTGTTCCAATTATCTGCTCCGAATTATTTATAATTGAAGGGATTTCTTATGTGATGATCCACGAGTATTCCTCAATATAAGAAGCAGTATCCAAAGAATCAGCTACATAATTTCCTGCCCTATGAAAATGTCCGTATCCAATCCTTTCAAAGACTAATGTTAGAACCTTTAACACACTTAAATACTTCACTAAATGATCTTTTATAGCATTGGATTGACCAGACGCATGATTTATAAGAAGTTGCGAATCACTTATCAGCTCAAAATTTTGTCCTTGTAGATCTGAGCAAGTCTGAATCCTACCAAAGTAACTTCATACTCCGCCTCATTGTTCGATGCTTTAAACACAAAACGGATAGCTTGATACATGACAATTCCCTCTGGAGAACCTTACTGTACCTCTGCCCCGCATCCTAATGTACTTGAGCCCCTATATGTTCGGACTGTCCACTCTGAATCAAAGTTTTCTTCATCTATTTCAATATCTGACCATTCGGAATGAAGTTCGACAAAAAAATCTGCTAAGGTTTGTGCTTTGATTGCAGTCTTAGGCTCAAATTCAATATCAAAATCTCTCAATTCAAATGACCACTTGGTCATTCTTCCAGATATATCAGGTTTTTGTAACATATGTTTTAATGAAAAAGATGTTTGTATGATGATAAAGTGAGCCTGGAAATATCTGTTCGGACTGTCCACTCTGAATCAAATTTTTCGTCATCTATTTCCGTATCTGACCATTCATAATGATATTTGACTAAGAAGTCTGCTAAGGTTTGTGCTTTGATTGTAGTCCTAGGCTCAAATGCAATATCAAAATCTCTCAATTCAAATGACCACTTGGTCATTCTTCCAAATATATCAGGCCTTTGTAACATATGTTTTAATGGAAAATATATTTGTACAATGCCAGAGTGAGCATGGAAATTAGAATCATTTTCCGAGTAGCAGTTACTAGTGCAAGAGCCAACTTTTCTAACTTTAAATATCGTTTCTCAACGTCCAAAATACGTTTACTGACCTAATACACTAGTTTTAGGTGATTTTATTCTTCTCGTATCAAAACCACACTTACTGACCATTTTAATTTGATTATATCCCACATAGGCATCCATAAAACAAAGTAACCGGTTACGTGATGTGGAACCCACTAACTGATCTATCCGAGGGAATGAGAAATGATCTTTTGGACATGCTCTATTTAAGTCAGTAAAATACATGCACATTTACTACTTGCCATTTTTATTTTTTAACAAAACCGGAATAATTGTCCGTAACAGAGACTGAGATTCTCGTATGTGCCCAACTTTGGATCAAAATCTACCTCAGTCATTATAGCCTCAGATTTATTCTGAGAAAAATGCTTTTTAAAAAAAAATCCAATGCACATTGCTTCTGATTGCCAATCTGTGACAGCTAATCTCTGTAGGCACGCCGGTTACATCTTCAACACACCATTTAAACATATCTAACTTGGTAGACACAAATTGAATTAAATTCTCTCTCAAGACCGGAGATAATTTTGTACCAATTTTTAAGGTTTTCCCTCTTGGAAAGATATGTTCCTCGAAGCTTTCATCATGGACCAAAAGACCGGGGGTCTCCCTTGGATCATCAACATGGTTAGTTTCCGAGGAAGACCTCATTAATCTGCTATGATTTATTTAATTCACTTCTCTGAATCTGATTAGATGACAAAACGATATGATAACATGCCCCATCCATTTTTTGGCTACTCCTGACTGTCCCTATATTATTTTCGACAACATATTTCAAGTATTGATGGACAATGGAAATTACCGCATGCATTCTGGATAACCAAAACCTTCCAAAAATAGCATTATAAGACATCGATGCATCTATCACAATGAATAGTATTGTTACTTCTTTTTCTAAACGGCCCTCAACCCATTTCTACAATGCTCTCAAATTCTCCGATGACTTCCGTTGTTACTCATTTGAAATCTACAATGGTCCGATCTGATTGTCGGATAACAGGAGGATTAGTAATATTTTATAAGTACCCATGAATAAGATATTGGCAGAACTACCTGTATCAATAAAAAATCTTTGTACTTCATCACCAGCTATCCTAGTTAAAATTACCACAATATCTTTATGTGGTCCTGCCATATCCCTCATATCATCATCCTCAAAACAAATTATGGGAGAAGGATTCCGATATAAATGTATTGATGCACCTGATTCTAACCGAGTGGCTAAACTTACTATATGCCTTTTTCGAGAGCAATTTGAAACTCCTAAAAGTATATCTCCCCCAAAAATTTCTATTGGCTCAAAAAAGTTACACAAGTTACTAACCTTTCCTTTGTAACTAGCTCTTCGACAATATGAACATTATTTATACATTCTTTTGGGTTCAAATACTTAATAGTGATATCAAAAACATTAATCTGCTCGGAAATTACTAATGCATCTTCTTGTTTCAAAGCCCCAACAGTTTCTTTGATAGTCGGATTTTGTTGAGAGTGTTTTTTCACAAACGTGGTTAGCTTTCCATTCTTGATCAACGCTTGTATTTATTTTTTTAACGCCGTACACGTGTTCGTGTCGTGTCCAACATTATCATGATATAAATGGTATCCACTATTTCTTCTCTCCCTCGGAGTTTGAATTGGAAAATATTTATGAAACTGTACATGCCTTGTCGAAAATGGTTGCCACACATTCATTTAAATCTGCATAATGATCCGGGCAAATCCATTTGTTCGATATTGGCCTATTACTTTATTGTGCATTAGGTGCTTGTTGTTTTATTCTAGGCCTAGGAGGAAGCTGAATTGATACATTAGGTTGGACACTTGTCCTAGGAAGATGAGTTCCATTAAGAGATCTTTGGAACTGATATTGCTCTAACCGATCTGTAGAACTTATTTCTGATGCTTGTGTTTCCGCTACTAAGATTCTTTTTTCAACTTGGTCTAATAAATCCCCAAAAATCATAGCTTTCCTTTCTGCCACAGTATCTTTTGGTATCTCTGGGAGAAATCCCATTCAAATTGTTTCCATAGCTATACGATTTGCAATATTCTATATTAGTTTTTAGCTTGATCAAACGATTAGTATAATCCTTCAAACTTTCCTCAATATCTGTTTATAGTAAAATATAGTATCACCATTAGCTCAAAAAAATATTCTTTCTACAAAATGTTGTCGAAAAATATTCCAAAACATGTCGAAATGTTTTATATATCTTTGTGGAAACCGATTATACCATTTTGAAGTTGCACCCTTGAATGTTTGAGAGAAATCCATACAAAGCAATCTATCCTCATCATCATAATTAATCATAATTTTGTTAAATTGTTTGTTATGGCTATCCGAGTCCTTATTCCCATCGAATTTATCTAACTTTGAGATGTCAAAATACTTCGGTAGATTTCCTGAGAGCATATCTGATGAGAGATGAGAAGATCTCCAATTATGACCAACTCTATAGACATTAGCTCTATGATATTCGTTAGCCATTGTATACCGACCTTCTTCAGATGAAATCGTGAATTGATTGCTCACCCGATATTCAAAGTTTTGACTCCTAAAGAAATTTGGGCATGTGCTGTAACATATTATTTTTTTAGTATGTTCCTCGGACCCTAGCCTTTTTATTCTTTAAATCCTTAGTCCGATAAGATACTTGATGATCTCTTCTATATCTCCTTGAATATCTCTTCTTGTTATTTTTTCCCAATGGTTTTCCCTCTCTGGGAGGATAATTCACTTGAATCATAAAGTGAACAACCACTGGATTCAGATGACCCATAATGATGCCTAGGTTTTACTTTCCTCCTTAAAGAATAACAACTACGACTTCAATATTTTTCTTGCTTATCATTGGTTTGACGGTTATCATCCAACTTTTCTTTCTCAGTCACGGACTCTCTTTTAATCTCTGATAGAATATTTTTATAAGTTAGTGCAACATCTCTATCAAAAAATTTCAACTTCAACTAAGAGTTCTTTTCTTCGAGCCACTAAGATAGACTTTTCTAATATCTCTCCGGAATATTGATCGTCGTTTGTTGTTCTTCAGTTATAAAATTATTATCCATATTTAACTCCCTCTGAATTTCCATACCTAATTTTTTCAAAATCACAATAATGGTTTTGGAAAACATTTTGGGCTACCACAGACGACGCCAATGATCGTTCCAATAATCTTTTAGAAAGAATTAGTGGACAAAACAATGTTTGGATGACCAAATTCTTAGTATAATTAGCTAAAGATAATATAGAGAGAAGTTACAAAATCAAGAGAGAGAAAGTCACAAGCAATAATTCTCTAATCATTTCTTAATCATCGTTCCCAAGAGAGGTGGTGTACTTTTATAGTACATTAGTTGAGTCCCACATATCTAGTTAAATTACTAATTGTGGTCTATTTCTCCTCAAATTTAAAATTTATTGCAAAGTTATTCTATTATATTACATAATTGTCAATTATTCCTAAGAGATTTTCTTTATTCCAGTTTACTCTCTTATTTTTCTAATTTCCTATAATATTACATAACTCTTCTCTTATAACCTTTTTGAACTTTTCTAGTTAATTATTTTTTCTATTTTGCAGCGTCTATCATTGTGTTGATCGCGGTAAAGTCCTTTGGTTAACCCAACCTTCAATGTAGTTTTACTAAAAAATATCCGATCAGGCACATTTAATCGACATTTCCAACATAAAATGACATGAGTGGTTTATATTAATTTTTTTATATTAAATTTTTTTAAAATAAAAATATATGAAAAGAATTATAAATACTAATTTAAGAACTAAATTATAATTTATTTAAGAGTATATTTGGAGTTTCAAACTTGAGATCGAAAAGATAAACTATCCGCATGTATCATAACAAATTACGTATTTAGTGTGAAAATTTTAGGACATGACTAAAGCGAGACCCAAATTTCTTACAGTGAGACTTCCAAACCATAGTTTTTTTTAAACGTGAAATGACCAAACTACCCCATCATATAAAAACAGCCTTAAACTCATTTATATCCACCTTCTTTCATATACCCACCCTCTAACACTAACCCTAAACCCAAAAATCCACTAAAATACTCCAAATATCTTCCCCATTATGGATTTGAATGACATTAAAGATGATTTTAGCTGCAATGTCGATGAATTTTGTTCGGATGAGGAGGAACTACTAACTGACCATCTACAAACATGAGTTGAGGTACATTTTTATGTTTTTCGGAACTTCCAATATGCAATTCACACATTTGCACGCGCCGCAATGTGCATAATCACACAAGAACATGTATGAATTTATGTAAATTGCAGGCATTATTCTGTGCGATTTTACCAAATCAATGCACGATTGATGATGAGTCCGAATTCTGCATGCTCCCCGGACAAGGACAGATCGGTCCAAAGCCTCCGGACCGGACAGATCACTTCGAACACTCAGACCATTGGACTGTTCGAACTATGACAAAAGTACTAAAAAACCTAAACACTTCTTGACTAAGCTACTTGCTCTCTTACTTAAGAGCTCATGGGTCTTTGAACATGACCCGGGTCCATTAAACATGACCCGAAAGCCCATAAGGGCCCAAACATCAGGGTATAAATACCCAACCACCTGCATTAAGTGCGGGTAATGAGAATTAACTGCTACCAGCCAGCTTAATTATCTCTCTACTCTCTACTCTGAACACATAACACCCACATACTACTATAAAACACCAACCAAATTACAAGCCTACCCTCAGGTGATAATTATCCTCACCAATTGCAAGCGCAATTTTTCCATTTCCAAACACAATTTCATGCGCTATTTTTTCCCAAATCAATATAATTTTTGCGTCGATTTGTATTATTTTAGTTAATTGAATTAATTATATGTAGGAACTTGTTGTTAATTGAATGAGTTACTTTATTGTTATTTTCCATAAAAGAACTTATTGTTAATTGAATTATGTAGGAACTTGTTGTTAATTGAATGAATTACAATATTGTAATAACTTGTTTTCATGCATTATGTAGGAACCGAAACAACCACCGTGCTCCATGGCCGATTACAATAAAAAAATTAATACGGAACGTGTTTACACCAATTTCGAATTGGTTTTATGGGTTGATACGGGAAGCATAAAATTAGGATTCATTATTGAGCTTGATAAAGATGACGATGGTAACGGTTAAAATCTAATATTATATTTTAAGTGCGAGAAACACGATGTTTACAAACCGAGGTTTGTCGAAAAGCGTCGAGATTGTTCATAAAAAAATGCGATTGCCCCTTCATGTTTAGGGGAAATATAATATTAGAACTATCAGTCATTGGAAATTGGTAGTGTTAAATGAAAAACACAACCACTAACTGTTTTTACACTTTAATGGACATTTACGACCCGTTAGGCTAAAACCGGACGAGCGTGAGTTTGTTCGTAAAGTCAAAATAATCGGTTCTTGGCCAAGAGGTTTATACCGTGGTTTGAAGATAAGAATTCCGGAAAAAATGTATCTAGTATGTGTACAATCTACAACATGTGTCAAAAACAACAATTGGTCGATAAAGCAGGGAAAACCCAAATGCAATACTTGTTCGGTAATTTAAAACAGCACGAGTACTACGTTTGAGAGCAAACAAACAAAGCAACGGATGAGATCCTCGAACTGTTTTTTGCCCATCCTACAAACATCGACTTATTTTGCATATTTTCTCAAGTTCTTATAATGGATAGAACGTACAAAACTACAAAATATAAGATGCCCTTGATAGAAATAGTTGGCCAAACATCGACGAAAAGACCTTTTGTATCATTTTTGGTTTTGTAAGCTTGGAAAAGCAAGAGAACTAAAGGTGGGCATTGAGTTTTCTAAGGAACGTGATGACGAATAACATGTGCGCATTTCCAAATATTATCGTCACTGATAGAGAGTTAGCATTAATGAGTGCTACCGAGACCATATTTCCGGATGTCACTCATATACTATGCACTTGATATATAAACAAGAATATTTACTCGTACGTCAAGAAATTTTTACCCCAAGAGGACATGGTCGATGATTTTCTCGAATATTATGAAGTTGTTTCTCATTCGGCGATGCTTGAAGAGTATACTAAAAACCTTGTCGAGTTACACCATGTCTGATGGTTATCGATTACGTGATGAAACAATGGATATACATTTATGGAGAAAATTTTCTTAATATCCACACAAACAATTTTAACCATTTGGGCAATCGGACTAGCAATCAGTGAGTTATATTATCATTTTTATAATTTAGTTTTTTAAAATTAAGTGGTTGGACTTCTAATTAATTTAATTTTAGGTTGTAGGACGGAGAGTGCTCCCTCGAGCCTAAAACGGGCAATCGGCACAAGTCTATGCACATTTGAACAATTTTGGGATAATGTTCATGAGTTGCTTCAGGCTCAACACTCAATTTTTTTTGAATCATTCGAATGAAGTGATTTTCGTCCTAAACACGCATCTAGGGAGCCTATCTTTATGGAATTAAAAGGTAAACTTTCATGTACGACCTTAGAATAAATTGAGCAAAATCTAAAAACGAATGGGAAATTATAGTTCATTCCCGCAAAGTGTGGTTGTGTTATTAAGAAAACGCATAATTTACCATGTGCATGTGAGTTAGCTATGATTGAGAACGAGGGTAGGACAATTCAAAAAGATGAATGTGCTGTTTATTGGATTACTATAAAGATCAAACTTAGGGATAACGTTGGTACCAAATATAAGCCTACGAGAAACTATTCTTAATAAATACTACCATCCGCACCTACGGTCCACACATGTAAGACCATATCATAAAAGTGATGATGAAAATCCTAGATCCCGCTATAAGTAACGCATTGGAACCTAAGGAGTCGTCTATCACTAAAGGTAGGAAAAAATTCAGTTCGGATAAATCAACTAAGCGGAACCCATCTTTGTTCGAATATGATGGTATTCAAGGCAATGGAGCACTTCCGGTACGATGGCTAGCACGACTGATTTGGTAGCTAAGAAATTCTTAATACCCAAATCCAAACCCAAATCGAGAGCCCCTAAAAAATCGAAAGTGACTCAAGCAAAAAAATCGAATAAGGGAAAATAATTTAGCGGGTACAAGAGTTGGTTTCCCAACTACTTACACGACTATATAACTAGCATCGAAGACGATGCTCCTGATGATAATTGCGGATTTTGGGTTGTACCTTTATCGATATATCAAAATGTAGATTAATGTGAAAAAGTTAGACGAGATTTGATGCATAAATTGCAATATCAACGTGATCTATGGGAGAGAGTTTTTGATGGTACACAACATGTTGATAACGTATTACAAAGATTAGATTATTTCAAAATGTACGCGAGCGATAATATGCACTGGATTATGTTATCCGACTTTGGCTTAGTGATAGCCACTCGATATCAATGTATAGTATACCACGTATCTCTCCACCTCTCATACACATATATTCCTTTACGTGGTGTGCCTCATCGATCATGTCCTACACTAGAAGTTGGTTTTGATTTCGTGCATGGTAACCATTACGTGAAATTATGTAATGTAATCTACTTAATGTTTTTATCATTTCGTTATTACATTTTATCAAAATTTACAAGTTGTCTTGGATGGACCGTTGCCGGATACATACCCTAGTTGGTTTGCATTCCGCACTAAGGATGACACTACTAGTTGGGAAATTCCTCTAGACAAAATCTTCAACAAATATCACAAATCAAACCAGTCCAAACACATACACTACAAGATGGAGAGAAAAATTCTACGATTTGTCCAGAGATGCATAATTTGTTCGACTTATTTATATGTATTGTATTTTCTACTTTTAATAACTTTCGCTACGTATGAGTTGGATGTTTACATATATTTTAAGATTCAAGTTGACATTGTTTTTTTTCTAATTCTGTATATAGTTAACCTTTTTAAAAAAATTAAATAACGAACCCAAAATGGATTTTTAAAAAAAAAATCCAGAACACCATAGCGGACTTATAAACGTGCATTTGTGCAAATCTATGCATAATAGTGCGTGAAGACGTGTACATCGGCACACATCAACGTGCGTGGATTAGCTCAAATGCACCTTCATAAGTGCACTATAGTGTTCTGGAAGTTTTTAAAAAATATGTTTTTACTAATTTGCTACATGAAAAATGAAACTCGAAGATAAGCAATCACTAAGTTATGTCGTTACACAAAATTCATGTGGAAAAAAACAAAAAAAAAGAAAAAATTAAAATTTGACTTCAAACAAACGACCTAAGATAGTTAAACGAACACAACATGGTACTCAATAAAATGTAACGACGATAACTTAACAAAAATTTGTACGACTACTCATAAAATGCATCCATCTCGGCTTCTTCGCACTTACTTATTATTAAAGATCACACATCATTAAGCTCTTCATTTGTTAAACTGTCGGTGACCAAATATTTAAACAATTGAAATACAACATGATGTTCTTTTCCGTTAAGGTTGGAAACCAAATGGACATGTCGTTTGATTAGATATGTTCACCTTTCTTTCACCAGTTGAGCGCTTCTTGAAATGTACGGTGGATAAACACTACCCATACCGTATAAGTAGTATAATTGACATACCATTGCCTCCGAATATGCTTCCCCATAATCCTTATTATATGTTTTGACGACTAATGCAGAGGATTTCTTCAGATATCTATCTTCTTTGCGAGTCCATCGAGATATTTTTTTAGTTTTTTCAATGTGATTTATTAATGTGTTTATTGTGTACTTACAAGAGCTACTACTCTCTATTTATTATGTTTCTAGGTAAGATAACGTAATCCTACTAGACAAATCACAATTTGACAATTGTCATGATTGGATAACGTAATCCAAATAACCAATTGGATTCAGACGCATAACAGATAAAACTAGCACGTTACCTATGTACGTGAGGTTAAGCCCACGTTATGAAATGAAGATATAAGTTATTGTAGTGAAAATGTAAATATATTTGTTGTAACCTACGTTGAACATAAAATAAATATCAAATATCAATAATAATAGTTGTAACTTACATATTTGTAAACATCAAACATACTAATTTACGTAAACATCAAATGTAATAAAATAAAAACGTAAAGATCAAACATAAAATATTAATATCGTAAAATACATAAACCATATGTCAACAATGCTAAGTAGTCATAAAAATACATCAATAATAATAAGTACTCATAGCGTCAACAAAACCAAATACAAAAAAACCAAACAATCCATGTATTGGCGCACAAGCCTATAACACTCGTGTAAGGTTCCGCGAAGCTCCTCCATAGTCAAGTTAGGGTTTATTTCCTCCATAGCCTTCATCTCGAGTAAATCACCCATCAAATTGTATAACATAGCCGCACGAGTGGAGCTGGAGGGGTTCACCCATGCATGTGCATCATCGTGACACGACTCGATATCGGTAACTACGTACCACCATTTTTTCGGCACACATGCAATGTGCATCAATATGGTACCATCCTTATGACCTACAACATACTCCCCACCTCACAAACTAGGGTCAATAGTGTTGGACTCCTAATGATTCCAAGTGAATGCGTCCCAATTGTAAAGAGTGTTCGCACTACAAAACCCTAATGGAACCTGTCAAAATTGGACATAGCGGACCAAGTACTTGTATTGAAACTATTAACAAAAAATATAGTTGTAACGTTATACCTATAACAACCATTGTTTGAATATAGTAGCACAAATTCTAACCTAAACCAATTATTAAACATGCATGTTTTACCTGCTGAATGTGTCCCATCCTTCTAGCGACGTTTTGACAATGTCAAAAAACTTCAATGTAGCATTTGTCCAAGCTACCTCATAAAACGCCTGAAGATCGCGTAAATATGAGTATGGTCTGAATCATACATGCAAAAAGCAATAAAGGTTTAAAATGTATCAACCAAGTGTAAATTATAACATTAATACGTAAAATAAGAATAAATATAAATATGACTTACATCGCGGTTGGTGAAGGTAGCAAGGTAATCACGAAGACCGCTTCAAGCCTGTTGGCTTTATCGAAATAGGGGAGGCGTACATTTACAAATCGTAGGTTGGGCCATACTAAATTTGGTGTATTGAGCATGAGAAAAGTTGGGAAAATGATCATAAAACGAAGCCTCTAAAAGGCCAAAGAAACCAAACACACCAGAAGTGGTGTGTAAACAACCCTTACCTAGCTGGAAATACAACTGATCAAGTATTATCTATCCCCAATTGTATTTGGCCGAACTACAGTAGTCATCAATAAACTGTAAGTAGTCGAGGTTTATATTGTTTCCCGACTTGTTGGCTAATATGGTACAACCAAACAAGTGCATCAAATAACCTCTGGTAGTTTGACGTACACCACTATCAGTGATGGCATCATTAAAAAACTCCGCTTTACAGAATGTCCTCTTCAGCCAAGCGAGGCAAACGTGCCTTCTGCCTCCCTCTTTATTTTCTTTTATTTCAGCCTCCAACTCCTTAAAAGTGACTCCAAGCAGGTGCACGTATGCCGCATTACTCACATCTTCAGTAGTAAACTCAACAATATCACATTTTACCCCAACCACTGGAAGACTCGTGATGGCGTGCACATCATCTAGTGTCACCGTCATCTCACTGAAAGATAAATGCAATGTGTTGGTTTTAGGATGTCGCTCTAATAAGTAGGCGTTAGTAGCCCAACATGTGAGACAGTCAACGATGGGTCCGAAACAAGTATCCTACCACATCATGAATAAGGGTTTGGTCCGCAAGATCAAACCCACGATGAGTTTGGTACATAGCGTAGCACCGTATATGTACCCTCGTCTGCAAATAAATAAACAATATAAAAGTATTAACCATGCATATTTTACAAATACAAGTTTCAAACCTAAACAATAACAATAACACTAACAACCATTTTTAAGCAACTATAAACCTTATAAGCGTTAACTATTAGCACACAATTATAACCTCAACCACTAAAACACTTAAAAACTTACGCTATGTTTGAAGACGATGTAGGCCTCGTGGTTCTTGTGTGAGTTGAACGTATACTACAGGTCTGGCACGTGCCGATCGAACCTACGAAATTGTTGGTCGATAGTTCACCGACGAGTACATGCACGAAGGGAAAGTTTTGTCGCCAGTGGAATCATGCGTTGCGTGATGAATGATCAGGAACCATTTCATTGCCTGTTTCGTTGTCAGACCGGCTAGATGAGCGTTTTCGAGGAGGCATCCTACAAACACATACAAAGCATTGAACATATTTTTGATCAAACATTAAATAGTTTCTAACAAACTAAAAAACAAATCTAATTGCCACAATGGTGAAGTAACAATGCATTATAACACATACAAAATAAAAGGGCATGCCAATCCACACATAAACATGTCTGAATTGTGCAAAATCACACACGAATTCGTGTGCGATTTCGCACAATCCAATCATGTGCATCTGGGTATTCCACGCACGGTATTCCTGGAATTACATCGAATAACAATCCTCTATAAAATCAAAACCGAACTTCTACCATCGTAAATCCAACAAATAGCGTACCAAAATGAAGATAACAACATAACTAAACATATACATCTAACCACAGTTTAAAACAACAACTGCAAAAATAAAAAAAATCGATTTTTCTGGCTAAAACTAAAACTCTAAAAAATCAACATAATTCAAAACAAATAACATCAGAATGTGGACAAAACATCCCTTTGCGTGATTGCGTGCTTGGGTTTGATAAATGTAAAGGTTTTGAAAGTGAAAATTACATTTTAGGGATAAAGAAAAGAAAAAAATCCGAATTAGTAAAGAATGAATTTTTATAAGACTTTTTGTTATAACGAAAACGTATTTCGTTATAATCGGACTCGTTTAGAAAAATACAGTCTTAAATTAGCATATACCAAAATTTTATTAGTACATTAATGATATTACTTTTTAGTTAGATATTAGACCAGTAAAAACAAAAAGATTAAAGCATGCGTGAAATATTTAATAATATAATAAATAACTTAGAAGGAAAGAGAAAGCTAAAGAGAGAGAGACATGAAAAAGGTCAAATAATGTTGAAATTAACAGTTGTTTTCCACCTGGATGCTCCATCACTCACTACTACATTTCAAAAAATAACGCAGCAAAAAGGAAGAAGCTACCGCTCCAATTTTTCTCAAAAAGAACGGAAAGTAAAACCGCGGAAATGGCTAGATACAGATCAGAAGACGAGTACGATTACCTCTTCAAGGTGGTGCTGATTGGAGATTCCGGCGTCGGAAAATCAAATTTGCTCTCCAGGTTCACAAGGAACGAGTTCAGCCTCGAAACCAAGTCCACCATTGGTGTCGAGTTCGCTACTCGCAGCTTGAACGTCGATGAGAAAGTCATCAAAGCCCAAATTTGGGACACTGCTGGTCAAGAGAGGTTTATATCACCTTCACTCTATCTCTGCTCTTTTTTTTGCTCTAATGTCCATCATCTCATTAAGCATAGGATCTCTGCAGTTTTTTTTATCCTTGTTTTTATTGTTTTGCTTATTCGATTTTCAATTTGGTTTGGATGCTTTGCTGGTTGTTGATTAGTCTCAGTGAAAAGAAAATGAAAGTATGTATTGATCTTTTGTCATAAGATTTATATGAATGAGAATTCCAAGATAGGTAGAGATGCTCAATTTTCAGATCTGTTTCTGAGTTTGTATAAGTAAAAATTCTGGATTTTATTGAGGAACTGTTTCGGTTTTAGTTTCGTGAGATTGGTGGAGAATTGGATTAAAATGTCATATGAGTGGATTTGAGTCCTGGTGATTTAAACAATATAGTCTGCTTTGTTAGGGTTCAAGATTTGTTAGTCGTAGCTGAGAAGTAATGATGCGTCTTCCTTGTGTAAGTTCGGCGTCCAATTAATTGTTATCTGCTTGGTAGGTTTCCACGGTAAATGACTGATATGCAAGTGACTCTAATGAGGATTCGATACGTTTTATAACAAACTAAATCATGTTGCCTAAACTGCTGGGTGCCTCATTTACCTAGGGAAAGTTAAGGGCGTTACACATACCGTGAAATCGTATTCAGATTAAGATGTTAGTACGTTACTTTAAGCGGTAATGGTTTGGTACGATTTTTATATCATAGATAGGGTACAGATTCTGTTATGAAAATCATTCAAAGGTAAACACTGTCTTGTTTACTCATTTTTTCCATAATCAATTGAAGATTTCAAGTTGATACTATGTCAATATGTAATTCTCTAGAAGCAAATAGAGGAAGCACGCAGAATGCCTTCTTTTGCAAGTAAAAGATGAGGCCTAATGGTAACTTAACCGAAATTAGCCTTTTCAACCTAGTCTCGTCTCAATTGCTTATTTGCGACGTGGGGTATTTCCACGCGGATCCTTGTGGTGTCGTGCCTTTTACTAGCCTTAAGTTTATATAGCCTAATGGATTATCGAAGAATAACTTCTTCTTTGTTTTAAGCACGGAGTTTGAGCTCTAAGCGCTTTTTCTTAAAGTTTTTGTTTAGTGAGGACGAATGGACGATAATTGATAGACCAAAATAATCTATATCAGGAAATATATTCATCCTACGTAAATAAGTTATGGCTGTTTATTTACAAGAGTTAACAAACAAGATTGTCACCGGTAATTTTGTACGATCCGAGTAGTCAGAATATGTTGCGATATCTTTGTCAATTATTGTTAGTTGCAGAATTAGCCAAATTACCGAAATACTTAATACTTTTTTACTACTTGTGCAACTAAATAGCTATTACACTGTTTGATACCAAAGACTCTGGTATTTGTTAGTGTTAGAGCGAGAACATGTGAAGTGTGATAGCTTCGACGGAACGAACTAAAGGCTCTAGATGATGTGAAAAGAAGAATCTATCTACCAAAAGGATCTATAACAATGGCTGGAGGGAAACTCAATCAATGGAGGTATACATGTAGAATGATAGCTACGTGATTGTAGCATTCTACTTCCATAGCCATAGTGAGACTAATTGTTGCTCGGCGTATTAAAAGGTGAGAATGCTATATGAGAGTCCGTCGCGGTGCTGTCGAAATATATGACAACGCAGCTATCAAAAAAGTTATACATGATGTGCCAGTTGTCCAATAAGCAGATGCAACATTGGTAACTGGTGCGGGAAATTAGCGATTGCTTGATCTACAAATAATATTGTAGAGAATCAAGTTTAATAGGACACGGAAAATGTTACATCCTCGTTGACAAATTTTAATGATATTGCCCATTGTAGTGATATTGTGGCTTCATGCTATATCTAAAAAGAGATCACGTTGAATCTTCCTGTTCAAGAATAGGAAATAAAAAATCCTGAAAAAATGAAACTATGCCTGTTAAGTTCAAATTTGAGAAAGGGGTATGCACCCAGATCTCGAGAATTACAATCGTTGCCGATTTATGGTAAATAGGACACTTAGGGTTTAACCTCATGTGATGGGCTCAAGGACAGTGCTTATCTTACTGACCAAGATGACTCTGATGCATTACTCATAGTTTTGAATTCTGTTGTGAGCTTTGCATTTCTTCCTTGCCAATAGGACTGATGCATTAACTATAAGGCTTCTGCCCTGCACTAATATGCGACATTTTTAATGTGCTAACATTATAATAGCGCCGGTTAAGTTCCTGAATTGTGTAAGATTTATGAGTTATCTCGGTATGCCTTTGAGTTTTTATCGGTAGTCAAAGGCATAACTCTTTGCACGAGATCAACTATTGGCTTTATAACTTATTGTATATCTCATTGATTAGTATTATATAGATATGCCTGACAGATTCTGATTCTTAAATAGCCTTAATAGTGGTGTTTCTATATTCATTTGAACTTGTTCTCATCGGAAACTATATTGCACACTCGTCATAGGTTTGTTTTATAGTGTTGGATACACGCAAAAGTTATTATACAACAGCATCTAGAATTTGGAATATAGGTAACTGCACTATTTCTGATGTCATTTATATCGGCAATATGTTTTGCTGATGTCTAAAACCTGTTATAATTTCCGTAAGATCCTTTTCTTGTGGTGGGTTGAGTTTTTCTTCTCTAAATTAATGGAAAATTTTGGCATAAATTAACAATTTTTCCCAAATTTGTGTTTTATTTCTCTTTAGTAGAGTCCAGTAGTTTCTTTGCAACTTTAGTTTATACCATTGGTTATAGCGCCAACACTAAAAATGGACACCTGCTATGTTGTTAATCACTCATTTTTGTGATCTGAGTTTCTATTTTGGTTTTAGATTAATGTAACCTGAAAAATATTTATTTTCTTAAAATAGGTATCGTGCTATAACCAGTGCTTACTATCGAGGAGCCGTTGGTGCACTTCTAGTTTATGATGTGACCAGGCATTCAACTTTTGAAAATGTGGAGAGATGGTTGAAAGAGCTGAGGGATCACACAGACCCTAACATCGTGGTGATGCTTGTTGGTAATAAATCAGATCTTCGTCACCTTGTTGCCATCACAACCGAAGATGCGAAATCTTTTGCTGAGAAAGAATCCTTATACTTCATGGAAACTTCTGCACTTGAAGCTACTAATGTGGAGAACGCATTTGCGGGTGTTCTTGCCGAAATTTATCATATCGTGAGCAAGAAGGCAATAGAAGCAGGAGAGGACGCAGGTACTCATCCTTCCAGAGGCGAGAAAATTGATCTTAGTAAAGATGTTTCAGCCATGAAAAAAGGTGGGTGCTGCTACAGTTAAAGCTTTTTTTTTGTTAGAACTTTTACTAGTTGTTGAAGAGACTGTTTAATTTTGTCAAACAGAGATTTAAAACCTCCATACATTAGGTTAACGGGGAAAAACTATTTTCATTTGTTCCCTTGAGAGCTAAAATAGAAACAGGTTATGACTATTAATGTTAAAGACTTAAACTGATCACCAAATTTGCTCTTCACAGTTTTCCTTATCTCGGTATCTGTAGATGTAATTCCATAGTTCACTGCTTTTCAATTATGTACAGCTCTATATTGATGTACCCTTCGGATTTCGGATGAAGTTGGTATTCTTATGATATAAGTTTTGTTGCGGAAAATATAAACAAGAGGCTCAGTCTATTCAGTCCAAAACGAAATTCTTCAGTACTTTTTTCAAGAGTTTCCCAATAAATTTCAGTAGTTTTTAAATGTCATTTCAGTACCCTTACCTATTAGTTGCTAAGTATTTTCAGAGGTCTGAAAAAAAATAATACTTTGAAAAAATTGTTTAAAACCGTAAATTACTGAAAAATGCACATTACAATGCACAAATTACGAAAATTATGTATAAAATATAACATATCCCGAAAGTATTTTACAATGACCTGTGTTTACCAGGCATAAATATGGTTCCAAATATCTATTTTTCTTAATTTACCATTTTGCAAAAGCTCTCGATATTAACGGTCCAGCATCTAAAATATAAAGCTGTATACTTTACTTGGAATCTACAGTTTAGAGAAGAGGTTTTCTGACTACTAACATTTACAAACAAAATTTATAGGATATAAATAGAATTTACGCATCATGATCTCAAGAAGACTTTTGAGCAAATCCAGTCCTGAGTTAAACAATTATGACTGCAATTACAGGCATGATTACCAGAAACCTCTGCACGAACAATGTCCTTCCTTAAAATGGTGAAACCGATTAGAATCTCTAAGCACAATCTCCCTCCCTGTTACCTTGGACATGAACTTTGCCATCTCATGACAGTCCCCGCACACTCTTAGATTCTTTGTAACTCGAATTATTTTACCCGGTGGTAAGCTCAATACCCCATAAGCCATGGCCAGCTTTTCGCTATGCCCGCAAACTCTTATTTCCTTATCCAACTCATCTGCATTTATCAAAGCGTATTTAATATTCACAGGGAAGTAACACTCTTCCTCCTTCATTTTTACTCGTAAACTCTTCAACAAATACTCTATTCTTCTCAGTTGTGGATGTGAACGATCACCAGCTGTAAATATATTGAATTTGCCTTTGATTTCTATCCAACTACATCCTGGGTTCTTTTTCAACCCCCGACGACCAATTGTCTCCCTTAGCTTCTTCACTTGTTCCCATTTCTCTGCCTCTGCGTAAATATTCGCAAGAAGCACGTAGTAACCTGTGTTCTCTGGTTCAAGTTCGAATACACGTTCCGCAACTTTCTCACCTAATTCAATGTCATGATGAATCCTGCACCCAGAAAGCAAAGATCCCCAGATAGTGGCATCCGGCGAAATTGGCATTGTTTCGATGAAGTTATAAGCCTTAGATAGCTTTCCGGTCCTAGCCATAAGATCAACCATACAAGCATAGTGTTCCAATTTAGGCTCGATATTGCACTCATTTTTCATGATATTAAAGAACCTCCACCCTTCCTCAGTTAATCCGGAATGGCAGCAAGCGTACAGAACGGAAACAAAGGAAACTTCGTCGGGTTCCATACCAGATTTTCTCATATCTCTAAAGAGGGCAATAGCTTCTTTTCCGAACCCGTGCATGCCGTATCCAGCAATCATCACCGTCCAAGATACAAGATCTTTCGACGGAATAGTATCAAAGAGGGAACGCGCAAGTAATAACACCCCGCATTTTGCGTACATGTCAACAAGCGCATTAACTACATGGCGGTCTGAAAAATACCCGTTCCTTAATATATGACTGTGTATCTCTCGTCCTCTTTCCAGAGCAGCAAGGCTGGCACAAGCCGGCAGGGTACATGCCATTGTTATACTATCCGGCTTGGATTCTTCCAACATTTTATCAAACAGACTAAGAGCTTCATTGGGAAGACAGTTCTTCGAATACCCACCGATAATTGAGTTCCAAGTGACAACATCCTTTACACGCATTTGCGAAAACACTCCTTGAGCATCTTTCATGCTTCCACATTTACAATACATATCCACGAGAGCATTCGACACAAACAAACTAGATTGCATATCGTTTTTCATGATGTATTCGTGAACGTCCTTTCCATCATCTAACAAACCATTGAGAGCACAAACATTAAGTATCTTTGTTAGAGTATAAGCATCTGGCTCAACTCCCTCCTTCTCCATTTCATGGAATAATTTAACAGCCTCACCGGCTAATCCTTTACGAGCATAACCTGCAATCATCGAAGTCCATGTCACTACACTTTTCTGACCCATTTCCTCAAAGAGTACCTTGGCAGAACATAAATCATTGCATTTTGAATACATATCAAGTAAGGTATTAGTGAATGTCAATTCTTTCGCAAAACAAGCTTTTATAGCAAAGCCATGAACTGCTCTACCTATTGAAATCGTTTCACAATCAGCACAACCTGTAAGAACGCTTACCATGGTAGCCAAATCAACATCCGTTTCTGAATGTAGCATCTTCGAAAACACTTCTATTCCTTCTCTAGACAGCCCATTTGCAATATACCCACCGATCATGGTATTCCACGATACAATATCCCTCTCAGTTAATTCCTCGAACACCTTAACTGCACTCTCAAGTCTACCGTTTTTGAAGTAGAAAGCAATAAGAGAATTGACTACTGTATCATAACTTCCGAACCCTGATTTCAACAAGTAACCATGAACCATTTCTCCGCCCTTTACACTTCCTAAACTTGCCAAACACTTCAATACACAAGAAAACGAATACGAATTTGCTTCAATACCCAATTCGCGCATTTGCTCGAACAGATAAACACTTTCTTTAAATTGACCAATCTTCGCATACTCACTCATTACCAGATTCCAAAGGAAAACCTTTTCGTTTAGGATTACATCGAAAATCCGCCTACCTTCTCTTAGATCACCGCATGTCACATACATAAACACAAGTTTCGATCCTAAAAGACCCTCGACAACCACCTCGTTGGAGCGAATAATCGAATGAACCGCCTTACCATCTCTTAGTGATTTAAGATCAGCACAGAGCTGCAAAACAGAGCAATACGTGCTCGATTTGATTTTTGATTTTCGAGAAGCGTAGAGCAGTTCCATTGCTGTTGCGAGATCGCCCAGTTCGCAAAACTTGCAAATTTGGTCATTGTAATCTTGAACTGCATCATCAATCTTCGTTTTTTCGGAGCCCGTGAAGTCGATGGTTGTACAATAAGCCGTTGAATTCTTTGAAACGCGAAGACTGGTTTGGGAAAATGGTGTGATGGAAGTAGGAGATTGTGTAGACTTTGCAAAGTTTGGGATACATTTTTTGTTAGGATTAGAGCGAGAGAATGAAAAGGTTGGTGGGGATTTCGCCACCAAAGTCGACATGGATGTCTTCTTGTTCTATCTACTTCTTTTTGGATTGTCTTGTCTCTCTGTATGAGCGCGAAGACACCGAGGAGTTGGAAAATACTTTGGTTATATACTTATGAAACGGCTCATACCTAGAAAAAATCAATTAAAATACTCATGAATTCTTTTTAATAGAAAAATGAGATCATATTTATCTGTTTAGGGAATTGTTGAGGATTTATTTTAGTTTAAAAATAGATAAGTTGATTAATAAAATAAAAATAGATAAAAAGAAAAAAATAGTTACTGTTATTTGTTCTTCGGTTCTAATTTCGAAGTCAAGAAAACAAATCCAACAAAAAAAATTGATTTTTATGTAAAGTTGTATAGATTATATTATTTGGAGTTTTTATATCTATTTTCTTTTTCTAAATCAAGTGTTCAATTGATTATAGAATAAAATAATTTGATACCTTATTGTTATAAAACTGACGGCTCGAATATAATGTAGTGTTGTAAAATGAAATTTGATTGATAAATGTCATTCTCAATTGATTTTACATAAATTTAATTGATAGATGTTATTTTATTTTAAATAAAAGGTTTTCTTAGAAAATTAGCCAATCTTCAATGGGTTTATATGTGCTATTCAATCGGGATACATATAAATTTAATATATAAACGTTATTTTATTATAGATATTATTTTTAATATATATTGATAGATTATATGTCCTCATGTTAAGTTTCCGGCTATAGATATATCGGTTAGTGTCAAAATACATGTTAAACGTTGGCGAATTTTTCGTCCAAAATTAAAAATGTATGTTTCGTCGAGCTTTTGTAAGATTTTTTATAAAAAAATTAACGGTAGGTGGAAATATAATTTCGGGTTGTTTAGGTAAAATTGATCTTTTCTAACTCCCTTTTACGTAATTAGTCAATGTTAGTTTCAGAGGAGGAGGTAGTCGGGTTGAAAAAAAAGCTCGTGATTAAGGATTATGAGTTTGTAATTTTGCGTGATTTATCTTTTCGTTTTGGTTTGCGTAGACCGAAGTGTTCCGCATTCATCTTGTTTGAGTAACGGTTGTTTCTAAAAAGAATCAATATTTATGTTAAATTAAATATTTAATTATTAGGATAGAATGGAAATCATATAGTTTCTATTTTTTTAAATAATATATATATATATATATATATATATATATATATATCATTATTGACTATAGCTATAAATTAAATTACTTAACTAATTAGGTTATAATTTGTATAATTAAAAATGCAATAAGATATACTAAATATATACAAATATTTCATATTCTATCACCTCTCGTAATCAAAACTGGGAGCTCACTAAAATTTAGACTGGTCCGAAAATCGTCGAATAATACAAAGGCGGCCCTTTCATGAAAATATCGGCAACCTGGTACCTAGAAGGCACATGACAAACCGGAACCGTACCTTGCGCCATTTTTTCTCGAATAAAATGAATATCTATTTCAATATGCTTTGTGCGCTCGTGTTGGACGAAATTTCCAGAAAGATAAATAGGACTCCCATTATCACAATACACCAATGTAGCTTTACGGATAAGACAAAAGAGTTCCAGAAGAAGATTACGAAGCCAACAAGACTCATAAATAACATTTGCTACCCTTTTTCAGCTTCTGCACTAGATCGAGATAGAGTAGGTTGACATTTTAATGACCACGAGATCAAGTTGTCACCTAAGAAGACACAAAATCCAGAGGTGGAACCTCGAGTATTATGACACCTTCCCCAATCCGCATCAGTATACGAGACAAGATATGTAATAGAAGAAGAAAATAGTTATAGTCGAAGATGTAGAGTTCCTTCGAGAATCAAACATATGTAGACAAATCTGTTGGGAAGCATAAGAGATATCCAGTCAGGTAAATGTAAGATATTATAGTACACCAGTGAGGTTGCGGTACAGTGTCGGATTAACAAATATTTCACCTTTAGTGGCACTAACTTTTGGCTTTGTATCAAAATTTGCGAGAGTCAGCTTGCAAGAACTCATTATAGCCCATTGGATAATTTCATCGGCGTATTTTCGTTGAGATAAAAACAACATGTCGTTGCGTCGAGTCATACCTATGCCAAAGAAATAGTGCAAGAACACCAAATCCTTGATAGCAAATTCGGAGCTAAGATGCGTCATAATGGTTTTGCATAAAGTATCAGATGAAGTTGTTAAAATAATGTCATCAACGTATACAAGAAAAACTCATATTTGACCCATGTTTGTAGATAAACAATGAAATATCTGACTTACTATTGGAGAAACCAATACTGACAACAAAATCTTTATACCACGCCCGAGGGGCTTGCGTAAGCCCATACAAAGATTTATACAATAAAGAGACATAATCTTGATGCACCAGGTCTCAAAATCCTATGTGTTGATGCATATAAACAGTCTTCTTCAGCTGTCCATGCAATAAAACATTGTTGACATCTAACTGATGAATCGACCATTGCTTTGATAATGCGATACTGAGCATCGTATGAATGGTAGCCGGTTTTACCACCATACTGGAAGTCTTTCCACAATCAATGCTGATGCACTGAGTTTTACCATCTGGTCACAATAAGGGTTTTATGCCTCTCAAATGAACAATCAAATTTGACTTTATTAGTAAAAATCCACATATAACGGATAACATTAACATTCAGAAGGGTGGAGCACTAAATGTCACGTCTTATTTTTTTAATAAGAGCATTAAATTCATCAGCCATAACAAATTCCCAATTCAGGCCATGAAGGGCAGCCACAAGATTACGAGGTAGAATTGACGGCATAATCATGGTGATAAGAGCGTGAGATGGGTCAAAGATAATTTTAGGCTTGAAAAAACCATGTTGGTTGTGGGTGATAGGACGTTATACTTTATGTATAGAAGGTCGAGAGGGATGTATGGGTAGAACTTGTGTCGAAGGACGCCCAGAAAGAGGTGATGATGAAGATGGTGAAGAAACCGAGATGTATTGTACCATGGAAGAATTAGCCACATGCGATATTCGAACCGACAAGACCGTAGGAGAATGAACAATAGGCTTTGGTTTTTGGTATTGATGGATAAAGTAGGGAGACACCGTTACCCAAAAAATCATAATCCTCGATATAAGCCGGATGAACTTTGGCATAAAGAAAAATGGTTTCTTCAAATTGAACATAACGACAAAGAATGATTTTATTAGTGGATAAATCAAAACACTTATAACCTCTATGATTTTTTGGATAACACAAGAAAATACAATGAGTAGAATGAGCTTGCAATTTTTGAATGGTAGTGGACAAAAATAGGGAAAACACAAGCACCCAAAAACCCGTATGTGAGAGATAGATGGAACATGATGGTGCAAAGTTTGGAGAGGGGACTCATTGGCAATCAATTTACTGGGAATAATATTAAGTAGGTGTGTTGCAATGTAAATATCATGATGCTGAAAAGGAAGTGACAAAGATGCATGAATGAGAAGTGTGCACATGATATTATTAATGAATCATATTTTTCTTTCGGCCTTCCCGTTTGGTGAGGAGGTATGGGGACATGAAAAAATAAATTACACGAGACTCACAAAATTTCCAAAAATAATGATTATCAAACTCTTCCCCAATATCGCATTGTATGGTTTTAATATCTCGTTCAAATTGGGTACGAATATGAGCTTCAAATTTTGTAAAAATTGAGAAAACTTATGATTTATTAGTAATAGGAAAAGTCCACAAGAATTTGGAATAATCAACCAAGAAAAGCATATAATATCGATGTCCCGAAGAACTCAAATGTGGAGAATTCCACAGATCACTATGAATAATATCAAAAGGCATACAAGTAGTAGAAGTTGAGGGAACAAAAGGAAACTTTCTATATTTCCCAAGAACACACAATTGACAAGTAGTAGAATTAGATGGACTATTACAATCAATCAATTTATTTTTCCAAAGAATAGCTAAAACTGAGTCTCTCGGGTGACCCAGATGGTCATGCCAAAGAGTATATGTAATGCATGCACTGGAGGAAACGGTCAGATTCAGATTAGAAGGAGTGATATGGTAGAGGGAGCTTATACAATCACATCTCATTAGACATGTCCCTGTCTGTAAATCATACACAGAAAACCCAAAAGGATCAAACACCATTGGTACATGAGTATCAGTTTTAAACTTTCTAGCTGACACCAAATTTTAAATAAGTTTAGGTTTATATAAGACATAATTGAGTGAAAAATATGGGTTCACGGAAGGTAATGAAGTATGACTGTAACCATAAATCATAATTGACTGACCACTCTCAAGGTAACACTATTATTATTGCTCATATGAAGATAAGACGTGAGATTACCTTGTGAGGACGTCATATGAGAACTTTCCCCGGTATCCACTAGGAGGATGCATATGCATGGTGTTGTTGTTGGGTCTGGAGCCCAAGATCCTGACTGTTGCGGTCCAGTAAGCCTGCCTCAAGATTGCGTCGGGTATGGGCAGGAGTACGGTCCAAGGTGGTTGCATGCAAGCCCACCAAGGAGCATCGCCCAAGATGGATCACCTAATGAATGTTGACCACCTCTACGGTAGCCTCTACGTCTAGTACTTCCATGACCCCTGGCTGGAGTCTGTCCTGAACCACCACCAGATTGCCTGTGATTCCAATGTTTGTTGTTGTTGCGGTTCTTAGAATGTTCGTTGCATCCTTGAACCTGATTTGAAGGGTGATAATCATGCCTATAATCTGATTCACGAGTAGTCACCATCATCGTATCATCACCCCCAGCCGCTGCCTCATTCATTCTAGTTTCTTCCAAAGCCTACATAGATCGAACTTCATAAAATGATGGTCGAATCTTCTTGTCTCGAATTACACAAGCTACACTTTGTAAGCGGGGGTAAATCCTCCCACCATATGAAGAACCAGACGATTGTTCGATACCGGAGCCCCCACATTCTTGAGTTGGTCAAATAGTCTTGAGATCGATGAGAAATCTCACAAATAAGTGTTATTGAACTCGTGTTACAAAGTAATGACACGAGAATTCTCATTGTATTGAAATAGACCGCGAATAAAGTTCCATAGAGTGATGGCCGAAATGTTCGCTTCAATAACATTGGTCAAAAGATCAATGGAGATGGTGGAATAAATCCACTGAACCACAACGACATCCAAGGTATCCTACATCTCTTGTTCATCTTCGGTAAGAGGACCCATCTTTTTTTCTTTTCCTTCCTCTATTTTCAACGGGATAATATGATGACGAACTTTGTGCGAGTAACAATGAACCTTGAATAATTCTACCTAATTAGCATATCGAACATTCTTAATCTCAAGCCCAAGTAAAGGACATGAAACAAATTGACCCAAGCCAAAAAATTTCAACGTCATCGTACGGATGATAAAAACAACTCCGTCCAAAGCACGAGGATATGTTAAAAGAGCACGACCACAATAGATGAATAATACTGAAACTTAGAGACCATACAAACAAAGGTTTGTGAGAAACTCTCAAGAAACATTCCTAGCCCATGGAATGATACAATGGACACTCTTCAGTTGGCATGATGGTTCAAATATTACCTCCACGAACCCAAGTCTAGCAATTTTGAACGTTGGTCCGTGGAATAATACAATAGACACTCACCGAAGAGATTTTTCTATTCTCTTTTATTTTAAAGTTTAAAGTGGTATTTCAGTATAACCCTATATTTTTCCCGCTTCCATTATGAATCGTTTATTTAAAATGCAGAAGCTCAACTCGTTTTATTGCTAAGGTAAAGCCTAGATATAATGTATTATGTTATACAAGTTTATGTTTTAACCCCTTATTTTAACAATAGTATGGTATAAGCTAGATTGATAACTTGTTCGATACATAAATTGGTAAATCGATAAAGCATAAATAAGTTTACATAAAATAGATACGACCTACAAAACCAGCTCATAGTTATCTTGACCAGTCACTCTAGTCAACATTCTTAAAGTATAAACTAATATTACTGGATCTATCACAAAGGTAGAATATGAGATACTCAACGAATATCACAAAAACATTGATTACTACGGTTTAGGATAAGCTATGGGGTGGGCATGTGTCAATGATATGTAACCACCAGATGTCATAAATAAATAAAATCAATCAAGAATATACGTAAGCTCTCCTAAATAATAGCAATAAGAGTCAAACAATAAGATAATCATATGCTAATAGGTCCAAGAGATACCATTAAAGATCTCTTAGTTTTAGAAATATCACTCGAGACCTCTCAAAAATTATCTAGACAAAAAATAAAAAGGATCCCAACTCGACTTCACTCAATATCAGCTTGGCCTTACTCGAATTTAACATGGCATCAGATCAACCCACCCCTATCAACCTTATCTTGGTCTCATGTAAGATCCTCTTGCTTAATAAAGGTGGAGAAATGGTTTTTGAAAGTAAATAGAGTTCACCCGCTTAAAAAATAGATTTCTAACCAGGTTGAGAGACATTAAGTGACCTACCTTCGTATTTATATTTTCCTCAGCTCGATCTCGTTTGGTCTTAACTTAAAATCATCTTGGCATCAGCTCAACATCGGCCCAACCTCACCTGACCTTAGTTTGGCATCGAATCAGTCTTATTACAGAGACACTCCATCAGCAAGAATGGAAATATGATTGTCAATTTGAAGGGAGTTTACTCAAGACCTTGCCACCAAATAAAGCCTAGATACAACTCAACTTCAGCTTGGAGGTCGAGGGGAACCAAAATATAGAACTATGAGTTATGAGGATCGTTGCACTCCAATTACTTACAAACAATAAAAAGAGTACGGGGAGTTACTTAAACGGTATGAAATGTCATCTAAACGACGCTTGAATAAAACCAAGTAAGAATATAGAACTTTAACCTTCATCATTTTATTTAAGCAAGAATGAACCAAACTACGACCAAGTCCCTCGGCCCGTCGTCGTACCTCATGGCACGACTATGACTTGGGTACCATTTTCAGTGATATGGTACGAATAAATACTAATTACACAAGTTAACCAAGATATTGAGACATACAAATGACTCTCATGACCTAGTTGTGTAAGCTCTAGGCCGCGTCTCGAGGCACGACCAGAAAAGACTTGGCTAACCAGTCAAATCCAATAACGTCTGGTCGAGGCATGACCATAGTGGACTTGGCCAATTAACCAAGTCCAAAGGCACTTGGTCGCGCCATGTTACGCAATTATAAAGGACTTGATCGATTGGCCAAATTTTAGAATCCCTAGTTGCGCAACGTACGTGACCAAGAGGGACTTAGTTAAGTCAACAAGTCCCCATATGCCTAGTTGTGAACGTTGAGGGACTTGGCCGCTTGGACAAGTCCCACGGTTCCCAGACGTGTAATGTTGAGCGACTATGAGGGATTTGGCCAGATGACCAAGTCCCAAAGTGCCCGGTCACACAACATCGTATGACTGGGATAAAAAGCTTGGTTGCGCAACGCTGCACGACAGGGGAGGGTGTGGCCAATTGGTGAAGTCTCATGCAATGCTGAATGACGCTAGGCAGATCTAACTTGTACCAATGCCGAACTATTGTTAGCCAAAGGTGCACGTCAACACCCCTCATCAAACCGAGCCACTTAGTCCTAGTATTTGTTCATGTGAGAGATGAGTCTTCTAATTTCCTACACTAGTGATAGTACAAATTCCATCCTCGAGAAGTACGGAAATTTTGTCTGATGATGTACGGTTAAAATATCTAAAATCTTATTACGCAATAGCCACAATGACATACCACCTCTGATAAATAGCCTAAAAGGCTACAGAAGGTTCCACCGATGAGGAGATACCTACATAACGTTCCTCCAAGTGAGGACTATTACATAAGAAGTAAATGGCTCATTAGTAAATGTGGTGAAATTTAAAGAGAAAAAAAGTATAGTGAAAACATATAGACATTGTAATAGTAATCCTCTATATGAAACAAATACAAGTATTATTTATAAATTGTTCAAGTTCTTATCATGTTTGTCTCTTCGATCTTGTTTATATTTTGTATTTAAAGTTCAAATTGTTAGGTGAATTTTAACCTCACGAAGTATAAATCAATCTTTCAATCTTTATAGATCATTAACAACATAAATCGAACACATACATCGTTAACAATATAAAATCATTATCGTTTACATAATTAACATATTATAGTATCCAAATGAGAGCATTTAACAATATAAAAATGAGCATATACATTAGCATAAAATCAAGCATTTAACAACATTATACACCACTATATAATAGTTTTAATCAAATATTTAACATCATAGACATAAATATAAAATCGTGTACTTAACATAGTCTGCATCAGTCTAGAATCGAACATTTAACATGAGTTTACATTAGTATAAGTCGTACATAAAAATAATATATTAGAAAATCGGGTAAGAACTTTGGTTAGTCACTCGAGTTGGTCTCTTATTTTAAAAGGGTCACTTAAGTTGCATTTGTATCAAAACAATTATTTTTGTTGGTTTTGATTGCATCCATAGTCACTTGCGGTGAACCGAAAATGTAAAAGAAAAAGTCAACAATAGTAACAATGATACAACAAAATGATTGTTTTGATACATATATAACATAAATAACTGTTTTGAAACAAGCGAGGATTCCTTATACTAACCTTTTTAGCTTTAGAAAATAATTAACATAAAAAAAATTAAATCGAGCATTACCTAGCTTCGATTTTATTTTCCGCAAATATTTTACTGGATGAATGGGCTGATTTCAATTACTTGGTTTCTATTTGAGGAAAAAAAAACTCGAAGGAGATAGTATTGAGAGAAAATTTGAGATGAAGGGGTTTTGTATACCTAGAATGATGAATGGTGACGATAATGAAATTTGAAAACTTCTGGGTGGCTTCGACTAAGAGAAATTTCGTTCGTGTGGAGACGATAAAAGAGGCTGGTGAAGGTTAGAAATTAGGTATGAGAAATTTAAAAAAATTCTATGGGGAAGCCATACTGGCGTAGCCACGATTAAAATAGTATGGTGTCATGGAACTCGTGGTTATTAAACTATCTAGGATACATAATAACAATTAGATATGACAATGAGCTGGGATGGGTGTAGGTATAGCTAAACCCGTAACCCATCGTGTCTATGACTTATACCGTAACCCGTACGCGTCGGGTTCGGGTACTTATGATTTTTTATATATAAAAAATATTAAATTTAATATTTAAATATAGAATCAAATATTTTGTAATATATATGAATAATTAATATATGGTTTTGGTATATGTTAGTAAATAGTTTTATATAAAAATTAAATAATAATAATAAGAGAAGTTGAAAAATCAAATTTAATTTTTGAATGTAGATTTTTTTAATATAATGATAATTAGCAAATATTTCCTATTTGTTTTTATGTTATTAATAATTAATATACAGTTTTGGTATATGTTAATAATTTGTTTTTAATTTATATTAATAATACTAATAATATTACCTACTAATAGTAACCTTTTTCATAGAAAAAAAATATTTTAAAGAAAAAAATTGAAAATCAAATGTAATGTTTAAATATAGAATAGTATTTTTCAAAATATATTATATATATATATATATTAGCAAATAATATATGATTTTGTACCCATTGGGTATTACTCAGTGGATCAAGTGAGAAATTTTTTAAACCCATAACTCATCCCCAATCCGACTGAATTTTTTTAAAATCCATATCCCATCCCATCCGAATTCGGAAAAAATTATCATCCTTAATAAGCCCTGAAGGGGGTAGCCGAGTTGGTTGAGTATGACATTCTTATGACCAAAAGGTCATGAGTTCGAGTCCCTCTACATAAGCTTTCTCGGCTGAGCCTGTCACCTTGTGTGGTTTACCTTCTGGCGTTGGTTTGCAGACTATCGCGTCAGACTGAGGGTTTACCCTGTGCGCACTCATTGCACTCTGAGTAGCGGCTGCGGGTTCCCTCCGGAAAAAAAATGATAGAAAAAAAAGTCAAAGCTATTTCCCCATGAATTTTTTTATTTCATCCATAATTTGAAATCTCTAAAATACTTGAAACATGAGATTACTAGCTTACCCTTATTTTGGTTTCAAATTTAATATTATGTGCCATTAGTGAAATATGTAAAAACATAACATTAAATCTTTTTGGCAACTAAAATTAACCATAAACCCAAAAGACATCAGTTTTAATTGAAGATTGAAGGAAAAAATCAAGAATCTCATTCCATGCTAGAGAACAACACTAAAGCACCGAATAAGGTATTTTAATGTCGTTTTTTCTTCTCCAAGGCTTCTATCTTCGAATCTGTTTTGGTAAGGTACTGGTTTTGTGAAGAATGGGTTTTCTTCTCCAAAGCTTCTCTCTCTTCGAATCTGTTTTGTAAGGTACTAGTTTTGTGAAGAATGAGTTTTCTTCTCGAGGGCTTCTCTCTTCGAATCTGTTTTTTTTGTAAGGTACTCGTTTTTGTGAAGAATGGGTTTTGTTGTACTGAATGGGTAATGGTTTTGTTAGGATTTTTTTCTTTTAATTTGTTAATGGATGGATATGGATAAATGGGTAGAAGGACAAATAAAAAATTTCATCCGGAAATAGCTTTGGCAAAAAAAATTGCATAAGTGATCAATTGAAATATTTCATCCGGAAATAGCTTTAGAAATAAAAATTGCAAAGTGATCAATTGAAATCTGAAATTGTGTTTACAATGATAATATATATATATAAAGTTTTAGTACTATTTAATAATTAAATATAATCTTTTAATTATTTCAGTTTTTTTATAATAATTATATATCATTTTATTCAGTTTACCATAATAATATAATATAAAATTATATTTAGTCTTCCAATATATATTAGATTCCACCTCCCATAATAATTGTAAATTATTTTATTAGATTCATTCTCTTCCCTTATTAATTTGGAAAACATTTCAATTGAACAAAATTATTCCAATTTTATTATAAAAATTGTATATCGGACTTTAAGAGTGGGTTAAAAAGTACAAAATAATAATAATAATAATAATAATAATAATAATAACAACTCTTTAAAAAAAAATAAATATCTTAATAACTGCTTACTAGAATTATCCAATATATATATAAATTTATATATTTATCTTTTAAACCAATATATCTATCTATTTATATTATATATATTCAATCTATATATTTATTTATATTGTATATATATATATATTCATAAATAAATGATATTATATATATATATTATCTTTTAAATTATTATGTTATTTATATTATTCTCTCTCTTTCGATAATTTAAGTTTTTTAAAAATCAATTCCAAATTAAAGGTGGATTCACAAATATAATATTAAATAACGTTATGTATCTATTATCAATTAAATTTATTTGTTTTTATAAAAAAATATAGTTTTTATTATTTTTGGACCCATCGACTTTCTTTTTTATATATATAAAATAAAAATAAAAATGAGTTTCTTTAATAGTTTTGTAATCTTATTTTTATATTAAATTAGAATATATTTATTATTATTTAATACTAAATATATTATATACATGGATGATGGATCTGAGGTAGCTCCAAAGGTTGAAGGTCAAAATTAAATATGGGTGTGTTCAGGAGAAACTGTTATGGTGAAATCTGATCTGAGTGAGAGAAATGTTTTCCCTGAGTTTCTGTTCTGGAGGAGGTCAGAAATAGAGACGATTTTTGCTCGTGAGAAACTGCTATGGTGAAGTTGAGAAATATTTGTTTGTGAAAAGACGATATGCGTTCTGATGAATGTTTTATAAGAGACGAAAGTAAAGTTATGATGAAGATTGGTGTGTCTTCCGGTGGAGCTAAAGACAAGGGTAAATTGGTAATGTCCTCCGACAGGACCATCGACTGATCTTCTGTAAATCCCCTATTTATGAATATTGCTTCTTGGAATGTGCGTGGTCTAAATGACCCAGTTAGACAAAAAGACGTAACAGATTTTATTATTAGTAATTATATATCGTTGATAGTTCTTGTGGAAACTAAAGTCCAAAATCAAAAAGTAGATTCCATAATTTGACAAATAGTCCTTTTTGGGCATGTTATCACCAATCACTCGTCTCATCCCCTTGGTCGAATTTGGATCACCTGGAATCCTAGTGTCATCACGATTACTAGAATTTCCCAATCATCTCAATTCATCCACTGTATGGCTAGATGCCACAACTACAATGCCTCTTTCAAACTCACTGCTATCTACGCCTTTAATGATGCTCAGGACCGAATCCCTCTATGGAATGACCTCATTAATATCTCCAAGCTGGATAACCACATCCCTTGGGTTTCCCCTGGAGACTTTAACGCGATTCGCCATCCGAATGAGCGTCTTGGCTCTGCCGATTCTTGGACCTCTGCTATTGATGACTTCAATAACTGTTGCTACCAATGTGAACTCAGTGATCTTCGATTATCTAGGTTCCCGTTCACTTGGATTAATAAGCAACCTGCTAACCCCATTCTTTTCAAAATTGACCGCGTCCTGGTTAATCCGGATTAGGATGACTTTTTCCCTATGTCCAAGGTCCATATAGGTTACCTTCATACGTCTGACCATACTACTGTTACTCCCAATCTTGGTCTTCCTTGCCCAAGACGGAAAAAGCCCTTTCGTTACTTCAACATGTGGCAAACCCACCCCCAGTATAAGGATATTGTCCTTAATAGTTGGAACCGTCCTACATCCTTTAATAGGATGAGGCTGGTCTCGGATAAACTGATCCATCTTTAGTCTGATCTAGCATTGCTTAATCGCAAGGAATTTAGTGACATTTCCGTCAGAACTTCGGTTGCGCAAGATGCCTTGTTCGAAGCTCAAGCCAATCTCGCCTCAGACCCCCTAAACCCCGACTCGGTCTCTAAATAAATTGAGGCTTCTGAGTCTTTCATCTTTCTGATTCGAGCGGAAGAGTCCTTTTTAAAACAAAAATCCAGAGAAAACTAGATTAAACTAGGTGACAAAAATTCAAAATTCTTTCACAAAAGTATAAAAGCCCGGCTCTTTCGCAATAAAATTATCTCGATATCCAATGAGTTTGGGACCAAAGTTTCTTCTCCGGCTAGTGTCTCAAAACATTTTGTAAATTTCTTTGAAAACTCTCTTGGATCCAAACATTCTGCTAGCTACCCGGGTCTTGACAAAGTTTCTTATCTGATCTCCTCTAAAGTCAACTCTGATGATAAGGAATTTATGATCCAAGAGATTTCTAGTGCTGAAATTAAATCCGCTCTCCACAGTATTGATAACGGTAAATCGGCCGGCCCAGATGACTTCAATTCTAGTTTTTAAGTCAAATTGGAATATAGCGGGCCCTGATATCTGTAAGGGTGTGAAAGAATTATTTCTCACCGATACTTTAATTGAGTCCTAGAACGCCACCTCTATTGCTCTAATCCCCAAAGTAGATTCTCCTTCTGTGCCTGCTGATTTTAGACCTATTGCCCTTTGCAATGTCGTCTACAAAATCATCGCCAAAATCCTGGCCAATAGAATCAAAATCGCTTTCCATTATCTTGTAGATTCTTCCTAATCGGCTTTCGTTTCTGGAAGGAATATAGCTGATAATATTCTCTTATCCCAAGAACTTCTTAAGTGATATAATAATAATGGTAGAGGAAAGATGATTGCCCTTAAAATGGATATTATGAAGGCCTTCGATAATGTTCGATGACACCTCATTCTTGACATTTTAATCGCGATGCAATTCCCGGATAAGATGATCACCTGGATTGTTAAGTGCTTCTCATCTCCCTCTTACTGTACTATTATTAATGAAGACCTTCATGGTAATTTCCAAAGGCAAAAAAGGCCTAAGACAAGTTGATCCTCTCTCCCCTCTTCTTTTCGTGCTTGTTATGCAAGTGCTGTCCGGCATCCTCAAAGAGCATAGTCAGGATGCAAACTTCAGTTTTCATTGGAAGTGTCACAAGCAGAAAATCATCAACCTCTGCTTTGCAGATGACCTAATGATTTTTCTGTCATGGTGATACTAACTCCCTCAATCTCATAAAAAAAGCTCTGGATGAATTCTGTTCTCTCTCTGGTCTTAAAGTCAATCCTTTAAAAAGCCAAATATTTTTGCTGGTATTGACCATCACCTTCGTCTAGCTCTTTTGCCTATCATGAACTTCCCTGAAGGATCCTTCCCAGTATAGTATCTGGGAATCCCTCTCATCACTGGTAGACTCACTCATTCGGACTGTCGTCCTCTGCCTCACAAAATTACTTCTCGAATTAATTCTTTGACTGCCAAGCACCTCTCTTATGCAGGTAGACTCCAATTAATCAAATCTGTCTTATTTGCGGGACAAGTATATTGGTCCTCGATCTTTATTCTCCCTGCTAGAATTATTAAGGAATTAAACCAATATCTTCGTCGCTTCCTTTGGTCTGGGTCTTCTATGAAAATCCATGGGGCAAAAGTAGCCTAGTCCACTGTTTCCACTCCTTATAAAGAGGGCGACCTTGGGATTCTAGATTTAAAAACCTGGAATCAGGCGGCCGTCCTCAAACATCTTTGGTATATAGTCAGTAATAAGAACCAATCGATCTGGTGTGACTGGATTAAATCCGAAAAGATTAAAAATGAAAGTTTATGGGATGTTTCAATTGGCTCCTCATCTTCTTGGATTTGGAAGAAAATTCGTTGCCTTCGTCCGGTGGCTCGTAATTTGTACAGGAGCGACCACATCATTCTGTCATGATCCTTGGCTTCTCTTCTCTTCTCTAGCTTCCTATTATGGCTCTGACATAATCAGTGACTCTCGTCTGGGGAACAATCTATCTGTTTCTGATATAATATGCAATGGAGAATGGAACTGGCCTGCAAATCTGAGATCGACGCGAGCTCGAAGTCGGGTGCATCTTCAAGAAATCCAGCAGCTCATCCTCTCTCTTCCGAAACCTAACTCCCTCTCAAGGGACGTCCCCTTTTGGACGACGAAGGAAAGATGCATCTCATTTACTATAAAAGACACGTAGAACGCTATTCGCATGCCTGTTCCAGAAGTGGGATGGGCGGGGTTAGTTTGGAATAAATTTAATATGCCGCGTCACTCCTTTATTACTTGGCTGACTATTATAGGAAAGCTAGCCACCAGAGACAAACTACTTAGTTGGGGTTTAAATACCCCTACTGGGTGTTCTCTCTGCAACTCAGAGTTGGAATCTACATCTCACCTTCTCTTTAAATGTAGCTTCACTCAGAGTATCTGGACTTATGCCAGTCATAAGTTTGGATTTATATTCCATCCCTTATGCTGGAAATCTTGGATTGCTGAGGCGTCAAAATGGTCAAATTCTCGTACCCATTGTATTTGGAGAACTTGTTTCAACGCGGTCATCTACCACGTTTAAAAAGAGCGGAATTCAAGAATATTTGGATCCACTCCGGCCATGGCTTCCTCGCTATCTTTCCAAATCTTATCGGATCTCCGATATAGATTCCATGGTACCAAGATTAGCTGGCCGATGTAATATATACTAAAATCTAACTTAAACTTTTTTGTTTCAGGTACTTTCTGTATTGGACTGGAGCCATGATTTTGGATTGGGATCCACTTGGAGTCTCCTCTCAGCCACCTAGTCTTTCTACCATTATACTTGCCATGTTTTGTTTTATTCAGGGTACCCCTTATTTGGCATCTTAAGTTAGTCCTTTTTTATTAGAAGCTTGTAATATCTCGGGGTATGCCCAGAACAATGTATGAACTTTTTATTAAATTTAAACTTTTTTCCACCAAAGAAAAATAAGACCGGTGGATACTTTGACATAAAGTTTAAATAAGCTAGGGTTAGGTTAAATTGTTACATTTTTTTTTAAATGAGAATCCGCTGTAACGAGACCATTATAAAATTTGACTAAAAACTTGAAAATATCATTTTATTTTTCGGAATAGGTTTTATACGAGGACAAAATGATATTTTCAAATTTTTAGAAAAAATATTGAATTTTTTAGATCATTTTTAAAAAACAAAATTCAATTTAGCCCTGTTCAATAAATCAGAGCTACCAAAGGTTTGGTGGAAAAAACAATAGAGACTTTTAGAAAATAAGGCTGACAAGTGACAACCTTTATATTAAGGATAAATAAGTTTAAACTTGATAAAAGAAATAACAAAAACAACCTTGAAAGAAACCATAGAAAAAAATAGCCTTTTCCAAACAAGAATTATAAAACACCCCTAAACGATAGTATCTAAAGCAACAACCGAAAAGGAAAATATGTTGAACAAACGTAAATAATACTTTTGTAAAACAAAAATGTTGCCATGAGAAAAATCATTTCACTACTCTTTCTACATAAGATTGTCATTCTACTTTTCCTCTACTACTAGTAAAGATAATATCTAAACAAAAACCCTCTAGGAGCTGTAGAAGCTTAAGAGATGTTTAGAGACTTGTTGAGGAGGACACCTTCATACTTGACCTGGAACCATTTCATTGCATTCTCCTTGGTGACTCTGTGCTGGATTCCAACGCCAGCCTTGCATCTGCGGCGACGAACAACACGGTAGCCTGGGCGCTCCAATACTACAAAGAAATCCATACCATAGATACCAGTAGATGGATCGTACCTAAAACAAAATCGACATTTTAGTAAAAGTACTTGCGCAATAGCAAAGATATTCTAAGAAACTATCCAGATATTCAATCTGAAGAGTATTTTTTTTCAAAATTGTTTGGAAATAGTTAGCACTCATTAATAACAGGCTAGGCTCCTCTGCTTCCTGTGCAGACATTAGATTGCCCTGAGAAAATTCTAAATTTTCTCTTGGATAATAATCATCTAGAAATGTGGGCTAGTTCTTAGAATATATGGGGGTTACTTTGTTGGTTCTCTCGCATAATCATCATCTAGAAATATGGGCTAGTTCATAAGAATATGGGGGTTACTTTGCTGGTCTTTGATTGCACTTACACAATTTTGAATGTCCGAGCATGAGAACTAAAGACCGGAAACAATCAAAACTATAACCACAAATTACTAGGTTGTATCAAAGAAGCTAATTCAACATAATCATACAAGGAAATAATTCATAACTTATACAAACAACTACATACTCAAAGCAGTAAGAAAAGCTCTGAACTCATTCTAAAAGCCATTACTAACAAAAAGTTTAGCCATATATACATTATTCGGGAATTATACTAGAACATACAATTAGCACAAGAACAATAAATAATTATAAGAACACTTCAATACATAGAGTAGGAGGTTTAAATTAGAAACTCAATATGAAGCAAATACAAACATTATTGAAGCAAATACAAACACAAAAGTTTGTTTATCTGTAAATTAAAAGAAAGATAAAAATATATTTCCGTTGCCGGGACTTGAACCCGGGTCTCTCGGGTGAGAGCCGAGTATCCTAACCACCTAGACTACAACGGATTTGTGTACAACAGTTGAATCGTATTTTAATGGCTCTTAGCTTTAAATTTGAATTATAGCTTCTACATCGCATAGAGGAACCCAATAAATCTTTAATATAGTTAAAACACATACGAATACAAGATGAAAAACTAAGACTAATGTAATACTATGTTTAAAATTTATGTAGTTTAAACTGAAAAATCTAATTTTAATATAGATTTTTTAAATAAACTAATTTTAAAACTTAAATAGATTTTTTGTTTATTAGGTACATCATAATTTTTTAAAAGAAATATTAGGTGTGTTTTTATTGCATCTATTTTTTATTAGACATATCAAAAGTTTTGAAATTCTAATTATATATTTTACCATTCGTGAAAGCATGTGATACATATCTAGGATGCTCTTTTAACCGGTGGAATATTCTAATCCAAATATCTCTCATCTAAAACTTTTTTTTTCAAAATTTTTATCCGAACAGATTCATCTACGTCGAAGAACTCTAGTTTATACCTTATCCTCCGTTTGAGTTTTTACATTCAACTCTGCCTACCAGTTCCATTTTTTACTTTATTTTATGTTCTAGTTTCTACCTTATTTATTTTTGTCGTATAAATATTTCGTTTCAAATTCTTCTACAAAAATTGAACCTTAAATTATATTTTGTTTTTCATCTTCTTTAGTAAATCCCTAAAATTGTACATGTGTTTTCCTTTTCTTTCATTTTAATTTTACGATTGTTTAATTTATGATTTTGGATTGGTTTAAGAAGATGGACGGTAAAGAATCAACTTTAGAAGTAAAAGAGTCATTGACGACATAGATATATCATAGAATATGGTAACTGAAAATATGAATTCCTGGAAATATATTGCTTTATGAAGAGAGTGTGATTTATGTCTATGTCTTACTCTTCGTTACACTGAAACTAGAGTGTCTTTCAAAATCATTACTTATTTTATATGCTTACCTTTCGGCTCAGATGTATAAATATTTGAAAAAACTACTCTAAACAGTTATAAAGGTAAACTGGTAATATTTATTATGGATGAATGTCATGTATTTCATTAGACACGTATCAAACATCGGTATATTTTATGGTTGGTTTTGTTATAAATAGGAAAATCCCTTAACTTGAGGATGAACAATATAACAAAAAAATAATTAAAAATAGTGATCTTGATTTATTTAGTTATTGAGTTATTTATCTATTTTATCATCGGTAGTTTCTTTGATGAGATAATATTTCATTAAATTTTGCGTCGTATATGGGAATCATTTGCAAAATTTTAATTTTAACTAATGGTAATGACTTTCTCAAGAGTTGTAATAGATTCTTCGTGAGGTAATCTCTCGTTATTTAGATCTATCATGGTGTGTGTTATAAGAATAATATAGAATGTATTAGCATATATGTATTATTAACTTGTATTTACTTAAAGTATATATATACTTAATGTGAAAGAGAAGTCACGAATACTAGATGACCATACTTATTATATATGCTTACATCCAAAACTCAAATATATACAGCTAAAATTATAAATGTATCTCATGACCTACTATAAACTTCCACTAAACTAAATGATCATCTAAACAAACAATATTCATCTTATTAATATGCTCTTAACTAAAAATATGATGATAAAAAAAATGGAATGATTATGCCAGTTTTCTAAATAAAAATACATATATTTGTTGCCCAGACTGGATAGGATATTAGGTTCAACAATGGCTTTAATGTTAGTAAGCCTCTTCCAGGTTTGAGAGCCAGCTTTGAGGTAGTTAGCTTGAAGATTATGGGAATTTATACAGTAGATGTTGTGCATTAGGTTGGCCCAACAACTATTGTTTTCCTTGAAAATGAACCATATCTTACAAGAGAGGGTGTCTTGCATATCAGAGAAACTTCTAATATCCAATCCACCTTCAGTAAAATGCTAATAAAGAACATACTACTTAGACCAATGAATATTATACTCATTTGTTTTAGATCCCCACATAAACTTATTAAGATACTTTTCAATTCTAGTGATGATGCACTTAGGGATAAAACATCTTTGCATCTAATAAAGAGGGATAAACATAAGCACTGAGTTAATCAGAATTAACCTGCCACCAAAGGAGAAGTTTTTGTTTTCCAACTCTTGAATCTTGATATTGATCTTGTTGACAAGGGAAGTATAGCTGATAGACTTGTTGTTAGAGCTTAAGGTGATTCCTAAATAGTCTGTAGCAAGGTGGCCAATGTTGAAGCATGTTTGATCAATGAGTGTAGAAATCCTAGTTTACTTAAATTTGTTGGAGACAATAACTTTAGTCTTATCTGTGTTGATGATTTAGCCTGAGACTTCTTAATAGTATTGAAGGAACCCGCTCAACTTATAATTTGTGTATTTATTACTATTAGTAAATATCAAAATATCGTATGCAAATGCTAGACATGGAATGATAAAATTAGTTCTAAATGTATAGATCACAGACTTGTTAGAAGAGAAGAGATTAGGTAGGCCACGTTGAAAAACTTCTTCACCAGTAATAAAGAGACTATGGGAGATAGGATCTTCCAGTCCCAGACATTTCTTAGCTTTGAAATAACATATCACCTTACCATTGATTAACATAGATATATTGACATAATTAATAAGGAAATTAATGAACTTAACAAAACTGATAGAGAATCTAAAAGAAAGAAAGACTTCAATAATAAAAGGGTGAGCAATGATGTAAAAAGCTTTACTCATATCCAACTGAATCATGATATTACGAGCCTTTGATTTTTCATTGAGATCATGAACCATTTCTTTGGAAATTAAGACGTTCTTAAATATAAATCTCTTAGTAACAAAGCCATATTGAGCTTTGGAGATAATTTTAGGCAAAACATTCATCAATCTATTATTAATGATCTTAGACATTATTCTATTAAGTAAGGTACAAAGGCTGATAGGTTTTTAGTTTTCCAGGTTGTATGATTAGAAGTTTCAGGTTAAGACACAAACTAGTGACTATGGTTTCTTTAGGAATGTTATGGCCAAGAATGAAACAAGACATGACTTAACAAAGATAATTTTTTATAATATTCTAGCAAGTTTTGAAGAAGTAGGCATTAAACCCATCTATTGTAGCAGAACTGGCAGCATTCATGTTGTTGATGATCTCAAAGATTTCCATTTCAGACGGAGGCTTCAGCTTTAAGTTATTATCCCCTGTAGTTAACAACTTAGAGAAATTATTGAATATATGATCCTATATTTTGTTAGTTTCATCATCAAAATTATTAAAAGAGAGCTTAAATAGAATATCCTTGAAATATGTTTCAGTAGAGCGGCTAATAGATAGAGTCCAGCAACCACTCTTCACCCACTTTAATACTTTAGATGTTGTTCATTCTTCTCCTTTTAGAAACATACGAGTGGAAAACTTTAGTGTTTCCGTCACTGTCTTTAAGCTAGTTGCAGTAAAACTTTTGCTTCGAGAAATTTTCCTCCATTTTAAAAGATTGGAGGTAGTTAACATTAGCTTTAGCAAGCTCAGCTATAGTAGTAGCAATGTTGGAAGTAGTAATTTTAATTTCCAGCTTCGTAACAGTAGCTTCTGAAACCTGAAATTTATAAAAAACATTGCCAAAATGGTTAGTGTTCCAGATTTTAAGACTATCTTTCAATCTTATTAGTTTATACGAAAATATATAAATAGGATAACCATTGATTCTTTGTTTCCAGTTCTTTTCCAGGAAGGGAGAAAATCAGAGTCCATAGTCCACATGTTAAGAAATTTAAAGCTTTTTGGGATTTTAAGTTGTCTTTAGAGATAGAAACACGGAGGGGGCATAATCAGATAGGTTCTGGCCATATGGAGAACCTTGCTTTCATTAAAGAAGTTAGACCAAACCGGATTAATGAAAGCTCTGTCCAATATCTTCTATTTGGAATTGTTGGACCAAGAAAACTTAGAGCCTTGATATCCAACATATTTAGGTGGCAGTCTCTTATACATTCGTTAAAATCATCTGAACTGTTGATACAATAGGTCGAACATCTAGCTTGCTCATCAACATAAGTTATCACATTAAAATCTCCTATAATTAACCATTCAGTAAATGTAGAAGGGCTTATGAGAGTATTTCATAAGTTAATTCTATTGTATCTCTGATATTGGCACAAACAATTGTTAGTAAGAAGAATTTGTTTATGTTTTGATAGGCTATTTCAACGTGTAAGCATTGAATATGATAGTGCGGAATGTTGATTGTGAAATCATCGTTCCACAAGAACCAAATTTTGTTGGAGATATTAGCAATGTAGTTTTTAAAACCAATTTTAGCAGCACTACAAGCTAAGTTATCAGAGTTAACTAAAGGTTCTTGTATAGAAATAAAATTAATCTTATATTTCATGATGATTGGCTTGAGACATCTGATAGTAGGATTTTTTTTATACCTATAACATTCTAATTAAACAGTTTTATCATCCCTAGAAAGAGAGGAGTTACGATTGTTGTTTCCGTGAAATTTCAGAGATTTAATTACCAAGTTTCTAGGTGTATAAGTTATATTAATATTATCTTTCATATCTTATATATATATTACACTTTATTTTTTGTTAAGTTATTGTGGCCAAGTATCATAACCTTTGACTATTTGTTTCTTTACAATTTAGTCATTAAACATATAGTTTAGTATTCAATTGTCAATATTCGAATTCAAACATTCATAAAATCTGAATTCAACTCTGTATCTACATCATTACCTACTTTAAGAATTTTCAACTATTAACCTAATACTTATTTATATGGTTATTTATTATTAAGACTATTAGTCAATGCATCATCAAGCATATTACAACCGATCACAATAGAAAACTTTTAATAGTTGAATTATCATCAAATGTTCAGTAAGAAGTAATGAATATTCGAGATTATATGTTACTTCATAGTCCAATAACATTTTCACTCGACAATGACAGAAGTTATATATATTACTAGTGGTTTAACCAACAATAGATTAAATATATAATTTCGATAAGTAACATATTTAGAGAATAAATTATCATATAGTTGCATCAAAGTATGCAAGACATATCTTGCTCATATATTTAAATTTGTTTACACAACAAGCCGTTAGTTTTTAACTTTTTAATTTTAGAAAAATAATTAATGGAGATGAAATTAGAAGGTATCTATCAAATGTTAACATTAGTCATACATAGTTAATTGAAGTATTTATTAGTCAACATAAAGAAGTATATACGCATCGAATTTCCAGTTTTAATAATAAACTAACAAATCATTTTAAAACACTCACTCTAGAAATTTGGTGGTGGAATTTAATATGGTAAAACTGAACAATTATCAAACAAATTGAACATATTTTTGAGGTAATAAACTGTCATGTTATCGAACAAATAAAGCCACTTATCGTTTCTTTAAGTGATGAAGGTATGGATTTTTGGAATATCGCGAAGATAATTTATGGACATGATACGGTATAAATATTATCTTGGGTAGACTTTAAGAAAAAGTTTATTGAAAAGTACATTCTTGAGACATAATTAAAAAAGAAATAAATATAAATTATAAAATTCAAGCAAGAGTCGATGGGTATATTGCAGTATCAGTTTAAATCTGCAGTTTTATCGTTTTTTATCTGATTATTCCTTTGAAATGACATGTTTACAATCATATGTGAGAATTAGTTGTCGTACCATTACAAAGTGTTTTTTATTAGAGAACATAATAAAATTACTTAGTGGTTTTTGAAAATAATTTCATTACAAAAAAAGATAACAAATAGTATAGAAAATACTTGGATGTTAAAATCAAAGAGAAATGAATCCAACATCCGATGTCGAGTCTAAGTAAAAAATATAAACAAATCTATAATAAAAAGACGGGAGAAATTTTCTTGAGAAATAATACTCTAAATAAGAGGCTAAAGTATACTAGCGGCTCATAGTATAATTACGAACCATGTAAAAATAAAGTCCAAGGTTGTAGAAAGTGACTTACCAAAATTGTCACTTGTTTCGACAACGATGAACATAGCTAACATAACCAAAATTGCAATTAAAAAACCTTTAATAATAATTGACAATAAAATAAATAAATAAAACCCGCAACGATAACAATAATAACTTGGACAGCAACAATAAATAAGAACGAATGTTATAAAACATAACCAAGCATGTATTAAATGTACATTGCTTATTAATATATTCAAATATCTTATTTGATATTTGTGTAATGTATTCTTTCATAATTATAATTTTTCATAAAAAAAAAGGATTTATAACTAAAAATGGTATATCATATTTTAGTTGATACATTTCTATTATGATATACTACAACACTTACTCAATTCTATGACAACTATAAAATTTATAAAAAGAAACATGTAAGGTTAAATTTATTACTAGCGATTTGTTAACTTTTAATGTTATTTTATGTATAATTGATTAAGTATTTTTCCATAATATTTTTAATATATTGAAATCATCGTATTTTTCATTAACGGAGTTTTTAACATCCAAAGCCATATAATAAATCTCATATAATTTTTTTTTCAAAAATAGTGTGTAAATTCGTGAACATATTAAAACAAAATCTAAAACAATCTAAAAAATCAAATTCGTATCAATCTATTTTATTCAACTACACTTATATTAAACACATATATCTTGATAGACCATCAAAATGGAAGAACTAAAAACAAAAACTTGAAATATAAGCTAAAATACATCATATTGAAAGCATTCAATTATATTTATAAATAAGAAATACATGTATTGTTGATTTTATATCGATTATAGATAATATCATTGCTTCAAAATATGATATTATTTCAAAGTCGATTTAAAATCATAATATATGAGCTTTTTTGAAAAAAAATAATATATCTAAAATAACTTCCAAAAAACGATATCTGCATTATTATTTTTTAATAATATTATATGGATTGATATAAATTGATGAATATTACAATATTTTTTTATGAATTTAATGAATCATTTTTTACTTGTATAAATTTATCATTTTTTACTTACCATATATTTATTTATCCAAACCGAATAAAATCACAAACAACATTTGAAAGAGATATTATAAATATTAAAATATCATTATACACAAAGTTAAACTCAATACAATCTTTGGTTAAATATATAAAATTTCTAGGCAATAGAATTTCTAAAAATAAAATATTAACATACCAATGGAATTCTTTTAACATGATATTAACTAACCATGTTAATATAAATTTAAATTTTGTTTGACTAGTTGTATATTACGTGATATTTATAAAAAAAGGTTTAAATATATTGTTATATATCTAACTCAATTAATTAAAAAAAGTTGCATGAGATGATCTATGTGAATAAATGTTTATGTTATCGAAGGAAAAAATAACAATAAATCATACTTATAATTTCAAAAAGTGATAAAAAGTAAATTTATAGTTTTACATCATGCTAAGGATTGGTTTACGTTTTGTTGTAAGGAGATAGAGTAGTCTCCAAATACAGTCTATCAACTTAAAAATAATTTGAAAGACTACATACCCATGTTTTTTGAGTCAACAACCGTAGTTCTTACTCTGGTAATTTAGAAACACTACTTCCATTAGGAGAAGCTTGATGTCTTTTATGACTAAATAAATTTAAAGTATTTATTTTATAAAATAATTAAATAAAATATAGTAGATTAAACTTATTAAATATTATTATTTTACCATTTAGTATCATCTAGAAAAAAAATGTGGTTGTCAATGTTTTAAGTCGTCTGACCATAACATCTATAATTTTTCAATAGTAACATACAATCCAGATACCATGTGAGTTTGACATCCAAGTTGTACTTTTGTATATGTCGAATTAACAGTTCAGCTATCAGTGGTCTCTAAGATCGTGGATGCATAAAAAATAATAATAGACTACACAAATGGATAAAGTAACATATACCGTCTTTCTAGAAATCTATTTTTAAAATTACAAACTACAAAACTTTCAATATTTCAATTTTGAAATCAAACTTCATATTATAAACTATAAAATATTATCTTATATCTGACCATTTGGTATGATGAAAAAAACTTCATAAAAATCAAATATAGATGTTCTTTATTTATTTGTCTTGATTTCATTATCGACGGTGACAACAATAAGGTTGCAAACACATTGTTATTTTCTTCTCTCCATTGGGCACAAAACCTCAATACAAGTTCTTGTTCTCTCCGTAATCAATAAAGCATGCAATTGTAAGATCTCAACTTTCATACTTCCACTTCAACACCAAGTCTCTTTCAGCTTTTTAGTTTATAACAAAGTTTATTCCATGTGTAAACTCTCTACTTCAAGTTTCTATACTTGCAATATCTAAAAAAACTACATCAATTATCTTCAATATAACATTTATGAAATAGAAAACCTCAAACAAAAATCTTTCATAATAACTAGTACTTGTTGAAAACCAGACACTTATCACTTTGTTATCCTCAGTTTTCTCTTTGCTTGTCTAAAATGGTTAAAACGAGAAAAGGTAATACATATTCAAGAAAATACTTGCAAAAAAGTAGATTTACCACTGCAAAAACATTTGAGAACATACTTGGACCAAGTCAAGTGCAACCGATTTCTAATCTAGTACATAATGAAGACCTCCAACCCATCACCTCTCCCTTAATAAAAGAAGAAAATAAAGATATTTAAAACTGTATTGTCTCATTTACGATCTTCATTGCTGAAACACCAAACTCAGAAACCATCTACAAAGATGTTATGGTTGTCGTTAGGAGGCTGATGAAGGGTAAATCATACATTAATATGTTATAAATCAACATGTATCGATCTAATTATCCTAAAATTCAACATGCATTGAGTAAGGATTCTAAAAACCTTAATTATACTCATTTAAATATTCTACTCACTTCTCAAGACCAAGAATATTTGTGTAGTGAAACCATAACTAAGGTTAGATGACTCTTATGAGGTAAATCATGCATCCACCTCTCTGAGCTTAGCTTGTAGTCCATCACTGGTCACATAAACCCTAATTTGAATCTCCAGGTTTGTACTCTCAAGGTGAAGAATGATAATTTTTCCGTCAATGATGAGTTTATGCCCAACACCTCATTGCAACACTTTTGGGAATATCATTTAGACGATTCATGACTTTTTCAGATATATTGTGAGTTATTTCCTCCTTATGCCTGCGATAATCTCTATGTCTCCAAAATTCTTAATTTCGTTGTGGCCAACCTACCAGAGGAAGGCTTTCTATTGGCAAATGACCAGGCCAATAGACAAGTACGCTCGCTTTTCCACTAGTGAATGCATCAAATATTGTTTCTCCTTCAATGACGACTCATAGAGGAATTTTTATTTTATTTTATTATTCCATATCTCTACATGTGGAATTAGAGCTAATAACCCTAATAATACAATTAGTCCTCTATAATTATCATATGGGCCAGAAACTTTAAGCCCGAAAACCGCAACCTCACCTAACATCTTTGTAAATTTGATTACAAGGTTTATTGCTACAAAATAATTTAACTGTATTAAAAAAATACCATGGTTCCTTTCTCATATGCTTTTACCTGATCTTAACAGACCCAAGGACGCTCGACTACAAGTTCACATGTCATGTTTGAACAAAGATAAAGTAACAAACACAGAGATATGTGTCGTTATTAATGATATAGATCAATCTGAAGTATTTAAATAAAAGTTTGGTGATTATGAGATGTACTTGCATGTTCCAAAAAAAAAACTTCAAGCCAAAAATGACGTGCTACTGATATGGGTACTAGATCGTCAAAGTTTCTTAAGCATAAACATAAAATATGTAAATAAAACAAAATCATACTCAATCTTTCAAAAAATCAATCTAACAAGATAAAATTCAAACCTCGTCCATTAGAAATAAAGTTGTTGGCACTAATCATTTAAAAATCCTTACATGAGGAAAACCTGGTATCAAAATTGCTATAGAGCGGAAGGATGACAACCATCCTCAGAGCTTCATTTTTATCGTTTGTATTGTATTTCTTATCAAGTTGCTGGAAATCAAGGTTGTTTGCTCTACTTCTCAAAGCATAGTTGTTTGCTTGGGCTGCTTCTCAAAAGCAGAGTTATTTGCTCGGGTTGTTGCGCAAAAGTAGAATTATTTTCTCAGATTGTTGCTCAAAAGAAAAGTTGTTTTGTTGCTCAAAATTATGGTTATTTTCTCACACTGCTACTCGAAAGTAGGTTTGTTTTCTAGGGCTGCTGCTAAAAATGGTTGTCTACTCAGACTGTTTCTCAAAATTATTAATTTAAAATGAAAAGAAAAACAAGTTAAGATCATGTCCTATAATAGACCACAAAACAACAATTAAAATTTAAAATCATGTCCTATAATTTTTTAGCGTAAACCACCACTCATGCATAGTCAATGACCCACAAATCTCTAAGGATCCACCAACCGCCTGAATCATTGTAGTAGACCCTTCCGTTACTCATTAGATAACACTTATCCTCTTTAAATCAACAAAATTAATGAGAAAAAAATATAAAGATAAAGAGATCTTAATTGAATAGGGGTTGCACTTGAAATATGACTAATAAAATTCTATAAGAAATAGTTTGAGCTTTAAAAAAATGGTTGCAAAATGTAACGAAAAAGTATTTTTTGCGGTCAGAGCCTATGACTCATACCACTATTTGGGAACATACGATTTTATGTTCTATTTTACTCCTCGATAAAGGCTTTTTTCACTTTTACCTCACAGTGTTACTTTGCTAGCTATCACCCAAGAGTATTCAACCTTATAAGATAGTCTTTACTGATTCACATATTTTTTCACATGCCTCAAGCTACTCCGTTTAGAGCATAAGCTAGTGATGCTTTTGGCTATTAGACTCTCTTTGCTTTAATTGCTCTCCTCAACCTCCTTTTATAATTTAGATTGCTCTAATTCTTGTTTCTCTTCTACGAGAATTGTTTTTGCGTTCGTTCCCTTTACCCACTAGGATGTTTCACTTTGATAGGTTTGCTTGTCCAACATATTTTTTTTTATTAATGATGGGAATATATAAGCTTTCTACTTATGACCGTCATGAATTGAATTATAATCAACTTGCCTTGGGTCATTTACCAGTATTAGTAATTGATGATTATATAATTCAAACTATTCCTAATACACCTCAAACTGCTTTATTTTTGTTATTTTAATACTTTAAAATTAGTAAGGTTTACTTTTTATCTACAATAAATATATTTCTTTTTGCTTGTTAAATAATTAAAAATTGCGACTCTAAATTTCTAGACTGGTTGTTCTATCCCAAGGGCTGAAGACATTGTGTTATGGATTGTTCATGTAAACTGGTTTCAATTCACTTGGTAAGATGGATAGAGAAAGACGATAGGATGAATACTAGATTCATTACTCATGCTTGATGTCTATATATTTGAAATGAGGGAGAAATCACCTTTTTTATTTGTTGTTTAATTAGATATGCTCATGGAACTAAGTTAGAATCCTAAATTTCTTGCGTGGGAAGGATATTTTATTTGCACTTATAAAATTTATCTTAAAATAATGCTTGTTGGTTTGAATATGTTATGCAACTAACCTTATTTTGATTGTTTTTCATATATATATATATCAATAAAAAACCATGCCAAGGCTTCAAATGAGCAAATGAATTAATATATAACTGTTTGTGGGGATGACCCATCGTAAAACTAGATTAAGAAATATTGAAAAGAAAAAGATCTCGGTTAGGTTAGAAAAAGAAAGTATCCATATGAAAAATGTCATAGGTGCCTTACCATCATTGCACTTGATATATTTCAAGATTTCTACTTCCTTTCTTAGTTTGCTGTATGAGATGAAAGTATCATGCACAGGTTTGAATGAGAGAGAGAAGCGATGAATCCTTTTTTCAACTCAGACTCTCCTACTCAATTCGTCATTTTTGTTTCTATTATATCAAAAGTCGCTACTTCAGGTTTATCCACTTGAATTTTATGATTGATTGCCCAATGAGATATATGATCTGATAAACTACGTAAGTCATAGCGTGCTAGCACGTGTAGTCTTCATATATTTATGAGCAAGACTCTCTCCAAATTTCCTCATCAAAAAATAAAATAAAAATATTTCTTGGCGAAGCCTTCTTTTACAATGAACACCCTATCACTAAATGGTAAAATTTTCCTATCTGTCTTTGCCTCTTACCAAACCAAGAGACAAGATAACATACGGTCAAGTGATCACTCTTTATATGGAAAGTATGGAATATTTCCATAAGGTTTGACTCCTGATGCCAGGTCCGAATAGGGATATGTGATAGAAACTACTACTGTTAGTGATGGATATATATTTAACTCTGATGCAAGGGAGGCCATCCATAAAAAAAATTACGTGAAAAAATAAAATTTAATGAAGATATCAACATACTACACAAAAATCCTACTATATATATATATATATATTTAATTTGGCGAATAAATCACGTTGTTGATTTTTTTATCCAAACCGGGTAGATCTGGTGAGGATTATTATCGCCTGAGGGTAGGCTTGTAATTTGTTTGGTGTTTAATAGTAGTATGTGGGTGTTATATATTTAGTGTAGAGAGTAGAGAGATAATTAAGCTGGCTGGCCGCAGTTAATTCTCATTACCCACACTTAATGCAGGTGGTTGGGTATTTATACCCTAATGTTTGGGCCCTTATGGGCTTTCGGGTCATGTTTAATGGACCCGGGTCATGTTCAAAGACCCATGAGCTCTAAGTAGGAGAGCAAGTAGCTTAGTCAAGTAGTGTTTAGGTTTTTTAGTACTTTTGTCATAGTTCGAACAGTCCTTTGGGCTAAGTGTTCGAAGTGATCTGTCCGGTCCGGAGGCCTTGGACCGATCTGTCCTTGTCCGGGGAGCATGTAGAATTCGGACTCATCAAGATCGACACTCGTCACTCAAATATTCTCATGGGCTTCTAAAAAATGAAAAAAATTATGTACTAGAGAATGATGCTACAAAATAAAAAGAGTCCATTCAATAATTTCAAACCAAACTCAATACTTTAACTTAAAAGTTAATGAGTTAAACCAGGCTAAAAAAGCGAATGTAAATATTAAAAAATAAGAATTTTAGAAAGCCACAAAAGTTATGGAAAAAACCATGATTGAAGAAGTGCCCGATATACCATAGTCGTCTATTAAGGAAATGTGTAAATATCTTCTTTTTTCTTAAAAAATATAAATTCTAGAGATAATCTAGGATCTTATATAAAGTGTATTCATATTAAAGAATGACGTCAAGTTGAATATAATAAAGACCCACATATAAATTGTATTCATCCAACCATTGCACTTCCAAATCTTATTTATGTATTTTCCTTGACAAATAAGATGTCACAACCAAAATATATCTTTAAAAAATTATAAAAATTACTTTTGAGTTAGTTGTTTTTCTTCTTAGAACTATTGCTCTCATTATTTTCCCCTTGTATTTCTTTCTCATTTTTTTTAACAAACTCAATTAGATCTCTATTGTCAGTTAACCTTTGAATGTCATATTTCAATTGAAAACTATCTCATGTTACATTACCATGATCACAACGGTATAAATAATAAAATATTTTAGACCTTTCATAGTCGTTTGCAACCATAACTCGTGGTCGTTGGTAGTTCAGTTTATCATTCATCTTACCATAAATGGTTGTTACACTATCCATAAGAGGTGTGAATCTCTTTTTAATAATAAAAATGAGACCAACTAGATTATTCTTTGACGAGATCTGAACTTCTCCGACTCTTACTATGTTTTTTTATCAAAACTAATAACCATCATTGAGTCTGATACTTTCTATGGTGCCATACCACCTCATTTTATCTCTTCATATTTGATGAACATATTAGCATCTTAGCAAATTTCTAATATTATCAACTTAAAACTTAACCAAACCTTCAATGAATCTGGTGTTAACTGGAAGTCCTCTATTTAATATAGTAAGAGCTACACTCTCTTTACATCGAACCAAATCATTCATCGTATAACAAACCTCTAAGTAGCCTTATTTACAATAAATTGGCCCCTGAACGAGTTTTTATAAATCTTCAGAGTTAATACTTGATCATTATGATAGATTATTAAACTAGGTAATGTATTTCCTCTACACGTTATAGACAAGTCTATACACAATAACGCACAATCTATTTTAAAATGAGCATCGTATACATAAATTTCTCAAGGGCATGTTTTGGATCGTTAATTTCATCATACTTATCCATATTATATGGATAAAATTTCATAAGTTATTATCTTTCAAGAATCCTTTAAGAGAGTAAAGACTGAGCTAATTTATAAAATGTTATCTTACATCTTTTAAATGTTTCTTGATTTACCTATATCATTTATTTTCATTTTTAGACCTTCCATTTGATGTACACTCATTACTCGAACGTTCGTTATCATCATCCGAAACATGAATATTAATGAAATTCATTTTATTATGAATTATATAATTTTTTACGGACATTCCATGCTGATCCAAATTATCTTTTGAAGTTGTATTTTTAGTAATTGTTTTGTAAAGTTTTATATATTTGCTATATACGAGATTTCTTTTTTCCATCTCTTGGTATTGGTAACATATTAGATATAGATCTTATCTTAATTCATCCATTTACAATTCTAATGAGAAAAATTAGAAGACATTGGAAGCTCACCTAGGTTTCATACGATAGTTGTTGGGATAACCTTGAACCAACTACATTCTCCCGATTTGATATAGGAATTTATGACGGATTAAGAATAAAATGACTGAAACATCATACATTGTTTCATTCTCTTAAATTGGCGATGTTTTGGCGATCTCCAAAGTACCTCTCGCTGAATGACCTCTTGATGGATATATATATATATATATCAAGCCCCTAACGAGTCATCGTCATTGGTTAAGATGAACAGTTTGATTTTTTTTTCTCATATATGATGCTAATTTTGATAAAGATTACTTTGCCAAAATAAATGTCAATGATTAGATGGATTAAACAACTTAAAACTAAAAAAAATGATTACCATTTTAGCTCGTGCCTTCTGTTCATATTGTATTCTACTATGGATCATTACCTTTTAAATAAAAAGTATAAACGCTCTAACGGATATACAATTGTCATCATCGATGATCAATTTATTTATTTATTATATATTATCTTTATTTTATAAAATTATAAAATAAATACTCTAACAGATATATTTAAACTTATATTGTCGAATCTCAAAATATAAAATAAACTATTTTATAAAACAATCAATTTTAGTTTTATTAATTGATAAAAAATAATTGTTTACAGAGACAAGAAGCGACGATCCCGCCGCAATGACAGAATAAAAAGCCCAACGCGTAATTTGAAGCATATACAAAAAGAGAGAAGCATAGAGACTCAGACGAAAGGAGGAGATGACCCAGTAATTCTGTCAGTTGTGAATACTAGGGCACCACCAGTTATGGGGATGCAATATGCATACCTTTTGCCCCAACCAGGCTACAAGCCTCCACCCGACAATCCTTAATACCTTGGATATAATCCAGCCTATCACTAGAACCAAGGTATCTCATCAAGAATATTCTCAAAATGCTCTGGAGTACCAACAAGCTATCTGCCAGATCTTACACAAGGTCATCAACATTAAAATAGCATACCTGGTTGGCCTTAGGGAATTCTGCATTATCAACTAGGGTATATACACCTAGATATGGGTTACTAGCCGCATATATCGAGACACAGTACCAAACCAATGGCTAAAAAATAGGAAGGAGTAAGGGTTCCAATAGGCATATTCATTTATGGATGATCTAAACGACAATTATAAAGGTGAGAAAGCTCATAAGGATAACCATATTATGACTATTATAACCATAAAATGGGAAATACTATGGTAAATAAGATCCAGAGCACCACATTAGTAGTTCAATAATGAGATATTAGATTTCAGAACTGAGGATCGGATGCATGCTGAGCCATTGTCATAACTGTCAAAAGAAGTGCAATATAATGGTTCAATAGTCTTCCGAATGGTGCATAAAAAGTACAAGATGCTTTAGACGATATTCATGAACTATTTCTTAGTTTCTAACAAAATTATAAGAGATTAGAAATATATAATCCTTTGTAAAAAAGAGTTAACAAAAGTTTGAGAGAGCATACCGAAACGATATGTTGAAACAAAGTCCAAACTTAAAGATTGTCATAATTTGATGGTCGTAGTGATGTTTAGGCAATGAATCTGAGAAGAAACCTTTTTTATGCAATAATAGAAAAAACATTGAACTTTAGAGATCTATTGACTAAGGTGAAACAAATAATCAAAATGGATGAAGTGGCCAAAAGAAAGAAAGTAAGAGACAAAAACAACCCGACTGGGTGTGCTTCAACCAACAAAACATACATTATGGCACATGTTAACACAAAATATGACACGTGAATGAGCAATGATACTTTTATACAGATAGGCCAAGGTGCTATCAGTCCTAAATATACAAACAAAAGAAAAACAATTAATTATAGTGTTGGCGGCAATAAGAGAGCATATCTCCTAAAGGGACCATGCATAGAGCCAACAAAATCACTAGTAGCAATTTATGATACAACTAAGGACACCATCAAGTAAATTTGGCATGTAAATATGTTCGAAGAAAAACGGAACATAGATGAAAACAATTACTGTAAGTTTCATAGTGATATATGTCAGTTTACTAGAGATTGTTGGAATTTGTAGGATAAAATCTAATATTAGTAGATGACAGAAAATTAAACGAGTTCACAAAGAAGAAAAAAAAACGAGGAACCAATACAAGGTTCAAGCCATGTTGTAAAACAAGCCTCAATCCCGATCGAAGATCGAAGAGCTCTATACAAATGTTACCATGTAGGCCAAGGACAAGGGAGATGAAGAATACTTGTACCTAAATTCAAATACATAAACCTTGTGAGTGATTGTCGGGAGAGATCGATACTCTAGAATCACTAAAAGAGAAGAAAGCAATACACATATAAATCGTATAGTATATCAGAGACAGGCATCCTCACACATGTAAATAAACGTGTATCCGAATTTATCATTCTCAGATGATGATCTAAGGGGAGTGGAATCTCCATATAGTGAGGCGATACTAATCATAGTAAAGTTGGCAAAATTAAAGATCAAAAGGGAACTTATGAGAAAATGACATGAACTCAAGTGATAATCTCAAGGGAACTTATGAGAAAATGACACGAACTCAAGTGATAATCTGAAAACAAATAATCCTAACTCGCTTCACTATAGAAAATATAGTTCTCATATGAGAACTAACTTTGGATATAGGTGTCGAAAAGCAAGAATTTAGAAAAAAATACACTGTCTTTTCATGGTTGTTGATCATCTATATTGTATAACATTACACTGTATCGATCATTGCTCAATCGAATACATGTTATGGTATATAAGGTTCATTAGGGATTAAGATATCCTATAAACAACAAAGTAGTTGTAATCATAGAAAACCAGAAGGCATCCAATGAATGATTTGTATTATCCCTGAACGTCAAAGTATATCAACTGAAAGAAGAAATGGTCATCTTATAAGGAGTAGATGACCTCGACTGGTGCATCTAGGGGAAAAATAAGAAGATGTAATCATGAAACCAAGAAAAATCCTAAAGATTGGGTGACACATCCCAATCTATCTCATATACAATTTTTTTATAAAAAATAACTTAGATGTATTTGCAAGGAGCATGCATGATGTTATTGGAGTCCCATCGATAGTCATATGTCATTAGTTAAACATTAACAATAACTTTATACCAATAATAATAATAAAAAAATCTTACTCCCAATAAAAGACCAAAGTAATTATTACTAAAATAGACTTACGAGCGTACGTATGATACATACGAGAGTCTCACTCTCTAATATGGATAACTAATCTTGTATTTGTTAAAAAATAAAAATATAGAATAGAGGATGTGTAATTTCACAGACTTAAAAAGGCGTGTCCAAAAGGACCCATTCCCACTACATATAAATAAATAAATTGGAGATGTATTCGTAAAATATAATCAGGTAAAAATGAAAAAAGGACCAACAACACACAATATTCATCACCAAAATAGGGTTACATTGCTACAGAGTAATGATTTCTGGACTAAAAATGTCAAGGTAACGTATCAAAGACTAATAAATAAGATTTTTGCAACTCAAATAGGTAGAAACGTAAACGCCTATACTGATGACATATTGGTAACAAACCTACATGAATATCTAATATTTCTCAACAAGACGTTTGACAATCTCAAGTAAGTAAATCTGAAGTTGAATCCATAAAAATGCATCTCCAGAATCTGGAAAGTTTTTAGGATATATGGTGCGCAAAAAATGAATCAATGCATATTCAAAATATGGAAAGTTCTTAGAATATATGGTGAGAAAAAATAAATCAAAGCATATCCAAAATAACTTGCCAATTTGGTAACAATTGAGCCTATAAGGAACGTAAAGGAAGTCTAAATTCTAATATAAAGACTAGCAACACTTAAAAGATTCATATTAAGACCATAGACAAAGGTCAATCATTCTTCCAAGTTTTGAAAGAAATGATAACGTTTCAATGAAACTCTATATGTGATGAGGCATTCAAACACATAAAGAAGCTTTTGGCCTCCCTTGAATTATTAACCAAGCCTAATTCAGGAGAGGGCATGTGCTTATACATAGTCGTCTCAGACTATGTAGTTAGTGCAATATTGATTAGAGAAGAAGGAAGAGAATCTAAGATCGTATATTATGTAAGTAAATTTTTATTACCAATAGATAATATGTATTTACAATTAGAAAAACTTGCATTAGCACTAGTAGTTGTGGCTAAGAAAATGGGATTGTATTTTAAAAGGAAATATTATAGTTTTAAGAACTTTCTTTTCCCTAAGAAATATGTTTCAAAATCCTAATGCTTCAGGAATAATGACAAAATGGTTAGTAGAATTATGAGATTAAAATATTCATTTTGAGTCGAGAATGGTAATATATGCCCTGACATTAGCTGATTTTTTAACAAATTTCTAATCCAAGAGATATGTCTTACAAAACGATGAATCACGAAGACACTTGGAGAGCCACGACTAATGGAGGAAGTAACAATCAAGGCTTGAGATCAATAATTCAACTCATATATCCAACGAGATATATCCTCAACCTATTCATCAAGTTTGGGTTTCTAACATCTAACAGTGAAGGCGAGTATGAAGATGATATCCCTAGACTCTGCATAGTAAAAATTTATGAAACAAAGATGGCATAAATCTTCACTAACTCTCAGTTAGTAGTTACTCAAGTATCAGGACATACCAAAGCAAAAAAACATAATCTAATACTTGAAGGAATTACAACGGTTATTTTTAAAACTTGAGCATATCTGAAGCAAAAAATAATAATGCAACAGCTCATGCACTTGTTTCACTGATATGCAAATCTTCAACATCATGGATAATACTCTAAGAAAGGCCTTCTATCATGCAGCTAAATTAATTCTTCTTGACGTTAACACCCAAAAGGATAATGTCAATATCAGGAGAAGAGGAAGAAGAAGATTGGCGTGCACCAATAAAAAATTATTTGATAGAATAAGTGTTACATGAAGGTAAACTTAGATGAAATTCAAGAAGATTTGTTTGATGTCATACATATTGTATAAGAGAGGCCTAACCAAGCCTCTAATTTGGTTCTTAAGAACAAATGAAGCAAATGTTTTCATGTAAGAGTTGCATGAGAGAGAAGGCAATTCCCATTGCAGTTAAAAGTATTGTACATAATAATATAACTCTAAGGCTATTATCGACGGACAATTATATAAGACGTAAAAATAAAATTCAGTAAGTGTGATACGTGCCAATGATTCATTTATTCAACACAATTACCAATAATCATACTAGAAACGTTAACTGATGTAATCTCATTTGATAGGTGGAACTTAGATATTGTTGGACCACTACGGATGGCTCCACGAGGAAGAAGGTTCTAATATTAGGTGTGGATTACTTATCCAAGTAAGTAAAAATCAAAACGAGTCAAGAACATCATGATAATTAAGGTAATAATATTTTAAATAGTTATTATATGTTACGGGTATGGAATTCTGAGAGTTATTAATAGCGAGAATGGAACTCAATTTTAATATGATAGTGTCACAAATTTCTTCGAATAAAATAGAATAACATAAATACTTTGTTCTCATTTTCATCCTCAAGATAATGGTCAAGTTGAAGTTACTAACTGAATAATAATTGAGAAAATCAAGAAAATATTAGAAAAAGGAGCTGGAGCTTGACCGGATTCACTACAAAACGTTCTATGGTCATACCGAATAACACCTATAACTGTTATTAGAGAAAAATCATTTGTCATAGTGTATGAAAATGGGGATTTAGTGCCAACAGAGATATGCATGCCATATCACTGCATAACAACATATGATGAGCAAATAATAACCAAGAACGAAGAGCAAAAATAGACCTAATTAAAGAAAGAATTGTTAAAGATCATCTTTGATCAGGTTACTATAAGGCACTAATGAGGAATATGTAAAATTCCAAATTTTAGTTTAGGAGTTTTGAACCATGAGATAGAGTAAGGATTTTCCAGCATATAAAGGAAAAAAAGGTTTCTACAAATTAGGCCAAAAACTGGAAATGACTATTTATGGTTGAACAAAAAATAAAGCCAGAAAGTTACATTTTGCTGGATGAAAACAAAAAATTATGGACCCCTATGACATATAGAATATAAAAATCTATGTAGTCCTACGGACTATTTATTATTCAATACTATATAAAACATGTTTATTAAAACATAAAGGTGCACTCTTTCCTCTTTTGGTGGCGCGAGTACCATAATATTCCACCAAGAACACTTAGAGGCCTTCAAAACTATGATAAATAAGTTTATGGTGATAAATAATTTATCTTAGGCCAAACAAGCAATTCTAAGTGTGGAGTATTGCCTTAGAAATATTTAAAAAAAGGTAAAACTATATGACCAAAAGTTAATCCTTACATAATAATATAAGCTATATCTAATTCGAAAACTGGTCATGCACCATGATCATACTTGATAGATTTCTAGAAAACTCGAGGTAGAGAGCATAAACTGTTCAGTAAAAAACAATTATCGGTCTATTGAAATTGATTCATCAATAAAAAACAGAGAACATAAAATGTGGTTCAAACACAAAGACTCGTTCAAAAATAACAAAAGTACACAATAAAAAAAGAGTCTTATATATACAAAACTACAATAATGTTGATTAGCATTTAGAAAAAAAATACCCTTTAACAACATTTTTATTAACACCACTCCCTTCACCATCTTCGCTATATTTGGCTGTAGCCTGATCTCTAAAATCTTATTCTCCTCAATTTGATCAAGAAAGTCACAAATATTCTTTCCATTTTTAGTCCATCCTCATAAAATAAGGACAAAGATATCAAATGTGTTAGTCTATCAAATATCATTCGACCAATCGACATCATGAATATTATACCAGGAATGATCAATTTTAGGCTTTAGGCTTTGGATACTTCTGATGGATATCAAAGACTAACCTAGAGAGAGATTTTATCACCACATCGTACGCAATGGAAAACATCAAGGTTTGCTAAGAATTAAAATCCTTAAAATGAGCTTTATGTCCAACACCAAGTTGTTCGAAACAGTATTATACTTAACTTCCATGGTATCCAATTGCTCACGCGTCTCGGACTTAGCACCCTCAGTTTATGCCTTGACATCCACTTATTCTTGCAATTTTAACTTGGAAACTTCAGGTGCCATCTTGGTATCCAATAGTGTTTTGTAAAAATCCATCTATATATCGTTAGCATCAATAACTCTTGTTGAACAAGAGATCAAATTTTCTCTATATTACAACAATGCAAAATATATATCCTACAAAACTTCAGGTTAGGACTGTAATTCAAGGTGTAATAACATTTCTCTCTTTTGGCGAACCTCGAGCTCTTCCTACAACTATTTCTCACTCCAAACCTTAGCTTCAAAGACAATATTCAAAGAAAATTGTCCTTCTATGGGTTCGACAATACCATTAAGAAGGGCATGAATGTATGATAAATGCGTTAAAGGATTAACCTCTGCTTGATCAAGCATGATCAAGCAATTAATGATAGGTTGTAAACAAAAAAATATACAACAAATATCATTATATTAAAGTTAGTAATAAACAAATAAATAAGAAACTCATGTTACCTCAAATCCAAATTTTAAATGTCGATTCAAAAGTTCCAAAGGAGAAAGATTGATGGGTAATGACCTCTGGCTGGCTAGGGAAAAAAATTGAGTCATTACCTCAAGAATCAGACTAAGAGAAAACGAATAAGAGAGGAAGCAAAAAATTTAGTTGGAAATGTATGAGAATGACAAAAGACTCTTAGATAAAAATTAATGCTACCCCCAGAAGTGATAATAACAGTAGACGTGACTGGAAATACGCCCTCAGTTAACTTAGAGGAATTGTCAAGAGTATTAATATAGAAAGTGAGTGTTCTCAAAGAAGCAATGAGACATTAGGGGTAGAGTATCAACATATTTTTATATAATAACCTATTGATAAAAAAATTTAATACCCGAAGTGTCCTACAGTCTTGGAGGGTCACCTCTTACATCCTTAGTTTCCTGGGAAACCTTATCGGGGTTCCATTACACACTTCTTTAAAAACTGAGGTAAAAACTCCATAATCAACAGAGAGGATAAATCCATAATAGAGGATCCATATATGGGAGCAATACTCTTTCATTTATTCCATCAGAAGCGTAAAATTACATCACAATCTCGACTGAAAGATGAATTTGCCTTTACAAGGACCTTTTGCCTAAGTTACTCAAAATCTGGGTCCAGAAGATCTACAACTACAATTCCTAAATCCCCTTTTACTTTGAGAACTACTTCTGTTGTATTCTATAAAATATAATAGAAGCATTGATCGGAACCGGAAATACTAGGGCAACAATATTTATAAATTTATAGTTATGAGGGAAATAATAGTGACCGAATCATTAGAAACCCCTAAATCTTCTGAATAATTAATGACAAAATTTGGTAAAAGACTATAATAAGGCACGAGATATGAAGATGTACCCTGCAGCTTTGCTGCATAATACATAGACATACGATTTTAGGAGAAAACCCAAATTTAGCTTAGATAATTAAAATTTTGGTAGATATTACCTTAAACTGCAGATTGTTTTCGCCTTTTTAAAATGCTAATAATCTTCTTTAGCCAGCTTCATCTACTTCAGCAATGCATAAAAAGATTTTGTTATTTTCAAAATAATAGTTTTAGAAACATCCGATGCTCCAAAAATAACATTGAAAAGCTAAGATTTGCTTTCTTCAAGTAACAATCTTTCACGTGACTACAAAGTCTAATTTAGGAAGAAAAATTCCCTAATTCTTACTCCTTACGTAACTTATCACCCATACCCCTCCTTTCAGAAAATTACTTGTTATAATCACTTTTGGGAAAGAGACAACATATAAGTTTCAACAAACATTTAAGCTAGACCATACATTATTGCTTCGGCACCATAATAAAGGAACGAGAATAAGAAAACTTCTTAGTCTCCTCAACAATGATAGCGTACCTCTCACACATATGCTTTAACGTTTGGTTAACAAAGGCTATGTTAAAAACAAGGAATGCAAATTAGAATATAACAAAATGCAATTAAACAGATGAAATTTTAAGGAAAAATGAGATTAAAAAACAATTACTCACATTTGGAATTCTAGAAGTGGTTAATAGAACCTTGGTCATTCTCGATCTTGGTAGCCCAATACCATTGATAAAACAAAACTATATTTCTAATCCTCTATAGAACTGCGAAGGTCTGCAATAATCTTTGTAAATACATCCACTCCTACATAATGAACATGACTATTTTTAGTCTGTAAATTTAAACCAGTCAATAACTAGTTTATAAAAAATCGTGAGAAATAATGCTTTGATAAAATTATAGCCGTAAGTAACAAAAAACAACATTGGGGAAGCAACTGGCTTGAAAAAATATGGCCGGTGTGGAAGAACCTACCACTATTAATATCCAAGGGAAAACACAGTCCATAATTAAGAACTTAGTTAAAGAAAATAATTTCACCAACACAAACATCAATGGGAGTCTCCCTAACTTTTAGAAACATGAGGTGGACATCGCCAGGAATAACCTTATCATAATTGTTTTTTAAATACTTTTCCTCGGTAAATAAACATATCTACTCTATATAAAGTATAATTTCTAATTTTCAGTGAAAATAAAGTAAAAGAATGAAGAACATAATATTTAACTCAAATGTACGCTTCAAATCCAACTGTAGATATCTTATTATCGAATGCCATAAATCAACTCCTAAGTTAAAAAATTTGGATCTAAAAGAAGGAATAACCAAGATTGAAGAAGTTGAAAGGAATACACAGGCGCAATTATAAATGGAAATTTTTAACATGTGTAACATTTTCTCATTTACTTGCATGTTTACTTAAAAATAAAAACAGATCATCTACATTCAAGAATCTAACTACTTTGAAATAAAATATAGTGAAAGTATAATACTAACACAATATACCTCACAGACAAATACTTCTCTTAGTCCAACTTCTCATTAGCCGGTATTATCAGTTCTAGCTGAATAAAAAAACAGATATATATATATATATAGCTCTTAACCTCAGTTTTCACCAAAGACTAGAGAGATTGGATATAAATTTTAAATAAAAATATCAAACGTGAAGAAATAAATTAATCCGTTCAACAAAAAATTATTTATTCCAATTCTTCACTAAGGGGTTGAGGGCTACTAGAATACCCTTAAAACATGTTCATCCAAAGTAATACATGACTCAACAGAATAAGTCAAAGAAAATCATTACCTCAAAATTACACTCACTAATGACTAGAGAGGTTACTCACTGAGGGTCAACACAAAATTAAATATTTTAAAGAAATTTTAAAATCTGAAGGCCAAGCTTCCCCATGGTAAGCGAGTCCAAGAATAGTCTTAAGCAAACATAAAAATGTATTCAACAAGGACGACATGCATGCCGGGAAAGATAATGAGTGTTTTGACAAAAACAAATAATGTATCGACCAATGTCAAAATAAAAACTTCAGACAAGATCGAGCTAGTCATTTATTGTTACTCTCAAGGATTAGTAGAGGTACTTATAAGGGTTTCATTAGTTTGGCCTGAGCATATTGACACATTAATGATTCAAGTACACAAATATATAAACGAATCCATCAAATATACAATTAAGTACATAATCTAAGTAGTTAGAGAAATAAATAAGTTATTATCTCCCTAATATATGAGAGATACGTATTCTAACAATAGACTTATAAATAACGGTCCACAACCATAAATAAGATAAGATATTATTTATTTATTTTCATATCTCTTTACCACGTTCATCTTTATTCCAAACTTCCTAAATTCACACCAGATTTACTTTCTACTTCAACTAAACTTAATAACTTGAAAATATTGGTATCAATTATAATTGTTTTCTAGTTATATTTAAATTCATTAATGATGAAAACTTTTAAAAACTAATTTATAATAAGTTGTTTGTTTTCTTATAATTAAATATTATGTAAATAAATATTCTATTTTGTGGTAAGGAAAATAATAAATTAAAGTAAAATATTTCTCACAAATACACCATATCATATCGTGGTAAACAAAGGTACATAAATACAAGTCTTAAAAGGCACTCGTCCCTCCGTATAAAATGACAAAAAAGAAGATAATGTCCAAAATATAGAATACAACCATATCACTAAAAAAAGATAATACTCAAAGATAACGACAATAGTAAAATCATAAGTCATCCATTGTTATCGAAATCAGAATCTAGTTACAAGCCAAAACTAAAGGAACATCTGTAACGAACATAAGAAAAAAAGTTAGTAATATTTTAGCACCACTAAAGAATATTTAGACCATGAAAGTTTTAATGGAGGTCCTATAATATAAGATGGGATAAGTCAGAACCCAACAAATGGGAGTTTTAAAAAATTCTGGAGTTTTTCTCATGCCACATATTGTAGACCGTCGCACAAAAAATAGTGCTCCAAAGATGACCAAGTTTGGGGAAGGAGGGAGGTCCAAGCACCAATGCTCTGTAACCACGAGGGTCAATTCAAGGTCAAGTCAGGGAACTTGAGATTTTGGAGCAAGAATTCTATACTAATTGGGAAAAAAGGAAATCTACCAAGTGGTTGGTAGATTCAAAGGAGTTATTACATAAGATACACTATGAGGTTAGGGTATAAGCCCAAGCAAGGAGTTTGTCTCGCGTGGTGAACTTCATATGGATAGTGAGTCAGACGATAGCAAAAGTCTAAGAATGTTGTGCTTGTTTAAAACGAGATTAACCCAAGGTACTTATGATATATAAAAATCATAGGTACTGCTGATTGTGAAGACATTACCATTTTTGTTAAGGATCTAGAGTTTGATACCATCCATACCAAAGGGGGAGGGAATAAGATTGATAGTGTTATCAATTTCGAGTAGGTGGATTGATAAGTCATTTTGTTCGAGCAAATCTGAGTGGGCCAGTTCCAAGAGCCATTGGCGATGATGTCGAAAACCATGCAATTATTGCAAATTCTAGAATAACTTACAATATTAAGACCGAAATGTTCAACAAGTGAGATACAGAGGAGTCAGGGGTCATACCACCATAGCTTAACGTAGATGGGTCTTAAGTTGAGGATCTTTCTCCACCCATCTAATAAAGGAACTTGTCCAGAGATTTCAAAGGATTTTATCTGTAACATTCTCAGTGAGAACCATTTACACCAAATTAAAAAGGGGTTACCACTCAAAATGGACCAGAAATGTTTAAGGACGGCTGCCTCATTCTAGAACCTGAGGTCTAATAACCCCAAGGTCATCCTCAAATGAGAGTAAAGTAATATTGCTTCATGCGACTTTGGAACTTGAGACTTTCGTATCAAGCCTCGACCATAAGGTTCTACAAAAGAGTTGAGATAGCTTCTTGAGAACTCGAACGAGAAAGATTAAGACAAAAAACCAACACACATATTTGACATATATGACATTTTTGATAAGTTATAGCCTACCAGCATAAGATAATTGTTTGGAAGTCTATAAATTGATAAGACTGACGATTTTATAAAAGAAGGACCTATAATCATTTTAATAGAGGTACAAATTAATAAAAGAGACGTCTAGGTAATGAACAATAATACAACATTCCTCAAATACTTGGGAAGCGATGATAGATCGAAAAGATTAGCTGAAAACCCCCGAAAGGTAAATATAACTTTTGGTCTCCAGGAACACTAGTCGAAGAACATGGGGCGACTTGCAAAACGCGGGTACCTACACATGTGAGAAGAGAAAATTGAGAAAATAAATATACCGTCGATGATCTGATGGAGCACCAGGTGAGTCAAGAGGACAAAGTCACTCGCACTCAGGGCCAATAGTTAAGTAAAATAAGAAAATTAGAATTAAGAAATCCGACACAATTCGAACTCTCATACTTCGCAAAGAGACATGAAATTATGATTCAAGAAATCCCAAACACCTACTCACTCTATATGACACCAAGAATACAAATGGGGGTATGGGGCTTTTTGGTGTTGATAAATAAGTAATGAGACTCTGCAATCCATCGTCCAACACCGATAGTTGACTCTTATGAATGTTCTAATCACACTCAGAATTGCACGAGATAAATCCGATGGAATTGATGGAATCCTTTGCCATCGACGAGGAAAAACGAAGCCTAGAAGCACCCAATTAGGCATTTTAATCTCGAACCACTTCTGACTGGGAGTCGTAAACGTCAACTTGCATGATCTGAAAAGGAACACCATGAAGATACAGTCCCAAATATGGTATGGCGAGTTAAGAAAATTGATCGTTATAGACCAAATCGAATGAGAAGTTCTGGTAGAGTGGCATTGTTAGAATTTGTGTGTGAGTGTGTGACGGACCTCACAGACTAGCAAGCTATTGTCCGTTTTGCGCTTGGAAGCGCGCACGAATTTTCTTTTGGAGGTACTCCCAAAAGGTCTCTTGCTAGTTGAGGTTGGTTCACACTTATATACACTCTTTTATGTTTAATCTTGACAATATGGGAATGGGGTTCCTCTATGGGATGAAGTTTATTCTTCACTTTCCCCCTTAAAATTTATCCCAGTAATTTGCCAGAAATTCGGCGGTTAAGCCATTTATGGCTCTGATACCATGTTAGAATTTGTGTGAGTGTGTGACGGACCTCACGGACTAGCAAGATATTGTCCGTTTTGCGCTCGTAAGCGCGCACGGATTTTCTTTTGGATGTAATCCCAAAAGGCCTCTTTCTAGTTGAGGTTGGTTCACACTTATATACACTCTTTTATGTTCAATCTTGGAAATGTGGGAATGGGGTTCCTCTATGGGATGAAGTTTATTCTTCATTGGCACCAATCTAACACCATCACTTGAGACATGAATATTCTCAGTATGAGAATGCAGACCCACGTTGGGTCTTCGATAAGGCCAAACGAGGTCTTAAAGACCGACGAAAAAATCGAAAAGGAGGTTAGAGATATGGTAACCTAGATAGTGTCGTTTATCTTAGGGGAAACAGTAGCAAAAGAAGGTTTAACCATGAACGAACAACATAGACGAGGTATGAAATCAGTAGAAACTTGTTGGAAATTATTTTGTTTCTTACGTCGCGAGGGTAGTTTATTGTAAGTATGACATTGAGTGCGGATTCTCATACTCGAGGAAGCATAATCAAGCATCCAAATAAGGGAAGGAATCTTCATTTTAGGGGCCTAAAAGAGGAGGGGGCTCTGGTTGACTGAATCCATGCCAAGCCTCGTGTTTGAGGAAGTACTCTTAAACAACTAAGGAAGGTAATGAGCCTTAAGTTTGGGAGCTTGTAGGCAAAACGACTGGACACAATGAAACTTGGACCCATTTAAGCAGACGTGAATGAAGGTGGTGAGTGTAGGTAGACAAAGGCACTTCCGGCTTAAACTTTGAGCAGTAACCAACTAGGTAGAGCAGATGTTTGGGCTCTGGATGGTTGCAAGAAATGTAAGATTGTTTAAAAAAACTTGGAAAAACCGAATTGCATTTTAAAATTAGTTATAACAAGGGAAAAATGCATGCTGAGGCTAGATTTAGAAGAATGAACCAACATATTAACGAGTTGTACGGACTGGAAAAGGACTCAAAGCCAGAAGGTTTTACATCGATGGAAGCCGGAATATATGTTATGGGGTGAAGAAAAGAGATGGCTTGTGGTCACATTTAAATCTGAATTTTTTATGATGTTTTGTGTTAGATTGTGAAGAAAGTTTAAATCTTTTGAAATACTAGCCGTTATTCTAGAGATAATTTTTTTATCTCTTTATTTTTTAAAATGTTATATATCGTTTAGGATATAAATTTAATAATTATCAAACCAGTTTTTAAATTTAGTATTTTGATTTAGCTTTATAAATATGGATCAAATGATACAGAAAATATTTTTAAATTTTAGATCATATGACCTTCCCTCCTTGCGTGAGAAATTACTAATCTCACCCTAAAACTGTTCATATTTAAATTACAAAATACCAACTAATATTAACAAAATAAAATAAATTAAAATAAAAGTATGATTTACAAGTGCAACAGGGCGTTTCCCACATATAATATTTTCAGCATATGAGAGGGATATTCCACTCGAAATACAGTTTGAGTCGTAAGAAAATTTTATGGGTTTAGCTCATTAGAAACAATCATCATCATGGTACATCTTTAAGAAAAAAAAGCAAGAATCGTGATAAATCAAACACAACAAGTATACAAAAAATGGCAAAACAGACAACCGACCATACAAGAACATAAAGAGAAAAATTAAGTAAGTTAGTTAGGTGTATAATATTATAGCCAATGGACCAACATGCCTGTTTCAAGACTGCCAACTCGAGCGAGGCAGAGTTAGAGAAAATTCTAGCATTCCTCTCAAGCCATAAATGGTATACCACCACACAGAAGCAAGCACACTAAAGGTGTCCAAGATCAGACGGGTCCGAAATCGAAAAACTAACTGTGTGCAGCAAGCTAGGCCAGTCAGATTGTAAGTACATAAAACTTGGGTTTTCTAGCACATGCTTCCCATTTACTTGGGATAAGAAGAAATCCACCAATAAATTATTAATAGAGTTCAGAGAAACTTTCGAAATGGCGCCTCGAGAACCGTGTTGTAATTTTGATCAAATAATATTTATCGTTATTTTTATATTATTTTATACTAATTTAATTGGTACTTTTAAATAATTATGAATAAAAATACTCTCATTCGGTTATTTTTTAGTTATTAGTGTAGAGGAAGCAAAAAGAAAAATAAGCAAAAAAGAAAAAGAACGAAAATGAGTTAAGATTGCAAATAATATCTACAATTAAATATGAAAATAAAAGTCAAGGATTTGAAAATAATTTAATAAGGAAAAAAAGTGAAAAGATATAGAATTAACTAAAGATCAAGATGTATATATTTTAGTTTCGTACGAATATATTATATTATTTTATTATTTTATTCTTAGAGAAATAAGAAATATTTGATCTTTAATAATAAATTATAATATCTTATTATTTAATTTAAAATAATAAAATAATTTTTTTTTATTTAATAAAAATTATAATAATATTCTCTTAAAGATGTGTTTTGTTTTTAGTAGATTAGGATTCAATAGAAAGCTCATAAATCTTTCTATAGATAAAACCTTAACACATCAAATAATAAAAATCTAGAAGGTTAGAGAGTGAAGAAAATCAAATAGAGTCCTTTCTACTTTCTCTTTTAAATTTTATATCATGAACAAAATTAGCATGAGCTAATATTATGTGTTCCGGAGTTAAAAAAACCTTTGTAAATACAATAGCTATGACAATTTTATTTATACTCTTTAGCATTGATGGTAAACTTAACGATTGCAATTACTTACGAGTTCAGTTGCTCGATAATAGAATTATGGCCGAGACCGAGAGGTAAAATCTATTTCTGAACCGTATCAATACCACTAAGTTGAGTGAATAGTATGTTGCGCCCATGACCTAGTGAAATCTGAGTTGTAATCTTAGTTTTATGACCTAATTGTATGAGGTATGTACTAAAGATATAAACAGCCACACAAAAGAGTTAAAGGTCTGAGATCGAGAGATAATCACAACACCCTCAAAGAAAATCTGATTTTAAAGAATCTAAGTTTAATTTACATTATATAAATTGGATACAGACCATATGATTATATATATATATATTAATTTAACCAAGAATTTTTTTAATATATTTTTTAATTTTTTAGATTACTTTTATTTGTATTTCTCAAATACCAACTCTTGATCTTAGATCTAAATTTTATTGTTTCTACTTAATTTAATTTTTATTTGTTTGCTTAATTTTTTTTATATTTTTTAATTAAGTAATGTTTTTTTTGTTTTTTTAGATCTAGAAAAAATATGATTTATCCCTTAGGTTCGTTAGCTTGAGTCTAAAATACTCTAAAACTACAACGGGAATCATACATTTACGATTTTTCATATCAAGTTTTTGGCGCCATTGTGAGGGAGACAATCTAATTTTGTTTATTTTTTTTTCTTTTCCGTCTTTTTTATAATAGGTGGAAAAATATTTCTCTCTTTGGATATGGATATAGAAAGAACTTTTCACCAACGAAGAAGAGAGTTGCAAAAATAAAAAACAATAGCCAAATACGAGAGAGAATGGAAACAAAGTAGAAGTACAACAAGGTCCCGATACAAGAAAAATGAGTGAGTGTGCGCTAATCCATCACTTACATGATTCACTCTAAGTATAGTGAGACCAGAACTAGAGGCAAGTATTTTGAGATCAAACCGACATTGATCTATATGATTGAGAACAACATGTTCGACGGAGAATCAAAACAATGCCCAAACACACATCTATTCGGTTTTTTTTAGTTATACGATACATGTAAATACACCAATATTGCAGCTAATGCAATACGTTTGAGACTGTTCCCATTTTCTCTAAAGGAAAAATCTAAAGCTTGGATTCAATTGTTACTGTCTGGTTCTATCCCAACTTGGGACTAACTGGCTCAAATATTCGTGTCTACTTACTTTTCACCATTGAAGTAGACAAAATATCAAAATGATATCAACAATCACGCTCAACGAAACGATGAGTTTATGACTCATGGGAATGACATAAAATAATTGTTGCGCATATGCCCTCACCATGGATCCCGACATGGATGATAGTCCACAGATTTTATATTGGACTATTAGGGAATAATAAACTAATGATTAACACTGCAAGTTGAAGATCTCTAATAAAGATAAGAAGTCTGGAATGTATGCTAGTAAAAAATGAGGTTGTCATACAAGCAAAGATAGAAGTGCTGGAGCAACATATAAACCAACTCAGGATAAATTCGGCAGAAGTATCAAACATCAATGCGTACCGTTCATCAATAACAAATCAATTCACGAAACCTGTAAGTATCAAGTATGTGGGTAACGACAAACATATCCTAAACCTTATAATTCTAATAATTATGAAGTAGGTAGAAGAAAAAATCCAAACTTTTCCTGGAAAAATAATGAGAACGTTCAGAAACAGAGTACATGGAGAAGTTAGAGAATGAAGTAACCTTTAAAAAGAATGTGAACATGTTTGTTGAATCATCTACAACTTACTTTAAGAAGAACGTACCAAGCATGAAAAATATCAAAGTCTCAATTCAGAATCACGATGCAAACCTAAAGAACTTAGAGGTTTAATTAGGACAACTAGACTCAATAATGACATCTAACGTTTAAAGAACTTGGCCTAATGATACATAAAATAACCCAAAAGAAATAAATACAATCTTGTTCAAAATGGGGAGACAAATAGGTCTTACAAATTGATGCAAAATACAAAAAATAATACTTGATCAGGATGGTCTACTTGACAAACATGGATGATACACTTGATAACATGGTGTTACCTACACATAACGTACCTGATCGGAGTAGAAAAGATAGCAGTATTGCAGGTTTTGGAACTGATAAAATTACACATTTTGGGGATGATTTTAGGATGATCGGAGCAACAACTTGCTGCAAAAAACTACAAGTTTTGGATGCAGCATTGCAGGGTTTGGACGCAGAAAAAATATACTTAAATGCAATTTACCTGTTGATGGTACTGTGGGTCTTGGATCTAATCGCAACAAGCTTGTCGATATTATAAGTTTAAAACACAATAGAAATAGACTTGCAGATGATAGTCGTGATAGTAACTTCAATTTAATTGATCATGGCACCATTGTTCTTGAATGCAACGAACCTGCATCAGACCTTGATCGCACCTACAATGTAGCCCAAAATCCTCCTCTTATATCAAAATATGCACCATGGGTTTCCTACCCAAGCCAGAAGAAGATACAAAATTCTAACGATAAATGTTCTAAATTTATTGAACTTTTTCACAACTTGGAAGTAAATATGCCTTTTTGGAGTTGGTAAACAAATTCTTAAATACATGAAGTTTCTCAAAGACATCATTTCTCACAAAAGGAAATTCAAGCACTTGACGACATTTATATTAACAGTGGAATGCAACGGGCTGATTCAGAATAAATTACCATCACTTAAAAGATCCACAGAGCTTTACTATTCCTTGTAAAATTGGTAATTTACCATTTGATAAATGTTTATGTTTCTTAGGCGTTAATATAACTTAATGTCTCTTTTTAAACGTAATAAATTAGGAATTAGTGAACTAAATGGTACAAATGTTTAATTACAGTTAGTTGATAGGTATCTTGTATATCCTAAGGGCGTACTAGAAGATGTTTTGAATAATATTGATAAATTTATCTTTCATGCTGATCTTATAATTTTAGACGTGGAGGGGGATAGCTTTGTATATCTCATTCTAGGGAGACATTTATTAGCTACTGCTAGGACTGTAATTGATAATGAGGCTGAGAAATTAATTTATGAGTAGGGGATGAGTATGTAAAGTTTAGTATATTAGATTTTAAGATTCCTACAGATGTTAATACTTGTTTGATTGATGTGATAGAGGCACCCAATGATGAATGCATACATAAAATATTTCCTAACATTAGTCCAGACAACTCATTAGTACATGATGTACTAGATGAAACAAGGATAAAAAATAAACAGGTTATGAATTGTAATAAAAAAATCTCATTTCATTTAAGGGATATTCAGACTTCAAAGTTAAAAGATAAATCATCAAAAGCTGAAACATCTAAGTTAAAGTCAAAACCTTCACCCTTACGTTCAGTGAGTGTCTATTTGAATGATCCCGACAATTATCTTCCGATTACTAATGTGTCTTCCAGTTATATCGATCAAGAGGAATTGTTGAAGATGCTAAGATAACTTAAGAAAGCCATAGGTTTGACGATAATTGAGAAACATGAGATCAACCCTCCCAATCATCACATTAATATTGTAATGGAGGAAGTCTACAACTCGTTCACGAGTTATCATAATTGGCTAAATCCAACCAAGAAGAAATAACAAATTGTAAACACTAATCATGATCTAAACTATAAGAGATGTCATTTCATAAAAGTGGATGAAATTGTTTTAGGACATCGTATTCCAGAGAAGGGGGCTTCTTCGACGAATGAAGATCAACTGAACTATTGTTATTATTAAGAAGTAGTTGATGATGATCGGGTGTCAACTACTCTTCATGTTCCACATTGAAAGACCCGATAGATAGAGCTATTGACTTAAAATGAACCGGTAATTGGGAGGCAACCCAATGTAAGTTTTTTTTACTCTCATATTGTTATTTTCGAAAAAATATATAATTTTTTCTATTTTAGGTATTCGTTATTTTTATTTTTTTGCGTGTTGACAATCTGGTTTTTCGATGTTTTTGGTACTTCTTTCATTTTCTCTTCTATTTTATTTTGTTTTCTTTCACTTATCTTTTGGCGGAAACAACTAGCTTTTACACATTAACTCCAATCATGCAAATAATTGGTGGTGGAAATAATTGTGTTCGTAGAGATTATGGTCTTGATGTTATTGTGGAAGAACTTAGAGTTGCGGTCTTCTAGATTTAGTCAGGTTTCACGAGATTTTTTCTTGAAGAAGGACTCTTTGGCGTGGCTAAAAAAGATCTAAATTTTGGAAGAAGTGATTTTTGTGTCGACAAAAAGAAGATTGATTAGGTCATGATCTAGGACCTCTTGTGCAAGAAAAAGGGTAGATCAGGTCTTATCGGACTTTTTACTTATGTGGCTGAGTTCATTTTTAAGGTAGGAAAGAAAGGTTTGTAAGCGGTGAAGTACGGAAGAAATGATGAAATAGCGGAAAATTTTTCTAAAAAGGTGACGTGTAATGATAAAGTAGCGGAAGAGTTTTTTATGAGGGTGATTAATAATGTTAAAAAGTAGTGTGATTGGAATGTAGTCTATATTTACCCGTAGTCGACGAAAGAATTAAAAAACCGATTATCCCAACAATTGCTTTATCAATTTTTGAGATAATAAAGTTAGATGGTTGTTTTATTTAGTGAAAATAAGTGAAATCACTATTGTAACTAGGGATGGCAACGGGGCGGATCGGGGGTGGGTACCTATATATCCATAACGCGCCCTGCAGTAAAAAACTGATACCCAAACCCGCCCCGAAATCCTATGGCTATTTTTTATCCATATCAAATCTAAATATGTGGGTTCGGGTTACCCACACGGGTACTCGCGATCTACCCAGGAAAGAAACCAGTTGTAAATACCTGAACCGAATCTGAACCGAATATAAACAAAATTTTAAAAATAAAAATAAAAATCTAACAATAAATTGAACAAAAGACTACCATAAATTATGAACTACATCGTCTTGTAACTTCACATAAGTAGGAGTTTTCCATTTTCAATCAAATACTGTATCTCTTTCTTCAGAGCAATGCAGTCATTTGTATCATGCCTAATATCATCATGATATCTGCAAAACTTTTTATTCCTCTCCTCCCTTGGCCTACTGATTGGGGCTGGCTTCCTAAAATTTACGAAGCTCTTGGTCTTATTCCATATTACATAAACATTCTCTGTCAAATCAGCATAGTATTCTGGTTTGACCCATGAATTTGGTTTACGCCTGTTGTAAGTGTTAGATGGAGCGTGATTTGAATAACCACCACTCCGAGGAGGAAAATTGTTATTCTTTTGTCTCAACTGTTGATTGCCATTTCCATTACCATTCGAGGGCTGCCCCTGATTATTGGCTGCCTGTCCCATATTTTTTTGAGTGCTAACTGGTCCGCCTCGGACTCTAGTCGACTCCTCCACTTTGATCTGATCCTCAACTTGAGCCATCAAAGCTCCAAAAGTTAAGGCTTTCCTCTTCGTCGTCTTATTAGCCAGATCCCCTAGCAATAACCCTTGGCGAAAAGCTGCCATCGCCACATTTTCCTCCCAGTTATCCAAACTAGCCCTGATCAACACAAATCTCTTTGTATATTTTTTTAACTTTTTTGTGCTCAGATTTAGCCCGTCGATCATCAAAAGATCGATCTGATTGAGCTCCTACCTCTGTATTTTTTGTTTCCAGTCTAACCTCGGATCTAACCTTCGCCGAGTGAAGCTCTTGATCCCCCCGCTCATACTTTTCATTCAATGCATTAATCTTGTCCAAAAGCTGGTCCATTCGAACCTCTATATCATATTGAGTTTCGATCGGAGATGATCCACCAGGTCTACCTTCGTGTAAATCATCTTTTAGAGTCTTCATAGCTGATCGAATAGTTGGATTGTTATCAGGATTCATCGTACTAATTTCGAAAAAAAATACAACAATAATGTATTAATTTCGGGCAGAATAAGTCAGTGATTTCTTTTGTTCAATTCCCCAGCGGAGTCGCCAGTTTGATAAGTTATTATTTTGCCTTAGTAAATTGTTAAGAGAGGATTCTAGAGAGAGAAAGAGCTAGAGAGTTTTTAAAGAGAGAAAGTACAAGTACAAATGAGCTTCGAAGAAAAAGTATTCAACCCCTTTATTAGAGTAGCCTTGCCCTTTATATAGAGGAGCTAAGACTTAGTCTCAAACTGAAATCTGTTACAAAAGAGGACTAATTGCTATTTAGTCCTTAACAATTATACATAGTTACAAATCTATAGAATATATTAAAAATATAGATATATATTAAAAAATAATATTATTTATATATAATATAAATCTGTATCAAATCTATATATATTCAGAATGATAAAAATATGTTGTATATATAATTTTAGGATATGATTTTTATATATATAGTATATTATTTACTGTATTCAATTTATATATAGAGCAGATAATATACTCCATATATAATTCAAACAAGCAGAAAAATCGTTGAAATACAGAATGATTTTTATTATTTTTGTCGGAAGACATAAACAATTTATATATAATGTGCATAGGTAATTCAAACAAACAGAAAAAATCGCTGTAAAACAAAACCATTTTTATTACTTTTGTCAGAAAAATGAATGATTTTTAGACAAAAAAATAAAAAATCTAACACTCTTAAAATATCATAGAAAAATAAGAAAAAAAAATCACCGAAGTAGAGAAAGAAACCTGACACATACATAAGAAGATCTGATTGACTTGGAGGTGGGGAAACTAAGATGGACCCGGAGGACAAGGTGCAGTTGGCGTTGCAATTGGCCGTAGATTTCGTTTTGAAGATGGAGGACAACAAAACTCGGTAGCTCACAACTAGGGTGGCGACGGGGTGGATCAGGGGCGGGTACCTATATATCCACACCCACCCGCAGTAAAAAGCCGATACCCGAACCCGCCCCGAAATCCGACAGATTTTTTTTATTCATATCAAATTCGAATATGTGGGTTCTGGTTACCCACACAAGTACCCGCGATCTACCCGGGAAGAAATTCGTTGTAAATACCCAAACCTAACCCGAACCGAACATAAATCAAATTAAAAAAAAACATCTAACAATAAATTGAACAAAAGAAAAACATCTAACAATAAATTGAACAAAAGACTACCAATAATTATGAACTGCATTGTTTTGATGTTCTCACTGTCACAAAAAAACATTAAACAAACGTATAAAATTAAAAACAAACATTCGTCAATTATCAAAGGAGAACAACGATATTTGAAACTTCGTTAAAAAAATTATATATTAATTACAGTTATAACAAATAAATAAACTAATAAAAGTAAAAAAAAATTATATTTATTAGTAGGTTTAAACTACTCTATTTTATTTATTATTTTTTTAACAATTACTAGTTTATTATATAATTTATACTATATATATCATTCAATAAAAATAGAGAGACATACAATTTATATAAACAATTCAATAACAAATCTGTATATTTACTAAAGAATAAATGATATATGAAAATCTATATCAAAATCAATATCAAATTTGTATATATATTTAAAATTAAAAATATATACTATAAAATTTGAATATATATATATATATATATATATATATTCAAAATAAATAATATATAATATTAATAAATAAATAATATATATAAAAAAAACTCTATCAAATCTATAGAATATATTAAAAATATAGATATATATTAAAAATAAATGTTATTTATATATAATATAAATCAGTATCAAATCTATATATATTAGAATGATAAAAATATGTTGTATATATAATTTTAGGATATGATTTATATATAGTATTTTTTTTAATGAAGGACTTAAATTGAATTAATCCGAAAGTACAAACCCTTTTTAGGTAATATTATAATTTTTTGAACAAAAGCGCTAAACCTAAACAGACATCATCTTCTTCCCCAAATTCAAGCCAGAAACCCTAAATAAACCCTAATCGATTAATCTCAAATATCCGCAATTGAGCTTCTCCAAAAGGGCAATGGCCTTCAATTTTGAAGGAGCATTCGTTTCATTAAACTCTATATTCGATTGAAGCTTCAATACTTCCTTAGCAATCCAATCCGCCCCCAGATTTTACTCGCGATAGACATGCCTAATAACCATTCCTGGTTTAATGAGTCTTCTGCAGCACTTTAGCAAAGGGTCTAGATACCACGTCGAGTTGCCATAAAGAATCAAATTCACAAGAACCAGAGAATAAATCTCCACATCAACCATAATCAGACCTAGTTGATTACACAACCTCAAACCGTCAAAGAGAGCTCTACACTCAGCTATCAATGGCGAGCCCTTCCCATACATTCTACCAATACCCAAGAAAATATTGCCACTACTGTCACGAATCAGAGCACCACCTCCAGATTCTCCATTGAAGGTACATGCACCATCGACATTTATCTTGTATCTTCCATGTTCTGGGCTCTTCCATTTCAAAAAGAGAGGTTTGTTCCAGAGCCTAATCTAGTTAACACAGCCAATGTCAGTAGCCTCTTTAACGAATCTTCTCCAGTGCTTCCTGTTCAGTACTTTAGCATGATCTAGACTAGATAATATAAGAAGAATCTGGTTGATTATAGAACTAGAGCTAGTGTTTTCATTATTGAGCTTTCTCTTATTACGACCTGACCAGATCGACTATTATATTATTGCAGGTAGAATGGTGAAGATGTCGCACTTCTTTCCAGCAGCCCAGTACCAACGCATAATGATGTGAGGAACAGACATATAAGGCTGGATTTGGACTCTGAAGATGCCACTGAAATGCTGCCAAAGAGACCATGCTTGCTGACACTGCACCATAACATGGTTAGTAGTCTCAATGTTATTACAATAGACACATTTCGAAGCCAGATTAAACCATTTAGCTTGCATAACATCATCAGTAGGCAGCCAATTGTGAATGACCCTCCACAACAAAAAAGAACATTTTCTAGGCGTAACAGCATTCCAAGTCTTATCATATAGACTAGTAATGTTACCTTTGGCTCTAATGTGGTTTATAGTGTCCCTGACATTAAACTTACCATCCTTTAAAAGAGAACAGAGCATGACATCATTGTTATTTGAGAGAGTAACCTCTTTTATTTTGTCAATCTCAGTAGATGTAACTTTAGTGCTGAGTCTGTCAATATCCCAAGAATCCCCCAACCAGAAGTCCTTCACAAGGTCATTAGTACTATCCTACAGAATTCTTCTATCCCTGTCATTACTAACCTTTATAAATGGCCTATCAGAACACCATTTCTCATACCAAAAACACATGTTACCATACCCAGGCAGCCAGAAAATAAAGTCATCTGTCATCTCTCTAGCACTAAGAATACGGGACCACACTTTAGACTTCCTGTGAGGAGCAATAGCTAAAGATGGATGAATATTATCTCTGAAATATATAGACAGCATGTATCTAGCCCATAGAGAGTGTTGCATTCTGAATTCAAACCACAGCTTCATTGAATAAACCTGTTGCACATCATTTAATTTCCTAAGGTTAAGCCCCCCTTCATTAAAGCGCTTACATAACCTCTCCCATCTAGCCCAACTAATAGCTTTCTTATCATCTTTGGTCCCCCACAGGAACTTGTTGAATAAAATCTCCAGCCTATGGACAATACCAACAGGCAAAGATGTGCGCTGAAGAAAATAATTGGGGAAGGCAACAAGGACAGACTGAATTAAGAGCAGACGGCCAGCAAACGATAAGTGCAGCTTATCCCAATCTATAATTCTGCTCCTTACTTTGTATATACGACTTTCAAAGTTAGCAATTCTAGAGTTGTTTGCAATAGTTGTACCCAGAGAATTGAATGGCAAATAAGAATGATTGATTTTCCATATGTCTTCAATAATAGCTATTTGTTGGGATGACATCTTGTTTGAAACAATAAGCTTGGACTTGGCTGTGTTGATTTCCTGACCCGAAACATACTGATAGTGATCCATGACAGACTTAATAACCTCCATTGTATTCACATTTCCATTAGTAAAAACCATAAAGTCATCAGCAAAAGCTAAACAAGCTATATTCTTATTACTCATTGTTTTGTACCTAAACATGTGATTACCATTAGAGACCAGATTGATGCTCCTTATTAGATACTCCTCTGCTAAAATAAAATGACTCGGGGAAAGGGGATCCCCTTGTCTTAAGCCCTGAGAATTAGAAAAATATCCAGTCATCTCACCATTAACCAAAATTGAAGAAGAAACATTGCTAATCCAGTTACTAATGAGATCAGCAACATTATTATTAAAGCCAGACATCTTGAGGATATTGAAAATGAACTTATGACTAAGCTTATCAAAAGCTTTAGTCATATCGGACTTAATGATGACATTTCCATCCTTCCTATTGCTGTTAATGTCAAAGCATAACTCATGCACAAGAAGAATAGAGTGCTGAATAGATCTTCCTTTAACAAACCCACCCTGCACATCAGAGACCAACTTAGGAAGAATGTTTGATAGCCTGTTGTTTACTATCTTCCCCATAATCCTTGAGAAAACAGTGGTCAGACTGATAAGGACGAAAGTCTTTCCATTTGTTAGGATTGTCTATCTTTGGAATTAAGCAAATCACAGTAGCTTTCACACCTTTAGGAAGAGCATACCCTTCAAAGAAACCTTTAACATCATTACAAAGATCACTACCCACAATATCCCAACAACTCTTATAGAACTCTCCATTGAAGCCATCAGGACTAGCAACAGACTCAGACTTCAAACCATTAACAACACCATAAATCTAATCATCCTCAGGAATACTAACTAAACAACTATTATCCTCCTCAGTAACTAAAGAATGAATAACATCCATTAAATCCTGATCATTCATAACACTTCTATCAGAAGAAAGCAAAGCTTTAAAATACTCCACAGCAGAAGTACCAATGCCCTCCTTATCAGTTAACCAACTATCTCCAACCTTAATTCTATCAATCCTGTTTTTCTTAAGCCTTTTCTTCACAAAACTATGATAGGAAGCTGTGTTCCTGTCAGAGTCTTTCAACCACGAAGCATGAGCCTTCTGTCTCCAAAAAATTTCTTCCCTATCAAGAAGTAACAAGTGATTCTGCATGGCCTCTTTCAACAAAGACTTATTAACATCATTAAGCTCATTCTGAAGGATAGATTCTCTACTGATAATAATTTCTTCAGATTGCTTAATAGCATAAAAATGTTGCCAAAAACATTCTTATTCCAAGTCTTCAACGCAGCCTTCAATCTTTGTTGTTTAATCCAGAAAACCATAATAGGATTCCTCACATCATCATTGATAATCCTAGACCAACTCTCTTTAACCTCCTTCAAGAAACCAGCATGAGTAGTCCACATATTCAAGAACTTAAAAGATATTTTAGACCTTTCAATCTTAGAAGAAACTTTAACTACAATTGGACAGTGATCTGAACAACTTCTTGCAAGATGAGTAATAGAAGTATAATCAAAGAATTCTAACCAAGCATTGTTATATTGAACACGATCTAACCTCCTCCATTTATGCCCATTTGACCAAGTGTAAGGACAACCACTGTAACCAGCATCCAACAGACTGCAATCCATAATAAGGCCATTAAAATCATCCATTCCTCTTTGATTGATGGTTGAACAACAAAGCTGCTCCTGAATACTAGATATAACATTAAAATCACCAAACATGATCCACTCATGCTGCACATCCAAACTTCTAATAGAATCCCAAAGCAAAACCCTCTGTCCTTCTTGCACTTAGCATAAATAACAGACACATGAAACTCCTTATTCATAGAAGGATGGCCAACTTTAAGGTGAAGCATCTGTTCACTATCAAAAACCACCTCCACACAGTAATCCTGATGCCAAAAAACCCAGATTCTGTTATTCACATTACAGGTATACCCACTCAGCTGCAACTTCTTAGCCACCAAACACATCTTCTCAGATTTAACAAAAGGCTCTTGAATAGCCACAAAGCTAGCCTTTAAAGACTTGACCATAGACTTTAACCTTTGAACAGTTTCCTTATTAGCAAGGCCTCTTGCATTCCAATTTAACAAAGTAATAGTCATTAATCAGAAGTAGATTTATGGGGCCTTTTCAGCTTCATGACTTTAGAAGAAACAGGACCCTTTGAATTCCATAATTTCGACATTTTCTTCACCTTCTTAGTCTCTTGTCTTACTAACTTATCTTTTTCAATCTTATTCTTAATAGGAGAATTAACCAAACTTCCGTCATGTTTTGGAGAATCATGAGTCTCTTCACTAAGTGTTTCAAACATATTTCTTCTTTCCAACATCTTCAAAGCCTATATCATTTCTCCTTCACTAACATGACTAGAAGAAACACTATTATCCTCCACAGACTTCACCAATTGAAAGGAACAACTATCAGATTCCACTTCCTTTTGCACAGACTTCCCCACCACTTTATCAACCACAACAGATTGTAACCAACGACCAGAATCTTTATTCACAATAACAGTATCTTGAACCATTGGTCAGGCTCACCTGAACCTTCTTGGCCTTCACCATTCAGTTGAACATTCCTTAGCATCTTTCCATCAGGTAGCAGTTTCTTACAGTTATCGTTTGAATGTCCAATATGGGCACAGTTACTACAATACAACGGGATGTTATCATACAAAAGATCAATCCAGTAACAATCATCTTCCCCAAACTTTATCTGAACCTTATGAATTAAAGGCTTGGAGATATCCACTTCCACCCAAAATCTGCAACAATTTTGTCTCGCCCTGTTTACAGAAGGCACCCAAACCTTCAACGGAGTACCCAAGACCTTTGATACTTCACTAATCGTAGAGTTATTAAACAAGAATTCATGGAGATTTGGAAGAGAGACCCAAATCGGAGTATACGGACAATCAAGATTTGGATCGAAACCAGGAGTCCACTTTAACAACCGCATTGTTTTACTTCCCAGAACCCATACATTCCTTGACCAAAGTTTCTTTAAATCATCAATCTCTGTAAATTCAACAAATATATGTCTGAAATCCCAGACAGAAACGCTGAAACTTCCCGCGAAGTTAAACTTAGCCAAATTTTTTTTAAACATCTCCATAGAAGGTTTGCCAGTAGCAAACTTGGCTATTAAGGTATGCTTTGAGACCTTTAACAACTGCTCCTTATCTTCGACGTCAAATGTGATTACCGAAATTTCACTCGATAAAGAAACAGAGACCTTTGAGTGAACAAACTCTGTTCTTTTCGGTTTTAAAAAATTAGCATATGATTCTTTTTGTGGTTTATCATCCTTCTCCTTAATTGTCTCTTCAAAGATCGGATTTGAGATAATATTGCAATCTTTATTAGCTGTTTCAGAAATCGTCATGCCTTTCTTGATTTCCCGTTCTTCAGACTTAGACATCAATGAGTTCCTAAGCGTAGGAAAATCTTCAGTCGAAACTAATCTAACACTGTTAGACATTCTCAAACAAATACAAATCGGAATAAAGATGAATGATTCCAGGAAGGAATCAAAATTAAGAAAAAAGTCAGGCTCTATTCTCTCAAGAACAGAGTTTCTTTAGAGAGCATTTTTCCTTTACTCATTTATATATAGTATATTATTTACGGTATTCAATTTATATGTAGAGTAAATAATATACTCCATTTATAATTCAAACAAGCAGAAAAATCGTTGAAATATAGAATGATTTTTATTATTTTTGTCGGAAAACATATACCATTTATATATACGGTATATACAATTAAAGAAAAAAGAAAAAATTGTTGTAAAACAAAACTATTTTCATTACTTTTGTCGGAAACCATGAATGCTTTTTAGATAAAAAAGATGAAAAAATACCAACACTCTCAAAAAATCATAAAAAAAAGAAAAAAAAATCATCGAAATAAAAAAGGAAACCTAAAAGTTAGAAAAAAACGAACCGCAACCAAAGAACAGAGTAAGAATCGTTGTAGTCCGATACAAAAATAACATTTCTATGTAAGAAAAATCAAAGTAAATAATGACTCTTCCAGGTGGGTAGAGTGAAACATAAGAGAGATTAAATATTAATAGAATTTGTTTTTATGATGAGTAATATTATTGAAATGGATTAATACGGACTAATATTTATAACCACTTCAATAAATAATATGAAAAGTAAAAGTCCCTCTACATACGCTTTCTCGGCTGAGCCTCTCATTTTGTGTGGTTTACCTTCTGTCGTTGTTTTGCAGGCTATCGCGTCAGACTGAGGGTTTACCCTGTGCGCACTCATTGCACTCTGGGTAGCGGCTGCGGATACCCTCCCTTCTATGAAAAGTAAGAAAGATTGAATATTAATAGAACTTATTTTTATAGTTAATAATAATATCTATAACGACTACAATAAATAATATAACTAATTAATATTATTATTATTAAGATTAAATTTGCATCTTTATAACAGGCTATAATAAATAAATAATAATAAGGGATGTGTTGGGATAGTTACCCGTAGTTAATGTTTAAAATGAAATCTGACCCGAACCCAACCGAATGGCAAAAATAAAAATTATAACCATTCCGTTTGTTTTTTGTTTTTCAGATAATGCATCCGTCCGTTTGGTTCGGATACCCACATTTTCCGTTCAAATTATCCGTCGGTTTGGTTCGGATATCCACAGTTTTCGTTCAAATTATTATCCCTAATTGTAACTTCTATCGATCGAATGAAGTCATTCATACAGAGAATCCAAAAAATACGGATTGACTCATTAGATCCATAGTTACTAGATACCATTGAAATCAATCTTTGTGAACCGAGGAAATGTAGTGAAAAACCAACTATTTTCCTACCGTATAATTATTGTGTTTTAGAACTTCTTGCATATATATGACTTAGTTATTGTTTGTTTTATTTATATCAACCCATTAATCGTCTAGTTGGCAGGTAATCCTTTCTCTTAAAAGAAATAAAAATAAATACGAATCTTTCGCTCGATTAAAATAATAATATATTTAAATATGGAAAGGTGAGTGCATGATCTTAATCAATGCAATGATATAAATAATGAACAAACTATTCTTCCAAAATTATTTGACAGTTCATAATCACAATGATGATTTTGATTGGTATGTATAAATTACTGGCCAACATTTATTTGAACCGAAAAATATTTAAAATATGGTAATTGTTCTTGTATATATATACTATATCATATATGGCAGGCAGCTCATCTGGGCTTCTCTAGTATTATACTCTGTCGACATGACAGCTTGAAGTTTTTAATTTTATTATTTACATAAAATATACTTTTGTCTTTCTATATATCCTTTTTAAATTCTGAGGCATCTACTAATGAATGCAGACAAAATTTTGAATTTAAGGTTTGGTGTTCAGTTTATAAGACCAAAACAAATTGGCGTTCAGTGTATAAGACAATAAAAAATACATGGAGAAACAGAAACAAAAATAAAAATCTAGTTCTTTCAGAATGGGTCTCGGTTGTTTAGTGTCTGATATTTTCTTAATCAAATTAATAAACAAAGTCTACATTACAAAATAAAAATAGAACTAAAAACTTGTATTTAGAAAAAAAAGGGTAGGTAGAATAAATCGGAAAATATTAAATAAAAATATAAAATAAAAATATAAGTTAAGTAAAACTGTTTTTATCAACCTTTTATTTATCTTGTATTTTAAATTATTATAAGCCGAAAATACTTAATTTAAAAAAATATTATACCAACCAAATAGTTTTATTGTTATAAACCCAAAAATATATATACTTATATAAATTAATTTATTGATAATTTAATTTTATAGTAAAATTTGGTTTGTTTTTTATTTAATTTGAAATCAGTTTTATTTAAAAATTTAAATAATATATTTTTAGATGTTTAATTTTTTAATAAATAATTTTTTTTATATTGGGTTAACGTTAATTTTATTTTATGTTTTTGTTGAAAATATTATTTCAATGTTGATGATCGGAAAATAAGTTTAAATCATCGAAGTTGGTGAGGTAATAAGTGAAGATTGAACTCAGTAAAAGACTTTGATGCGAATAACACAAATCTGGTCGAAAAAAAGAGACAAAAATCTATTAACAAAATTCATGAGAGGTTTGCCGCGACCGACACAAAGTTGATTACGACCAAAATCGAGACTTGACAAAAATTATATTTTTTGAACTCATTTGCTCGCATTGGTCGTGATCAGCCTGAGACTAATAACGACTAACGCTTATTTTATCATTTATCCTTCAAGAATAACTGTACCAACATAACTTTTATCGCGACTAAAGCAGTTATTGTCACAACAAAGTCTAAAACAATGTGTTTTCTGAAAAAATTGGAATCATAAAATATGATATAGATTCGTATAGAAAACGTGAGTTGTCTGTAAAATCAAATATGGTTAAAAAATCTTACAAGTTCGTTGAAATATGCACGATATTATTAGACTTGATACACACAAACATATGTGAGTTAAACGTTATCCTAACGCATAGGCTAAAAACAATATATAATTTTCATTGATGACTACTTTAAATTTACTTATTGCTTAAACATAAGTATGAGACCTTTAATATGTTTAAGATATTCAAAATGTAAATCGTAAATCAATTAAATTCTAAGATTAAAATATTTTGTAGTGATAGAGGTGGACTGAAACTAAATTGATCTCAGAATATAAAAATAACTCAATTTTTCATATTCTTTCTTAAGATGCCCCGACTTCTTACTATCAAAACAACACCATTTACAAGATGAACGTTTGTGCTTTTTATTATTATCCTGAATCGATTGAATGTGCATATAAACCTTCCTGATTTCTCTTAATTACCTTACATAGCTGAAAGTTTCTCCCATCAAGAATGCATGCATTTTTGCCGTCCAGGTTCCAGAGATACAAATTTCAAGATATAAAAAATTACGAATAACCAAAACATCACTTAACATGTAAAAATAACGAATAACCAAAACACCGCTTAGCATATAATCGTAATACTCTTAAAGCATTAATAAGATACTTTGTGAAATCATATTTATCGGTACATGTATTAGTTTGAGTATAATTAATGTTGGCCATACTAATCTACTTTATTAAGAATATGTTATTTTGGACCAATTTTTGTTGTTTAATTTCTTAATGACCAATTTACAAATAATTATCTCGTATTTAATATCAACAAGGTCAAACATTAAACTTCATTTGGATCGACTAAAGTTCACATACTTGTCAATTAAAAAACTTGTCAGAAATTTAATTAACCAATAAAGATCACTTTGGTGGTATATTTGATCCTTAAATATTTATCCAAGTTCGGACAACTTAAAAACATGTTACATATTTTCAGAAACCACATACACACTATAGGTCCAAACAGTTATGTAGCTACTGAAGGCTTAAATATCATTTTAATTCTAAATCTTAACCTGTTATAAAAATATATACCTATTACTATACATGCATAATTCTGACCGGTAAAATTGAATAACTTGTAATAATTATAATTTATTTTAAATACTTAATTATATGTAAACACTTAATTACATGCCTCATCGTTAAACACGTGACTTCATTCTAAAGTATGAAATTAAAGGACTTAAATTTGCGCTTTACATACAATTCAATGAAAACATGCATGAGTAACCCTATATACACACTTCTAACCAACTAAAACAACAATCAATTTCCAAAAGTATGTACACTTTACATAAATTAAATCAACATGTTTTATCATCATTCTTAGAATCTGAAAAATTAAGAATTTTACTGTATGAGGTGGCTTCGATACAATTTATTAAAAAATAATAATTTTTTACATTATACTTAAGAGAATATTAGTAAAGTTCATCCCATAGACAATGCATGAATAAACTTGGAGGATGAATGAACCATTATTAATTTTCATATGTTGTTCATTGATTATAATCCTTTACTTGAACTTGATGTTTCGAAGATCGGTTGTGGAATCTTCCACGAGATGACAACTAATCACTAAATTTGATATTCAAGGACTTTAATTAAATCAATTTCTTAACAATATGTACCAGTTTCTCTGTAAATTCACTTATTTTTTTTCACCAAATACATTGTTGTGATAGAGAATAATTCTATTTATATTAAATGGTTTAAAACTCTCATCACAATATTAATTCGTACTTAACGAATTGATAATAATTAAAATAAAGTTGTATTACTTAAAAGAATAATAAATTACTATTATTCAAAATATTATTAAATTAATAATTCATAATAAATTAATATTATTCAAAATAATGTTTCGTTACTTAATAGAATAATAAATTATTATTATTCAAAGGGAATATTATTAAATTAATAATTCAAAGTAATGTTTCCCTACATTATTTAGAGTATTGTTATTTAATAGTTCACAGTGAATTAATATTATTTAATGCAACATATAGCTTCTTAAAGTAAATAAATTACAAACATTTAAAGTATGGTTACTTAATAATTCACAATATTAATTATGTTATTGTATTTAAATAATGAATATTAAGTCAACATTAAACTTATAAGCTTAATGAAACCACATCTTGCTAAACTACCACTCTAATAGATCATAATCCAAATTTATTTTGTTTTCATAAAATAATTCTAAAACTTTGCGTTTTGCTTAAATTGTTTATTTTAGAATTGAATCATACACAATATTCAGAACTAAACCTCATATTAGAAGTCTGTACTTTTAAAGATGTGATGGTCCAACTTAATGGAGAAATTCTAACATGTTTTCCTCTAAACATTCTTATATCAACATAGTGTAAAACTACAACTCCTTAAGTGTAGTTTATTTTTTAATGAGCCAAGTAAAATTGTGTGTTTTCTTCTTTATGGTCTATTTTTAGCATAAATTCTTAGTATCACAGCAAGGTTCATGAAAAAATTATGAATAATCTATGACAAAATAATAAGACAATATAACGGTAGATAAATATACGACGACTTCATATGCGTTTGTAATCAGATATGTAAATGTTACAATCGGATCTAGAGGTGCTATAATCGAAAGGTTTGATGGGTCAGACTTTGGGTAGTAAATGATGTAGTATGGGAGAAACTTACATCAAACTCTCATACATTTAATAAAGCCAAATATAATGTCCAAGGAAAATTATAAAATTATGGATCATAGGCTTTTAAGGGTTGTTCGATTGACCCTATTCAAGTCAGTTACACAAAAGACCAATATTGGTCTGATTGCAGACTCGATGCGCATGTATGAAACATTTTTTATGAAAACAAATATGCATATGATGAATAAAATGTTTAGATTGAACATGACCAAAGATATTTTAGTTCAAAATCACTTGATGAGTTCAATTAAATCTTGAATGCTCTATTATCTTTCAGATCAAATTTGTTGATGAAATTTGTGACCTAATCCTTTTGTATTATAAATTAGTCGTAAATAATTCACTCGTAATGATAAGCTAATATATAATGACATACGCGATTTGATTTTCAGTGAATAAGTTTGAAAGAAATATTCTAGTGAGTATTCGAAAATGATGTTACCTTTAGCGCCAAATCAAGAAGCATATCATATAGTAAAAATCATGGTAGAAGAACATATAAATTAAGGAAGATGGCAATGCAGGATCCAATCTAAAGGTATATAAGGTCCATCTGAATGTTAGAACTATGATCAGATGGGACATATTCAAAGAACCTAAAAATAACGGAATAAACATACAATGATTGTTACAAAAATCGTGCAAGATGTCTTTCTTCGTACTATTAAAATTACCATAGACTTTTGGTTCTGAACTCATGAGCTTTTTGACAAACTGCTTCAAATAAGAACTATTTGTCAACTATATTGCAGGTAACTTCAGAATTGTTTATTTAGCTGATAATAGACTACTTCATATAGTATGTATTAAATATATTAAGATAAAGCATGGCAACATATCATTCTCGAGTATCCACAATGTTAGATATGTTTTGTTGTTATAGAATAATTCAATTTCAGTTGGGCAACTTAATGATGAACGACATAATGTTTATTTTGGTGGTGGTAGATAGACGATTACCAAAAGAGATATGATTGTATCTTGTGGTTACAATATATATACTCTATGTATATACTCCACTCCAAGAGACTTGTCTATTATTGGCATGGAAACAATAAACCAATGTGTTGTAAATATAGTTGCAGTTTCTTATTTTAGTGATACTTTATGGTACTTAACGCTCGTGCGTATGAGTGACAATGCAATGAAGTTACTTAAGTGGAACGAAAAACTACGAAAGTTGAAACCATGAACATTTGTATGTATGAAAGTTAAATTTTTGGGAAGTATGAGCAAGTTAGTTCCATCAAATACGGTAGAAATCTAAAACTTGAAAAGTTAGAGTTGGCGCATATATTTATTGGGAGCATCTTCAGTTCCACCACTTGGTGGCTTATTATACTACATCAAATGTATGGATTTATTTTCTAAAATGTAAACGTGATGTATTTGAGAAATATAAAACATTGGTAGAGAATGAGACATGTTTTAAAATGAAATGCTTAAGATTAGATAATGTGGGTGAATATATTGAAAGTGGGTTTAGAGAGTATTGTGTTACAGATAAAATAATAATAGAAACGACTATTCATGGACCACCAAAACAGAATGGTATACTTAAGCGCATGAATTAGGCCTTACATTAAAATCTAATAGAAGCATGCGATTACATGCTACTTTACCAACTTTATTTTTTAGAAAAATGAATTTAATACTTTAACTTATATGATCGATAGAGGACCATCAATTTTTTTAAATTTGAAATTTCCAAAAGAAGTATTGGGGTGTAAGGAGGTAAATAATATTTTAGAAGTAGTTGCTTGTTTATTATATGTAAATGTTTATGCCAATGCCAGAAACAAAGTTGATCCCAATCAAAAAAATGTTTTTTTACTGGTTATGAAGATAATGCATTTGGGTACATATTTTAGGACACATATAGTTGAAAACATTATAGGAAGCATGAATGCCATATTAAGTGAGAATGTTATGCACAAGGGAAAAGAATAGTTGAAGAACTAAAGACACCATAGGTAAAATATTGTGTTTATATTGAATAAAATTAATGTCAATACTAATGTTAATTTTTTATTGATATTTATAATCAAATTTAATGACAAACACTTGTTGTTTGCACAATCTTATTCGTGTCATTATTTTAAATGTAAATAGCTTATATACATATAACCACACAATGACTATTGTGTAACTGTAAATTTTAATGTAGAAACGATTATTTGTATTATTGTGTTTAAACTCAACAAAGATGATTTCTAGATCAAACTTTTCATGTTGTTTCTTAGGTGATGCTTTTAAGAGATATAATAATTTAACAAGCATACATATTATATGACCACGATATTAGAAGTCTGTACTTTTAAAGATGTGATGGTCTAACTTAATGGAGAAATTCTAACATGTGTTCCTCTAAAAATTCTTATATCAACATAGTAAAAAACTACAACTCCTTAAGTGTAGTTTATTTTTTAATGAGCCAAGTAAAATTGTGTGTTTTCTTCTTTATGATCTATTTTTAGCATAAATTCTTAGTATCACAGCAAGGTTCATGAAAAAATTATGAATAATATGTGACAAAATAATAAGACAATATAACGGTAGATAAATATACGACGACTTCATATGCGTTTGTAATCAGATATGTAAATGTTACAATCAGATCTAGAGGTGCTATAATCGAAATGTTTGATGGGTCAGACTTTGGGTAGTAAATGATGTAGTATGGGAGAAACTTACATCAAACTCTCATACATTTAATGAAGCCAAATAGAATGTCCAAGGAAAATTATAAAATTCTGGATCATAGGCTTTTAAGGGTTGTTCAATTGACCCTATTCAAGTCAGTTACACAAAAGACCAATATTGGTCTGATTGCAGACTCGATGAGCATGTATGAAACCTTTTTGATGAAAACAAATATGCATATGATAAATAAAATGTTTAAATTGAACATGACCAAAGATATTTTAGTTAAAAATCACTTGATGAGTTCAATTAAATCTTGAATGCTCTATTATCTTTCAGATCAAATTTGGTGATAAAATTTGTGACCTAATCCTTTTGTATTATATATCTAACAGTTAGGAAGTTGTAAGACAGTCGTAAATAATTCACTCGTAATGATAAGCTAATATATAATGACATACGCGATTTGATTCTTAGTGAATAAGTTTAAAAGAAATATTCTAGTGAGTATTCGAATAATGATGTTACCTTTAACGCCAAATCAAAAAGCATATCATATAGTAAAAATCATGGTAGAAGAACATATAAATTAAGGAATATGGCAATGGAGGATCCAATCTAAAGGTATATAAGGTCCATCTGAATGTTAGAACTATGATCAGATGGGACATATGCAAAGAACCTAAAAATAACGGAATAAACATACTATGATTGTTACAAAAATCGTGCAAGATGTCTTTCTTCGTACTATTAAAATTACCATAGACTTTTGGTTCTGAACTCATGAGCTTTTTGACAAACTGCTTCAAATAAGAACTATTTGTCAACTATATTGCAGGTAACTTCAGAATTGTTTATTTAGCTGATAATAGACTACTTCATATAGTATGTATTAAATATATTAAGATAAAGCATGGAAACATATCATTCTCGAGTATCCACAATGTTAGATATGTTTTGTTGTTATAGAATAATTCAATTTCAGTTGGGAAACTTAATGATGAACGACATAATGTTTATTTTGGTGGTGGTAGATAGACGATTACCAAAAGAGATATGATTGTATCTTGTGGTTATAATATATATACTCTATGTATATACTCCACTCCAAGAGACTTGTCTATTATTGGCATGGAAACAATAAACCAATGTGTTGTAAATATAGTTGTAGTTTCTTATTTTAGTGATACTTTATGGTACTTAACGCTCGTGCATATGAGTGACAATGCAATGAAGTTACTTAAGTGGAACGAAAAACTACGAGAGTTGAAACCATTAACATTTGTATGTATGAAAGTTAAATTTTTGGGAAGTATGAGCAAGTTAGTTCCATCAAATACGGTAGAAATCTAAAACTTGAAAAGTTAGAGTTGGCGTATACATATTTATTGGGAGCATCTTCAGTTCCACCACTTGGTGGCTTATTATACTACATCAAATGTATGGATTTATTTTCTAAAATGTAAAAGTGATGTATTTGAGAAATATAAAACATTGGTAGAGAATGAGACATGTTTTAAAATGAAATGCTTAAGATTAGATAATGTGGGTGAATATATTGAAAGTGGGTTTAGAGAGTATTGTGTTACAAATAAAATAATAATAGAAACGACTATTCATGGACCACAACAACAGAATGGTATACTTGAGCGCATGAATTAGGCCTTATATTAAAATCTAATAGAAACATGCGATTACATGCTAGTTTACCAACTTTATTTTTTAGGAAAATGAATTTAATACTGCAACTTATATGATCGATAGAGGACCATTATTTTTGTTAAATTTGAAATTTCCAAAAGAAGTATCGGGTGGTAAGGATGTAAATAATTTTTTAGAAGTAATTGCTTGTTTATTATATGCAAATGTTAATGCCAATGCCACAAACAAAGTTGATCCAAATAAAAAAATGTTGTTTTACTGGTTATGAAGATAATGTTTTTGGGTATATATTTTAGGACACATACATTTGAAAAAAATTATATGATGCATGAATGTCATATTAAGTGGTATGCACAAGGGAAAAGAATAGTTGAAGAACTAAAGACACTATAGGTAAAATATTGTGTTTATATTGAATAAAATTTATGTTAATACTAATGTTAATTTTTTATTGATATTTATAATCAAATTTAATGACAAACACTTGTTGTTTCCACAATCTTATTCGTGTAATTATTTAAATGTAAATAGCTCATATACATATAACCATACAATGACTATTGTGTAACTGTAAATTTTAATGTAGAAACGATTATTTGTATTGTTGTGTTTGAACTCATCAAAGATGATTTCTACATCAAAGTTTTCATGTTGTTTCTTAGGTGATGCTTTTAAGCCATATAATAATTTAACAAGCATACATATCTTCAATTTTTTTGGGAGCACAAATCCCTTAGATTACTCATGTAGACTTTTTTGTCATGATGTTTCTATGGGAATGTTGTTTCGATATTTATTTAATGGATTTTAAAATTATATAACAATAAATTACAAATAATATCCTTGTGCTCGCGTTTCATGTAGTTGGAGGACATGTGTCAAAATAATATTTTCATTTATTTTATTGAAAATATTTAGCAACAAATTTCATATTGGGTGTTTAGATAGTTTCATTCACGTGGTATGTATTTTGGTATAACCATTTACATCATGTTGGTCTTACATCTAGAGGTAAATTAATAAATTTTGAATGTGGTTTGAGATGGTTGAATTTATTTTCTCGATTAAGGTCTATTGCTAAAATGAAAAACCTCTAAAATATATTGCATAATTGTTATATTTATGGTCATATCCTAAGAAAGTACAACTAAAAGTTTCCAAATAATTACTTCGCAACTTTTTTTACTAGGTGAACAAAATTATTTTGAGAGACTGTCTCATTTAAATCATGAAAATTTGGGATTTTTTTATATTTGACTTTTACCATGCTTACATGGTTGTTTTTCAACCAAATATATTTATTGCAAAGTTATTTCCTCATTTAAGAGTAATTAAAGTCATGTTATCACTATATAACTTAGAATAAATTTTTTTTATCTTTTCTAGAGTCGAATACAATTTTATACTTCAAAGTTAAAAACCTATAAGTTTTATTATATGTTGTATATCTAACAAATACATAACTTATAACTTTTGGATCTAAATTCTGTTGGAATATATTTATTTAATATATTTATGGACTGACAATAATTTGGACCGATATGTTAAATAAAGATATTCGGTCATTATCTTAAGGAAGTCCAAATCAAAAGTAATCGAGTTAATTATTTAATTAATTAAATTGGACGTATGAGTGAAAATGCGTTACGGGCTCAAGTGTGGTAACCAGGTTGAATTTGACCATTGTGATGAAAAGGGTCCAAATCTTAACACTTAAGCCTGAATTAATAAATCAATAATATAAATCGAATTATCAATTTATCGGCTTATGGTCCCCGGACACAAGGAAGTAATAAGTTATGGACTTTACAATGTTGGGCTTTACATTGTAAAGACTATAAGTAAGGGGTTAGGTTTAGGAATTTCATCATCTTAAACCCTAATTAAACAAACGACCGCTTCCTTCAGTGTCTAGAAGCCATTTATTTACTAACTCGTTCTGCAAGAGAATACTTGATGGAGAGCAGTAGACAAATCCGTACGTATTTTTTTTTATTAATTAGGTGAATCCACAAAAGGGCGGTTTTGTTATATATTATTTGATGCGGTTTCGAATAATATATAACAGTTTCAACCTTTTTTGTTTGTGTCCTAATAAAACGTATATAAACCTCATATTTTTAAGTAACCGATATTTGAGTTTCTTCATTTCGATAACTCATATATAGATATTTTAATTTTCATAAGCGGAACATGTTTTATAATGTGACATAATATTAACATAACTTGTCTCTAAAAGTTTAGATCCAATATAGAAACTAGTTGACATGATAAGAAACATTTCTATAAATATTCATCTTTTGTTTGGCTAATCTATTTGTTATAAAATAAAAAGAATCGAAAATAATTGAATTATCTCATTCTCTAAAAAAATAAAAATAAATTATTTACCTATTACTAGATAACATATAGTCCCGCGTTGATCTTCATTTTACTTTTAACATGTTTAAATACACGAATGTTTTTTATATTTATACTTAAACCATGGAATGAGATACAATGTATGTTTTGAGAATTTTTATAATATATGTTTTACCACCCATGCATACATCATTAATTCATATATATATATATATATATATAATTGTATATTAATTATAAATATTTGAAGTATATTTTACCTATTTTATAAGTTTTTTCAGATCATTTTTAATTATACATATAATTCTTATTATATAAACATATTTTATAATTCAAAAAACATTTAATTCTTTTTATTGTAAAAGCATGTATATAAACATTTACAAACACCAATAGTTTTTACCAATAAAATAGTTTTGACAAAATAAATTTGTCCGACTTGACATAGACCAAATGTCAACTTTTTCCGATGGATTATAAAAACCAGAATTTTATGTACGATGTATAAATACAAAATTATAATATAATGGTTTTACGAATTTTAGTTTAATATTTTTTCAGACTTTCAATATTGATCAGTGGTTGTTACTTATAAATATTTATACAACGCATCCTTTTAAAGATGTTTTGAACAATTTTTTTATAAACACATTTGGTTTTAAATTTATTTATGATGCGGTTGATCTATAAGGTGATTGTTATGATTTTTTTTTATAATGTTTGTACTCCTACTATTTCAGCAAACTTTTGTATATTTTAAGTTCGTCCGAATAATATTATTAAAATTTTGATTTTCTTTTACAAATTTGAGATGGCTTATAAAAAATTTATGCAATTTTTTTTATTTATAAAGTATATTCTAACAATTCTAAAAAGAAAAACAATTTTAATACTTTTTAAAAAAAACTTACAAATTTTTATTGACCCGATTAGATTCGGTAAACATGGATTCCCAACTTTTTCTTTACACGATACGGTTTTAGTTAGCCCTTATTTTGGATCCACTTTTGAAAAGATAGGCTAGATATAGACATAAATTGAACAGTCATATTTGGATAGAACAAAATAATCAAAGGCGGTTGATACACCAAACCTTAGGTCCTTTATCCAAAACAGAAGGAAATGTTCAAACTAAAATATGTATACTATTATTACTTCTATCTTTCCTTGTTCTAGTATTATATAGTATAATTTATAGGAAACTCGTAAATTCTTTCCACGTCCAAATAAACTTTTATATATCGGTTTGACTAATTCATTTAACACGGCATTTGTTTCTCTATACATATATAATTTGAAAAAAAAATTGACCTTTCACGGTTTCACCTTTATCCGGTGATTATTAACTTATAATTTAATATTTTTCATAAGTATTTCCTTTAATATATGATTAATAAGTTATATTTTTATTTATCCCGTGATTGTGACATATTCTCTTTAAAAACTCTACAAAAGCTGTCGGACTCTCCAAAAATTAGTTACAAATCAAGAATCTTCCAAGAATGGATTACTGTGCTAAATCTATTCTCTGTTTGTGATTGATTCTTTCGATTGATGGAGGATGGAGAATGCTCATCCCCGTGTCATAGATCTACCGATCTTGATATACGATTTTCGCGTCTGAATTATCGGCCTGATCAACCTAGATCAGGGATAATCCCATGTTCGAATCTGTCACAAGCAACATAAAACCATCAGATACCAAGAAGACTTTTGCAGATTTATTTAAGTCTAACTCGGGTAAGTTTTTTCACAAAAATGTTAAAAGAACGCTGATAAAGACCATGTGGAAATTCATTTTGATGCAGATGATTTGAGTGTTCTTCAGCAAAGAGCTAATCATACATTAGTTGACAAATTTGCTAATAGAAAGCCATCTTACTCTAAATTCAACTTCAAAGGAGTTTTCAGTGTCTCTAGCTGGGATTTCAAACACATATTTATTGAATTCACAGAGGTTGACGACTTAAAAAAACTATGACGCAAAAATGTATGGCAGATAGGGGACAAGATAATGAGACAACTATTGTGGTCTCCAAATTTCAATCCTAATATAGAAAATCCTGAAACTCCAGTGTTCATATATTTTCCAAATCTTCCTGAGTTTATAAATAGGGAAGAAACAATTCTGGAGTGGCAAAAACTATAGCGAGGCCTCTCAACATTTGGGTTCCACAGAATAATAGAGTCAGGCACAATTTTTCCAGAATATAGGCTATAATGGATGTTTCAAAAGCAATGCCTACAAGTATCAAAATATCCTTTGGGTCCTATAGCTTTTGGCAAGAATTGGTTTATAACAACTACCCTAAATACTATAAAAATTGTACTCACTTGGGTCATTCTGACAAGGACTGCAAAAATATTGCCCAAAGGAAGCCTGTTGTTAAGGCAAAACCCTCCAATCCCTTGATGTTGGACTCATTAGTTCTTGCATTTCAAATTAAGATGGATGGTCAGAAGGTTAAATCTGTTATTGTTGATGAAGGAAAATAATTTACTAAGGATATCAGTCAAAATATTAGAGAAAATATAATTGAGAATCAGTTACCTTCTGGTGTTAAGAGTAATGAGATGATTGGGGCTTTGCACATGCTGGAAATGGGATCAAATAACCAAAGAAACAATGAAGGCATATCAATGAACTCTTTAATGGAAAGTTCATCTCCAACAAAACAGTCTACTGGTAGTCTTTCACAATCTCCTGTAAGCAATCAAAATGGCACTGGTAAGAGAACATAAATGAATAATTGAAGAAAGTCAGAACATTAAACTTAAAGGGGATAATATCTTCTAAGTGTTTGCAGCACAAAATTGATGCAAAAAACTATAAAAACTCTAACTGAATATTTCAATTCTAAACTGGAATGTGTGTGGCATAGGAAACAAAGAAACTCAATCAAGAATAAAGTCTATCAAAAGGTCTAAGAAGCTTAATTTTGTTTCTGTTCAGAAGCCTATGGTTTACAATTCTAAACTTCAAGCTATCGCTATGAAACTTGGTTTCCAGGGCTTCACTAGCAATATCTACAATAAACTATGGGTTATGTTGAAATATAGATTTTGTGGTGGATGTTATGTTAACAAGGATCAATTTATACATTTAAAAGTTAAGCACCACCTGGCAAACAAAGAGTTTATGGTTACAGTGGTCTATGCTAAGTGCACTAGGAGTCTTAGGAGGCTTCTATGGGACAAACTCAGAATAGTTGAAGAAGAGGGCAGTGAATGGATTCTTTTTGTTGATTTTAATACAATTGCTTATCCTGAAGAGCAATTACATTGCACATCTAACTGTACTTCAAGTATGGATGACTTCAGCTCTTTCATCTTGGACTGTAACTTAATTGACGATGGGTACTCTGGAAATAAATACACATGGTCCAATGGGAGGCAGTGGAGAAGGCTGGACAGGGCTTTGATTAATAATAGTTGATTGGGCTACTTTGATGAGACTACAATCACTCACTTTTCCAAGACCTGTTCTGATTACTCCAATACTCTCATTAACATCTCTACAACTAACGCTAAAAATAAATCTACATTTAAGTTTTTAAACATGTGGTGTTTACATAAAGATTTCTAAAGATTTGTGGAGGATTGCTAGGCTGTGGAATACTCTGGGTCTCCTATCTTTAAGCTTTGGTTCAAACTCAAACATTTTAAAGCTAATTTAAATGTGTGGAACAGGACAATGTTTGGCAATGTATTTGACTCAATTAAAAGCTTGGAAGGAGAAATCAACGACTTGGAAGCTAAGGTACTTATTTCTAATTCTAACCAGGATAAAGAGTTGTTGAATAAGGCCAAGGATAATCATCTCTTGCTACTTGCAAGAGAAGAAGAATTATGGATTCAAAAATCTCATACTAACTGGTCCAAGGATGGGGATAGAAACAACTCTTTCTTTCGTAATTATGTAAAAAGAAAGCAAAAGAGATCTAGGATTTCCCGTATTTGGAATGGTGTGGATTGGGAGGAGGGTGAAAAATGTTATTGGTGAGTATGCGGTAAACCATTTCAAAACTCTAACTTCTGATCTACCTAACCCTTGGTACCCTAATATATTAAGAGACTATATTCATAATTTTGTTACTTTTGAGGACAATAAAATGCTGATGATTTTGCCAATGGAGAATGAAATGTATGACATTATTAAGGGTCTGAATCCTAATGTGGCAGCAGGCCCTGATGGCTTTAATGGCAAATTTTTCAAATACTGTTGGCCTATTATAAAAATGATACTTGTGAAGACATAAATGACTTCTTCAGATAAGGATCTTTTCTTATGGGATTATATGCTAATGTTCTTTGTTTGATACATAAAAAGAAGGTTCCTAAAAGATGGACTGAATTTAGGCCTATCAGACTGGCTACTTTTCTAAGTAGAATCATCTCTAAAATTATCAACACAAGGCTATCAACTATCCTTCCCAATATTATCTCTTCAGAACAGGGTGTTTTTGTTAAGGATAGGACAATTCATGACAACATCGTGATTGCTCAGGAATTATCTATGGATTTATCAAGAAAGGTCAGGGATGAGAATGTAATGTTGAAGGTGGACATAGACAAGGTGTTTGATAGATTGGATCATACATTTTTGCTGAGTGTGTTGGCTTTTTTCGGGTTCAGGGCTGATTTCCTAAGGTTGATTGAAAGAGGTTTAGTTAATTGCCAATTTTCTGTTTTGGTCAATGGAACTCTAAGGGGATTTTTCAGGTCTAACAAAGAGCTTAGACTGGGTGATCCATTATCACCCAGTCTGTTTATTATTTCCTAGGAATATCTTCTCAGAGGCTTAAAAGTTCTATTCTCTAACTTGTCTACAATCAAATACAAGCACAGAGGGGATCTGAACTTACCAGTGCTAAGTTTTTTTTCCTGACGACATCCTGATTTTCTGTAACGGGTCTGCTGATTCTGCAACAAAGATAATGGAAATATTTAGGCATTATGAAGATGTATCTGGCCATCTTGTTAACAAGGAAAATTCTAGAGTTATTACCTCAAAGAGTTGTTCTGCAATTCATGCTAAAAAGCTGGAAACTTTATTTGGATTCAAGCATTGTAACTTGCCTTTTAAGTATTTGGGTGCTTTAATAAACAACACAAAAAGAGTTAGTGATTATGAGGGTCTGATGTCTAAAACCACTAAAAAAATCACAGAATAGGATCATAAAAATATTTCATTTGGAGGTAGGCTGATATTGGTTCAAACTGTGCTAACCACATATCCTATTTTTACTATTCTTAGTTCTGAAATTCCTACAACTATCATTAAGAGGCTGGAAAGTTTGTATAACAAGTTCCTATGGGGCTCTAAATCCAACAAGGTTGCTACTAATTGGGGTAAATGGTATGTTCTATGCAAGAGCTATGAAGAGGGAGGGTTGAATCTGAGAAGAATCAAGGATATGGTGGAGGTCTTCTCTCTTAAACTATGGTTCTATCTGAGAAAGCAAGACTCCTTATGGTCATATCTAATAAAGTTAATTTACTTCAATACTCAGCATCTTTAATTGGGCCACTTCATATCAAAATTTATCACACTTGAAAAAGGATTTGAAGAGTGAGAGATACTGCTGAGAACTACATAATGTGTCATGTTAATATTAGTAATATGGACATCAATCTTGACAGATGGTGTTAGAAAGATCCCTTCATCAAATTTTCTACTAAGGATGTTAGATCTAATTATGATGGCTCTATAAGGACATCAATCGATGACGTACCTGGATTTAGCATCAATGAAAGCTCTTGTTCTTTCTCATATGTCTGAAATGATTTCTATCTGGTGGTTTTTCTGGATTTTCTGAAGAAACTTTTGTTAGCTTGTTGATGGATTTTGTGACTTGAAGGATTGAATGATGGGATATCGACAGATTTTCAGTAAGAAAGCTCGATTTGGGTCTAGAGGAGGAAAAGAAGAGTTTAGGGTTTTGTTCGATTTGGGGATTTTTTGTCTGTTCAATCAAACTGTTTTTCACAGTGTGCATTATATCAATGGTTTCTAATAAAAGGTCAAGGTTTTAGTAAAAAAAAGCTATATCTTTTTGTTTTTATGGTGTGTTTATTTTTTAATTTCGTTTCTGTTTTTATCTGTACAAAAGTTTGGATAAGAACTTAACTATATGCGTGATTTTGTTTATTTTTATTCATGAAATTAGTAAAATCGTCATTCTTTGGTATAAATATTGTTTAATATATTTGATTTAGTAATTAAGTATTTTTTAGATAATTAAAAATAATTTAAAAATGATCACTTTCTTTTAATGAGAAAAGTTTAGTTAAAACAAAAGTTAGGCTTTAAAAGAAAAAAAAAAGAATTTGGAGTGAAAATGAACAGTGTAAAAAATACAAATAAATGAATAAATAATACGTTATCTTGTTAGTTATTGTTGAAATTTTATTTATAGGTTTATTATTACAAAACAATATCTTCTAGATATTGAGGATAATAATTATTTTTAAATGTCTTGAATAAAAACATTTATTGGATATTTGATTAAATCTTTTGGATATTTGAATACTTCGATTTGTGATGTGCCAATGTATTCGGACCGAACTAATAACTACTTTTGTAAGTAGTCATTTAGTCATTGCGCGAGTAACAATGAAAGACTACCTCAATCTTGTCTGCACTGATTTTGAGATTGTCCGACGTAATATTTGTTTTTGCCGAACCACCCATTATTTTTCTGAAACATATGATGTCTTTGTTGAATTAAATTTTTTATTTTGTCGAAGACTACTTCTGGACTCGTTTCTTCTAGTGAAGTTTGGTCTTCAAATTTTAGAGTTCTTTCGAAAAGCATTGATTTTTTATTGACTCTAGTTAAGTAGCCCCCCAGTTTTTACTGGAGGATGAGGTAAAGACCGTTTGTGCTTATGAAGTATTCATTTTTCTCTGGCTTTTTCTGTTGGGTTATGTTTTGATTTGGATGAACTTGATGTAAGGTTATTCCAGTAGTCCCCTAACTCTTAACAAAGAATGAAGGAAGATATAATATTTTTCCATTGGTTTATTTTTGTGTCGAAATGATTTATTCTTTTATGTTTGATTTATTTATTGAAACTTCGAAAATAAATTCTTTAGTTCTTGGTGAAGACTGATGATAAGGGCTAAACAATACCGATTCGGGTGAAGTGTAATTGAGAGAAATATTTATATGTAAGTATTATATTTTTATATATTTTATTTCCAAGTGGCAAGATTCTTGAAATTGGAGGGTATGTTTGTGCTTTTATGTAAACACGCAAGTTGATGGGAAAATATTACATGTGTTGAAAAGTTTCTTTTGTAAGTACGTTTGTGCGTTCTTTTCAACTTCTTCAATCTTGATTGTCTCTTGTTTTAGATCCATACTGTTTATCTAAGAGTGGTCTATGAAATTAGATCATAAGCTATGAATGGTTATATTTAAAATATACATTTGAGTTAAATATCATATTCTTAATTTTTCGATTTTTTGTGCGATTCCTTCTTTGTTTCCTCTTTATATTTTTTTTAATTCTGTAAGACTCTTTATTTTTTTATATGTTTGTTAGTTTGTTAAAAAAAATTATAACAAACTCTTTTTATATCTACACATAGAGGAACACAAAAGTTAAAATAAATTATGATAGTTGAATCATAGGATCCTCCGAATCATGAATGTATGAGTTCATCAAGTTTATAACGTAGCGGTATGGATAATTCTGATGGTCATCAACTTAAGGCCGAATTAGGAAAAAAAGGTTTGACTGAAACACAAAGATGATGCATCATAAAGCTTTTATATCAGGTTTTACAGAGGAATTGTATTTTAAAAAAATCTGATTGGATCATTCCTCACGACATCCATCTTCGATTTTCTCAAAGTTGGGGAGACTCTCCTTAATGTCTGTGATGGTGAAGTTGTTTTCTTTAACTACATTATGGATCAAAAACTTCATTTTCTTTTGGATATTGATATTGTTAGTTTCTTCCACGCCAATCATATTTGTCTGAGCTAGTTGGTTCCCCAATGTTGGTTTTGTTACTTTCTCCTATAATTTTATCAAAGAATTTTTTCTCATAGTTTTTTATGGACGAGTTTTTGAATGTTTTCAAATTTACAGGCCGAAATAGAAACCTTTATTTTCTGTTAGAAGCACTGCATTTGCAAAGATGGTTATTGACCTTCCTAGTTCTATGGTGGATTAGAAAAATAGTTTTATTTTTGTTTGTGGTTATTGGGCTACAAAGATAAAAAAATGACCATGGTTCCATTAATCACTATTAGAACTCCAAGCGTGAGTAATTATTTTATCATATCAATTTTACTTAATATTGTTTTTTAAATTTATTTTTGTTTAATTATGTGTTTCAGCTCTTGTTTTGAACATATCCTTTGATAACCAAAGATTAGAGCATATGCGTGAGAGGTATACTATCATGGTGGAAGAGGCTGGACTTTTTTCTTGCTCGTGTTCCTCTATTCTGGTATCTAAGAAATTTTTCTTTCTAAATCATGGTCTAGCCTAGAAGTCAAAGGAAATTTATTTTTCGTATAATTTCTCGAAGGAGGTTGTGACTAGTAAGTCTTCTAAAATGAGGGGTATGAGCGAGAAGTTACCTAAAGGGAAAGAATGTAGGGGAATATTGTTTGTAAATAGGACTTTGTAGTGATATGAAGTATCATTATTTGATAAGGGTATATATCGATTCTTTAAATTTTGTTTATAAAGCATCAGATATTTCTAAAACTATTTTTTGGAACACCTAGATTTTATTTGTATCTTTGCTGAAGTAGATGAAGTTAATAAAGATGAAGATTATCAGTTTCTTAAAATATGAAACCCTTATGCAGTTCAAGGTAACATCTGCCAAATTTTTCAATCCTTGAACATAAGTTTGTTTTGAGCCTGAAATTATGTACCCATGCATTATGCTGCGAGCCACATAGTATATCTTCAACTCACATACCCCATTGTTCTATTTTACCAAATATTTACGCCAATCTTTCAAAATATTTAGGGGTTGTTGATGATTTTGTTCGTGGTTTTTTTATCAGTATAATTCTGCAAAATTTGTACCTTTAACAAATTGTCTTGTTGACTCTGATGCTTTAAGCACAATACTCATGTATTCGGTTATGACCGATACTTCTATTATATATGATAGAATTGCAACAGAAGGATTTCCCAAACTGGAAAAATATTTGGAAACTATAACTGTAGATATTTTGATGCCTGATTTTGAGTCTCTTAGGCAAAAAGCCCTTGCTAAGGTGAATTTATCTATTGGTTAATATCATGATATAATTTTGCACTCTCAATGAAATAAAATAAAAAGTACTTCTTTGGTACGTGGATCTTTTGCAAAGAAGCTATTAATGTAACCATTATTGATGTTCCCGAGTAAGCTGAGAATAAAAAAGGTGGCTCTACAAGACTTAAGGACGCAACAGGTACTAAAGTTACTAATCAACAAACTAATGTAGAGAAAGATGTTGATGATCTCTACTAATGTCCCATCGCTTCTTTAGAAATGCATTTTGTCTATTAGTCATCTTGAAAATTATTTTAAATTATTTGAGGGAGTACTTCTAATGATGTCTATTACTAGTGTCATTTATTGGGGTAGTATTAATTTGGATCCAAATGTCTCATGTTCTTCAGGTATATTTTCAGCTGGAGCTTCCACTTCATCTCCTATGTTTTTTCTCCTAGTAAAATTCTTGAGGCAATATCAATTTGTCACGCTTATCAGTAATAGATTATTATTCATCCATCTTTCTCTTTTGGAACTTGCAAATATTTAAACTTGGTATTTAAGGTAACATGCACTCTTTATTTATTTGTATCTACTGTTTCTAATTTTATAATATTCACATTATATTTTTGTATCTGCAATTCATCATTAATGGCTTGACCATGCTTTATCAAGCTAAGGTTAATCTTTTAGCTTATTTTTCAGACATTAGAGCCATTCTTAATTATGTTGCAGAACACATAGAGGGAAATATGATTTGAATGATGCTCTTAAATTTAATATTAAGAGTGAAAAATAGTTACATGCAGAGCTCGAGCCTAGCCGAGAGAGAAAAACTATTATGCATTGAATTACAGTCCCAAACTCAAGTGTTGAATGATAAATCTTTTATTATTATTGAAATGTGGAGAAAATTTAAATATTGTTCAGCAAAGTTGCTGATGTTGACACTATAAGGAGGGATTTTCATAAAATAATCTTGGATACCAAGATGGAAACTGAAGTTGGCAAGTTAAAGCTGCAGGAAGAAGTGAATGCCAAGACAACAACCAAGGCTACTAAGTCCGAGGCAAAGAAGCAATTGGAAGCCATGACGACTAAGTATAATACTATGTTGAAGAAACTTGCTAATGAACATAAGGCTCGTGTTGAGGATTTTAATGCTTACCAGACCTCGATGATTTCCATTTCACAAGAGGCTATGATGAAAAATCATTCTTAGTTTGTACTGGATATCCACGAGGAGTATCCCAAGCTTAGGATTGATAATTTCTAGTATAATTTTTCTTGATGCGGAGTCGCTTAAATAAATTTATTAGATTGAAAAGTATCATGGCTCTCTTCCTATTTTGTCAAGATGGACTAAAAATGACAATAGTATTTGTGACTTTTTTGAGAAAATTATCCATGGTGCTAAAAATATGCAGGTTGAGGAAGTAAGTGCATCACCTGCTGTGTTTTCGGCCCTTGGGACTTGCTTGAATTCGACATGCTTGAATAATTGATCATTTTAATTCTTTCAAGTATTATATTATATTTTCATTTTTTTCTTTGCTGTGTCCTTTTTTACTCCACACATTTTTGCTAACCAAAATATTGCGGTAAAAACTTCATACTCTACTTCGTTGTTAGATATTGGAAATCAAATTTTGAGATATTGCTTTAGGATGTCTCATGTTGGAGATATGAGCTAAAGTTTTGCTCATGAACCTTGATTATTACTTCATCTTTTGGTCTTTAATCTCCAAGTGTCTTTTGACTCATTAATTAATGAGATAAGTCTCTCTGATTGGAAGTTAGTTAATAAGTCAACCAATACATGGTCTTTATTGCTATTATTGGCTCAAAATGGATATTATAGTCTCCTAATCATACTGGCTATTTTCTCAATCTTCCAGAACATTGGGATTTTGCAACATATTTCGTGGAAGGGAGGAAGTTCAAACAATTATGATATGGGCCTCAAAATAAGGTTTCATTTTCTTAGCCACAATTATTAGAGATGATGCATGATTTTTTAATTGTGAATACCTAGTTTCTTCTCGTAATAAATATTTACTTACATATTATATATTTTTAGATTCTCTTCATTCCTCGAAGATCAGTAATGCACTGACTGCATAGTCTGAGACTGCTAGGTATAAGTACATGCTCTCTTATGTCTTAGGTTTGGTTAGTACATTAAGGAAGGCCACAAATTTCTTTATGTTGTTTAATGCCTCATCACATGTCGGTGTCAATTGAAAATTTTATGCTCCTTCCAACACTTGGAAGAACAGTTGGCACTTATCAGAGAATCGTGATAGGAACTTGTTAAGTGCTACTAGTCTCTCTGTTAGAATTTGGACTTCCTTCATGTTCCTCGGAGGCTCAATTAGTGCAAAGTTAGCAATAGGTGTTGGATCTTCTTTGATATTTTTATTCACCATGTACTTTAATATTTTCTAGATCAAATGCAAATGTTCATTTTTATGGATTAAACTTTAGATTTATGTGCCTAAGATTTCAAAAAGTCTCGGAGAGGTATGCAAAATGATATTTTTTCATGAATGCTTGTTACCAATATTTCATCAATATAACCTTACATGTTTCGACCTATATGGTTTACAATATCTTATTTACTAGTATTTGATATGTTGCTCCGATGTTTTTCAATCCAAATGAAATTAGTTTATAACAATGCAACCCTCTTTCTATGTTGAACATCGTATTTCCATAGTCCTCTTCTTTCATTTTTGTATGATTATATCTCTGAAGGCATCCATGCAGGATAATATTTTTTCCTAATGTTGCATCTACAAGTTGGTCAATTCTTGGTAGTAAAGAAAGGATCTTTCATACATATATTTTTTAAGTTGTAAAGTCTACACACATGCTTCACTTTTCGTTTTTCTTTTTTACTAATACAGAATTAGTTATCCATATTGGAAAATAGACTCTTGGATGTGCTTACGACCGTTAGTCTACATATTTCAGCAACAATTGCTTTTGTATTTTATTAGTAGTAAGATTTTTTTGGTATTATCGACCTAAAGTTATTGTTAATATTTAACCGATGACATATTAATTCTATTAGGATTCAGTTACGTCATGCATGCTCCATGTAACATATTAAAGTTTTTGTACAAAATAATTTTTTGTAAATGAAGTCGATTTGACTGTTGTGATCGATCTTCACAATTTTTCTTGGCTCCATGATTACATATTCTACTCATTCTATCGAATGCACCATTCAAGGTCCTTCTATGGGATCATGTACTTTATCCAAGATGATACATTATTCTATTGGTTGTTATGCTTTAAGAGCCAAAGATGACATATAATATTTCTTAGACATCTTCTGGTTTCCTCTGATTACAACCACTTTTCTACTTATATAATATCTTAAGCACTGATGACCCATACATAATTTGTTTGTATATTTGTTCTTCTTTGCTCCAAATAACTTTCTAAGTCGATTGTACTTAATTGTCTCATTAGTTTTATCATAAATTAGCGCTATCTATTTAGTCAGTTCTGTGAATGGTTCTCGGGGGATGGGGGAGGGGGTGATATGCTCTCTTATTGCTGCTATTATTGTAGACAATTTTTTTTCTTTCTTCTATATCATTAGGACTGGCTAGATCTTGGTCTAGCCAAAGATGAAGCATTATTAATTCTTGATGTGTCATATTTCATGTTAACATGTGCCATAATTTATGTTTTGATGATCGAAAGGCATCCGATCAGATTGTTTGTGTCTCATACTTTATTTGTTTTATATATTTCATCCACTATGATGAATCGTTCCACCTTAGCCAATAAATCTCCAAAAGTTTATATCTTTATTTTTAATTATATCAGACATTGTTTGTTTTTAGATCTCTGCTTAATTGTTTCTACGGCCACCATAGCGTGGTAATCTTGTACATGAGACTTTGTTTCGACGAATTATATGTGTACTTCCTCAAACTTTCAATTAGCATTTTGCTTGCAATGGATTATATAATCTCAATATCCATTGATTTACTTGGAACCTACAAAATGGTTCTTGAATAACATCCGAATTATCTTATATTTTGTATGCATTGTTTCGAGAAACTAGTGAGCCATTGCATTACACTTCCTCTAAGGGTCATAATAAAGTCTTGACACTTTATCCTACTATTAACTCCGTACCGTAACATCTCACTATTAAATTACTAAATGTAGTGCTTTAGATCTTCTTTGCTGCAGTCGTTTTCCATTTTATGGTAATCATAGTATGATGATATGATGCGAAATGACACATAATAGTCGTTTAGACCTTCCATGAACGAGTATTCTTGCTAGAACCCTTGACTTTTGTACTCTCGGCCATCAGTTTGGTACGATGTTTGTTTTGTGCCTATACCCAAGTTAATACTACAAAATTCTCTAAAGCCAACATGTACATCATTCTGATTTTGTTTTCTTTGTATATTGTTCGGCGGGTAGCCGTGGTACTTTATATGCATTCTGGCCCTTGATTTTAGCGATAGACTTGATGATATCCAGGGTATTGAGAATAGCCAGGTGAAAGCATGTAGTCTGGTGAGGGAAGGGGGTATCTCTGTTGCATCACCGTAATTTGTGGCGCCCTAGTACTTCCAACTAGTGAAGTTGCTGGGTATTTGCCTCATTTGGTCTGATACTCTCTGCTCTTCTCTCTTCGATCATGTTTAGAAGGGAGAGTTGGCATCATTCTTCTGTTTATGTGGGTGATTGGATCCTCAATTTGAATTTTCTTTGCCCCCATTTCGGGTTTCCTTATAACTTTTTTATTCTTGAGTTTTTTTTTTCCACACGGTCTTTGAGCATTCCCGAAATCATATAATCTCCTCCCTCGTTGACTCTCTGGATGAAAATTTTAATTTTGTGAGCCTCCGACAATAATTGTTCTTGCAATAACATGATTTTTTAGTTTCTTCCTCTCTCAACCGTTGAGCTAGATGTTTAATTTTGGCAAGAGGTGGTGCAAAATCCTTGGTGGTCGTCAATGCCTTAGGTTGTCTATTAGGATGCTCCACTTCAAGCTTCTCGGTTACAAACGGATTTGTCCTCTTGTCAGAATTCCACGTTGGCTAGTTGATTTTTTTGGATTGTTTTGATTTTTATGGGAAACAAAATTGGGTGACTAAAAAACGACGCCAATCAATGTCGATATATTTAACCGCATCGAAAAATAAATTTGGATGGAAATAAAAAAAATTGAAATAAAGATGAATATTATACAAAATTAAAAATAAATAATATATTATTTTATTAAGGATTTATCTAGTTCTTTTTAATATTTGGAAACTTGTATAGTATATTCGACCTATCTAAATATGTCTTTTAAATAATAAATTTTATGTTTCCACCATATACTTAAGTATTATATATGACTACTAGAAGCTATTTTACCTAAAAAGATATACAAATTTTGAAGTCTGGACAAAAGAGCAATTTGACGGTTTAAATATAATAGACCATTCATTTGCGAAAGCAAAACATAATCTAAAACACACGTAAAAAAATGTTTTTTTGGATTTAATGGTTCAAACCAGAGTCAAATTAATAAACCTTTGTAAATCATTTCAAACTAAAATAGTTTTAATTAAAATAAAAACTATCCTAAATATCTAAAATTTTAGTCAGATATCCTAATTTTCTAACTGATTAAATGAATAATATCATAATCAGATTTCTAATAGACTAATAAAATAGTTAAAAATCTCATAGATAAAATTCGAACATAATGTTATCCTCAAATAAACAAAATAAATTTCACAAAATATATATTATGATTCCAAATTCTAGATGTATGAAACGAAATCTAAAATATCGTCATTCTCAATACCTAGAACTTATCCGGTACAAAAGAAAATGAAAATATTAATTAAAACGAGACAAGCAATGATGTATATTATCTAATTTTATATATACATTATTTTATTAAAATAAAAGAAATAGTCAAGGATATATCACATTTGCTTGCACGTCCTTCATCATCAACAAATAAAATAAATATATATACCAAACACAACTCCATTTTCTAACATTACGCCTTTGGTCTGAATCAACCAACCATTCTCCTCCTCGAACTATATATTCTCTAATTCTCTCTCTATCTCTACCTCTTAAGGAAAATAAAGAAATGGAAGATGGCAACTTTAAAACAAATCTCTACTCGAGCGAGCAGGAAGAAGATGAACACATGATGCCCGAATCACCTCCTACTACAACTCTTTGTGACACCAATACAACAACCACTTCATCACCTAAAAAAAGGTATATTATAATCCATATGGATAAGTAATCAACAAACTTCTCTTACTTTCTTTCTCTTACTTTCTTTCTCTTTTCCATTTCGGATTTGTTGTTGTTGTTGTCGTGGTGGTGTTGAGTTTGTTTTTTCTAATGAAACAATCCACATATGCAGTAGGAGATCCATACAGAAGAAAGTGGTTTCAGTTCCACTCAAGGACATCGAGGGGTCGCGGCTTAAGGGCGACACAGCTCCACCGTCTGATTCATGGGCATGGCGAAAATATGGTCAAAAACCCATCAAAGGCTCTCCTTATCCAAGGTACTTATAATAATAGTTGCGAATTGTTGCTTTGATACCATCTTCAATTGATATTGAATCTGATTTACTGTCTTATCTACAACATATATAGTGATTTATGTAGTTTAATGGCAATCTATTAACCTATATAAAGAGGTTTTCTTTTAGACAAATTTAGAGCAAGAAGCTTTAAACTAGTTTGAAACAATCTACTAAGTTTTAGAAAAGTTTGAGATTATAATAATATATAATACCATGGATAGAACAGAATAGTTCATAGTTGTTGTTGGCAACAACTACTGATTCAACTTTAAATAAAAATAATAATAATAAATACATGATTTTCTTTCCATACAAGTTTAACAATCAAAGTCTGAATAATAGAGACGTTTCCATATTTTTATAAGTCAAGAATAGATATATGATATGATTTAATATGCAAGTAGGGCATTTTTATATCAAACTTTATATGATATTTAACATGCTTAACCTAGAACTTATGGGCATTGTAAATCCGGTAGGGGTTACTATAGGTGTAGTAGCTTGAAGGGTTGTCCAGCAAGAAAACAAGTAGAGAGAAGCTATAAAGACCCATCAAAAATAATTATAACATATTCGTACGACCACAATCATCCTGGGCCGGCTTCAAGAAACAACAAACACCACCCTAAAGCGGAAAATCATGAGGCAGAACCGGAACCATCGGCTCCGGAGGTAAAAGATGAACCTCTGTCGCTTTCCATCGAGGTGTTAGGTGAGGAGTTTGCGTGGTTCGGCGACATGGGATTACTGGACAGCCGTATTTTCGTAGAGAGGAGTCCAGATTGCGTCGATCTCGAGACTTGTTTTGCGATGAAAGAGGAAGACGAGTCATTGTTTGCTGACCTCGAAGAATTGCCGGAATGTTCCACGGTGTTCAGACAACGTAATGTGGGCCCACAGCTTGAGATCTTCTGACATTTTCTTTTGTTTATAAAGTAGGGTTTGCCGAAACTAAAACTAAGGGTATAAACTTCTTTTTTTCTTCTGTTGTTACTTTTTACTTTTACGCCATCTAGTTATTGGGGTTCTTTCAGTTACAGCCTTGTATTTTTCTTCTGTTGTAATTTTTTACATTTTCGCCCTAAAGTATTTGGGGATATTTCAGTTACAGCCTTGTATTTTCTTCTTTGTATCACTTTCTTGTGGTTAAATTCGGAGTTAAGACTTCATAGATGCATATGCATATATATAGTATATACGTTATAATTAATAGACTTCTAAAAGTAATTCTAGTAACAAATAAACTCATTATTTGTTTTGCAAAACTTTGGCATTGTCGATTCAAAAATCAATAGCGACGGACCGGAGATGAAATTTGGTTTTGATCTATTAAAAAAATAGTATTTTTAATTTTTTTTGAGAATTCAAATGAAAGTTTTTGAAAGATTGATGGTAAAATATTTTTTAAAGTTTATGGTATTTTAATTTTTAGTTTGGGGAATGAAGGATTGAGGTAGATGTCTAAAACAAACTATTTTCATGAGGATTTAGAATAGCCTAGTTATTTATTTGAATTTATCTTTAAAAAATTGTATTTAAAAAAGAAGTTGTATACTTTAATTATGGATGGTAGCAAGAAAATCAAAAAACACTTGGATGATTTCAATATGATTATAATAATTTGAATGCATCAGCTGTTAAGTTTGAAGACGATAATTAATTAATTTTTCTGTTTGAGCTATTGACCTAAAGTGTATGAACATTTTAAAGGAAGACGATTTTAAAGAGTGACTACTATAGATGACTTTAGTATGAGAGGAATGTTTAGAATTAAAATTCAAACAATAAAAGAGTTAACTTAAGATTCAGATCTATATGATCAACCACTGGTTCTAGAGGGAAATGTTGGCTTTGTAAGAGAGAATGTCATACCAGGAAGTTTGAGGTTGGAGATGCATTACTGATATGCTAATGACTTTCACTTGCGGGTATAATAACAAGTGGTTTTTGGAATCATGAGTATCATTTCATATGATTTTCAACAAACATTGTTTGAAGACCTGAAGAAGTTTGATGGCGACAAGGTCATACTAAGGAATGATGAACCATGTTAGTATATAAGAAATGAGGATTGTTCTATTCAATTTATCTACATGACTTGAGAAAACCATAATAAATGTGAGACACATATCTAATATTAAACGAAACTTTTTATTTATTAGAATGTTAGATGAGAAATGATATAACTATATGGGTGAAGATGACAGAGCCTTAGTCGTCCAAAGCTTATTGGTTATTATGAAAACTAATAGATCTAATAGCGTATTAGCTCTGGAATGATTTGTATTGTGTCTAGTATTGAGAATAATTCTACTTAAATGTGTCATGTGAGCTTATGATAATTATGTGAAAACTAACCAGATAAACTTAACAAAGAAGAACAATTGGATGTTGATATGGTAATGTGCTGGGTAAAAGTAAGTGAGTTAATCATGATCATTAATGATACAACTCATGACGTGCTTGATTGTGTTTATTCAGACTTTTAAGATCTAGCAACGCATCATATAATTAGAGATGCTAGTTGCTTTATATCTGTAATTGATGACTATTCAAGGAAATTATGTGTTATACTTTTAAAGTCTAAAAATGAAGCATTCAATTTCAGTAAGGAATGAAAGAAGTTAATGAAGAATCAGTCAAGAAAGTTTTTATTATTTTTTTGTTATAAAATATATATTAAGATAACCGAATATTATTTTTATTTTTATTTTGTTATAAATTTTATAATTATTAAAAAAGTGAAAAATGAAAGTTTTTTGAAGATTGGAATTTATTTGGTTGGAAAAAAACTTATTTTATAAAAAAATAAAAAATTAAATTTTAAAAAAGATGTTAATAATGATAATGTCGACATTATAATTTCTTTTTAAAATAATTTTTGAATAAATGTTATTTTGAATTTATCAAAATTTATATTTAGTCTAATTGTTCCATATATAAAAGGCTGTATTATAATAATATTATATATTATAATAATATTATATATGTATATATTTAATATTTAAATATTAATTTAAATAAAATTATTAAAATTGGTTTGGATTGTGAGAATGAATGTAAGATTAAAATAATAATTAAAATAAAACAGTATGTAACTAGTTAAGACAAAAAAAATACTAATTAACCGACTATTAATCAAACTCTTGTGGCAGAAATTAAAAAAAAAACTAAAACTACATATCGCGGCCGTCTCGAAAAATTATAAATTGTTAAGTCACATTCATCACTGCGAGAGCATAATTCATCATGGTGATCTCGACGCTATATCCTGAAAATTATTTTATAGCGATAATTGGCCTAGTGGTCGAGTTTTATAGCGATAACTAGGTCAGTTGTCACGGATATCTGGCGGCAAATATTTTCTCACTGTGAGAATGCATACAAATACATGTTTATAGATTCATATTTTTTTAAAATATTTTTTTATCATATATTAATTTTTATAAGGTTAATAAATATTAAGAGGTGAAAAACACAATTTAATTATTCTATTTAATATCTTAAGTTATATCTTCATCATTTATAAAACAATTATTTATCTAATGTGATATTTATAACATATTGAATTTAAGATTTGATTACAATTATTGATCATGATATTAATATAAGTTTGTTATAACTAAATGATAGAGTATTTGGTCATTAGTTGTCGATATGGATATCGGTACATGTTTGTGAAAATCATCCATCGTGTATGTTCTTGTTAATATATATCCTATTGAAAATCATATATATATCTTAGGGAGTAACGCGTTTACAAGATGATATTTGTGAGAGAGCATTTTATCGGTTAGTATAAGCGAGCAAAAAAGTTTAAGTGATTTTAGCAATAATGAATTCTTCACCGAGAATCACTAATACGAAACTAATAGAAATATTGAGATTTTATAGTTACATTTGAAACTTTGTACTATGTGTTTAGAAGTTTTTCATAAAATAATTATTCACCGATAATCACTAATATGACACTAATAGAATTATTGAGATTTGATAGTTACATTTGAAACTTTGTACTATGTTTTTAGAAGTTTTTCATAAAATGTATTCGCTTATATTTGTTTTCTTGTAATTATTTATGATTGTTTTATAAAATCTATTATCCATGAATGTGATATTTCTCTATAATCCAAATCATGTAAATCTTGTATTAATCTTGTGTTGTTTACTAAATGTTAATATTAAGTGAACAAACTATCAAAACCAACTACAAAACTTAATATCGAAAATGTTGCGCCGATATGAAAATTGGTTTATATTTTCAATCTCTAATTAGGTTAATAATATATATTCACATATATATATATATATAACCAAAAATTACTATTATTATTTTTTTGTTATATTATTTATTACTTTTAACTATTAAAAAAGTGAAGAAAAAAATATTCAATTGTTTTTATGAGATTTGGATTTATTTGGTTGGAAAAACAAAACATATTTTATAAAACAAAATCAAAATTCTAACTTATTTAACTAGATATTAATAATAATTATGTCGGCATTATAAATATATAAGTTGGTGAATAAAATTTATTTTGAATTTAGTAAAATTTATAGTAGATTATGATTGTTCCACATTTAAAATGATGGATTATAACAATTATACATATTTAACAACTTAGATACTAATCTAAATGAAATTATTAAAATTGGTAGGAATTGTGTGGAATAAATATAAAATTAAAATAATAATTAAAGTAAAACTATAGGGAGATAGTTAAGAGAAAAAAAAAACCAATCAATCCGACTATAGATTGATTCTTGAGGTGAAAATTTGGATTAAAAACTCTAAACCACATATTATTGCTACATATGTGGTCACCCGAAAATTTTAAACCATTATTTTTTTTGCAAGAGTATAGTTCATTATGGTTGATCTTAGCCGCTATTTACTAAAAATTATATTATAACGATAATCAGGTCCGTCGTCGTATTTTATAACGATAACTAGATCACTGGAAATTATTTTATAGCGATAAGCAGGCCAGTCGTCGTATTTTATAACGATAACTAGACCATTTGTCGTGGACAGTTTGCGGTTGATGTTTGCTCACCATGAATATATATATATATAGTCATATTTTTTAAAAGTATATGTTTTATCATATATTAATTTTTATAAGGTTAATACATATTAAGAGATGAAAAACACAACCTAATTATTCTATTTTAGTCTCTTAAGTTATATCTTTTCATATATAAAATATTTATCGATCTTATGTATAAAAAATATACAAGTTTATTATAACAAATTGAAGCTATTATTTGATTCCAACCATTGATCATGATATTAGTATAAGTTTGTTATAACTAAATAATATAGTATTTGGTCATAATCGTTGATATGAATATTTGTCCATGTTTGTTCAAATATTTTGGTTTTCTATGGTGAGAATCGTGTATGTTTATGCTAATATACACCCCATTGAAAATCTTTTATATATATCATAGGATGAAAAAATTTAACAAGATGATATTTGTGAGAGAGCTTTTTAACAGTTAGTATGAGCGAATAGAAAAACTAAATGAGTTAAGTAATTTTAGAATTAATGAATGCTTTAGAGAGAATCACTAAGATGACACTAATATAAATATCGGGATCAAAGGTACATTTGAAATTTTGTACTATATTTTGGGAAGTTTTCCAAAAAATGTATGTGCTTATATTTGTTTTATTGTAATTCTTTATGACTATTTTATCTATAAAATAAAACCTATTATCCATAGATGGAAGATTGTTCTATAATTCAAAACCATGTAAATCTTCTATTAATCTTGTGTTGTTTATTAAACGTTAATGTTAAGTGAACCAAACTACCAAAACCAACTAAAAAACTGACTGTCGAAAATGTTATGCGATACTGAAAATTGGTATATATATTATAAATATCTAATCAGATCTTTTATATATATATATATATATATATATATATATGAACCAAATATTATTATTATTTTTTTATATTATTCATTGTTTTTAATTATTAAAAAAGTGAAAAAAAAAACTATTGATTTTTTTGGATGATTAAGATCTATTTGGTTGGAAACACGAATGCTATTTTAAAAAGAATAAATTTCTTTAAATATATTTTAATAATACTAATATTAATATAATATATGCAAGTTATTTGAATTAATGCTATTTTACTTTTAGTAAAATTTATATTCGGTTATAATAGTTCGATAACAATTATATATATTTAACACTCATATATTATTTTAAATGAAATTATTAAAATTGGTATGGATTGTGAGAATAAATGTAAGATTAAAATAATAATTAAAATAAGATTATAGGTTCATAGTTGAGGAAAAAAAATACCAATCAACGATTACAAAATTGGATTCTTGCGGTGGATATTTGGATAAAAGAACAAAAATTTGAACTGCATATGATTGTTATGTGATCACCTAAATTTTTTAAATCATTGGCGAGTATAATTCATCAGGGTGATATCGACCCTATAAATTAAACATTATTTTATACTTAACATTTTTTTATAACGGTAATCAAGTCTGTCGTGGCAATTTATAAATGATAACTAGGCCTACTGACGTGGTAGTTTACGACAAATATTTGCTCATGTGGGAGTACATACAAATACATGTTTATAAATATATATTTTTTAAAGTACATTTTTTTATCACATATTGATTTTTATAAGGTTAATAAATATTGAGAGATGAAAAACACAACTTAACTATTCTATTTAATCTATTGAGTTATATCTTTTATAAAACAATCATCAATCTAATTTTTATTTTCACGTATCGATTGTTACAAAACGTGTTATATCAAAAAAACAATTATCCGAAGTTTTCGTGTGATCTTAAAGTTTTGATGTCATCATTATTATGATAATTTCTTTAATTGCTATTAATTATTCTTTTTAAATAAAAAAGAATTATCACCTATGATAGACGAGACAAGCATGACCACCATTAGAGTCATGAACTAAGGTCTTGATCATTTGAACTTTTTTATCAAAACAAATTTCACCCATTGGCAAAACATATTGATGTTTTTGGTGACTACAATAAATTCTCATTACATCCTTAATCTTAAATTATAGAAGCTTTCGGAGCCTACCGATGTTATACTAAAGAAATTAGAAGAAAAATACAAGTGAAAAATATATAATCTCATATATATATATATATATGACATATTATTCCAAACATCGTTTAGGATTACATATGTTACTTATAAACTAGTGAGACTTCAATACTAAATATGAACACTTCAGAATTATAAAACTGAAAAGGAATATATGAATGAATTTTAAATATCTCAATATTTTAATTATAAAAGTTTGACAAAAAACTACTTCTCCTCCAAATACATTAGTTACAGACCATAGTCAATAAGGTAATATTTTTAAAAATAGTCCTTATGGGAATTCTTCAAGTAGGAAATATTATCGCGAAATTTCCTCATTATTGAAAATATTATCTAAATATGAGACTTCACAAATCCAAAAAATATTGTTCGAAGTGGTTCCAACAAGCTTTGAGGATCGAAGAAGAATTGCAAATTAGAATATGAAAGAAGAATCCAAGATGAGACTTCTGAGAATGGTGAATGCAATATATCCGTAAGACGGGAAAATATAATTAAGCAAAAGTTATTCAACATCAAGACCAAAACTACATTTTAAAATACTTTTTTGTTATAGTAAAGTGGCTCACTTGGCTCGTTATTGCAACCTTAAGAGCAAAGGTAAGTATACATTATATGGATGAATATATTATTGCTATAGTGATCGAGGTCAATTCGATAATACACATTTTACAAAATCATGGATCTTAAAAGGATAAAATAAGGTCCAAAAACTATAAAAATATGTTTTTATTGGTTACACAACAAATGAAAAAAACTTATAATATATTAGATTTTGACTATAATGTTGTATTTGAATCTAGAGAAGCATAATTTTTTAATCCAAGTTATTTTATTGTAATAGGACTAAAACCGATATGATAATCAAGGAAATGACTTCATAAAAAGCTATGTGGTTGAAGATGAACCTCGTGAACCTTGCATGAATCAATAGAGAAAAGAAAAATAGCTTAGGATCCGATGAGATAAATTATCAAATAACTTATTTATATTTTATAGAAGAAATGTGCGAATAATCACATAAAAACTTATGTGGTTTTATTTTTAGAAAGACAACCATAAATCTTCAAATGAAGCAACATCCCTTTTTAAGATTCTATATTTTGGAAAAAAAGATCATAAATATTTAAATAAATTCAATTATTTAAATACATACACGAGAATTGGTTAATGTATCATATGGCTCAAAACTAATTGGTTGTAACTAAGTATTCAGAGCAAGACTGGTAGCTAATAGTTTTCGTAAAAATTAACGAATAGATAATTATGACACATGTGTCCCAGTTGCGAGAGCCACAAACATACACATTCTCTATATAATGATATCGATATATAAACTTAAATTTTATTAAATGGATCTCAAAACAACTTTCCTAAATATAGATCTCGACAAAGAGAATTACATGGAATAATTTTAAGGTTTTATACTTCCAAGAAATGAATCAAAGATCTACATATAGGTTTGGTAAGTCATTTACGAAACAAGAACCTAAGATATAACATGAAAAGTTTGATTATGATATTGTATCCAATGTGTTTCGACATCATTCGATCGATAAGTGTTTATACACTGAGGTTTGTGATGACATAATAGTTATTATGTGACTATACATAAATGATTCGTTTATATTGAGTTATGACATGAAATAGATTATCAAAGTAAGTATACTTTTTATTCTATATTAAATATGTATGATCTTGAAGAGGAAGACACTATTTTAGGAATAAAATATTAAAAAAATAATTTTTTTACCTTTGTCAATGAGACAACATTAAACACATGTTTGATAAATTTAAATATCTTCAATTCACAGAAGCACATACACATTTCAATCATATTTTAAAACTTAGAAATAAAGACAGACGAGCAGTTTCTCAAATTAAATACATTAGTACTATAGAAAGTCTATCGTCCAATTTTATGCATTATGTCAGATATTTAATTTGCAATGAGTAAATTAAGTCAGTTTACTAGTAATCTAAGTAAAGAACTTGGAAATATTGTTGAAATGGTTCTTTGAATACTTAAATAAGACAAAAAACATGTGCATTTAATATTTATTCTACATTAGGTACTTGAAGGGAATACATGAGAAAATTAGATCACCAACCTAGCCGACAACAAATTAATTACATAATGTATATTTATTTTTACAGGAGATATCATTAATTAGAAATTAAAGAAACAAACATATATATCATATTCAACTATGAAGAATGCGTTTGTAACATTAGTTGCAATAGGAATTGATGTTACATGCTTGAGAGACTTATTGATGGAAATATTATTAACTTTGAAAGGAAACACGATTTGGAATTATATAAGTCTAATGTACAAGTATGTTAAATAATTTATTTATAATGGAATTATATCGGTCTCGTACATACATTATAATGAGAATTCAGGAGATCAACTTACCAAACCATTGGCTCAAGATTTGGTAAAATCAGCATTTAGAGAGATGGTACTAAAATTCTTAAATTGATATTTTATAAAGAATTGCAACCTATTCGACTATAGATAACCTAGACACCGAATTTACGATGGGTAAGAACATGTTATTTTTGAAATAATTTAATATATAATTGTGAATTTCATATGTGATGTGTGATATATAATGGTTATTAATATAAAATTATAGGTTCAAAGAAAGTTTAATACAATTTAGTCTATGTGTGATATGTATTTCCTCTAAGAATTGTACCTATAAGAATTAAAAGGTGGTATTTCCTCTCATGGGAGTCATTTGCTCTCAAGTTATGTTTTTTGAAACGGATAAAGCACATGACAATCAGGGCTAAGAAAAACCAAATATAAATAGATTAGTAAATTGACTGTGGTGTGATTATCAATTAAGCTACGTAAGACATTCGTATATGGTTATGATTGATGACTCTATAAATATCCGAAAGGAAAATATATTCAAAATATTTCGAAAAACATCACGTAGATGCTAGATATATAAGCATAAATGAAAAATTCTAGAGAGTGAAGCTGTCAAAAATATTTAAAAAGTAATAAGTGCTCACTTTTTCTAAGAAAATGTACATTACCTTATATATTAATGGTCGTGGGCCCTAAGGCCTACATGGTTAGTTCATTCTTGGCTACTCCATCTCATTAATTTAATAATGTTAAAAAATTTATTCTCCTTATATAAAATACCCTCAATGCTACAAATCTGTTTAGTTTATATTACCAAGTAAATATCGATCTAATTTTAACTCATTCGACATGCGGGTCGGATAAATCCTACCCTTATCAACGACTATCAATGCTTCTAATTTAACTTTTTTTGTAATATTAATATAAACAATATGTAAATATCATCTTAGTTAGAAGAAATGATAGGTCATTTAATAATTCATGAATTTTTGAAATATTGATTAAATGAAATGATCACAAATCCAAAAATGAGTCCGTATTTTTAGAGTTAACTTAGGATCGGATGAGCAACCAATTTAGAAGTAGTTATCCAAGAAAATAACTCCAACAAAGACTTAAATCACCATGATAATGACTATGACTCACTATGTAAATTGGGATAAAGATACCCATAACACAAAATTTTAGGTCTTTACCGTGATAAAACATTTACGCATCATGACGACCTACGAATTTCAGACCGTATTTGTGGCAAGATCATAGATCTCCATAGTCATCTGGATAATATTACATACTAGAAATTCTATAAGGTTTTCACTATAAAGCATAGGCTTGTCGCATCAATGAAGTAATTTTTTCACGTAATTAGGCCAATATCCATGTGAAAACTTACAATGGTTGAGCATTAGTGTTGAAATGTTGGCTCATCGCGGAGAGCATAACCATATGCTTGTTTAGAGATTTTTTTTCTCTCCAAAAAAGTACATTTCTTATCATACATTACTTTTTATGGGGGTTTGATGAATCATATAAATAAACCGGTGGACTAAAACATAATCTAATTACTTTCTATAACATTTTAAGATATTTATTCCTTATTTATCAAAAGTTTGTTTTGTTGAAGTTATATGGTCATAAACCCTATGCTAGAATCTTATACATTATTATTTTGAGATGTATAAATAAAAAAGAAAAGAAAAGTAGACTAACCCGAATTCATTTATCTGCTATTTTTCTTCTTCTACAACGGAAGTCTTGGATGGTTATGTGATTACAAATAATTCCATACAATGCAAGTCATTATCTTTGTGTTGTTAAAAAAAAGGACAATAACATATGAAGGGACCAAATCAATGAAAAGCTATATATTTGTTTAAAGAGAAAAGAATGAGAGAAACTTAAAATAAAAATTTATAATATCGTATTATGAACTTTAGGGTTTAGAATTATATTTATATTTAGATTTAGGAATACTCGAGATTTATAAAATCTCATCTTTATTATTGAATATTTTATTAAGAATGCACTAACTCATATCTCTTATAACGATCTATTAATTTAGTTCTTAATTTCTACGGTCCAATATCGTGACATATGCAAGGACCATAACATTATTAGGCCTTCAAGTCTCGATAGCTGAAGTATTGCACTAAAGGACTCTCTCTATATCTACATTAATATGACTTGTTGATGGCATGAGGGAAATTAGAAGAAATAAACAACCATAAAACCTTAACCCTAGGTTAGAGAATAAAGGAGACTCAAAGAAATAATCTCAATATTCTATTAATCAAAGTCTGACGGTAAAACCGGGTATACGATGCTTTATATAGCAACTATCCAAAACCCTAATCCCAAATAAATAAAATTATATAAATGTCTTAAAATAAAACAAATAAATAAAAATACCTCCTGAATATAAATGTTTTTGATAAGTCACACTTTTTAAAACTAACGAGCTCATCGAAATCTTTGATTTGAATACTTGTTTGACCCAATTCTGATACCTGACCGAGAAACCAGTATGTCTGCATTCTTCGCTACATCATCATTTCCCGGTTAGGAACAACTCGATCTCAAATTCAAAACGTCAAAAAATTGAAAGAACTACACTATATCATTCTGATTTTATGCCACAGACCATGGCCCAGAGTCCCTTAATTTCTGAGACAGCATCTGAGATAGACTCTTTTCCTTTTTCACTAGAGATGCAATTCTTCGCATGCCTATTTTTTGCAGGAACATCACTTCTCCAAAACTCCCATAGAAATTTTATCTTTACAATCATTGCCAACGAGAATTCCTCCAAATATTTCATCGTGGTAGACAAGAATGTTCCCTACATAATCAATCAATGGCTGACTTATAAGATTTAATCCTTAGAGCTACAATGTGGCGCCGAAAAAATGCAGTTCAGTAACTGATTCTTTCACATGTAAACAATCAGCATGAACTTTGGTACCAAGGTAATCACCAAGTGCTCGTATAGCCTTCTCAATTTGTTGCGCAAGTTCCCTAGTATGAGCTAAGACCAAAGCCTGACACTAGAAAAGACCATGATCAAGTTGTTGCAAGATCGATGTACAAAACATTTTTGTTTTTCCAGTTCCAGATTGCACCTGCTGTATCACATCAAGACCCTTGGAGAAATGAATAGATCATCTTTGTTGTATATCAGATGGTGATATAGAGTGAAACGCAGAGAAGCCTAAAGGGATAAAACCCTAATTTTTTTATTAATAAAAAACAACTCCCTGAACAGTGTATAGAAGATAGGTTTATATAAGGGTTCAAGCGAAACCCTAGAACTAAAAATATAAAAATTACAAAAATAGCCTAAAGTATTAAAATTGCAAAACAAGAGGATAGATGAGCCCGAATGACCAAAAAAGCCCATAGCTCACGAGAAAAGCTCGTGACTTGCGTTCGTGACGCCGTTTCCTTCGAAACAAGGTGTTGTGGGTCAAAATCTGACACCGGAGCTCCAAACTGTCAATTCACCGAACTGTCTGCATCAGATAGCTTCTCAAGTTCTGTCTCATGGGATTCTTTTTCATAACCAAATTTGATTGTAAATTAACCATGTAACTCTTTACCCTTGTCTCTAAGCACTCTGATACCATGGTACTAATTTTACGAGGAATAATCTTGCAAATCTGAATATCATCAATTCCACCTGTAACAAAAAACATTATTGACTTCTAAAGTATTATTATGCTTATCTTTAACAATACGCATTCTCTTTGCTAGCTCAGGAGGTTTAGGTGGTAAAAGGCTTCTAATATCAATATAATTAAAACAAAAATCTTTAACAATATTTTTTTATTTTAATTTTAAATTGCACTGAGGATTTTGAATTATAGGGTCTTTAGCCACCAATTTAATTGTAGACGAAAGATTTCTACGCACTAGTGAAAATTTTGATTTCGACATTTTCTTTTTTTCTTTTGATGAAAATTTTGGTTTTGAATTTTTTATTTTTTATGAGGGTGTCAATTTTTTAGTATCAACACCCTTCTCCTCGACCTCATCATCATACTTATCGGAAACCAGGTTGTCAAATTTAGGCTCATATATAGTTTTAATGTCAAAACTAAGATCACTAGCTGGTGCAGTATGAGCATGAAACTCCTTAACTGGTGGTGATTTTGGATACACTACTCTAGATGGCACAAATATAAACTTGCAACAGTTCTACCATCATAAGTAGAATCCTCCTAATTCTCCATAGACGTCTTAAAACTAGATGGCAAATGTCTATAATAACTACTTAGCACCATGTTGTATATTTATAATTACCAACAAAAAATTAAATTAGACAACATTTAAAAACTGTTACCTCATTGTACACTATCAGTCCTGATAGTAAGCAATGGTTTGGAAGAGCTTCAGTTTTCAATGTTAGTTTCTGAACAACCTAGCCTGAAATCAGATTGTCACAACCGTTTGAATCGATTACAAATTTAAAAAAAAATTCCCCCGATTGTGCAGGTAGACTTGAAGATATTGTTCTCTATTGTACTCCTCAAATCAGTTGGTGCTCGGAACATTATTCTTGTATCTGCGTAGCAGGAATTTTTGTACTTTGATACCAACTGATAGCGTGACGAAAATTATAAGAGAGAAACAACGATAAAACCTTAACCATAAGTTAGAGAATAAAGGAAACTCAGAGAAATAATCTCAAAATTCTATTAATAAAAGTCTGACGGTAAAATATGGTATTATATGCTTTATATATAAACTACCCAAAAACCTAATCACAAATATATATAAATGACTTAGAATAAAATAAATAAAAATTACACATATATAAAAACTAATTTTTGAAGGCTTTATGAGTCAAATTTCGGTATTAAACTTTGTGACAAGTCATAGTTTTGAAATCTGACGGGCTCGTCGAAATATTTAATTTGAGGACATGTTTGTCCCACTTCCGATACCTGAGTAAGAAACCAGTATGTATTCATTTTTCGCTACATCACTTGTATCCACACTATAAATATCCATGAAACTTCAAATCTTATTATATGTGGGTCTATTAAATTATAACTTGATTACATTTAATAATTGGACTTATATAACAACAGGTTTGGATATTATGATCTACATGCGACGAGACATTCCAATTTAAGATATCATTTTAATCACTCACTTGGATCATCACATGTACAGAAGTGTACATATCAAAATATGCACTATATAACTTTTTTTATATAGATTACCCTAAAATTCATCTTATCATTTCAAATGATAGAGAATAATTAACTAAGGAGAACATTCCACGAATTATCGATGCACAATCATCCAACAATAATTGCATTGCCAACAACCACCTGAAATGAATTATGACTTCTCATGGAGTGTAACATAGAATCGGTTCAACCCCATTATTATGTAATTTTTCTTTAATTGGTCCTAATGTACAAACTGATATATGTTATATTTAACGAATAAGAAAAAAATTGACCATCGTGTTATTAAAATTAATGTATGCATACAATGTGAAACAAGCGTACAATCTGAAAATTGAACTAAAATATAAAAACTAACCTATAATTGAGACAAGATTCCCACTAATTCTAAATAAACTCTAAGCTAAGGATTCCCTCATGAAAGAACTCAGACTTCAATACCTTAGTAGGAGAAGTTGAAAAGTGATAAATGTATTATGATATTTTCTTGTGGAGTTTCTTCTAATTTGCTCTTATTATCTATAAGAAACTGAATGTCTTTTTAATATCTGAATGTTATTTAGTACATTATTTTGTTCTCATAAAAATATATAGATTCAAATTACACAAATATGTCCAATATCCATTTAATCAATAAAGTAAAGACTGTTAGGGTGGCGACCAAAGTCCCACATCCCACATCGGTTAAACATGGGAAAGATCATTGGTATATAAGTGAGAACATATCTCAACTAGTATGAGGTCTTTTGGTAGTGGACCAAATGCAAAGCCGTGAGGGCCTTTGGGTGCCAAAGAGGACAATATCATACTAGTGTTGAGATCGGTTGTGTTCTTACTTATATACAGAGGCGGAATATGCGGACCGGACCTCCATATTCCTAACACGTGGTATCAGAGCGTCAGGCCCAGACGGAACGCGATGGTGGTGAAATTCTCGGAGGTCGAACATGATGAACCAGTAGCATCAAGGTGATCTGCTCTAGAGATCCTAGTTCGGAGTGCCTGTGGCTCATCAAGCAGTGTGGCTTGATTGGAGTGGCGCTAAGGAACAAGACAGTGTGGTCTAAGAGGAGGTGAGCAGTAACATCCGTAGTGCCTCTATGGTCAGGTAGTCTCCAACCTGATTAGAGTGGGCGGATGAAAGTAAATTGAGAGGAGGCTAAGTGGTACTTTGTTCGAGAGGAGGATTTGTTGGGGTGGCGACCAAAGTCCCACATCCCACATCGGTTAAACATGGGAAAGATCATTGGTATATAAGTGAGAACATATCTCAACTAGTATGAGGCCTTTTGGTAGTGGACCAAATGCAAAGCCGTGAGGGCCTTCGGGTGCCAAAGCGGACAATTTCATACTAGTGTTGAGATCGGTTGTGTTCTTACTTATATACAGAGGCGGAATATGCAGACCGGACCCCATATTCACAACACCCATATTCCTAACAAAGACACTAAATAATCTCTTTTATTTCTTGCCTTATTTTATGTAATCTTGCGATACTTTATTTATACTTAAATACATGAGGATAATGTCTTATTGTACAATGGTCTTTCCTGATACTACTTCAACATATACCTAGAATTATTTTCATAAATATTATGCCATATCCTAACATAATAAACATACATAAAATTTTAAGTGTCAACTTATATGAATATGACGTGTCTCGTGAATTTTCAAATCATTCTTGAAACGTTCCAAATAAGACAAATTTTATCATCATATCTTAATAGCATCTATAGACTTATTATTTCCATAGCATAACATTATGACATGATCTTATTTTAACCTGTTTAATATTAGGTTTGAATGTGTAAGGAACTTCATCCATAAATTTATAATTGAATTGATTCGATAGAAATTGCATGGTGATATAAAATATATGTCATTGACGTACAATTTTAAATTTGAATCAACTCTCCCTGAATTTTTGAAGTCCGTAATATTCTACTAAGTTTATCTATAAACCAAACAAATTTGTAACTTTAAGAAATCATGACATCATTAATGAGATGCTAATTTAATAACATAAATAAAATTGACTTATTAAACATTTAAATATTAAAAAAATGTTAATCTTATTTTGGATAGTTTAACTTTTGCAATTATCATTATAAATGAAAAGATTATTAGGTTGAACTACATATAAAGTATTTTCAACGTTAGTATATGAGGAAAACGTGATTTTAATATTCATTTAATAAAATAAAACACTAATATGTGGATTTTGTGTTACGGTTATCTTGAAATAATATATTGCTTGTTTGAAATGAAGGTCTCAAAGGTCAATCTATTTATATTAAGTGAAGCTCTCTGATATAACACCTTTTATATATATTATATGTTATCTTTCGACTTAAGCATGGTTCAGACATGGGCTCGCAACCTACTAGTACATTTTATTTAAACCCAATACCGTTAAGAGTTCGAATTCTATGTAATGTTACAAAAGCTCAATCCTTTTCCTTCACATCAAACTAATTATAATGTGCTTCCAAAAATATGTATAGTGTCACATAAGCTAAAACTGAATTCTTATGTTGAATTACAAAGAATCTTAATGTTCTATTAGAATTCTCTGCAACGTCACATAAGCCAAAACTGATTATTATGTTGAATCATAAAGAATCTTAATATATTATTAGATACCTTTATATAAATAAATTTCATAAATAATATTGTGTGTGTATATGTGTGTGTGTGTGTGTTTGTTTAACTTTAGTTTGCACACTTAGTTGAAGATATTGAGTTTATCCTTCATGAAAAATTGTAACTTTTTATTCTTGAATGAGAATTTCATGATTTCTATAGGGAATCAAGAAGATAATAGGTAATGAATGATCAAATACATATAATTTGAATCAAAACAAATAATTTATAAATCTTCAACTAAAACTAAGATTGTTGTTTAGTGATTATTTCCCCAAACTAAAAATCCTCAAATCTCAAATCAAGATTTTCTGAGATATAAATGTTGTTATGGAACTCAATTTTAATTTTTTTTTTATAGATTTTACTGAAATATTAAAATGAAACTGTTATAAATATATTGAATTAAGAAGGTAATATTTGCAGTTTGTAACTAAACAACATGAATCATTATATTGTTTTCTGAATCGTCATACTACCCTTAATGGCCATCACTAGGGTCAGATGTGACATACTAATCTTTTATGGGAGTGGTACCTTACTTCAAGCTTAAAATATTTGAATTTGTTAATAAACTCCATAAGCCCAAAATATATATATGAATAAAATGTGTTAGCTTAGTTATGTATACACAGGAACATCTTCCAAATAAGTTTTTAATTTTGTTTTAAAGACTTCAATTGGTCTTTATGCATCTTATTTCATGTACTTGATATGTTTTCCTTAATATTTCCAACACATATATGAACAATCAAGATAGTAAAAAAGATCTATAAGTATTTGTCAATTAGCTCGTCCACCTTCTTTTGAGAGATATAAACTAAATGATTGTGGTAAATGTGTACTTATTGGTCTTAGAATTCCAACCTATTTCAATGTATGATACGTAAATACGAATATCATCATGCAAAATTTAATGTAATCCTCAACGGAGACGGTACGCACCAACACACTAAACAATTAGTTTATTTTGCAATTTTGTATGCATGAATCGCCATTATTTATAAATATATTTGCAATCATTTAATTTTGAAATTTAATGCAATTTATAAGTAAAGATAAAATATGATGGTTGGATTTGTATCAATCCATCAAAAATCTCTATGAATTAAATATAAATTGAAATATAAAGTAGACTAAAAGACGTGGAATAAACTTTTTTGGTTGAGCCAAGTCTCCTAAGCCCCTTCCTAATGTAAAAACTGAATTAATTTTCTCATTTATGGCTCAACTTTTACATTGATAACAAATAAAGAATCTGATCATAATTGGATGTGATGGTAAGAGATGAAGTATGAAGTTAATAACGACTCCTTTATCAAAGGTCACTTGAAATAAACTTTATATGTGACCTTGTAATAGACTTATAACTTAATTTCTTATTACTTCCACCATTAATTTTATCTGTAATAAACTCTTAACCTCCACCATTTACATATTCAACTAAGTGGAAAAAAATCTAAAAAACTAAAACACTAAAAATGTAGAGTCTTAATTATCCTTTAGAATCATGAATTTATTAATGATCCATGAATTATCATAATTTTATATGGTTGAATTTTAACCTCTTTAATTTTGTACTTCAATAACCAAATTTTGAGTAAAATGAAGAGTAATCAACTACCATAGTCTAATAGGTATCATGGTATTCATATTGAACAAACATATCACGATTCCATTCTACTAAAGTAATTGTATGATTTCTAACTTATTCACCTAAAATGTATAACTATAACCTAATTTTACTACACGTATTTAACTTAATTACCACATATTTGACATAAAAAACTGACTTTTCTGATTTTTAATTTCTAATATGTAGTTATATTAACTGACTAGTTGTAATCCTAACCGGAGACGGTAGGCGCCATGGTGTTATACACTAATTTTGGAGATCATTACTTTAAGGATGTTAGTATTGGTTCACAACCATACCTGAAAAATAATCAAGCCTTCAATAGGGTCCGTAGTGGATTTTTTAATGGCATACTTAATCGAAACTATTCAACATTCAAAATTAGTTGTGTTTGATTATGGTGTGAATGAATAAATCAAATATATCATATTACGGGTGCTCGCAATTGGGACAAGTATGAGGTAGTCTTTCATAGGAGTCGGCCTTACAATCACAACATCTGGTTCTTAGCTACGAGCACCTAAAAACCATTTCTAGTAAGACTCACATAAATAGATGCACCACGGGTGGCTGAACAGACCCGCATTTACAGTTCCAGAGAATGAAAATATTAAATGATCATTTTGTGAATTATGCAGAGGAAACATATAAAGTGCATATCTAACTGAACAAACCTTTTGCATTTTATTTTATTACGATATTAACAACTGAAATAATATCTACGATGTAAAATTTCTCATCAAAAGTTTAGATATTTGAAGGAAGATGAATGTATATCACAACTTCAAACCTAAAAACCAAAAAATACCTCGGCATGCATGACATCATTCCATACATTCATACTCCAAGTCCTTAATGAAAATGATTACACACTTCCCATTCTGAAAGCTATACATTTTCAGCACTATACATCCTTAAACACCTAACACTTCAAAGATACATCCAAACACGTCATCATCTACATACTAGTTCAAACAAAAGTAACATACTAATAAACACGTATGAAAAATTAAATTACGCAAAAAAATAATTGAATTGGTTTGCTGCAACTATGAAGGAAGGTTTGGGGTAAAAACACATTTACAAGCAAAGAAAAAACTGAAGGTTAGCCAATGGACATGTGCTAATTTTCGCGGGGAGAAATAGGGGATGCCGCGACGAAACTACTTTTCTTGTTGTATTATCATGCAAACAAAATTGGCCATCCTGACAATTTGGCTGCTGAAGGTGCTTATCGCGATAACGAACCAGTTTACAGCAGTAACGAAGTAGTTTGCAGCGACAACTACCTAAACCTAAAATTCATAATATTTTTTGTTATGAATTAAGTTTTTTTTTTTAATTTTGGACCTGAATATTTAGTCATGCATATAAATTAACTAATTTTATGCTCTCAAATGTACTAATTAAGTCCTAAATATGCTCTCTGAATTATTTAAGCCTTAAACATTCTTAAAGGGTCTCAACATCAAATAAATTCAGGGTTTTTCTTTCAATTATAGTCGATTGATAAAATTTATGTGAGAGAAATAATAGATAATTTATCTAGATTTCAAATTGTTAAATATTAGCCATAATATTGATTGTTGTAGCTGTAAGGTCTAAAACACTAGAATCATATCTCTTATTATTTGGAGATCTAGAGATAAAAGTAGAAGATGAGAAAACTTATCAAAATTTATTCTTCTGCAACAGAAGTCTTGGATACTGAGGTGGTTACATATAATCTCACAAAATGTAAGTCGTTATATATATTTTTTATATATTTAAATTAAAAAGACAATAATTTTGAAGGGATAGAAGCAAGGGAGAATTTTATATTTGATACGAGAGAGAGAGAGAGTAGTAATCTTGTGTCATGAACTTTGGGGTTTAAACTTCTATTTGTATGTAGAGTTTAAAATACTCTAAATTAAATAAAAGTTCATGCTTATTAATCAATGATTTATTAAGAACCTATTAACACTCTTCTCTTATAACAATCTATTAATTTAGTTCTACATAAAACCATAACCCTTATTGGAGCCTCAATGTCCAATAGATAAATGTCATACTTAGAAACCCTCTTGTAGATCTGAATTGGTCTCACTAATATCCACACTATAAGTATCCATGATATATAATTTCTTACTATGTATGAATCGAATAAACTTTAGGTGACCTACATTTAATAATTAGATTTGTATAATAACAATACTATGAATCTACCTACAATAATACATTCTAATTGAAATTATTTTCGTTTACTGATTCGAATTTTAATTTTGATTTAGACGATAAAAGAATCAAAATAATTTTTTTAAATTTTATATTCAAAATATAACCTTAAATCTCTTTATCACTTTTTGGTGGCCTATTTGTTTTTTAAAATATCATTATCATCTATAAAATGTTATTAATTATATATGACCATTAATAAAACTAACAATGTATAAAAAAACAAATATGACAAAAAAAATATCCAATATTAATACATCGTGTTTGACTATTATAAATTATTAATTTAATCTATTCAAGTAATTTTTTTCTAGTGCTAAATCGTCAAGATTTTAAACTGAAATTATTCAATAAAGCCAACAAGAGAAGACAACTTATCGATTATATTTTTTATAAGTTGTTTTGAATACTTTGGTTTGAAGTTAGGGTTGTAGGTGAAAGTTCTCAAAACTCATATTTAGATAACATGAGCTATGAGGTATGAAATTGAATATATCTAGTAAAACACACAATTATTGCTAAGACCTAAACCTATATGATACCTTGTAATTTATAAGTCGTTGTTTATTTGTAAGTCATAAACTTTTGTACATTTTTTTATAAAAATGAGAACAAAAATATCTAGCTGAACTAGGTCTTCTTTATCATACGCCAACATAGTCGATTTTATTTTGTTGGTCCTCTACGATATCAAGGTTTTTTTCTGTTTATTTCCTCTATTCCAACAGCGATAATACCACATATTACTAATCTATGTTGAACTTTCTTTTGAGGTTTTATAATAGTGTTGGTGTTAAGGATGCATGTTTAGCAGAGGACGAAATTAAAATTGAAAGAGATTTGGAATCGTGAGTTTTTTATATCATTCAAAATTGTTATGGAATATTGCTACCAATATATATTATTTGTGATTTAATGGAGCAACCAAGTGTATATAAGAGGTACATTGGTTGTGGGTTGGGTGGTACATAAACACGATTTAAAGATATTCAGTAAAGACAATATTTTACGTCATTACTCTAATAACCAATCAACCCGTGCAAAACTATAAGCATGGCACTCAAACAATTTTGGACCAAATGTGAAAGTTAATATGAAGTTTGTATATTACACCAAAAGATAGTTTTTTTATTACTTTTTATAAAAGAAGAATTAAAAAGATAGACAATATTATATATGTTGAGATTGATCAAATGTGTTTCATGTGCAGCGATAATTTTGACACGTTACATTATCAATTTTTTTAGTTAATTGTTTAGTAATGAAATTTTAATTGAGATTCGTGGTTGAATGATTATAAAAAGACTGAAAAATATTTTGTGCAACATTATCGAAAGGCTAAAGAAGAATGTTTGACGAATTTCATAGAAAAACATAATAAAAGGTCGCATTTACATGCAAAGTTTATCATATATGGTTTTCCGACTATCGACTGATTTTCAGAAAAATTGTTAATTAACCGAAAGTTATTATCCAAACAATAAAAATGAATATTTATACGATTGTTTTGGTATATAAACGATAGTTATCGTTTGTAACCACATCGGTAACTATATAATTATAATATTTTAATGTCAAATTCCCAATTCATTATAATATCATTTGGTATAGGTTCAAATCACTTAATAATCCATCGACTATCATGTTTTCTTTTATTTAGTCTCTTAATTTCAAAATTATTGTTATGAGTCCCAAGACTTGACAAAATCTATAAATATAGTCTCCGAAACCAGAAAAAGACCACTTATCATGGATTAAATTTATACATTTTAAAAATCTAGAGACTAAATTTATAGATTCTTCCAAGTCCAGTGATCTGGAGCGATGAATTTGAAGTCGAATGACTAGATAAAAAAATGGATAGTCGAGGGACTATGTAGTTATTTAAACCATTTATTATAACTCTTAGTTGTATAAAAAAATTATAATTAAAATGGAAATGAAAAAAAAATTCTTAACCAACCAAACTGCTATAATACTCAAATATAAAAAACCTGAAAATAAAATTTCAAAAAGTTTAATTGTCTACACACATGAAAAACAAACTTGACATTAAAATTTCAAAAAACATAATTGTGAACTTACACGAAAAACAAATAATACAGCAATATAAAAAAAAGAAATATAGAAATAGAAAACTATCATTATCTGGGGTCTAAAAGATAGACACGAGTGAATGGTTTTAAACCATATCAATTTAAAAGTAGACCCCTAAATATTACTATAGTTAAAGATAAAAAGAGAAAAGAGAGAAGAAGAAGAAAAAACTGTTAATACGTGGCTAGGATTTCTGTTTATTTAGAAAGAATACAAATTACATACAGTATAAAGTTTTTATTTATTAATAAAACATATGAGCTAATGGATATGAGCCTTATATCTCTAAAACCATCTCTTAAACTCACAATGAAATAGTAATAAACATTGAGAATTTGTCACACACAAAATGAAACCACGTCGTTGACTGAGCCTTCGTGAAAATATGAGCAACTTGCAAAGCTGATGGAATATATGGAAGCGAGATGGTGTCAATCTGAAGATGATACCGAGTTTAGTAACAATCTATTTCAATATGTTTCGTCCTCTTATGAAAAATAGATTTTTTTGCTATTTGGATGACCCTTTTGTTATCACAGTGTAAGGAGGTGGGTTTAGTAATTTAACCCCCATATATGCACGCAACCATCGTAACCAAACAATCTCACATGTGGTCACGGACATAACATGGTACTCAACTTTAGTAGATGATCTAGAGACACCATTTTATATCTTTCTTTTCCATAAGATTAATAAATTTCCAAGGAAAATATGGAAACCATTAGTAGACTTTTGGTCATTAGGATCAGTATTACAATCAACATTACTATACGCGCATAGTTCAAGTGAAGAGGTTAGAGGAAACAAAATACTCTGAAACTGAGTGCCACCATGATAACTTAATATTCGAAGAACAGCTCCCCAATGAATGGATGTAGGAGCATGAGTAAACTGACTAACTACATGCACAGCATAAGATATATTTGGCTTAGTAACTTTAATATAGACCAAGATCCCTACAAGAGGGACACCAGCAGTCGGAACATATCGAGCATTGGTTTCAAGAGGGGTATCTACCATCCTGTTATCAGAAATTCATGCTTGCTCGAATAAATCAGATAGATATTTTGTCTCATTATGGATATAATCTTTTTTAGATTGAACCACCTTAATACCTAAAAATACCATAATAGTCTCAAGTTCTTCATTACAAAGCGTTGAGCCAAATCACGTTTTAGTTCCTTAATACCATCAATATCATCACCTGTAATAATCATATCGTCCATATATATGGATAAAATAATTCTTCCGGCACTCGAACATCTGATAAACAAGGCCGAATCATAATTACTAGTAAGAAAAGAAAGTGAAGTAATAACCGTAAAATATTTATCAATCCAACCACGAGAAGCTTGTTTGAGATCATATAAAGCTTTCCTAATTTGGCGGACTTTACTTGGTTGGTGATCAACACATTAATGAGGATTTATGTAAACCTCCTCATGAAGATCACCATTCAAAAATGCATTTTTGGCATCTAGTTGGAAGATCTTTCATTGGCAAAGTGACATTTTGAGATGGACCCCAGACATCAGAATGAATAATATCAAAAGGAGAAATAGAAGAAGTGACACTTTGATTAAACGATAAAGCAAAACAAAATTGCCAGTTTACAACCACTATAATTTGAGATATTACAAGTGTTTAATTAAACTAAAGCACCTATAGAGACTAAAAACATCAAACCTGACACAGATACATGTCCGAGATGAGAATGCCAAAGATAAAACTTACTCAAACAAAATAAAAACAAATCAACACCAGATGAACAATATCAGTCATGTATGTTTTTCTATTATCAACATCATAAACATCCACATTAGTTACTTCGAGTTTTTCTAAAACATAGAGTTCCCCTATTTTACGACCTCACCCAAACACTCTCTGAGTATGTTGATTTTGTATAGCACAAATAGAATCAGAAAACAAGACACGATAACCAGATTTTACATAATTGGCTAACCAGAACAAGATTTAAATCAAGGGTGGGAACATAGTAAACATCAGATAGTGATATATGATGGGTAAAAATAGAACCAATGCCCTCAACTGACATTTTTGTAGCACTAGTATACAAAACAAATATGGGTATAATGTGAGACAACAAAAAAAAGTTGTACATGTGAGGTGACATATGATGATACGCACCAGAATCCAAAATCTACAATGATGAACAATACTATATATAGAAGACGATGACACGCCCGAATGATATGTGGATGTAGACATGACAAAGTTCTTCTAATTTAATTTGGTACTTGTAGATTGTAGAAAGTTATCTTTTCCTATCATATTTTCAATATGATCCACAATCTCTAATCGAACAAAATCAAACAATCGAAAGATACTAAGTCTAAATCGAAATTTCAATCAAATCCAAATCGAAATTTCAATCAAATTCAAAATCGGAAACCAATCGAGTCAAAGTAAAATCAAATCCAAATATCAATTTATGTGTAAAATAAAACCTCTTTTACCAATAAAAGATATTATAATGTTCCAGCATCTATTTCTCATAAATCTTAGCTCCAAATAACAATCCAGCCGATCAGTTTAAAGAAATAGATGTTCCGAACATGTTATGTGAAGTTCAGCAAAACTTGACATTGTTTGCCTATCGATCAGACCTTTTGACTGTGCTTACATACATATCTGATAAATGAAAACTATATATCTTATAATGATTTTTTGGCCCGATTATTGTACAAAATATTATTTTTATCGAATACGGAAAAAACTAGAAAAAACAACTCCGTACAACTCTTAACGTAAAATCGAAGTCCAAATTTCAAAGCAAAAGTAGATACAGAATAAAATCAAACATATCAAGTCGAAGCACAATAGTAATAGATCTGAGACAAAACAACTCCAAACAACTCTTAATATTAGTCTATATATGGGCTAGTGTTTACTTTCTGCCACACTATATATACACTATAATTGTGATATGCCTAGATAAGTTATTTTATTTACGTATTGAAAGGGTGAAGATGTGAGAGACACATTCACTCAACATTTCAAATGTTTTCTTTGTGCTTCTGGATCATTCACTGAATGATACTTTCCTACTCAACATCTTCATATCCTACTGGCATTTATTCCACACATATAACACATTCAATATTCTCTCAACGTTGTATTGGAACCATAGCCTTTAAAAGTTTTCCCTTGTGCCGACGTGTTTCTGGCATTGTCTTTATCAGCCGAAGTTTATCTGGCATTTGTTCTCTCAAGATCGATGTATTTTTGGTCTTTTTCCTTTTGCGCCGACGTGTTTCCAGTGTAGCCTTCATCAGCCGATGTGTTTCCGGTCTTTGTTCTCTCGAGACCAACGTATTTCCAGTTTTTTTACCATTGCAGCGGCGTGTTTCTCACATAGTCTTCATCATCCAACGTTTATCCAACCTTTGTTCTCTCGAGATCGATGTATTTCTGGTCTTTTTTCTCTTGTACCGACGTATTACCGGTGTAGTATTGTTTGTATTCTCATCACCGACGTTTTTCTGCTAGTTTTTCAAAGGCCCCTGATGGAATTCGCATTTTAGTCTACTCTTCGAGGTACTTCTTTGTTTTACCCATATTATTCTCAGTTTTTTTGTACTTATGGTCACAAAATTGGTCATAAGGAATCCAATTACTACGCCAAACATGGGTATCCTGCAAGCTGGGTGAAATGTCTGGGCACTACACCACCTTACGACCTTGGAGAGAAAGGTCTGCATGGAACGCCAAGCGGCGATGGCGCTCCAAGTTTGTGCAGCATGATGGCAGGGACACCACTATGGGTCCATCGGCTGCGGTTATTATCGAGTTACCTCCTGACGAGGCTTCTCGTCTTTCTGGTTAGTTGCAGCAGTTGCTTTCTCTTTTTTCAGCAGATAAATTTTCCCAAACTGATGAGTTTCTAAGTAGTGAGTTGTTCAATACCCCTTGGATTATTGATACTCGGGCTTCTAATCACATAACAGGTGACATCTTTATTGCAAATTGTTAATGTTATGCCAGCCTTTGTCGTATCTCTGCCTGATGGTTCTTAAGTTATTGCTACACGTTGTGGTAATGTGCGCTTGTCTTGTCAGTTGTCGTTGCAGAATATATTTTGGGTTCCCAAGCTTACATATAATATGTTATCAGTATCCCGCTTGATTGATGATCTCGATTGTGTTGTTTGTTGTGTTAAGTTTGGTTGTGTTATTCAGTACCGACGACCAGGGACTGCGATTTTGACTAGGTGAGCGGAGAGGTGATATGTACTACTTCAGCAGTGATGGGAAAATCAAAGTTTGTAGTGCTGAAGTGGTTAATAGTGATGTTGAGTTGTGGCACTGTAGGTTGGGACATCCTTCAGCTAAGATAGTTTAGTCTTTACCTTTTTTTCTAGCACTGGTGATAGGGGTGTAGCTCACCCATGTGATGTTTGTTTTCCCGTTAAACAGACTCGCGAGTGTTTTTCTGTCGGTGTAGCTAAAGTGATTGCTTGCTTTGAATTAATTCATTGTGATTTATTGGGTCCTTATCATACTTTGTCCTCATGTGGTGCATAATATTTTTTCACTATTGTTGATGATTACTACCGTGTTGTATGGATTTATTTGTTGGCTGAGAAAACAAAAGTAACTTCCATATTTTTTATATTTTCTCGCAATGGCTAAGAAACAATTTAATGAAATTGTTAAAACAGTGCGCAGTGACAATGGCACTGAATTCTTCCATGTACGCCGTGTTTTTTATGAGTTAATTATTATTTTTCAATATTCATGTGTGGATAATCCTCAGCAGAATGGTAGGGTCGAATGGAAATATAGACATATTTTGAATGTTACCCGTACCCTAAGGCTCTTGGATAACTTACCTGTTAAATTTTGAGGGGAGTGTATTTTGACGGTTGGGTATTTGATTAATAGAACTCCTTCTTAATTTTTGGGTTTCAATACTCCATTTGAGATTTGTTTTGGTGTGCCTCTTGTTTTATCTGAGCTTTATGTGATTGGGTCTCTGTATTATGTGCATGATCACAGTTCTAAGAGTGATAAGTTTTCGATTCGTAGTCGTCAATGTGTTTTTGTGGGCTACCCGTATGGCAAAAAATGGTGGAAAGTATATGATTTGGAGAGTCAAGATTTTTTTGTATCCCGTGATGTGAAAGTTTTTGAACATATATTTCAATTTGCATATGTTATTATGCTCTCTGAGTTGGTTTCTCCTGATATTGTGGTCACTGTACTTCCTACTACTGCTCTAGAGGTTTTGGAGGAAGTTGAGAAAGTCTCGCCGATTGAAGAGGGGGATTGCAGTATGGCGACGTCCTTGTGGTAGCGCCACTTGCCGAGGTTGCTGAGGTTCGTGATGCGCAATCTCCGCTTCCGATTGGTGGCAGCGGTGTATGAGATCCCCTAGTAGTTTCGGAGGTTGTTTCAGATAGTCCAAGCATTTCTTCAAATCTTAGACGGGGCAAGCGTAGTAAAATTCCTTCTACTCGTTTAAAGGATTTTTTGATGACTACAGTAGTACATTCGGTGGTATCTACTTCTCCTGCTCCCGGTTTTAGTCCATCTCCTGATCGCGGTATGCCTTATCCTCTCACTCATTATATAGACAGTTCTCGTTTCTTGTTTCTTGTCGGTACACCACTCTTTTCTTGCATCTATTACCTCTAGGGATGAGCCTAATTCATTCTGAGAGGATATGCGAAACCTTGGTTGGAGAGAAGAAATTCAACATGAAATTCATACACTAGAGGATAATCATACTTGGACCTTGGAAACTCCATGGAATAAAGCTTTGGGGAGTCAAATTGCATAACATAATGATGGGAGAGTAGAGCGCCTCAAATCTTGTTTGGTCGTGTTTGGTAATCACCAAGTAGAAGGGGTTGATTATACAGAGACATTTGCCCACGTTGCCGACTGTATGTCTTTTTTTTGCGGTTGCAGCCGCTCAGAATTAGGAGTTACATCAGATGGTGTTACATAATGCCTTTTTGCATGGTGATCTGGATTAGGAGGTATACATAAAATTTCTCCAGGTTTTGAAAGAGGGCGCGAAGGACAGGTTCGTCGCCTTCGTAAATTGTTGTATGGCCTGAAGCAGGCACCTCAGTGTTGGTTTGCTAAGTTAGTGGCTGCAATGAAGAGATACGGTTTTGTTCAATCCTATTCATATTATTATTTTTTCTCTTATTCCACGAGTGATTGTTGTATGCATTTTTTGGTGTATGTTGATGATTTTATTCTATCTAAGAATGACCCTGGTATATTGGTGGAGTTTAAAAAAATACTTGAACACTTGCTTTCATATAAAAAACTTAGATCATCTCAAATATTTTTTTGGAAGTGAAGTAACACGAAATTCCGCAGATATCTTCCTCTGCTGATGTAAATATACTTTGGACATTATTTTAGTGACGGATTTATTTGTCTATGACATATTTCCCTATTTTTAGATCAATATATACAACAAATGTTAGAAGGCGAACAAATATGGGCAACCGTGGGAGCTATAAAATAATGAATCATCTTAAGAAAAATTAGAGGCCGACCTAATGCTAACACAGTTTAAATTTACAATATTAACTAAATTTAGTTGATATGTCTTTAATACAATCTTATAATTCAACTCTTGAATCCGTTTAGGGACGATTCCTAATCTTGGTTCTGCTTTCGGAAGTCGCAATTGGCCATGGATTTGCTGTAATGTGCTTTATACTCTTTATTTTGTCTTTTAAAAGTAGGTATCTTAATTTTTGAGTTTCCAAGGTTTGATAAGCATGGTTTCCTCTGCATCATCAATCAAATGGCTGGGTGATGATCTACAAGAACTGTGTTGATAAGAGAATTGTAATGTGTATGGAACAGAAACAGTACACAACTTGAGTTGAGCGGGTAGGATCAAGAACTGTGTTGATACCCAATCCCCATCCTATAATTACAATAATAGTGTATATATATATAGTGTGGTAGAAAGTAAACCCTAGAAACCCAAGCCCATATACACGCTAATATTAAATAACCCATATACATTTTAACACTGCCCATATATTATTGATTCTAACGTTGACACTCTAACACCCTCCCTCAAGTTGGAGAATGAAGATTATGAATGCCCAACTTGCCAAGAAAAAACTCAAACTGCTGCTTGCCTAGTGCTTTGGTAAAAATATCTACAAGTTGGAACTTAGTGGGCACATGAGATGTGCAAATAACCCCATCAAGTATCGCATCTCGTAGAAAGTGACAATCTACTTCAATATGCTTTGAACGCTCATGGAACACAGGATTGTGGGCAAGATGTAAAGCCGACTGACTATCACAGAAAACTTGCATAGCCCCTGAGTGTGAGACCCCAAAATCTTTGAGCAAGCCGTGCAACCATTTAACCTCAAAGGTCAATCCTGCCATAGACCGGTACTCTGCTTCAGCGGAAGACAATGCAACAACACCTTGTTTCTTAGTCTTCCATGAAATAGGAGAATCACTCAAGAACACCATCCAACCACTCACACTACGCCGAGTCTTAGGACAGCCAGCCCAATCAGAGTCACACCATCCTGTCAGAGTGAGATTACAACTACTTGGCAGAAGAATTCCCTGACCCGGACTTCCTTTTAGATAACGAACAACTCGCAATGCAGCCTGCCAGTGATCCTCCTGTGGTTTCTGAAGAAACTGAGATAAAATATGTACCGAAAAACAGATATTTGGACGTGTAAATGCCAGATAAATCAGTCTTCCCACCAAACTGCGGTACACAGACCCGTCAATTAGTACCGCCGACTCGCTTTTGCCGAGCTGCTGATTTTGCTCCATGGGAAACTGTGCAGGCTTGCTGCCAAGTAAACCTGTCTCAGAAATAATATCCAGAGTATATTTACGTTGGCAGAGAAAGATACCTGTGGGACTCCGTGCTAAATCAACTCCAAGAAAATATTTGAGACAACCTAAGTCCTTCATACGAAAGCAAGTGCTCAAGTATTTCTTAAACTCCACCAATGCACCAGGGTCATTCCCGGATAGAATGAAATCATCAACGTACACCAAAACATGCATACGACAACCACTCGTGGAATAAGAGAATAAAGAATAATCTGAATAGGACTGAACAAACCCATACCTCTTTAGTGCAGCCACTAACTTGGCAAACCAACACCGAGGTGCCTGCTTCAGCCCATACAACGATTTGCGAAGGCGACAGACCTGTCCTGCATGCCCTCTATCAAAGCGTGGAGGAATTTTCATGTAAACCTCCTCATCTAGATCACAATGCAGAAAAGCATTGTGTACATCCATCTGATGTAGTTCCCAATTCTGAGCTGCTGCAACCGCTAAGAAAAGACGTACAGTAACCATCTTGGCAACCGGGGCAAAAGTCTCTGTATAATCAACCCCTTCTACTTGATGATTACCAAACACGACCAAACGAGCTTTGAGGCGCTCTACTCTCCCATCCGCATGATATTTAATTTTATAAATCCACTGACTCCCCAAAGCTTTCTTTCCTTGAGGTAGATGTGCCAAGGTCCAAGTATGATTATCCTCTAGTGCCTGAATATCCTGTTGCATTGCCTCTCTCCAACCAGGATGTCGCATAGCCTCTCCGAATGACTTAGGTTCATCCCCATAGGTAATAGCCGCAAGAAAAGAGCGGTGTGCCAAAGAAAAACGAGAACTATCTATATAATGAGTGAGAGGATAAGGCATACCGTGATCAGGAGATGGACTAGGTGCTGAATGTACTACTGTAGTCATCACAAAATCCGCCAAACGAGTAGAAGGAATTTTACTACGCTCTCCCCGTCCAAGGTCTGAAGAAATACCCAAAGTATCTAAATAACATCAGAAACTATTGGTGAATCTGAGACACCGTTGTCACCAACCTGAGACGGAGGTTGCACATCACCAACCTCGGCAACCTCCGCGAGTGGTGCTACCAAAGGGACGCCGCTATCCGGTGACACTTCATCGTCAATCGTCGAGGTCTTCTCAACCTTCTCCCAAAACTCAGAAGCAGTAGGAGGAGGTGCACCGACTTCAGTCTCATGACAACCCAACTCAGAGAACACAGGAGTAGATGCAAATGGAAATATATGTTCAAAACATTTCACATCTCAGGAAACAAAATAATCTTGACTCTCCAAATCATATACTTTCCAGCCTTTCTTTCCATATGGGTAGCCCACAAAAATACATCGACGACTACGACTCGAAAACTTATCACCCTTAGACCTCTGATCATGCACATAACATAGAGACCCAAACACATGAAGCTCAGAGAAGACGGGAGACACACCAAAAAGTATCTCAAATGGAGTCTTAGAACACAAAAATTGAGAAGGAGTTCTATTAATCAAATACCCGGCAGTCAAAATACACTCCCCCCAAAATTTAACAGGTAAGTTACCCTGAAAACTGAGAGCACGGGCAACATTCAAAATATGTCTATGTTTCCGTTCGACCCTACCATTCTGCTAAGGAGTACCCACGCATGAAGATTGAAAAATAATACCCAACTCATCAAAAGTACGACGTACAGAGAAAAATTCAGTTCCATTGTCACTGCATACTGTCTTAACAACTCCATTAAATTGTTTCTTAGCCATTGCAAGAAAATGTAAAAACATAGAAGTTACTTCTGATTTCTCAGCCAACAAATAAATCCATACAGCACGGGAGTAATCATCAACAATAGTGAGAAAATATCGCGCACCACAAGAAGACAAAGTATGATAAGGACCTCACAAATCACAATGAATTAATTCAAAACAAGCACGAGTCTGTTTAGCTCGAAAACAAATATCACACGGGTGAGCTACACTCATATCACGAATACTAGAAACAAAAGGTAAAGATTGAACTATCTTAGTTGAGGGATGTCCCAACCTAAGATGCCACAACTCAGCATCACTATCAACCACTGCAGCACTATAAACTTTGTTCTTCACAACACTGCTGAAATAGTACATTCCACCTCTTCGCTCTCATAGTCCAATCACCGTCCCTGATTGTCAATCCTTAATAAGACAACCAAACTTCACACAGTAAACAATACAGTCTAGATCATCAGTCAAGTAGGATACTGAAAACAGATTACATGTAAGCTTGGGAACCAAAAATACATTCTGCAAAGACAACTGACAAGACAAACGCGCATTACCACAATGTGTAGCAGTAACTTGAGAACCATCAGGCAGAGATACTACACAGGCTGGCATAACAGTAACATTGTGCAATAAAGAGATGTCACCTGTCATGTGATTAGAAGCCCCAGTATCAATAATCCAAGGGATAGTGAACAACTCACCACTTAGAAGCTCATCAGTCTAGGAAACTTTGTCTGTTGAAAAAAGGGAAAGGAACTACTGCAACTGACCAGAAATACGAGAAGCCTCACCAACAGGCAACTTTGCAATAGTTGCAGTCGATGGACCCACGGTGGATGTCTGTGTTGTTGCGTTGCGTGGCCTTGGAGCAACACCACTGCGTGGCGGTCTGCGCGGACCCCCTTCTCCACGACCGTAAGCTAGTGTAGTACCCGGACGTAAGGCGGTGGTCTGCTTTCCAGGATACCCATGTTTGGTGTAGCAATTGGATTCTTCATGACCATTTTTGTGACAATAGGTACAAAAACGTTGAGAATAACGTGGGGCAGACAAAGAAGTACCTTGAGGAGTAGACTGAACTGCAAATGCCATCGGAGCCTCTGAGATAGGCTTCTCCACAGGTGCACTGGCCTGTAACCGCTCCTCACCACGCACCTTGTTGAATGCTCCATCCAGAGTGGGAGTCTGATACTGAGCAAGTAACTGAGAGCGAATAGCACCAAAGCGCTCCCGATGGAGACCAGAAAGAAACGCATGCAGCTTTTCTTCATCCTGACTCTGCTGATATGCTTCAGCCGTCCCACCACAAAACGAATATGCACTCAAATCATCCTAGATTTTCTCGAGTTTTCCAAAGTATTCAGAAATAGACATAGTAGAGGTCTATTTACACGCAGCCAACTCCTCCTTCAACTCATGTTTGCGCTGAATATTGCTAACAGCAAAACGACGCTGCAGAACATCCCACAGAGGTTTAACCTCCTCAAAATACGGAACATATTTGCGCTGCGACTCATCAATAGTGTTCAGAATCCACTGAACGAGTGTGGCTTGAACAACATCCCAATCCTCCAGAGACTTCGGATCTACTGGTTTCACAATACTTCCATCCAAAAAACCAAGCTTTCTCCTACCTTTCAAAGATAAACGCAGAGAACGAGACCAAGCCTGATAATTAGTGCCGTCAAATTTAAGAGTAGAAATAATATTACCACGATTATCATTGGAACCAAGATAATAGGGAGAAGTCGGATCAATCTTTCGGAACCCTACTACCGCATCACGTGACGTAGGAGAGGTTGTTTGGTCCATTATAAAATGTGATTCGTCTGCCATAAAAACTACCGAAAACACCCCGGCTGACGGAGGTTACGCCGGAAACACACCGGCTGATGGAGGATACGCCGGAAACACGTCGGCTGATAAAGGCTACGCCGGAAACACTCTGGCTAATAACGGCTACGCCGGAAACACACCGGCTGATGGAGGGTACGCCAGAAACACGCCGGTTGATGAAGGGTACGCCGGAAACACACCGGCTAATGGAGGGTACGCCGGAAACACACCGGCTGATGGAGGGTACGCGGGAAACACACCGGCCGATGGAAATACGCCGGAAACACGCCGGAAACACGCCGGCTGACAAAGGCTACGGCGGAAACACACCGGCTGATGGAGGGTATGCCGGAAACACATCGGCTAATGAAGACTAAGGTTTTTGAAGGCTATGACTCTCATACTATGAAACAGAAACAGTACACAACTTGAGTTGAGCGGGTAGGATCAAAAACTGTGTTGATACCCAATACCTATCCTATAATTACAATAATAGTGTATATATATATAGTGCGGCAGAAAGTAAACCCTAGAAACCCTAATTCATCTACACAGACTAATATTAAATAGCCCATATACATTTTATCACTACCCATATATTATTGATTCTAACGTTGACACTCAAACAGGATGGTTTCCTCTGTATCATCAATCAAACGGGCTGGGTGATTATCTACAATAACAACAAGAACCTTTTTTCTCTATGCGTTTACCTCTCTGAACAAGCATACATGTTGCGGAACATGAGCTTTAACGGTCGAAACGGCTGCTCCTTAAAGAAAACCTTCGATTTTTCATAAAAGCAAAGGAATTTCCGGAGCTTCGAAGAACCTTAAGTCAGTTATGCGCAGGATTATTGCTTCTAATGACAACGACGATGATACAGTTACTTGGGAAACAAGTTTTGTAGATGGCTTACGAGATTGGGTTATTCCTTATTTGACCAAGGCCAAGAAGAAGTAGTCTGCCTGCCTTCAGATTACCAACATGACACACTTCTATCTGAAATCTACAAGTGTTCGACCTTGGTAACTTTAAGGAGGTAGAGGTAACCACAAACGTATTTGGATCAGTTTAAATTTGATTACCAAAGTATAACTTCTTATGCAAACTATATTGAAAGGTAATTTTTTATGTGTTCCTGCTGGGAATGTGCAATTACTGATAGTGCTGGAAAGAAGGACGTGGTGGTCGAGATCAAACTTGAAGTCCGTATCTAGTCAAATATTTTGACCCTGTTTGCGGGGAATGTTGTAGGCAAGGCCTATCTAGTCCATAACTTCAAGCAAGATATAATATAATTTATTTTTTATTTTGGAGGAATAGAAAAAAAAAATCAAATTTTTCATTTGTAATAGCAAAACCCATCGTGTTTTTATGTTTCTGGAACTCGTCTGTGAACCTACACAGATCCGTACTACACGGATACCCGTTACCTAAACCTATCGTACTTTAACCCTTCCCGGTGACGGAACCGTGTCTGTGATACAATGAAGCAAACTTGAAAATTCCGCGTCCAATATTCTTAGACATGTCTACATGAAATCAATATAATACCGCGACTTAAGAATACCACCATGTCCGGTACGTTTAAATGTGTCTAGCTGAAATCAATAAAGAATATATAATTTGATAGGTCATTCGAATTGGGATGAACAGTCAGACACGATTTTTACAGTATTTTGATCTGACATACGGCGGGTTAGGCTGAGGTGGATGTAGCGTGGAACAAAACAAATATTCATTGTTCGACGCAATAGAAAGAACCTCATAGCCCAGAACTAAACACTAAAACTTAAGCATCTAAAACGGGTCTAAGTAGTATCCTCTTGTTAAGAAATTCTTTAATAGCGACTCTTGTATCTTCAGCTTCAAGACATGCATTAAAAAAGTGCACCAACTTATTAAGCTCCACATCTTTCATATCATTGAAAAAGGGTTTGATGCGCAAAGCATTCTCGGGCTGCAAAGCATAAGCGTTGGGGTTATCGTCGACAATGACAACGTTGGCCAAATCCCTTCCGGTGGCCGCAAGGTCCTTTATGTATTTCCCGTCGACCTCGGTACAGGAATCACGAAACAAGCGGTGCACTATGAGACCTTTGGTGTCGATTTGATCAAGCACGGCCATGGCATACTCTCTTAGGCCAGCTGTGAAAAGCACGACTTCGTATTTGTCTGCGATATTTTGTAAAAAGTGGTCGAGACCTGGGCGCTTAACGACATAAAACATCATGGGGTGTCCGCAGATGATGGGATTGATGGTGAAATCGAATGGCACGTCGGGCATCTCCGAAGTGCAGTGGACAAGAGTTTCGTCGAGGTCTAGGAAAATGGTCTTCTTCTTGGGTGGAATTGGAATTGGAATATGCGTCTTGGTTTGCTTCTTTTTTATTTGGACATGCTTGGTCTTCTTCTTGGTTTGAATATCCTTGTTGATTTGAATATCGTTGTTAAAAGGTTGAATATCATCGGTCTTCTTCTTCTTTTTAAAAAGTGAAATAGCATTGGTCTTCTTCTTCTTCTTAAGAACTTGAACAGTATTGGTATTGGTATCGGTATTGGTATGATCCTTGTTGGTGGGTGAACTAATGATGTTATTTTGTAGCTTGGATTGTTTGGTGGGGGTGAAGGAAGTGGAGAAGAGATGGTGGACACGGTGGTGGCAGTTAAGTATGGAGGTGCTTATGGAGGCCAACAATGAGGCTGCTACAAAATCTACCATTGTTAAACAGCTCGTTTGTTGTTCAAATTTGGAGTTCCTCCTTAGGCGGTGGTGGAGATTGACGCGACTGTGGCAGTGCTTTATGGGTTTCGTTGCTCTTACAACATGGGTATGGGTATGGGTGGATGTGATCAACGTTGACATTCTCTACTTGTTTTCTTCTTGGAAACCCAGAAATCGATACAAGAGGCTTGGTTTGAAAAATTAAAGAAAGGAGATTTTAAAAGTCTGGTTCGGTTGATTAGGTTGCGAACAGAAGCCAAATGTGTATGATCAGTGTGGTTTACGAGCTACGACAGCTTCTTTCGGTATATTGTTTCACACTGTTGGGTATAATTTTGTTGTACTTCTTGTTATTACACCAAACTCTGATATTTTAGGACAGTCTGTCCTTACTTACTCAATCTGCTAACCGATAAAGGTAATAATACGTTGTAACTCCTTCCATAAAATATCAATTACTAACATACTATCGTATTTGTCAAATATAGTCGATATTACCGCCTGTTTAGGCAAAACTTCCTCAATTTCCTTCTTCTAGAATAATTATCTGCCGAATATCTAATTATCTAATTATATTCCTATACATGACTATTAATTGAATAGTTTATCCTTTTGATGCGGCTCGATAGCTAAATCGGTATTTAGTGATAAATAAATATCACAGGTATATATATAGTGGTCCTATTGATGACAACAATCGTAACTGAATCTCATGGGTAAAAAATTCACTTATGAAACTATACATATAGACACATCGCCCATCTTGGCAGTGGTGTTAAATTAATATTATATTTTTTAAGTAGTTAGGCTTCATACTCAAGTTGAGACTATAGGACCTAAACCTTCACGGCTAAGGTCCGAGGTTTGGAAAAAATTTACCCATAAAAAATACCCCAGTTCATAGGCATCATCGGCGGTCTCGCTCTACGCGTCATGGCACCTATCCGACAGGACAGCTGAAAAAGTACCTCAGGTCTGACCTCTAGAAGTGGAAAAAACAAACCTGACATTAAAATTTCAAAAGTTTAACTGTGTACACACATGAAAAACAAACAATGAACCACATACACTAACTTGAATATAGACAAAAGTAGTGTTAAATATAGAAAGCTATCATATCTGATGTCCAAAAGATAGACACTAGAGAATGATTTTGGACCCTGGATTAACAGTAGACCCCTAGATATTATTATGATATAAAATAAGTTTCCAAGTAGGTGGTTGGGTATCCTTAGTTTACAAGCAATATAAATTCCAAAGCAAGGACCTTTATACCCAGAACTGTCCCATCTGTGACACATTTCACTATTTTTTTCAATATGATAAGGGCTATGTATAAGATCAGTATATACAACAAAAGTTAGAAGGCGAACAAGGATGGGCCACCATGGGAGCGCAAACAAATTAATAAATCATCTTAACAAAAGTTAGAGCCGACCTAACGTTAACACAATTTAAATTTACAATCTTAACAAAAGTTAGGTGATATGTCCTTAATACAATCTTATAATTCAACTCTTGATATCTGTTTAGAGATAATTCCAAATCTCGGTTGTGCTTTAGGTAGTCCCCAGTTGGCCGTAGATTTGCTGTAAGGTGCTTTATACTCTTCATTGTGTCCTTTAAAAGTCAGCCTCTTTATTTTTAGAGTTTTCAAGGTTTAATAAACATGGCTTCCTCTGTATCATCAATCAAACGGCTGGGTGATTATCTACAAGAACAACAAGAACCTTTTTCTTTATGTGTTTACCTCTCAGAACAAGCATACATGTTGCGGAACTTGAGTTTTAACGACCCAAACGGCTGCTGCTTTAGAAAACCTTCGATTTTTCGTAAAAGCAAAGGAATTTTCGGAGCTTCGAAGAACCTTAAGTCAGTTCTGCGCAGGATTGTTTCTTCTAACGACAACAATATCGATACAGTTACTTGGAAGACAAGTTTTGTAAATGGCTTACCTTCGGGTAATCCTTTATTTGACCAAGGCCAAGAAGAAGTAGTTCTGCCTTCGGATTACCAGCATGATACACTTCTATCTGAAATCTACCAAATGTTCGACCTTGGTAACTTTATGGAAATAGAGGTAACCACAAACGTATTTCCTCGTGTTCTACGATTAGTTTTTTATATCAGAGTATAACTTCTCTATGTGAGCTATACACTTACTTATTTATTGCACAAAATTATACTGCAGGAGGAAAAAAACAAAAACTTTCAAAGAGACAAGAAGCGACTCAAACAAGCTTCAATAGTGCAACATTTCTCAAAGAATGTGACCATGTACAGGAGAAGCAAAGAACAGCAAGAAGTGTTTGATGAAATAATAAAAGACACAAACATGTTAGAAGAATGGAATTATTCCTGTGAGCTACAGACAAAGATCGGTATAGAGATAGGAGAAGCTATAATAGATGAGATTGTTGAACAACTAGTCCAGCTATTGTTTCAGTATTCACAAACGAACTAGCTTGATTTAACAAATATAGGTACCAAATTGGTATGTGTCTATATCTATGTAAAATATTCTAAAAGTCAGCATATACAATTTTTGGCCTGATGATGGAGCTTTGTAGTTCGAAGCCTTTCATTACCATATTGCGAGAAATCAATTAGCCATTCTGTTGATTGATCATGTTCTTTGTTTATATATGTTGATAAGTAAGCTGTTTTGTACGAGATCTTTGGTTTTTATTCTTGCAACGCGGTGGAGTGGTCTTTAGCATGGCATCTTTCATAGTAAGCGCGATAAAAACACTGATGATTGAAAGTAGGAAAACCGTTTGCAACATGGTACACTACCGACCATAATCAGCGCATTTAAGCAGGTGAGCCGAATCAGTGTGAACAGTGCACTGCTTGGGTTGCATGTCTTCTTTCTTTTGATCAGGTCTCTTTTTGTTTCTTGATGTGCTTCTGTGCTAATTGATCGCTTCTGATTTGTTGACGGTGTAGAATGATCGCTTCTGATTTGTTAATGGGGTAGAATCTTTTAGTCTCTTCGACATGCGGTATGGTATGTAACTAAAGCATGAAAGTGAACTCTCTTCGACATGCGGTATGGTATGTAACTAAAGCATGAAAGTGAACTTTTTATACTTGTTTTCTTTTTTCGCAGGAACCCGGAAATTAAGTGTAAACAAGACAAAACAAAGTTTAATCATCCTGAAAAAAGAAAAACAGACAACTGAATTTAGAAAAAGGTTTGAATCTGATCCAGATTTGTGCCAAACTCCAAACTTGTGTTCCTTAAGCAAACTGATCCGGTAGGAGCTGAACACCACAATGTTTTGAAATACAATTTCCTTTTTTCCAGTAATAGCTAATGACACATTTATGAATATTATTCTAAATTTAAAGAGAGAATCAGAAACATTTTCTAGAGGACAGCGTTACTGCAAACACAAATTGAATGGAGAAGCTAACAATCATAGACTAAACAATCTATAATGATCAAGTAAATTCTTCCTTTATGCAGCCAGGTCCTGGTTTAAAAGGGTCAGTCTCAACATAGGCATCGGGTCTGTAGAAGCCCATATCGTTCACACGATTACTCAACACATGAAGGACGGCCTTCTTAGCACCACCGTATTCATCACGGTTGGCCTCAACGTATTCTTTGGCCTCAGCAGCGACCTCGTTCACAAAATCAAATCGGTTATCCTCCGATAGCAAGAGTCTCTCTATATCCATCGTCAACAGCTTCCCTCCTTCCCTTATCTTCCTCACTTGCTCCTCTAAAAATGGAACTCGTTGCATTTTGTATCGCAGCATGTCGTCTTTCTTTGTCTGAAAACATCACAAAAAGCGTATAATCAACATTTAAAATTGCTGATATCACGACAGATATGACATTTTAACCTTAGCATCAGAACTAACAATAACAATAAGAGCAATAGAGTAAATTCAAGTTTCTTGTCAGTCTTGCTACTGAAATTCTAAACACAAGTTTACACAGTACAGTGCAGGAGTTACTACAATAATATCACTGAACATTGAATAGGTAAGATTTATGACACTGATCTGCATTAGTATGTTTGAACGACACCATTTAGATTGTTTGTAAGTTTCCTTAGCATATCCTCAGATTGTTAACTCTTAGCTCTTTTCAGACCAATTCATCGAATACACCATATAATCCTAAATCAAAGAAGAGCACAAAATAAGAAAGAGAAGCAACTCAATAAATATTACCACTTCTCACCAATTTTCTACGCCGCCAAACACGGCGGGCGTCGCCGCTGTTCCTTTTCAACTCCGAGTTGACCTGAAACCAACCCGACCCACAAATTAAAACTTACAAAGGAATTAGATAGAGAGTCGAAAACTGGATATAGAACCTGTAATCTGAAACCGAAGTTTTGGCCACATAAACATCCAGCTCGAGCATCGATTCTCTATGGAGAAAAACATAGATGGTAGAAATGAAGGAATATGACTGGAACCTACTGAACAAAGAAACTGAGAAAAAGAGGACTTACGGGTTGAAGCGACGAAGAAACGAAATTGAGGATGGAGATAGCCATGGCTACTGGCTACTGGCTACTGGCTACTCCTGCGTGTGTAATGAATTGGCTATGTAATCACAAACTACAAAAGGACCATCAACTCCCTGTGGTTGGTTCCTTGAAATTTTGATGCAAGAGACAAATGGGCTGGATCTACTATAACAAGCATAATTTCACCTATCTAATGCATCTATCGATTGAAAATTAAATGTTATAATCTTTTCTTAATTACTCTATGTTCCTGAATATAAATCCTTTTAGGGTTATGCATAGATCAGATATATAATGATTATTTCTTTTTTTATATAAAAAAAACAAAAAAGAAAAAATTTAACGCGTAAATAATTATAAATAATATTAAAATTTATATTAATAAGCGAAAACGATATTTACTACGGGACAAAAATATTTTCTAGAATTATATATATTTTGGAACAGAAGGGGTATATTACAAGTTTAATATGTGAAGTAAATGAGTTAAATATAGAAAAAATTGAAAGATTATATACTTTTGTTTTGTTGGATTTGGATATATATATGGATGGTATATACAGTTATCTAACATTAATTTTACACCAAGCATTAGGTACTGATTATCCAAATATTCCACTTTTACGCATTTATTTTTATAATATTTTAAAAGTCATGTTTTTTAAGCTTTTTTCTAAGGGCGTGAATCAAATTGTTTTTAAAAATATATATATTTCAAATAAAAGAAAAGTGAAGTAGCCGTAAATATTAGCTATGTTTTTCGTTACGATCTAATAACTAAAATTGGTAAACAATGGATATCTCGACGAATATAAAAAACTACAAGTAATTTGTTGTTACGGGTAACAAGATGAAATTGGTAAGGATTAAAAAAAATCTTTTTTATCGTTTTTTTATGATTATCGATAATAACATTTTACCATTCTGTATAAATATGCTAGCTGGATTGGAAATCCTGTATTTTATATATACATATGATTGAGTTTTTGGGTTTCCGAAATAGTGTAAAAAAATGTTTCGAATCATTCATATTTGACCCAGACTTGTTCTAAAAAAGATGAGGCATTCATTTTTTTTAACCAAATCTTCTATTTACTACTTTTGAAAAAGCAATTGTATCTTTCAAACCGTAGCTCGAATAAAATATGTAAAGAAACTCGGTTTTGTTTTTTTAAAACCAAATAAACCAGATTCATCAATGATATTTTTTATTTATTTTTTTCGCAAGACCCAATAACTCTTGCCTCTCATCTTTATCATCAAATAGTACATATCTCGCATTTCTTCGCTTCATTATGCATGGTCTCGCATCTATCCACTCCTATTATGCCTAGTCTCGTATGATTTAGTAATACCCTAATCTCTCAATTTTATCATGTATGGTCTCGCATGGTCTAATAATGGATGGTCTCTCAACTTTAACATGTTTGATCTTGCATGATTTGATAATGCCTAGTTTCTTAACTTTATCATACATGGTCTCAAATGATTTAATAATGTTTGATTTCTCAAATTTATTATGTTTAGTCTCGCATGATTTGATTATGCCTGGTTTTTTAACTTTATCATACATGGTCTCACATGATTTAATAATGTCTGATCTCTCAAATTTATTATGTTTAGTCTCGCATGATTTAATAATGATTGGTCTCTCAACTTTAACATGCTTGATTTCGCATGATTTACTAATGTTTGGTCTCTCAACTTTATTGTGCATGGTTGTCTTGCACGATTTAATAGTGTCTAGTCTCTCAACTTTATTATGTATTGTCTTAGATGATTTCTGGAAAAAACTAATTTCAAAACAAAAATTAAAAAATCATCAATGGATCTAATTTTGTTCAGCTTACAAAAACATTAGTACTTTCACACAAAAAAGATATGAGCTCAATTTGGAAGATAAGGACTTTTTAAAATATATATATATAAATAAAAAATAAGAAAAAGAATCTTTGGTTCAAAGAAGGAGAATTGATTACGTGTCATGGTGATGAAGCATGAGTATTTGAGGTATTATTAGAAAATTGGGTATCTTGTTTGAGTTAAGTACATAAAGTGGACATTAGATAGGTAATAGTGAAACTTGAGGTACTAGATGACAATAAATATTAGTGTTGAATACCTTTACTTATATCTCTTTAAAAAATATGAAAGTACCATCACCTTTATTTTTTTAAGACGAACAAAAATATATTCATTCGTGATTTTTTTTTAATTTATATTCGCCAAACCCAGTAACCTTGGTCTCGCATTACATTTTTTCTGGTCTCGCATCTTGTACTTTCTTTTACTCTTGTCTCGCAAGTCGTAATAGAGAGATGCGAGAGCATGCAATGATGTAATAGAGAGATGCGAGAAGAGACATGTTGATATGAAGATATACGAGACCAAGGAATGATGAAGTGGAGAAACCAAGCATAATAAATTTGAGAGACTACGCATGATAGAAGTGGAGAGACCAAGTATGATAAAATGGATAGACCATGCACGATGGAAGTGGAGAGACCAAGCATGATGAAGTAAGGAGATCAAAATGATGAAATGGAAAAATGCGAGACTCAGCATGATGAAATGGAAAAACGCGAGACTAAGCATGATGAAATGAAGGCACCGGGCTTGATGAAGTGGAGAGACTCGACATGATGAAATGAAGACACCGGGCTTGATGAAGTGGAAAGACTAGACATGATGAAATGGAGAGATATGAGACTAGACAAAATAAAATTGAGAGATAAGAGACAAGACGTGATGAAATGGATAAACCATACATGGTGTAAATGGAGAGACCAATCATGATGGAGTTGAGGGATCGGGCATGATGGGAATGAAAAAAACCAAACATGATGAATTGAATAGACCGTGCATTATTAAATCATGTGAGACCATGCATGAAGAAATTGAATAAACCATGTATAATAAAGTAGAGATACCAAACATGATGAAAGTGGAGAGACCATGTGGGATGAAATGGAGAGACCATGCATTACTAAATCATGCGAGACCAAACATGATGGAAATAGAGAGACCAGCCGTGATGAAAGTGGAGAAACCAGGCATGATGAAGTGGAAAGACCATACATTATTAAATCATGCGAGAGTAGACATGATAGAAGTGGAGAGGCAATGCATGACAAAGTGAACAGATCATACATGATAGAAGTATATAGACCATACATAATATGGAGATATCGAGCATTATTAAATTATACGGAATTAGTCATGATTGAATCAAATATGTAATATTTGATTATTACGAGATGCGAGACTAGGATTACTGGATCTGGTGAAAAGTAAGATTTACAATAATAAAAAAAATATACCATTCGTTGATCTACTTTTGATCGTCTTTTAATAATTCTATGATACTTTCAGATTTTCTTCCGATCTACGGTTTGAAAAATACATACTTTTGAAAAAAAAATAGGAAGTTTGATTCAAAGAAGAACCAGAGAGTTAATTTTAATTTTTCTTTTTTGTCCAAATAACTATTAGTAGTTTACCAGTTTTAGGTAGGATGAGGTAATGAGATACTTGATTGGGTATTTATAGGTAACTCACCCTCACATTTATCACGATTATAATTAGCTTATTAAATTAATAAATACCACCATATATTCTATCGAATACATTTTTTAACACAACACCAGAAACAACCTACATTTCATCCAACCCAAACATATTTTTATTTTTATTTAAAAAACAACAACAAATTAAAATTAATTTGGCATCAAAGCAATAAATAAATAAATAAATAAATAATTGTATTAATCTCTAAAAACATTGAATAACTTACCGTGAAAATAGAAACTACTTTTATAGTAAGAATTTAACCATTATTTAAAATATTTAAAAAAACTTAAAATAGCAACATTAATTAAAACTATAGTTTAAGAAGAATAAAAATGAGGATGTGTTGATGAAAGATGTCGATAGACTTGGCCATCTAAATGCGAGATCTCTGATGACCTTAACTGATATTGTTGTTATACTTTTCTTATCACTCGTCCATAATCTTCATATCAGCCAACAACTCATCATCGAAGAAAACAATAATCTCGACAAATGATGGTCCTTATTGAACATATTATGTCATGTTTCCTTTTATCAATTTATTTGTTAAATTCTTAATAGTTTAAGTTTTTATTTTTTTTGAAAACACAAATCCATAGAAGGTCAATACAACTTGTTGGTTTCAATTGAGCTTCATTCTTCAATGTAACTTGTTTATTCTTTCATATTACATTGTGTTTATTTTATTATTGCAGCATGGATTAAATCTCAAAATTACTACAAATAGTTGATCAACCTTTTGTTAGATGGTTGTCTTTGTCATATTTTGGTCGATTTCAAAAGTTGGTTTATCTCATGCTTAATATTATCAATTTTTACTTTTTCACACAATGGTTATTAAACAAAACCTTTAATTAAGAGCTTCAAATAAACTTGACCAATAATAGTTGGATTGTTTTCACACGACCTTCATTTAGGAGATTCAGATAGCTCAAACCAACAATAGCTATATATTTTTTCACATTTTGGTCGGATTTGGTCACACCTTCACTTTAGAGCTTTAAATAGCTCTAACCAACAATAGTTGGATGTCTGGATCTGACCGGACCTTCAATTAAGCGCTTTAGATATCTCCGACCAACAGTAGTTGGACCATTTTTCATATTTGGCCGGATTAGACTCAGTTTTCACTTAAGAGCTTTAAAAAGCTCTGAACAATAAAAATTGGACCATTTTCCAAAGAATAACTGAAGGGACGTCCCCAAGTAAAGTAATAAACATAAGTCACGAGATAAAAAAAAACAATATATATATATATATATATGATTAATCGTCTATGTAAGTACCTTATTAGAACAACCATACGTCACTAGCGTAGAAAATATTGCATTATTGATCATTATATTGTGGGTAAAAAAAGTAAAGTAGCATAGAATACATCAATCATAATCTTAAGATATATAGATTTTAGGTGTTCAATGTTCTAATGTGGGGCAATGGTATTACTTTCTGATTTACAAGTGTATATATATATATATATATGCTTTGACATTCTATGTGACCATGTAGATTCCCTCATGGTTTGATAAAAAAAAACCAGCCTTACGAGCTTTGGTATAGGCATACTTTTCTCAACACCTTGCCCTCCATTTAGAACTTTTGGGAGCAAACAGAAGAAGTATTTACCCATCATCAATGTTTTATAGTGTTGAAACTTAAGGTGGGACTTATTTATTTTTTCCTTTATTATATCTAACTCAACTGTTCTTTCGATATCATATTCTTCTTATGAGTACTTAACGACTCGAAAGAAAGGAAAACGGTCTCGACGGGGATAGAATCATTCATCCTATATAATAGAGAAAAATGGGTTCCTTTCATATACTTAAGATATTTTGATGTTGCTCATTCTAAGTTCTTATTCAACTCATCTAACAAGCTTTGATTCATAACCTCGACCTGACTATTAGTATAATGATAAAATTGTGTTGAGAATTATTGTTGCATGCTCTTTGTTAGGTATATATAAATAATCTACATATTCCAAAACTGGAGACCATTATTAATGGTAATTTCCATTGGCGTTCCGAACCTGATGTAGATGTTATTTTCAATAAAGTTTATCAATATACTTTTTTCCCACCAACTCTTCTGATTGCCCCAGCTTTAGCTCAAACCCCATCGGTTTTGATTTCTTTGTAAGGTTTATAACGGTCGTTGGACAAAGCCTAAAGGGTATATATATTTTTATTCTTTTTAAATTGAATGAGGTGATTGGTAAGCTATCATTGTGTAGGTAGGATTAGGGTTTTGGGGTAGTTTAGGGCATCAACTAGGCATTACTCTCATACGTATAGTCTCATCAACTTTAATTTTAGATTTGACATGAGGTAGAAGGGCGCTGAAAGTCAGCCTCTTTCTTTTTATTATATTTTATGTCAATAACCTCGGAATGATCTTCTGACAGTAAGATGTTAATCTTCCAAGCTATTCTTATTTTGGATAAAGCATCACGTGTATTCTGTTAGAATCTCATTGATTTTTTGCTTGCAATGATTTATCTATTCATCGTCTTCTTTAATCACATCGTTATCAATAAAATAATGTATGAACAAGGTCCACAATGCATCAAATATTTAGATGGACCCTATAGAAAGTTGGTTAAACCGAGCGAAAGTGCTTCATTTGAAGGTCATTTATAAGGCTCAGTAGAGAAGCATTCCATCTCCCATAAAAGTAAATCATGTTATTCTAGAACTATTCATGGTACTTTAGATCTTCTGAACATCATATTTATCCATCTTCTACTCATTAAACATGGGTGGAAATTCCCCGACCAAGATTTTAATAGCAAAATACAACATTACCAAGTTACACATCAAATTATATGGAAGGCCCTCAACATCATTATTTCACTCATGGTATTGATAACAATCTTTATATAACTTTAATATATATATATATATATATGTGTGTGTGTGTGTGTGTGTGTGTATGTGTGTGTGTGTGTTATTGGGCTTCTAGTAAGGATTCTGGACATAAAGTGAGATGGGTTTGGACCGAGGAGTTTTGATATGTATTTTATGAACCCTAGGTCATGACCTTAAGTAAAAGATAAAAGAAGGTTTGGTTTAGTGTTGGACAACTGAAGTGGCAGATGAGGCTAGATAAGTTCGGTGTCTACTCCACGAGTAGGGGTTTGGCTGGGCTCTCTCTTTTTGAGGTGAAGCTTTGCAATGATATCGATTAGTGGTGTGCAAATGCTTTATATGGTTCATATTTTGCCGATATTATTTATTTTTATGAGATGAATCATCCTCATCGGTGTTGATAAAGTGAACATTATTAGAGGAAGAATAACAATGGCTTCACCGAGCTCGACGATCTCTCATGGAAGACATATCATATATTTGTACGGAAGTGTTGCGATATTTTTGTGACCCCGTCATTTTCCTTAAATGACTTCATCCTCTACATCGACATGCATGACATCTGACATCACAAGTAGAAGTCTAAGACCCAAGACTTCAATCATATCTTGTAAGCTAGAAAGTTCGGTGAGCATCTGAGTGTTATTATATGCATTCCCAAGACATCGAAGTTTATGACACAAGCCTTCAATCATCTCTTTTATACAGTTTTTTTTGCTTGTAAGGACATCTGAATTTTCTAACAATGATGTTGACTCTGATTTTTACACCACAACTTCTCATTGTTCAGCCTTTGTTACTTCTTAATTTTATCTTAATTGTCTCTCAAATGGGAGATTAACAATAATTTTGAAAGGGATTAATATGTCATGACACCCTGATTTTCACGTCAGAAATTGGAAGGCGTACGCCAATAAAAAAGTAAATAAATTTAAAGCTCAAGTTATCGGAGCATGCAATACTCGGGATACCGCTAGCTCTTCCTACTATGTTTCTCCTAAGACGTCGTCTCAAGACAAATGAAAAAGGCACAAACATCCCTCGGGGCAAGGGTCAGCGTATCTGGTCCTAGACTTGTTGTTTGATATTCGTATTTTGAGGATGTTTGTAGCCCCATTTTGTCGTGGCATAAGTAATATTCCTCCATTGTAATATAAGTAATCTTCATATGTTGTAACATGAGTAATATTCCTCCGTTGTAACATAAGTGAACTTTCTTCCACGTAATGTAAGTGTTATTTTACTCTTTTGATCGAGCTTTATTTTAGTAAAATCTTGTTAATAAGTAAAAACTATTTGCTATACATTATAAATTTGCTTGTATTTTTTATATCTTCATGACTCTTTGTTTATTATAGTTGTACTCTTTCTATTTTCTAGCAAGAGTGGGGGCTGTATTGATGCATTTACATATGTTGAGGTAGATCTCTAACTTTTATTTTTTCGAGTATATTTTTAACATAAGATTTTTTTTTGGTTTTTGTAAGCTTCCCCCGCTCTACTTATTTTTCTATTTGTGTATCATGCAAGTTACCTGTATAACTTATACAAGATATTGGTCATACAATGGGTTGGGACGTGAACTTATATAAAAGATTATACTATTCTTCTTTTCTTTGAGGAATTATGCAAGATTTTCTAGACTGGGTCATAAATATTGGTCACTTGTACAGAATTAAACATAAAGACACATATTTCATTATTAAATTCAAAGTTGTACAACGGGCTATGTAATGAGTTGGAAAAAGTCTCAACACAGAATAAGCGGATACTCAATGAAAGGATTCTTCGAGCATATTTTGTTCAAGCATACGAAGTCCACACTCATTATTTATTCTTCATTTTTTATTAAGAATGAGGACCATATCCTAAAGGTATATATATGCTTTTATTAATTTTAAATGGCATGAGGTGATTAGTAAGGTATCCTTGTGTAGATAAGAGTAATTTTTTGGGGGAGTTTAATGTATCGGCTAGGTATCACTCCCATACGCATAGTCTCGTCGACTTTAATTTGAGATTTGACATGAGCTAGAATGGTGCCGAAAGTCAACATATTTCTTTTAATTCTAACGTATGTCAACAACCTGAGAATGATCTTTCTGACGGTAAGATGTCAATCATCAAAGTTATTTTTATTTTGGACAAAACATCGGGGTATTCCGTTTGGCCCTCATTGAATTTTTTCTTACAATTATTTATATATTCATCATCTCTCTTAATCATATTATTACCAATAAAATAATCTTTGAACAAGGTCCACAACGCATCAAATATTTGGATTGACCCTAAAGGGAGTTGGTTAAATCAGTTAAGTGCTTCCTTTGAATGTCATTTAGAAGGCTCGATAGAGAAGCATTCCATCTCCTCCAAAATAAAATCATCTCCTTTTGGAACTACTGATGGCACTTTAGATACTTTGAACATCATATTTATCGAGGTTGTACTGATTGAACATTGGTGGCAAGTCCCCAACCAAGATGTTAATAACAAAAGACGACATTGCCAAGTTACAGATCATATCAACATCACTATCCCACTCGTGGTATTGATCATAATCTTGATATAACTTTAAAATATGTTGATGAGGGAGGGGGAGGGGTCAGGTAAAGATTCTGGCCATAAGGGGGGAAATTCATCATCTACATCGACATGTGTGACCTCTGAGATCACTCAAGCCTCTTATATTCTTTTTTAATGTAGCAAATACGGTTTTATACGAGCGACGCAAATCGTTGTCGAGTTGCAATTAAAACACCCTTTACTCGAGGTGGGCTTCAGCTTGTTGTTGTCCGATCCCCAACCCTGTTGCAACCTTACACTCGCGGAGATTATCCATATCATGTAGTGTTTTGTTTTGTGTAATATTTTGGTATCAGAGCTTACGACTGCATGTTGGTTGATTTTGAAAATGAAGTAACGCGACTGATAGACCTTTTAATAATAATCATTCTTTCTAAAATATTTAAAAAAAAAATTATGAACCTTCAAATATCCTATAACTTTTGATAGTTTCTATATTTTTAAAATTGTGAGTTAAGAATTACAATGATTGTATGAAAAAAAAGTTAATAAAGTATCGGTTTGACTTGGTTATCATATAAAATAAATTACGATTAAAAAATAAAAGATAATATACCAAATCCGAAGTAACTTATTATTGTTTTAGTTGAGATAGCGACTAATATGATTAATTGGATCTGTTTATATTGCACACTATTAAATTTCACTACATTTCTAAAATAATAGTTCAATCCGAATATTTTAACCGGTCCATTTAAAGAATAAGAATATAAATAGTTTATATTAACCTTTTTCTTTTAAAGCAAGAAAGATCATAGGCTCGTAGCTTGTATAGAGACCAGAGAGAGATAAAAAGAGTGCTGCTACCAACGGTCGAAGCCGGGCTGGCCACGGGGACAGGACACGCAGTGCGCAAAAACAAATTCACTACATCATTTCAAATAGATCCAAAAGTGAAATGATAATGAATCTTATTAATCTGGTCAGACCAATCAATATTTAATTCGACTACATTTTTCAGCAACTGCATGAGTACATAAAATGGGTGTTCTCCCCCAAGGGGGTAGCCGAGTTGGTTGAGTACGGCATTCTTATGACCAAAAGGTCACGAGTTCGAGTCCCTCTACATACGCTTTCTCGGCTGAGCCTGTCACCTTGTGTGGTTTACCTTCTGGCGTTGGTTTGCAGGCTATCGCGTCAGGCTGAGGGTTTACCCTGTGCGCACTCATTGCACTCTGAGTAGCGGCTGCGGGTTCCCTCCGAAAAAAAAAAAGAAAAAAAAAAAAGGGTGTTCTGATAGGTACAAACTGTATTAAGGAAACTAAAATAGCAAATCTGTACAAACTATATTTAAAAAAAACAAAAAACAAACTGTTGACAGTGGGATTTGAACCCACGCCCTTTCGGACCAGAACCTTAATCTGGCGCCTTAGACCAACTCGGCCATATCAACTTTGGTGATAGACCTCTGTACTTAATCATTATAGACGTCATTTAGAAACCCCAGAACTCCACCTACACAAGATATACCTAACAAACTAAGTTTTGCTGTGTTGTTTGATTTGATAGGAATGTTTTTCGTTAAAAAAAACTAAAAAAATTGAGTAGATATGTTAGTTGATTACATTACATTCGGCTTATTATTTGGAATCGGATTCGACAAAATTTTCACTATTTTATTTTTAAACCAAAACTAAAAAATTTCACTATTTTATTTTTAAACCAAAACTAAAACTAGATTTTCATTTTTATTATTTTTTTTCAAATTATGATGTATTAGAAGTTAAAATATCTAAAATGGAAATTAATTAAGAATATATGTTTTGCTAGTAAGAAAATAATTATTTTTAACGGTATAAGACATAAAACATTAGTTCACCAATTATGTTATTTGGACAAAATTTCTAATTCATTAGTTCTATAAATTAGTCGTAGTAACTGGTAAAGTATTCTTTAACAGTAGCTCGAGTTTTACAATTTCGTTCTAAATCATATCTATATTTAAAGCTATTCTTTTCGAGAATAATTTGATGTTTTCGAAATCGCGTCACCTCTAAAAATTGTTAGTGACTAAACTAAAATGTACAATTTACTAACATTTTCGTTCACAACCGGTTCCTCTACCAACATGATCTGATTCATGCCTGGTTTTGGAACTACGTGCTCAGAAGACAGTAAAAAAATCAATAGGCTTTGAAGACAAGAAAAGAATCAATAGGCTCCGAAATCACCAAAGTATTTTCTTGCTTTGGAGCGGTAAGGGAATTTTTCTTAACAAATATTGTCAGTTTCTCATTTTCAATCAACACTTTTATTTCTTTTTTCAATGTCGCACAAATAGTTTTAGAGGTTGACTGAAAAAATCCAAAAATACCATTAGTTTTATTTTTTTTAACCAAAAAAAATATATATCCGTTCTTGATATATATATATATATATATATATATATATATATATATATATATATATATATATTCGCGAGCCAAGTTAGTCTCGCATTTAAGCTTTTTGGTCCTATATTTACCTTCTAAAAAATTTAATTTTAGATTGGTCCCGCATCTATCTAATATTTTTACAACGGTCATGTGTCTATCATTGGTCCTGCATCTATCATCTAGAAAATATTTGACACTCGTCTCGCATCTATTAAATCTTGATGATAGATATGAGATCAATGCAAATTTAATTGCGAACAAAAAAAGTAGAAAAAAATGGTAAATTTTTTAATGAAAATGATAAAGACATATTGAGTGATTAAAGAAAAATGCAAACAAAAATACTAGAGATATATTCACTCTTTGACGAAAGTTAATGAAAACTGTAAAAATAATTAGTTTTTAATGAAAATGTTAGAGATATCTTCATTATTTAATGAAAATTGCAGAAAAAATCAATTTTTAATATGAGAGATATGTTCACCACTTAAATGCAAAAATATGTAGTTTTAGTGAAAATAGTAAAAATATTCACCACTTAAATCGCTTGCACTATTCCTTATCAAGCACAACAACTACAAGTGTCCATTGAGTGAGTGGTATATTTCTTAACATCACTTGATTTTATATTTTATGTTTAATTTTTGTATGAGTGACATTCTTTTACAAATAAAAGTTCACATGTTTTTGTTGTCTTTGTTTTTTATTACTAATTTAAGGTTTAAAAACTTTACTAAGTTCAAATGGTGGACGAAGACAATTATCGAAGTATATCATCCTAGATCCCATGACAACTTTTACAATTCATATATTTCAATTTCTCTTCTCATTATAACTTCAATACAAGTTTATTGAAACTCGTGAGTTTATTGATAATCTTTTATTTGAGTGTTGTAAGTTATTGGGAACCCGCATAGCTTGGATTATTGATGAAATGTATTTTAACATGCATTACTAATTAAAATTTGAGGGGTTGCCTAATAGCACATTTATTTATTATATAAACTTAAATATCCTTAAAAACTAACTGCATTCGTTTTTATTATATAAACTCAAACCCATTTTGAAAATTGGATTTAGTAAAAATTAAAACTTTTCATAGAAAGTGAAAGATCAACAACAATAAAATCAATCAAAACCTAAGCCAATATAAGGTTGCCAAACATTTTTTGAGAATACACAACATTTGCTTTTCTCTCCTATAAGCTTGGTAAGCTTGGTAAGCTTGGTAAATCATAATATGAAATATGTTAATATTTTTATAATGAAATTTAAAGATGTTATATGATGTTGATTTCTATTGTTGTTACTACTATTTAGATCTAAATTCTCTTTTTGTTTGCTTAAAAAATTACAAACCATGATTGTTTAGTTATTGAAGAACTTCAATAATATTTTACATGTAACTTCAAAGAGCTTCAATAGTTCCAGATTCTCTTCCGCGATTACATGGAGAATGTCCAATATTTGCTAAGTTGTATATTTATGATACTCAAAATCAAATAAGTAATCGGCTTAATGTTATTAATCCCCAAGGTTCTCTTGAACATGAAATTGTTGATGGTCTTATAAAAATGTTTGATGAAACTAATAATTTAGTCAAACTATTTCCCAATATCAAAGATAAAGCTCACGAAAACTTAATTACTTCATAAAAATGAGATTAGTAAGTCGCAGAATAACATATAATAAACAGTATGACCAACCTTCTTCAAATGAAATTGGTGGTTTGATAGTTGGGGATATGAGAGAGTTTGATTCTATAAGAGATATCATAATAGAACATAAATCTAACTGTTTACAAAGAATAAAAAAATTATATCATAAATTTATGCTACTGCAATATCCACTTCTTTTTCCTCACGACGAAGACGGTTATAGACCTGATTTGAAATGGAGCGAAGAGTTTACATGTCAAAAACCAAAAACGAGGAAGAATATCAATGAGAGATTTCTACTCATATCAAATTCAAGATAGAAAATTGCATGATATTTCTTTATTAAAAGGTGGTAGATTGTTCCAACAATATTTAGTAGATGTATATGCAACTCTTGAAGAAGATGAATTAAATTTTATTAGAAAAAAAATTAGGACCGAGATTTATAATGGAATACACGATGTAATATCAAAAGGGGAAACAAATGCTAATAATATTGGAAAAATGATAATTTTACCATCTTCTCAGACCGGAAGTGTAAGGTATATGATAAATAATTATCAAGATGCAATGGCAATTTGCCAATATTTTGGTAATCCAGATTTGTTCATTGAGTTTACATGCAATACAAAATGGCGAGAAATTATAAAATAACTCTCTATAAATCCAGGCTATAAAGATGAAGATAGACCTGATATTGTCACAAAAGTATTTAAAATGAAACTCGATAGTATGATATCCTACATAAAATCAGGAAAAACCTTTTGGAGAAGTTGTAGTAGGTACGTTATTTTATTATCTAAAGTCTAATATTTTTTAAATATAGTTATTTCTATAACTCATATTATTTATTTTCTCGATTATTTGTATATTTGCAAATGTATATACAATTGAATTCCAAAAAAAAGGTCTTCCTCATTGTTATTTGTTAGTTTGGTTAGACTCGAAATACGCATGTAGTCTTCCGCAATATATCGAATTTATAATGTGAGCTGAAATTCCAAACAAAGAAATTGATCCAATTGCATATGAACTGTAAGTCAGTTTATGATTCGTGGTCCTTAAGGAATTTTGAATACATATTCTCCATGCATGGAAAATGGTAAATGTACAAAAAAAAAATCCAAAACAGTTTAAAACCAAAACAGTCATGGAAACAAATAGTTATGTCACTTGTAAACGTCGTGACATCCCACCAAAGTGTATTCATAAAAATGAAATACTCATTGATAACAGATTTGTTATTCCTTACAATAAAGAATTGTTGGTACGGTATAAAGCTCATATTAATGTTGAATCATGCTGTCAATCCATGCTCATTAAGTATCTTTTTAAATATATTAACAAAGGCTCATATAGAGCTCGAGTTGTTTTAAAGAAGATAAAACTAATGAAATTCTTGCGCATCTTAATTGTCGATATTTATGTCCATATGAATCTGTTTCGAGAATATTTCAGTTTCACATACATCCAAGACATCTTTCTGTTGATATATTATATATTTATCTACCTTGGCAACAAAATATTATATTTGATTCTAATGTAACTCTCTAATCGGTTGTTAACAAGCCATGTGTTGAAAATTCAATGTTAACAAGTTGGTTTGATGCAAATTATGCATAATTTCCCATAAAATTTATTTGGGATTCTCATGACTAAATTTGGAAATTAAGAAAACGAGGTAAATGTATAAGTAGATTAGCATATGTACATACAACATCAGGTGAACTATACTATTTAAGAATGTCATAAATTTTTTAACAAGGGTGCTACCAGTTTTGAAGACATAAAAACAATTGGTAGGATCGTACAATCTAGCTATCAAGATCCATGCAGACCACTAGGTATGTTAGGTGATAATGAAGAATGAGATCATGCTTTAAAAGAGGCTACAAGCACATGCACATACTTTGAATTAAGATATTTATTTGTAATTATTACTTTGTTTTACGATGTTGCAACTCCAAATATTTTATTTGAAAAAAATTAGAAAAATATTTGCGCAAATTTATTACATATTTTAAAAAACATATCGAATGAATTTTTTTATTATATCAGAAAAAGAGCTTAAAAATTATGTTCCATACGAAATAGAAAAATTATTTAATGCATCGAGTAATTTTTTAAAAGGTCACAATTTGCCTTAACCAGATCATCATAAAATAGAAGATCTTAAAAATAAACAATGAAGAGAAGAATTAAATTATGATATAAATGAATTAAAAACACAACATGCAATTTTAGCTTCCAAATTGAATGTCGAACAAAAATAAATATATGGCTTTGTTATCTCTACGATCGTAGTTAAAAAAACAAAGACTATTTTTTGTATACGGACATGGTGGTACATGAAATACTTTTTTATGGAATGTTATTATTTAGTAAACTTAGATTAAAAGGAAGAATTCCACATTCTAGACTTAAAATTCTTTCTCGAGGTAGAACTGCACATTGTAGACTTAAATTCCTTTTAAGTATAATAGAATGTTCTACATGTGAAATAAAAAGATCAACACATCTTGCCAAGTCAAGTCAAGAAGCATAATTGATTATATGGGATGAAGCAGCTATGAATTATAAAAATTATTTTGAGGCTCTTAATAGATCATTACGTGGTATTATACCGAAAATGTATGAAGGAGGAAATAATAATTTATTAGGAGGGAAAACTATTTTATTAATAGGTGAATTTAGACAAATTTTACCAGTTATAGCAGGAGGAATGAGAGAAGAGATTGTCAATACCTCTTTAAACACTTTAAAATATTCGTTTTATAACAAAATATAAGATTGTCTAACAATGGCTTAAAAGATGTAGAAAAACAAGAATTAAATCATTTTGCTTATTGGATATTAAAATTGGGGAACGTCATATCTCTAATTTAACTATACCAAACAAGGATGAATATTCATGGATTAAAATTCCACCATATTTAATTATTGAATCATGTGATAATCCTATTCACTCTATTTTTAGTATAACATATACTGATTTTCTGAATAATTCTGATAATTACTCTTATTTAAGAGAAAGAACAATTCATTGTTAGAGATGAATTACTTTTTATTAGATTTAGTAATGGGTAAAACTCACACTTATTTAAGCTCATATTCTATATGTAAAACATGTGGAAATTCATAAAGTTTTGAGCTTTTGTATCCGATTGAATTTCTTAATAAATTAGAATTTAATGGTATCCCCAAACATGAGTTAACACTAAAAATTGGTGTACATATAATGTTGTTAAGAAATTTGAATTCATCTTTATGATTATGCAATGGTACAAGATTAATAATACCACAAATGGACAATAAATTTATTGCAGCCAAATTCATAAACTGTTGTAACATTGGTGATACAGTTTTTATACCTCCCATCGATCTTTCATCAAAAGAAAACAAATGATCATTTATACTTAAACGGAGACAATTTCCTATTAAACTATGTTATGCAATGACGTGAATAAAAGTCAATGATAGTCATTGAATACACTTGATATTTATCTTTCTTAACCAGTTTTCACTCATAGCCAATTATATGCCGCGTTATCTAGAGTAAACTCTAGAAAATGACTTAAAATTATTATGAACAGATGAAGACATTCCGAATTCATATACAAAAAATATCGTATGTCGAGCAGTGCTTAACAATGTATAAAAAATCGTATAAAATGGCTGAATTAGACATATATATTCTAAACCTCACATAACGATTACATGTCTACATGAAAAATGATATAATAAATTATAATTTGGTAATTTTATATTATTTCCAACGATTTGTTTTATGTAGTACAAATATTAATATAATTAAAATTAATTTATTATATATATATTTTTATTATAGATATAAATAGACGATTAATTTGTTTACAATTACCAAAAAAATATTATTTTCAAAATTAAATTGATATTTATTCACGAATAAATATAAAAAAACGATTCAAATTAAAATTAGTATGGCGTTAATTCATATTTTTTATAAAATTAAATTAAAAAAACTAATTACAAATATAGTTTTCATAAAAAGTTTAAACCCTATGAAAATTTACTAATTTGATTTTTTTTATACAAATTAATAAATATATTTTGTTTAATATGTAAATATAAAAACAGCTTGAAATTGATATTAATATTTTTTTATATTTTTTATAAAATAAAATGAACTATGAGTTACAAAGTATATAATTAAAGAATAATAAAAAAAATTAAATTAATTGAAAAGTAAGTGATTTAAAAAAACATTTTCAAACTAATAAACATTTTAAAATTAATAACAACCAATGATTTATTTTAAAACAATTATCATCTATATTAAGGAGAAAAACCATTTAAAAACCAGTTATATTTTGTACCTCTATTTTTCATTTGCTATTCATTTGTCTTTAGAAGATTATGTTTCCAAATTCTTAAAACCTTGTAATTGATTTTCTTTTTTAGTGAAAGCTGGATACATGGTCGATGACCTTCCAACATTAGTAAAAAATCTTTTTCTGATCCTCGATGTAAATTTTAAATTTTGTTCTTTGTCTATGTTTTCTTTTTTGCCGGATAGACGTAGTTTGATTATTTCCAATTTTGGTTTAGAGTCTTATGGAAAGGTTAAGATTTTAGTTTAGTTGATCTTTGGTTTTTGTATGTACTCAAAGTACTCAATTTTGTTCAACAGTTAAATGTGTTAATGTCCGTAGTTAATGTTTTTCAGCCCAAAATGCTATGATGATCATACATCTTTGCCCGGAGGAAAATCCAGGTACGGTATGCCAGCTTCATGTTCGCAAAACATGTTTGAGCCTTATCATATCTTGACGGAAGCCTAGGACCCTTTTACAAATAGGGTCCAACGAGTTAGTATAATTGCGGCTTATAATCATGTTTCAGAGAATGTCTTGAATTACGATCATGTAAAATTGATTTGAACTCTTCTTTTTGTTATGTATACAAGTCAAATAGTCTATAATTCAAGTAAATATTGGAATTAAAAATTACATTAATATAATGGAGTTCAAAATATTTATTTATATGTTTAGACTAAATTGTAGTATGTAGCGTGTATCATAAATTCATGATTAACCTAACATTAATATGCTTAAATTAGTTGTGTTAAAGATTACTATAATATATGTATTTAAAACTCCTACGATATATCTGGTGACAACATATCATGAATTTCAAAATTACTGCAACAGGAATCTTAGGTTCTGAAGTTACCAATTTTGATTTTATGGTAACGTGTAAATTGGGTCCTAATTAATGGTAATTCATAAGTGTTAAGATTTATTATTGTCCATGTGTTTATACAAGACTTTGTGTCGGGTGCTCTTGCCTTTTGATGAATTGAGTGCCGAGCATAATTAATAAATTTTTACTGCGGGCACTTTAGTTTTGAGGTTGGGATAAAAAGATTGATATATTCAACCTCAATGAAGGTGCACTGACTAGTTGAAGATTAAGTATGAGGTATAATGATTTATGTACCGATTTCTTTGTTTTAATCAGTGAGGTTTGAGCTGAATGTGTTTACCAAAAAAACATTTTGTTTAGATTTTATTTTATTTTGTTTTGTTTTTTGCCACGTGAAGTAAGTTTATGTCATTACTTATGATTATTGAGTATGTAAAATCTATAACAGTTGTTCTCAATCAGTTTGGTACCAAGATTATTTATTTGTTTTCGAAGTGCGACCAAGATTACACACAGTATAAAATCTATAACAAGTCTTACTTCCAAATGATATATTTGTGACACACTCGATTCTTTTAACTATCTTGATGATGAAACTTGAAGAGTTTCAAGTGTTACAAATATGAGGCTTAGTCTTGGTGGTACTGAATCCGTTCCAAATGAAGAAGATGACGATCTTGATAGTACTAAGATAATTTTATTGTAAAATGTATTTGTTTATATTAAATTTAAGGTAATTATCTTTAAAAAATTGTCACAAAAAAGCATTGCTTTTGACATTTAAAAAAACCAATTATATTTTTATATTTTTATTATTAAAATCAATTTTTTTTATTAAATTTCATATTATCCCACGATAAATGGCGGACAAATATCTAGTCATATCTATGTTTAAATATATTCTTTCATTATATATTAATACTTATTTAGTTATATTCTTTAACAGTTAAAAGTTTTTATATAACATTTTCTTCTCTTTTTTTGTTCAAAAAATAATAATATCTAAATCTGTTAAAGTTGAAATTATTAATAACTTAAAGGTAAAGTATATATTAAGATCCAAAAACCAAATTAAATGTTAATATTTTTGGAAGAATAATAATAATCTAAAACTACTATCAATTTTGTTTCTTTAACACGAACAAAATTATATCCATGAATGATATATTTTTCTTTTAAAAAAATTACGAGACACTATCGATGATATATATTGTAAAATTTAGTTTATTTTTCTTTTCATGTTTTAGTTTAGTATATACAAGAAGATGAAGTTGTGTCTTTGGATCTGACATCATTAAATTTCATGAGATACGTTTTTTTTCACTCTAAAAGGAGCATTGTCTTTAGTTATATACATGACCAATAATAAGTAATAGATGCAGGACCAGTCTGTTGCGGGAACAACAAGTTCTACCATAGTAAAGCCTTCAATATTTTAGTCAAGAAAGAGATAACCCAAAGATAGGTCTTCCTTATTTATAATACAAAAACTAGTGGGCAGTTACATATGTTTGCGCTTTAAGCGCCACTATCCCACTAACATCACTATCCCTATAATTGTGGAACGAATAGCTAACACGGTTTGACTCAATGGTCAAAACATATGTTTATATAACAAGTAAGAAAGCGCTAAGTCTAATCTGTACTTTAAGTCGAGCTGGGCTACACCTTAAATGCAATCAGGTCTGTTCTGGTTTGCAGAGCTCGAGCTCATTGGTTACATGCTCAGCTTATCCTCTTTAGGTCCTCACTCAATCTTGATCATTTGTTCATCACCCAATCTAGTCGATCAAATCTTTCCCTGATGTCTTCGAGCTCAACCTACTCTTGAGTTCATCAATGTTGCATTTGTCTTCGAGCTCGGTCTTCTGATGAGCTCGATATTCCTTTGAGCTCATCAACAACGTATTTATCCTCGATCTCGATCTTCTTTTGAGCTCGTCAACACCGTAGAGCCCGTCTTTTTCTTCATTTCTTGTCATAATCCAAGTTCGCAGTGCTCCTGCTCGTGCTCGTACTTATTTGGGGGAATCCCCCCTTATCAGGGCTCCCCCTAGTGTATAGGTTTATTAAAATATTAATAAGCCTGTAAATTAAAATATTAATCAAATTCCTTACTTATTGCGTAGTAATTCAAATCATCTCACGTCTGTTTCTTTCTGAAACGTGTCGTTGATGCAAGTGACGGTTTCTAACATCGTCGTTTCTTGGAAATACCAATTGGTGATTCAGTTTTCTGGCACAACTTTCAAACAACTGATGACATCACGATTCACACGCATATGTGAAAATCTCTTAGTCACTTAAACACTTACTATATTCATTTGCTAATAATCACAAACTTCAAAAAAAAAATTGCTTCAATCGTTGCAGGAAAACTCTCTTCATCTTCAACCAGGGCGCTTACTATCATCTTCTTCAACATTACTCAAGTAACGTATTTCTTATCAAGTAATAATTTTGTGTTGAATGATGGAGAGAACCCTAGATTTAAGGTTTCGAACTTCTATCAGTAGGAGTTTTCCAAAATCTCTTCGCTTGCCCTCACCTTTATAATCATTTTGATTCATATCCTTACCTAATTGCAGTTTGTAGAAAAACCAAGGCACCAAAAAGGGCAACGAAGAGTAAAGCCGATAAAATTACGGAGCCCTTATATGAAAACATCGACGATTTAGAAAACTATTTCTCTCAGATAGCCCCTAAGTACACTAACTTAGAAGACAATGGAATCGCCATCCTCAGGGAAAAATGTAGCATCCATCAGGATGTGACTATTAGGGCTTCCGGTCTAGGCGAACATCCCTATCATACACAAGAAACGAAGACCTACCTTTTTACCACTTTATTTGACTGGGGGCTGAGGTTACCACTGTCCGAGCTCATTCGAATTATTTCAGTGTGCTCGATATCTGCCTAACTCAAATGTCTGCGAATGGTTAAAGGCTATTGTTTAGCGTAGTCCTCAGTCACGTTTTCTTAATACTAAAATATGCTTAGCAGACCTACTGTCTCGTACTGATGTAACGAAATTGGCCAAGAACCCTTTCTTCTACACCCACTTTAAAAGGATTAAGAAAATTGTTGAAATCCCTTCCTCTGATAGAAACTGGAAAAACTCTTTCGTATTTGTTTCGGGTAATTGCGAACATAGCACCCCACCTTAAACCTTCAACTAGATAGAAAATGGAAGAAAAATTGTAAGTATTATTAGCTTACAGGAGATAAATATTTGTACGAACTCTTGTATAATATTATATCTGTTTTTCTTTCAGGAGAACTGTCCAATCAGAGCTGGTGGAAAGAAGGGAGACCACTCAACTACGTGAACCTTATGACCAGAGTTAGTAGCTTAGCTTTTGAAGCTTGGCAACAAGATCCTAAGTGACTGTTCACACGATACAACTACTTGAAATCAGGGTTGTGGTCGATTCTAGAGCTCAGTATCACAGAAGAAAGAGAAGTGAGAATGACAAACGGTTCAGAAGCTACCATGGATCGCCTCAGATTAATTTTAGAGAAAACACTACATGAGAAGAACAATGTTGTCATCTGGCCGGCAGTGTCTTAAGTAACCCGAAAAACAAGGGAATGATACTACAACAAACAAAGGAAAAATTGTCCAGAAAACTGAAAAAGAAGCACCGAAGGTACTAAAGCTTCTCAGCCCAATAAAGTCCGAGCAGAAAGAGAGGATGAAGATGAGGAGACCCTTTCTGGTGCTCTTGATACGCGGAGGAATAAAAAGCAAAAGGTGATTGTAGATGTTGTTCCCCTAAGCACGAGGAGATTACAACTCAGAGATAAGGAGGACGATGGTGTTAAAGCTACTTCGAATGAAGGAGCACATCCTCTTAATCCAACAACGACAGAAGTTGGTGAAGAACAAAATGCACAGGTTGCTTATGAGATAATTGATCTAGTGGAGGTTGGAGCAGAATATGATAATGGTGGTCAGAAAAAGCAAATGGCACCCCCAGCTCTCACAGAGAAAACAAAACAGCTGGTGCTGAGCTCTTTTGTGGAAAATCGAGCACCATCGGTGGAAACCACTGAAAATAACAAGAATTGTGACAAAGCAGTTGAGTCCAGCCAGCAATGGGTGCTTGTAGAAGAGCGCTCAAAAGTTAAAATTCCCCCTTTCTTCTTATATGTTCGATTAGCTTCGTATGATCCGTGACCTGTCGTACTATGATAAAATGTTTAATACGGAGATCTTGCAAAGGCAAACCGAGCCAAAGAATTACTAAGTTATGCACATGTTATTTAAAGATGTAAAAAATACATCTAACTTTCTTGTTTATATACAGATGCACTATAACTCCTTTGTGCTGGGTTATCGAAATATGTCCCCTGCTGACATAATTGTCATGGAGAAATAGAAACCAGAAGCCATATTTTTTGGCTCAACTAAGCACAGTACTGCTGAGATCATCCGTTTGAGGCATGCTTATACGTCAGCCAAGAACTTCAAGCATGAGGTCTTAGAAGCAAAAACCAAGCTGAATAATGTAGTTTTCTCTTTGCAGGAGACTGTGAAATGCAGCAATCAGAGGCTCACGACTGTATCCGAGAGCCATAAATTAGTGCTAAACCAGAACGAAAATTTGTTAAAGAGGAATAACAATTTGGCACGCACAAAACACAAACTTGCTGGATCGGGCCAACAATCAGGTGAAAAAGGTAGAGGAACAAGCAAATCGAATTTCAGCTCTGACTGCTGAGGTGAGCAAGTTGAGCAAAGAAGTGGAGGATGAGCGCGCACAGCTCGAACGAGAGCAAAAACAATGGCACGCAAAGGTAGAAGCAGCTGCTAAAGAAAGGGAAATGCAAGTGTTTACAGTTGCAACAGAGATGATTACCAAGGAAAATAAGAATGTTATTGTAGAACTAGTAGCCTTGAATCCTGGCATGAACCTGGGATCCATTGCCCATCTAGCAGAGTCTACAGCACCGAGCTCGAATGTAACCCCTCAGACAAATAAATAAACTAATACTTCTGTTGATCCTTCCAAACGACTGCCACCAAGTAGTGCTAAGTAATAAATATTTTCCTGCGTTGTTCTGTTGGACTAATTTCCCATTTGTTTTGTTGTTTAAAGTTAAAACTCGTTGTACTACTCGCAACTCTTGGGTTTATTTATTTAAAACACGTTTGAATTGATGCATGATTTACCTTAATTATTTCTATAACTGTATGTTGTCAATTGTGGAAGATGTGTTTGCTGAACTTTTTGGAGATCCTTATAACCCCGAGCTCAGTAGGGCTCATTGTGTAGCTTAGACAACTTGTATCATAATAGCATCTTCGCGGTGAGGTCTTACGGACCCTATTGCATAGTCTGTTTAGACTTGGTCTTTGACAAGTTCGCTAATATACCCAATACAAATTATAGGCACAGTAGGCGATTAACATTCCAAGGATGCTTGAGTGCTCGACCATCTTGATCTGCTAATCTGTACGCGCCATGGTGCCCTGTTGAAATAACTGAGTATGGGCCTTCCCAATTTTTCCCTAGCTTGCCACCTGTTCCGCTACCGGAGCCCTAAAACACCTTATTCAAGAATAAATATTCCACCTTGAAAGAGTGCGGCTTCAGACGAGCATTAAAGCGTCCCCTCATAAGACTTCGATAGTGCTCTGCTCAGACTCTAGCCTGATCCTGTCGCTCGTCTATCGGATCCATGGATGATGATCTAGCTATAAGATTTGCCTCCTCTTGATAGTTCTCAATCCTATGGCTTGGTATTATGACCTCTACTGGAATAACTGCCTCTGCATCATATACCAAAGCAAATGGTGTATCGCCTGTTGCGGAGCGAAGGGTTGTTCTGTACGCCCATAAGACCTCTGCAATTTGTCCGACCATTTACCTTTAGCTTCCTCTAATTTTTTCTTAAGCCCTTCTAATAGTGTTTTGTTAGTCGTTTCGACTTGTCTGTTTGCTTGAGGGTAGTAAAGGGTGGAAAATTGCTAGAGAATCCCATATCGTTTGCAGAAGTTAGTAAGGATTGAATTTTAAATTGTGGGCCGTTATCTGTCATTATAATCCGTGGAATTCCATATCAGGTTAGAATTTGATTATGGATGAAATCACATACCTTATGAGCGCGTGTTCTGAACATGGCTTTAGTCTCAACCCATTTAAAAGTAATCAACTGCCACGATAAGGAACTGTCGTTTGCCTGTGGCCATTGGCAAAGTACCCACCAGATCTATTCCCCATTTATCAAACAGACATGGGACGAAGATGTTCTGCATGGGCTCGTTGGGTTTATACTGAGTGTTTGAATATTCTTGACATTTGTGACATTGTAATACCAGATTCTCAGCATCATTTGCTAACTCATGCTAATAGTACCCATCGAGAAGAAAACGACGAATCAATGTTCGGTGTCCACAATAAGCCCATAGTTCTCCCGATTGTAAATCAACCAGTACAGAACTAGCTTCAACGTGGTCAAGGCAACGGAGTAGAGGTCTGGTTGAGCTTTTCCTATACAAAATATGGTCAAGAACACAATATTTGGCTGCCCTGATCTGCAACGCGCGAGCTTCACTTTTACTTGTAGGAAATGTTCATTTGTCTAAGTACTAGAGGTATGGAGTCCGCGAGTCGTCGTCATTAGTGATTGAATTGACTGTTGCAGCTGCTGATATGAGCTCTGTCGTGGGAAATTACTGGTGTAAAATTGTTGGATGCTCTCCTGAAACTGCGGCCTTAGCTAAAGTGTCAACTGCCAAATTATCTCTTCGTGGGATCTTCTCATAACACACGCGAGTGAACTTAGACTCATACTCCTTGAGTATCACAAGATATTTCCTGATACCGTCTTGCTTGACATCATAAATATCTTATGCCTGATTGAGCACCAACTGAGAGTCAGATCTGATCTTGATATTTTGAGCTCCACATATCAAAGCCAGCTTCATTCCACAAAGGGCAGCCTCATAGTCTGCAACATTATTTGTTACTAGAAAATTAAAGCGTACAACTTGTTTGACCTCCTCCTGTTGTAGAAAATGCAACATCAACCTCAATCATCCATTGGTCGAGCTCAACCGTTTGTCCGTTGTTTATCTCAACCCGTTCTTCCCTGGATGAGCTGAACTCTGCTAAGAAATCTACAACTGCTTGTCCCTTTATAGCTACGCGTGGTTCGAAACGAATGTCATACTCGCCGAGCTCAATGCTCCATTTGGTTAACCTGCCAGAAACATTGGGCTTTTGCAATACTTTTCGTAAAAGATACGTTGTTCGCACCGTAATTATATACCTTTGGAAGTACGACCTAATTCGTCGAGCTGCAACAACCAAACTCAAAACAAGTTTTTTAAGGTTTAGATACCTCGTCTCCGCATCTGTTAATATTTTTCTTGTGTAATATATTGGGCGTTTTTTTCCTTTCTGGTCGTGAACGAAAACCAAACTAACATCAAAGGGTGATACTGCCAGATACATAAATAACGGCTCTTTAGGAGTAGGAGCAGACAAAATCTCAGGGGATGTAAGGTACTACTTAAGCTCGACAAAAGCTTTATCACACTCTTCTGTCCATACGAACTTCTTAGCACCCTATAATACTTCAAAAAAGTGATGAATCTTGTCTGATGCGCAAGATATAAACCTCGAAAGAGCTGCTAACCTTCCTGTAAGGCACTGCACTTCTCTGAAATTCTTTGGTGGTTCCATCTGTAGAATTACGTTTAGTTAAACCGGATCTACCTCAATACCTTGTTGACTTACCACATAGCCCAGAAACTTGCCTTTAGCAACACCAAACAAACACTTATTCGGGTTAAGCTTAAGGTTAAACTTGCGTAATAAATCGAAAGCGACCTGTAATGTATTGAGGTGTTGCGCTTCTTCATGGGCTTTAATGACCATATCGTCAATATATACCTCTAGATGTTGCCCCAAATGATCTTGGAAGATGTGATTTATCAATTGTTGATATGTCGATTCTGCATTCTTCAGCGCAAAAGGCATAACTGTATAACAATAGAGACCCTGTTCGGTTTGAAAGGATGCGTGCTCCTGATCGGATGGTTGCATACGGATCTGATTGTACCCCGAGTACGCATCCATAAAGGAAATAAATTTGCAACCTGAAGCCGAATCGACCAACTGATATATCATTGGTAACGGGAAAGCATCCTTGGGCAGCATGCTTCTCAGCTGAAAATGCTCTACGTTTCTGCCGTACGGGTTTGGCACAAGAATTGATAGCCAATTCATGGCTTATGATCGAAGGGCTTACTCCCAAAACATCAGCTACCTCCTAAGAAAACACATCTAATGTTTTTTCTAATAAAGCTATGATACGTACCTTTGAGTTCGGAGATAGCTCGTTTCCCAATTGAAGCATTCTATTGTCAGTTATGACCGTATCCACTAGTGTAGTATCTGTAGTAGACGAATCCTTGTTTTCTCGTGGATCATCCACTGGATCTGGCGAGGTGAGATCTAAAGTTGCTGGTATAATACCTCCCTCGCCATTTGACTACTATTGGATAGGTTTGGACGAATCCGACGTGATTGCAGAGCAAGTTCACGTAGTCCTTTGCTTGCCCCGTATTGTTCCTATCGAGCTGCCTACTGGATATTTAATGCATTGTATAAATCTGCACGACGTCGCTTCCATCCTATGCAACCATGGTTGTCCAATAATTACATGGTAAGGGCTCAACGCGTCAGAAATTAAAAACAAAGTTTTTAGTTCTTTCTTCGTAGCTCCGTGACCAACCTTTACCAATAGTTCCACCTCTCCAACACATTGAGAGGATTTTCCTTCGTAACCAACCAATGTCCGCTGAGTAGGTCGGTATGGTGGCATGTTCTGAATACGATCAAAGCTGCTTTTGAAAATAATATTTGCCGAGCTTCCTCCACCAACTAGTACTCGTGTCACCATTACTCCTCCAATGTCCAAGTGAATAGTCAAAGCGTCTTCATGTAGTATTCTGACACATCTGAGGTCATCATCATTAAATGTGAGGTCGGCTACTGGGTGTATGTAGTTTTGATAAAAATTTCCATCTATTTCATAAACGTTGAACTCATTTTTAGCTTGTTTGTTTTGAGTAGACCTTTGACCTTCAACCGAATTCCCCCCTGATATGGTCAGTAGCCACTGCTGCTTGTTTGCTTCTGGCTCTTCTCTAGTGTCCGGTTTTTTAGTGTTTGGAGAACGAACTTCCTCACGTCAATCCGGTTGAGATCGTTTGATATATTGGATCAGCTCATCATTGTCTATCAAACGCTGAATCTCTTCTCTTAGTTTCCAGCACTCATCCGTTGAATGTCTATGATCGTGATGATATGCGCAGTAATACCGATTAGATCGCTTAAACCATGGTGCACTCATTATGCGCGGAGCTTGGTACCTCGTACACCCCTTTGTGCGATCATAAATCACTAAAATAGCCTCAGTCAACGGGGTGAAGTGCCTATTTGCTTGATCGAGCTGTTGGGGTCTTCAGTTATAATCCCTCATTGGTTGCTCCTCAGTCATTTTTCGTTCTGATCCACCATCTTTGAAATCCGACTCGCGCCGCTCAAGTGACTTCCTTCTTCTAGCGTTATCAACCCTGATAAAGGTAGCTGCTCTTACGAGTAGGTCCTTTATGTTCTCAGTTAGGAACTTGATGAGATCTGCGTACAGTTCCCCTTTTCTATCGATCCCCCGTTTCAAGGAAGCCACCACCATATTTGGCCAAATCTGGCAAAGCATTCATAACATGAATAAATATTATAACATAACTTTTAAGAGACTCACATCGACGTTGATAAAGATCCATGATCGAATCCCGCTCGCACTTAAGCTCCTTGTTTTCCACGAACCTTTCCCTGAATGCTTTCCACAGTCTTGTAAATCACTGATAGACCCTTTTGGCAAGCTGCTGAACCATTCTATGGCGTTACCTTTGAGGGTCATGATTAATGCTTGGTATAACATCGCATCATTGGGATTGAAAGCCATTATCATGTTTCTAAACTACTCCAAATGCCTCTCCGGATCCCTCGTTCCATCATAGGTTTCCATCCTGAATGGGTCAAACTTCCTCGGGAGTTCAGCTTCCAGGATCTTAGCAGAGAATGGTGATTCCTTCAGTATGTAGGCCGAAAAATTCAAGCAGATCTGATTGTAATGGAGGTTATCATTCTCCCGAGCTCGCTTGGTCCACGTCTGTTTCACCTCATCGCGCAGTTCTCTGCTACGATTCTTACCCCCGCTTTTGCCTTCACATTCCTGCTTGTCATCTCGTTTGGAAGAACGATCCGTTCTGTTGACTTTGCTCGCCTATGGTCTTGACGGTTGATGGGTCTTGCTCGTTCCTTTGATTCTAGCGGTGAGAGTATGAATAACATCGTTCATACCTGCCATCGTGGCGTGCATAGCTTGTTCCCTTGCGTCTTGTTCAAACGCTATTTTTAATTGTTATTCCTGGAGGTTCTGGATTCTTTGTTCTAGTTAGAGAACCACCGATTCCTCATGGCTTCCGCAACTCTGCTAGCCCCTGATGCATTCACTGGCTGATGGAGATGAACCTCTTCCCTGGAAACGACAGTAGGCTGAATTGGCAGTCCTTCTGTCACCACCGTTGTTTGGGGTATCATGGGATTGGCCTCTTGAGGAGCTATGGGACCGGAATGTAGGATGCCTCGCCATGCTGGTTGACTTACGGTTCTCCTCCAGTGTGTTGTTGTTTCACTAGTTTCCAGGTTGTCTCTCTCAAATCCTGACCTAGTGACAACCATGGTGATTGGTTAAAAGATTCCCACAGGAGGCGACAAATTTGTTACGGGAATAACAAGTTCTACCACAGTAAAGCCTTCAATATTTTAGTTAAGAAAGAGATAAGCCAAAAAAGATAATTTTATTCGTAGATAGGTCTTCCCTATTTATAATACAAAAATTAGTGGGCAGTTACATATGTTTGCGCTTTAAGCGCCACTATCTCACTAACATTATTATCCCTATAATTGTGGAACAAATAACTAAAATAGTTCGACTCAAGGATCAAAACGTATGTTTATATAACGAGTAAGAAAATACTAAGTCTAATCTCTACTTTAAGTCGAGCTAGGCTACACCTTAAACGCAATCATATTTGCTCTGGTTTGCAGAGCTCGAGCTCACTGGTCACATGCTCAGCTTATCCTCTTTAGGTCCTCACTCAATTTTGATCATCTTTTCATCACGTTCCCAATCCAGTCGATCAACTCTTTCCCTGATGTCTTCGAGTTCAACCTGCTCTTGAGTTCATCAAAGTTGCATTTGTCTCTGAGCTCGGTCTTCTGATGAGCTCGATATGCCTTTGAGCTCATCAGCTTTGAATTTATCCTCGATCTTGATCTGCCTTTGAGCTTGTCAACGTCGTAAAGCCCGTCATTTTCTTCATTCCTTGTCATAATCCAAGTTCGCGGTGCTCCTGCTTGTGCTCATACTTATGTGGGGGAATCCCCTTTTATCACATTCTAAAACTGAAAAGAAAAAAAAATCATTAAAGACTAAATATATCTCTAGTATTTACACTAAAACTACATCTTTTTGCATATCTATATTATTTTCCACTAAAAGTGCATATTTTTGCATATCTTTAGTATCGATCATGTCTTCGTCCACCATTTGAACTTAGTAAAGTTTTTAAATCTTAAATTAGTAATAAATAAACAAAGACAACAAAAACATGTGAACTTTTATTTGTAAAAGAATGTTACTCATACAAAAATTAAACATAAAATATAAAATCAAGTAATGTTAAGAAATATACCACTCACTCAATGGACACCTGTAATTGTTGTGCTTGATAAGGAATAGTGCAAGCGATTTAAGTGGTGAATATTTTTACTATTTTCACTAAAACTGCATATTTTTGCATTTAAGTGGTGAACATATCTCTCATATTAAAAATTGATTTTTTCTGCAATTTTCATTAAATAATGAAGATATCTCTAACATTTTCATTAAAAACTAATTATTTTTACAGTTTTCATTAACTTTCGTCAAAGAGTGAATATATCTCTAGTATTTTTGTTTGCATTTTTCTTTAATCACTCAATATGTCTTTATCATTTTCATTAAAAAATTTACCATTTTTTTCTACTTTTTTTGTTCGCAATTAAATTTGCATTGATCTCATATCTATCATCAAGATTTAATAGATGCGAGACGAGTGTCAAATATTTTCTAGATGATAGATGCAGGACCAATGATAGACACATGACCGTTGTAAAAATATTAGATAGATGCGGGACCAATCTAAAATTAAATTTTTTAGAAGGTAAATATAGGACCAAAAAGCTTAAATGCGAGACTAACTTGGCTCGCGAATATATATATATATATATATCAAGAACGGATATATATATTTTTTTTGGTTAAAAAAAATAAAACTAATGGTATTTTTGGATTTTTTCAGTCAACCTCTAAAACTATTTGTGCGACATTGAAAAAAGAAATAAAAGTGTTGATTGAAAATGAGAAACTGACAATATTTGTTAAGAAAAATTCCCTTACCGCTCCAAAGCAAGAAAATACTTTGGTGATTTCGGAGCCTATTGATTCTTTTCTTGTCTTCAAAGCCTATTGATTTTTTTACTGTCTTCTGAGCACGTAGTTCCAAAACCATGCATGAATCAGATCATGTTGGTAGAGGAACCGGTTGTGAACGAAAATGTTAGTAAATTGTACATTTTAGTTTAGTCACTAACAATTTTTAGAGGTGACGCGATTTCGAAAACATCAAATTATTCTCGAAAAGAATAGCTTTAAATATAGATATGATTTAGAACGAAATTGTAAAACTCGAGCTACTGGTAAAGAATACTTTACCAGTTACTACGACTAATTTATAGAACTAATGAATTAGAAATTTTGTCCAAATAACATAATTGGTGAACTAATGTTTTATGTCTTATACCGTTAAAAATAATTATTTTCTTACTAGCAAAACATATATTCTTAATTAATTTCCATTTTAGATATTTTAACTTCTAATACATCATAATTTGAAAAAAAATAATAAAAATGAAAATCTAGTTTTAGTTTTGGTTTAAAAATAAAATAGTGAAATTTTTTAGTTTTGGTTTAAAAATAAAATAGTGAAAATTTTGTCGAATCCGATTCCAAATAATAAGCCGAATGTAATGTAATCAACTAACATATCTAATCAATTTTTTTAGTTTTTTTTAACGAAAAACATTCCTATCAAATCAAACAACACAGCAAAACTTAGTTTGTTAGGTATATCTTGTGTAGGTGGAGTTCTGGGGTTTCTAAATGACGTCTATAATGATTAAGTACAGAGGTCTGTCACCAAAGTTGATATGGCCGAGTTGGTCTAAGGCGCCAGATTAAGGTTCTGGTCCGAAAGGGCGTGGGTTCAAATCCCACTGTCAACAGTTTGTTTTTTGTTTTTTTTAAATATAGTTTGTACAGATTTGCTATTTTAGTTTCCTTAATACAGTTTGTACCTATCAGAACACCCTTTTTTTTTTTTCTTTTTTTTTTTCGGAGGGAACCCGCAGCCGCTACTCAGAGTGCAATGAGTGCGCACAGGGTAAACCCTCAGCCTGACGCGATAGCCTGCAAACCAACGCCAGAAGGTAAACCACACAAGGTGACAGGCTCAGCCGAGAAAGCGTATGTAGAGGGACTCGAACTCGTGACCTTTTGGTCATAAGAATGCCGTACTCAACCAACTCGGCTACCCCCTTGGGGGAGAACACCCATTTTATGTACTCATGCAGTTGCTGAAAAATGTAGTCGAATTAAATATTGATTGGTCTGACCAGATTAATAAGATTCATTATCATTTCACTTTTGGATCTATTTGAAATGATGTAGTGAATTTGTTTTTGCGCACTGCGTGTCCTGTCCCCGTGGCCAGCCCGGCTTCGACCGTTGGTAGCAGCACTCTTTTTATCTCTCTCTGGTCTCTATACAAGCTACGAGCCTATGATCTTTCTTGCTTTAAAAGAAAAAGGTTAATATAAACTATTTATATTCTTATTCTTTAAATGGACCGGTTAAAATATTCGGATTGAACTATTATTTTAGAAATGTAGTGAAATTTAATAGTGTGCAATATAAACAGATCCAATTAATCATATTAGTCGCTATCTCAACTAAAACAATAATAAGTTACTTCGGATTTGGTATATTATCTTTTATTTTTTAATCGTAATTTATTTTATATGATAACCAAGTCAAACCGATACTTTATTAACTTTTTTTTCATACAATCATTGTAATTCTTAACTCACAATTTTAAAAATATAGAAACTATCAAAAGTTATAGGATATTTGAAGGTTCATAATTTTTTTTTTAAATATTTTAGAAAGAATGATTATTATTAAAAGGTCTATCAGTCGCGTTACTTCATTTTCAAAATCAACCAACATGCAGTCGTAAGCTCTGATACCAAAATATTACACAAAACAAAACACTACATGATATGGATAATCTCCGCGAGTGTAAGGTTGCAACAGGGTTGGGGATCGGACAACAACAAGCTGAAGCCCACCTCGAGTAAAGGGTGTTTTAATTGCAACTCGACAACGATTTGCGTCGCTCGTATAAAACCGTATTTGCTACATTAAAAGAGAATATAAGAGGCTTGAGTGATCTCAGAGGTCACACATGTCGATGTAGATGATGAATTTCCCCCCTATGGCCAGAATCTTTACCTGACCCCTCCCCCTCCCTCATCAACATATTTTAAAGTTATATCAAGATTATGATCAATACCACGAGTGGGATAGTGATGTTGATATGATCTGTAACTTGGCAATGTCGTCTTTTGTTATTAACATCTTGGTTGGGGACTTGCCACCAATGTTCGATCAGTACAACATCAATAAATATGATGTTCAAAGTATCTAAAGTGCCATCAGTAGTTCCAAAATGAGATGATTTTATTTTGGAGGAGATGGAATGCTTCTCTATCGAGCCTTCTAGATGATATTCAAAGGAAGCACTTAACTTGATTTCACCAACTTCCTCTAGGGTCCATCCAAATATTTGATGTGTTGTGGACCTTGTTCAAAGATTATATTATTGGTAACAATTTGATTAAGAGAGACGATGAATATATAAATAATTGTAAGCAAAAATTCAATGAGGGTCTAACGGAATACCCATGATGCTTTGTCCAAAATAATAACTTTGATGATTGACATCTTACCGTCAGAAGATCATTCTCAGGTTGTTGACATACGTTATAATAAAAAAAATATGCTGACTTTCGGCACCATTCTTGCTCATGTCGAATCTCAAATTAAAGTTGATGGGACTATGCGTATGAGAGTGATGCCTTACTCATACTCTAAACTCCCCCAAAACCTTACTCTTATCTACACAAAGATACCTTACTAATCACCTCATGCCATTTAAAATCAATAAAAGTATATCTACCTTTAAACTCTGGTCCTCATTCTTAATAAATAATGAAGAATAAAGAATGAGTGTAGACTTCGTATACTTGAACAAAATGTGCCCGAAGAATCTTTCATTGAGTATCCGCTTATTCTGTGTTGAGAATTTTTCCAACTCATTACGTAGCTTGTTCTAAAACTTTAAATTTAATAATGAAATCTGCCTCTTTATGTTTAATTCCGTACAAGTGACCAATATTTATGACCCGGTGCAGAAAATCATGCATAATTCCTCGAAGGAAAGAAGAATAAGTATTATCTTTTATATAAGTTCAGTCTCAAGCCATTGTGTGTCCAACATCTTGTATAAGTTAGACCATAACTTGCATGATACACAAATAGAAAATTAAGTAGAGCAGGGGAAGCTTACAAACACACACACACACACACACACATACACACACACACACACACACACACACACACACACACACACACACACACACACACACACACACACACACACACACACACACACACACACACACACGCGCACACACACACATGCGCGCACACACACACACACACACACACACACACACACACACACACTCCTACGTCAAAAATATACTCGAAATAATAAAAGTTAGAGATCTACCCCGACGTATGTAAACGCATCGATGCAGCCCCCACTCTTGCTAGAAAATATAAAGAGTACAACTATAATAAGCAACGAGTCATGAAAATATACAAAATAAAAGAAAATTTATAATGTACTACAAATATTTTTTAGTTATTAACAAGATTTTACTAAAATAAAACTCAATCAAAAGAGTAAAATAACACTTACACTACGTGGAAGAAAAATCACTTATGTTACAACGGAGGAAGATTACTCATGTTACAATATATGAAGATTACTTATATTACAATGGAGGAATATTACTTATGCCACAAAAAAATGGGGCTACAAACATCCTCAAAATACGAATATCAAACAACAAATCCAAGACCATATACGCTGACCCTTGCCCCGGGGGATATTTATGCCCTTTACCTTTGTCTTGAGACGACGTCTTGGGAGGAACATAGTAGGAAGAGCTAGCAGTATCCGGAGAATCGTATGCTCCGATAACTTGAGCTTCAAATTTATTCACTTGTTGATCAGCGTACACCTTCCAATATCTGACGTGGAAATCAGGGCGTCAGGACATATTAAACCCTTCTAAAGTTTTAGTCAATGTCCCATCTGAGAGACGGTTAAGATAAAATTAAGAAGTAATAAAGGCAGAACAATGAGAAGCTATGGTGTCAAAATCAGAGTTAACATCATTGTTGGACAATTCAGATGTCCTTACAAGCGAAGCAAACTGTATATACAAGAGATGATTAAAGGCTTGTGTCATAGACTTCGATGGCTTGGGAAGGCATATAATAACACTCGGGTGCTCACCAAACTTTCTAGTTTAAAAGATATGATTGAAGGCTTGGGTCATAGACTTCTACTAGTGATGTCAGATGTCAGACATGTCGATGCAGAGGATGAAATTGTTTAATGAAAATGATGGGGTCACAAAAATGTTGCAACACTTCCGTACAAATATATAATATGTCTTCCATGAGAGATCGTCGAGCTCAATGAAGCCCTTTCTATTCTTCCTCTAATGATGTTCACTTTATTAACACCGATGAGGATAAGTCATCTCATAAAAAGAAATAATATCGGCACAATATGAACCATATAAAGCATCGACACACCACTTATCAATATCATTGCAAAGCTCCACCTCAAGAATAGAAAAAGAGCCCAACCAAACCCATACTTGTAGAGTACACACCGAACTTATCTAGCCTCATCTGCCACTTTAATTACCCAGCACTAAACCAAACCCTCTTTTATCTCTTACTTAAGGTCATGACCTAGGGCTCATGCAATACATATCAAAACTCCTCGGTCCAAACCCATTTCACCCTATGTACAGAATCCTTACTAGAAGCCTCATAACATATCTTAAAGGTATATGAAGATTTTCATCAATACCATGAGTGGAATAATGATGTTGAGGGCCTTCCATATAATTTGATGTGTAACTTGGTAATGTCGTCTTTTGTTATTAAAATCTTGGTTGACGAATTTCCACCCATGTTTAATGAGTACAAGATGGATATATATGATGTTTAGAAAATCTAAAGTGCCATGAATAGTTCCAAAATGAGATGATTTACTTTTATGGGAAATGGAATACTTCTCTATTGAGCCCTATAAATGACCTTCAAATGACGCACTTTCGCTCGGTTTAACCAACTTTCTATATGGTCCATCTAAATATTTGATGCATTGTGGACCTTGTTCATATATTATTTTATTGATAACAATATGATTAGAGAAAACGATGAATAGATAAATCATTGTAAGCAAAAAACCAATGAGAGTCTAACGAAATACACGTGATACTTTGTCCAAAATAAGAACAATTTGGAAGATTAACATCTTACCATCAGAAGATCATTCTGAGGTTATTGACATAAAATATAATAAAAATAAATAGGCTGACTTTTGGTGCCCTTCTAGCTCATGTCAAATCTAAAATTAAAGTTGATGAGACTATCCGTATGAGAGTAATTCCTAGTTGATGCCCTAAACTACCCCCAAAACCTTACCCCTACCTACACAATGATACCTTACCAATCACCTCATTCAATTTAAAAAGAATAAAAATATATATACCATTTAGGCTTTGTCCAACGAACCTTATAAGCATTACAAAGAAATCAAAATCTATGTGGTTTGAGCTAAAGGTGGGGCGATCAAAAGAGTTGGTGGGAAAACAAGTATAGTGATAAAATTTATTAAAAATAACATCTACATCAGGTTTGGAACGCCAATGGAAATTACCATCGATAATGGTCTCCAATTTTGGAATATGTAGATTATTTATTTGTACATAACAAAGAGCATTCAACAATAATTCTCAACATAATTTTATCTTTAAGCTAATGGTCAGGTCGAGGTTATGAATCGAAGCTTGTTAGATGAGTTGAATAAGAACTTAGGATGAGCAACATCAAAATATCTTAAGTATATAAAAGGAACCCATTTTGCTCTACTATATAGGATGGATGATTTATTCCCGCCGAGACTGTTTTGCCTTTCTTTCGATTCGTTAACTACTTAGAAGAAGAATATAATATCGAGAGAACAGTTGAGTTAGATATAATAAAGAAAAAAAGAAATTAATTCCTACCTTAAGTTTCAACACTATAAAACATTGATGATGAATAAATACTTCTTGTGTTTACTCCTAAAAGTTCTAAATGGTGGACAAGCTGCTGAGAAAAGTATGCCTATACCAAATCCCGTAAGGCTGAAAAGTTTTGATCAAACCGTGAGGGAATCTACATGGTCACATAGAATGTCAAGGCAGGGATATATACACTTGTAAATGAGAAAGTAATACCACCCAACCTTGGAACATTGAATACTTAAAATCTATATATCTTAAGATTATGATTGATGTATTCTATACTACTTTACTTTTTTTCCCCACGATATAATGATCAATAGTGCACTATTTTCTACGTTGGTCACGTATGATTGTTCTAATAGAGTACTTACATAGACGATTAATCATATATGTTTTTTGTTTTTTTATCTCGTGACTTGTGTTTATTACTTTACTTGGGGGATGCTCCTTCAGTTCTTCTTATAAAATGGTCCAAATTTTATTGGTCAGAGCTATCTAAAGTTCTTAAGTAAAAGTTGAGTCTAATCTGGCCAAATATGGAAAATGATCCAACTACTGTTGGTCGGAGCTATCTGAAGTGCTTAATTGAAGGTCAGGTCAAATCCAGACATCCAACTACCGTCTCTAGACTATCAGCTTTGGATAATATATAGTCCACCAGATTATTTGATTCATGTGAACCTGCCACCTGTCCCCATAGTCACGAAAATTTTGTATTACTACTGGTCCCTTAACTTTAGGTCATAGGTTGTAGACTACATTTTGGCTTTGACCTAAAGTTAAAGGACCGGTAGTGATACAAAATTTTGTTGACTATGATGACAGGTGGCAAGACCACAAGAATCAAATGATCTATTGGACTAACTTTATCCAAAGCTGATAATCGAGTGACTACCAACAGACTTTTGAAAGTCAAGAGACTATAGGTCACCAAATGTGATAGTGCATGGATGATATACTGTTCAAAATCTAACTATATCAATCAGTCATGTTACATCAGATTTAATGAAATACCTAACAAAATCTAAACCGTAGATTGCATTCTCTTTGAACAAACATACTAAACTAGTTTCAAATTCTAATCCCTAGACTTTCTCCTCTTCACTCTCAAATCCCCAAATCAAATTCTTAAATCTAAACCCTAAATCTGCTCCTAAACCTATACCCAAATCGAAACAAAACCCTAAAGCTTCTTCAATTACAGTTTATACTCCCTGTTGCTAGCCCTAAATTTTGGCAACAGTAAACGGGATTCAAAAATGAAGAAGGGTTCGAGAAGGAAACAAAAGAAGGTCAAAATCGTATTGGATTTCTCTCAAGAATGTACAAGTATATTTATTGTATGCTTATTAGTGTGTTTATTTTTGTTAAGTGATTAGTGTCGATTCTGTAAAAATTTGTTGTCTAAGAATTTTTGCTTTACTGATTAGTATGTTTTATTGTTTAGTTTAGTGATGTATCTTTTTAGTTTTTAAAATTAGAATGCTTTGAGTTTTACTTTGCTTCACTGTAAAATGATGTTTAATGATGCTTCGACTTTTACATTTCGATATTGTCTTATGTGTTCGCCTGATAAAGCGTTTGATTTGCGTTTTATTGATGTTTAATGATTATAGTTGGAAGTGATAAATAATTAGAGTTTAATGTTTAATGATTAAAGTTGTTGCAATGATAAATAATTAAGGTTGTTGTAGGAGACACTAGTTGATAATGTGAACCCCGACAAGATATCGCTTATCTATCTAAGCGATCATATTTACATGATGTGCTCGCCTAAGCAGAAGTTTGGCGTGTTGAACTTCGCTTACCAACTGCCGTCACGCAATGATGATAAAGATTTGGTAAATGTCTCTAGTGATGCAGATGCACTGGATATGTGCAAGATGGTAGACAAGTGCAAGTTCTTAAAACTATATATTGAAGTTATTCTACAATTGAAAATTATTTCCCCTTCAAAAAGAACAAAAGTAAAAAATTCACCGGTTTTTGACCTATCAGAATCAAGTTCATATTCAAATAAAGAGAAATAGATTCAGAGTAGCGACGAAGACCTTGTGGATAAGGATGCTGATGAATTTGTTAAGGCTATGATTGCTGAAGAACAGACGGTTGAAGAGCAGATGGTTGAAGAAGATACTGATCAAAGGGATATGGTAGAAGAAGAAACAGTTGGTGAAAGGTTCAGTGTAGAAATAATTGATGAAGGGGTCGATGTAGAAACAAATGTGGCTGATTGTAAGGGTGAAGAAGATGTTGGTGATATTGGGGTAGAAGAAGAAACAGTTGGTGATGCTGGGGTAGAAGAAGAAACAGTTGGTGATGCTGATTGTAGGGTAGAATAAAATGTAAAAAAAGATGTTGATCAAAGGGCTGGGGTAGAAGAAGAAACAGTTGGTAATGCTGGTGGTAGGGTAGAGCAGAAGATTGAAGAACATGTTGATCAAATGGCAGAGGTGTAAACATATGTGGCTCGTAGGGGTGAAGAAGAAGCTGAAGATGCTGGTGGTAGAACTGAAGATATGGTTAAAAAAGATGCTAGTGATGATGGGTTAGAAGAAAACATTGCATAGCTTGTCGTTGAAGAGTCATCAAATTGGACTACTTTCATAGAGGAGTTAGGGCTTGAGGTTCGCTGGGGGGATGGAGTTGAGGTTGAATCAACTGCCCAAGAGAAAAATAACCTTGAAACAGCGGCATAGGCCGATGATGAGGCTAGAGAGCAGATGCCAGCCCCATATGTCAACAACACCAATCTGTCCTACCTGAACAACAAGGGGATGCAGACGATATCGAGACAGACTACGTGGCATCAGATGCTCTAAATACACCGAAAAACTCTGATGTAGAGCTCGACAATGACGTCGATATGTGGTATAATTTTGCTGAGTTCAATCAAGTTGTACCTTTGGCCAGTGTAGAACTACAAGTCGGGCATAAATTCATAACTGCAGCTGAGCTTAAGGAGACTATAAAGAATTATAGGATCAAGCAGCGGAGTTACGTTGTTATAAAAAAATGACAAGGAAATAATCGTGTTTGTATGTCCAGCAGAGGGTTGTCGTTGGAAAACATACCACAACACAATGGGATGCAGTAACAAGTGGGTATTAAAGATGTTGGTGGACAATCATACACGCCCTCCAACAAATGAAAACAAAAATATTACGGACATATGGATAGCTAGGTACTACCTACCACAGTGGGAGGCAAGGGGTATATGGTTAAATCTATTGTTCATGAAATGATAAGCAGCAATTCGCGCGGTTGTTGGACTACATCGAGGAGATTATTAGAACAAATCCAGGTTCTACTTGCATTATTAAGCAAGCGAACAATGTCTTTGAACGTTTCTACATGTGTTTGGGACCTGTTAAGAGGGGTTTTAAAGCAGGGTGTTGGCCAGCTGTTTTCTTGGATGGGTGCTTTTTGAAGAGAGATTTTGGAGGCCAAGTTTTAGTGCATGTCGGTGTTGATGCTAATGATCAAATGTACCCTATTCCGTGGGCTGTTGTGGAGAACGAAAACATATTAAGTTTTAGTTGGTTTCTATATTTGTTGGAAGATGATTGATATCCAAAACCAGGGAGCGTAGTTGTTTGTGAGTGATAAACAGAAAGAGTTGGTCTATGCTTTGTTGGAAGATTTTCCAAACTCCGAGCATAGGTTTTGTTGTAGGCATTTTTATGCCAACTTTGAAAAAACCTACCCCGGTCGACTAGAGAAAAAGATATATAAGCAGCAGCTAGAGCCACATACCCTGGGGATTATGATGCACATATGGCATAGATGAAAAAGGTGAATATTAACGCTTTCAAATGGTTAGAAGATAAACCACCAAGCCAATGGTCTAGAGCTCATTACAAAGAGGACACATGCTGCAATATTCAGACCTCCAATCTAGAAGAGACTTTCAACATGGTTATTCTACACGTAATGGAGAAATCCATCATAACATTGATGAATGGTATCAGAACGCAAACAATGAAAAGACTAGCAAAGTTTAAAAATAAAAATGTTACCTAGAAGGGTGAAGTCTGGCCAAGTATATTGAAGAAGCTGAAGTTGAGTATAAAGGCAGCTGGGAGGTGCTGGAGTAAAGAATCCGGATGTCCCCAATATAAAATCAAATTAGGGGAAGGAAATTTGTTGTAGATATTTCTCAAAAGACATGTTCGTGTAGGAGTTGACAGCTGAGTGATATATCTTACGCTCATGATGTTGCAGGTATATGGGCTGACAATAAAAGACCCATCGACTTCATTCCTTCGTGTTACCGCATTGAAACTAACAAAGCTATCTACTAGCATACTATAAACCCTATTAATGGGCAGTTGTTGTGTAAAATATCTGTCTTTCCTTATTGTCAGCCACCATCTATGGCAGTCAAGAGGGGGAAAAGAGTAATAAAAAGGAAGAGGGACAAAAGCGAGCTTAAACCACCGGCTGGAGAAAGACTTTCTAGGAAGTTCATTCTATAAAGGTGCACAAAATGCAAGAAACCAAGCCACAACAGAAGGAGTTTCCCAACTACTGGAGAGACCTCACAGGCTGCTGCTGGTGCTGCCAACAGCTCACAAATAGGTATGGACTGCCCATAGGTAGTTGTTAGGACTGAGCTAACTGATGGTGGGGCTGAAACCAACTTAGAAGGACCTAGAAATACTGGCTCTGAGACAAATGTTGCTACTGATGGAGTTAACAGAGCACATGAATCCCGTTTCCATGCTCGTCTTAGTAGGGCAACAAGAAGAGTGGATAAAATCCCGATATTTTTTTTTAAAATTCTTCGTACTTTTAATTTTGGAAGTGTTAGAAAAATGGTAACTGATTGGGTTTCTTTGTTTTTGAAATAGGTTAGGAGAGGTATTGTTGCTAATACAATGCCTGATGTAAGTTTTTTAAAATTATATATTCTCTTTCTAAGTCTTTTTTTAATGATAATGATATTGATTTTGTCCTTTTGGTGCATGGAAGCCTTGTTTATTGTGTTGATCTAATAGTTGGTTGGGGATAAGGTGCATAAGCCACTAGAAGAGGGATGGGAAGAAATATAAGATTCTTATATCTCATATTGTAAAGATGTTTCATTTTGGCTTTTTCTACATGCTTTTTTGAATAAAATAATTGGTCACATGGTATGTTTCATAGTGGTGTTGGTGTGCATTTAATTAGTATTCAATTAGCATGCTATTGGGTACTTATTTATTGATATGTTAGGTAGGCTTTAATGTAGTGGTGTTGGTGTTGCTGTTTCTGTATTTAATGGGATGCGTGTTGGTTTTGGTTGTATGCTTGCTTTTGTTGGAATTGCTGATATTTAGTGGTCTACTTGTTAGAATTTTTAGAGTATTGTATGATTGCAGGAAACTACTGGAAACTGGGTTCCGACTAGGGAAATGCCTCAATTCAAAGAGGTTGCTAGTATGGAAAATGAGAAATTGAAGAGACCAAGACGAGTCCCAAATTCATTTGCTGCTCTGTGTTCATCTGTTGCTGCACCAGATGATACTTCTAGGAATGTCTAGTGTATAGATTATTGATTACTGGAAATTTCTTTTTGGGTTCTAGAGTAGACTATTTTGTCAGTTTTTGTTAACAATTAGAACTCTAAACTCTAAGGGTGTTGTTGTTATTAGGTGTTCATAGCCTTGTGTAATTTTTTGTATTAGGCATTGATAATGTATTATGTTGGATTATGATGTACGCTTGTCTAAGTTATGAATAAAATTTTAAAGTCTTGTTTAAATCAAAATTTAGCAGTGTTATTACTACTATAATTTGTAGATTTGCAAATAGTCCATAAATAAACCAGTTCACAATTGAGACTGATGTGGAAGTAGAATTTTGAGGATTAAATTGTAAACAATGTAAGTTTAAGGACTGAACTGTAAATAATGTAAATTCAAGAGAAAAATTGTGAATATGTAATATTGTTAGAGGCTAAAAGTAATTAGTCCTCTTTTGTAACCGATTTCAGTTTAAGGCTAACCTAATAAAGGGGTTGAACATTTTTTCTACTGAACTCATATGTACTTAGACTTTCTCTCTCTAAAAATTCTCTCTTTTTCTCTCTCTAAAATTCGCTTATAACAATTTACTAAGGCAACCTTCTTAATATCTGAACTCACCAAATTGGAGACTTTATTGGGGACAGAATTAAGAATCAATAACTTTATCTGTTCAAATTTGATACAACCTTGCTGTGTTTTTTGTTCAAATCTTATAAAATGAATCCTGAAAACAATCCTTCGCTTCGATCGGCGATGGAAACTTTAAAAGATGATTTGCAAAGAGACGAAAATAGGCTGGATGGATCATCTCTGATCCAAACTCAATCAGACATCGAGATGCGTATGAATCAGCTTTTAGACAAGATAAATGAGCTAAATGAAAAATATGAAGGACGAGGATAAGAAATCCACTTGGCGAAGCTAAAATCCGAGGTTAGACAAGAGAATGAAAAGACTGATATGGAAGATCCATCTGATCGGTCCTGTGCTGATTGGCGAGGTAAAACTGAGGTAAAACAAAATTTAATACAAATACTACCAAAAGCTAAATAAGCATATAAACCAAAAAAAGAACAATATATTCCCTTTAATTCTAGTTCTCAACAATGCCGAGACAACAACTAAAAATGAAGCCAGAAAATTAACAAAAAAAATTACTTCTCCAAACCAGTTCTTAACAAGGCTGATAAATGGATCAAACCAAAAATTACATTCCTGAAAACTAGTTCTTAACAAGACTAATAAAAATAAACAGACAATAAATATAGCAAAACAACATCAAGAAACTAACTTTAGTCTCGAGACTACCATTCTTAGTTTCAATCTTACGTAACTTTTTCTTCAACATAATAATTAATTCTTTGGAATGAAGAGGAACTCGTGAATTTACCCACTCAAAAAGCCCACATTTTCCTTTAGTACTATGTAAAATTAAATCGATTTAAGATTTTAAAAAACTAGGGTTCTAAACTCAAAAGCCCACATTTTCCTATAGTTTATGCATCCATAAAATCTCCTCCCTGGATTAGATTCTGTCCACGAAATAAAAATTACCAAAGGTTTCTCGCAAAAGCATCTCGATACCGAATCTTGATTTTTTGTATGAGGGAAAGTGGTAGAGCTGGTAGACATTAATGGAGGATGAAGAGTTTGAATTATTTTTACTGGTTTCAGGAAACGATTTAGAGAGATGGAGAAAGGAGAAAGGAATAAGAAGAATGCAAAAAATAAAGAGAAGAGAAACAATTCGAGGAGGAAGAAGAAGTATATCTTTATAAGGCTTTAAGCATTTCTTTAATTAAATAACATATATGATTTATTTAATAGCTGCCAGGTCAACAAAATTTGCCATCTCACGAACACCTACGCCAACAAGGATTTTGGTTAAAGGGAAAAATCATACCTAAACTTAAGGGATGCGTGGTGATACAAAAATTCGGGGACTACGGTCACAGGTGGCAGGTTCTCATGTATTAGAAGATCTGGTGGACTAACTTTATTCACACGCGATAGTCCAGGGACTGTCAGCGGACTTTTGAAAGTCAATGGACTATATGTCACCAAACACGATAGTCGAGGGACGATGTATTGTTCAAAGTCGTCTATCCAAATATTTGATACGTTGTAGACCTTGTTCAAAGAGTACTTTATTGGTAACAATATGATTAAGAGAGACGATGAATATATAAATAATTGTAAGCGAAAATTCAATGAGGTTCTAACGAAATACCCCTGATTCTTTGTCCAAAATAAGAATAACTTTGATGATTGACATCTTACCGTCAGAAGATCATTCTCAGGTTGTTGATATACGATATAATGAAAATAAATATGTTGACTTTCAGTACCATTCTAGCTCATGTCAAATCTCAAATTAAAGTTGATGAGACTATACGTATAAGAGTGATGCCTTGCTCATACCCTAAACACCCCCAAAATCTTACTCTTATCTATACAAGGATACCTTATTAATTACCTCATACCATTTAAAATCAATAAAAATATATCTACCCTTAGGATTTGTCCAACGACCCCCCTAAGCGTTACAAAGAAATCTAAACCGACGAGGTTTGAGCCAAAATGTTGTTTGGGCTAAAGCTTGAGCGACTCAAAGAGTAGATGGAATCGAGGTGGATGTTTCATCAAGCTAACTAAAATCATAATTGAAATGTATGAAAAAACTAAATATTTAAGGCATTCTGAAAGTCTTTTCACATGGTAAAGTCTCGAGAGGATAAGAACACAAATATATTATGTAAGTTCTATAACGATGTTGATGACCTAACATGAGATTACAGAAAAATTACATAAGATATTTTGAGTCTTATCGATGAAGGGAAGTTAATTGATTTTGTTAAGGGCTGAACATACTTAAGCAGAAGAGAAGTCATATTAGAGCCAAATCTGACATATTAGAATCTGAGGGTCTCCAGATAGAATCTCATATAGTTGTTCTAAAGCAAGAAGAGAACCTGGTAATACATGAAATACTTAATGTTTATCTCAATCTATACCCCAAAAATGAGGTCATATTTAATATTTTTAAAAGAAACTATACGTCTTATATCACAAATTCTTTAAAAAAGAGACACACATCAATTCTCAAGTTCTAATACGAAAAGAAAACCTTTGTCCATTGGTACCGAACTTATTTTCTTCGAATCATTTTTTATGATCATAATCTTAGAAAAGTGACAAGACCCCATAAAGACATCATTCTTATAAATTTTTGTATATAATAGGTAAAACTCAACTAACACTCAATTCAAAGAAATTTATAAAAAAAATAAACCGTCAACTCCACTCTGAATCCTCTAAAAGTTTAGTAGCATAATGGTCATTTATAGGTCATGGCTTGATAAGATTCATGTGATCGCCTATCACCAATTAATGTTTGTGTTATGTTATAAGAAGCAACGTGAGAGGTCATAAAAAGTAATCACACGGTCGTCCGTGAATATAGACATTTTTATCTTTGATGATATATCAATTAAGTGGGGCTCGGTTGAAGTCAGCATAATGATTGACGCTTGAGAGGCCTTAATTTTGGTAGTATCGGGTAAAAATATTGAAACTATAAACTTTTAAATAGAAATAAGCTTGAAAGTTGGAACAAAATCGACATGTAACCTTTGGACCGAGCTGATAGCAACTTAAATATAGTTTCATAAATAATAGAGAATGTGATAAGAGTTTCTTTCCATATTAGTTGTCATACGTTGTCGATTAAACCTTATATTATACATATAAATAAATAAAAAAACCTCTAAGAAAGCAGAAGTCCTAATGGGATAGGTTTACCAACTCTTTCGTGTGAGACACATATGAGAATTGAGTTATCCCATATGGAGAATGAATCTGGTTAAATTCTTAATAAAAAATGAAGAATGGAGAATGAGTGTAGACTTCGCATACTTGAACAAAATGTGCCTGAAGAATCATTCCATACAGTATTCGCTTATTCTGTGTTGAGACTTTTTCCAACTCATTACATAGCTCGTTATACAACTTTTAATTTATTAATGAAATTTATTTATTTATGTTTAATTCCGTAGAAGTGACCAATATTGATGACCCAGTGCAGAAAATCATGCATAATTCCTCGATGGAAAGAATAATAAGTATCATCTTTTATACAAGTTCACATCCCAACCCATTGTGTGGCCAACATCTGGTATAAGCTACACTGGTAACTTGTATGATACACAATTAGAAAAATAACTAGAGCAGGGAAGCTTACAAAAGAAGAAAACAAACACAAAAAATCTTACGCTAAAAATATACTCTAAGTAATGAAAGTTAGAGATCTACCCCGACGTATGTAAATGTGACAATGTAGCCCCAACTTTTGCTAAATAGTAGGAAAAGTACAAATATAATAAGAAATACTTCATGAATATATACAAAATACAAGAAAATATGTTTAGGGTTTAGGGTTGTAAATGGAGGTCAATCAAAAGAGTAAAATAACGCTTACATTATGACGGAGGAAATATCAATTATGTTACAACGGATGAACATCACTTATGTTACAACGGAGGAAGATGACTCATGTTACAACGGAATAAGATTACGTATGCCACAACAAAATATGGCTATATATGCCCTCAAAATACGAATAGCATACAACAAGTCCAGGACCAAATACCCTAACCCTTATCCCGAGGGATGTTTGTGCCATTTGCCTTTATCCCGAGACAAATTCTTGAGAGGAACAAAGTAGGAAGAGCTAGCGACAACATGAGCATCGCACACTCTGATAAAATGAGCTTCAAGTTCATTCACTTGTTTCTCAACGTACGCCTATCAATCTCTTATGCTAAAATTAGGATGTCGGGTCATATCAAACCCTTCCAAATTTTTAGCTAATCGTCCATCTGATAAACTTTAGAAATAAATTAAGGAGTAACGGAGGCGGAACATGATAAATTATAGTGTTAGAATTGGAGTCAGCATCGTTGTTAGACAATTCAGATGTCCTTATAGGCGAATGAATCTGTATATCGAAAAACGATGACACGTCATAGTGAAAAATCTTCTCAAAACGAGAACAAGATTCAACATCGGGATAAAACTCGCGTGAACGACTGTAGCTTCACCCCGTTTGAGAAAAACATCCATGAAAGAAAACATAATTTTTTCCTATTTCTTATTAATAAGTAGAATATCATGTAAACACCTCCTCTCGACCTCATCGACATGAACCTACATTAACATTTTAAGTTGCTTTAGCCTCTATATGCCATCCATGTGAGCAACTTAATCGTTGACTAGTTTGACCTTAAACCTCTTAACCTTCACTCGATAGAAATTATTGGATCTTTTCAAGATAGCCATGTATTCTTTAAGACGCAAAAATCCAGAACTGACAAAGCAATGGACCTCATCGGGAACTGATCTCTCCTATATTCTAGCAATATCCCTGGGACTGGCAAAGTATTCTTCCACGATATCTACAACCAACGAGATTCCCTCATTAACCCACCTAAAAGTATCAAAAGTTCTTTGATCCTCCAACATAACTCTAGCTCTCTCGACGCCCTTCTCTAGGTATAACTTGCATCTTTCCCTGATTTATTGAGGAGCATAAACGGGAGGACTTACAAGAAGTAAGCAAGTAAAGAAGAATCGTGCATATAAATCCCTCATGTAAAGAATCTTATCCCACCTAGCTGAAAAAGAAAGGATATGACATTAGTAAACAAATAGGAAAGAAATAAACTGAGGACATGAACCCACATCTCGACGTCATACCAGGCATGGTGAAAATAGATGAAATATAAAGCGGTCAGTTACCGTTCATAAAAAAGAAACCAGGTCTCCATATTGCATTGGAATGAGGAAACACCCTACCACAATGGGGTGCTGCTCGAAGTGGTTGAATAGAGTTTTCTTTGTTTGCTTAAGGAAACAAAAAAAAGTAAACAACGGGATAGTAGGAATAACACCCGAAATAACGCATAGCACCCAAAAAGCTATCAGAAAATACCACGCGTTGGGATTAAGTTAGGTTAGAGAGATATTAGCCATGCTAAATACTCTAGTATCAATGGTTCTGATGGTAGTCGAATACAATATCGAAAGGTCGAGTGAACAAAGGCAGTCTCATATAGACAAACGTCGCCTAAAATTTCACCGGACACGGGACCCGAATGCCTATATCATCAGGAATGTCAGTCTTACATCGGATTTTTAAATCTTTACCAACATTGGATGTGAAGGTGGGAAGATCGTTGATGCCCAAACCTTGGTGTCGATCATCATTGCACAAAGGAATTATCTCACTAATAGGTAGGCAGCAGTATTATCCATCAGGGATTACTGGTTCTTCTCTGGGTGGACCCTTGCAGGACTCAAAGCTATGAGTATCATCTATCACACCGAATTAAAGTTTTCATGCATTGCCTTCTTCCGACATAATTTTTAAAGGAAGAAAATGAAACTGTAAAGAATGCTGTTCTGGATAAAAATGAAAAATGAGACAGTGAGACTACAAAGTATTTAAAAGAATAAAATATGAGACATGTCCCGATGAGGCATAAGAATAAAATAAGAATATATATATATACATAGAAATACTAATACAAGAAAAAAGAAGAAATAATGCCCCTACACGATGTCACATCGAAGCAAAAATCAACTGCGAATGAGAACACTCCATTAGCTCGATACCAAGAAACAGAGTTGGGAGAGTTACTGATATGGAACAAATAAGTTTGAGATGAGTAAACTGATCTCGAACGAAAGAAACTCAACTCATGAGAGAGACATGACCAAACACGTCGGCCTAACGGCCTTAAGCGACCTTATGATCCCGTAAGGAAAAGGTTGGCTAGCTTGGCTAGTCGGTCTTGAGCATCTGCTTAGCCATTTAAGGCCATCGATTGCCAAAGCTAGCCCGAGTCTACCATGCAAGGGGAAATCCTATTTTCTTCCGTCAATGAGCTCACAACGAACTCACACTTAATATCCCTAATCAATAATCAGCAAACAGTTAGCCTCTATCACTTCTTCCACCCTCAATTCTCGTCGAGATGTACAAAAAAACATGTTTGACAACGTACAGAAACATGACCTGGAATTATATGAAATAACTGCCCTCCAAAGACATACCTCCGTTTGGAAAAACATCCAGAAGGTTAGAAAAAGTTCTGCTATTGAGAGGCAAGCAACGTAAGACTTCACCAAATCGTGACTACTATATAAGAATTAAATATATGATGTTTCATTAAGTTATGACATTTTTTTGCCTTACCATCTCTAATATTGTCATTTTTTTTTATTTTAATACAATATTTTATTATTATTAAAAACTAGATTTATAAAAATTCGCAATCATCTATATTCAATATTTAAATATTTACTTTCAGTAATATATAAATTTTAAATTGATCTAAATATCTTGGTGGAAAAATCGTTTTTGACAGTTTCGAGAATTCATACAAAAATCACTATAATATTGAATTAGATATTTGCAATCATATCTGATATCAATTTTCAAGCATTCTCAATCATGGTGAATATCGAATTTCAGAATGATGTAAAATTTAGAAAATATCATAACACGAGCAAAAAAAGTAGCTCAAAACATAATATTCATATTATTTGCTAAATTAATCCAAAATAAAAATAAAAAATAGTTATGGTTATTCGTAAGATTTTCTTTTAAAATTTTCCTATAAAAAATATCACAAATTTTAAATTCTAAGACTTAGTATTTTAAAAAAATTGACAAATGTTTTGATATTTCTTAAATTTATTTTTCCATACTTTGTATTATTTAGAAATCATTTTATAAATATATATACATTTTATGTTTTATTGTCATTTATTTATCGATGAACTAACATAAAAAATATCCAACCAAGTTTCTCACTACCACTTAATATCTAAAGTTGGTAAACTACCAATAGGTATATCGACAAAAAAAAATCGACAAGAAAAAAACTCGTAAGTAACCATTTTCTCCTTTTTTTAACCAAACCTCTTTTTCATAATTTTTATTTTATTTCTTTTTGTAAAAAGTCTGAAGCTTTCAAGCCGGATGTCGGAAAAAATATGAAAGTACCATCGACTTTGTTATTTTAAGCCGAACATAACAAGACTCATAGATGATATTTTTTGGATTATTTTTTGTCAGACCCAATAACTCTAGTCTAACATATTTATTATCTAGTAGTACATGTCTCGCATATATCTACTTCATCATGAATGATCTTGCAGAGTGATGGATCCAAGAATCAAATAAGGGGAGTGGGAACAATTATTTTTTTTATAAAATCCACTCTACATGATTCCTTCGTCGTAACATGGTTTAATTATCAATTTTAAATTATCATTTAAAAAAATGTTTCTCTCATTGTATACGACTACTTTCAAGTATTCTTAATATATCTTAATATATTATTTATTACATATAAAATAATACTTTTTTCAATAAATTTTAATATTTCTTAATATATTATTTTAAAATTTATTTAAAAAATAAAATATAAGAAATATCAAATTTATTATTTAAAAGATATTTTTAAAATAGATGAAATAAAATTAAATTTGTTATGTAATTTTTTTTAAATATACAGAAATAAAATCAATTTTTTTTAAAGAAAATATATGGAAATAAAATCAAATTTGTATCAAATATAATTTATAATATCATTATTTTATTGAAAATTTTAAAAAATATTTCAATATATATCGTTTAACAAAATGTGTAAGGGTATTAAAAATAAAATTAATTATTTTATAAATGCAAATCATAATATATTGCTAATTGAAAAATATTTTAAGAAATATACAGTAATAAAATAGAAATTGTTATTTAAAATACTGTTTAAAAATATTTTAAAAGATATGATTGAAGTAAAAACAAATTTGCTAACTAAAAAAACAAGTAAAATGTATTTATGTAAATGTTTTATATATGTAACTTTGAATTTGAGTTATCAATGTTATTTATTTATTTATGGCATGTTCTTCCATTTCTCAAAATGGTTTAATTTATTTAATTAAATTTTTAAGACTCTTTAATTTATTTTATTAAAATATTCATTTTTTCCATCTTGTTTAATTTATTTCATTAAAATATTCATCTTCTTTATTCTGCCTAATTAAAATCTCAATCTTATTTTATGTTCTTCCTTTTTTATTTAATTTATTTAATTACAATCTCTATTTACTTTTAAATCTAATTAGTAATGTTGAATAATAGAAAAAGAGAAATATAAAGAAAAATCAATTTTAGGAGAGACAGATTAAAACAGATAAACTTAAAACAAATTATTGCCTAAAACAAAGTTGAATAAAAAATAAGAACACTTATAGAGACTATATCTTCCCATTTATAAATATGTTAACTTAAAATTTTCCTTAAAAACAAACATTATCCAACATTTTAATTTAAAAAATTTCTTAAAAATAGTCATTATTGAAAAGAGAGTTAAAGTACTTAAAATATTATTGAAGAATTAAATATCAAATCTGAATAAAATAAAATAACAAATACTAAATAAATAATATAGAGATTTATCAATTAGGACCATCGATAAATACCCAAACAATTTAATAAACTTTATACCTAAAATACCCTTCTATATACCATCCAACAAACAACTAGACCCATTTTTATTATTATAAGTAAAATCTGAAAATACCATTGGTTTTGTTAAATCTGAAAATACCATTGGTTTTGTTTTTTAAGATGAACAAAACTAGTACCACTCATGATAGGTTCAGATTTTTTTTTAATTTTTTTTATACAGATTTCTCATTATATGGTTTCGTATCCATCAGAGCTTTTCGCATCTAGCATCTATCATAGTAGGCTGGTTTCACATCTGGCATCTATCATAGTGGGCTGAGTTCACATCTAGCAGTACAAAATTTAAACATGGTTCTCATTTATCATCAAGCAAAACAAAGAAAGTTTCTCATATAGCAAAACAAAAAAGGTTTCACATATAGCAAAACAAAGAGGTTTCGCATCTAACAAAACAACTAAGGTTTCGCATCTAACAAAACAGAAAAGGTTTCTCATCTAGCAAAACAAAGAAGGTTTCACATCTAGCAAAACAAATTAGATTTCGCATCTTCTTCGTTTACACTATATAATTTAAATTTTAAAAGTCCGTATCTTTTAAACCGTAACTCGAAAAAAAATCCAAAAATATGATTGGTTTTGTTTTTCTAAAATGAACAAAACTAGTACCACTCATGATATGTTTTGAATTTAATTTTTTACACAGGTTTTATGGTTTCACATATGGCTTATTAGAAATTTGCTTCAAGTTCATCTAAATAGCCAAATTCAAAAATACGATTGGTTTTGTTTTTCTAAGACGAACAAAACTTGTACCACTCATGATATGTTTTGAATTTTAAAAATATAAATATTTTAAACAGGTTTTATGGTTTCACATATGGCTGAGTAGAAATTTGCTTTAAGTTCATGTAAATAGCCACTCCAGCTACTATTTTGTTCTCTAACAATATATCATTTATAGTCTCTCTATACCACCTTAGCCATTCAACCACTTCCATCTGTTTATTTGTTACTATTATGAGATTATACATATGCAAGGTAGAGGTTTTTATACGATGCGTCTCTATAAATTTCAGCGGAGGAATTGGTCTCCGATATTCGTAGATATCGTAGGCAATCATGATTTGGCTCGGTACTAAACCACTTAGATCTACAATTCTAATGTAGATTTTAGTAGCTGAAAAAATAACGATAATCTGATTTGAACGTTTTTGTACAAATCAGACGATATCGACTCAGTCCAGTAAAAAACGTCAAAATAAACATAGAAAAAAAAGTTTCTAATAAAAAAATAAAAAAATCATTTTATATAATTAAAGTTTACTATTTAGAGTACTATCAGAAAATAAAATAAATTTCGATAAGTATATGAACTGTACGTGGATAATATTTTGCTTTTGAACGTACTAAACCACAAATTATATTATACTTGAAATACTCCATAACCATAAAAATTAAATTAAGATCGGACGCCTATACTTATATATCTTTTATTTTTCTAATTCCTTTTAAAACAAATAATTTTAAACATTAATATTTGAAATAATTTTTCCGATCTTTAGTTTAACCACGGGGACGACCCTCAACCGCATATTCTTTTTGGCCTGATATCTTTCTTTGATAGTAATTATGTCAAATATTGGATATAATTCGAATTTATGATCTGAGCCTTAAAAAAATATTCTATATTTACTAAAATTGGATTTATATTAGGTAAACAATAATCACTTTAGTTGACTAAATAATTCAAATATTCTAAGTCATAATCCAAATCATACATTATCCCCCTAATTAAATTTCTAATTAATTTTTCGTTACTCACCTTTTAAAAATGATTTGAACAATAACCATCTAAATATACATTTTAGTTCAGATACAATTTGATAAAATAAAAAAAATAGAAACTTTATTTGGTCCAACAAACAAACATTAGAAAGACACCTACTAAAATAATCACTATTCCATATCTTTGCTGTTTTTAACGGTGACTTCTATTTTTAGTATTTCAACTGTAAACACTGAAACTTCTTCTTTTCATCAATTCAAGGAACAAAAAGAATATTCTCCAAAACCAATCTAAAATATAAAAATAGTGAAATAAATAAATAAATATTTTAAAAAAGGACAAAATTGTTTAATAGTTATAGAGATGTAGGGCGGCAGTGGGGTCTCTTTTAGTTTTGAGTGGAATTTTATTTAGACCGATATATTATTATATTTCGGTGATTTAATTAAATTTAATAATTTTTGCAATACATGTCGGTTGCGACTTGCGAATATATAGATGGGTTGGGTTTGTAGGTGGTGGCTGTACACGCCTCAAAAAGTCAAGTGACAGACACACCAACAAACAACAAACAACAAAACACTGGTTTAACAAAAAAAACTAATCATCGGTTCAATTTAACTCACTCAAAATCCCAAGAACTCCAATGTCAATGGAAGAGACAAGCACCCCTAGAGACTTTAAACCCCTAGCCAGCCCTAGATCACCACAAACTCTACTGTTAGGCAAATACGAAATCGGTCGATTGCTCGGCCATGGAAACTTCGCTAAGGTTTACCTCGCACGCAGCGTCGAAACCGGAGATAGTGTTGCTATCAAAGTCATCGACAAAGAGAAAGTACTTAAAGGAGGTCTTATGGCCCATATCAAGCGTGAGATCTCAATCCTCCGTCGTGTTCGTCACCCCAACATCGTTCACCTTTTCGAAGTGATGGCTACGAAATCGAAGATCTATTTCGTCATGGAATATGTCCGTGGCGGTGAGTTGTTCAACAAAGTCGCTAAAGGAAGGCTTAAAGAAGAAACTGCTCGTAAATACTTTCAGCAGCTTATCTCCGCCGTCGCATTCTGCCACGCTCGCGGCGTTTACCACCGTGATCTTAAACCGGAGAATCTTCTCCTCGACGAGAACGGTGATCTCAAGGTGTCGGATTTCGGTCTTAGTGCTGTTTCCGACCAGATTCAACAGGACGGTCTGTTTCATACTTTTTGCGGCACACCGGCGTATGTTGCTCCGGAGGTTCTCGCGAGAAAAGGGTATGATGGTGTTAAGGTTGATATCTGGTCTTGTGGTATAATTTTGTTTGTCTTGATGGCTGGCTATTTACCTTTCAATGATCATAATGTTATGGCTATGTATAAGAAGATTTATAGAGGGGAGTTTAGGTGCCCCAGGTGGTTTTCCTCTGAGCTGACCCGACTTCTGACCCGTTTACTCGACACTAACCCGGAAACCCGGATCACCATTCCTGAAATTATGGAGACTAGATGGTTTAAGAAAAGATTTAAACATGTTAAATTTTACATTGAGGATGATAAGCTATGTAGTTTAAATGTTGAGGATGAGGATGATGTGTGCTCAATAGCCTCTGATGTATCTAGCGTTGTATCTGAATCGGATACAGAGTTTGAAACCAGGAGGCGAGGCATCCCCGGAATGCCCAGACCTGCGAGCTTGAATGCATTTGACATTATATCGTTTTCGCCTGGTTTTGATTTGTCGGGGCTGTTCGAAGAAGGAGGGGAAGGGTCCAGGTTTGTGTCTGGTGCACCTGTCCCCAAAATAATATCGAAGTTGGAGGAGATCGCGCAGGTGGTGCATTTTACGGTGAGGAAGAAGGATTATCGAGTGAGTCTAGAAGGTACGAGAGAAGGTGTGAAAGGTCCTTTAACCATTGGTGCGGAGATATTCGAGTTGACTCCAAATTTGGTTATCGTGGAGGTGAAGAAGAAAGGCGGAGACAAAGCTGAGTACGAGGACTTCTATAATAACGAGTTGAGACCCGGTTTGGAGAAATTGACGAGAGAGGAATCATCTTCTTCTGGTGCTGGTATGCAAATGCTGCATACGGATACTGACTGATGATGGAGAACTGAAAAAAGGGTATACACATTTTTTCTTTTCTCTATCTCTTTGTGTAATTTTCTAATGCAAATTTAAGATAATCATCATATCAGTACCATGTATTTGTTTTGTTTTTGAACCTCTTTGTTTCGTTTAAGGCTTGAAACTACAAATTTTCGTGAGATGACGAAATTTTGTTAAATGTGGAATGACATAGTATTGTGAAGTTTAGGTTCCTGAAATGATAATTATCCCTGTAATATATAAATCTATAGTTCTGACTCTTTTGTGTGTTGTTGCTGTGTTAAAGAGTGATTAAGCCGTTCCAAGAGGGCATGTACTACATTGTGTCTCTCTAATTCTGTTTTCAGCCTTACTCAAGAAAGGCAACCGACTGCATTCACACTTAGACTAATAATCAAAACTAGTCATAGGCGTAGAATTTCCGGCTATTTTGTGATGGTCGCAAAAGTATTGGTAAAACACGCACTACAGGTAAACCTTCGAAATGTTAGTTCTTGCAAATGCAGGTTAGGATAGTTTAGTTTGGAATTGATCTCTAAATATGGACCTCTTAAAATTTATGGTGTTAATTAAATTGAGACTAGCGTGTAGTACTAGTAGTGAGTAGTGAGTAGTGAGTAGTGACTAGTGACTAGTGTGTGTGTGTTGTAAGTTGCAATGTCGAGCCAAAAAAACATAAGCTGAGTTATGCAGGTTTTTCTTTGGTATTGTCAAATGTCAAGGTCAATTATTTTGTCATGATTGGATTTTGGTCTGTCATATCTTATTTCTCGGATCTATTGTGGGACATTCAGAATCAGAATCATATAAGGAAATTCGAGACTCTTTTAGTCTTTTACCATTTGTAGTTGTTTTTCCTGTTATGGTAATTCTTTGTTGGAGTATTTTCGGGTGGAGACAACAAATTCTTTTTTTTGGTTTTTTTTGTGGAGACAACAAATTCGACTTGGTGTGAAACAGAATCTGACTCTTTTCAAATTCATTTCTACTTCGTAATCGTATCCATCTCATGATGCTGTAGTATGAGTAACAATATATAAATAGTTATCCAGCTGTTATGTTGGATAAACTATATTACTGTTTCAAAATAATAATAAAACTGATAGTAATAAAATACTACTTTAAGCCTGACAAGTTTTATTTTTATATTTTGAAAAATTCAATGAGAAATAATAAACACCACGTCTTCATGGACTAGTATAATTTATTTGGTTTATAGTTTAAAACAAAAAGTTAAATAATTGATGTGAAGAGGAGGTTGAGTGTTTCTATACCTTGCGTTTTGCTGAATGAAAGCTCCCAGATAACTTAGTCAATGCCGGATTTGATAAATAGGAACCGCCCATTCCTAACTTAAATAAAACATTACTATATATTATAATTTACTTTTATTTTCATTTAAGTTTCGAAAAGGGCAGTCAAATTGGTGGAATATGTCAGGTTTGTGAATTGGTGGAGTAAGTCGAGTCTTTCTATATGGCTATTATAAAAAAATTATCTATTTTCAGATGAATTTTCATTTATATATGGTTAAAAAATACTCCCTCTGTCTCATAATATGTGTTTTTAGAAGAGATTTTTTGTCTCATAATATATGTCATTCTCGTTTTCCAATGCAGCATTATCACATGTATTCCACTTTCAACCAATAAAAGAGTTAACTTTCTACGTAAGTTATTAATTCCACCAATCAAATTTATTTTCTTTTATTCTTTCAAAGTCAGTATTACTTTTCTTAATATTGGTGAAGAAACCTTAAACGACTAATATTATGAGACGAAGGGAGTATTATGAACTATTTTTTATTATATTTTAACGGCTTTTAGTCGATAAATAAATTAGAATTTAAAAATATATATAAAACAAAAAAATTATATATATAAAAAAGAAAAAAGTAAAAACAGCTACTAATTCTCCCCATGAAACAATAAACGGTGGTTTTCTAGCTTGCGTGGTTCCCGTGACCGTGAGAAGGTCGACCTATTTTCCTTTTAATTTTTTCCTATTTTTTTCCTATATTTTTTTAATATATTATTTACTTATAGCTTGGGATAAATCCACTCAGCCGAGAAAGCGTATGTAGAGAGACTCGAACTCATGACATTTTAGTCATAAGAATGTCATACTCAACTAACTCGGCTACTCTTTGGGGCTATAGTTTTAATACTTGTTTATTAATATTTGGGTTTTATAATTATTTCTCTCAACATCTGATATCTTTTTTATTTGGGAACGTCCTTATTCTTGTGCAAATAAATCTTTTGAACACTATCGATCCGTACCAGTTGTGGTAGGGATCTCGGATGTGTATAGATCAGAATTCAATTTACTGGTAGGTAGTCATAAAATTTAGGGTAAGCTAACTAATAAAAAAAATTAAAAATATAAATTACTGTTTAAAACTTATTAATAAACCGCAGCAATAAAATACATTAACATTAATAAAAAGAACAAAAATAAAAATAAATTATTTCTTTTTTCAGTTTACAAGCCCTCTCTCTTTTTGAATCTCAAATCATGAACAAATCATAAAGTTTATGGGGTAAAAATAATTATAACAAATTTCAGTTACAAGTTCCATAAATATATTTTGTCTTTAACTTATCAATAGAAATTTTCGTAGTTATTTTTAACCTAAAAAAATCTACAACTTTTAAACGCTAATTCGATTTTAAGAAAAAAATATATTTTTATTTTAAAAATGAATTAAACCGAATCAACAAGTGATACTTTTTGAGATTTGCTTTTTCAATTTTACAGTCAAATAATACTTAATTACATAACTCGAACACATTTTCACAACCAAATAACTTGTAATTAGAACAGTAAAACACATTTGACTTTACAGACTAATTTTGCAATCATATTACTTATATTTTCGCAACCAAATGTAGTTGAAAATTTTAATAAAAACCTTATGTGGATCTATTTTTGTTGGTCTTAAAAAATCAAAATCAATGGCCTTTTTAGATTTTTTTTCTTCGAAATATGGTTTGAAAGATGAAATTAGAAAGAATTGTAACACAATCATTTTTTTTTCACAACCAAAGTCTTATTTACGCAACTTTTTTCTTCTTATATGCAACTCATTTGCACCGAATTCCGTAAATAAAAATAGTTGTTTTTCGCAATCAAATTACTCTTAATTACGCAATTGGAACACATTTGTTTTCAACAATCAGATTACTCTTAATTAGGCAATCAGAACACATTGTTTTCTCAACCAAATTACTCTTAATTACGTAGCTGGAATATAGTTATTTTTGGAGACTAATTTTACAACCAAATGCAGTAAGAAAATAAAATAAAAAATATCTTACATGGATCTAGTTTTGTTCGTCTTTAAGAAACGAATCCAATGATATTTTTATATTTTTTGGAGCTATACTTTGAAAGATACGACATTTTAAAAAAACAAAAAACTTTCCCGAGACTAATTTTGCAACTAGATTACTCTCTTATTTTCGCAACCAAATAAAGTTAAAAAAATACAAAAATATATATTTAATGGGTCTAGTTTTGATCGTCTTAAAAATACATAACTAATTGTATTTTTGAATTTTTGTTTGAATAATGGTTTGAAAGATATGGCATTAACAAAACATGTGAGATATAAAACGGTTAAAGGTTATATGTGTATTAACAGAAAGTTCAGACGATTATCGGTACTTAAATTCTAAAACTAGGTGGTTATCTTTACTTTCTCAAACCTTGAATGGTTATTTGTAAATAGTTCTGATGTTAAGTGATTATTGTTAGATTACTCTAAATTTTATAAACCGTTTTATATTTAATTTCAAATTTAAAATAAATAACCAAAAGACTAAAATACCAATAAATACATAAAAACAAAATTATTATCCATTTATTATTCTTATTATCAAAATATATATTTAGCTTTTGTATTTACTATGTGCTATCTAGTTATTTTTTTAATATATCAAATACCCTTATTGATCATTCGGTCATCGCCGTCATGACTAACAACCAACCTTTGTATGATCCTTTCTAGTATATTTCTTCCCCGTCGCTACCACCATCGGTGAATGCTGCTGGTGGTGGTGTTTGAGCATCTTCTATCTAAACCTCCTATCCCCGGTTCATGTCTTCTGCTACAAACTTTCATTTTTGTTGCTGCTGGTGGTGACTCGAGACAGCCAATAGTGATCAGTCCTCGACGCTCCTTCAATTCAAGCGCGACTCTCGTCTTTCTCGGAGATTATCGCTTCGATAATGTTTTCCTTGTTCTCCGTTATGTTATTGCTCTTCGCCTATTGTATATTCCTTCTTCTTTGTCTTGCGCAGGTTTTGGATCTCCATACGTGTCTGGGAGATTTCAAAGGATCTCACCAGCCCAGTTTATCCTACATTTTTGGGAGAGTGTTGCCTCGAGAAGTTTCGTATCAATGCTTTCATTGAGTCAGTCGGTGTCTTTCTATTCTCGTCGTCCAGTAGATTCCATCGTGGCTCTCAATTTGGCCCGTCAGTTCATGGAAGTGTCTCACCAGATTTTCATCATTCTCCGACTCATAACCTTCATCGTCTCAAGACTGTTCTTTGCCTCAAAATCGTCCCTCTTTTTGTCTCCTTCGAGACATGTCTATAATTCATTATGGTATTATAGCTTTGTATGATTCATAATTTATCATTATATTGTAGTTCTGCTTTATTCATGGTTTATCATGGTATCACATATATCCCTCTCATTTCGCAAATCGGTCCACAAACATAAAAAAATTTGATCATGTTTTTTGTATTTTCTCATATTCGAGTTTTTATTTTATTGCTTGTTTGATGTTTTAAGTTTTTTGAATTTTCAGGATTAATGGTGGTTTGATTATTCAGTTTAAATTAATTGTTTGGTTATGTTCGATTGGTTGATTATGTTCAAGACTATTGGTGGTTTGCATTTTAGGTTTAATTCCATTAGTAATTGTGAATTCATACTGCGGGAAGATCAAGGATGATCCTTTATCGATATGCAATACAAGCCACGAGATCGTGGAAATTCTTCATGTTGTTCTTGATTTAGACAAACCTCTTTGTATAGTCCATGAGGTTATATTTGACTTCCTACTTATAGTGAGTGATATAATCTTCATTATCATTAATGACCTTGTTTCTCATTAATTAATCTTGGAAGGAAGTATGATGCGGAACAGAATAGCCAAATGGGTTAGTAATTACTATGAAATAGAATTTTAAGAGTCAAGAAAATTTTAAGAGTCATAATCACTTGTGGATTTCTTTAATATGCACTTTAATAAGCCAGGAAAACTAAAGTTTGTTCAAGTTAATGTAACCATATAAGTTTCTAATCTCTCCTATAAAGTAAGTGTAAGGTCATTTGTATCAACTAGTCTTTGGGGAAATATAAAAAATTGATTCTTACTCATATCATGTGAAAGAAAACCTAGGTATAAAATCCTTGAGCAAGAAGCTCTAAACTAGGCCCGAACTCTTGAGCGTTAAGCTTTTTAGAGTGATTACAAACCAAATTTATCCTACTTAATAGTGTCATGCATCAATTTTGGAATTAAATCCCAAATGTCTAAACATATATTTTATTTTCCTCTTTATTTTGATTGCAACTATCTATTACAAACCTAAAAATTCCAATGGTCCCAACAATGGACCCGAACCAAATTTCTCAAATTGTAGAAACCTAAATAATATCACACAAGTGAAAGAAGAGTCAACCCAAGAACTTGAAACGATGCACAAAACACTTGATGCATGCCTTGCAACGCCAAACTTCAAACTGAAGATTATAAAAACAATGTGGAAGGTACTAGGATACTGCAAACTAGAATAAAAAATCCATGAATAGATAATATACAAAAAATATGCCAGATATAGAGGATAAATTCTAAAAATTGATGAAGGTATATGGCTTTATCGTGACAGATAACTGAACCCCAAAGTTTTTATTGCTTTGCTATCCGACAATGATTATTTTTTTGAATGATATGAGATTTCCAAGAATCGACAAGTTAGATTTGTAAAAGTAAAATTGGTGGGACAAGAAATTTTTTTACTAACCTTGAAATAAAAAATATAAAGAGTGTGAGAACCAGAAATCATTCTATGGGGTGATATGAAAAACAAAAATAGGGGAAAATAAATGCCCTTATCTTATCAATAGCAGTTCCGTTTGCATTATATATTTTCAATTTGAGGAATTAAACTTGAGGTGCCATGTTATTGAAGAAATATGGTTACTCTCTGTTGTTTCACGACAAGACTCTGTCAAAAAATCTAAGAAGAACTAATAACCCATATCGTTGAGATATTAGACCGAGCTTACAAAGTGGTACAAGAATTGAAGCGATACTTTAATTTGAAATGGTCAATAAATCTATTGTTCTGTTCGGGGGTTCTCAAGCCTCTTTATTAGAGATAAAAATTGCACGTAAAGGTGACAATATTGTGGACACCTCTAGGAAATAAGGTAAAAGAAGGTACTTATGAAAATAACTCGGATACAACACAATAATGCTTTGAGTGTCAAGGCTTCGGCCATTTTTCTGCTAAATGTCCTTCAAATAAAGCATCCTTAAAGGTATTAATGACCACCATCAACAGAGTACAAGTTGCATATCATTTTGAAGAAGAAGTTTATAAACTAGATTTGGATTTAAATGATCTGGTGTTTGATGATGAAGTAAAATTTCACCTTAGTTTGGGAGTGGTAAGATGCACGTTGGTCCAGCCTATAACCACTAATGATTGGTGTAGAATATTAATTTTCTTTATCTTTATAAAAAATTGTTATTGTAATTACAAGTTGATTAATGCTAAATGGAGTTGTACTTATGCTATATCAGCTGATATGGTATCTCATCTTGGTCTAGTCTCGATTGTCTACCCTCAAACATATCAGGTTGCATGAATCGACGCATCATCTATCCTTGTGAATCATTGCTCTAACGTACCTATCGAGTTTTTAAATTACAAAGATAATATTCGGTACAATGTGGTATCTATGAATGCATGTCACATCCTTCTAGGAAGATTGTGGATCTATGATCAAGATGTAATGATTTTAATCCTAACACATGTTCATTTTTTATAATGGTAAGAAGATCCCACTAAACCCTCTCCAACCAAAACCAAATAAAGGATCAAGTTCCGATGAAGGGAATCACAAATTGTTACAAAAGCATCTTTGTACTATTGATTTGAGAGAATCTATGCAGCAAACCAAAGACACCCTTATCATATTTCTCCTAATGGTAAAAGATACTACAATTCTGCTAAATGATGTACCATTAGAATTGAAACATATCGTGCGAGAATACACTGAAATGTTTCCTAAAGATCTCCCTTAAGATCTTAATCTGCTTTGAGATGTTCAACATGTTATTAATCTTATTCCGGAAAAAACATTTCTAAATCTACCACACATTCATATGAACCTAATGGAGCACTCGGAATTGAAAATGAAAGTTGATAATTTCAAAAATAAAAAGATTTATTTCAAAAAGCTTGAATCCATGATTTGTACCAACATTGTTCACACATAAGAAGGATAAAACATGAAGAATGTGCATATAAAGTAGAGCCATTAACAAGATCACTGTCGAGCATCAATTTCTAATCCTCCAACTTGATAGTTTATTAGATATGATGACAGGAGATACTATATTCTCAATGGTTGATCATAAAAATGGATACAATTTTTTTTATCATATGCACGATTGAGAGAATAGATTTGTAACAAAAAAAGAACTATAAAGTGGTATTGATCCTTATATTTTAAACATTTTTTTAGTTTTATCTCGTTATAGTCTGAATAGTAAATACTTCTTAATGTGCATAGAGACGAGGATGCATAATTTTACACCCATAACTTAGTACTTTATCCAAGTATGATAACACATCTAAACATCTCATTTTATACTTGTTAGTTTTGAACAAACTTAACATATTAAAATGAGAAAGATGCAGTCAAAATTAAATTATTTAAAAACACAATTACCTTAGTTCATGTATGAAGAGTTCATAGGAATCAAAATCTCATGAAAAAACAAGAATGAAATTTGGCATATGTATAAGAGCTCGTTGTCGTGACAAACAACATGGGTTGTCGCAATGAAACTATTACTATTAAAGGATTTTTGCAATAACAAGTCATTTTTCCATAATAATATGACCAACTAAAGGTGGTTTGCAGCAAAATCGTACTTAATTACTACGATAATCGTCTCGGTTCAAAATTAAAATCCATATTTGTTTTGAAATAGGTTTTGTCCAATTTGTTTTGAATTATAAACCTGAAAGTTTAATTATACATCTTGACAAATTGTGTGCTCTCAATTTCACCAATCAGATAATAAACACGTATACTACATATTTCAAACTAACATGCTTGAAGGTCTCAAAATTATCAAAAAAATTAAGGGTATTCTCTTAAACCGAATTGATTCGTAAAATTGATTTTGCGAGATTAAATTGAGAATTATTCTAGACTCCAAATAATGAAGGAAATATTATCACTCATATACCGATTGTAAATAAAGTCTCTGTATGGTGAGAATGTTGGAATATATTTATTTAATATATTTATAGACTAACAATAATTTGGACCGACATGCTAAATAAACATATTCGATTATTGTCTTAAGGAAGTCCAAATTAAAAGTAGTCGAGTTAATTATTTAATTAACTAAATTGGACCTATGGGTAAAAAGGCGTTATGGGCTCAAGTGTGGTAACCGGGTTGAATTTGGACACTGTGATGAAGAGGTCCCAAATCTCAACACTTAAGCCTGAATTAATAAATCAGGGATATAAATTGAATTATCAATTTATTGGGTTATGGTCCCGGACACAAGGAAGTAACAAAGGATGGGCTTTACAATGTTGGGCTTCACATTGTAAAATCTATAAATAAGGGGCTAGGTTTAGGTATTTCATCACTCTAAACCCTAATCAGAAATACGGCCGCTTCCTTAGTGTCTGGAAACTTTTCCTTCTTCTCTAATCTGATTCTGCAGGTCTCTTAGTTTCATAAACGGAATCGCCGGAGAACGTGGAATCGCTAAAGAACGCAAAAGAACTGTAGAGAATACTAGATGGATAGCAACAGGCAAACCCGTAAGTATTCTTGATTTTCTGTTTCTTCTATAGATGAATCTAGAAAAAGGGTTTTATTATTTTTTCTGCGATTTGTTATATATTATTTGATGCGATTTCGGATAATATATAACAATTGGTATCAGAGCCAAATAAACCCTTTTTGGATTCACTAGAATAATCAAATTGAGTATTGATATATAAAAACACATGTTTTTCTTCATTGTAAAGAATCCATGTCCTTGGGATTATATGTGAATTGAATTGGTAGGGCATGGATTTAGGGATTGTATGAAAAGCATGTTATGTGATTTATTGTATTGAAACACATGTTTTATTATCAGTAAATTGCAATTTTTATAGTTTGGGGATTTTTTTTTCCGGGTAAAATTAGGGTTTATTGATGTCTGAAATTTTTTCTCCCAAAATTAGCATCAAATTAACCCTAAAATAACGAATAAAATCAAAATTATTGGGACAGTGGCTCATCGACAGCTTAACCCCTGATGTTAACGCTGATCGAAGACTGTCCGCTGATTATCACGGTAATCGAAAAAAATAAAATAATTAATTATTATTATTTTTTCTCGAAAGTACATATTTTGTTCGGAAATATATATATATATATATATATATATATATATATATATATATATATATATATATATATATATATATATATATATATATATATATTGTATGTAAATTATTTCACAAGTATGTTGTGTTTGGCATGCATTTTTTTGTATGTTTATTTGTGAATTAAATTGTGTGTGTGTGAATGATTAAATGACGATGCATGATTAAGGTTTCGTAGACCGGTAGGTGAAACTAAGAAATTAATTTAATCGGCCCTCCGAAAGGTTAAAATTAATTTTCTTAAGGATCCTAGGCTTCGAAAAGTTCGGGGATTAATTTAAATTCAAATATTATCGGCCCTCCGGAAGGTTCACATTTGGGTTTAAATTAATCATGAACGGGAGAAAATTATTGAAAATGGTCTTTGTGCTGATTTTAATTTTAATTAGATGAAATCGGCCCTCCGGAAGGTTTCATCGGTACTTAAGGATAAATTAAATTCAGCCTTACGATTTTTTGATTTTAAGTAGGTGAAATCGGCCCTCCGAAAGGTTTCACCGGTACTTAAGAAAATCAAATTATGTTTATTTTAATATATGTAAATGACATCGGCCCTCCGGAAGGTCTCATTGGCAATTAGAAAATTAAAATAATGATCATAGTATTTTTCTCAAACTCATAAAATTTCATGTTAATTTGATTTGCCCTCCGGTATCTATTATCAATGAATTTTATGTTTTACATGTATTTGTCATGTTTATGCACATGTTTTCAGTTATATGTCAAAATGCTAGATGTGCTTTGTGTTGTTTGTTCCTATTATAGTATCCATGGGTTAGAATTTGTTGGGGAATCGTCCACCAACGTTGGATTGTTCGGACTTCCAATTGTAGAAGGAAGAAATGTTGCTGTTTTTATCTGTACATGATTACGACTATGCATTGTTAACTCCCAAACCATCTCCCCTTAGTCCGGAAAGTACACCGGATAAAACTAAGGCTGATGAAAAGTGGGAAAGGTCAAATAAGTTATGCATGGCGCTCTTGTTACAGGGAATAGCAGTAGCATTGTGTGGGGCTGTCTCTAAAGGTGTTACCACTGCCTCGGTCTTTCTCACGGAGATTGAGAAAGCCTTTGCCAAAAATGAAAAGGTAGAGATGCAGCGTTTGCTCATCGAGCTAGCTACCAAAAAGTATAATGGCAAAGGTAAAATCCGGGAGCACATTCTGGGAATGTCGATGATTGGCCAAAAGTTAAAGGCAATCGGTTTAGACTTACCTGAGGAATGCATAGTGGGATTCACATTTCATTCACTGCCAGACCGGTTTAAGTATTTCTAGTCCACCTATAACTGCATGCGAGAAAAGTGGAACATCAATGAGTTGATTTCCCACGCTGCACAGGAGGAGGAAAGACTTAAAGGCACGACGCCTGAGGTTAATGTGATTACATATACAAAAGGGCCATGGCCTAAGCGGAAGGCAGATGGCAAATGACCGGGTCAAGGTTCGGTCAACAAGAAAGGTATAAGGCCCTGGACAAGTTCATAACTTTTAAGACCGAGGTTGAGAAACAACTTGGTAAAAGCATTAAGACCGTTAGATCTGACCGTGGTGGTGAATACTATGGTAGATATGACGGATCGGGTGAACAACGTCCAGGACCCTTTGCACTGTACCTAGAGAAGTATGGAATAGTCCCTCAATACACTATGCCCGGTTCACCTTGCATGAACGGTGTATCTGAGAGACGGAACCGAACACTAAAAGATCTGGTTAGAAGCATGATAAGTCACTCATCTCTACCATTATCTCTCTGGGGGGAAGCCATCAAATGTGCCGCTTATATACTCAGTCGAGTACCCACAAAGGCTACTGTTAGGACTCCATATGAGTTTTGGAACGGGTGTAAACCTAATTTAAAGCATCTGCATGTGTGGGGTTGTCCAGCTGAGGCGAGGCCTTACAAACCTCAAGAAAAGAAACTGGACCCAAAAACAGTTAGTTATTTCTTCATAGGTTATTCCGAACATTCTAGAGGGTTTAAGTTTTATGATTCTCTCATTGGTACAATATTTGAGACAGGAACGACCACGTTTCTAGAGGATGTTGAGTTTGGGGGGAAGAATAAGGAAACATATGTTGATTTTGAGAAAGAATCCATAAAGATTCATGAAGGTTTTAATAGGGATACTGAGATATCTGAAGATTGGGCGGTAATGCCAATCATTTCGATCCCATTAGAACAAGGTAATCCTCAGATTAACATTGATGCTCCACTTGAGGGTTCTAACCAGGATACAGAGATTCAGGTAGAACAAGAGGAACCTCAAGATAATCTTCCACAAGGGAGTAAAAATGACATCGTTCATAATGATCAAACTCTACCTCCTCAAGAAGTGCAACAGAAGGAAATAGTGCCATTAAGAAGGTCCACTAGAGAAATGAAGAGTACTATAGGTCCAGAATTTATAGTATATCTTCAGGAGCATGATGAGTTATGTGCTGGAACTGTAGATGATCCCTCATCCTACAAACAGACCATGGCAAGCTCTGAATCTCAAAAGTGGATTGACGCTATGAAAGAAGAGTATAAATCAATACAGGAAAATGCGGTATGGGATCTTGTCCCATTTCCTGAAGGGAAAAAGCAATTGGTTGTAAATGGGTTTACAAAACCAAACGCGATTCCCTGGGTAATGTGGAAAGACATAAAGCACGTCTTATAGCAAAAGGTTATACTCAGCGTGAAGGGATTGATTTTAAAGAAACTTTCGCTCCAGTATCGACGAAGGATTCCTTTAGAACAATCATGGCATTAGTTGCACATTTGGACCTTGAGCTTCATTAGATGGATGTTAAGACCGCTTTTCTCAATGGTAATATTAAGGAAACGATCTACATGATGCAACCAGAACAATTTGTAGAAAGTAACTCAAAAGATCTGGTTTACAGACTTAAGAAATCCATTTATGGGCTTAAACAAGCTTCTCGTCAATGGTATCACAAATTCCTTGAGGTGATAGTCGGTTATGACTTTGAGATCAACTCGGTTGAGGATTGTGTTTATCACAAGTTCAGTGGGAGTAATTTCATATTTCTTATATTTTATATGTGGATGACATATTGCTTGCCTCGAACAATAAGGAATTGTTACACACTACAAAAAGATTTCTATCAGACAAGTTTGATATGTAGGATCTTGGTGATGCCAGTTTTGTGTTAGGAATCCAGATACATCGAGATTGTTCTCGTGGTATTCTTGGATTATCACAAAAATCATACATCAAAAGTGTGTTACAACGTTACGGATTGGCAGATTGCAAACCCCTAAGTACCCCTATAGCAAAGGGTGACAGACTTAGTCTGAGTCAATGTCCTAAGACAAAACTTGAGATTGAGGAAATGAAAACGGTCCCTTATGCTTCTGCAGTTGGGAGTTTAATGTATGCTCAAGTTTGTACTAGGCCGGACATTGCCTTTGCTGTAAACATGTTGGGGAGATATGTTAGTAACCCAGGAATGGATCACTGGAAAGCAGTTAAAAGAGTACTCCGATATCTGCAAGGAACAAAGGGGCACATGTTGACATATAGGAAGTCGGATAAACTGGAGATCATCAGGTATTCCGACTCGGATTTTGGTGGATGCGCAGACACATTAAAAAGCACGTCAGGCAACATATTCTTATTGGCTGGAGGTGCAATATCCTGGAAAAGTGTAAAGCAAACACTTATTGCATCGTCCACCATGGCAGCAGAATTTGTTGCATGCTTTGAGGCATCAAACCAGGCACTATGGCTGCGGAATTTTGTTACTGGATTACGCATTGTACAAGGGATAGAAGGCCCTATGAGGTTATATTGCGATAACAATTCCCCAGTGCAGTACTTTAACAGCAACAGGAGCGTGTCTAAATCCAAACACATAGACATAAAGTTTCTGTCTGTTAAAGAAATAGTACAGATGGGTCAGATAAGTATAGAGCATATTGGTACAAACTCCATGATAGCAGATCCCCTAACAAAGGCGGTTTTGCCTAAGGTTTTCCAGGGACACACCATCAATATGGGTGTAGTTGATTTAGAGGATTGTTAGTTTCAGTGGGAGAGTTTGTAATAGGATCTGATGTTATATTTTGCAGTATTGTGCACATTAAAGTTTATTGCAATATATATATGCTTGGAAATATTTATTGATATTTGTACTGTATTGGATCTCCAAAAGTAGGAACCATTTAAGAGTAGATATGTACGATTACAAGCCATATTACTCTTATGCCACGCTCCATAATTGGCCCAAGTAATTGATTGATAATGGTAATGTGATTACTGTTGCATCCTATTGTTCACATTACGAGAAAGAGGTCTTTAGTCCTTTATTGTTATCAGTCATGTACGGGGTTGTACCGTTTGTCCATTGACAATGAATATAGAGATCCCATTAAAGTTGAATATGTATTCTTGAGTAGCATATGACGGTCCAAGTGGGAGATTGTTGGAATATATTTATTTAATATATTTATAGACTAACAATAATTTGGACCGACATGCTAAATAAACATATTCGATTATTGTCTTAAGGAAGTCCAAATTAAAAGTAGTCGAGTTAATTATTTAATTAACTAAATTGGACCTATGGGTAAAAAGGCGTTATGGGCTCAAGTGTGGTAACCGGGTTGAATTTGGGCACTGTGATGAAGAGGGCCCAAATCTCAACACTTAAGCCTGAATTAATAAATCAGGGATATAAATTGAATTATCAATTTATTGGGTTATGGTCCCGGACACAAGGAAGTAACAAAGGATGGGCTTTACAATGTTGGGTTTCACATTGTAAAATCTATAAATAAGGGGCTAGGTTTAGGTATTTCATCACTCTAAACCCTAATCAGAAATACGGCCGCTTCCTTAGTGTCTGGAAACTTTTCCTTCTTCTCTAATCTGATTCTGCAGGTCTCTTAGTTTCATAAACGGAATCGCCGGAGAACGTGGAATCGCTAAAGAACGCAAAAGAACTGTAGAGAATACTAGATGGATAGCAGCAGGAAAACCCGTAAGTATTCTTGATTTTCTGTTTCTTCTATAGATGAATCTAGCAAAAGGGTTTTATTATTTTTTCCGCGATTTGTTATATATTATTTGATGCGATTTCGGATAATATATAACAGAGAAGCCTTAAAACGTTAAATAGATAATCTTTTTGATTTGACTGTCTAATATTATAAAAGTGACGAACAACTTACCGATTTACATCTTCAACGTTTAATCCTCTCTTGCAGTGAAAATTGGAGCTAGTTGTGGATCTTCCAAAAACATACAAGTTGCCTTAGATGTAGTCCTTTGAAAGAATAAAGAACCATAACCAATGAATGGAATAAAATCACTCTAGAACTCCGATTAAGGTTTTGAAAAAATAAAAAAGAGATATAGAGCGCCATTGTTTTTTTTTTAAATTAACACAGAAACCCTAAAATTAAGGCTTTGATTGATATTTATATTTTAAACTTATAATGCCCTAAATTAAATAATAATTCTTGTAGTTTACTAAAAGTTCTATTGAGAACTTACTACTTTTTTATTTAAATCGATCCGTTAATTAGTTTTCCATTATTACAATGTGATGTTTTTGCATTTGTAATGTAAAATAATTTTATTGAACCCTTATGATCCAGTAACTAAAGTAATTGGACCCTCTTTCTAAATTTGTATGATTGATATCCATATTATAAAGTTCCATGATGTTTGTATATTTTATTGGTTGGTCAGACAAATGATAATCTAAATTGAACTTTCATGACGACAAGTTTGGATACTCAGAACCTATATGCGACGAGACATTTTAATTTAGGATATCCTCACACGCGACTCATATTAAAATAGGAAAAATATATTTATAAAGATGAATTTATAACTTTAGTTGATTGAATTCTTTTGTTTTTGTTTAAAAATACTCATTTTGAATTTTAATCTTCTAAAAATTTGTAATACGATATTTTGAAATGATTTACTTCATGAAATCGAATGTTTTATTTATTTATTTTTAAAATTTTATTAAAAATATAAAAAATACAAACAACAATTATAAAAATATAAAAAAATGATTAAAAAAATGAACTCGTGTAATTCTCGTATATTTTTGCATTTTTTATATATTATATTATATAAAAAATTTGAATTTAAAAATTAAAATATTATTTTAAAAAGGGAAATGACACCAAAGGTACACACTCACATAGTATAGTGTCATCTAGTACTGAAACTATCATTTATGCTTCCTTAATACTAATCTCATCTATATAACTCCCAATCAATACCAAATTCTTTAATAATACCTCAAATAGCCTCTTCATGACCATCCACGTAACTAGTTCTATTTCTTGAACCAAAATTTCTCTTTCTCTTTCTTACTTTTTCTTTTTCTTTTCTTTTTTAAAATATCCATATTTTTCAGATTAGAGTTCGGACAAAACTAGATATATTGAGACGAACAAAACTAGATATATTGATGATATTTTTTAAGATATATCAGAAAGTACTATCGACTTTGTTTTTTTTAAGACGAACAAAACTAGATATATCAGAAAGTACTATCGACTTTGTTTTTTTAAGACGAACAAAACTAGATATATTGATGATATTTTTTATAAAAATAAATCTCCAATAACATGCGAATTCAACTACGAAGTTCTATACATTTTCAAGCATGCGAGTTTTGTAGATTTTTTAGCATGAGAGTTATGTAGATTTTTAACCATGCGAGTTATGTACATTTTTAACAATGAGAGTTATGTACATTTTTAACCATGAGAGTTCTGTACATTTTTCGTCACAAAACAAAAATTCCAAAAAAATATCATTAATGGATCTACTTTTATTCGTTTATAAAAAAACAAAATCGATAATACTCTCTAATTTTTTTCCAAAATACGGTTTAAATACAAACATTTCAAAATAAAAATTAAAAAACAAAATAAGAAAAAAAATCTGGTTAAAAAGAAATAAAAATTATTGGGGCTTTCAATGATAGAAATACCTATTCCTAATATACAAATTTGGTAATGAAGTAGTTACTAGATATTTATTAATACTTTTTTTTAAATAAAAGTCAAAACTCATCAAATTTTTACTCAAATTTTATTTAAATTCGTTTTATTTTTATAATTTTTTTTGTAAAAATTTTAGTTTTGGTTTTATTTATTTTTTATAATATGTAAAATATATCTGATATTTTTATAATTATTTTCATTATAATTACTTTACTTATTAAATATATTTAATATTTGATTATATTTGTTAAACAAATATTAAAACTATAAACATGTAAGAATCTATAATATATATATAAAAATTAAATCCAATAAAATATTCAAATAAAACAAAGTAAAGCGTAATACCAACTTTAATATGAATGCGCGTGACTCTAGTGGCATTACCTTTTTGTGTGTGTGTGATGCTTAATGATACCGCAAGCTTAACACATAATGACAATGGAAAAGCTAAAGAAACACGAAATATCTATGACATCAATTGGCATTAAAAAAAAGTGTTACATCAATACTTTTATTATTGAAAAATGAAATTATATACTACAAATCAACATCATGTATTTTTAAAGATTTTCTCTTTACCATCACCATCAAATAAGTAAGCGGTTTATATGAATTGAAAGAAGTGTCCAAGGAATTGATTTCTCCTTTTTTGGTTGCTTGTATAGTAATGAAATGGAGTCGTATCGTAGTGTACTTAATTATCAATAATATAGTACAAATTGAAAGGAATATTAAACAAACCCAAGTTTAATAAATGATTCCGGTAGATTTCATCATCTCTTATAAACTAAATAGATAATTATCGTCGATACTTTCCCTACTGTAATCCTATATGATTAGGCCCGTGTATGGTTAGGTAGAATCGTGAAATCGGAAAACTAGATCGAAAATCGGATCAAATTTTAAGAGGTTGGTTTTTGATTTTATTATGAAATCGAAGATGATTAAAAATTGGATGGGTGAAGAAAGTTTGAAATCGAACTAAAAAAAATCGATAAATTGATAATAAAGATTAGAATATAAAATTCGGTATCAATGGTAGGAAATTCGATAAGAATTATTATTATTTTATTTAGATTAATTTTAGATTATATTATTATTAAAAGAGTTAGGTTAAAATGTTTTTTTTAAATGGATTTTGGCTAAATCCGGACTCAAATTTGACTAAAGTCCCATGTTTTGTAAAAAAAAAAATTTATTTAATTGTTTTTCACCTATTTACCCTTTGACCAATAGTTTTTTTTTGCAATTAGTGGATTTCGGATATAATAAAACAAAAGTTAAAAAACACAAAATTACTCATCGCAATATCCTTCTTATATTCAATACCTAACAAAATTTCAAAAAAATCAAAACAACCCCCAAAATCTCTCAAAACACTCTAAAACACCCAAATCTTTCAAAATACCCAATTAATTGGAGAATGGATTTAGGCCATGAGAAGCTTGCTGATGACTCCAAACAAGGTAATCTCTCTCACTAATGTTTTCAAAAAGTTTCCTTTTTGGTAGGTCTTCTACATAGAAAGCTGAACCCAAGCGCCTTCGCCGGTGGCGGCCATTTCAACCAACGGGGCTGGCGACGGTGATGATGAATAATCATGTCATGATGAACTAACCCCGCCGGGATAGTCCAGTCCCAACCATCGGCTTAGGCCATACCAAACCGTCGGGGAAGGTTGTTCCAAACCGCCAGAGCAAGATACCAAACCGACGATTTATGACTATGGTAGTTTGTTAGGTAGTAGTTTGTATTTGGTACTAGGTCCTCGGCAGGGCGAGTCATATACTGTTGGGCCGTATATTATCAACCGACGGGGTTTTATATTCAAATCGACGGTTATGGTTACTAATTTGATCCTTCAAAGTAAAGAAGTTTATGTTGGGCTCCCTCGCCGGAGATACTATTATCAACCGTTGGTTAGCCTATTGTCAACCGACGGTATATGTATATGAATCTTGCCTATTGTGTCGATGACACATCAACGTGAACGTCCTCGGCAATAAAAAATAAAGGAGAAGAAAATGTCCAATGTCTTCTTGAAAGTGTGAAATCAAATGATGTTGGCAGAAACAGAAGTACCTTTTAATGACTATTGGTTGGAATTGCACTGTGACTTAAAAGAATATCCGAAAGGAATTGAGTTAACCAAAAGTTGGTTAGGGCCTTACAGTGATAAGTTTGTCACGTGGAGAACTAACAAGTGGATGCATCTTGGTAACTATACCACAAACCGCGTGGAGATCGCTCATTCAAGCCTCAAGCGTTTCATCGGCACGGGCAAAGGTAACTTCGAGTCTTTTTGGTTGAAGTTGCATACTTTGATAGGGTTTCCAACACGCGGACATCAATGATTCATTAGAAAATAGCCGCTTGTTAGCCCTACATAAATTCGTGAACATTGTACACGGTAAACTAAACAGCAATGTCTCCCACTATGCTTTGGAACTTTTTTGGAAGAAGTATATTATGCCCTGTACATGACAATTGAGGCTGTCATGCCTTGCGGTTGTGCCGTACGAACTACGCACGGTATGCCTTGCACACATAAAATATAAGAATTTGTTGTCAAAGGGTTAGAAGTTCCTATGAAGTTATTTCACGAACATTATAAGAGGTTAGATAATCTAGTTTGTACCTATCTCACGACGATCGAGCAATTGAAAGCCAAAATCGAGAAAATAGTATACAATGTCATAGAATCGAATGACGAAGCATGCATATAGCACGTTTATAAAAAAACGGTTAGCCGTCATCCATCCCAAAACAACTTTTCTATTGGAGCCATTGGTGAAGTAAAAAGTGCACGGTCGTCCACCTTACAAACGTAAGTTGTTTATTACCGCATCCCAATTATGCAATAAACACGACAAATCTATGCACGAGCATGTGCTAGATTCCGAAAAGGCTAGTTCACCCGAGATTGATAAAAACTTTAAACCTCCGCCCACAACCTCAAGTAAATGAAAAGGAATACCGAGCCCAAAATGTGGTTCCGAGAGCGCCCCTGATCCAAAGAAAGGTAGTGTTATTCTAACACAAGCAAGTGAGACGATGCTTTCTAGTATAACGGTCAGCTGTAGGTCAAACTCTACAATGTCGGCTAATGTAAGCTTGACTGGTCCCAAAGGATAGTTAAACCAATTTCCCATATATGTTAGACCATTCGTATCTTCCATCACATAAATTAAATCTGATGGCCATTGCGGGTACTGCTCGATAGCGTTTGCCTTGAACGGTCAACAAGATCGATGAAGATTGATTAAAGATGCCATCAATAACGAACTTATGGATTACGCATCAGTGTATGTTACGATATTTACAAAGATGGAGGATTTGATCGATATTGCGGAGCATGTGAAGTGCTCTAGTAACGTGGGTACTAAAGACCATTGGATGTTTATGCTCGTAATGAGAGTCACAATCACATATGCGTTTTACTACATTCTTCATTTCGTAGGACAATACCGAAATATGCATGTTGGGTTCACTTTTCTTCCGTTAAGAGGTGCACCCCTTCAGATGTCAAACCGCGTGGAAATCGGATTGGGTTGGGTGAACTCCAACCAATTCGTGAACATAAGTATTTAATTACATTGACGGTAAATTTAAATATTAAAACATTCGTTTTATCGTGTTTTTATTTTGTAGCTTGGGATTACGGCGGAGGCCCCATGTCTGAGAATACATCCTTGTTTCATAAAGTTGCGGTCACCGGAAGCGAACTGTTGGGCTTTACCGATTATCTCTCGTTGTAAGAGATGCGAAGAGCTTAGAAGTTGTAGCCTCGAAGTAACTGATTTATCCACTTTTGTTTGAGCACTAGATAATTAGAATGCCATTGTAACATTACTATGATTTGAGAATTTTTTTAAAGTTGTATGTTTTGTACTTTAGAATGTCATTGTACTTTATAATGACATTTATCTTAAAAACATTGAGACTTTTTCTTCTTCAAATATTGTTTTGCTTTAAGTTAAGACATTACACTTTAATTTAAATTATTACACTTTTATTGAACATAGGCATGGGCATATGGGTATGGAACCGAAGAACCGAACAGAAATAATGGATTCGGTTCGGTTCCGGTTCCTTCTAAATACCCGTACAGTTCCTTATCTTAAATATCCACGGTTCTCGGTTCGGTTCGGTTCGGAACCGAGAACCAAACAGTACCCATTAAGAACCGAATAAGGAATAATAATTTAGTTTAAATTTATTTATTTTAAATTATTTAAACTAATAATAAAGAGTATCACTATTCAGTAATAATTTAATTTATTTTAGTTTGCTCTCAAACCCTAATCGAATATCGATAGACTTTCATATATTTTGCCTCCTCCCATCTCGTAGCCTCCATCTTTAGAAACTCATATACCGACGTTTTTTATTTTCCGATCTTCTTTCCACCGCTAGTGCCTAAGCGAATATGTAATTTCTAATCTTAACCCTAAACCAAATCATGGAAAAATCGAGTTCTCGTTCATGCCTTAACTCAAAAACTGCAATGGAGGAGTCTAGATTATTTCTATCTCAGGTATTTTATTCTTATATTTTTGTTTTTCTCTAACGGCATATTTTATTCTTGTAGTTTCGATTTGTTGTTGTATCGACCGCAATTATATAATTGAACGGCTTTAAATTTTGCTTGATTTTGCTTATATAGTATAAGATTTAGGTATATTTTAAATCATAATTATTTATATAATTACTTTACTTTGCTGCAGTATTAGTGCTAAGTTTATATAATTGTTAAAGTAAATTACTTTGCAATTCCTGCATATTTTGTCTCGACTGTTATATAATTGCTAAGTTTATACTTTATTTAATTGCAATTCTACACTTTACTATTGCTGCTGCAGCAGTACTAAATTTGCAATTTTAGACTTTATTGCAATTTACTGCGGCAATACTGCAATTTACTGTTTTACTGTAATTTTACACTTTTGCAATTTGCTACTTTTGCAATTTGCTACTTTACTGCAATTTTACAATTTTGCAAAAGTGTAATTTTACACTTTTGCAACAGTGCAATTTTACACTTTTGCAATTTGTTACTTCACTTTTGCAATTTGTTACTTTACTGCAATTTTACAATTTTGCAACAGTGTAATTTTACACTTTTGCAACAGTGCAATTTTACACTTTTGCAATTTGTTACTTTACTGCAATTTTACAATTTTGCAACAGTGCAATTTGCTGTAGTTTATTTATAAGTAAATTATTTTATTGCAATTTAGTACTTTACATTTTATTGCAATTTGTTGCGGTACTAATACTGCAATATTAAAAAGAACAATATTAATTTAGTACTGTACTGCGATTTGCTGCAGTATTAATTTAGTAATGTTCTTTTTAATACTGCAGTATTAGTACTTATAAAATATAGTATTACTACTGCAGTAAACTATAAATTATTAATCATTTTTAGTACTTATATTGTTGTATACTGCTGATTTTGTTTTGTACCGGTTAATGAAGATGTTAATTTTGAACATGAAGCTAATACCAATAACCAATATAAAAGGAAAAAATATCCGGAAGAAAATGAAGAAGGATCTAAATCGAAGAAAGAAGTCCAAGAAAGATCATGGGTTTGGAAGCATTTTAAGAAGAAGAAAGATAACCTAAACAAATGCAATTGTAACTATTGTGGGAGAGAAAGGGCGTGTCCTTCAAGTTCAGGTACCTCTAACCTAGTGAAACATTTGAAATCATGCAAGAAATATCAGGCATTCGAACAATCTCAAAATCAGACTGCGTTAACTACAGAAGGCAATGGTTCTGTTAAGTATGGAAAGATATCTGAAGCTTTATTCAAGGATGCATGTAATGAGTTACTTGTCTTATGTGAGCTTCCACTGTGTTTTATTGAGAGTTTAGCGTGGAGAAAGTTTTGCAATAGAATGAAGATTCACAAGCCACATTCTCAAAGAACTGCAACTATAGATATTGTACAGATGTATGTGCAGAAGAAACAAGAGATAAAAAAATTGATTGGTAATAAAAGGGTTTCACTAACAACAGATATATGGGTCGCTCCAACAACTGGTGCAAGTTATATGGTTATCACAACACATTGGATTGATGATAGTTGGAGCCTCAGGAAGCTCATCATTGGGTTAAAAAATGTCATAGATCATAAGGGAAAAACAATAACTTTAGTTCTTCTTGATTGTCTAGCTGAATGGGGAATAAAGAAGATCTTCACCATCACAGTGGATAATGCTACAAACAACACTGCAGCTCTCAAAATATTTAAAGAAGAATTTAGAGCTATAGGTTATGATTCTATCGTTTTAGGTGGTGAATTTTTGCACATGAGTTGTCTGCTCACATCCTCAACTTAGTTGTGAAGGATGGATTGAAAGAAGCTGATTCAAGTATTATAGCTATTCGCAATGCAATCACATATGTAAGATCATCATCCGAAAGATTAAAGTCCTTTGAATTACGGGTTGTCAATGGTAAGATGAGTAGAGGCAGTCTACCATTAGACGTTAAAACACGATGGAATTCTACTTACTTGATGTTAAATAGAGCATTGAAGTATAAATTGGCTTTTGATAATATGCAAGTAGAAGATAAGGTTTATAATGATTGGGTTGATGAGAAAATAGACGGGGAAAAAAGAGTTGGACCACCAGCAAAGGAGAACTGGGAAGCAATTGATAAATTGGTAAAGTTTCTTAGAATATTTTACCATTCCACTTTGGTTCTTTCAGCTTCTGAATCTGTTAACTCATCTAACTGCTATGCTGAGATTGTAACAATTGAGAGAATCTTATTACACTTTCTAAAGATCACGATAAAGACATGTGAGATAAGGCTGAAGCAATGATAGTGAAGTTTGACAAATATTGGGAAGGAGTAAAAGAGATCAACAGGCTAGTAATTGTTGCAAGTGTATTAAACCCGACAACCAAGATGTGTTTTGCTACCATATGCTTTGAGGAGCTTTATGGAAAGGGTAGTATGGAGTCAATCGATATTGGTCAATCAGTAAATCACGCGATGAAGCGGTTGTTTGGAGAATACTCTATTAATATATAGATAATAGCGCCCCGAGTTGACATAGCAGACACAGTTTCATGGGGACGGATAGCTCCATCCATACTTGAAGTGTTTTTCAAAAGGATAGTCATTATCCTCACTGCTTACTTCAGGAGTTGGGTTAATTCTAACATCGATCTCTATCCCGTCTGCCCTCTCTTGCATTTTCTGCATCACATGTTCCACCATAGCTTGCGTAATAGTACTTTGAAATGCCGTACTTCATATATTGCGGGCTTTGCTTCAGACTTCGGAAGGAAGTGACTCAATCGGTATTACCACGGTTTTGAGATAAGCTAACCTATCGGCCACTTCTTCGTGTCCTCGTGGTCGGGATATTATACACCTAGGACACGATGCCACCATACAATGGTTGAAGAACATTCTGCATAAAATAACATCGACAAGTCTAGGGTTATTGCTCAATCGCCAGTTCAAAATATTCCAACCGGGAGGGGGGGGGGGGGGGTTAGTATTATAAATCACACTAACAATGTTATTTTAATTTCCTTGCTTTTGACCGGCGGTTGAGAAATTATCAATCACTGGTTGAACAATTGTCAACCACCGGGTGGAAACTACCACGACAGTTGAGAATTGTTCAACCACCGGTGTAAGGATTCTAATAAATATTATAAATGAAATAATGTTACACTCTCCTTGCTTACAGAGTCAACAAAAATAAAAACAATAATGAAAACATACACAATAGACCAATATACACAATATCTAATACCAACTTAGAATAAACCAACTTCTTGAACAAGCAAACCAACATTGAAAACATCCAAATCATGAGTCTATTAGCTAAATACATGGTTTCAACAAGCGATGAACTAGTGAGGTCAAGAACCTTACTTGCGAAGGACGCAAGTTCTTCAGGGATCTCGTCTAACGAATGAACGCGATTTATCGTGTTTACCACATCCACCGCAGAGCTCTCACTAAGGATACAAGAGGTGATATTATAACAACTGTACTTCTTAATGTATAGTTCGTACTGGGGGGATGATGCCCGACTACTCCCTTCCAAGCGTCGTGAGTACCTATCGATCACGTATAGATGGTCCCTCCAATTGGTCCAGTCCCTACTCTCTAGAGCGTAACGAAGATAGTCTTCTCTTGATAGCCTGGTTCTAGGAGCAAGGGGAGGAAACAACTTCTATTGGACCTAACCAAACTGTCGCATCACTCGGTTCGAGTGGTAAGCCTTGCTTACGAACATTAGGCGAATAGGGTTGTGATACAACCCTATTTTTTACTCCAAGAACACTGCACGACCTTTCTCGTAAGGTCGGAAAATAACCTGCAAATAAAAATTAAACATGTAAACATGATATAAATAAACACACATGTTAATGAACGCAAAGAAGCAAACTTACATCTCTCTCTGCTTGCACGGTTAAGATGTCACGGTAGTACGACTTCCCACAAATCAGGGCTTCGGTCAGCTCTATCGACATCCAAGCTAGTCTCTTTGGATTGGTCGGGCTATAACCAATATTCAGCATTGCCCGAAAAACGGGGAAGTGGTCATACACCCAACACTCTAATAGCACCGAAAAACCAACCAAACTCTTCAAGGAGTGCTTCGAAATTCCTCCCAAACTCTTGTACAAACATACTAATGCGCCAACACCCCATGCGTACTCATTAAGTTTGTCCAAGTGCTCAAATGGTGGAGAAAATCGCATTGCATGTTCTTCTATCTTGTGTTCATGAAGATTGTACATCCGAAGAAGAACATGAAATATGCTCAAGCGGCTTGTTTTTTCATCTCTATAGTGAGCGAGGCGTTAGAATCCAAATATTCGTCCTCGGAAAACGTCATTCTTAGCCATTGTAGGCCGAACCCACTCCCGTTATGCGCTTCTATATCATCATGCACGGCTTCCGTCAAAACTTCCAAAAAACACGCATAACGTGCATATGTTTGATCTATCGACTCGGTCCAAAATGCTTAAATTCTCCCCTCGACCGGAAGGTCGCTAGTTACATGCACGTCGTCCAACGTGATGGTCACCTCGTCGAATGAGAACTGAAAGGTGTTGGTCTGCTGGTGCCGCCTCTCAATAAAAACCTCATCCAACTGTGGGTGTGAGCTGAACTTTGGTATATGGCGCTTAAGTGACCAAAATGGAGTCTCTTCCAATATAACCTTGACTTCCTAGCTGTTTGCTAAGATCCCATTGACCGAGTAACCCGTACTTCGATTGGACTGTGATTCCAGATCGGGACTGAAAAAATAAACAAACATGGATATACAGTAAAAAAATAATTCAAGTAATAACATAAATAATTAAATCCAAAGAGTTTAAAAACTTACGTCATCCATGAACGTGAAGTAGGCATCCTGCTACGTATAGTCCGGGAACAAAAGTATATTGTTCTGCCTCCTGATCACTTGAACGACTTTAGGTACGAACCTCTCGTGGAGGTGTTGGCTCAAGGACCTCCGTCTCCTCCTCCTCCTCGGAGTCTATAAGCGCACGACGTTGCCCAAAAGACCTCTCGTGGAGGAGATGGCTGTACTCCGCGCTCCCGTATGACATCGTATTTTTTATGTCTCACGAAGCGTTTTGTATGCACTGGGCGATCCCCACGTTTGGCCTGATCAACCCGATCACCCTTTGGCCGACTACTACCATCACTTTTTTGGGGAGACAGACGTATTCCCGTTCATGCCCTTTGGCGGGGTTCAAGAACACAGTCGCGAACTGCCATGAAAATACCTCAAAATCAACTCAAATCCAACCAAAAAACAGTTATTGAACCACAAATCTAGCTTTCTAACATCAATATAGAACTTCAAACACCTAAATAAACACGCATTTGCCTATTTTAACACCCCAAATACCATAAATCTAGAAAAACAAAAAAAAAAACTAAATATAAACAAAACAAGTTATTAAAAGAGATTCTAACTCTTTCCCCTTGCCCGTTGTTGTTGTTTGTTGGATTAGAGTCTCCCGAAGTTGTTGAAGAACGGTTTTTGGTTAACCAAAATATCTTAATTTTGTGAATTGAGGTTTTGAAAGTTTGAAGAAGGAGAGGAGAGGGAAATGTTAGAGTAGTGGGGTTGTTTTAGTTTTGGAGATGGTTAGAGTTTAGTAAAACAGGCGGGGATGTTTTATGTATAATGTTGGGATACTTAAATTAGGTATGAAGTACTTAAAATGGGGCTAGTTATCGAAATGAGACTGGATTTAGCAAAAACCTTCACAATGGTTATATGTGAGGGGTTTCAATTATTTTTTATATTTTTTATTTAATTAAAGAAATTATAAAAGAAAATTAAAATTAAATTTAGTAATTTTTAATTTTTAATGAACCGAACCAAACTAGACCAAGATCGACCAAATCAAAATTGGACCGAATTATAACATACCAAAAAAGAAGAATTAAAATCGACAAAATCAAGATCGAATGAAGCAGATCTATTTTTATCGGTTCTGATTCAGTTCTAAAAATCAGAGCCAAAATCCTATCGGTTCGGTTGAATCTGAACCGATAACCTTAATGATAAGCTCAGCTTTAAAAATAAACATAGTTTTAGAACAAGATGTCTTCTAGACCTTAGGATATGGAGGACTGCACTCTTTTTGGCATTTAGGCACTGTCGACCATGCCATGCCATCCTCTATATACGATTCTAAGAAGAGGTTGACTTGTGCTAAAGAGGTTGTTCAAAGCATTATTGGCCATGTAAATATATAGGTTTAAATCGGTGTTTAGTCCTTCGACTATCACGTTTTCTGTCATTTAGTAATTCGACTAAAAAATCACGGATGAAAATCTTTTGACTATTAAAAATTTATAAATTTAGTCCCTGCACGTGGTTTTCTTTTTTCTTCTGCCACGAGTCATCGTAGTTAAATGATTCTTGTCTCATAGATAGTCCCTTGACTTTTAGTTCCACTTTTATCCTTTAAATTTAATATATTTATAATATTTTTTGTTTTGTTTTGTTTTTTTATTCTTCTCAAAACAGAGTATCGCAAATTTTGCGATACTCTTATGTTCTTGCTCCATATTTACAGAAGACTTTCTTATATTAGAGCTAGATAAACTATACAAACAAAAACAGGAAGCCAAATACGGAACTTGTGTGTTTATGTTTAGAAGAAAGGTTACCACTTAAGTGGAAGTGGAACAAGAACAGTTGCGATACTCTGTTTTCGAAATAATAAATAAATAAATAAATAATAAAAAGATAAAAAATAAAAATATATTAACAATATATTAAATTTAAGAGGTAAAAATGAAATGAAAAGTCAAGGGACTGTAAGACAAGAACTATTTAACTATGGTGACACGTGACAGAATCAGGGAAAAAACCCCGCACGTAAATTAAATTTATAGATTTTCAATGGTAAAAAAACTCTCATCCATAATTTTTTAATAATGAATAAATTGCAAAAAATATAAAAATCGAAAGACTAGACAACAATTTGAATCTAAAAATACACCTCTCACATTGTATGTAGATGGGTATTTTTGGAAAGGTTTGCAATTGACAAATGCTAAACCATCGGGTTCGTCGCCTTGGTGAAACATCTTTATCTAGTTTTAGAAGTAAATTTCAAAATTTTGGCAATGCTCTCTTTTTTAGTTTAAAGACTTGGGTTTAAGCCAGTATTGTTGTAATATTTACGCCTTTAATTTTGTTTGACCAATCGGTTGCTCCACTACTTTTAGTCTTAAGATGAGAACCCTAACGACTCTGAATGAAATAAGATAATATCTTTGCATATGCTTGTTGGACTTGTTGGAATATTTGAAGACATTTTGTTTGTTTTGCTGACAATCAAACAGAAAGTTATGTTTTCTGATGACAAACTTACAGTTATTTTTATAGTATCGGGTAATTTAGAAAATTGTTAATAGAAATGACCAAAATTATATTTTTGGAGTAACATAAGATATAAATAATATGATTTTTTAAAAATATTTTAATGAATAATAATTTTAGATAAAAAAAATAAAATTTAAAAGATTTAAAAAGTTTTTAATAAATAACAATTTTATGATTATTAAAATAATTGTAAAAGACATTTCAGGAGTACTTTTAACGTTTTTTTAGCAATCACATTAATTTGTCAATATCCGATAAAACGAAAAAGAAAAATATATTTTAGAGTCAAATATTTGTTTTAGAGATGAAAAATAAAAATTACGGAAAAGAAGGAAAGGTTGTTTTTTTTATGCTCTAATATGTAGAAAAAAAATAGAAGATATAATTAGCTGAATATCTTATATAAAATTTGTAAACATATTATCTATACAAACCATATCTTATGGATTTTATTGATATGGTCCAACGTTTTCATTGTTAGCAATATAGCCATAAGGCACAATAACTATAACACCACATTGAAAGACTTTTCTTTTAGATTTACATTAATCTAACTGATATTTACATAGGAAATAAGAGACCATATAACCTGGTAGATTTAGGATAAGAAATTAACTTTTGAAACTTCAGTTCAACTTCGACATTTATGCTTTGACAGTTCAGTTCCTTAAATATTGTAGAACCTAACATATTCAAAAAAAATAACAAACACAAGATTTACGTGGTTCAGATTATGAAGAAGGGCTACATCTATGGGAAATTAATATGATTTTATAGATGAAACAATTACAAAGAATTAAAAGAACATAAAATACAAATAAGATGCACATTGTTAAACACTTCGTAAACCAAAGTATCAAATTTTCAGTGGTATCTCTCAGCTCTTAATATTTCTCCCTGTGTCTTTACTCATTCTCTTCAAAAAATCACTAATTCTAAAGTTACTTAATTCCTTCAGCATTTTCTATCACAAATTCTATTATTAGTAAGAACATTGTTTTTCCGTTGCTATTGTACATGTGATGCTACAAACATACAACATGCTAACATTAACAAACAAAGTTGTTACAACAACTTGTATCATATCGAGTTTCATTGTGATCAAATACTATACCAAGTAGTTATAAAAAACTTGTATTATACCTAGATCAATAGATGTGATCAAATAGTAGTTCCAATAACTTATAACAAACTTGTACCACTTTTACACCTTAGCTATTTATCCATTAAATCTCGCTTCAAACTGATTCCTAGACTATCCAAAACCAAGAGCTTCCAACCAAACCTCACACGATGATACTTAACTCATATCGAGACTAAACCTCATGTACTGAGATCTAACGCTTGCAAATACTGAAGTCAATATTGATGTTGATCCCCCTGCAATAGTTGAACCCATTTACTCTAAAACCAAATCCATGCAGTGACCAGACTATTTCTGGAGTTTGACCCCCCTACAGTAGTCGAGCCGCATAAGCCGAGACCATAACTTTATGTCGATCCTGTGTTCATTATTTCACTCACTTATAGTCTAAATTTAACAATTCTTCACCTAGGATTTTAGTTACTTCAACATCTACTACTTCGATGTTTCCAATTACCCTTTTTTGTAGGCATTCAATCCACATACATCCCAGACTTGAACAAATCTCATAAAATAGATGAAATTTGATGTAATACCTTTGTTAGCGCATTCAAAAAGTTGTATTCACTTGAAATATTTCCAACCTTCACTGCACCATATTCCTTATAAAGTGAAGCATTACATCCACATAATTATTCTTTAAAAAAAACTTGGGATTCCTCATCAAGTAAAGAACACTAGTATTATCTTTAACCATATGGATTCTCTATTATATAAATTACAACTATATATATATATATTATATAGATGATAAAACAAAAACCTTTTGTAAATTAGTTTTCCAATTAACCACTTCACCAAATACTGTAAACATAAAACCCAAACTTGACTTCCTTGTATCAATATAGCCTTCAAAATCAGAGTCCACATAACCCGTCAAATCTCATCCTCATTATGCTTATAATTATAAAACACTCAACAATATAATATTTTATATAAGTATCTCATGATCCATTTAAGAGCATTTCACTGAAGCCTTCATGGATTGACCATAAATCTGGTCAAAATACTAATTGAGTATGCAAAATTAGGTATGGTGTAAATCATAAATACATGATTTGTTTTATGATATTTACATAAGGTATCTCGTGTATTAATTTTATATCTTGTATATCGATAACAAATTTGGTTAGTGTTTGTAGAAAATAGTGTTTCGTTTCCGGATAATCTCTGAAGTCTTGTAAACAATTTCTTATTGAAATATTTTTGGGGTTCTCCAAAAATTTCAATTGGATAAAATCATAGATATAATTTTGAACAGAGAGGATGAAAATGATCTGATATCCTTTTCAACAGAACCCATATTTATAAATTCGACCAACCAAAAAAACAGTTTGGAAGTTAGGGTCTCTAAACTGGTTTTGTAATAAAACGGTTGAAATTTAAAATTTGAATAAAATGGTCAAATTTTCAATTTTGAAATTCAGTTGACTAGCAACAATAGCCGATTTAACCAAAATAAAAATTTTCCAAGCTGACCTGTCAGCTCCGTCCCTTGACCCTGCTAATCATGATCTAATCTAACAAGCGTGCACTCCGCACTCTACGACTTGTTTGATAATATATCATGATTAATTTGGTCGACTAGTCGATCCAATTACACTAAAATAAATAACAATCTTCCCCCATTTTAGTGTAATTCATGATCTACTAAACACAATCATATCAAATATCAAATTTATGCATAAATGAAATATCGTAACGATTGAATTTCACATTAGTATATTACACATTCTAAATATTCGAATATCAAGGTATCACTAAAGATTGAACCTTTACTATTCACAATGAATACATGAAGATAATATACACATAAATTTACATTCTCACTTGTTCTTACTTGACAATATATTTTACTAGCCTTGTGTCCTTATCCTTCTTAAGCATATCAAGCCAAGTCCTAGCTTCTTGAAGCGGCTAAAATTCATGCTCAAATAGGTAGTTATTTTCATCTTGCACCTGCATATGCAATTTTTCAAAAGAGTTATTAAGAAGATAATCTTCAACCTTCACAACTTGCAGTTCTGAACACATACCTTGGGATGATATACAAATGTGTTCCAATCTCTTGATGTTAATCTTTCCACATTGAATTCAACACCTAATGTCATATTAGATGGGAATTGGGTATTTCAACATAAGAGATTTCAGATGGACTTTAATCCCATCCCAATAGCCGATTTGTGCACAAGATCTATATTTAACCCTTTGGTTAAATGATCGGCTAAGTTATATTGAGTTCTCACAAACTCTACTGAAATAACACCATGCGTCATACGCTCACGAATCATACTGTGTCTAACACCTAAGTGTCTAGACCTGCCTTTGTAAACTTGTCTATAAACATTGGCCAAGGTAGCCTCACTATCATATCTGATAGATATAGGTGATATCGGTTTGGGCCACAACAGAATTTCATACATTAAATTGCTTAGCCACTCAGCTTCTTTACTCGTTGCTGCTAATGCCACAAACTCTGATTCCATTGTTGAATCAGTAATACAAGTTTGTTTCTTAGACGCCCAAGAGATAGCACCTCCCCCAAGTAGAAATACCCATCCACTTGTGGAAGAATGATCTTCCATATTGGAAATGTAACTCGCGTCTGAATATCCTTCAAGTACAGAAGGAAATCCGGTATAAGTTAAACCATAATTCATGGTTCCTTTCAAATACTTGAATACTCGATTTAAAGCTTGCCAATGATGCGAACTAGGATTGCTAGTATACCTATTAAGTTTTCCAACAACAAAGGCAATATCCGACCTAGTGCTAGTCATGGCACACATAAGACACCCGATGGCTCTCGAGTATTCAAGTTGAGATATAGCAATACTTTTATTAGGTAGAAGCTTAAGACTAGGATCTATAGGTGTGCTTACCGGAGAACAATCTTTAAAATTAAATTTATTTAATATCTTCTCAATATAATGAGATTGAGAAATCGATATACTATTGTTCTTTCGCTTGATTCTTATACCAAGAATCATTTCAGCTTCCCCCAAATCCTTCATCTCAAAGTTAGATGATAAAAAATTCTTCGTTTCATTAACCTGATTTTGGTCAGTACCAAAAATCAACATATCATCCACATATAGACAAATCATAACTCCTTTACCAGAATTATCACATTTGCTATGTACACACTTGTCTGCTTGGTTAAGAATAAATCCATTAGACAATATCACATTATCAATTTTTTTATGCCAATCTTTTGGTGCTTGTTTCAAACCATACAAAGACTTTTTCAACTTGCATACCTTGTTTTCACAACCAGGCATCACAAACCCTTCCGGTTGTTTCATATAAATCTCCTCATCCAAATCACCATTCAAGAATGAAGTTTTAACATCCATTTGATGAATTACAAGATTGTTTACAGATGCAAGTGCAATCAACAATCTAATAGTGGAAATCCTAGCAACCGGAGCATAAGTATCAAAGAAGTCAATTCATTCTCTTTGTCTAAATCCCTGGATAACCAATCTAGCTTTATACCTTTCAATAATACCATCTACTTTCATTTTTCGTTTAAATATCCATCTATTTCCCAATGATTTGCACACATGAAGTAAATCAGCCAAATCCCATGTATTATTATGCATGATAAACTCTATTTCATCTTGGATAGCTTCTTTCCAGAATGCAGCATCCCTTGATGCCATAGCATCACTAAAAGTCCTTGGATCATCTTCAATAACAAAACAGTATAGATATTGATAGTCAATCTTATCTCTTGACCCTTCAACTAAATATAGTTGAAAATCGGATTCGTACGACTTAGATTTTCTGGCTCTAGTACTTCTCCTTGGTTCAGAAGGTTCAGGTACACAATTGGTACCACTTGATATATTTTCAATTTCACTTGAGTTCCTATTCAAAGAGTTTTGAATCAGATCTCTAGGTCTAGGTATAGAAGTAAATCTCTCTTCATCAAATATTGCATCTCTTGACTCGATAACTGTGTTCACCGACACATAGTCATTGGATTCTAACACATAGAACCTATATGCAATGGAATTCTCAACATACCCAATGAAAATACAATCTATACCTCTTTCACCCAAAATTTTCCTTTTAGGTTCAGTGAGTCTTACAACTGCTCTACGACCCCAAACTCTTAGAAAATTCAGTGTTGGAGGCTTCTTAAACCAAAGCTCATACGGGGTCATCTTATTCCTTTTAGTAGGAACACGATTCAATAAATAACAAGCTGTTAATATAGCCTCACCACAAAATCCTTCACTCAAACCCGAATAGGACAACATGTAATTATTAACCATTTCTTTCAAAGTCCTATTCTTCCTTTCAGCTATACCATTTTGTTGTGGTGTATAAGGAGCCGTGGTTTGATGAATTATACCCGTAGACTGAAAATATATAGGATAATAATATTCACCTCCCTTATCCGTACGTAGATTTATAATCAAATCATTCTTATGTAGCTCAAGTTTTTCCTTATAGATTTTTAACTTATCAAGAGCTTCATTTTTAGCATGCAACAAATAAATCTATCAATATCTAGATGCATCATCAATAAAAGTAATAAGATACTTTTTATTTCCTAAGAAGGTGTAGCATGGAAATCACATAAATCACTATGTACTAGTTCCAATATTTTGGAAACTCGGTTAACATTATTGAAAGGTTTTCTATTTATCTTAGTTAACATGCAAGTTTTACATTTTTCATTATTTGCATCAACAGGAGGAATAAGGCTCATTTTGGACATGTCTTTTATTCTTCCATAATGAACATGTCCTAATCTAGCATGCCATAATTTTGTTTTATTCATATTTCTACGCACAATAGTAGAAGTCATGCAAACAGAATCATTTTCGAACGAAACATTAATATTTAACATAAACGTACCATTACATAAATATCCAAATCCTATAAATACACCATGTTTTGACAATACATATTTTCCACTTTCGTACACTTGTTTGAAACCACAATTGTTTAAAACAACACCAGACAAAAGAATCTTTCGAATCCGAGGAACATACAATACATTGTTCAATAATATGTATTTTCCAGAAGTAAATAGTAATTTAACATTTCATAGTCCTTTGATTGGTTCGGTAGCAACATTTCTCATCTTAAGTGAAGGTCCATCTTCAATCGGCTGAAAATTACTAAACCATCGAAGATCTTTACATACATGACTTGTTGCTCCCGAATCAACCCACCAAGCAACATCATCATCCTGCACATAAAATGCTTCCGATATTAGAGATATATAATTTTGACCAGAATTAGAATTCTGAAATAAAATCTGACCTTGTTGCTTTTCAGGATCCTTAGATCCACTTGAACCAGCATTGTTTCCACTTGAACCAGCATTGTTCCCACTTGGACCAACATTATTTTTTCCTTTTCCAACTCGACTATCCCTTCTAAAGTGACCAGGTTTTCCACATTTCCAGCATGCTATTTTAGGCTTTTTGTTGTTAAAATTATTGTTTTTGTTGTTTTCTTTAAACTTTCGTTTATTCCTCTTATCTGTATTTCCATTCTTAAAGAATCCGCTGCTTTCAGCCATATTTACAGATGAGTTTCCCACTTGGTTTTTACCCTTGGGATTACTTATTTCATCTTGAGCTCTTAGAGACTCTTCAATCTTAAAATGACTACCAAGTTCGACTAGAGTCATTTCTTCCTTGTTGTGTTTTAGTGTGTGTTTAAAATCCTTCCATGAAGGAGGCAATTTGTCAATAACAGAAGAAACCGAAATACATTCCTCCATTTTCATATTGTGTTGAACGAATTGACCCAGAATTCTTAGTAGTTCATTATACTGTTCCATTACAGGTCTAGAGTCAACCATTTGTAATTTATGAAATTACTAACCAAGAACTTCCTACTAGAAGCATCTTCTGCCATGTATTTTGATTCTATAGAATCCCATAACTCTTTTGCAGATTTGACATTTTGGTATACATCAAACAAAGTATCAGACATACCGTTTAATATATGGCCTCGGCAAATGTAGTCATCATTCTCTCACTTGCTGCGCCTCCTCGTTTGTTCCAATGTTTCATTCTCAGTGATCTCTGGCCATGGGGTACTCAGGATATACACAACCTTGAGGGTAGTCAACAGAAAATGCATCTTTTTCTGCCATCGTCTGAAATCATGTCCTTTGAACTTGTCCAACTTAGCGAATTTACTTGTCATCTCCTTCACAGATTCTCCTCCGTTCGTCATCTCTATCTTCATCAAGAAGACCAGAATATTTCAATAAAATGTAATATAGATAACAGTGCTTCGTTTCCGGATAATCTCTGAAGTCTTGTAAACAATTTCTTATTGAAATATTTTTTGGGATTTTCTAAAAATATTAATTGGATAAAATCAGAGGTATAATTTTTGAAGAGAGAGGATAAAAAATGATATGATCTCCTTTTTCAACAGAATCCATATTTATCAATTCGACCAACCAAAAACAGTTTGGAAGTTAGGGCAGTTAAGGTCTCTAAACCGGTTTTGTAATAAAACGGCTGAAATTTAAAATTTGAATAAAATGGCTGGAATTTAAAATTTGAATAAAACGGTCAAATTTTCAATTTCGAAATTCTGTTGACTTGCAACAATAGCCGATTTAACCAAAATAAAATTTTTTCAAGCTGACATGTCAGCTCGACCCCAGCCAGGGGCTCCGCCCCTTAACCCCACTAATCATGATCTAATCTAACAAGCGTGCACTCCGCACTCTACGACTTGTTTGATAATGTATCATGATTAAATTGGTCGACTAGTCGATCCAATTACACTAAAATAAATAACATAATGGAGAATATTTTTATATATATATTTAATTGACTTTGAACTTTCAGACTACATTATCGTTATTTCATTACTGAGATATCTTTCGTGAAATTGCACAACACTTTACTCCTTGACTTAAAGTTTTATTTACCAAAAAAATTGTAATTTGTTCTATGAAATATATTTAGCAAGAGAAAGCACAAATCTTGGACGTACAGGGAGACATGAATCTGCGGGAATATATTACATCTAAATTTTTTTATACGACTATGCACATTGCTGCGGTTTCTGTTCCTCGGTTCCGTGCCATGCCCAGACAATATCCTGAAGGGACGGTCTTATTTCGTGGTCCCATAGCTGCTTATACTCCAGTGTATCCCCTGCAGTTTTCTTCATTTCAACCATGTAGAAAGCCGGATTTACTTCAAATATTTGTACATCAATAGCCAGCTGCCCTTTTCTCCCTTCCTTGCTGTGCTTCAAGCTCACCGTTCCCTCGCTCTTCTTCAGGCTGAAACTCTCCATCACAGCAATCTCCTTCAATTTCGACACTATCTGCGAAGGCGATTTCGTCGTGGTAAATTTTGGTTCCAGCTTCTGGCTCTTGTCTTTCTCAAACAAACCAGATAGATCCAATCCAGACGAAAGGGAAATTATGTCAAAGGCATTGAAATAAGTAGGCCTTATCAGAGGGCTCGTCCTCGGATTAGTATTTCTATCATTGTTACTACTATCATCCTCGTAGTTAAAGGCAGCATGGACATCACTGATTAACAAGTCCACTTGATGTCTTTGGGGAGGTTTTGGGGGCTCGATTTGTTTTAAACCTTTTCTGAACCAAGCATTCTTAACCACCTCGTTAAGAGTGATTCTCGTGCGTGGATTGGGATCAAGAATCCTGCAAAGGAGCTTTCTTACTTCGGGGTTAAACCAATTAGGACATTTGAATTCTCCTTTTATTATCTTCCTATACAGGTCAACGAGATTCGCGTTGTTGAAAGGAAGGAAACCAGCAAGAAGAACGAAGAGAACAACACCGCAAGACCAAACATCAGCCTTAGACCCGTCGTAACCTCTCTTGGTAATAATTTCTGGTGCAACATAAGCCGGAGTGCCACAAGTCGTGTGAAGCAAACCGTCTTGTTTCCTCGATTCCGACAATGCACTCAATCCAAAATCAGAGACTTTAAGGTCTCCGTGCTCGTCAACCAAAATGTTTTCGGGCTTGAGGTCGCGGTGGTAAACACCCCGGCTATGGCAGTAATCAACGGCTCCGATTAATTGCTGGAAATATTTTCTAGCTAGAGTTTCGTCAAGTTTTCCTTTGACAACTTTGGCGAAAAGCTCACCACCTTTAACATATTCCATTGCGAAATAAATCTTGGTCCTGCTGGCCATAACCTCATAGAGCTCAACAACGTTAGGGTGCTTAACAAGGCGCATAATAGAGATTTCTCGCTTGATTTGTTCTTTTAGACCGACCCTCTTTATCTTGGTTTTGTCAATGACTTTGATTGCCACGCTTTGTCCGGTAATGAGGTTCCGCGCATAATAAACCTTCGCAAATGCTCCACGCCCGAGCAACCTCCCGATTTGATATCTTTGCATCAACAATGTCGCATTCGTCTCCATTTTCTTATATCTTCCGAAAAATCGGAAGTTAAGAGAAAACGGAAGATGTTGGCGTTAATGAATAGGGTTACAAGGCATCCGTATTCATCTGAGGACACTGTGATTAATCAACAGCCATTTCCGAACAACAAAAAATGGCTGTGAACGAGGGAAATCTTAACCTGGTGAGGCTTCCCATGTTAACACAAAAAAGAAAAAGATGACCGGATAAATATTGTTTCTACAGTTCAAGTTTGTTCATTCGTGAGGTAAAGAACACCATGATCTGACTCATTGCAATAAAAATAGTAAAATATATTGAGTTTTATTTAGCGATAATTTTTTGGACTAAATACACAGCTGTGAATTGTATATTGCCCATACCGTTGTGTACCATAAAAATGATAAAGAGACTTGAACCGTTCAATTAAAGTCACAGGTAAAAAACGGTACCCTATAAACTGTTACTTTGGTCTAACTATCTAAGTATAATTATAGGTACAACCGTACGAGTAACAAAATATTATCGATCGAGAATATGTCCATTGATACTAGTGTCATACATGATAATCTCTAAGTCAATATAAGAGTGTCGAAGGAGATGAATTTGTTTTATAATTTTCTTTTGTCTATTTTCTTGCTTGACCATTCAATAGCGTTAGTGTTACGCTTGCATTTATACACATATTTATTACTAGTTATAGAATACGAATATTTAGTACAGTGTATAAGTGGTTAATAAATTCAGCCTATAAAATCACACAAAGGGTCATTCGGAGCCAAATTTACAAAGTTAAATTAGTGAATTGGTTAATAATCAAGTCGGTAAAGACTATGCAAGAGGTCATACTGTGTCTTGCCTCACGAGTCATATATATACCGATCCCACAACAAGAAAGACAAACGCCTCTTTGTTACCTATATACTTACGATCTACACAAAATCACTTACAATAGATCGATAAATTCTCCAAAACAAAGGTCGCGACAATTACAGCGTAACATATTCACACAAAATAAGTACAACTAAATATAGTCTTTACTTTATATATAACTAAGTCTAGACTTTTTGGAGTTTAGCCGACATGGTTGGCATAGTTACTTTGGCATGATCAACGACGCTTCATAAAAAATGAACATAAAGCTACGACAATTGACAAAATTAAAGCACAGCCTTCAGGAAAAGACAAAAAAAAAACTAGAAGATTATATCATCCAAATATTATTATCATTGGATACTCTTTAACTTTCACTATGCTCCAACTAAAGGATTGTGAGACTCTTGATAAAGCTATATTCCATACATAATATCATGATAATAATAATAATATAAAAAATATATCTGAATTCAATAAGATGTAATGTTATAAGTTACAAAAACATATTCTCTTGGAATATATTTATTTAATATATTTTTCGACCGACAATAATTTTGACCAACATGTTAAATAAACACTGTCTTAAGGAAGTCAAAATTAAAAGTAATCGAATTAATTATTTATTTAACTAAATTGGGCCTATGGGTGAAAAGGCATTATCGGCTCAAGTGTGGTAAGCAGGTTGAATTGGGCATTGTGATGAAGAGGGCCCAAATCTCAACACTTAAGCCTGAATTTATAAATCAGGGATATAAATTGAATTATCAATTTATCAGGTTATGGTCCCGGACACAAGAAAGTAATAAAGGATGGGTTTTACAATGTTGGACTTCACATTGTAAATACTATAAATAAGGGGGTGGGTTTAGGACTTTCATCATCCTAAACTCTAATCAAACAGACGACCGCTTCCTTTAGTGTATGGAAATATTTCATTTCTACTAACTCGTTCTACAGGTTTTTCAAGACAATATACAGAATCGCTAAAGAACGAAAAGGAACAAAATAGAGTACTAGATGGAAAACAGCAGACAAAACTGTAAGTGTTCTTGGTTTTCTGTTTACTCATTAGGTGAATCCACAAAAGGGTTTTTATTTGAAATTCCGCGATTTTTTATGTATTATTTGATGCGATTTCAAATAATATATTACATTTGGTATCAGAACCAGGTTAACCCTTTTTGTTTTCAGTAGAATAATCGAGTTGTGTATTAATAGATAAAAATGCATGTTTTTTATTCATCGTAAAGAATTCATGCCATTGAGATTATGTGCTAATTGAGCTGCTTAGGTAATATATTTAAGGATTGTATGAAAATCATGTTATGTGATTTATTCATATTAAAAAGCATGTATATTTGTTTTTTAATGCTGTATATGAGTAAATTATAATTTTGGTAGTTTGAGGATTTTTTTTTCGGTTAAATTATGGTTGATTAAAGTCTGGAATTTCTTCTCTCAAAATTAGCATGAAATCAACCCTAATATAACGAATACAATCAAAACTATTAGGACACTAGCTCATCGACAGATTAACCACTAATGTTAACGTTGATCGAAAAGTGTCCAACGATGTTGATCATAGCCAACGAATTGCTGACGTTGTGGTGAACGTTGTGACCTACGAGGATTCGTAAACTTGCTATTATCGTGATGATATCAGTGAGAGGCTACTGACTGGGCATAAACCTAGTGACCGTAGCACTACTGCGGTTAGGCGATGCCCAGGACTCGCAACAACAACTGTTGTAGGCTCGGCGGATGCCCATAAGTTGCAGTGGCGACTACCGTCATTTGCAGCAGGTTTATATGCAGGCTAGGCGTCCGCTCATGACATGTAGTAACTGCAGCAATTTGTAACAACATTTCTGCAGGTGCAGTCATGCTGCTGCAGGCTGGGCGAACGCCCAGGACCTGCAACAGGTCAGGAGGAAAAGAAAAAAAATCAATTTTTTTTTTTTTAAATTAGTTTTTTTCTTCTTTTCAATTAATTATGTTATTAATATAATACATTTAAATTAATTTATTTTAAAAATATGACGTGCTTGGCATGCTAATTATTGAATGTTTATTTGTAAATTAAAATGGATCTGCTTGATTGGTTAGATGGTGATGCATGACTAAGTTTTCGTAGACCAGTAGGTGAAACTATAAAATTAATTTTACTGGCCGTCCGTAAGGTTACTATTGATTTTCTTATGAATCGTAGGCTTCGAAAGGTTCGGGGATTAATTTAAATTCAAATATTACCGGCCCTCCGGAAGGTTCACGTTTAGGTTTAAATTAATCATGAACGAGAGAAAAATACTAAAAATGGTCTTTGTGTTGATTTTAATTTTAAGTAGATGAAACCGGCCCTCCAGAATGTTTCATTGGTACTTAGGATAAATTATATTCATCCTTGCAATTTTTGATTTGAAGTAGGTAAAAGCGACCCTCTGGAAGGTTTCACACGCACTTAAGAAAATCAAATTAGGGTTATTTTAATCTAAGTAAATGACAACGGCCCTCCGGAAGGTCTCATTGGTACTTAGGAAATTAAAATGATGATCATGTTTTTTTTTTCAAACTCATAAAATTGCATGTTAGTATGGTTTGCCTTCGGTATCTATTATCATGAAATTCTATGTTTTACATGTAACTGCCATGTTCATGCATATGTTTTCAATTATATGCTAGTATGCCAAATGTATTTTGTGTTGTTTGTTATTATTATAGTATCCACTGGTTACAATCTATTGGAGAATATTCCACTCGTGTTGGATTGTTCAGACTTCCAATTGTGGAAGGAAGATATATGACCATGCACTGTCAACTCCTTAACCATCCCCACTTAGTCCAGAAATACACCGGAGGAAACTAAGGCCGATGGAAGGTGGAAGAAGTCAAATAAGTTATGCATGGCGCTTTTGTTACAAGGGATACCAATATCATTACGTGGGTTGTTCCTAAAGGTGTTACCACTGTCTCGGTCTTTCTCGTGGTGGTCGAGAAAGCCTTTGCCAAAAATGAGAAGGTAGAGATGCAGCGATTCCGGGCGCACATTTTGGGAATATTGATGATTGGCCAAAAGTTAATGGAAATCGGTTTAGACTTACCTGAGGAATGCATAGTGAGATTCATATTTCATTCGCTGTCAGACCGGTTTAAGTATTTCCAGTCCACCTATAACTGCATGCGGGAAAAGTGGAATATCAATAAACTGATTTCCCACACCGCACAAGAGGAGGAAAAACTTAAAGGCATGGCACCTGAGGTTAATGTGATTATATCTGCAAAAACGGCAAGGCCTAAGCGGAAATAAAATGGTAAAGGACCAGGTCAAGAAGAAAAAGCCTGAGGAATCGACTGTAAGTCGATGTTTTTTCTGCAAAGGAAAATAACATTTGAAGAAGGATTGTGAGAAACGCCAGACTTGTTATTTGTTAAGCAAATGTATTCCTATTTCTTTGGTTGTTTCAGAAAGTAATATAGTTTATGTGAAAATAAGATTGGTTCGGCTGCAACAACTCATGTCTGTGTTTCTTTGCAGGGCAAGTCAAAGAGCAGGATGCTAAGTGAGGATGAAAGATCTATTTTCACGGTAGACGGGAGCTCGTGTGATGTTTTAGCTATTTGTGATTTTTATTTAAAACTTTTCACTGGACATGTATTCATCTTATAGAATCTAATGTATGTTCCCACTTTTCGAAGGAACTTAATTTCTTTTCTAGTTTTAGACTTGCAATGTTACTATTGTATGATGGGAAACAATTGTTTTACACTCTCTCTAAATAATGTGATTGTTGGAAATTGAAATTTGATTAAAGAGGATAATTTGTATTTGTTGAATACTATTAATAATTGCATAATTGTTATGAATACACAACGTACACCAAACAAAATTACTAAATTATAAAGATCTTCTAAACTGTACCACAAGCGGTTAGGTCACATATCTAAAGTTAGGATGCACAGGCTTGTTGCTGAAGGTTTAATAGGTACCATTGATTACTCTGACTTCGGTATATGTTTCGAATATATCAAAGGGAAACAAACCAAAGTTAAAACTTTAGGGACATATAGAGCGAGGGAAGTCCTAGAGTTGATACTTAGCGACATCTGTGGACTGTTTCCACAGGAATCGTAGAACGGGCAGCGGTACTTTAAATCATTTATCGACGACTACTCTCATTTCGGTTACCTCTATCTTCTTCATGGAAAGTATCAAGCCTTGGACAAGTTCATAGCTTTTAAGACCAAGGTTGAGTAACAACTTGGTAAAAACATTAAGACTGTTAGATTTGACCGTGGTGGTGAATACTATGGTAGATATGACAGATGAGGTGAAAAACGTCCAGGACCCTTTACACAGTACCTAGAGAAATATGGAATAGTCCCTCAATACACTATACCTGGTTCACCTCGCATGAATGGTGTATCTGGAAGACGGAACCGAACACTAAAAGATATGGTTAAAACATGATAAATCACTCATCTCCACCATTATATCTCAGAGGGGAAGCCATCAAATGTTCTGCTTATATACTCAATCGAGTAGCCACCAAGGAAACTGTTAGGACCCCATATGAGCTTTGGAACAGGCGTAGACCCAATTTAACACATCTGCATGTGTGGGGTTGTCTAGCTGACGCGAGGCCTTACAAACTTCAATAAAAGAAACTAGACCCAAAAAACAGTTGATTGTTTCTTTATAGGTTATTCCAAACATTCCAGAGGGTTTAAGTTCTATGATTCTCTCACTGGTACAATATTTGAGACATGAACGACCAAGTTTCTAGAGGATGTTGAGTTTGGGGGAAACTTCTCTCACTGGACTAATTATTTAATTAACTAAATTGGACCTATAGGTGAAAAGATGTTATGGGCTCAAGTGTGGTAACCGGGTTGAATTTGAGCGTTGTGATGAAGAATATCCAAATCTCAACACTTAAGCCTGAATTAATAAATTAGGGATATAAATTAAATTATTAATTTATCGGGTTATGGTCCGGACACAAGGAACTAATAAAAGATGAACTTTACAATGTTGGGCTTCACATTGTAAAGACTATAAGTAGGAGGCTAGGTTTAAGAATTTCGTGATACTGAACCTTAATAAAAAAGACGGTCACTTCCTTTAGTGTCTGGAAATATTTCATTTCTGACTGACTCGTTCTGCAGGTTTCTCAAGACAATATACAGAATCGCTAAAGAACGAAAATAGAATACTAGATGGAAAGTAGTATGCGAACCCGTAAGTGTTCTTGGTCTTCTGCTTACTCATTAGGTGAATCCACAAAAGAGTTTCTATTTAAAATTCTTCGATCTTGTTATATATTATTTTATACAATTTCGAATAATATATAACACATTCCGCATTTATTACTTCAAACAGGTAAACCAAAGAAAATAACAGGAAAAAAAACTGATAATAAGTAATATCAAATAAAAAAATGATAATTAATGATTCTTGATATATAATATATGATTGTAAAAAAAAATCCTATTCATTTTTCCGTTGGTAGAAAGTCTATTTTTTATATTTGATTACGATTTTCCATATCAATTTTGCTAAAAATTAGACTTATTATATATTAACAAATATTACTGTATATTCTATTATACAAATCATTTTATAATATCAACAAATATTCTTCCAATATAATATTTCTGAATTCTGATTTTAGTTGGGTTAGTTTTTTATGAATTTATTTTATACATACTGTTGTGAATGAGTCGAATAGTGCCTTGACAGTGTATTGTGTCCGGCAGTACAGTTTTGTGTTGTGATAGTGATATTGTCCAATTACTTGAGTTAGTCTTGTGGTATGAGCCCATTAGGGCCATAGTCTAGTAAGTCTATTAATTCCCTATAAATAGATTACTAGGGTGACACAAAACACAATCTGAAATCTGTAACCTTTTCTATCATAGTGAAACTCTTTTCTCTGGCGGCGCCCGTGGACGTAGACAATTGTCGAACCACGTTAAATACTGTGTTTCATTTAAATCTTTCATTCGCATATATTCTGTGCTTGAGCCATTTTATGATAATTGCATAGTATTTTATAACAAATACATATTAAATATTAAATTATTTATTGATTTAAAACAAATTTTAAACTGTATTTAGTTATGGTGGTTATTTATTTATCATTATTTTATTTTTATTGCTATTAGTTTTTTTTTAGAAAAGTAACAGTAAATATCTTCTCAACTATTTAATTACCCATTGGTATCCGTTTTTTAGATAGTGTCACTTGCTACCTCGAATTGAAATTTGGACAAAAATACCCCCGACCATATATACTCGCTGGTATCTCGAGTTGTTTGCAACTCTCAGGAATCAAGAACAACTCTTAGGATATCCTGAGAATTGTTTGCGAATCTCAGGATTTCCTGAACAACTCTCAGGATTTCCTAAACAACTCTTAGGATTTCTGAACAACTCTTAGGATTTCTAAACAACTCTTAGGATATCCTGAGAGTTGTTTGCAACTCTCAAGATTTCTTGAACATCTCTCAGGATATCATGAGAGTTGTTTGTAACTCTCAAGATTTCCTGAACATCTCTCAAGATATCTTGAGAGTTGTTTGCAACTCTCGGGATTTCCTGAGTGTTGTTTGCAACTCTCGGGATTTCCTGAGAGTTGTTACTAGTGAAATTTTATTTTAAAAATAAATAAAAATATATTATCAATGAATCTAGTTTTGTTTATTTTAAAAAAACAAAAGCGATGGTACTTTCATTTATTTTTTTCGAGCTCCGGTTTGAAAGACATGGATCTTTTAAAAATAAAATAAAAGGAAAAAGTAAGAAAGAGAAATTTTGGTTACGTGGTTGTTCATAAAGGGTGAGGGTAGTTAGGGTATTAAAATAATGTTAGGTACTAGGTGGTAATTAGGTGGTTGAGATGGGTATTAAGAGATAAATAATCAAACCTTGAATACTTAGATGACAATAAAATAGTTGAGTGGTACTTTAGGTGTAATTTTCCTAGTTTTTTTCTAATGGATATTGGTAAGTGAATTAAATATATATTTTAATAAGATAAACATTGAGATTTTATCAAAATCTATTTGAAAGAAAAAAATGATAGTTTTTAAAAAGCTAATACATATTAACAAAAATCTGACTATTTTTAAAATATTTCCCAAAATAATTTTCTTTTTTTATATTTAAACATTCCTTTTCTATTTTAGAAAGGATTTTATCCCAACTCAAACTTAATTATCAATAGAAAACCGAAATATCATTCATTACTATTAAAATTTAATAACTACGATTAAAATGTATGTTTACTATTACTGGAAACGCAATTTGTCTAATACTTCTAAATTATTTAATATTTGATGTTTTTATATTTTTATATTTTTAGAATCTCATTAAAAATACATTGAAAATTATTATGGGTAGATTTGGTCATTTATCCCACATAGTTTAGACTAAAAATGATGTATAATATATATAAATAAATAAAATATGGGTGAAAGTTATCCTCGATAAATTTATCATTTCTTCCATCTCAAAATTTCAAAAGAAAAAAACATTCAGCTTATACTTTTTTTGCTCTTTATCTAGTGTCTAATTTATAATTTGATGAAACTATCCACTATCAAACTTTTATTCCAACAAAAACGTTTTTAAGCACACTGTAACCAACATATATCATTTAACTTTTAAAACTCAATTTTTTTAAACATTACTCATGGAAGACGAAGACATTCAAACCAAAGATTCAACGCCGAAGAACATCACTCAATCAATCAACATGGTAATTTACTCTTGTATTTTAGTTTTACATTCATCTAATATAAAAAATCCATTTAAAATAACTTATTTTAGAAATCCCGAATTTGCAGTTAAATTTCGAAACACCTGAGCAAGGATCTCGAAATTAAGTATTTTTTAATAAAAACACATTTAATTACTAACCAGCATCTTCGAAATTAGGTGTTCTTAAAAAACACATCTAATTTCTCATGTAACTTAATTGTTCCTACATAACGATTTCTCCTGTAATTAGATGCATTTTTCTTGTAATTTGACTTTTCCTGCATATCAATTTCTCTCGTGTAATTAGATTCATATGCAGGAAAAATCAAGTTACATAAACTTATTTTTTAAAAAAAGTTGAGTTCATGGAACTCGATATCCAAACCCATAATTTTTTAATTAAAAAAGATTAATCTCATATGTTTATCTTTGGAATTCAAAAGAGCGCTTCAAGTAGTGGCTAGAGTATTTTGGGTTAGAAGAGAAAAATTTAGTAGAATCTCAACTTGAACGTTGTCTACTTATATTGAATTTATGGTGGCTAGGGTTTATGGGTGGATTGATGGTGGGTATAAATTAATTGGGTGGATTGGTGGAAAAATTAAGGTAGATATGTGTTTGGGTGGTTTTTGAGAAAGAAGGTAAAAAAGATAAGTATTGTGTTTGATGTAAAATTAACAATATGTAACTCTTGTATTCCCTTTATGGAGAAAATAACAAAATGGATGTTTTTTTGAAATATGGAGAAAATAATAGATCTTAGGAGAATAGCTTCACCCATGCAATATCTCAACAACTAATGCGAGGTTTTTCGACAAAAACATCAATATCTACGTATATTACGGTAAGGTGTTAAATTAAAAAAATTATTATATTAATTTTTAGTAGTATATTTGTGTTTGGAAAAATAATTTTATTTCGAAGAACCAATTTTTTTTAGAGAAAAGTACCGGAAAATACCCACTTAACTATCTTATTACCCGATAGTACCCAAATTTTGGATAGTGTTATTTAATACCTCGACTAAAAAATTGGACAAAAATACCCCTCGACTATATATACCCATTTTCAGTTCAAACCCACTTTTTCCACCTTCCCATCACCCTAAACAAACCCAAAACCAGAAACCATTCGACTTTGTGATACTCTCTCTCTCTCTCTAACCCAAAACCCCTACAGCTTCTCGCCGTTCGCACCGGTCACCATCTTTTACTCAGTCCAACGAGTAACCACCTTCTGTTCGAGGAAGTTGCCGTCAAGTCTTCTCCGACCGGTGAATAGGACAGCGTTTAGAAGGAAACAGGTATGCATTATTGTGGAGAGTGTACTTTTTTTTGCGTTTTTGATGAATTCGAACCACTATTTTCTGTTATTTCACGGTAGGCGTTGATTTTTATACTGGAATGAAGTATCTACTGACGATAGTTGCTCAGTTTTTGGGTTTATCATCGAACGCAGGGTAGAAGTTTAGTTGCATGTAATGCTAATACTTTCCTGAGAACTATTATGTATGTTAGATGTGCATTAGGTAGTTGATTGTTCATTTTGGTGTTGTTTTAATATTTCCCAGATCCCTGCAACGTGCATGTAGAAGAGTTCGCATCTTGATCACCCATTATGCAAACAATTTGCAGCTCGATTCAATTTTTATGTCGTTTATTTACAAACAATTCACAGCCCAGGCTGCAAATTGTCTGTAAAAACACTATTCATATATAGGCAATTCGCAGCTTGTCATGCGAATTGTGTGACATTTTAACTGATAATACATGAAATTCGCAGCTTGTCATGCGAATTTTTTGTGATATTTTAACTGATACAACATGAAATTCGCAGCTTGTGATGCGAAGTTTGTGACACTCCAACTGATTTGTGTTTGTGCAGGAAGTATGACAATAGAACCTAGCTATTACAGACCAGGGTTAGTGAGCCTTCTGAAGCTACTTAAAGAGATGCGTATTACCAGGGCCCACATTGAAGCTGCAAGAAACACACCCTTCTACACGCTTTTGAAAACGGTTTTCGAAATCCGTAATGAGGCAGAGCTGCTAAAGAAGAAATTCTACTCAATCATTCAGTATGTCGTCGAGCAATTCTTTATCGATAGAGATGCCTTTAAGATTTGCAACAAGTTTGTAAAGATAACCGAAGACGATGTGAAGGTCATATTCGGGTTGAGGCATGGCACGGAGAAAATGCGGTTAACGAAAACCGGAGCATTTCACAACAAATACGCACCCGGCGAGGAGGACGAATCAAGGATGATGAAGAAATAGTTCATCGGTAAAACTGGCAGGAAAGTATCAGCTAGTAATACTAAAACAATAACAAATGCCATTATAAAGTTACGTGTAAAATCGACTTCATCTTTATAAAGCAAGATTCTGTACTTTTCTAACATAGCATGTTGTCGTTAGTTGTACAGGCAGGTATAGAGAAGGCCATAAGCGAAGGAGGGGAGCATGATTTGGAAGTCGTTGCGAGGCTGCTGATACTACTTTTGTGCTCCACCCTATTCTACTCCGTATCTGGAGATATCTTGGGTTGGAGCACTGTTTATTATGTTGAAGACCTCAACAAAATAAACAGTTACGACTGGTCCGGATCAATACTGTACAAGCTTCGACAGTCTATCAGGAGCTGCTTAGCAATCGAAAAACCTGATAGAGTCGTCGGCTGCATCGCCCTTCTAATTGTAAGATTGATCTATTCAGTATAAAAATTAGTTATGTACAGAGCATCTTCATGATAAAACTTGTCCCCATGCAGCCCTTCTTCATGGAGCACACAACAATCGGCCTCGAGGTAGCGAAGCCAACCTTGATACCAAGGTTTTTCAAATGGTTGGGATTAGAGTGTCAAGCAACAACCGTGGCGCTGCTTCTTAGAATACCCTTGCTAAATGATGACCAGGTATAAGCTTTATATAGGTATTGAACTGGGGGTGCAAACAGTTCGCAGCATATCATGCGTTTTGATTAGTGTTATATTAGAAAAATGCATCAATCATTTCGCAGCCTGATATGAATATTAGTTCGCAGCTTCCTGTTTCCACACAGTTCGCAACATATTGTTTACACATATTTCGCAGCTCAGCATGCGTTTTAATTAGTGTTATAATAGAACGATGCATCAATCATTTCCTAGCCTGACATAAATACTTAGTTCGCAGCATATGGTTTACACATAGTTCGCAACATATGGCTCGCACACAATTCGCTGCTCAGCATGCGAGTTGTTTGCAACTCTAACATGGATAGAATTTCACACAATTCGCATCATATAATGCGAACCGTTTTAAAAAACAATTTGTTTGTCTACACCCTCATACTTTCAAAACAACCCGCTTGCATCTATTTACTTACATGCGCCTCTGTTGGTAGGTTTTCGAAGGTCCATTACGTCTTACTGAGGCTGAAAGTGAAGCTTTCGGAGAACGAGAAGATAGTAAAGATGCAAATGAGGAATCTATTTCACTGAAAAAAAGACCAAGGAAGAGGAAGAAAAGCACAGCATCAAAACCAAGACAAAGGAGACGAGGATCACAGAACGAAACGAATAAGGTGATGTCTCCCAGACCCGAACAACCAACACCACCCGAGCCAATGATTCCACCACCAAGACTCCCCAAGCAAACGATTCCACAACCACCGAAAGGCAAATCCAGGCAGGAGCTCGACGACAATGACACAACCAGTATGAATGAAACAATCAGTGATTATGTATTCAAACGCAGAGGTCCTAATCCCGAGATTTCTGCAATTGTTGTTGAATCAAAGCGTTTGAAGACATATGCCGACAAGAACAAGTACGAGAGAAAGATAGAAAAATAGGTCAGAGAAGTAAGTATGACTTGAGCCTTAAATAATCGCTATAATCAGCACTTAATATGTTTATAAAACGTCTGCTATCATTTTTTCAGCTGGAAGAATTGAAACGGAAGATAGTGGAACTTGAAGCACAACAACTCCACAATGCTATCTCTCAGCCAATTTGCCAGATTGGAAGCCCAATAGCTGAGTAGGTACCAGTATTTCCAGACAAAGAAGCATCCACTGTATTGCAAGCATCCGTGTCTAATGCTGATCAGCACCATGCTGATGGAGTACTGCCAGAAGAGAGGGACGATGATGCCAACCATTCACCCATACCGGTACAATCTGCAAGGATGAACGGACAGTTGTCGGTGTCCACATAGATGGACACCACGGAGACACAGACAGAGAAAGAAAGACATGAGTCTCCTCCGAATGACCCAAAGGAGATAGAAGATCGTGTGAAAGAAGTGGCAAAACCAGGCAGCCTAGAAGATGTTTAGTTTGCTGTACATAACAATAACAGTACTACAAATAAATGTGGCCAACCAGAATTGTCCACAACACGGATTGTCCTTAAACTGGAACATCACAAGTCCTCCGATTATGGCCTGATTTCGAACATCGGCCACACCTCAACTGTTTGGTTGAGATTTCTCCTCTAGAAGGGATTCACTTTTTCTTAGGCCTTCCTGAGCGTCTCTTAACGTTCGGAGGCAGAACTTCAACAAACGAAGGATCGTTAGCTCTGACCCTTCCCCGAAATCCGTTATAGCTGGTATGCTGAAAGAGTAACTTTCCTTGTAATTCTTAACCGTAAAGAAGGGCTCTATTACAGTCAATGGATCTTGGTCGGTATATTGTAATGCCGCTAAAGCATGAGGACATGGAAAACACTCATGTTGCCATGATCCGCAAGAACATTTGAAATCCAACAGATTAACAACAGCCACATGATTCGAAAAGACTTCGAACATGGCGGTAGAGGACTTACGTACTACCCAAGTTCGGCACATGTCAACATTCTGTTTTAGCTTTTTCTCGTACTCGGGAACCAAATTAGTACTCCAGCTAAGACCCTCTTCATATCTTCGTGAAACTTGAGTCATAAGCAAGACTCTAATCCAGTCAATAAACTCAACAATTAGTAGGCCGCAATATTTTTTGATCTGATTGTTAAACGATTCAGCTGCAGTAGAAGCCATAGAGCCGTATCGCTTCCCTTTTACGTAAGCCTGTGCATACTTTTCAGGGGGTAAATTTGCAAGAAAATCACTCATTCTGTCACCACCTTCACATAGAAAAACTGGTAGTATATCTTTAAAAAGCTCTCGACTGGGAGCATAAGCAAGACGACGGAAGAAACTTAACATCCTTTTTTTATAGTCTATGTTAGTATGTTCCAGTTTGGCTTTCAAATTCTGCATGAGATGGAAATAACAGTACGCATGATAGCAGTTTGGATACAAGACGGAAACAGCATTAACGATACCAGAATGACGGTCTGAAATAAATGTGATCTGGCGATCCAACAAATGTGGTTTCAAACACCCTAAAAACCACATCCAATTGTCACAATCTTCAAAGTTAACTACACCAACAACAACATGGAATAGTCCTGGAAAAAGGCAGATCAAATAAACACTACAACAGTACCCAAACGTGTAAAAATTGTACACATTTCGCATGGTGTCCTGGTACAAGCACAAGCTGCGATGTAAGCACAGTTTCAAATAATACCTAATTTGCAGCCTCAAATGTAAAATGTTAAGATCACAACAACAAAAGGTTTGCATATATAGGATGCGAACTGTTATCGCATAATTTGCATCTTCAAATGCGAAATGTGAAGATTCGAACACGGCTTAATTCGCAGCCTCAGATGCGAATTGCATCAGCAATTTCACACAAAAAACATCATTCAGATTAACTAGATAAATGTAACTAACCGTTGTTTCCGTCCTTTGCTACAGCAGTGAGCAAGGTACCCTTATACTTGCCATATAAGTGGGTTCCATCGACAAACAACATTGGACGACATGAAAGAATACCCCGAAGGGATGAACCAAATGCTACAAAACAGCGCTTGAATCGGTTACCAGCTGACAACTCCAACTGGCAGTCTGAAGTAATATCCCGGCTCTTCAAGCGTTTGAAGTATCCGCTTAGTAAACTAAAAGAACTTAAACTATCTCCGGAAACTCCCCTCCTAGCCTTCTCTAAATTCTTTCACGTGATTCGCATGTCACCATACGAATTGATTATACAATTAGCATCTTTCTCATCGAATACATCAAACAATTCGCATCTTGCGTGGAAGGCCTGGACAACTAAAACTCGTAATCTACACACGAAATAAAAATCTAAAGCACTACAAAATTAGTATATAACATCAGAAAACAAGGACATAAGTATATAACGAACAATATTAACAAAACAATAACACGTCACTATAACAAAAAAACAGAGAAAAGCTCGAAATTAGGCTATGGCGTCTAAAAACAATAAAATATAACCTATTCCAACTGATAAAACCAAGAAAATAACTTCGAAATCAGTAGTTAATTGATCAAACCTGGGACCAGAAACATGATTACTTGCAAAATAACAGATTCATGTACGTAGAAACACGATCAGTTCCCGTACGTAGAAAACAGTGGTTAGATAGGTTTTACACCACAAACTACATAAATAAACAGTGGTTAGATAGGTCTAACACTCCGATCACCGGAAAATGTGATTTCAACCGGTCTTCGTGGTGGTTCGTAGGGTTAGGTGGTTAGAGCGGCTAACAAATTCAAATCTTCAAAAAAGCTAGAAAAAATAGAAAGAAAACAGAAAATTATGTTTATATAACGGGTTAAGGGTAGTTAGGGTATTAAAATAATTTTAGGTTGTAAGTGACAATAATGTAGTTGAGTTGGGTATTAAATAACAATTGATCAAACCTTGGGTAGTAAGTGACAATTGAATAGTTGAGCGGATACTTTAAGTGCAATTTCTCTTTTTTTTTATACATTTTATAAAAAACTTGACAAAACTAACAATTATATATATAATATGCTTTATTAAATATTGTATGAAGTTATTTGTTAGTATCCGCGCTTAGTCCTAAAACGATAGGTAAAAAAAAGTCCACAAGTACTTATGTTTCACTTAGGGAAATACCCAACGCAAATTGGCAAATGCTAATTAAGACAATCTGAACGTCAAGAATACTGTAATGTGATTCTTATTGTATAAAGAACTGATTTTACAATAAATAGACACAATAACTGAGGGTGATATCTTTCTGAAAAGTACAAAAAATATGGCAATTTTCCAACAACTTGTATCTATATTAACACACAAGTGTTGGAACTATAAATGCCGCTGCTGTGTGCGTTCGGTCTCGACATCACAACGTACAAAGGTGAAATTAAAAATGAATGAACTATAGTATTTGGTTGCGAGAGAGAGAGAGGATGAAAAGTATTCTAAGTTGCCTCCATGGATAAGATCTCGAGTTCAGCCCACCAGAGGGGAGAGAGTCTAGGAATAGCTTGTTCAGGTGCGATGTTGGTTAATGCTCTCAATTTGGCCACAACATGCTTCATTGTCGGTCTTTGTCTTGGATCGGATTGTATGCATTCTACAATAACTTCACGGATCATAGCCAGCTCTTCGTGCTTGTAGGCCTTTAGACTCGGATCAACCATGTTATTCACGTTCTTCTTCGCAGCCAGATACTCACGAGCCTGATATTTTTTTTATGTATTTTATTAGTTTTCATCATTATAAAAATATAAACTTTTTATGGTAAGTGACATACCCATTTCTCTAGAGGTCCTTGTTGTTTCGAGTAGGGCAGTTTCCCAGTAATTATCTCTAGTAACAAAATTCCAAAACTGTAGACATTCGTTTCTGGTGCTGCAAGAGGAGGCAGTACAGAGTCATCACTTCTGTGCTTGTTATCAGATTCAGGCGTAAAATAAGTCTCAGCAACCTGCAAATATAGCAATTCAGAAACCGGTTTCAAGGTTGAAACCTATAAATCAACTTTTCTCGAGGTTGAAATCTATAAATCAAATTTTAAACCTTAGCAGCATAATCATCGGTCAAATAGATACACGAAGACTTCAAGCCAGAATGTGCAATGGGCGGTTTTAGCTCATGCATATATTCGAGACAATAAGCCACACCCATGATAATCCTCATTCTTGTAATCCAATCAAGATGTTCCATCTCTTCAACTGAGAACCAAAACAAGAAAATGATATAGAATAAAGAAAAATACTATTAAACACACCGAGGTTTATACCATGTAAATGCTCATGAAGGGTTCCATTAGGAGCATATTCAAACACCATCATCCTACTGAAAGGTTGGTCTTCTTCACAATAGCCAATGAGATTTACAAAGTTCTTATGGTTTATCCGTGATATCGTATCAATCTGCAAAAAGACAGACGAATGATAAAGAAGACTCGGAAAAGGAAAGAACATTCATTGGTGAGATGATAAGCAAACCTTTCTTCGGTATGCCGTCTCCAAGGACTTTGGCCAGTCTCTAGAGGAGGTAACTACAGTCCGCAAAACAGAAATCTCGACTCCGCTAGATAGAGTTCCCTTGTAAATAGTGCAACCATCAAGAGTGTCGTCAATTATGTTACTGAAATCTTCACAGGCTGTTTGCAGTTCTGACCGATTCAGCTTTGGTACTCCTGCGTCATATAACAAAACATAGTTTACCAACTGAAACAATAATCATATTCTAGTTTTTATATTACTCAGTTTCATATTCACACACCTGTAACAAATGCTTTTTGCAGCTGTCCGCTGAGGCCAGTCTTCCAAGGCTTTATGGTTTGGACTTTCCGGGTTCGGCACAAGAATATCAACAATGCAGCCATTAGGAGCACGGCCAAAACAATGGGAATAAAAATACCGTATTTCCATATGTTCGTAGAAGTAGAAGGTTCTAATTCATCGGAAGTAGAAGGTGGTAATTCTTTGGGGGGAGTAGAAGGTGGTAATGCATTAGTTTGATTCTTTTTCGCACTAAGCACAGCTGAGAATCCCCCACTGCTCCGGGCAAAAGCCTCAACGATAATTGGTACTGTAATACTAGCAGGAGCAGCTGCTAGGTTACTGGACTTTTCAAATAACTGACGACGGACAATTGTGTCTTCCTCAGATATACCTGCTTTATTTGAAATAAAAATATTATATATTTTCTCTAGAAAGCAAATCTAATGACAGATAGTGAATCTTGTTCACTCACTAGGCAGGCTAATATCGTGATTATCCGTATGACCAGGCAAGAGACCATTTTGAAATTTGAACCTTCTGACAATCAAAGACAATTGTCGGTATAGATATAGATTAAACAAATGCAGAGAAAAGATATAGAAAATCACATACAGCATGGAGGGCAAGGCATTGACATAACGCTTTAGAGCTCCTCTCATAGGCCATGTCAAAGATTCTGCCTTGTTTACTTGCTTGGAGTTGCTCTGCCAAATACTGCGGCACCAAACCGTGTGTTATAGAAACATCAAATCATAGTATCCTTGAAAAGATAATGCAGAACATGAGAAGCTTACCAGTTCTCGAATTTTCTATTTGTGCAGCCAGGTCCAGTTGTGATAGAAGATTCAAGATTTTCATCAAAGTACAGCTCCGACAACACACTAAGTTTTGCAAGCTCCATGGGGATGTTGCCCTCTAAGTTATTGCCACAAAGCAACCTATCAACAGAAGTAGTGTTTATAGTACTTATAATATATAACTATCATAAATAAAATTATTTGAGGGAAAGAAAATCAGCTTACAAGCGTTTTAGTGATACCATTCTGCCAAATTCAGCTGGAATGTATCCACTTAAATTATTATTCCTCAAATCTAATAGCTCCAACTTGGTAAGTTCTCCAAGCTCTTTGGGAATGTCACCAAATAAATTGTTATTGTTCAGTATTCTGTGGAAATGCAAACACCAAAAAAACGTATTTTCTTTACTCCGTCTTCCCATACATATATGACGATAAAGCTATAAAATCGTTGGTATAAGCAGAAATAATATAATCCATAAGGAACTTACAGGAATCTTAAGTCGATAAGTTGGCCAAGCTCGGGAACCAACATTCCTTCCAAAGATAAACCACTAAGATCCCTGCAAGCAACCAAAAGTTTATGACACTGAACTAAAACGTTAAATCGTGTAATCTTCAATGCGGTATATATTTCTCTCCTGCGAAAGTAGTGTATATAGAAAAAGAAACTTACAGCATTCGCACTTTACCATCGACACAATGTACACCGGACCACAAGCAAGGATCAATGTCACGAGGATTCCAAGTGGCAAGAGTTCCATGAGGATCAGATTCAACTTCTGCTCGGAATTGCAACAATGCCAATCCTAAATAAGAAGAGAAAAACAAAACAATGCCATCAAGTTAGCTGAAATCGAAACCAATTGCAATAAACAAAGACCCTTACTTGAATTCGAACAATTGAAACAGAAGAATTACCATCTGAATTGAGTGACCAAGATCCTTGAATTTGAATCAAAACCAAAATGCAAATAATGAAGACCAAGAAATGGAAACCGGCGGGGTTCCATTTCTTCCCCATTCTTCGACCGCCAAAAGCTATGGTTGTTAAGGTGGCTATGAAATTTCTAAGCAGCGGCAATGCTATACAAAATCTCTAACATAAATATACAACAAAACAGGTACTTTTTTTGTTCTTTCTAAAAACAATTTAAATAAGGAAAAGAAAAAACCAATCTTTGTACTACAATGGTGAAACTAGATTGTAATTTGATACTTGGCGTCTGATGATTATCATATCAGGGTCCCTCATCTTTCTATTTACAATATCACAATACCCTTTTTCTCATAACAGACGATGCAACACCTAGAATGCAAAGCAAAAATATTAAAGTTAGAAGCTTCAAACAACAATGGCGTTCGAAGAATAGCTCCATTCACACGCAATATAAGTACCAAAAGAAAGAAACTTTGAATGGAACCCACATTACAAAAACTTATGAATACGCGTAAATATTGAGGGAAAGAAACTGACCCGTTTGTCCCTGTTGACGCTTGTTTGAATAAGGGTCGACAGAATTCAAGATGATGAGTTTCCTCCGATCAACCCTATTGATCAACCCTATTTCTCTTCTCTATCTCGAGGGGCGGCTTTCTTTTTCTCTTGTGTTTTTCTCTCTCTTCTAAATTTTGCAATGGAATTTTGAATTTTGTATGGAATTGTGTTTTTTTCATGCGGAAAGCTGAAGCCACCCCACAAGCCGCGAGCTATTTTTGTTTATTAGTTTTCATTTTTTTTTAAATTTTTGGGAGACGAAGATAGAATATTACTATTTTTCAGGGCTGGTGGTGTAAATCACCGGCGATGTGTATTAATTTAAGAGAGTGTTGATGTTGTTGGGGATGAAAGATATTTAGTGGTTCTTAGTTTCCTAATCATCTCCTCTCTATCAGGATGCGCTTCTTCGTTCTTTTCCCAACTACTTTATTTTATTATTTTTATTTTAGCTCGGTTCATTATGTTATTATTATATTTATTATTATTCTAGCTCACTTAGTCCTGTTGCTTTTTTTTTATATATATAAAGAGATGTAATTTTTATTATATATATAAACGTGTTTAATGTGGTTACGTGGTTTTGGGACCAGATGTGAGCTGTGAGTAAAACTTTCGAAAAACGTAACCGAACAATAACATACCGAATACATTAAATGAAAGTTAATACGTTTGGTGAAAGGTGTAATAGAGGTCCAAAAATACATAATGATCAACACTGAAGTTTAACTCATGTTTGTTGTTAAAGATACAAGCGTTTCTTTCATTTTATAGGGTATATAATCGAGCCATAAGTAGTCTGTCAGAAAAAACTTTTTCCATAGTTAGAAGGAGTCTAACCGCAAGCCTCCTCAAGTCAAAAAGCCCAGGATGTAGGTCTTTAAGTGATAAGGAGCTTACGAGAGATGATCTCCCATATGAAGGATGAATATGAACAGAGTATGAGGAGGTGTTCTAGAGTGTCCGGGCAGTTTGAACAAAGAACGCAGGCAGGTGGAGAGTCAAGTCCCCAACTAATAAGCGTATCTCGTGTAGTGAGCTTCTTATGGATGACCATCTAGGTGATAAAAGAGTGTATGAGGATAGAGTATTTGTTCGAGACACGGAAGTCGAAGCGAATTTGTTTCTCGTAGGTCGGAGAGCGGAGTAGGTGCTACTGATAATGAATTGTGGTTTGGACTTGTTAGGAATCCAGAGAAAGACGTCGTCAGTCTCAGTAGTCGAAGGAAGGGAAATGAGGGCGCTTCTGATTTCAATTAGATGAGAAAGCGTGTGCCTATTTGGGGCCCTAACATGAGAGGGCCAAGCCCAAAATCCATTGCAAAGGAGGTCTGAGACTCGAGAGATATTACGCAGTCGAGCTAGATTTGTGATACTAGGGTCGAAACGGTCAATGATGGAAGATGGAAAGAGCTATGGGTCATGCCATATGGAGGTGTTATTTCTATTTCTAACAATAACATTATATAAGCCTGCAGTCTGATTCCGAAGTTTTAGAATTTTCCACCATCCCCAACTGGCGTTGGAATGATGGATAAGAGTAAAAAAAAAATATTTTTTATTTTTTCCACAATAGTCCATTGGGTCCATGTAGAACTTTTAATTTTAGTTAATATGGACCGAAAAAACTTTAGGTCAACCGCCTAATTCCAAATTTTTATATTTGGGATCCCAACGTCACCCTCATCGGTGGGCAAAGTGAGTTTATCCCAGGCGACCTTTGCCCCCGAAATCTTCATCTCCAAACGTGACCAAAGAAATCTTTTGAGTAGCTGCGAGAGCTCATTTAAAACTCTGAACAAGAGAATGAAGATGGAGGACTAGTACACCTGACTAACGAAGATGATTGATTCGATAAGCGGGAGCCGACTGCCTTAGGAGAGGTGTTTAGCAGTCCATAAGTTTATGCGATTTGTAAATTTTGTAAAAAAGAGCCTACAGTCGTTGTAGGTAAGCCTGGAAGTGATGAGCAATACTGGAGTTTAATGCATGTTTTTCGTTAAAGATACGAGCGTTTCTTTCACTCCATATGTGGTATATAATCGAGCAATAAGTAGTCTGCCAAAGAAAACCTTTTCCATAGTTAGAAGGAGTTCAACCGCAAGCCTCCTCAAGCCAAGAAGCCCAGGTTGTGGGTCTTGAAGGGATAAGGAGCTTACTAGAGATGATCTCCCAGATGGAGGATGAATATGGACAGAGTATGAGGAGGTGTTTAAGAGTTTTCGGGCAGTTTGAACAAAAAACGCATGCAGGTAGAGAGTCAAGTCCCCAACTAATAAGCTTATCTCGTGTAATGAGATTCTTATGGATGGCCATCTAGGTGATAAAAAAAGTGTCTGGGGATTGAGTATTTGTTCCAGATGATGGAAGCCCAAACGAATTTGTTTCTCATAGGTCAGAGAGCGAAATAGGTGATACTGATGGTGAATTGCAGTTTGGACTTGTTAGGGATCCAGAGAAATACGCCGTCAGTCTCAATGGTGGAAGGAAGGGCACTGAGGGTGCTTCTGATTTCGGTTAGGTGAGAAAGCATGCGCCTATTTGGGCCCCTAACATGAGAGATCCAAGCCCAAAATCCATTGCAAATGAGGTCCGAGACTCGAGAGATATTACGCAGTCGAGCCAGATTTGTGATATTTGGGTCAAAACGGTCAATGATGGAAGATGGAAAGAGCTACAATAACTTTATATAAACCCACAGTCTGATTCCAAAGTTTTAGAATTTTTCGCCATCCCCAACTGGCGTTAGAAGGATCGATAAGAGTCTAAAAAAAAATTGATTTTTTTTTCTGCAAGAGTCCATTGGGTCCATGTAGAACTTTTATTTTTAGTTAATATGGACCAAAAAAGCTTTAGAGCAGCCACCTGATTTCAAATTTTTATGTTTGGGATCCCAGCGTCACCCTCATCTGTGGGCAAAGTGACTTTATCCCAAGCGACCTTTGCCCCCGAAATATTCATCTCCAAGCCCTACCAAGGAAATCTTTTTAGTAGCTACGAGAGATCATTTAAAATTATGACCAGGAGAATGAATATGGAGGACAAGTACACCTAACTTGCGAAGATGACTGATTCGATAAGCTGGAGCCGACCGCCATATGAGATGTGTTTAACAGTCCATGAGTTTATGTGATTTGTAACGTGTGTAAAAAGGAACCTACAGTCGTTGTAGGTAAGCCTGGAAGTGATTAGCGAGCCACCCATGTATATGACCGATAGCATACCTTCATTGAACCTAAGGTAGTTCAGAATGGCGATCCTCATGCTTTCCAAGGTCCCTGATAGGTAAACTTGGATTTTATTCGGGTTAAGCTGGAGGCCCGAGAGAAAAGTGAATACGTCGATACCCTCTTTTATAAGTTTAAATTAAGGTGCATTAGCGCGACACAAGATCATGACTTCATCCGCAAAGCAGAGGTTGATAATCTCGAGCTTGTGGCATTTCCAATGGTATCCAAAAGATGGGTCATGACTTTTTTCCTGAAGGATGCTTGATAGAACCTACATGATAATGACAAAAATGTACGAGGAGAGGGGATCTTTTTTACGGAGGCCTTCAAACTCTGAAAGGTTATGATGGGCGTATCATTAATACAAACAACGAAAGAGGGGGTGGTGATGCATTGAATGACCCAATTGATCATCTCGATTGGGAAATCCATAACATAGAGGACATTCATGATTAATTCCCATCGAACATTATTGAATAAATTCATTATGTCAATCTTGATGGCACATCTAGGGCCTTTTGCGGTTGGTATGGTAGCCATGCATAAGGTTGTGAGTGAGGAGGATGTTATCCAAAATTGAGCCAAGAAAAAAATTCGATTGAGAGGGATCAATCTGAATGGAGAGAGTGGTTTTGATTCTATTCGCTAAGATTTTTGAAGATAATCTTATAAATGACGTTACAACATGAAATGGGCCTAAAATCTGAGGGAATGATAGGGAATCAATTTTGGGTATAAGGGTTATGAGGGTTTTGTTCCATTTTGGGTCCATTTTTCCTAAGTGGAAGAAATGCTTAACACCCGAGCAGATATCATGCCCAACCGTGGGCCAACAGGTTTTGAATAAACCAACACTAAAGTCATGAGGGCCCCGGGCCTTATCAATATCAATATCAAATAAGACTTTCCTAATTTCATCGTCCAAAATGGGTTTGATCATGTTGGACTTATCAAAAGGGGAAATCGAAGATTTTATGAGGACTCTAATTCTATCAAGCCCTAGGTAGTTTATAGGGCTTGGGGTGACAATGAATTTTTTGAAATGCTTAAGGAAAGCGGTCCAGATCACTCTAGGGTTGGAACTAAATGAGCCATCAGGATTAAAAATAGACGGGATTCTATTACGGGCTCTTCGAGCCCTTATGTTGTTATGGAAGAATTTCAAGTTTCTGTCCCCTTGCTTAAGCCAGGTTTCCCTCGACTTCTGCTTGAGGAAGGATTCCTCAGCGCGGCTATATAAAATGTAGGTTTTGGAGGCCTCATACTCAGTAGGGATGAAGGAACTATTAGACGGGTTGGTAGCGCGGTTAATCTGAGCATGAACAAGGGAAAATTAGGCCTCCTCCACCCCATGTCTAATGTTACTAAATTTGAGCTTATTGAGGAAAATGAGGGTAGAGGCCGCTTGCGAGGGCATGAGTGGAGTCGAGTTAATTTGATAAGAATAGTCTCCATTGGGTTTTTATCGCAATGGGGGTTCCAGCTTGCGAAGACAAGGCTTTGAAAAATATGGCAAAAGTGCCACATATTAGAAAATTAGGGTAGAGGCCACTTGCGGGGGCATGAGTGGAGTCGAGTTAATTTGATAAGAATAGTCTCCATGGGGTCTTTGTCGCAATGGGGGTTCCAGCTTGCGAAGACAAGGCTTTGAAAAGTATGGCGAAAGTGCCACATATTAAAATATTTAAACGGCTTGAACTCTAGACAAAAGGGGTCGAAAGGTATAGAATAATGAAGTGTGGTCCGAGGTACGGGATAGGTCAAAGTGGGCGAAGGAATTGAGGAAATTTTCATCCTAGGGGCCAATCACTAGGGCCCTATCAATCCTAGAGGAGATAAGGTTATCAATCTGACGGTTGAATCATGAATATTGGAAACCGGAGGACCAGAGGTCATCAAGGCCGCAAGTGCGGCAACAATCATTAAATAAATATATTGATAAATTCCAGCAATTCTCGGTATTGGAACGCTCCGAGGGGTTTCAAATCGCATTGAAATCACCAATGACAATCCAGAGCTTCAAAGCATTGGTTTGGGCAATGGTGGCAATTTCTCTCCAAAGAGGCTGGCGCTCGGATGGCTTATTGAATTCATAAACAACGGTAAGGTTGAGGATCAAGTTCTTAGCAAGCCAAATTATGCTAAAATTCATGATTTGCGGGGAGGTAAAACCCAATGTGATATTACAAACACATGGGTTACAAGAAATCTAAATTATACCGTAATTCTGGTTTTCATGGTTGGTTATATAATGCCACAAAGGTAACATAGTAGACATGATAGGATTAACATTATCAATGTTAACTTTGGTTTCTAACAAACAGATAGAATAAATACTATTGGTAAATAAAATCATGGACGTCCTTTTGATGAACGGGGTCGTTTAAACCCCTCACATTCTAACTAGCAAGACACATTTAATTGAAATATTTAAATTAATTAAAGTTCTGAATAAAACTAGCATATCGTGGGGTGTTTCCAAGTATACTTGACCTAAAACCTCGGGAATAAAATAAAAGGAAAACACATAACTATGGAACCCTGCGTTGTTCATGTGCGTGGTCCTAACATTGATATCAGTAACAGTGACTCTAGTGATCGATGGTGGCGAGGTTAGTCTAAAAAGAATTATAAAGACAACCAAACTAGATAAAAAAATTACCAATTCAATCAATAATGAAAAAGTAAAGGACATAATACAATTATGATAAAAAAAAGAGATATCCAAATTATTAAACATTGAGATTGGAGGGACCTCAGTGCAAATTTTCATAAACGTTACGTTATCCATACCTGCAGAACGTACCTTAGGTAAGTTATAACTTGGCTTAGACCAAATACATGGGTCAAATACATGGCTTAGACCAAATACATGTGTCAAATACATGGCTTAGACCAAGTATCACAACTTCGGACTAAATTCATAGCATCGTTCATGATCGTAGGCCAATAAAAGCCTGCAAGTAAAACTCGATGCGATAGAGCTTTGAACGCACAATGATCTATTCACAGAATGAACCGTTCGATGCTTCTTCTGAATAAATCCCCATGTATAAATCGCCAGCGGAGTCGCCAATTTGATAAGTTATTAATTTGCCTTAGTTAATTGTCAAGAGTGTATTATAGAGAGAAAGAGCTTAGAGATTTTTAGAGAGAGAAAACACAAGTACAAAGGAGTTTCAAAGTAAAAATTGCTATACCCCTATATTATAAGTAGTCTGGTCATTTATATAAAGGAGCCAAGACTTAGTCTCAAACTGAAATCTGTTACATAAAGTGGACTAATTGCTGTTTACTCCTTACTAATTATACATAGTTACAAATATCCTCTAAAACTTACATCAGTCACGAATTAAGGACAAAACTTACATCATTTACAATTAAATCCTTAAATTTACATTATTTACAATTTAGTCCTTAAACCTCTATTTCCATATCAGAAGCCCCCCTAGTTCTCATGTAAGTAAATGAATGAGAACTAAAAAGTCTTCAAATCCGTTTTGTCTTCGAACCTTTACATCTTTGAAAACTCTCATACGCTATGTAACCTGTCATAAACTTAAAGACAATCATTCGAAGCAGATAGCTTAAATGGTCATTCAAAGCACTTATGCAATTTAACATCTTAAAATGTATTCAAATCAATGAATAAACGCAAAATGGCCTCGAAAATCCTTGTTAGTTAAATGTTATCTTGAAATCACTTTGAAACGATGTAATAAAATGTTGGCTTGAAAGTCCTCCTCGAAATATTACGTAAATAGATTATCTTTGAATAATTGTCCTCGAATATAACCGTTACATATGTAACCGTTAAATTCATCATAACCCTAGTAGTCTAACACGACAGATGTCGAACATCTAACCAACTCACCAATTCATAGTCCAACCTATCATCACAAAGGTCTTTCCACCTTCACACGCCTTCACTCGCTTTAGTATAAATACAACCTTCCTTTCATTTCCACTCTCCTCACAGAGAAACCTTTTTAGAGAGAAATTAGATTTTTTGGCTACCTTCATCGTGCTCCTCCCCTATTCTCAGGATTTTCATCAGAAAATTCAAGTTTTCCGACCAGTCTTCATCCTCTATGATCAACCCTTACTTGGTTTATGAGAAAGAAACCAAGAACCAAAAAATCGAAGGCCATTCTACCCAAAACACCAGAATCTTCTGATATTGATAGTAATTTAGTGTTGGGATCTTACGATTACTTTTTATTACACAAAAGGATGAAGAATACCGAAGATCAGGATTAATTTGAGGAGGTCCAATCAGAACTACTACTGAAACGTTCTATTACGGTATCTTCGATTCTACTAAAGTTCCAACTCTTTCACTTTCCCCCATAGTCGAAGAACAATTCTCATCTAAAATATCCGGGCCTAAAACACCTCAAATCTCCTCATCTCAAAGTAGAATTTCTCCTCTAAAACCAAAAAAAGTAACCCTTCTTCGGAAACCTCTTCAGCAACCAGACGAAAAAAATATTCATCACCATAGGAGATGAATAAACAATTATCCGAACTCCTTCCACTTTAAATCTAAATACCAACAATCCTTCTCAAAGAGAAGTAATAGAGGAAGCGCTTCGAATTACTAACCCTTTTTCAGAAACGATTATCCCAACTTCTCAAAATCTTCGAGAAGAAACTTTGAAAACCAACGAAGTTGATTCAGAAGCTACAAAAACCGATCTCGAGGCTGACTCTCGAGAAGAAGCAGATACTTGTTCCATCTCCGAAGAAGAAAGGGCAAAAATTGGGAGGAACCTCGAAAGCAAATATCTTATTGCTTTGAAAAAAGTCCATTACGTATACTATAAGGATAACTAGGATTCGGCTCTTAAGAAACAATGGGGAATGGGAGAAAACATAACTCTTTGCCTGCCAAAAGAAGGATAAACTCCGTTGGACTGCAAGGATGATGAACTAGTAGTATACCCAGAAATCATCAACTGCGGTCTTCGGTTTCCACTAGATCCAATGATCGTGGATTACTTCGAACTCCTCAGCTTATGCCCTACCCAGGTGACACCGAATTAGTGGTTCACTCTAATGTCAGCGATCATGGCATCTCATCTGTCCAAAATTCCCATCAGCATCAAAGACTTCATCTCGCTGACCCAACTATCAAAAGGTTTGAAGCTTCCCTTCTACTACCTCACCTTGATAGATGACCTCAAGATCATCGATAATCTCTTAGAGGCTGAAAAATTCTAGAAACAAAAATTCGCCTTCATATCAGGAACTTGGGAAAACGGTAAAATGATTTCCGAAGCTAGCCCTTCGAAATTAACCCTCGTCTGGAGAAGCAATCGCAAGTTCTTCGACGGCAATTACAGCAGCAATTTTTTATTTTGCTTTGAAACTCTTCTTTAATTCAGCCATGTCATCGTCTAGTTCTTTTTATTTTTTCTCACAAATAGTGAGAGAATTTCGAAGCTTATTGGAGTTGTCTTTTTCAGCGGCTAGTTTAGTAGCATGGATCGTATTGAGTTTATTCAACTCTACTTTCATGAGCATTCGTCAGCAATTTAGTATCCACAATGTGGGTGATTCGCAGATGATTTTTTATACAGAGAGCCCCTTTGATCAGTTCGGATCGTGACATTTCATAAGCGTGAAATTGATCAACTACTCTGTCGTGCAAAGTTTCTCTAAACTTTTTCTCATCTTTGTAAGCTTCCTTGTAGTAACCCATATCTTTGGCCAGTTACTTTAGATGGCCCTGAGAAGCTTCGACTTGCGAAGCAAGTTTATTTGCTGCAATATCAAGCTTGTCAAATGGCTGAAGAGCGACATAAATGGCAGGATTTGGAGTATGAACACGAAGTTCTGATGTGCTAGGACCTTGAACCATTGGGGTGATGGGCTCAAGTGAGTGGATAGCTTCTGGAGAAGCTTCGATTGGTGGTGGTCTCCTAAAGTTAAGCATATGGTTCTGAATTACTTGAAGAACAGAGTCTTCTTCACCAGTAAGTGCTTCAGTATTTTCAAAGCTGATATACATGTCAGGATCGAAGGCTGCAGTGGCTTGATTCTCGTTGGAGGTACTATCTTCAACGACTATCACAGGGTTTTCTTTGTTTGGTTGATTTTCGATTGAAGGGTCTTGTGGGTTTTCAGCAACAGTGACTTCATCCTCGTCAACCAAAGTGTACAAATTGATTCTCATCTGTTTATTTTTCTTTCCTTGGGAACCAGAGGAAACTTTTTTTTCTTCGATGATGGTTCTCCATCTTTTCCCTCTTCGATGTGTGAGAGAGGTTGTTCTGTAATTTTGCGTTTTCGACGCTTTGGCTTTGATGGTGTAGAAGGGCTAGCACTAGATGTGCTAGCTTCCTTTTTACCCTTTTTTTTTCTTTGGCAACTTTTTCTTTCTTCTTTTTTGGCAAATGGATATCCGATCTGTTGCAAATGGGAAGAAAGAATTTGCAGTCAGGTTGAGGTATCCGTTGGCACACAAGCTTCAGATCTGGTTCAGATTGATAAGGAAAGATATTCCTTAGGGACATAAGTGCAATTAATAGGGACTAAAGTGATAAATTCTGTAATTATAGGATTAAATTAGGCTTTAGGAGAAACCGAAGGGTTAAATTGTAAATATATTAATATGTAACCGTTTCTCTAACTAACTCACCTTGCCTATTTAAAGAGGCTGAAGGAGTTAGTTTGACCTATGATATATTCAGAAGTACTTTTCACTACTTTAAACTCTCTCTGTAGACTTTCTGTTCTTAATTCACTCACTACAACTTTAATTCACACCAAATTGGCGCTAGAAAGAGGGGCGAGGATACCTTGATCAACAGATCAAAAATCGACGTTCGAGTTCTCGTTTTTAAAAGTTTTTCGTTCGAATTTTCATATTTCGTTTGATTTTTTGCTGTTTGAAGATGAATCCAGAGGAAGGTGACAATCCATCCGTTCGCAAGGCGATGGAAACGCTGAAATCCGATCTGCAAGAGGCAGGTAAATCTATTCCAATTCAATCAGTCCAATTTGATTTTGAAGGAAAAATGAATGAGATGATTAGGAAGGTGGCTGAGCTTGACGAATTGGTAAAAAAGAAGGGAAATAATGATGGTGCTAGGCTTAGGTCTAAGATAGCAGGGGGCGATCAGAATGATCAGTCGGATCAGTCGATGGACGATGGCGATGATCATTATGAGCAACGTAAAACACGTTCTGAGCAAAAAAAAGAGTATAGCGGGATAAAGAGGAAAGAAAAGTTGCAAAGGCGACTGTATGTAAACTCTAGTGATGAAGAGGACTTCGAAGATTCTGAGTCCGATGAGACACCGAGGTACGAACGCTCTCGAGGCCGTTCGAGAGGAGCAGAGCGTGAGCTCCGGCCAGCTAAGATGTATAAAGAAGGAAGGAAAAAGAAAGAGAGGCGAGTATATTCACCTCGGAAATACTCGCCTCGGAGGTGTTCGCCTCGGAAATATGAAGGTGAGTCCAGCTTATATGCAACTGTGGGGATGAGAAATGAGGACCAGTATGTTCAGGGAGTTGACTGGAGGGACTCACCACTGGTCAGGGAGATCAGATCTGTGCCGCTACCGAGGCGGTTTGATATTTCCAAAGTTGATAAGTTTGATGGGACTCAAGATCCCGATGACCACATAGAACAATTTAAAAACTACATGACTAATTTCGAAGATGACGATAAATTGGTGTGTAGAGCTTTTTCTCAAACGTTTAAGGGAATTGCGCTAAAATGGTTCAATAAGATTCCTAAGGAATCAATTGCAAATTTTAGAAGTTTTTACACCGCTTTTCGGAGATAGTTTGTGGGAAGCAAGGAAATGAGAGCCAATGGAGACACAATAATACAATGCAAGCAGGCTGTGGGAGAGAAGTTGAAGGATTATACCAAGAGGTTTGTGTCAACAAAGGCTGAATTGGATGACTGTGAAGAAAGTGTGGCTATGGCGGCGTTCAGGAAAGGGCTGTTGCCTGGCGATTTAGCCGATGAGACTACGAGGCGCAGGGCGTTAACATTTGGAGCTCTTATGGCTCAGGTTGAGGACCAGATTAAGGTCGAAGAATCGACGAGGGTTCGAGGAGGTGCTAGTACTGTTCAGAAGGGAAGTGGACAATCTAACGTCTCGAACAACAATCCCTCGCATCCGAAGAACAATCAAAATGTTTCTAACCGAGGAACCTCGAACTCGTATCAAGGGGGATATAATCAACATAATTCTAACAATCAGCAGCAGTTTAGATCCAGGTCGAATGTGTGGGTAAGGCCAGATTACTATGCAGATTTAACTGAGAGCGTGGCTTCAATATATGAAAAAACAAGGGGAACAATCAATTTTAGAAAGCCACCAGCTATCAACAGGCCAAGAGAGGAGCGCAATAATAAATTCTGTAGGTATCATGAAGACATCGGCCATGATACAAATGATTGCATTGCTCTGAAGAAGGAGATGCAAATTCTGATCGAAAATGGAAAGTTGTTGGAATATGTCAGGAAGAATGCCAAGGCAACAGCTCCTAAAGGAGGTAATCCCAATTCTAAGCAGGAAACTGCGTTAATGATTTTAGATGTTGCAGGTGAGGCAGATGGTTTCGATGTAGCCTCGGAATATGTCGAACCAGACCCCAGTCGACTTTTGTTAATGTCGATAGATGAGCCGATGCGTCAGGGACGTGTTCGAGATTTGTGTGCCTTTTTCGAATCACTAACCATATTTGGAGGGGATTCGATGACCAACAACACCAATAATTCGAGGAAGAGGCATATAGTAAACTTAACGCGACAAATTGAGGGAGGCGCATCGGCACATCTAAGCAGCAGAAAGGATGTGCCCTTTATAATTTTCGACGGGGATGATTTGAGGGGGATTACTGGGCCACATGAGGATGCGGTGGTCATTGGAGCAGAAGTATGCGGGGTGGAGATTCGACGAGTGCTGATTGACACAGGAAGCTCTGCTAATGTGCTTTTCAAGTCAACGTATGAGAGATTGACTGCTCCGCCTCGAATAGAAAGATCAGAAAGGACTATCATAGGGTTTACTGGCGCAACTGCAAATGTGATAGGAGAGTTCGAGGGTGAAGTTTCTTTGGGAAAGGGGCCTTTCAAGAAGAAAGTACAAGTACTTTTTGTGGTGGTAGATTGTCCATCAAGTTACAATGCTATTTTTGGGAGGTCGTGGTTGGCGAAGATGTATGCTGTAGTTTCCACAGTTCATCAGTGTTTGAAATATGTAATTGAGGACCGGGTCGGTGTAGTTCGAAGTGATCAAAAGGTAGCAAGAGAATGTTATGCTGCTGCATTTAGACTACGGGGCAAAAGTTCTGATGATCTGATGGAGAATTAGCAGTTTGGGGGGTTGTCTTCTGATGGAACAGATGAGGGAATTGATGATCCGAGGTCAACCCCGAGTTCTGTAGTGGTCAATGAAGAAATAGAGGAATATATTTTCAATAATGGCAGGGTACTTCGAATTGGCACTCTGTTATCTTTGTCGATGCGAGAAAAGTTGTTGAATTTTTTGTCTGAAAACTTGGATGTGTTTGCGTGGAGATCCGAAGACGTAGTAGGGGTCCCAAGCAACATCATATGTCATAGCCTAGCGGTTGATCCGAAGGTCAAACCGATTATCCAAAAAAGAAGGGCTTTTTCATTGGAGAAATCTGAGGCCATAGTTGCCGAAGTGGATCGGCTATACAAGATGGGGCACATTAGGGAGGCCAATTATCCGAGGTGAACGGCTAATCCGGTGGTAGTAAAAAAGAAGAGTGGAAAATGGCGAATGTGTGTGGACTTCACAGATTTGAATAGAGCCTGTCCAAAAGATCCTTTTCCGGTGCCTCGAATAGATCCGTTAGTGGATTCCACTTCGGGAAATAAAATTTTGACTTTCATGGATGCATTTTCGGGGTATAATCAAATTCGAATGAATCCAGACGATGAAGAAAGCACGACTTTTATTACTGACAGAGGTTTGCATTGCTATAAAGTAATGCCGTTTGGATTGAAAAATGCTGGGTCAACATATCAGAGGCTGATGAATAAGGCGTTTGCTTCACAGATTGGAAGAAATATTGAAGTGTACATCGATGACATGCTTGTTAAGAGCAAAAGTGATGATGAACATATTGATGATTTAGAAGAGACGTTTTTGAATCTTAGAGCCATTCAATTGAAGTTGAACCCAGAAAAATGCACATTTGGAGTCCGATCTGGCAAATTTTTGGGGTATATGATTAGTGAAAGAGGAATCGAGGTGGATCCAGAACAGTTGAAGGCTCTGATATCGATGTCTTCACCTCGGAATATCAAAGAAGTGCAAATGCTAACGGGCAGGTTAGCAGCTTTGAACAGATTCATTTCTCGTTTTTCAGATAAGTGCTTGCCTTTTTTCCAGGTGCTGCGTAAACCCAATAATTTCGAGTGGACTTCGGATTGTGAAGAAGCCTTTTTGAAGATCAAAAATCTTTTGTCCTTTCCTGAAATATTATCAAAGCCTCGAAAAGGTGAGCAGTTATTTTTGTATATAGCAGTGTCAGATTATGCAGTGAGCGCGGTTTTAATCAGTGAAGACACAAAAATTTCGAAGCCAGTTTACTATGTCAGCAAAAGTTTGGTTGATGCTGAGAAACGCTACTTGAAGCTCGAAAAATTGGCACTGTGTATAGTAGTGGCAGCAAGAAAAATGCGCCCTTACTTCCAGGCACATACGATTGTAGTTCGAACTTCATATCCATTAAAAAATGTTTTGCAAAAACCAGACATTTCAGGAAGAATGACCAAGTGGTCTGTGGAATTGGGAGATTTCGATGTGCTATTTTCTCCTCGAACAGCTATCAAAGCTCAAGCTTTAGCATATTTTTTGGTGGAGTTTCACTCAAGCAGATCCGAAGAGAAAGATGCTAAAAAGGTGAATGAGAACCCGACGTGGACAATACGAACTGATGGAGGATCCAGTAGTAAAGGGTCAAGTGCAGGAGTTGAGTTGGTGGAACCAACAGGGGAATTTATGTTTCAAGCTATAAAATTTGGCTTTCATGCTTCAAATAACGAAGCTGAATATGAGACTGTGCTAGCAGGGTTGCGGTTGGCGAAGATTTGTGGAGCAATGTTTGTACGTTTGGAAACAGATTCACAGTTGGTAGTTAACCACGTTAAAGGGGTGTCAGAAGCTAAAAAGAAGCGTTTGGTTTTGTACCTACAAGAGCTTCGGGGGATGATGGCGCAGTTTGAAAATGTCGAAGTGGAGCATATTCGAAGAGGAAACAACACTATGGCTGATTCTTTGGCGACGATGGCTTACTCAGAAGAATACCCATGGATTGTAACACAACCATCGCCCTCGATCATACCAAATTCTGAGCAATGTGAAGTTGTTGATGAGGTGGTAAATAATCCGATGTGCGCTCGAGGAGATTGGAGGTTTGACTTGTTAAACTTTATTTCAAATGGAATATTACCTATGGATAAGCACTTGCTCAAGAAAATAAAGTACAAATCCCTTGGCTATGTGGTATTGGATGGAGTATTGTACAAAAGGTCTGCTTCGAAACCTTTACTACGATGTTTAAGCAAGCATGAGTCTCAGAGCATTCTATCCGAACTGCATGATGGGGATGGATCAGCTCATTGTGGGTTTAGAGCTTTAACGCGTAGGGTATTGTTGGCAGGATATTATTGGCCTACCATTTTGCAAGATGCCAAGTCGTTAGTTCGAAGTTGTGACACTTGCCAAAGGTATGCAAATTTAATACACAAACCAGCGGTACCCCTAATGACGAATTCAGAGGCAGTTCCTTTTGATAGGTGGGGAATTGATTTAGTGGGACCATTACCTATGGCTTCTGGTGGAAGACAAATGATTATTGTTGCGGTTGATTATTTTTCGAAGTGGGCAGAAGCAGAACCCTTAGCTGGGACAAAAGCTAAGGATGTAATTAAGTTTATTCAAAGCAACATTTGCTACCGTTTTGGAATACCTCGGAAAATAACAACTGATAATGGTCCTCAATTTAATAACAAGGAAATGGACTCTTTTTGCTCTTCGAAAGGGATACAGCAATGTTTTTCCACTCCTTTTCACCCCCAGGCAAATGGACAGGTAGAAGTTACAAATAGATCTATTTTGGATGGCTTGAAGAAAAATTTGGCAGGAGCAGCAGGGAAATGGCCAAATTTTCTTCAAGAAGTATTATGGGCATATAGAACAACCCCTAGAGAGGCTACAAAAGAGACCCCTTTTTCTTTAGTATATGGGATGGATGTTGTGTGCCCTGCTGAATCTACATTGCCCTCTTATAGACTACTACAATATTCCGATGCAGATAACGATGAGGCTAGAAGGGTGGAACTTGATTTGTTGGAAGAAAAAAGGGTCAAGGCACATTTGAATGTGATCCATTATCAAACATTAATGAGAAGCAGGTACGATGCTAAAGTTAAGAGAAGGGAATTCAAAATTGGCGATCTAGTGTTGCGAAAAGTGTTTCTTCACACCAAGGATAAACACCTCGGAAAATTGGCCCCGAATTGGGAAGGACCTTACGAAGTTAAGATGAGGGTCAAACCAGGTTCCTACAGGTTGTCAGATCGAGAAGGAAGGATGCTCAAACACCCTTGGAATGTAGAACACTTGAAATTGTACTGTGAGTAAAACTGAACTTCGAATTTTTGTAAAACAGACATACTCTTTCCTTATCTGTTGGCCCAGAAAGGTTTTAACGAGGTGTCTGGTTAATATTGAATTTTTTAATAAAATTTCTTTTGGCCATTGGTTGTTTACTATGATGTGTGGTTTATTATTTTGGTAATTTGGCAAAGACTGATCATCTTTGAAAGTTGACCAAGAATAATTTTCCGAAGCGATAGCTTTGAAGAAACAACCAAATTTTCGAGGTGCCACGTCTTATGAGTGCATCTAATGTTCGAGGTGCCACGTCTTATGAGTGCATCTATTTTTCGAGGTGCCACGTCTTATGAGTGCATCTATTTTTCGAGGTGCCACGACTTATGAGCGCATCTATGTTTAGAAATAACCAGTTCAAACAAGTATACCAGAAATTTAAGATATAAAAAAGATAAGTGGTTTGCTCGTGGGATAAAATACGAAGTTTATAAAAAAGGGGGGAAGTACTTAATCACATACACAAAAAACAAAAACGAACTGCCTAGCCTATTAGGCATCATTTTCTTCTTCTTCTGATGACTCCTCTTCGGAACTATTTCCTTCTTCTGAGGAGGAGCTTGGTGGCGCTTCGAAAGCTTCTTTTGGGCGCTGTTCTTCTGGAACTCGTTTCCAAAGGTTTGATAAGTCTAGTCTTGGACAAGCAGCATGAACTTCTCGAAGAAGCTGAATAGATGTATCAATTTGAGTTTTCTTCATGCCTTCGAGCATCACAGAACTAACTTTGGTTTCAGCTTGTTTGACTGCAGCTTTCTTTTCTTCTTCGAATCCTGTTCGAAGTGTAGTAATCTCAGTCTGGCTTTTTTCCAGTTTCTCTTTCGTTTCCTTAATAAGTTCCGTAGCATCGGAAATAGCAGTGGAATGCTCAGTCTTTAGATTTTCAAGTGCCTGCAGATGAGTAGTTTTAAGAGCTTCGATTTCTTCCTTGTGTTCTTTAAGAAGCTGTTCTTTCTCAGCTTCGAATTTCTGGAGTGCTTCGTTTTTCGAAGTCTTTTCAGAGACTGTTTCTTTTCTGCTCCTAGCTAACTCTTGGGCGAGGCGCTCCAATTGGGTTTGAGATTTGCTCACCTCTTCGTATAACTTTGTGACTGCAGCAATTAAATTTGGAAAAGGTTGGAGAATTGAAGTTACCTCATCGGATTTCTCTGAGTGAGGAAAGACTAACGGCTGCTGAACAGGAGCGAAGGTGTTAGATGTCGAAGCTGTTGCAGCCCCAGTAAAAATTGGTGGAACAATATTGGCAGTTTGAGAGCCAGAAAACACAAAATCTCCACTTGAGTTAAAGTCTTCGAAGTTCAGATAATCATCTATTTGTTTATCTCCAAGTGTTATTTCTCCTTCAGCATTTTCCTCAACAAAAGTTTTACCTTGCGCCTCGGAAGCTAGCACAGCCTCTAGTATATCAGCTTCGTTCTTTTCATTTGGCTTGCTAGACTTATTCTTTTTCTTTTTTGGAGAAGTGTCCTTTTTCTTTTTCAGGACAGGTTGATCTTCTTCGGATATAGTGGGAAGTGAAGGTGCAGATGTTTTTCTTTTCCCTGCACTCTTCGAAGTCTTGGAAGGCTTAGCCCTGCTTGTGCTGGCTTTCTTCTGGGACAATTTTCTTTTCTTCTTTAAAGGAAGATGGTTGTCGCTTCGATTCCGAAGTGGAAGATAGCATTTCCCATCTGGTGCAAGTATCCTTTCAACCGCTAGGAGGGGATTTGGTGGCGTCATCGGATCTTGAGGGAAGTCAGCCCTTGAAGATATGCGCCAGAGATGGCTGTTAACAAAGTTAATAGGCTCGGATGCTGAATGAAAGCCATTTCCCCAAGACTTTTCAGCCCACTCAGCCATTTTTTGGAAGATAAGTTTGGCTTCTTTTCGACGACTCTTGAATCGCCTCGGAATTTCTAAAGAGAGACAAATAGTTAGCTAAATAAATTGATTCGAAAACAACTCAATAAATAAAGGAATATATCACTTACTACTGTCTCTCCAAGTAAGGGTAAGTTTGGAAGGATTCGCATCGGAAATCTCTTTGCCATTTTCCCAGGCACCTGACAGAAAGACGAACCTTTGTTTCCAGAACTTATCGGCTTCGAGGAGGTCGTCGATAATCTTTAAGTCATCTTCAAGGGTTAAGTAATAAAAAGGCAGAACTGGGCCATTTGAGACTTTGGTTACTGAGATGAAGTCCTCGATTTCGAGGGGAATGCCTCCAAGCCTCGATACTATGATTGCTGAAAACAAAGTGAAGAGCAAGTTGGGAGTGACTTGTGTTGGGCACAGTCTGTGGATTTCGAAGAACTTTACTATCATCGGATCAAGGGGAAACCAAAGTCCCCAGTTGAAGAGCTCAGGGTACACTACTAGCTCATCTTTTTGACAGTTTAAGGGTGTCTCTCCTTCAACTGGTAATCGAAGAATCATATTGTCAGTTAACCCCCATAGCTTTCTGAGTTGCTCTTTCTCTGATTCGAGGTAGTAGCTGTAGGATACATTCTTTAAGGCAAGAATGTACCAAGCAGAAAGAGGCTTGAGATTTTCCTGAACTAAGGAGGCAACGTTCTCAGGAAGTGTAATAAGAGCTTTTTTCCCTCGAGTTTTCTTTAGAGGAGCTACACCATCAGCCTCGGATTCCTCTTCGGCATCAGATTCAGTAGCTTCTGAATCGTCTTTTTTGTGACCTTCATCGGAGTGACTTCGGATTTGAGTCTCCTGTTGAGTCACAGGAATTGGCTGACTACACTCTGGTGTAGTGTCACCCACTTCTTGTGGGGGAGGAGGAGAGTGTTGAGGAGGAGAAGAGTTTTTTGCTTCTTCACCCATTACTAAGAAAGGTGATCTTTTGACACGTTTAGCTCTGAGAGCCTCGAATTGAGGAGGGAGTGTGTTGGATTGAAGGTTTTTTGTCTCTTCGACTTGAAGGATAAGTGATTTGGGTTGAGATTTGTTATCAGTTGGTGACTTGTCTAAAGTAACTACTTTAGATTTCCGATGAGGTCTTAGCAATGAAGATTTGGCTGGATTTTGAAGAGGAGAGGCTGTTGAGCTATTTTCTGGGTTAGAAACTAAAGGTGAAGACGAAGCGGCAAGGTTAGGATTGAAGTTGCCGTAGTTAAAAGTGGTACAGGAAGAGTGAGGACCATTGTAGATCAACCCAGCAGCTTTGTATTCTTTGGCTCTTCGAGAAATGCAAAGATAATCGTAGGCCCCGAATACTTGGTTACTGGAACCAGGGAAAAGATTTTTCTTTGATCTTACTGGTCTTCTGGGTTTAAATCTATTGTATCTAGGGTATTTTCTCATACAATGGGTATTGGTATGAGAGATTGCTTGGGTAGACAAGAAAAGATGAAGAGGTTGAAGATGAAGAGGTTGAAGATGAAGAACAGGTTGAAGATGAAGAGGTTGAAGATGGTTCAAAAGGCTGATTCTCTAAAAAGTTCTTAATGAATGAATAGCTGGGTATTTATAGGGTAAAAGAATGACGTCGAGAATGTGAAAGTGTGGAACAAGTAAGTTGTTTTCATTGGGTGGAATATGAAACGAAAAGGAAACTAGTGATGTCACAGGTCTACCACTAGAGGTCTAATCAATCCATCAGGTAGGGTTCAGAGATTTCGAAGTGTTATTAAACTATGTTTGAAGTAATAATGTTCGAAGAAAAGGCAAAAGTACATACCACAAGAAGTCAAATTCGAAGAGGAGTTAAATTCGAGGCAATTGAGAAATCCGTTTGCACTTATTCACAATTTCGAAGAAAGTCCTAGACCATTGAGTTCAATCATAATAAAGACGTAAAATGATGCTGATCCGAGGAAGAATTCGAAGAGCTAATAGTTCTTATACATTAATGTATAAGAACTAGGGGGGCTACTGATAAGGAAAGATATTCCTTAGGGACATAAGTGCAATTAATAGCGACTAAAGTGATAAGTTCTGTAATTATAGGATTAAATTAGGCTTTAGGAGAAACCGAAGGGTTAAATTGTAAATATATTAATATGTAACCGTTTCTCTAACTAACTCACCTTGCCTATTTAAAGAGGCTGAAGGAGTTAGTTTGACCTATGATATATTCAGAAGTACTTTTCACTACTTTAAACTCTCTCTGTAGACTTTCTGTTCTTAATTCACTCACTACAACTTTAATTCACACCACAGATAATAAATCTTGAGGAGGTAACCCACCTTCTTTGATTGGAAACATATGGCTATAAAGGAAATTGATGGGCTGAGAGACAGTATGAAATTCATTATTCTATGCATTCTCAGCCCAGGCGGCGAGTTGTTGAAAAATTTCGTTAGCTTATTCTCGACATGTTGAGTAGTGTTTTGAAATTTCTAGTATAAATTATCAAAACAAAATGTTAATAAAAAATAAAAGGAAAGGTAAATTTTATATCAGAACATAATTGAAGACCTTACGGTTGCTTCTCCAGACGAGGGTTAGCTTCGGAAATTATTTTACCGTTTCCCAAGTTCCTGATATGAAGACAAATTTCTATTTCCAAAATTTGTCAGCCTCTAAGAGATCATCGATGATCTTGAGGTCATCCATCAAGGTGAGGTAGTAGAAAGGAAGCTTCAGACCTTTTGATAGTTGGGTCAGCGAGATGAAGTCTTTGATGTTTATAGGAATTTTGGACAAACGAGATGCCATGATCACTAACATAAGGGTGAAACACTGATTTGGTGTCACCTGGGTAGGGCATAAGCTGAAGAGATCTAGTGGAAACCGAAGACCGCAGTTGATGATTTCTGGGTATACTACTAGTTCATCATCCTTGCAGTCCAGGGGAGTTTCTCCTTCTTTTGGCAGACGAAGAGTTATGTTTTCTCCCATTCCCCATTGTTTCTTAAGAGTCGAATCCTGGTTATCCTTATAGTATACGCAGCGGACTTTTTTCAAAGAAATAAGATATTTGCTTTCGAGGTTCCTTAGGTTCCTCCTAATTTTTGCCCTTTCTTCTTTGGAGATGGAATAAGTATCTGCTTCTTCTTGAGAGTCAGCCTCGAGATCGGTTTTTGTAGCTTCTGAATCAGCTCCGTTGGATTTTGAAGTTTCTACTCGAGGATTTTGAGAAGTTGGGATAATTATTTCTGAAGAGGGGTTAGTATTTCGAGGCGCTTCCTCTATTACTTCTCTTTGAGGATGATTGTTGGTATTTGGATTTGGAGGGGGAGGAGTTCGGATAATTGTTGATTCATCTCCCATGGTGATGAAAGTTTTTCTTCGTCTGGTTATTGAAGAGTTTTCCAAAGAAGGGTTACTTGATTTTGGTTTTAAAGGAGAAATTTTACTTTGAGATGAGGAGACTCGAGGTGTTTTAGGCCCAAAGATTTTAGATGAGGATTGTTCTTCGACTATGGGGGAAAGTGAAAGAGTTGGAACTTTAGTAGGATCGAAGTTACCATAATAGAATGTTTCAGTAGTAGTTCTGATTGGACCTCCTCGAATTAATCCTGCTCTTCGTTATTCTTCAGCCCTTTGTGTAATACAAAAGTAATTGTAAGATCCGAACACTAAATTACTATCATATCAGAAGATTCTAGTGTTTTGGGTAGAATGGCCTTTAATTTTTTGGTTCTTGGTTTCTTTCTCATAAAACAAGTAAGGGTTGATCAGAGAGGATGAAGATTGGTCAGAAAAATTGAATTTTCTGGTGAAAATCCTGAGAATAAGGGAGGAGCACGATAAAGGTAGCCAAAAACTCTAACTTCTCTCTAAAAAGGTTTCTGTGTGAGGAGAGTGGAAATGAAAGAAAGACTGTATTTATACTAAAGCGAGTGAAGGCGTGTGAAGGTGGAAAGACCTTTGTGATGATAGGTTGGACTATGAATTGGTGAGTTGGTTAGATGTTCGACATCTGTCGTGTTAGACTACTAGGGTTATGATGAATTTAACGGTTACATATGTAACGGTTATATTCGAGGATGATTATTCAAAGATGATCTATTTACGTAATATTTCGAGGACGACTTTCTAGCCAACATTTTATTACATCGTTTTGAAGTGATTTCAAGATAACATTTAACTAACAAGGATTTTCGAGGCCATTTTGTGTTTATTCATTGATTTGAATACGTTTTAAGATGTTAAATTGCATAAGTGCTTCGAATGACCATTTAAGCTACCTGATTCGAATGATTGTTTTTAAGTTTATGACAGGTTACATAGCGTATGAGAGTTTTCAAAGATGTAAAGATTCGAAGACAAAACGGATTTGAAGACTTTTTAGTTCTCATTCATTTACTTATATGAGAACTAGGGGGCTTCTGATATGGAAATAGAGGTTTAAGGACTAAATTGTAAATAATGTAAGTTTAAGGATTTAATTGTAAATGATGTAAGTTGTGTCCTTAATTCGTGACTGATGTAAGTTTTAGAGGATATTTGTAACTATGTATAATTAGTAAGGACTAAACAGCAATTAGTCCACTTTATGTAACAAATTTCAGTTTGAGACTAAATTTTGGTTCCTCTATATAAAGAACCAGACTACTTATGATATAGGGGTTGAACACTTTTTACTTTGAAACTCATTTGTACTTGCATTTTCTCTCTCTAAAAATCTCTAAGCTCTTTCTCTCTCTAGAATACACTCTTGACAATTAACTAAGGCAAATCAATAACTCATCAACTGTAATGCAAATCACCAAACCTATCTGCTTCATCTTCTTTCGGGCCTTGACGCTCACCAATCACCACCGTTCCGACATTAATCCTCGCACAATCCAATCATCTCTAACCACAATGAAACCTAAAAGGGAAACGCGTGTCTTTGAAAAATAAAGCACCTCTCTGATGGTTTCAGACCACATCAGCGACGGGAAACCGGGCGAAACTATGCGTCGTTGCTCACTTTCAGCAAAGAGGACATAACCATCAAGCTGACGTAATGGAGGGGGACACTTGGTTGACGATAACAGCTATGCCGGCTTGAAATCCAGTATCGACGAGAAAATACACTCGAGTGAAAAAGAGGTTGTTTGAATGCTTTTGTAGGAAGCTTTTTTAGCTTGAACTTTTCATATTCACCACATAACTCAGTACCAACCATAACCAAAGAGGAAGACAACAGAGGACATCGCCGATGATGGGTCGCTAGTTCTCCATGAGGTTAAGCTGCACCTTCAAATTCTCGACACTCGTCTCGCTCCACCAATCCAACTTCGCAATCTCATCGGTGTGAGGAGGACCCACCGATGTTTCATCGGAGATACATTGAAAGGCCAGGCTTATGAACGAGGTCAAGATACCCACCTGTTTTAAGTCGAAACCTACAAGAACTCGATACGAGAGGCATACGAGGATAACAGTGAATAATAAGTCAACATAGCTCGCTTCCTTTGCGAGGAATAGAACATTGATAGACACCGTTGAAACTTTATTTCGTCGGTTAAAACAAAAGCTCCAAAAAAGGAAAACTTGTTTGGACAACAAGGTCGACAATAGAACTCAGAAACTAAACCTTTTTCCATTACATGCTTGGATATTATTTTGTCGAGGAGGTCGGGACCGCTGGTAAAAATAAACCGTCGCTGCAAACAGAAAAGACAAAAAAATAGAAGAAAAAAATGAAACAAAAAATGAAACATGGAAAGAAACTAAACTAAACTTTATGAACATATTTTTTACCTTCCGGCCACAAGGCCTGGGCCAGAAACTATTTTTTTTTTACTAAAATATTTTCTAAAAGTAACTGTTGGAAAGTAAGAGAGAAGTGAGACTCTCTCATAAACTAACTCGTTACAGTCATGTTAGTTTTTTTCCATGAGAATATCAAAATTGTAATAGTATGTACAGTTATGGTATTGTTTTTTTCCATTAAAAAATCAAGATTCTAAGAGTAAAGATGGTGTTTGGGAAGGTATCTGATTCGGGTAAATCTGATAGGTTAAAGTATGTTCACATTTCTAATGGATTATAGGTTTAAAAAAAATCTAGACTAGTCCACGTTAGACCCGTTACTTATTTTAGATATGGAATCCACGATATATTATTATTTATAAATTTTAAAATTATATTTTAATATAATTTAATTTATTTTTTATTTTTTAAAAATTTATATATTGATTATTTTGTTTTTATAATTGTATTATTATTTATATTCTATTCTATTTGTAATTATTTTAAATTAACTTATAATTAACAAATATAAAAACCTAAATCGAATAAATATAAAATAGTTATATTCTAAAAATAAATTATATATTTAAAAATTATATAATTTATTAAAAATTTAAATAAATATAAACAATAAATAATAAATATATTTTATACGTTTGTGACTAAAGTTTTGGATTTGTTAGTAAGTTTCATAGTTTATATTCAATATTATATTATTATTATTATTTTAATATATAATTTTTTATTAGATAGTTAATTACGAAAAAAATATTTTATAGATAAATAAATTATCAATGGGCACCAAACCCGACGTGTTCGCGTGAAAAAATTAATTTGTCCAAACCAGAAAGTTATTTTTTTAAATAAAAGGAGGACGAGTTACGAGTTTAACAATAGAGACACCTATCCCAACTAATTGCAATCTCTACCTAATAATACTTAGATTTCTAAGTATTAAGTATATATAAAAATAAATTATATTTATATAAAATATTTTAATTAAAAGATGAGTTACTCATTCAGACGTGACCCTAAAATATGTTACTGATTAATGCTCAAATTTAGAATTAACTAACATCCAAAATTACCTATGATTTAAAATAAAATTTGAAAACACAAAAACTATAAGGCGTTACAATCATCGATATATATTTTCTCTCCACCTATAAACCTCTTATGATAGCTTTTTCTCCTTACAAACTGTTCGATTACAACACAAAATTCAACAATATGTTGGTTATTAAAATAAAAACTCGACTTTAAAAAAAGTTCTGATCAATTTTTGTCAACATTTACATAAAAACAGTAAGACAATATACTCGCGACCATTTTCGTCTTAAAATTCTAGTTTAATTTTCTGTTTTTTATATTTATTTCTAGTTAGTAATACATATCATCATCTTCTTCATTTGCATATTGTTTTAGTGATTTTTTTAGTTTTGTAGAAGATAATTACTATTGTTTTTCATATATTAACATATATAACTAGTTTTCTCCTTTTTTGTTTAGCGAGACACCGAACACACATTACTCAATTCTAAGTAGTTTCAACATGACTATTGCAAAATAGAGTCCCAAAATATACTTCATAGTTTCGCATTAATTCTAGGCTTCGAATTAAATTTATATAGTCATGCATCCATCATCTATTTTGTATGTGGTCTCGTGTCACATCATGACTTTGCATTATTTCTGTAATTAGTCTCGCACTAATTTTGTAACAAGTCATCATGGTTGCACATTTATCATTATGTATATGTTTTTGTATTATTTACATGGTTGCGCATCTATCATCATTTGAATATTTTTACATTATATATATGGTTGTGCGTCTATCATGATATATGATTTTGCATTATTTACAAGGTTTCACATATATCATTATTTAAACAGTTTTGCATCATTTGTCTAGCCTTGCATGCATTGCTTTGTCCCTCATTAATCAAATATTTATGGTCTCTCATCTATTTTTTAAATCTAATCTTTTAATTTTTACAGGATAAATGTCAGCAAAAGCTTGATTTTTCAGATCAGACATGTTTAAACTTATAAAACAGATGGAAGAAATGAAAATAAAACATGAACACCTCGAAGTTGCGAAGAAAACATCCTTTTATTTTCTTTTAAAAGGAACATACGAGCTGAGAAAATAAAATACTCCTTTTAAAAAATTGGGATTTTATAGTACAAATAATAAAACCCTATAGTGATGAGAAAAAAACCTTTAAATTAGGCACAAAGTTTATACCACTTACAACCAATGATGTTAAAGTTATATTTAGTTTGAAGCATTAAAAAGATTACATGACATTAAACAACAAAAGTTTTAAACTAGGATATTAAAAAACATAAGAAGATGAAGAATCAAGAATTCTTAAGACATACTTTTCTGATAAGACCACAAGAAAAGTAAAAAAAATCGAGCAAAACTAATTACAAATAAAATGATAAAGGTATGTAATCCCCTCTTTTATTACATATTTTTACACAATCATAATTTTGGGTGCATATCATGCATTACTTGTCCATTGTCTATCAAGCATTATCCATGTTGTACGTCTATCATACATTACTTATCCATAATCTATCATGCATTAGTTGTCCATCATCTATCTTGAAATAGTATGTCTCGTGTTTGTCATGTCTTCCATCTATTCCGCGTTTATCATGCATACCACTTGTTCTGCGTATATCATGCCTACCACATATCACGCGTCTATAATACCTACCACATGTCATGTGTCTATCATACCTTCCATTTGTCTTGAGTCTATCATGTTCTTATATTACATGTCCCGCTTCTATCATGTCTTTCACAAGTCCCGCATCTATCATGCCTTCCATATGCCCACGTCTATGATGTACTTATATTAACTAAAGGTTTCACCTGTTTATAAGATGAAATAAATAAAGTAGTGTAACACATGGAGAGAAAAAAGTAAAAAATATTGCAATATTATTCATAATGTTAGCCTGCTCAACATTGTTTCTTTCCTACACCAGGGGATGTACAATGTTGTTAAATGGTTTATTATGTAGAAAACATAGAAAAATGTAAATAACTATGACTGAGCTGAAGCAATCAAGGAGAAGCTGATGAATTCGGTAAACCTTTATTATGAAACAAAACATGATAAAGTAGTTGGATGTGTTACTTTATTACTGGTTAGTACTTTTACTCTGTCTTAAAAATATTATTAAAAATAATAAAAATATTTTATGTAAAGAATCATTAAAACATATTCATTCATCATGGCACATACAACTATTTGTCAAGAAGATGCAATTGAAGGTAAGATACAAAAATGCTACAAATGTTTGGGTCTTGAAGGAAAACCAAAATTAAATTTGATTGACGCTCTAAATGAAATCATAGGTGAACACATATATTTACACATGTAATTGTCTAGCATTGTGTTTTGGTCTGGCATTGCATAATATTTATGTCTCACGTTTATCTTTTAATACAACGGCATGCGTCTAACTTTTGATTCACTATCTTGTGTCTATCATTTAATTCATTGTCCCGCATCTATCTTTTAATAAACTGTCTGAATATATTTTATTTACCTAAATATTTTGAAATGAGAATTGAACCCAACAAGTGAAAAAACGAGAAATTTGTTTGAGAGGTCCTACAAGAAAGAAAAGTTGATGAGAAGAAAGATTCAGGAGAAGAGGATGTTGATACAGAGAAAAATCAATATGATGTTCATGTGGAGAAAGAAAAACATAATGATGTTATAGTGGAAAAAGAAAAAGAATATGATGTTGCAGTGGAGGAAAATAGGATGAAGTTAATCTTAACAATGACGATGGAGGTCCAAATTAGGATATGCAACTAGACTGTGATGGAAATGTTTTCTACTGATGTAGAGAAAACAGTAGATCAATTATTTGTTCAATAATGTACAATAAAACCTCTATAAATTAATAGTGTTAGGAAGTAGATATTTAATTAATTTATCAAGATATTATTATACCTTTAAATTAATAATTTATTATTTTAAAGAGGTGTTACGTTACTTACGTATGACCATTAAATTCCAAGTCCAATGTACTAGCTACAATATATATTAGTTAGAAAAACAAGTTATGAGGCACATTTTATGAATGTATATTCCCAAATTAATAGAATTTGTTAAGTTCATTGTTTTTAATAAGTAAAAATTTAGTTCATGGTAACAACGCATTGCATTAAACATGGTTATAAATTGATCACTATAAAATATCCATTAAAAATATATCACTCAGAAAAAGACATTACAAGTGGCAACAATTATTCACAACGTTTTGTTGCATCACGAGAAGACAATGCGACAACTCTTAAGTGCAATGAGGATATGTAAAGATGAACTCAATATATATTTTAAATTCAACAAAAACTAAGTGACTATAGATTCGATTTTAGTACAAATTAAATGAATTTTTCAACTTCATGAGAATCTTTTAGTAATTATTAATTTATAGTTTCGTTGGGACTAATATATATACACTAGGATTTCAAAAAAGTTATTATCTTATTATTTTATCAATCGAGATCCAATTTTGTATTGGTACCAAGTTGGAACTAGACAAATTATTAAGTTTATTGAGGTTATTAATTTATAGAGGTTATACTGTACAAGTAAAAAATCTATACGGCCTAAAAAAACTACAAATCAAACGAGAAAATTAGTAAAGAATGTTGCACACAAAATAAAATATGTAGAATAAATTAGTAAAGAATGTTGCACACAAAATAAAATATGTAGAATATGTAACAAAAGTTGATCATGTACAAAAACAGAAGCTTGTATTGAAAGAACATGCTGCTAGTTCACAAAAGAAAAGTTCAATATCTTATATTTTTCAAAATTTAAAGATATCTGAAAATTAGTAAATAAAGTCTTCAAATAAACTAGCTGACAGAAACTACCATTTGACAGTAGAAAACAAAAGACTGAAAAGATTATTGTACCAATAAAAAGTAAAAAACTCTCATATATCATCTTCTAATGATCTATCATCTATTATGGTTGCGCATTTATCATAGTTTATATGGTTTTACATGTTTAAATGGTTACACATTTATCCTGATACATGGTTTCGTATCATTTACATGGGTACGCATCCATCATGATATATAATTTGCATCGTTTACATGATTGTACATCTATCATCTTGGTTTCATATCATTCATATGGTTGCACATCTATCATCATTTACATTGGTTTCATATTACGTGTATGGCTGCGTATCTATTATCATTTTGAATAATATTGCATCATCTACTTAGTTGGACATCTATCATCAATTTGAATGGCTATGCATCATTATATGGTTGCACATCTATCATTATTTACATTGGTTTGACATCATTTTCATGGTTGCGTATCTATCATTATTTACATTGATTTCACATTATTTACATTGTTTCGCATCCATCACCATTTTGGATGATTTCTCGTTATTTACATGTTTTCGCATCTATTTTGAAAAATATTAATATGAAAACCCCCAACAACAATTAATCACATGTCTTGTCAAATCATAGACTTATCAAAATTGGATTGAATAGAGAAACATATAATTGTTCGTAATGATTTTGAACTTCGGATTGCAGAACTAAAAAACACATGTCATTTCAAAATTCGAAAAACGTAAATGAATATGAAGAAATGAATGGAGAAACTACATAGATATAACTATAAAATACCTTCAAATACTGATATTGATGTTAAATACACAGGTTAAACTTCACAAATCGCCTAACAATATCTAAAACATATTAAAGGAAAAAATGAACACATGAAAAATGCAAGAATCACCAAATAAAAAACATGTATTATGATTTCTCCTACTGATATGCAGTTTGATACTACTATATAGGTTATTCAAGAAACGGTTCCTATTATTATTCCTAATACATGCCAATATGTGACTACAAGCCATGAGGATCAACAAATCATTGTATGACTCTGCTTCCAATATTACTGAGACTCTAGCCTAGGAGTACCCTATTAATGTTGATATGGAAGAACATGACCTTCATCCTATTTTTTGTGTGGAAAACCAGGACCCTCCTCTATCCCAGGAGACCCTTATTAGTGTTGATGTTGATGTGGAAAACAATAACACTCGACCTAATCTTTATGTGTAAAATAAAGACATTCGTTATGCTATAGATGTGATTCAAGATGTTTTTGCTATAGATGTTAAAGTTGTTATGGAAAACAAAGAGATTTTTGTTGCTATAGAAGTGATCCAAGATGTTGTTGCTATAGATGTTAATGTTGATGTAAAAAACAATGGTGTTTCCATTGCTGATGTGAAAGAAGAGAATATGGGTATGGAAACTGTTTTAAAACCCTATGTTTTATTGTAACTTTATAGACATATGTATTTATTTGTGTATTATCTTGATTTTTGCTGAAATATTATAAAACTTGGTCTCTCATAAATATTTTAATGTTTGATATCACATTTTATAGTCTCTTCTTAAATTGTATCTCATAATGTAGTTTGGAATAAATTTTTAATGTCTATACTCGCATGGCATTGTCACGTATGATTCAGCCTCTCATTATTCATATAGTGTCTCACATTATATTGTCCTTTGTTTTTTTAGCTTGGTTATAAAAATGTCATTGTTTAGTCTTGAATTAATAATATACAATTGGTAAAGGATCATGCCACTATCGCCAAGACCTGAAAAATGAAACTCTTACACTATGTGATTTGGATCCCACCGTTAAGGAGGAGATTATCCACATAGAAACAGATCTAAAAAACAAGTGAATTATTTTTTCTATATTCTCGAATATTTTCTCTTATCTCTCATGGCTTTATCCGGGATAATATTGTCTCTCATCATTCATATTTTCTTACACATGTAAATGTCTCTCTTACTTATCTGGTTTTTCATGATTTGGTCTCTCATCAGTTACAGTTAGCCTGCTTTCACTTTTTTTTTGCATCTACGTTTAATGCAGTGTCCCACGTTTATCATTTATATACAGTGTCTCTCATCTACCAAAAATTCATCTCAATACATCAACTAATATGTTGGTTTTTGTATTTTTCAAAAAGAATTTGATGAAGGGCCTTGATTTAAATTAAATTTGGCTCATACTCAATTCCAAATCCCCAAATAAACTGACTAGATAATTAACATAACATAATTGAAATTTCAAAACACACTAACGGAATACTTGAAATAAACCAATACACAAATTGGAACTAATTCAGAAATGAGAAAACCATGAGATCATATAGTATGGTCAGTTCCAGAAATACGATCATCTAATATTTGTGTTAGTAATATGATTAAGATATTAGGTGAAGAAGAGATCTACTACAAAGTAAAAGTGAATTTAACAGCTATTTGTATGCATTGTTTCCCATTACACAAATTAATTAATTGTTAGTTTCACTTTTGACAATACATATGTTATTAACGAATATATATACTAGTACCTTAGACAAATTGATTTTAAAATACTAGATAATCCTTCTTAATATCGGGGAGCCATTATTCCAACAAAAGTCATATCTTGAAGTGTAAGGTGAGAATCATATAGTTTTACAATACATGTATGAATTAATAAAAAAATTGGACCCAAAAAGTATTATTTAAATATAGTACATGATATACAATAATAGAGTGTTACACCTTATGTTGACGATAAATTACGGGGCCACACAAAAAGTTGCATCTTCGTTCCATTTATTATAGAAGGACCAATAAGTAAAAGATTTCATTGGACATTATTGGTAATAGACATAATAAATCTAAACCTATTTCACAAGACCATCAAATCCAAGAAAAACCTTTGTAGAAAGATTTTGAAGTATCTCTCATGTAATGTATTTGGTGTTATATATATATATATTATATCATCTAATTTATTTGTCTTACATGTTATCATTTCCATAGCAATAATATTTTACCAAGAACACCAAAAATAAAGTTAGTATATCCAAAAACAATCCTCAACAAAGAAAGAGAATACTTGATTGTGGTGTAATGTTTTTCGACTACATTAAAGATTATATTCAAATGAGCAGACTTGGAAAAGATAAATCACATGAAATTGTATCAATAAAGAGAGCATAAATATTTTAAAAGTTTTATTCATAACAAAAATATTAACATATTTTGGGACTATTAGTGATGTAAAAAAATCAGAGATGTATATTTGTTATAATATTTCTAAATAATTTTAACACATGTGAATTGGTTTCACATCTATCACCACCTATATATTTGGTTACGATTGTTAAAAAATTAAATTATTTTAAACGAGTCTCCCATTTATCACCATTTATTTGTATGTAGTCTCGCATCCAACATATGTATAATGTAGTCATCACTAGAGCTTATGCTTAGGTTCAAGATCTATTAACACCCATCATGCATGTGTCACACAACTATCAAGCATATGGTTATTTCTCGTCCCGCATTTATCATACATATGGTTATTTATCGTCTCACATCTATCATGCATATGGTTATTTCTCATCTCACATCCATCATGCATATGGTTATTTCTCGTCCCGCATCTATCATGGAGTTGGTTTTGCATTCTCTCGCAAATTTGGTTCATTTTTGTTGTGGTAAGAATTATACAATTTTGTTTATTTTTATTGATATTTAGATAAGTTTATGTTGTTGTAATTAATATAATTTAGTATATTCCCAACTATTTTTGGCCATATCAATATTTAAAGTAGTTAGTAGCATTTGATTGGTTATTTAATTGTTTGATTTGACAAAAGTAAATATATTCATGATTATTGTTGAAATAACTACAACATTCACACACAAAAATAAACTTTAATTACTGTGTATGTTTCTAAACTTTTTGGCTATAAGTTTAGTTTACACTTTTATTAAGCTTTCATACAGAAAAAAAATTAAAAATGGCTCATATAATTGAGTATTCTTCAGATGGTGAATCCATTTATGATGATTTATCCATACTTAATTTATCACCAGAAAGAAATGAAAACTAGAAACAAACAACAACCAAAGAATACTCTTCATCTTCTTCTGATGATGAAATTCTTCTTTTGCTCATGAATACTATTTTCTAGAATATTTTGAATATTATGGAGATGAAGATGACTCAAATATGGATCTTGTTATCGCTCATAGAAAAAAGAAGAGGAAATATAATATGTTTGAAGAAGAGGTAGAAGAAAAAAACTCTGAAGAGGTGGAAGAAAAAGACTCTGAAGAGGAGGAGGAAGAGTCGGACTAAGAAGACTCTGAAAAATAAATTGAAATTTTATTGTTTAACTTTTGCGTGTTTGTATGTTTTTGTTTTTATTTATTTTTGGTTATTTTGTTTTTTTAGTTTGTTCTTATTTAAGTTTAATATATATTTTTTAATTATGAAGTTATAAAGTTTAATGTTTGAACTCTAGTTTTTATAATGTTGGTCATACATTTATTAGTTTCCGTTAAAATATCATTCATCACCAGACATTACCTACTCCTGCATTTATCAAACTGATGAAGTGGACTCACATCTATCATCACTCATGTATTTGGTTATGAACTGGATCTAAATATATCATAGAAGTATTATATACGGGTCTAGAATTTATCACAATTCCATATGTAGGGTGTCCCATATCTATCATGCATAATATGGTCTCGCAACTTTCACTATCCCATGTATTTTGGTCATGACAAATATCAATCGTCAAGAGAATAGTTGCAACACAAGTTTTACCACTATTTATGTATTTTGATTGCGACAAATGTCAATGGTCAAGAGGATAATTGCAACACAATGTGAATAAATTAAAAACACACATAAAATCTCTAAAAAAACGTATTTACCAACCATATAAGGTTATCTAACTCCAATAGTTGTTTTGTTGTTTACTCAATTTCTATTTGTCTACACAAAAACCCTAATAGACGAACACCTAAATCACTATAGAAACTCCTCCCTTGATGATGACTCCAATTATATGGCCTTTCCACATGAACTGAAACTATTTGATACAGACGAATAGTCATATTTTATTGAAATTTATCGAAGGCTTGGTCATAAGTCAGTCTGAAATTACATAGGTTGCGTCTAAAATTAGTTAGGCCCTAGTTCGTAGATGATGAGATCAACTATTTTCTTAGTTATTTATCTTGTCTAAATAATGTCCATATGAGAGTATCTATCACGAATAGACATGCTGGGAGGGAAGGTGTTGTAAAACCACAAACAAGATTTTCTTCCAAGAAGAAAAGAAGAAAAAGGTTGATAGTAGATATGAGGATGATAACACTACTGGTCCAAGCTTTCCTCCTATAAAAAAAGGTTTCGTTGTTGACTCAGAATCTGCTGGAAAGTCTGTTCCATAAAGAAAACAAGATGTTGGTCAAGGAAGCCATGAAAAATTTCATGAGGACGTAGAACATATTTCCCCTGTCTTGGCTTATTCTGAGGTGTATGCAATTTATTGCATGTCGAATGAGCTTAACAGGTTTCTTCTTGCTGTTGCTCTCCTAGGAAGAAAGGCCAACCGCAAAGACCGCTACAAAAAAAAAAGTCATCCAAAAGAAGAGCTAAGGTAAAAAGGTTAGAAGATGACCTTGCCCATGAGAATAATATATCTGCTGAGTATGTGGAAACGATTACTGTACTGGAGACCGAATTATCCGAGGAGAAGGAGAAGTTCGATCACGAAAGAGAAGGTTTTATCACTAAGGATATCGAACGAAACTCTCTCATCGACAACCTCTATTCCACACTCACTGATTGTATACCCTACGTATTTTTCAGATTGGACTCTAAAGGTGCATTTTTCTAGATTCAGTTTCAATTTTTTCTTAGTCAAGTTAAAGAAAGTGTCTTCTAAATTTACTAGATGGTTTTCATCCCTTATACCGTTGACTAACATATCATCGATATATACTTCAACATTTCTTCTAATCTGAGTCTCAAAAGCTTTGTTCACCAAACCTTGGTAAGTTTCTCCATCATTCTTCAACCTAAACAACATTAACTTATAGCAATATAAACCTCTCCCGATGATAAATGTATTGTTCTCTTGATCTTTGGGTCCATTCAGATGTTATTATATCCTCCATAAGCATCCATGAAAAAGAGTAATCGATTCCCAGAGGTTGAATCCACTGATTGATCTATTCGAGGTATATGAAAATGATCTTTGAGACATGCTCTATTTAGATCAGTTAAAGCCATACACATCTGCCACTTGTCATTGTTTTTTTTACCAAGACCGAATCAGCAGTGCATAAAGGATATTGTCACTCACATATGTGACCAAGTTTAGTCAAACGATCTACCTCTTGCATAATAACTTTAATTTTTTCTTGAGAGAAAGATCTCCTCTTCTGAATTGTCGGATGAACATTACGTCGTACTGCCCATCTATGATAAATATTATCCATTGGAACCCCTGTGATATCTTATGTACACCACACAAACTAATGTAATTTTGTTGAAAAAAAATTAATTAAATTTCTTTTACCTCTGAAGATAGCTTTGTGTCGATTTTAAGACTTATACCCAAATAGAAAACATGATCATCAAATTATTTGTCTGAGAGCATGAATCTGGGGCTTCCTTTGGATCTTTTGCGGGATCAAAGTTCGAAAGAGGCCCTACTGATTGCTATTATTGCTTTGAATCGACCCATTTGATTTGTTTAGACGCTAAAGCCGCTCTGTGACATTCTCTCGCCATATTTTGACTACTTTTAACCGTTCCCACATTATTCTCCACAACATACTTTAAACATTGATGAAAAGTTGATGGCACAACGTGTATCTTTGCTAACCAAGACCTTCCAAAGATTTCATTGTAAGATGCTGGGGTATCTACCACAACGAACAAGACCATAACTACTTTCTTGAATGGTCCCCGACCTAGCTCAATTCTTCCCTCAAATTATCCTACTACTTTAGCGGTTTTCCCAGTAAATCCTACTATCATCTTATCTTATCATACGATTGTTGGTGGATTTTTTATCATAGTATAACTAGGCATAAACATAATGTTAGCTGAGCTGTCATTATCAATAAAAAAAATCGAATCTCATCCCCTATAATTTATGCTATGATAACGACTGCATCCTGATGTGGACCAACTATATCCCTTATATCATCATCTTCAAAACAAAGTATCATAGCCAAATTTCTGTATAAATGTGGTGAAACTCATGCTTACAGCTGAGTTGCTAAGTTGATGATATCCCTCATTCGAGAATAATTTGTTGTCCCAACAATAGTATCTCCTCCAAAGATTGTTAATGACTTAAATAAAGCACATAGTCTACTAACATTTCGTCTCACAATCGGTTCTTCCACCATATTGATATTGTTTCGGCCCAATTTTGGATCTAAATTCTCAGTGGATATGTCAAACACATCAATAAATTCTTCATCAATTGTTTCCGATATTACTAAAGCATCTTCTTTATTTGGAACATCTTATTATTTTGGAGCAACCGAAGAACTCTTCTTCATAAACGCTTCTAACTTCCCATTTTCAATTAAGACTTGTATCTCTTTCTCAACGCCACATAATCTCTGGTATTGTGTCCAATATCCTCATGATACTTGTAATTTATGCTATTTTTTATTTCCCTTGGAGTCTGCATCTGAATAGGTTTGCAAAAATGCACGTACGGTTGTGATTTATCAAAGATTGTTGCTACACAATCATTCAACTCAGCAAAATGTGCAGGTTGGATCCATTTGTTTGACATGGTTCGGGCATAGTTCTGTGTGTTGACAACTGGTGAATATTCTGTCATTTCCAGTGGTATATAAACCACAGTCTACACTGGTGCTCGGCTTCGAATAATATTGGTTGGTTGTGAGTTAATCCAACGTGACATGGGTGCTAGTGACGCTTGACTGAACTAATTATGTTCTATTTGTGCCAAAGAACTTCTTTCTGACGCTTGTATTTCTTCCACCAAAATTATTTTTTTGTATCTGATCGAATACCGCTCCACATGTCATAGCTTGTTTTTCAGCAACATTGACCTTCAAAATTCTCGGGAGGACTCCCATTCAAAAAGCTGTAAATGCAACCTTATCTTCACAATTTTCCATATCAATTTTTATCTTGATAAAAATATTTATGGATTCTTTGAGACTTTCCCCTACGTTAAGCCTGCAATAAATTATCGTATCACCATTGGCGCAAAACTTCTTACGTCCCACAATGTGTTGGCGGAATTGCTCCAGAATATATCAAAAAATTTAATACAACCCTCAGGTAAACGGTTGTACCATTTTGAGGCAGCATTTTTAAAAGGTTGAGAAAAATCTCTAGACATAAGTTTATCATCACCAACATTGTTAATCATAAAATTCTTGAATTGATCAATGTGGTTAATCTGATCATGTGTCCTATCAAACATTTCTAATTTCAAGATGTCAAACCTTTTAGGTAGATGCCCAAAGAGTATTTTCGGGGAGAGAGGGGATGACCTCCAGTTATGGCATGTTCTATATGCACTCCCCCATGACCTTTGTTCATTGGAGCATATAAAACATTTTCACAAGGATTAGTAAACCGATTACTCACATTATACTCGAGATTATAGCTTCTAGTAGGACTTTGCATATGCGCATTTGCTTGTTACTCTGTATTAATGTTTACAACTTTTTCATTCTTCTCGGACCCGAGTTCTTTTTTTCTTTTGCTCATTTTTTCCTTCCTCAAACTCTAAATGCGGTGAGATGTCCGACAATCATCTTTTAGCCTTCATGAATCCCTTTTTTTATAATTCCTTAGGTGTCGACTATTTTTTTTAGGAGAGAGAGATTCGTCTGAGTCGTACAATGAGTAGTCACTAGGATCGGATGATTCGTAACGATGTTTGGCTTTTATTCTTCTCTTTGAGGAATAACAACTCCGCCCTCAGCGCCTTTCTTCTGTCTAAGGGACCTCTTCCATACGATCTCTTAAAGTTGTTGGTTCCCTTTGGATTTCATATCTTAGTTTATGCGAACTTAGCTTCGCTTCCTTTTCAGCATTTAGTCGTCCATATCCTCCAACAACTCTTTTTTTAAGATACTAAAATTTATTCTTCTAGTAACTCTTCAGCTAATCAGTCATCTTTGTTTCTTTTATTTGTTTCAACCATCTTCGACAAAAAGATCTCAGGATAAACCTTTGATCTCCTCATTCCTTATACCAGATATAATTCTTCCAAACACTTTCATATCCATTACTCTCATAACGTTGAAATATAAATTTTATGTTTTATAAAGACAATTATAGGTACTAATCGTCTTTCCACAGACGACACCGCTGATGAGATCCGATATTTTCTTAGTTATTTATCATGTCGAAAAAATATTCGTATGAGAGTATTTGTCACATAAATATTTGCATGCATATATTTTTACAGAGCTAGATTAAATGAGTAGAGAGAGAAATTTACACAATGAATAAATGAAGTAATAATTGTCTAATCTTTGGCCAATTTACCAAAAGAGAATATCATTTATATAGTACATGGAATAGGTTTTATAATTATACATTTACCCTCTCTTAAGTGGATCTTCTCACATCATTTCTTTACTAAATACAAACATACTCATTAGTTATTACATGTTACCCTCCTCATTCATTATGTTTGCTTAAATTTAGTCTTTATCATTTAATCACATGAAATTAATCCCTATAACAATTATATTTTAAATATTCCTTGTCATATTTTCCTCCCCTTATCAGTAGAGACAGCCACGATCTTCATAAAACGCTCCAAAATCTAATAAATCATATATATATATATATATATATATATATAAATTATTAAATTTTATATGATTTATGATTTTTCAATTTTACATATTACACGTTTAAAACTATGTTAAATTATCTGATTCGACATTTAACAATATTTATCTAATTAATGCATATTTATTTATCAACATTAAATAAAATTTAGTTTTTAAAGTAAAATTAGCGTTTTAATTAAATTTCGAGTGACAAAGCACTTTTGATAGAAAATTTGGGCAAGCCCATAAGTCCAGAACAAAATATGTATTCCTCAAACTAGTAGCTCCAGACTTAATATTTAATTTTTGTGAGCCCATCTTTAATTTTCTAGTAGATGACCTAATTCTTTTGTCTATCGAAGCGTCGTATCCTTGAAAACCAGATATCATGTAGTAATAACACTACAAAACCTAGCGTTTCAGTAGCTTCTTTGAAGACCTTTAGTTTGATTTTATTAGGAACCAATTGAAGTTTAGCCTTAATTAGATTTTTGAGCTTCTCAGTTAATTTTTTTTTGATAATAAATTTGTTTGCTCAAAAAAATATTAGGTAACAACTGAGAGAGGGATGTTTTCTCATTCGATGAATCCTTGAGCTTCTTGGGGATTCACCATGAATGTATGATCCAACCAAGACAAAACAGTTGAGCTACTATCAAAGCACCAAAGAGAACCAATCATTTCCAATTTCAGGTAAAACTTATGACCGATTGATGAAAATTCCATCTCATGTTGAATGTTGTTTAATGAGCCTGATTCTGATACGTAATAAATTACTTCTTCAAACTCTTTTTTTAAATATTCTTATTTTATTCTATCAATGTGGTTCAATTTTGACTTTTTTCCTTGCTTTCCTAACTTTCATCTTATCTATCGTAATGAATAACTTGAAAAATATATATTTCCTAAAAAAAACCAAGTCAGGTATGATGAGTTCGGATATTTCAGTCACTATACTTAAGCAAAATTTACTTATCCGATGAGGGACAATTCAGACCATATCACACCACTAAAAATCCGAACAGGACAAATGTATTAACTTTTAACTAAGCTATTTGCTAATCAACTTAAGACTAATGAGTTATTGAATTCGACCTGATTTCTTGACCTGACCCGATAAGCACATGGGTAAGTAATTAAGGTATAAATATCTCAACCACTCTCATTAATGAGGGTGATCAGAATTTAATACTAGTAGACAACTTAATTATATCTCTACTCTTCACACTAAACATGAAACACTCCAAAATTATTAAAACACTTTATAAACACTTTACCAATATACCCCCAACCCAAAATAAACAAAACTAAATTAGCGACCATAGTGGCAGGCGACGGTGCCTGAATTTTACATTCAAAACCAGTGAGAAAAACAGTCTGGATGGATCCGAATGGACAAAATACTCCACCTCCTGAGTGGAAACGGTGAATGAAAATAAGGAATATACCATTGAGGAGTGAGACCAACTGATGACTGAAATAGAGACGATAAGGGCCATAAAATAAGTAGAGAAATGCATCAAGGAGAAATTCGGAGCGTCAGCCCTTCACCATACTAACAACCCTGGGGAGAATGAGCCATCCCTAAAGACTCACCTCAGTTCAAAGAAGACACACCAGTCTAAGCATGTTGAAAGTTCTGGATCTGAGTCCTCTAGTAGCTCTTCGAATGAGGCGGAGGTTGAAGAATATTTGTCCTCAAGAAGTGATGAGGGGAGATCCGGAAAAAAGATAAAGTTAACTAAAAAACACTTAAGAAAGAGAGACAGACATGGTAGGCCAAAAAATATCAGGGGAAATGATCATCCCATAGGCATGTTGATCAGTTGCTGATAGATCCCTTTGCTTTTCAGTCTGAAGTAGGTATTTTTACAACCCCTAATGAAGATACAGCTTTTAGTCGCAATAAAAACTGGAGGCAGTCACCTTTGTCTGCAAAAATATTGTCCGGACACATTCCCTAAAAGGTTTGATAGCTCTAAGATGGATAAGTATGATGGAAGTCGAGATCCGGACAACCATATGCAGATATTCAAGGACTTCATGATGAATTTTGATGACGAAGATAAGCTCTTATGCAGAGCCTTCTCCCAAACTTTTACGGGGAGTGCTCTTAAATGGTATAACAGCTTGCCTCAAGGATGTATTAGAAACTTTAATACCTTTTGGGTTGCCTTCCGGAGGCAATTTGTTGGGATTAAAGAACTGAAGGTTAATAAGGATACCATTATCCATTATGCACAAGAACCAAATGAATCTTTGAAAGATTACATAAGTTGATTTGTGAATACAAAGAACTAATTAGAAGATTGCTTCGAGTAGATCGTGATTGCTTCTCTTAGGAAGGGATTGAATCTTGGGAATTTAACTGATTTTATGACCCGGAAGAAAGCTATGACCTGGGGTGGCTTATTAAACCAAGTGGGAAAGCAGATTAATATGGAAGAAACAAATAAAACGAGGGTGCACCGTCAGGTGAGATCCACCACAACAGCTCCCCCAGTAGCTAACCAGTCTGATTACAAGGCAAAGGAGATCGGACAAGGATGTAACCGGTCCAAGCAAACTCAATCCAACCAGAATAAGACCCAGAGCCAACAATCAAAGAGTAAGAGGGGTCATTGGGTCCAGCCTAAGTTGTTCGCAGAGTTACGAGAAAATATGGCTACAATCTATGATAAAACTAAGTATGAAGTCACTTTCGAAACCGGCAACGCTACAGTCCTCCAAAGAAAACCGAAATACTTGTTTTTGCCAATATCACAATGATATAGGCCATAATACTCAAGCTGCATAACATTGAAACAAGAAGTCTAACACCTTATTGAGAGGGGAAAACTGGGGGCGTAGGTTAAAAAATGAAGTGGAAACAGACCTGACAATGCTCCTCGGACAGGTCCTTCGAACAATCTTGGAACGTCTGCTGAAGAAGGTGCAATGATGATCCTTGAAAGGTTCGATGTGGACTCTGAGTATCTGGACCTAGATCCAACTCGGAATAAGGTGGGAGTGAATCAACTTCTTCGAATCATTAACTATCTTTGGAGGGGATACTGAAACTGCACCTACCCCTTCATCAAGGAAGAGGCATGTTCACAATTTGACTACTCAATTAGAAGGGGGGATGTCTTCCTATCAGTATCAGTCCTCATTCCCATTCATAGTATTTGATTAATATGGTTTTAGGGATAATGTTGGGCCTTACGAGGATGCAGTGGTTATGGGAGATTTTATAGGGGGAATAATATATGTCGGATTCTAATTGATGCAGACAGTTCAGCTAACATCCTATTCTTAAGCTCCTACAAACAGATGAGTAATTCGGCTGTTATTCAACGTTCAAACAGAACCATTGTGGGCTTCAGAGGAAGTTCTGCGGATGTAATTGAGTAGTTTGAAGAAGAAGTGTTGTTGGGCAAGAGGCCTTTTGAAAAGATGGTGAGGGTACTATTTGTTGTGGTAGATTGTCCCACATCATACAACATAATTTTTGGGAGGTCTTAGCTTTCCAGAATGCATGTTGTGGCCTCTATAGTCCATCACTTCTTAAAGTATGCGGTTCAGGGATAAGTAGGCATTGTCCACAGTAGTCAGAAGATAGCAAGGGAGTGTTATGCAACAACTCTTGCTCCTAAAACATTAGGGGCAGTTCAAATTAATAAAGATTAGCAGTTACTGGAGCCTTCTAATGAGGAGAGTGAGATTGATGACCCTAGTGAGGCTCCCAGTGTCATATACCCATTGAAGAAGTTAAAACTCATTCCCTTGCATAGGTTAAGAACGTCAAGATTGGTTCCAAGATGGCGCCAGAGTTAAAGAAGAAATTGTTGCCTTTTTTTATAGAATAATCAACATGTGTTTGCGTGGTGCAATAATGATGTAACCGGGGTACCAGCGAATGTTATTTCACATAAGTTGTCTATCCGGAGTGATATTACACCTGTTGTACAAAAAAGAAGAGTTTTTTCCAAGGAAAAAACAGATGTGATAGTTCAAGAGCTTGATCGGTTGACCAAGATGGGGCATATTAAAGAGTCCCAATTTCCTCTATGGATTGCAAATCTGGTGTTAGTCAAGAAAAAGAACGACAAATGGTGCATGTGTATTGACTTCACTGACCTCAACAGGGCTTGCCCAAAGGATCTTTATCCTGTCCTTTGGATAGATTAGCTAGTAGATTCTACATCTAGAAATAAGTTATTGTTCTTCATGAATGCCTTTTCAGGGTATAATCAGATATAAGTAGATTTGAAGGATCAAGATCACACCACTTTTATTACAGATAGAGGTCTCCACTACTACAAGGTAATGCCCTTCGGATTGAAAAATGTTGGGGCTACCTATCAGAGGTTGGTGAATAAAACATTTGCTAATCAGATCGGTAGAGTATATATATATATATATATATATATATATATATGACATGATAGTTAAAAGCATGGAGGAGCATTTACACATAACCGATCTCCATTAAACTTTTGCTAACTTAGAAACTGTGAATTTGAATTTAAATTCAGAGAAGTGTGTGTTTAGGGTCCAATCTGGAAAATTTCTGGGTTACATAATAAGTGAGAAAGGTATCCAGCATGATCTGGATCAGCTTAGTGCCCTATTAGAAATGGATCCTCCTCGAAATGTTGAAGAAGTTCAAAGGCTCACCGGAACGTTGGCTGCCTTATATAGATTTATTTCAAGGTCATCAGACAAATGCACTCTTTTTTTCCAAATATTGAAAAATGCTAAAGACTTCAATTGGTCGCCACAGTGTGACCGGGCCTTTATTGAAATAAAGAAAGATTTATCTTCACCCAAGACAATTTTCAAGCCTGTTCAAGGAGAAAATCTTTATGTATACATGGCTGTGTCATAATGTGTTATAAGTGTTCTCTTGGTAAAGGAAGTGGACAATTATCCTCGTCTGGTGTACTACATCAGTAAGATTTTGTTGGATGCTGAAAGAAGATATTTGAAACTGGAAAAGTTGGGACTATCTTTAATGATTGCAGCAAGAAAGATGAGGCCGTATTTTCAATCTCATTCTATTATTGTCTGAACATCTTTCCCGCTAAATAATGTTCTTAAAAAAGAAGATATATCAAGCATAATGACCAAATGGTCAGTGAAATTTGATGACTACGACATTGATTTTGCTCCTCGAATAGAAATTAAAGCTCAATTCGTGGCTGACTTCTTGGTAGAATTTCATGCTGACAGGTGTTCTAAACAAACTTCAGAAGATAATTTCAAGAAATAATGGATGGTCTGAACTGATGGTGGATCAAGGACTATGGGTTGTGGAGCTAGAATTTTCTTAACCTCCCCGTATGGTGATAAAATGTTTCAAGCTATATGTTTTGCATTAAGGGCCTCTAACAATGAGTCTGAATACGAGGCAGCTATAGATGGTCTTAATTTAGCTCTCCTAAGTGGAGCTAAGAGAGTCCGGTTAATGAGTGACTCTCAATTACTCATCCACCATGCCCAAGGGAAGTCTAAGGCCAAGGAGGAACATCTGGTTATGTACTTACTCTTTTTGAAAGAAGTGGTAGCAAGCTTTAAAAGTATTTGCTATGAGCATATTCCTAGATTGGAGAATACATTGGCAGACTCTCTAGCAACTATACCTTATTCTGATCTCATCCAAGAATGCCCGTCTATACAGTTAGATCAGAAGAAAGAAGACGGATAAAATATAAGTATACTTGTGATCCAGCCTAGGGACTGGAGAAACAACCTCCTTCAATATATTTCTGATGGGACATTTCCTTCGGATAAAGTTGTGGCAAAAAAGGTTAAATACACAAGGTGCAGAACTATTATAGTCGTCATTGACTATTTCTCTAAGTGGATAGAGTCATCTTTTTTGGCTGGGACCACATCGAAAACTATTATTAAGTTCATTATATCCAATATATGTTGTAGGTTTGAAGTTCCCCAAAATATTACCACAAACAATGGGCCACCGTTTGATAATAAAGGCATGGAAGCCTTCTGTACCTCTAGAGGCATTCAACATTATTTTTCCTCTCTTTTCCATCCCCAAGAAAATGGCCAAGTTGAAGTTGCAAATAGAACCATTTTGTCTTGATTAAAGAAGAATCTGGATTAGGAAGCGGGGAAATGGCCAAACTATTTACAAGAAGTATTGTGGGCCTACCGAACTACTCATCGGGTTGCTACACAAGAATCTCATTTTTCTTTGGTGTATGGAATGGATGCAATTACTCCCATAAATGTTATTTTACCATCATACAGGGTCCATAACTATTCCAAACAAGCTAATGAGACAGCAGTTAGGAATCAATTGGACTAAATAGAGAAAAGAAGGGTTAAAGCACATTTGAAAACAACACACTACCAAGGATTGATGAGGAGCAGATTTGCTTCCAAAGTCAAAAGAAGATATTTTCAAAAAGGGGATAAAGTATTAACAATATTATTCTTACATACCAAGGAGAGGCAGTTCGGTAAATTGGCTCCAAACTGGGAAGGCCCTTATGAGGTCTGTGAAAAGGTTAAACTTAGGACATATAGGCTTCAAGACAAAGAATGACGAGCTTGAAAGCACCCATGGAATATTGAGCATCTCAGGTTTTATCTAGAATAAAGTTTTTTCTATAAATATTTACTTGCTAAATATCAATGTAAATATTAGGGGGCATACTCTTTCCTACCCTGGTGGCGCGAGAATGTTTTAATGAGGTGTCTGGTTTTTTTCAATAATACATGATGCCTTCTTTAAAAGTCTGATGTGATTTTACTTCAATTCAATTTAAGTATGAGTCACTTATTCAACACCCCGGATCTCTAGTGTTCTTGAGTAGATCGAGTAAACTTAGTGATTGGCCATAACTATTAAACATATATGATTTAAGATATTAAATACGCTTAATTCAATACTTCTGAAATTCTAAGGGCTACTTAAACATTAGCCATGAAAGATTTAAAACGAAGTATTAAACAAAAAGGAAATTGGATAAATTAAACCTGATCGGACTTAAACCGAATAGTAGTACAAAACATGCCTTGGCCATCCAAGGACTTTAATCTTTCAAAAACAATACATGATAAAACCTTAGGGCTTGTTCCCTTTGGATTTTTCTTCACCGCCATCGTTTTTGGGACTTTTGAGTTCAGCACTTGAACTCTCACCCATTCCTTTTTCATTAGTGGAATCAACTCCACTAGCATAGTTGTGCTTGTCACCATCTGCTGAGGTATGTAATGAGATGTTATCATACTCCACATACTTCCATAAAGGACCAAGGGTTCTCTTAGGGAAGGTCTCATGGAACAGCAGCATCATATCGGATTTGATCTCATCATTTCTTTCCTCTAAGGAATCTACTATTCTGTTGGTGTATTCCTCTATGCCTGCTTTGATAGCTTGCTCTTCGTGACGTTCCAAGGCCTCTTTCTCCTTAACCTTCTCTAAAACAGTGCTCTCCAACTTGGTCTTCTCGTTGGTTAGAGTTTGAATAGCACCATCCTTGGTTTTCAACTGCTCCTTCGAAGCTCTGAGGTTTTGTGAGGAAGAAGTCTACAGGCCGGAGTACTTGGTTTGGAGCTCAGTATTAGTTGCTTTTGGTGCAGTCAGCTTGGTGGCCAAATCCTTCTTTTCCTTCTTCAACACCTTTATGGTCTGTTGAGCACTCAGAAGACTATCTGACAGGGTTTGCTTATCAGTGGTACGAGAGTTGATAACACTGGTTTGATTTTTTACCTACGACTCCAGATCAAGTACTGGCTAGAAGTAACCAAGGAGAGTGTGGCTTAAGTATCTTGTTCTCTGAATATAGAGAAAGACTTCCCATTATAAGTTACCATGTTGGAAGAGCTGGAGGGACGGTAAGGACCTACAAAATCATCTTTATTAAGGTCATTAAAATACAGACCGATGTCTTGAAAGGCTGAAAGGTCTACTTCTTCGTTTCCTCCACCAACAATCTAATCGGACTGAAGATCTGTTGGGATTTCCTCTTGCAGAGTAGGATCAGTAGGAATTAGGGGAGGGATTTATGTTGGGTGAAGGATTATCTCTGCCCCTAGAGTAACCTTCTTCTTCTTGGCAGCTTTCCTATCGCTGCTGGCGTTGCGTTTCCTATCTTTCTTAGGAGGCCTTGGTGGGTTCTTTGACCCTCCGGCTTCCTTCAAAGTTTCAACCTCTACTGCCTTTAGCAAAGCCACATTGATTCCCCATTGGTTCTCCGAACCAGCCCCCTCTGTAGCTGTTTGAGCTAAGTCTGTTGCAGCCCTCTTTTTCTTGTTCTTCATTTTGCTAGAGGTTTTGGCAATGGCAGGCAGATAGAGTTTGGCGTCTTTGGTTTCTATTCTCCTTAGGATCACATCAGCAGGGGGAGGGGTGGTTAGCTCTTCCCATGTAAGGTCTCTTCTTCCTGTGGTGTTCCACAGGTGAGACCTCGGAAAATTTCCCGACTTGAAGCAATTGTGGAAAGTGTTCCCCTAATGTTTCGAAGCCAATGCATTAAGCTTTGCGCAAGTCTTCTGCCCTTCTTCCAAGTGGCCTACGAACTCCTTTGGTAGAACTGGGGAGAGGTATAAGTTAGTCAACATAAGAAAATTTGCAATTTAAAAAATAAGGAAGAAGAATTTACCAGTACTTTTCCATCTGCTGGTCAGGAGGCTCGGGTGTGTGTTAGCCTTAATTTTTCTACCATTCTCCCAAGTCCCACTGACAAAGAGGAATTGCGTCCTCCAAGGCTTTTCAGACTCCAGCAAGTCATCCACAACTTTGAAATCATTCCCCATATTATACTGGTAGAAGGGGATTCGGTGGTTCTTACACAGGCTTGCTACAACAGCAAAATGCTCCATAGGGAGTGGGATTTTTGATAGCCTAAACGCCATAATACAAGCTAAGAGTGTATACCAGACGTTGGGACTCATGTGTCTAGGGCATAGTTTGATCAGATGAAAGTATCTAAAAATCTCTAGGTCTAAAAGGAACCAAATTCCCGAGTTTAGCACTTCGGTATAGACCACAACTTCGTTCAACTGGAAATCCATGGGGGTCTCTGGAGTGACTGGTATCCTCACTTTTATGGACTCCGGAATCCCCCATTTAGTTCGGATTCGACCCAACTCAGCAGTATATGTATAGACATAATTAACATTCTGCAAAGCCAGCAGATACTTAAAACTAACATGTTTGAAACAAGGGCCTACCTTACCCTCTAGACTCTCCGGAATAGCGTCCGGATGAGTCATGCCAAATTTAGTTTTACCTCTCCGATCTAAGGCAGCATCCCCTGTTTAACCTGACGCCTCGGTCTCAAAAGGGGCTTCCTCGATGTTATCCTACATGTTCTCTTCCATCACTGTGGAAGGTTGTTCGGTTGTTTTTTAAGGAGGTTGCTCCAGTTCCTTCATCGGTGATTGTATAGATGGTTGAGTAGTTGTTGCTTCTAAGGGCCTGGTATCTGGCAAATCTGTTTTCCAGAAGATCTGGCTTGTGGAACAACCTTTGCTACCTCCGATCCAGAGGGTTTTGAAGATGCTAGTGTTGATTGGGTTTTTCCTTGACAAGTAATCCGGTGAGGGGTTATCTTCTCTAATGATTTTTATGCGTATGAGCCCATCGCTATAAACGGTTAGGATTTTCTAACACTTGAAGCACCTTTTTCTTTGGGAATAGGGTGTTAAGACTCTTTCACTGAAGAGCCAGAGGGGAGAGGTGAAAGGTTTGTTGTGAATGAAAGTTTTTTAGTTCTAGGGTTTCTTGAGGAAGATGATCCTTGATCGGTGTTCTGGTTTGATTGGTTACCCATCTCACTTTGAGAAACAGGGAGACCGGCGGCGATACGGCTTTCTCTCTCTACTTTCTTTGTTCTCTCTAATTCAGACAAGTTCAACCAACCTCTTTTAACTAAGATATTTCTGGTTGTGAACATATATGTCTCAAGAATAAATTGGGAATGATTTAAGTTTTTCTCTCTAGAAAACTTTGAGTGTGGAAGACAATGAAACAGTGAAAAGATATATATATATATAACATTGAAAGCAAGAGTTACCAAGGAGAAGGTGAACATAATTTTTGTAATAATAGAGGCTGCGCAACGTGTGAAAATTTGAAACCTAGGTAACTTTGTTAACCTAGTGGGTGCAACAATCTAAGATAAAAACGGCTGGGAGGTCCAACCAGATATTGACACGTGTCCCACGATTCAAGAAAAAACTTTTAGAATTATGGGAAGGGAAATCAGTTCTTATAGAATTCGAACAGGGTCGTTGGTAATAAAAAGCCTTTCAGTTCGAATGACACAAGCAGATCAGACAAAATTGATGCTAACTTGGTAAATTTTTTAGCCCTTCTAAAATTCTTTTACAAGGCCTAAAAGGGCCTACTGATGAGTTTGATTATTTCAGTCACTATACTTAAGAAAAATTCACCTATCGGATGAGGGACAATTCGGACCATATCACACCACTAAAAATCTAAACATGAAAAATGTATTAACTTTTGACTAAGCTATTTACTAATCAACTTAAGACTAATGGGTCATTGAATTCGACCCGATTTCTTGACCCGACCCGGTAAGCCCATGGGTCATTAATTAAAGTATAGATACCCCAACCACTCTCATTAATGAGGGTGATCAGAATTTAGTACTAGTAGACATCTTAATTATCTCTCTACTCTTCACACTAAACACAAAACACCCCAAAATTATTAAAACACTTTATCAATCTACCCTCAGCCCAAAGTAAACCAAACCAAGGTATATATACCTTCTCATACAATTGTTAGCGCTAATAGAAAAATATAAATAATAAAGAACTGGGGAAATTAAGCCAAATAATCGTCAACATTAGATTGAATATTAGAAACCTAATAATATAAATAATAGTTTTAGAAAAAATGACCCTTTTAAATGGGTTCAGATTAAAATCCTCTTTATTGTTGCTTTGTTACCGACCCCCCAAACATTCCAATTTAATATAGATATGATTATTTTGCAGTGGAAAAGAAGGATCTTACTAATCCTTTAAAGTTTATTGTTTTGCTGTAGATATGTCATTTGAAATGTTTAATTATAATCTTTTTTATCTTCTTACTTATGACATTCTTGTAGTTTTTGCTTTCTTCTGTTTTACCTTGGACATGAGAAGATGGAAGACTACCTGGTTGCTCTTAGAGTTGGAAAATCTGTATTATTGTTTAAGTTTTCAAAATCATTGGTAGATGAGAAGACTAAGCCAGTTGCAATTGAGTGTAAGACTTCAATAATCTCATTGTCTTTATCGTCTAAAATAACCTTGCCAATGTTTTTAAATGCTTGGGTATTAAAAATAGTTTACATAGATTCTTTATCAATTATGTTGCTAGTTTCCTTTGTGATTTCCTTTTTGTTTGCCTCTATAGATCTATAAGAATTAACATCATCGATAACTATAGAGCCTTCCTCTAATAAAATTTTCTTTCTTTCTTTTGAACATGTGAATTCCCGCTTTGCCTTATACTAAGAGTTTATTTTTTAATCTTCTCAGTTACTTTAGAATCTGGATCATTTATAATTATCGATTTTACCTTAGGCACCCATGATTCCTTCTGTTAAATATGTTTTTGGTTGTTATTGTCCAAATTTTGAAATGGTAGATGGTTTTTTTATGTTCTCATTTTTATTCCTTGATGTAAGTCTTTTACATTTTGTTTTCTTATGTCCAAGGTGCAGATAATAAGAGCAGTATGGTGGCATGACACCATAGACTATATCTTTCCAAAATCCTTCATTCTTCCTAAAACCTAACAAAACTTGATTAACTATTTGTTTTTGAATTATTAAGTTGAACCCAAGCTTTGCAACAACTAAACTTCACTCTATTTTTTAGGGTACGTGGACTGTTAAATGGTTTCATATTGATATAACTACAATCTTTATAGTGCCTTTAGTTATACATATATTCATGAAGGTTGGATAGAGGTATCCAGAGTTGGGTGATGGATAGTTCAAATTTAGGGTTAAAGAAGGGTAATCATTTGAGTATCCTCATAATATATTTACATAAGGACCATATATTGTGTTTCTATCTCTTTCTTAGGTCATCTTCAAGATCAATTAAAATAATTATATACCTTCCATCCCACCAAGAAACACTATGTCCACTCAAGAACCCAAGGTTGTCTAGGAATTTTTTATTTTTATCATTTTAGGGCACTCCATAGAAAATTTACCTATTAGAAAAATTTAGAAATTGAAAGAAGACTTGTATGGTCTTTAGCCGAGAATTGGATAGCTTTATGATCTTTTTTTTTCTTGAATTCTGACATTGACATGGTAAATAACCTTTGTACTGAATTTCATAGCTTATGCGTATGTTTTAGTCAGAGGTTGATTAGTTATAGATCTTAGTGTGGAACATTCAGAAATATGATTGTTCATGAACTCTGGAATTTGGGTAAAATAATTGAATTGGTTCCATGTTTTATGTTCATGTGATTGCTTTTGTTAAACCAACGGAGAAAAATCTTCAGGATTTGAAGTAAGAGTTGTATTATGCGTAGATTTGGAACTCTGTTTTTCTATCCAAATATGATAATGCATGATTTATAGATACTAAAAGGATAGTTATCAAAAACAAAAGATGAGACAAAAAATGTATGGCAAACTATCTTCATCCATCTTTTTGTTGACTAATTTAATTTAGATTCTAACAAATTTCAAGACTTTGACGTCGTTCAATTTGTTAATCAAATTTCAAGACTTAGTTTTTTTAAAACAAAAATCCATTGAATTCTCGTTCCACGTAAAGTATTTAGTTAATTATTAAAAATTTAACTTAAAACAAATTTAGTTGTAAGAATAAATAAATAAGTTCAACATTTACTACCATGTTACTTATATCCATACAAGTAATATATTTGAGGTTTTGTAATTAATATACAAATGACACATTCTACTTAGGTATTTGATATATGAAAAGTACAGAGGCTTCAGAATAGTCAATAACTAATAAGAATCAAAATACTCGTGGTTGAACATATGATACTAAAAATGTGGTTGGTTTTGTTAGATTTTCACTTTTTCGTTTTTTAGGCTTGTAAGAGAAATTTTGTGTTATGAATGAGTCAAATAGTGCCTTGACAGTGTACCGTGTTCGGAGGTACAGTTTTGTGTCATTGACAAGCTATAATACAATGAATAATTTTCCTAAAAGAGTATATGAGCCCATAAGGCCCAGTGTCTCGTAAGTCTATTAATTCCCTATACATAGACTACTAGAGCTACACAAAATATAATCTGAAATCTGTACCTTTTCTACTATAGTGAAACTCTTTTCTCTGGCGGCGCCCGTGGACGTAGACAATTGTCGAACCACGTTAAATCATGTGGTCATTTAAATCTTTCCTTCACATATATTCTGTGCTTGAGCCATTTTGTGATACTTGCATAGAAATTTAATAACAAAATTGGTATCAGAGCCACGTGCTAAAACTAGGGCTTTTGCAATTAGGGTTTCACAATGGCGTCTACAGCAACAAAATACATGATTGAAAAATTTGATAGGGGATCCAGCTTTGCGTTGTGGAAGATTAAACTAAAATCTTCATTGGTACTGCAAGGGATGTGGAAGGTTGTGGGGAATAAGTTACCAGAATAGATGAATGAAGAGGAGAAACAAGATCTTCAAGAAAGGGCTTTGTGCTGGATTTTAATGAGTGTGAAAGACAATATGCTTCGCGAGATTAGTGGTGAGAAAACTCCTGCCTACGCATGGAAGAAACTAGGAGATCTTTACTCAGAGAAATCAGTAGTAAACCGATTATACTTGAAGAAGTGTTTGTATGATTTCAGATTAAAAGAAGGTATGTCCATAATTATGCACTTAGATAATTTTAAATCAATTATAATGGACTTGGATAACATAGATATCAATATTGAGGATGAGGATCAAGCTTTTTTTGTTTTGAGATCATTACCAGCTTCCTTTGAAAACTTCGTAGATACCATTATGTATGGTAAGGATAAGTTGCTAGCAGATATCAAAGGGGTACTGAAATCAAAGGAGATGAGACAGTTGCAGCCAGACAATCAGGTTGAAGGGGAAGGTCTTATGACTAGGGGAAGATCTAAAAGCAAAACGAGTTCTTTAATAAAGAAGAACTGGAGGTCCAAGTCAAAGTTAAAGCACTCAAACTGTTATGAATGCGGTGAGCATGGTCATTATAGGAGAGATTGTCTGAAACTGAATGGAAAGAAGGGAAATCAAAAGAAAAATGCAGCAAACATTGTTGAAGGTGTGAACGATTTCGACGATAGTGAAAACAATGGTAGAGGAGATGTATTGTCCGTGAGTTCAGACTTTGGGAAAAACTCTTGGGTACTTGATATTGGCGCTACATATCACATGTGTCAGTTCAAGCAGTGGTTTGATACGTACAAGCCAATGCAGGGAACTGTCTATTTAGGGAACAATCATTCGTTGACTGTTGGTGGTACTGGTAACGTTATAATCAGACTGTTTGACGGGGTTGTTAGAATCTTGACGTGCTGGCATGTTCCTGGGTTAAAGAGAAACCTGATTTCTCTTGGGACTCTAGACTCTCGGGGTTACAAATACCGTGCAGAAGATGGTGTAATCAAAGTGACAAAAGGCTCAATGGTATGCGTGAAAGATAGTTTGCAGAAGGGTCTTTACATTCTCCATGGGAGTGTTGTTGTGGGCGATGCTGCAGTAGCATCATCAAGGAGTACTAGCCAAAGTAGGCAGGATCAAAATAAGTTGTGGCATTAGCGTCTTGGTCACATGAGTGATAGAGGATTAGCTATTTTGGGAAAGAGAGATTTTTTGAAAGGGTATAAAGCAGAATCATTGGGATTTTGTGAGCACTGTGTGTTTGGTAAACAAACTAGAGTCAAATTTAGCGAATCGGCTGTAAGAAAGACTAAAGAGACAGTGGAGTACATTCACTCAGATCTTTGGGGTCCAAACAGAATTCCATCCAAGAGCGGAGCCAGATATTACATGAGTTTGATAGATAATTATTCAAGGATGGTGTGGGTTCACTTTCTAAAAATAAAAGATGAGGCATATTCAACCTTTGTCAAATGGAAGACGATGATTGAGAAGCAAACATGAAGAAAAATCAAACGTTTTAGGACAGATAATGGGTTAGAATATTGCATTCGTAAGTTCTACGAGTTCTTCGAAGCTGAGAGAATAGTGTGCCATCGCACTTGTTCTAGAACACCATAACAAAATGGATTCGCAGAAAGAATGAACAGAACACTTTGTGACAAGGCACGAAGTATGCTCTCGCATTCCGGTGTGGGAAAGGATTTTTGGGCTGAAGCTATCAATATAGCGTGTTACTTGGTGAATCAGTCTCCATCACCGGCTATTGATTTTAAAACTCCTTTTGAGATTTGGTTCGGATCGTTGGCTGATTATGAACATTTGAGGGTGTTCGGTTGTCCTGCGTATGCTCATGTGAGATATGGTAAGCTTGAGGCGAGGGAAAAGAGGTGCATATTTCTAGGATATGTTACTGGAGTGAAGGGATATAGGTTATGGTGTACCTCTCCAAAGTCTCCAGGTTTTCTCATCAGTGGGGACGTTACTTTTAATGAGTTTTCTTCGACAGACAGTCAGAAAGAAGTATGATAAATAGTCGAATCATGATCGTTTGTGAATAAACAGGTGGAGCTTGAAGTAGAATCAGTTCCTAGCAGGTCTAATAATTCAAGTGGTTCTGAGGTGGATCCAGAATCAGGAGGTGAAGCGTCAGCATCAGATGATAGTGACGATGATGCGCCTGAACCAGAACAACAACCTTATAGCATAGCATTGGACAGAGAAAGAAGAGATATTAGATTTCCAAAAAAGTATGCGAATCTAGTTGCATATGCTCTGTCAGTTGCAGAAGAAGTTGAGATGCAGGCACCTAGTAGCTATAGAGAAGCTATAGCAAGTTCAGAGGCAGATCGATGGATTGGTGCTATGGGGGAAGATATTGAATCTCTTCATAAGAATCAAACATGGAAACTTGTTGACTTGCTTAAAGGACAGAAGATAGTAGACAGTAAATGGGTGTTCAAGAAAAAGGAAGTTAATCCAGGGGTTGAGGCATCTCGATTCAAAGCAAGAATGGTCGCTAAGGGTTTTACTCAAAGGCAAGGAATTGACTTCAATGAAGTGTTTTCTCCAATGGTGAAGCATAGTTCGATTCGAGTTTTGTTAGCCATAGTAGTTTTGTAAGATTTAGAGCTTGAGCAGTTGGATATGAAGACTTCGTTTCTACATGATGAATTGGAGAAGCAAATTTACATGAGACAACCAGAGGGATTTATCGAACCTAATATGGAGGATAAAGTTTGTCTGCTGAAAAAGTCATTGTATGGTTTGAAACAGTCACCTAGGCAATGGTACAAACGTTTTGATACAATCATGGTATCAAAAGGGTCCACAAGGATTCCATATGATAGTTGTGTGTATCATCAAAAGATGTCAGATGAATCTTATGTTTACTTGCTGTTGTATGTGGATGATATGCTTATTGCTGCTTGTAGTATGTCACACATTGTGCAGTTAAAGAAGAAGCTTAGTGTCGAGTTTGAGATGAAGGATCTAGGTAGAGCAAAGAAAATTCTTGATATGGAGATTATCAGGAACATAAATTTAGGATCATTACACTTGTCTCAACGAAGCTATATTGAGAAAGTGTTACAATGATTCAACATGTTTGATGCTAGAGAAATTATCATTCCATGCTACTCATTTCAAGTCATCTGCAGTAGGAGCGGCCAAAGACGATGCTGAGTTGGAACAAATGTCGAAGGTTCCATATGCAAGTGCAGTTGGTAGTATCATGTATGCTATGATATGCACACGTCCTGATATTTCAAATGCGGTTAGTGTAGTTAGCAGGTACATGGGATGTCTTGGGAAAGAACACTGGCAGGCAGTGAAATGGATACTTCGGTATCTTAAGAATACTATGGCCGTTGGCTTAAATTTTAACAATACGATATTGGTGAATCGTTGAATGATGTTGCAGGATCATTGGTTGGTTTTTTTTATTCTGATTTTGCAGGTGATATGGATAAAAGAAGATCTCTGACAGGATATGTATTTACTCTAGCTGGGAGTGCGATCAGTTGGAAAGCACAGTTGCAAGCTACTGTAGCTTTGTCTACAACAGAGGCAGAGTACATGGCGGTAACAGAAGCAGTTAAAGAGGCAATATTGTTGCAAGGTTTGGTGGAACTACTACAAAAGTGTTTTGTGACAGTCAAAGCGTCATGCACCTTACAGGGAACCAAATGTACCATGAGCGTACAAAGCACATAGATGTCAGGTATCATTTTATTCGTGATATAATATCAAAGGGAATTGTTGATGTGAAGAAAGTGTCTACACACGATAATCCAGCAGATATAATGACCAAGGCAGTATCAGTTTGAAAGTTTAGGGAGTGCCTAATCTGGATTGGTGTTTGCAGTATAGAGTGAATGTCTTAGGGGCATTTGGTGAGTCAGAAGAAGAGAAGTTTCTTTGTTGATAGTGAAGAAATGATATCCGCTTCAAGGGAAAGATTTGTTATGAATGAGTCGAATAGTGCCTTGACAGTGTACCGTGTTCGGCGGTACAGTTTTGTGTCCTTGACAAGCTGTAATACAATGGATGATTTTTCTAAAAGAGTATATGAGCTCATTAGGCCCACTGTCTAATAAGTCTATTAATTCTCTATAAATATACTAATAGGACTACACAAAACACAATCTGAAATCTGTATCTTTTCTACCATAGTGAAACTCTTTTCTCTGACGGCGCCTGTGGACGTAGACAATTGTCGAACCACGTTAAATCTTATGTTCATTTAAGTCTTTCATTCACATATGTTCTGTGTTTGAACCATTTTGTGATACTTGCATAGAAATTTAATAACATTTTATTTGCTTGGTCTAATATTTTAAGCTAAAACCTAAAAAACTAGATATTTTTTGTTTTTGTTTTTGTATATTAATGTTTTTTTAATATGCATGATTCACATATTCGGTCAGTGTTTCTGGTTTTGTCTTCTGACTTCCTGCCGATGTATAGATTTTAAGTTAAGAATTAGCCATCTTCAACCACCAAACAAGTTTTACGATGTTTTAAAACTAATTTTCTATATTTGTTTATTTTAAGCCAACTTTTTAGCTGGTGAGGCATGCACCAACAATCCTTTAAGTGATGCTAGTGGGCCATACACAAAAAAATAACCAACTTTAACTATTAGTTAAGCTTTATCAGATTGTAAACGATACGCGATAAAACTTTAATCCTAAAAATTAACACTTTGCTGCTTAGATAATATAGTAAATGTAAGCAAAGTTGGGGTGTGATCCAGAAATCAACAAGAGTGACAGCAGCACGTTATATCCCGGTGGCACGCAGTGCGAATGCCTATCTCTCAACTTAAAAAAAAATGATTTTTTAATTTTTTTGTTAGTGTTTAAAATTTTTGTTATTATTAATATTATAGGTGGTGATTATTGTTGGAACTTTTCTATTATGATAGATCACTATGCATTTGTTTATGTATTGTCTATTATCGATACGAGAAGTAATCATGTTGATAAGTATAACATGAATATATGAAAATTATTTATAAAGATAATTGTGTAAATAACCTATCAAATTCCTATTATGCGAATAATTGGAAACAAATATTGATTTAAATATAAACCATAAGTTTATGGACTAATTTGTAAAGAAATAAATAGTCAAGAGTATGGTCTATGATCCCTAAAATGTATAAAAAAAATGAGGATTACAATTAGTGTTATATTAAACCCCAAGTCCAATTATATATAAAAGGATAATAGTATTCAGTTCTCCAATGACTAAAAAAAGTCAATTTTGTTAACGCTCAGAAGATCAGATCCCGAATATCAGATCTAGAAATTGCAAAGATAAAAAAATTAGACACAAAAGTAAATGAAAGAACAAGAAGACATAATCAATTCTTCTTGTAATATTTATATTCATCAAGGTTCAAACGAATCGAAACCCAATAAATGATATCAGAGGTACCCTTTAAATCTTGATCATTAGGTTTTTGTTCTTCAATCGAATATGTATATGCATGTGATTTTCTTGTGTGTAACAGATCCACACCCGCGAATTTATTGTTGATTGAGTTGGTAGATGGTATGTGAATATGGGGTTTGGATCGCATGATATCTGATTGATTAAGAATTAAAACATCTGAGGTTTGATGTTACATTAATGATGGTTTTTATTAAACAATTTAGGTGTTTAGGTTTATTAGGGATTTCATCACTGCGACAAAAGAAGTGTTGTCGCGACACAAAGCCCAATTGATAAAAAACACTTTAAGGTTATTTGCGCCCCAAAAATCCCTCATTGTAGTTCTCTGCGATATGTGCATCTATATAAGTCACTCCTTCTGACCTCAACCGCGTGTTAGTTTATAATTTCAATATATTATGTCTTTGTATAATGTTTATATTTTACGTAGATTGTATGGCTAAGGTTAGCTTGACTTCGGTAAGTAGGTCATGAAATCATTATATCACCCAAGTAATCCATGTTGGTGAATGTGTTCACTTAGACTTGGACAGATTACCAACCATATAGAATATTAATGTTTGACATAATTAGTCGTGAACAACTATCAATTATGAATTGGTCATTAAGTAATTTATTGAAATAGAAAAGACAACGCTACGAAGGGTTTTCTCAAATTAAATCGACTGAAATTGGATCAACAATGACTTTTCTCAAACTTATACAAGTACATATTAATATGTTTGCCTTATGTATGTTTTGCATGTTGAATCTATATTTAAACATTGTTATAATTTTATATGTCAATTAATCTAATGTTAATTTGATGTTTCTTCTGTGTATTGTTAAACTAGTTAAACAAATATATTTAAACCATTAGGAAATAAACCTCCTACTTTAGATGGTTAGATTTTCAAATGAAAAAATGACATGAAATTGTATTTGATTTTTCATAATTTTGACCTGGTATTAAGGACTAAGAAATTCACACCCATCACTAAAGGTAGTTGTGCTAAAGAGAATATATGATTTAAGGCATGGGAAAATTATATTGTATTCTTGGAAATCATGAAACGGTGAATACCTTTGACATTTTGTGGGGCTATCCTGCCTAAGATCACCCGTGAAATTGGTTAAAAATATGTTTCCAAGATTAATAAGGTAAAGATTAAGATGTTTTTTATTCAAATATCCAAATGAAGTTTCATGGGAAATGACAATAACAAAAGATATTATCAAGATGTCAATGATTGCCTCTAAGTTAGAGATACTTAAGATTGGTCTTCACGAGAAACTTATGGTAGGGTTTTTATTTTAGTCTTTTCCTCAATGTGAGAATTGGAAAATTAGTAAACTCATTCATCATGGTACTCAATATGAAGAGAGACTGAAACAAGTACGTCCTAAAGTGTGTTGTATGATGAGTTCTCAACATGGAAAAAAAGAATAAAAAAATAAAGTATGACATAGAACTTAATAAGGCTTCGGGTTCATGAGAAAAGAAACTTAAAGAACCACATGTTGCAGGTTAATGATTCTATTTCAAGAGGATTGAAGATCTAAAAATTGAGTGTGAAAAGTACCAACTTATATGAAAGCTACAAGATTATCACAATTTTAGTTTGTTTAGAAGTCAATTTAGTTTGAGTTGAAATAAACATATTGTCGGTCGATACGGTTGTGACTATTCATGCTTATATTTCTATGAAGGGTACAATAAGGATTCGAACCCTCTGTGATGGTAAGATATCCATCTATCAAGTAAAGGGTAGTTTGTACTTAGTTTTTGTCATTTTTGACTTGCAGTTCTTACGTTATAGTGTAACTTTCTTGTATTTAAAAGATGTTAGAAGAAATTTGATATATTTCCTACATTAGACATATTTTGATAGTCAGGTCCTTTTGAGAATAGTTAAATGACTCTTTATTTACATGATAATATGTTTGAAATGCTATAGTTAATAATGAATGATAAGTTTTATATATTAAATACTGTTAAGCATCGCAAAAAATCTATAAACATATAATTATCTAATAAACTAAATCGTAAGGGTGAAAATTTAAGAAATAATAGAATAGGCTTGTGGTTGAAGGTTTATTAAGTTCTTTTGATTATTCAGAAATTTGTTTATTGCATCTAATGTATCAAGGGAAAACATACCAAAGTGATAATGTTAGGTGCATACAAAATGAAAGAAAACATCTTTAGGTACATGTATCTCTAACTTATTCATCAGAAACCATATGACCTAAAAAATTCATACTTTTTAGGATTGGAGTTCAAAAGTGAATTGGTAAGAACATTAAATATGTCAAATATGACCATACTATTAAATATTATGAAAGATATGACGGTTCGGGTGAACAACATCATGGACCATTTATAAATTTACTAGAAGAGTATGGTATAGTTACTCATCATACAATCGCAGTTTCACCGAACATTAATGGCATGTTTGAGTGATGAAATCGTACACTTAATGATATAGTAAGAATTATGATTTTCTATTCAACTCTACCTCTATCATTTTGAGGTGAGGCCATTACATGTGATGCATATATTATCAATATAGTTCATAAAGAAAACCATTAAGATCCTTCATGAATTTTGGGTTGGGCGCAAAACTAACTTAGAGCATCATTAGGCATAAAAATTTATGATAAAAATTAGGTTTACAAAACCAAATGGGATGCCAAAGGTAATATGCAGAGACGTAAAGTGAAACCTTCATGAAAAGGTTATACTCATCATTAAGAGATTAAGTTTAAAGAGATAATCTCTCTAATTATATCGAAGGTTTTCTTCAAGAAAATCATGATATTAGTTCCAAAATTTAACCTAGAGAATAATCAAATGGATGTTAACACCACTTATTTTAATGGTGACATTAAGGAAACGATCTATTTGTGCAGTGTGAGAACTTTGTAATTGGTTATTCATATTGAATGGTATGCAAACTTGAAAAAAACAATCATCTATGGGCTCAAACATGCTTCTTGACATTAGTACCATAAGTTCTTTAAAGTTATATTATGCTTTGGTTTTGAGATGAATTTGGTTAAGGATTTTTTATATCAAAATTTAGTGAGAGTAAGTTCATATTCTTTGTATTGTATGTTGATGACATACTGTTGGTCATAAATAATATGAAACTGTACGCACTACAAATAATGTTTTGCTATATAAATTCAATATGAAAGATCTTGGTGATGCAGTTTTTTTATAAGAAATCTAAATTCACTGAGACCATTCATGTATAATCCATGGATTTTCATAAAAGGCGTATATAAAAATCATGTTCTTTTGTTAGAAATCTAGATTCAAAGAGATCATTCATATAGAATACATATATAAAAAACAAGTTCTAAAATCACAAAATGGTAAATAACCAGCTCTTAAATACCCATATTCCAAAAAGATATAAATTATGTCTAAGTCAATTTACAAAGATAAAAAATTAGGATTAAGAAAATTCAAAAGATCACATATGTTTTGGCATTCAGAAGTCTGGTGTATATCAAGTTTGTACAGGACCGTGCATTCATTTGTTATCATGTTATCTTGATTGCATGTAAATAATCTGAAGATGAAGTGTTGAAAAAGTCAATATTATTATTCGGTACGTGCCACAAACAAAATAATACATGTTGACATATATGATGATGGATAATCTAGAGATCATTGGATATTTTTACTCCAACTTTGGTGGTTTGGACACACTTTAAAGCACTTCAAGAATCATATTCCTATTAGTTGGAGGCACAATATCATGGAAAAATATTTTAAAAAATACTAGGCACATCATTCACTTTTAAAATGGAATTTATTGCATGTATTGAGGCATCTAACCATGTAATATGGTTGTGGAATTTTTGTCACGAGAAAAAATAATACCTTGAGTCTATTTTGTGATTATAATTTTAAAGTTCATTATTTAAATGGTAACATTAGCTCGTCTGAGTCCAAACATATATAAACCAACTTTATGTCTATTAAAGGGAGACTATAGAATCATCAAATCAGATTAAAGAACATAGGAACAAAATCCATGGCGGGAGATCGTCTTACTAAAGCATTGGTACTTACAATTTTTCATAAACACACCATTATGATGTGTGTTTTTTTGTTTATATGATCATTGATTTGCTTATGGTTTTATAATAAGTTGTGTGATATGTTTTCCATTTTTTTGTATACATTTATGTTTTGGTTGCAAACATATATAATAAGTATGTTAATTTAAGTTTCATTGACTTCTATTTCTCATTAAGTAGATCTTTAGTAAGGTCATATTCCCTTAAGGTTCTTATGTCATATCTAAGAGGTAAATGTCCATAATCAAGACACGGTTGTATTAGTGAGAAAAGTTAATGTTTATAAAAATATAGCAAAGTTACATAATGAGGAAGACATGACAAATGAATAAAATGACCCTAAACAAAGAATCAGAGAAAAATTACATAACAAGGAAGACGATGTGAATGAATAAGATGCCCCTGGACGAAAAAGAAGTAAATAAGAGGAAGAACAGTTAACAAGGTAAAAGACGACTCATATGTAGAGGAATAAGGGAACTTAAATGAGATTATAAAAGTAATATAATAATTAAATATAAAAGATAAAAGATGATCATATGTGAAGAATTTAAAAAATTATAAAGATAACTATAAACGGAAAATATGATCTGATTACATGGAATAAATTATGCTAGATTAAACAAAAAAGTTGAAGAAAAGGCTTACATAGCAAAAAGAACACTCAATAGCCTTCTAACTAACTATCAAATATTACTAAACACCCAAAACAATTAGCGTGTTTTCTTTTAATGTATGTAACAACCTTTGTAATAGATGAATGTCATGTATCTATAAAGATATGTGTCGTTATTCCACAGAAATAATGTTTAAAGAGTAATATAAATATAGGTCTTGACTTCATTTGTAAATGATTTGATCTTTTATCTTGAGATTACAATATTACCTTCGAGAACATTTTTTGTTTCTTGAGTTGCTAAGATTATTTCCATGTAAAAAAATATTAAGGATTCTGTTTTTCATTTTTTGCGCCATTTGTGGGAAATCCATTTGTAAAGAATTTTTTTGACCAATAGTGTTGACTTGCTCAGGAATTGAAAGAAATTCCTTTCAATATTTTTTGGTTTGTAGATCTTCAACACTTGTTCCAATAGTTGATAATGTTTTGTTTCCAGTTGGTGACAACGAAATGATCCAAGGTAGATTATATGTTTTGTTACTTATATGTTAAAACTAAAGATCAAAGGGTAATCCCAAGGTAAACTCTATAGTTTTTATGAATAAAACAATGGTGAACAAATCTAGTCCATCTAATATTTTTTCGCTCAATCACGGAGTTGAAGAGGTTACCTGTCGATGTAGCAAATAATTCATTAATTCGAAAAACTATGTTTGGTTCATGGTCTCCTAGACAAAGGTTTGCTACATTCAAAAGTTATAATATGAACTTATCTGCTATTAATACTTTAAAATTGAAAACGAATGAATTAAATAAAGACACATAGATTTAATATGTTACAAGATCAAAGAGATGAGGAATGTCGGGTTAGGTTTGAACATTTATCTAAAATATTACAATTATTAACATAAAAAATAACATAAATATAAATTAATAATCAAGATAAGGTAGTTTTTTGGAATGATACTAATAAAAAAATATAATCGTTCTAATAATAAAGTGAATTCAAAAGTATATGAAAAAATGATAAGCGAATTTCAAGAAATATTTAAGAGGCCAAAGTTGGCTACGTACACATTAACACAATCTCATTTAACTCTCGAAACTTCTTAAAAGAGAGTTGCCAATAAAAATTGATCTTTATATGATGGATATATATGATGAACTGAAGATCTATAATATCACTTAGAGAATTTCAGAAATACACTACTTTAATCTTGGTATAGAAGGTCTTTTATAACAAAGCCACGATGGTCATAACTTTTTGAGATATTGATTTATATAATATAAAAACTGGATCAAGGTAAGTCTAGAAAAGGTTTCGGTTAAAATTCTATGAAACATAAGTTGTTCATGTTGGGAAAATTTCATGTATTTCTGGGTCAGAAATGAGTAAATGAAACAGTGCAGTCTGTACAAGGGAGAGAAATAAGATATTTAGATGTGCAATATGATCCTGGTGGTTCCTCGGGGTTTGAGAAAATAACAGCATGTGCTTTGTTTAACAACAACAATAAAATTATGAATGGAGCAGATAGATCAACAAGTCTTGTAGGGCCCAATGAAGTAATCAGACTTCTAGAGAATTCCAATATGAGTCGTGTGATTACACGTTCCAAAATAGGGGAGAATTTTTCAGTTCTTTATTGTTCAAAACTAGATGAATTACACATGGGACCAAATATTAAATATGTTGGAGGTTTAGAGCATTTTAATACTATTCACGTTCTAAAGGCTAACCTGATGGCGACTATAGATCCGGAATCATCAAAGAAAAATAGAGTAAAGAGGAGTTCTAAGCAAGTTATCATCGGTGGTGTTTCAGATATGGAATTAGAAATGTATGGATTAGATCATTGTGTTCATTAAGTCATACTTTTATTATGTATAAACAAAATATAAATATTATTGGGTGGGATTTAACCATTCATGTGTTGAATATATTAGTTTGGAATTTCCATGGCGCAACAATAGATAGTTTTAGAAGTGTATTTTGAAAGATGATGCATGTACCTATTATGCGGTTAACTAATATAGTTTAGCCAAGAATAAGAGGTCACAGGGCTAGTAAAATCATACATAGTTTCGGTAGCACATGCTCAACAAGGTTAGAGGCAGAAACATTTTAAAGTGGAATTTATCTTATTTGGGATAACTCAAACACTTATATCCGGATCTTATATGTGGGTCAAGGATTCATTAACATTAAAGTATCAAAATAAGGATGTGAATCATGGATTTTCTTATTAGTGTATTTAGGACCCAAACCATGAAACATAAGGCATTATGAAAGGCAATTATGGTCATTTTTCAAGATCTTCAGAGTCCATGAATTGTGACGGGTGACTTCAATAAAGTGTAAAAAAAATGAAGGGTCTCTTGGAGTATGAGTAAAATGGAAATATTCAAAGAATAACGCAATATGTGTGGTATGATTGACTTGGGATTCGATTGGTCGAGATTTACATGGTGTAATTCTTAGAATTTGGGTCAGGGATAATTAAGAATCTAGATAGAGCATATGTTATTACAATTTTGTATGCTTTATTTCCTCATGTGAGGGTTAATAATTTGGATCGGGTACATTCAGACCAAACTTTTATATTGATAGGTTTTAGTCCTTTATCTCGAGGTCTTAATCATTTCATATATGAGTGGACTTGGTGTCTGAACAATAAATTAGAATTCAAGCGGGAGAAATGGGATACATTTAAGGTAAACTTAGGATAAAGTATATCATCCAATAAAGGTCATAGCCAATTATGGAAAGATGATATTTTATGGATATTAATCGATGAAAAAGATTACTTCTTGCGAGACTTTAGGGAATTCAATTCTCACTTCAAGGGTCGTATAATTATTACCTTTTCATACTTGGTAAGAAGGTATATGAGAATTATGTGGTTGTTTAGGAAAAATAGGAGATATTATGGTTTCAGCGTACAAAAGAGCAATGGATAATATCGGGCGAGTGTAACACACAATTTTACCTCCTCCCAACCATGTAGAAAATAAAAACTCTAATAACTACAACTTTGAGAAATAATCAAGGAGAATGGATTTCGGATATTCCTGAGGTTTACAAATTGGTTAGATGGTTTTTCGAGAAATTGTACTCCATATATATTGCGTTTGTTGATCCATTTTCTCTTCCATATATCCCTCGTCTGGGAAAATTCGAATCAGATTTTCTAGTTTAGGATTTTTCAGATAAGGAGATTCAGGAGGTCATATCCCGATTAAACCCGTCAAATTTTTTATGATTAGATGGTATGACAACTGCTTTCTATCAGAAATGTTAAGAGGCGGCTGGCTAACTATTTGTGAGATAGTTTGTAACTTGATTGGAAAATGAGAAATCTATACTCGGTTTATTGATACGATTTTTCATCTGATTCATAAAATTGCTGACTCGGGGAGAGTCAATTAGTTTCGCTCAATAAGCTTGGCAAATTTTCTGGTAAATTTATTATGTTGGCGATGGTTAACATATTACGACCCATGCTAGCTGAGCATATTGGAACCAATCAGATAATTTTTATTCTCGGTGGGTCTACTATGGATAACATCGTTTTGGTGTATGAGATGGATCATCGGTTGCATAGAGACATTGTGGCGCGATCATATATGGTGGTTATGATCGACCTAGACAAACCATATGACAAACTCAATTGGCGATTCCTTGAAGATATTATCACTCATATTGGCTTCCAACGACATGGATAAGGCTTATCATTATATTCATTAGGTCAAATTTGATGCAAATTATATGGAATAAAGAATCGCTTCAGCCTATCATACCGCAATGAGATATCAAGAAAGGTGATCTGTTACCTTCTTAAAAACAATTCATGTGTATTGAACGATTATCTCTTATTATTCAAGGTTTTTGTAGTAGTGGCAATCCATAGGCAAGACTCATCAGTCTCTCATGTCTTCTTTACTAGATAATTTAATATTGTTTACAGAGGCTTCAGAAGAACAAGACTAATTGATCAAATGAGTATTATGTCTGTTTTGGCATGAATCTGACAAATTGGTAAACAATAAGAAATCGGTAATAACATTTTTTCTAAACGTACAACAGAATCGTAAAAATGATTTGGCATGTATGGGTGGCTTTTGTCTTAGTAAATTATTGGGGACGTACCCAGGTATGCCAATTGATTATGGTCCCCTTGAGATGGCTTTAACAGCAGTTTACTATGAAGATGAGAGAAAAATATCAAACTGAAAGCGCAAAATCTCTCTTTAGCGGGTCTGATAAGTTCTGAACAATAGGTTTTAAATGTGATCTTGAGCTAATTATCCTGAAATGAAGCTACCAGTTCATGTGTACAATAAATTTGATCAAATTATTAAATATTTTTTGTGGTTCATCTAAATAGGGTAGGAAGATACATTGGGTGACATGGACATGATGTGTAGATCGAAGAAAGAAATTGAGCTAAGATTTAAATTACAAAGAATTGCAATACAAATGTTTTTGGTTAAAATGCGGTGGATGATCTTATAAAATAAAAATGGGTTATGGGTAGGGTTCTCAAATAAAAATATTTAAAAAAAAGATTGATGGACTGTGTAGTTAAGATGTTAGAATAAAAAATATATAAAAATATCTTGGAAGGGCGAGATGCGTTGATAAATGAGATGATCATAGTTCATCATTGTGACGAGGAGCATTAAAACTGGAAATTGGAGCCATTATGAGTATTTTTGGTAAAATAATCTTATAGGCTTCCGACTGGAATAGTATATGTAAGAGACCTTAGATAGGCTTCCAACGATGGTTAATTTGGTGGGGTAGCACCAACTGATTCTTTGAGTGATCTTTTAGATTTAAAAAAGAGTTTTGAGAGCATGACGCAATCTGTAGCACCAACTGCAATAGTATATGTAAGAGACCTTAGATAGTATAGCAAATTATTAAGGTGTCGAAAGAAATCCAAGAGCCTAGAAAATTCAACTCTTGGATTAGCTATAATATGACATATATGGTTGGAGAGAAGTTAACTATTGTGTTGAATATGCCAAACGGGAGGCGACTTCAATGATTGATCCGTGTCCGTATGTGGATTCGTCTTAAAGTTTTAAAAATTTATGAATGATAAATGTGGATAAATTACTTTTAAATTTGTATTATGTACCCCTTCACGAGTTTAATAAATCTTTTTTTTTAAAAAAATATTAAATTAAAAAAAATCATACAAATATATATGAGCATATCCTCAAAAAAATAAATAAATACTTAAAATAAATAAATAATGATTTAAAATTAATAGATCCAAACACCTACGATATATAGGTACTAAAAACAACAACCCGTAAAAGTAAAAAAAAAAAACCAACAATCATCGTCATCGTGCAAGAAAAAAAAATGATGGCTTTAATACCACCGGCTATACAAATAAATAAGAGTTTATTTACAAAGTTATCTTCACTCCTCTAAAAATAAATTGACCTCAAATCTATGAAAAATCATATTATATAAAATTAGTAAAATAATTAAGTAAATGGTATTTAAACAAATTTTAAAAATATTTTCTAATAAATTGAATCAATAAAACAATTATTTTATTAAAAATAATACATTATTGTTTAACAACCCTATCATTACAAGAACTTACTACAATAGTATTATCTAAATTAAAAACAAGTAGTAGTACTATTTATGAGTCAAAACCAACCAACATAGTTGGTTCGAATGGAATAACGAGATAGAATATCATCATCGTGCCCTATAGGTAACATTAAATACTATACCACTCAGAAAAGTCCCTCAAATGATCCTAATCATTTGCATTGCAGCAAAAAACTCTATTGCTTTCACTTTCTCCCTCTCTCCCTCCATTGAACTTTTCTTTCTGTTTACTCATAGTCATACCCAAACGTCTCTTCATTATTTTCTCACACTAGCTCTCTCTAGAATTCATCTTCCTATGAAGCAAAGTGTTTGATATGATCAATTTCACTTCATATTGAAATTACTTTTTTGTTCTTCATATTTTACTGACATAAGATTGGGTTCTTGAGCAGGCGATGGATCGATCTTGTTTGTCAGGTTAGTTGTATGTTTACTACTGTTTTTGTCGTTAATCGTCAAGTTGAATTGAAGGTAGATAGATAAGACTTAATTTCATTACATTAAAGTCACAATAATTTATTTTGTACTCTCATTGTCTGCTTCCAACCTGTTTGGCACATAAATTGTTCCGTTGGCGCGACAAACCATTCAATTCTTGTCAGATTTTAAAAGTTTTCCCTTTATTTTTCACATGTACTATTGTGGTGAGTAGCTATTTTAGAGCGTAGCTGAAGGACTGTTGGGTTATTCTTCACTTTAAAGTTTCCAAAAAAGTGTAAAAGTGATGGAGGAAAGTAAACTGAACTTGAATGCACCATTTCTATCAGTGAGAAAATTCGATAAAAATTCCGATGTCAATGTAGAAACGTCGGATTTAAGTTTGGAGCAAGTTGAGGTTGGTAGTGTTCCTTTTGTATGGGAACAGATTCCAGGTAGATCGAAATTCGATGTAGTAGCTGCTGAAGCCAATGAGCCTTTTATTACTCCTGGCCTTCCACCAGGGCGAAACCAAATTGTGTCTTGTCGTGAATTCGGTGATTCAGTCTTAGAGGATGAGAATGAAACACCGGCTTTTGTTGATTCCTTCTATATCAATTGTAGCTTAAGTGGCGTACCGGGGTTTGATGACGCAAAATCAAATGGGAATTCGGATATGGTTAGAGAAAACCGAGATTTCGCGATGAGGAGGTTCTTATCGGCTACAAAGGCTGTGGCTTTGGCCAAAGATAAACCGAGACAAATAGACAAAATGGTGATTCGAGAGAAAAAAATTAGGCCTGGATACGAGTCGGGGTCTATAAATGTAGCAAGAAAAACTATGGGATATTTGCCTCGGATGTGTGCAAACAACTCTTTGTGCATCATAAACTCTTCAATGCCAAGGAAGGCTCAAATCACCAACAAGGTTGATTTAAACACTTTCTTTTATTTTTCATTTCATAGCTTAATAATAGTACATCCCTAAAATAGTTGCTATTTTTTCAGAACTCATCGGATTATGTTGATAAAAGGAAATCAAAAAGTGAAAGTTATACGCCAAGTCGGTTATATCCCAACAGCAAATCAGATTATTTGTCCTCTCGAGCTAACAGGTCATATCCGCTTATTAGTAGGTCTGAAGAATTAGTATCTTCAAGGACAATGATCAATAGTAGCTCTTCCACATTGTATGTAAATTTTAGATCTCGTTCCTTTTCAACCAAGCCGAGTTTGAAAAAACCGGAGTCTAGTTCAGATTTGTCTACGTTTTGCCCACCGTTGCCACTGAATCCTCAAGAATCGTGGAAATGGAGTTCAAGACATTCAATTTCCAATACACATCTCAATAGTAGCCGCTTTAAGCCTCAAACTAACTGGGAAACAGCTGTTAAGAGTTCATACGTGCATCGTGATCGTGCGAGATATTCTGAGGTAAAGTAACAACATCAATTCTCAAAATGTTCTTATACTTGATGTATATAAGGTTTGTGGTTAAGATGAACCTGTTTTCTCTGTTTTGTCCAGGAATTCGTTGCTCGAGAATACCCTAACACTTGAGTTGTGAAATCTGGTATTGAAGTTTTTGAAATTTACAGGTATTGTGTAGTACTATGGGTAATATTAATATGATGTGATGAAGCCAAAGATTTTTTATTAGCTATGTTGGTGTTTTGTGTTTGTGTGTTGTGTTTTTTTAATGACCACTTATAGTTAAAACTCCTATAGTGAAGTGTTAGATGTTTGTCTTTTGGTGGTTGGGTTTATGTATAAATTATGTAAACAGATTGTTATTTAAGTCAATACATGCAATTTCTTTTAACATGTTTTTAATTCGGTTTTGAATTGTTTGGTGGGCTTGTGAATATTTTGCTATCATAAATTTTGCCCATAAATGTCCTCATGAGATCCGTCACGAGGATCCTGGCAACTGCAACATTGTCTTTGTTTGATGCCTTCAATGGTGTAGGGAAGTGATTAGAAGTACCATTATCAATCACCACAACCGCAGGTGCATTCATCAGAGTGTCCTGTATCCTGTACCAAAATTCAATTCACAGAAAGATATATATAGATTCGAACTATAAATAAAACTCATTCTGGATTTACCTCGTGAAGGGGGTTCTCGAATTAAAGATTTACCCTTCTCACCATGAGCACACACGACCAGGACTCTATGTATGTGGCTGTCACTTTAGCATCTTTAGCAGCAGCAGCACTACTTGCGACTCAATACCATTCGTTTAGCCTGACTATTTTCGAGAAATCAAATGAATGTGGTCATTATATACATAAATGAATAACGAGAAAGCTAAATTTAACCTTGGATAACAATGAAGAGGAGCATCAGCAATCAAGCAGATTGTAGTGGAGCAATTAGGGTTAGCAATTAGATTCCCCATCCCAAACTTTATCCCAGCCATTGCCTCCTGGTACACCTACGAGTTAGCCAGTGGCACGCCTTCTATAATGCAATACACCGAACTTTTATCGACCCCAATCGTCCCCTTCTAGACCCTTCGGCCCCAAGTGGTTGTTTATAGACCCGCCATATCTGAATAGAGCTAAGTATACGTCATTGAAATTGGCCTTTTTCGAAATATTAATTATATATGGATGATTAGAAGAAAATTTTCTATCATCGGAGCTAGCGAAAACGAAAAAAACAAGCAAGAATGGCAAACATGTGGGGCCATTTTAGAAATATTAATTAAATGTGGATGGTTAAGTGTGAAAAGTTTCTATCATGGAAGCTAACGAAACAAACAAGCAAGAATGACAAACGTGTCCGGAGAAGATTTACTTAATCGCGGTAAAAGACCCAACAAACAAAATTTGTCTTGCTCATGAGTCATATGGTTGCAATCAGCGCGCGACCAGTACAGGGACGATCGCGGCAAAGCTCTCAAATGCAGACACATGTGTTTTTTGGGAGATTGTTTTTCCGAAAGGATTCTTTTTGAGAGATTGTGATTTTACCTCTTGAGAGATTGTGATTTTACCTATAGATATATAAAATATTGTAATATTTTACAAAGGTTTAATCATTTATATACATAGGTAAATTATGTAATAACAAAAGCACAACTTCAACAAAATCTTTAAAATCTCAAAAACACGAAAACTCTCCTGTCGATATTTCAAACACTATCCTTTTTATATAGGTTTTTTTGTTGCTTTTAATCTAAATCTAAAAGTTTTTTATATCCCAAAAAAATTTCCTAAAAAAATCTAAGTAATAGAGAAGATCAAAATAATTCTTTTGGGAAAATATATTCATATACATGTCTCAAGCTTCTATAATTTACGGCGATTCTTCGACCAAGTTGTCTTGATCAATTACTTTTAAGTGTTTTTTCTATATCCTTACTTTCTAATAATAATAAAAATTAGTGTTGTTGGTTGTTGCTACAATCAAGGTGATGAACCAAGAGCATGTTCATTTGGACCGTTTCGATGGTTAGGATTTTACTCGATGGCAAGACTGGATTGCATTATTGTTGACAACACTTAAAGTTCATTATAGTTTGGATTCAAACTTGGAGAAATTCATAAAGCAAGTCACAAAGATACATATGAAATCAAGACTAAAAGGTATAAGCACGAAGAAGACAAACTTATATATTGGGGACATATCGTTAATGCTTTATCGGATCGTCTATTCGACCTCTACACAACTAAATCTTCAACGTTAAAAATCTAGAATACTCTTGAAGAAAAACCACAAAGCCCAAGAAGAAGGTATAAAAAAAATCTTAAGATCTCAATATTTTGATTTTGGGATTTTAAATGGTAAAACCATTCTCTCCCAAATTCATGATTTATAAATCATAGTAAACAAACTCATGTTTGTAAAAGTGGTATTTCTTGAAACTTTTCAAGTGGGAGAATTTATAGCAAAGTTGCCTTTATCTTAGAAAAATTATCAGAAGATGATACTTCATAAATCTGAAGATTATAGTTTGGAACATATCCTAAAACACTTGAGGAGTGAAGAAGAATCACATGCTATAGATGCTGAAGAAAAATCTAATATTTGAGCTTCCTAGAAGTGTAAATGTGAGAGAGCCCAAATAGAAATTTGGGAAAAAATAATTTGGCAACAAAAACAAAAATGTCTCTAAGGATGTAAAGGGAAATTATTTGTGTGTGGCAAACCGGGACATTTTCTCGTACTTACAACCTTAAGAGAAATGGTGATATCATAAATTATGTGGAGAAAATATTATTGCAATGTTGGCGGAGGTCAATGCGACTGAAGATAAGACTTCGGGATGATGGTATGATACATGTGCATTCGTTCATGTCTCCCATGACAAATCCTTGTTCAAATAAACGGAAGCAAACGATAGCACAAATGAGGTGCAAATAGGAAGCACAAATAAGGCCAAGGTTGAGGAACAACAAATGATGTGCAAATGGAAAACACAAATAAGTCCAAAATTGAGGAACACGGAAATCTAAAGTTGGTCAAGAGAAAGAAAATTACTCTTACTAATATATTGTACCTTCCGGGAATAAAAAAAATTAGTTTCCGGAGATCTATGTCGAGATCCGGACTTTGGTTCGTGCACAAATCTGGTATCCTTATTTTTCCCAAGGGTCGAAATTTTGTTAGAAAGTGATACCATTGCAACAACATGGTGAAATTTTGTACTCATGAAGTTATTATTTATGAAGTGAAAAAATTCTATGTATTCTTGCTTATATAATAAATATTTATCACGGCATAGTAGACTTGTCCATATAAGACATAGAATGATAAATAGAATTATGAAAACCAGACTTACAAAATGTGATATAGATTCGTATGAAAAAATGTGAGTTGTGTGTAGAGTCAAAATGGTTAAAAATTCTTACAAATCTGTAGAAATATGCTCAAAATTGTTAGACTTAATACACACTAACATATATGAGTTAAATGGTATATTTTCACATGGAGTAAGAGATACTTTACAACTTCTATTGATGATTATTCTAGATTTATTTATGTTCATTTTCTTAAACATAAAGGTAAGGCCTTTAGTCTGTTTAAGATATTCAAAGCGGAAATACAAAATCGATTAGACATTAAGATAAAAATATTGTGTGGTAATAGAGGTAGAAAATATATTTCGAGATAATTTTCTAGTTTTGTGAAGAATAATAATTCATTAATGTTCGGAGCCTTACACGCCGTAACAAAATGGATTCGTTGAGCGTAAAAATAGAACTTTGATTTAGATGACCAATATCGTGTTAGGTAATTCATAATTGTATATTAATCTATGTCGTGAAGCTGATTTATTTGTAATCGTATTCCTCTTAAAAAATCAGAATATCTCCATATGAATCATGGAAATGAAGAAAACCGAAACATAGACTACTTTAAAGTGTGGGAGTGTTTAGCGTTTTATAAAAATACGGATCTAAAAAAAGTAAAGTTATTCCATAAGGTTATAATATGTGTGTTCATTGGTTATGCGACCAATAGCAGTCTTGTACGTTATTAAATTTGGAATCTGATATAGTTTTGGAATCAAAAGAAGCAGAGTTCTTTAAATCCAAATTATATGATGATAATAGGATGTAAGCCACTGAAGAAAATGAGGAAAGGACTTTGACAAAAAAACATTTGGTTGATTAGAAACCACGAGAACCTCGTAGGAGTCACATGAAAATAGACCTCAAAGTTTAGGATTTGATGAGATAGACTCTCAAAGGATTTATTTATATATAGTATAAGGAAATTATAAAGAAATCACCCGAATTTTTTTGATAATGATTTCTTTAGAAGATGATTCTAAATCATATAATAAAGTAATAGCATCATGAGGTTCTTCATTTTGGTAAGAATCCATAAATGGTGATATAGATTTATTAATATCAAATCACATGTGTGAGCTAGTGGACATACTTTTGGGTTCAAGTGTTGTAAGTGGGTATTTAGGAATGAATGCCACATGGATGGAACCATTCAAGCTTTCAAAGCAAGATTGGTAGCAAAAGGTTTTTGATCAAAATAGAGAATAAGTTATTTTGACACCTATGATCTGATAGTTAGGTTAACAAGAATTATGATACTCTTTGCTATTGTATCGATACAAAAATTAAAATTCTCCAAATGGATGTCAAAACGAATTTCCTAGATGGAGATCTCAACAATGAGGTTTATATGGATTTGTCTGAGGGTTTTATACTTCCGTGAAATGAGTCTAAGGTATGTAGGCTTATTAAATCATTATATGGTCTTAACCAAGCACCTAAGAAGTGGCGTGAAAAGTTTGATCATGCTATTGTATCTGATGGGTTTAGACATAATACGACAAAGAAATGTTGATATACTAAAGTTTGTGGTGATGTAATAGTCATTGTATGAAAATATATAGATGATTTGCTCATATTAAGTAATTACATAAAGGGGATTAATTAAATAAATATGTTTTTATGGTCTACCTTTAAGATGAAGGATCTTTACGAACTAGATATTATTTTTAGAATTAAGGTATTTAAAAATTAGTGGGGTCCCTAAGTCAATCCCATTATGTTGATAAAGTACTTGATAAGTTCAAATATTTGATCCTAGTTTAAAACTCGGAAAGAATTAAGAAAGAACGGTGGCTCAACTAGATTATGTTAGTGTTATCGGAAGCTAAATGTATGCGGCTTTGAATTAGAACAAAAATATATGTTGTGGTGATTAAATTAAGTCATTTTACGAGCTATCCATGTACGGAGTATTGCATCCATGTACGGAGTATTGCATTGAAATTGGGAGGGTCTTGGGATACTTAAAAAATACTAGAGACACATGTCTCTAATACTCTAATTTTCTAGGAGTACTTGAGTGATACTGGAATAATTAGGAATCAAACTTGGACAACATAGTAAGAGAGGAAAGATCTTAATCGGAGGGTGAGATGAGCTTCAGTTGTCTACATACACAATTTTGTAACAAATATCGCTCGAACTCTGCAGAAGCTATGTATTATAATTTTTTATTAATTTTAATTTTTTAATTAAATGTTCATCAGGTTTACGAGCTCATAAATATTATACACTAGGTTTAACAACCAAAATTTAATATTGATAAGAAAAAAATCTCTTAATGTATTAAGAGTGACAGCGCTCAATCAAAAAATAAATTTTAAGCATATAATTACATGCGAATTAAAAATCACGAAGGAATAAATTATTTCACAGAGTTTAAGGTGTTAAGTATATATCTCACCAACTACTGTGATATTATCCGCTCTGGGCCATAAAATCTGCACGATTTTACTTTCGGTTCAACTCCAAAAACGTCTCAAATTAGGTAAGATATTTCATTCACTTATATATTATATATTATTTTCAGTCTACGAGATGTAGGTTGGAAGATCAAGTTAGGGTATCGAGTTTACTCTAACACTTCCCCTTAAACTTGATATGATATAATGGGTACGGTCTCATTCAGATATGGTGGAATGATATCATTACGCCTATACAATGGAAGGTATTGTCCCATCTTTGTAAATTACCACATCGCTTAGAACGCAGCGGAGGGCATGGTCTCATCACACTCTTGATATATAGCAGAATTTTCATTCTGCTCTAATACCAAGTTAAGATGGCTCTGATACCATGTTAAGAATATGTCTCATCTGCACGAATTTTTTGTTGGTTCAACTCCCAAAAGGTCTCATATTAGTTGAGATATTTCATTCACTTATATACTATATATTATTTTCAGTCCCATCATTTTAAGTGGGAGTGTTAGAGTAAAAATCGGTGCCCTAACTTGGTCTTTTATCGCACATCACTTAGGCTGAAAATGATATAAAATATATTAGTGAATGAAATATATCAACTAAGGTGAGGGCTTTTGGAGTTGAGACAAACACCAGAATCATGCAGGCCTTATGGCCCAAAGTGGATAATATCACACTAGTTGATTCACACTTCTATATATTCTTAACATAAGGATTCCTAATATATAAGAAATAATTTGATCTCTCCTCTACAGAGGTTAAGTCAATCTCATAAAACATTAAAGGTGCAAAATAAAGATGAATGAAGCAAAAAAATAGTTATATAAGGCTAATAAATAAGAAACCCCAAAACAATTTGAAAGTATATAAAAGAGGTATATCCCTTATACTTAATTGATTCTAATACTTTTTATTTTGGCTTCACAGAATAAAAAAAAAACTTCAGCTATACAATTACATTAAAAAATAGCCTCGGCTATAATATATTTAGAAGAAGTAAAGTTGTAGGTAATTGGATGACAAAGCTAAATATAGCTCATACTTCATCATTCAAAAACACTAGGTGGGATACTCATCCATATCCAATAAAGAAGCAAAGTGTTCTGAAGTAGAGGTAATACATTAACAGTCTACTAAGTTTTAGTTGTGTTTTTTTTATTTGGCAAAACAAATATTTTTATCCTCAAACGAGGCTTTGATTGGTGAAGGGTTTTAATGAGGCATGAACAGTTATATAAATTTTAAAAAAACAAGCCTTAAGAATCTTAAAAGTCTATTCGAACATAGCTAGAATTATTACTTCGTCATGAAAAATGCAAAGCTTCGGCAAAAAAGATACAAACTCCAGTTATGAAGACAAAACTTCAGGAATGAGCAAAATCAAAAATTCAAGCTATAATAGTCGACAAATCAGATGTACAAGCTTCAGCAAATGACAAATAGTATTCCAAACGATTATAGTTGGTCCTTCTTTGATACTCCAGAAAAGACCATGGGGGATACTGATGTAGTGAGAAAAACCACAATTATCTAAATTCAGTTGTTTAGCGCCCAAATTCCTTTTTTGGTGAAGATCTAAATTTGATGAGATTATGTTTCCTTATGCTTAGTTTTTTTCATTAATGTCTGAATAGGGTTTCAGATGTTCTCTATATAAAAATTCCCCTACCCTAAGCTTAAGGGATTGTTTTTATTAATACACTTTTCTTACTAAAATTTTAGTATTTGTTATTCTTTGCGGAGAATTTTGTTTATTTTTTTCTTGTTAATACTCTAAAATACTAAAGAGGTAAGAATATTGCTTCAGTGACTGATATTATGATCGTGAATATTTGAACGTTGATGGTAATTAGTCTCGAATAACGTTTTGGTATTTTTGAGGACACCATGGAGAGGTTTTTGAAGGGTTGGATTACCAAAGTGAGGATTTTAAAGATAAGGAAAATGATGATGTCGAGAAATATAGCATTAATGTTAGAGAATGGGGAACGCTAGAAAAATTAGAGATTTCGAAACCATTTTTTTCATCAATTGTGGATAGATATACTCCTCATATTATTAAGTATGTTTATACGAAATCTAAACCAATTTCAGCAGTTGAGCAGTATAAAATGGTTCAATGTTATGCATTTGTAAGGGATATAGATTAAGAGATTAATTTGTTTTCAGACAACATTACATGAACTAGAGGGTAACACCAATGCTCGTATGAATGTAACATCTCTGACGAATATCATATTTAGTATGTGTATGTTTTAATGAGCCTGAAATTACTAACATTGAAACCAAGTCAATTGATAATTGAGTATCAATTGACCAATAGCGACCACTTTTGTGATATATTTCCTTCATAACCTACTTATATCTGTTAGAACCTTCATCAATATATAGACTATTCCTCAAAATGAACATTTGTTCCTACATTATTCCCCTCAAACTAAACATTCTCAAACAACCTTGATGTTCTCATCTCAAACATACTTATAGTGGAAGAATCGTACAACTTTAAACCTTTTGAATGTTATTAACATTCAATGAAAGAATATCTAACCATTTTAGTACCTGAAATATTTTTATTCGACCTATACAGCTTTACTTCAGATGGATATCCCCAAACATCCATATTTTTGAGTTAGGTTTGCGCCTAATCTAAAGTTTATATGGAATCTTAATGGTTGTTTGTGGAATTAAAACTTAGAATACATATAAAATATTTAATGGACTCTCCCCAAAGTGATAGTAATAGACTTGAATCAAATTTCTCACCATATCCATAAGCATACGATTTGGTCTCTCATATACACTTTTTATAATGGGCGAATTCGACATTGTATTACGGTGAACTATACCGCACTACTTTGGATACTTTTCAAATGATCCATGACATTGTTCATCCAATCTGTCATATTACCATAGTATTCACCACTATATTCAGATCTGGCGTACCTACTGCTCTTACCAAGTTGTTTAACTTTGGTCTTATAAATTAGAAGCTTTTCTTAAGGCTTATCATATCTCATAAATAAGGTATAAATACACATATAAAGAGAAGTCATTTAAAATGATATGAAATATCAATGCATGTTCCAATATGCTTATGGAAACGGTCAACAGTTCTCGGTATGAATCAACTCTAAGATTTCGTTCGCTCTGCATGCATTTAACTTGTTCATTATGGTATGTTTTCCCTTTATACATTGAATGCAAACACAAAAGCCTAATAACTTTTTCAATAAAAAAAACTGACCCATTTTTGCCTTAGAGATATGACATGCATGCTAGTGTTAAATATTTTCTAAATATTTAGCTTTATAATTTAGTTTATTAGATAAATATATGTCGATTCCTTTTTTGTGAGTCTTAATTAGTAAACAAATATAACTTATCATTCATTATTAAATATCAAGTGTCTATCATATTATCAGGTAAATAAATAGTATTTTGATTATTCCAAAAAATACTTGAATGCTAAAAGGTGCATTTTTAGAAAACAATCAAATTTCTACTAACATTTCAAATACAATTACTTTTCAGTAGAAATCAACAACTGAAAATCACAAATGGGATAAACTAAACACAAACTTTCTTTTACTTGAATGATGGATCGATTGGAATCAATGAGGCTTCAACTTCTTGTGGTACCCTGCATAAAAATACAAACATGGGTGATCATAACCGTATCAACACATCATATATTTCTTACAACTAAAATTAAATATATTTCTGAATATATCGTAGTTTTGAGATTACCGTTAGCTTTCATATAAGATTGGTATTTTTTACACTTCCTTTTGAGATCATGCGTTCTATTGGAAAAGAAACATCAACATGAAACATGTGATTCCTTAGATTTCTTTTCTCTTGAACCAAAACCCTTATTAAATATTTTATTATAATTTGTATTATCTATTTTACCTTGCTGATAAATCACTATATGCACATCAAGACATTCGTGTTCAGTCTCGCATCTTCCTAAGTAGCATACGAAGTCATTTCACTAATAGTCCACTTCTCACGCTGAGGAAAAACCTAAAACACAAACCTTACCATAACTTACTCAGGAAGGACAATCTTAAGTTCTTTTTACTTTGAGGCAATCATTGGCATCTTGGAAATATGTTAGTTTATTGTCATGTTTCCATTAAACTTCATGGTGGAGAGATATACAGCAATATATTAATTTCCACCTTTTTAAATGTGGCAGAATATTTTTCATCTATTTTAAGAGACTCAACAAAATAAGTGTCTTAAGTCGGGACAACCCAATAGAATACCAAAAATATCCATTATTTAATAATTTTCCAAGAACATTCTATTTGACTTTTCCCACGATTTAAAATTTCATAATTATCTTTAGTATGGTCCATGAGCTTTTAGTCCTTAATGTCAAATCAATATCATGACATTTCAAATACAACTCAATGTTGTATTTTCATTATAAAGACCTAAATGTCTAAAGTAGAAGGTCTACTGCAAAATAGGTTAAAGATATTTACTACAACCTTACACATAATAAACAAGATATAAGCCAAAAAATTATTTGACATATAACCTTATAAATGGTGTTTAAATATTAAATATTACATGTAAAACATAATTTACGTCACTAATAAAATACCTTTAGGCAAACATATTAACATGTACTTGTTTGGGTTTGAGAAAAATCATTGTCAATCCAACTTTAAATTTGGAAAAAACCCTCATTTGGGTTGGTTTTCCTGTTTCGAGTAAACACTTAATGACCAATTCATAATTAACAATCTCATGTTCATGATTAATTATATCAAGTATTAACCTAACTTTGGGTTGGTAATACTTGCAATAACATTAATCATGAATCCGTTAAAACCTTAAGTTAATAATTGTGTGGTTTATTTTTGTCTGATGGTAAGTTTGTAATTTTTGTTTAGAGTTTTGTGGAAGTTTGTGAGTATTAAATGTTTGGGTAGAGTGTAGAGAGAGAATTAAGCAGCCTGGTTGTATTTAATTTTTATTAGTCTCATTTAATATTGGTGGTTGGGTATTTATACCCTTATATATGGCCTTATGGGCTTTCGGGTCGTGTTTAATGGACCTGGGTCGAGTTTAAGGACCCATTAGTTCTAAGTAGGAGAACAGGCAGCTTAGTCAAAAAGTGATTAGGTTTTAAGTACTTTAGTTCTGTTCGAACAGTCCAATGGATGATGGTGTCCGAACTGCCCTTGTCCGGTTAGGTAAACATTGTCCGAACTGACCCTGTCCGAAGTGGTGATAGAATCCGGACTCATCAGTAGCCCCTTTTTTAGGTGGTGTTCAAAAACCTTTGGCAAGACCTAAAATTTTTTTTGTTGCTAGTGACAGTTACATCCGGACAGGTCCTTTGAATTGTGTTATAGATTTATCCGGACTGAAAAAGGTTCCTTGAATTTAAACGGTTTTTGCGAGAGTTCGTGGGACACGTGTCTCTCTCTGGTTCGTTATTTTAGCCGTTTTTTCACCTAGAATTTCGCTCCCACCTTCTATGAAAAGCAACCTCTTCATTAAATGAAGATGACATCAGCGTCGTTTCCTTAATCATTGCAAATCCTTTCGAATTCTCCTAGGAATCAAAGCACCTTTTAGGTGTTTACTATAAATTAATCACTTCTCCACTGTTTTACCATCATCTTCATATTTACTTTGCTAATTTTCAGAGCTTTCTCTCTCAAACATAAATTCTTCTCTTTGGTTGTGAGTTTATGTTCACAGCTAGGAACACTTTAATCAAAGGCGGGTGGCTTAATCTATCAGAGCTAGAAAAGGCACAGAAAGTTGAACGGGAGAGGCGCATTGCTGCAGGTCTACCTACTTCCCCCATCGACAAACCAGTAATCTCAAACACAGAGCCTGACCAGGGCTCCTCCTCAACCAGAAGTGTCAAACCGAGGAGATTATTTTAAACCAACCTTTCTCCCATTGTTTCAGGCTCGTCGGTTCAAGAATCAGAGCCCACTGTTGAACCAGGGCTAGCAGTTACCAGCTTCAAAAATCCTTCCCCATTTATACCCATGGGGTCAGATGCAGATATCTCTCACAACAAATTAGTAGATCGAAGAAAAGGTCACCTGGTTAAAGGGCAGGCTTCCAAAGGCACCCCTTCAAAATCAGGGGCCAAAGACAATAATACAGGGTCAGAGGCACCCATAAAAGTACCTAAGGACAGGCTGTCCGGACCGGAGGCCACTAGCTCAAGCCTCTGAAGAGAAACCACCACATCTGAGCCCCTGCTGGAGGCCAGAGTCCAGGAAAGTATTGAAGCTCAACAGTCTGGAGATCAGACTGAACCAACTTCTAATTCCCCCCCTCCCAAAGACCACTGAAAACCCCTCCTCGATAATGGATGAAGTAATGGAGGATTCTATCGAAGAGGCTCCATTCGAGTCTGAACCCTCCAGACAAACTAGTGATGCTGTTGCTGCCAAGAAGGATAAAGGAAAAGAAAAACTATGCCTTAGGCACCCAGATCTACCAAAAACCCTTGAAGGAAAAGTGGGACCTTGTTTCCACAAGGTTAGTGTTAAATATCTTCTTGCCTTACAAAACATTACTTATGCTTTCATCCACACAACCGAATTGGGCCGGATGCGTACGAAGTGGAGGATTCCGGAGAACGTGAAAATAAGAATCCCCATAGACCCTGAAACCCCAATGGACTGCAAGCTTAGTGAAATAGTCATCTTCACTGAGCTCTTTAACTGGGGGCTAAGGTTTCCCTTAGACCCGAAGATAGTTAGGTACTTCCACCTTATCAAGCTCTGCCCTAGTCAACTGATCCCCAACGCCTGGTACACTCTTATGGCATGTATCATGGCTTCCAGGCTCTCCGGAATTCCTTTACCAATGGAGGAATCCGCAGTTGTGGCCAGTCTCTGCAGAAACCACCACATTCCCTTCTATCACTTCAACATGGGTGATAATTATAAAGCAGTGGATGACCTGTTTGAGTCGGAGAGAAATTGGAGGACTCAATTCTTGTTCGTAAGCGGCGCTTCGGAGAATGGGAGGAAGATCAAAGACGGAGTCAACCTGAGTCTCCTCACCAGCAGATGGAGAAGTGATCGTAAGGATCCTACCTTATATTCTCACTTTTACTTTTATCGAATTTGTTTAAACTGACTGGTCTTATCTTTTTTCTTGACAGAGCTGCCCAAAGACTTCAATGACTATTTAAAGGCCGGGCAGACCACTTGTACCAAGATCAACACTTGGGCCGCTGAGAAGTGGGGAAACCGTTTTCATGACGCTTTTACCGGAGGCAATTTCACAAGGTCTCATCTCTGGAACACTACTGGCCGGAGAGACTTGACCTGGGAAGAACTTACCACTCCACCCCCTCCGGATGTAGTCCTTAAAAGAACACATGCACTGGACGGGTCACTGTACTTGTCAGGTCGAGCCAAGGCCCCAAGTAAGATAAAAGGCAAAAAAAAGAAAGGCAAGTAGGCTGCGGGTGAGGCTAACCCTGCCGAGGTGGAGGAGGATGCTCCAACAAACCCAGAGGGGCCAGTTCCAAGCCAGATCGATGCTACTCTGCTAGAAGCAGTAGAGCATGAGAGTGCTAGGGAAGAGGCAAGATCTCCAAAACCCCCAAGGGTTCCTAAGAGAGACCGGAAATGGGGAGCAGAAAGCAAGGACCAGGAGGCCAAGAAGAAAAAGACCTCCAGGGGTGATGAACTTTCTCTCCGGCCTCCAGAGCCTCTCCCTCCTGTTGACCCTATCGATCCAACAAGAGCAGATGAGATCCCTGGCGACTTTCAAACTGATGAGGTTGGAGGAAGAGACCTTAGTATTGATGGTGTCGACCTTACGGGGCTTGAAGGGCTTGGTGAGTACTTCGAAAATCTCCCCACGGATGACTTTGATGGGCCATATCTTCCTCCAAGCACTTCGAACACTGTTACCTTCAATGGTAAAACTTTCATTGTTTCAAGTGAAAGGGAGGCTATAACTCACTCTATACTGAGTACCGTTCAACCAGTCTTGGTCCTGGAGAAGCAAGTACGAGGTCAGGCAGCAATCATCACTGCCCTTAACTCTGATAAGGAGAGATTGTCCGGAGACCTCCTTGCTGCCAACCAAAACGCTGATGTTTTGAAGAGAGAAAACGAGGAGTTTAAGAAGAGCCAGGAGGGTTGGGTCACCAAGGTAGCTGCCCTAGAAGATACTATCAAAGGCCTCCGGGAAAAGCAGTCCGAGTTGGAGAAAGATCTTACCTCTTCAAAAGAGTAGTTGAAGACCAAAGATCAAGTCATTCTTACTCTGACCAACGACAAGATCGCCCTCGAAGACTCGGTGTCCAAGGCTATAGAGGAAAAGGCTGATCTGCTAAGGGAGCAAGAGCCAAAAATCTAGGCCAAGATTGATGCTTATGCCAACAATGTGATAGACAGTCAAGAGGAAATGTATGCCAAGGTGAAGTCGTACATGGTCTTGCTTTTTCATGAGAAGTTCCCGAAGAGGAATCTAGGAGACTTATGGAGTTTTGTAGAGTATCCAGGCCTTCATTTTCATACAATGGCTAAGGGTGAAAGGTGTTATTTCTCCAGTGTATCCTTATCCGATGAAGAGGAGAACACCGGGGAGAGTCCAGGTGAGGAAAATGATGACCCCAAGAAGAAGAAAACAGGTGAGGCTGAGCCATCTTCAAAGGCTCAGTCTTAGAATATCAATTATCTCTTGTGTGTTTTTTTTGTTTTGATTAAACTAAAGTCCTTGGAAGGCCAAGGCATTTCTGTAACCGTGTCCGGTGTTTGTTCGGACAGATCTGTTTGTTTTGAAAACTTAAAGTCCTTGGATGGCCAAGGCACTTCGGTTATTTTAATGGATGTCTTTATTTTGCACAACTCTTGCATTCTTTCATAGTTTGTTTCAATTTTGGTGGCTAGTGTTTAAACAACCCTTAGTTATTTCATAAATATTCTAAAGCGAGAGTGTTTAAATTCTCCGATGACAAATGTTTAAGTAGTCATCATTCCTTTAATTCAATCTGGATGGTGTGACAAGAAACAAAGTAAGAACACTCCGAATTTTTAAAAAGGAAACAAATTTTATAAAGAAACCCGGACACCTCATTAAAACCTCCCCGCCCCACCACGGTAGGAAAGAGTATCCCCCAAATATTTACATGGATTTTTAAACAAGTAAATATTTACATAGTTTCTACTCCAAGTCCATTCGGAGATGCTCAATGTTCCAAGGGTGATTCAAAACCCTTCCATCCTTGTCTTCTAGCCAGTATGTTCCAGGTTTAATCCTTTCAATGACCATATAAGGTCCTTCCCAAGTTGGGGCCAGTTTTCCAAGCGGCTTCTCTTTAGTGTGTAAGAAGACTTTCCTTAACACCTTATCCCCCGACTGAAAATCTCTTCTTTTAACTCTGGAAGAAAACTTGCTTCTCATCAAACCCTGATAGTGTGCAGCTCTAAGGTGAGCTTTAACTCTTCTTTCTTCTATTAAGTCGAGCTGACCTCTGATTGCCACTTCATTAGTGTGTTCGGAGAAATTGTGAACTCAAAATGAAGGGAGAGTTGCTTCTATGGGAGCTACAGCATCCATCCCGTAGACCAAGGCAAAAGGTGACTCTTGTGTCGCAGCCCCAAGTGTAGTCCGGTAGGCCCACAAAACCTCTTGTAGATAACTGGTCCATTTTCCAGCAACCCCTTCTAAATTCTTCTTTAATCCGGACAGTATAGTTCGGTTAGCCACTTCAACCTAACCATTCGATTGTGGGTGGAAAGGTGAAGAGAAACAATGTTGTATGCCTCCAGAGGCATAGAAACTCTCCATTTACTTGTTGGCGAACTGTGGCCCATTGTCTGTCGTTATCTTCTGTGGGATGCCAAATCTGCAACAGATATTGGACAAAATGAATTTTATGACAGCTTTTGATGTTGTACCTGTCAACGGGGCTGCTTCGATCCACTTTGAAAAATAATCAATTGCAACAATTATTGTCCTGCGTCCTCCGGATGCCATAGGTAAAGGTCCCACCAAATCCAACCCCCATCGAGCAAAAGGTATAGGCTCAGAAATTGACTCTAAAGGGATGGCTAGGACATGAATTTTATTGCTATATCTCTGGTATGGGTCACACCTTTTCACCAGCTCTTTAGCATCTTGCATTATAGATGGCCAGTAATAGCCAGCCAATAAAACTCTTCTTGTTAGAGCCCTGAATCCACAGTGAGCTGATCCCTCACCATCATGTAATTCGGAGAGGACTATTTGAGATTCATCATCCCCCAAACATCGTAAAATGGGTTTACTGTAAGACTTCTTATAAAGAACATCTCTTAGTATGATGAAACCACGAGCCTTGTACTTTACTTTTCTTGCTATCGACTTGTCCGGAGGAAAAATACCATCAGAGAGATACTGCATGAGAGGAAACCTCCAATCTTGAGGTTTTTTTATCTGTAGATCGAAAATTTCTTCCTCCTTACCCATATTGAGTTGAATGGAAGGGCACTCCAGCACATGGATCCAAGGGTATGACTCAGTATAGGCTATGGTTGCCAAGGAATCTGCTAGTTCATTTTATGCTCGTGGTATGTGCTCATAAACGATGCTTTTAAACTTAAGTGCCTCATTTTTAAGAAGAATTAAGTACTTCACTAGTTGCTCATTTTTAGCTTCGGATTGACCCTGTGCATGATGGATAAGAAGCTGGGAATCGCTCATCAACTTGACTCTTTTGGCTCCACAAATGACAGCCAACTTCAAACCAGTTATAGCAGCTTCATATTCGGACTCATTGTTAGAAGCCCTAAAAGCAAAACATATAGCCTGGTACATTTTGTCACCATATGGAGAGGTCAAGCATACCCCTGCACCATCTGTCCGGACGATCCAGACCTTTTTATCTTTCATCTCAGTCGTTTGCTCTGTATCCCAATCTGAGTGGAATTCAACTAAGAAATCAGTCACAGCCTGGGTTTTGATTGCTGTTCGAGGAGAAAAATCAATATCGAAGTCCCTCAACTCCACTGACCACTTAGTCATTTTACTTGAAATGTCTGCCTTTTAAAGAACATTTTTCAAGGGATAGGATGTCCGGACGATAATAGGATGAGCCTGAAAGTAAGGCCTCATCTTTCTTGCAGTAATTACCAAGGCTAATGCTAATTTTTCGAGCTTTAAATAATGTTTTTCTGCATCTATCAAGCTCTTGCTGATGTAGTACACTGGACTGGAGTAATTATCCACCTCTCTTACCAATATAGCACTGATTGCACAACTGGAAACTGCCAAGTAAACGAAGAGTGTCTCTCCGTCAACAGGTTTAAATACAGTCTTGGGGGAGGACAAATGTTTTTTAATCTCATCGAAGGCCTCATCACATTGTGAAGTCCAATCAAATCCCTTTGCACTCTTTAAAGTTTGAAAAAAACGGGGCACATCTGTCCGAAGACCTCGAGATGAATCGATTTAAAGCAGCCAACCTCCCAGTCAACCGTTGTACTTCTTTAATATTCTGAGGAGGCTCCATTTGGAATAAAGCATTAAGCTGGTCTGGATCGGGCTGTATCCTTGCTCACTTATTATATACCCCAGGAATTTCCCGGACTGCACTCCGAACACACACTTTTCTGGATTTAGTTTTAAATTTACTTTTACTAAGTTAGCAAAAGTTTCTTGGAGATCTGCCAAGTGTAGCTCTTCATCCACACTTTTTACCATCATGTCATCAATGTACACCTCCATATTTCTTCCAATTTGATCAGCAAAGGCTTTGTTCATTAACCTCTTATAGGTAGCCCCAGCATTTTTTTAACCCAAATGACATCACCTTGTAACAATGAAGACCCATATCAGTGAATAACGTGGTATACTCCTGATCTTTTGGATCTACTTGAATCTGATTGTACCCGAAGAAGGCATCCATGAAAGACAGTAGCTTATTCCCAGAAGTGGAATCCACCAGCTGATCAATCCGGGAGACCGGGTATAAATCTTTTGGGCAAGCCCTATTGAGATCTGTGAAGTCAATGCACATACGCCACTTGCCATTCTTCTTTTTTACCAAGATCGGATTGGCTGTCCACAAAGAATACTGAGACTCATTTATATGCCCCATTTTAGTAAGCATGTCAACTTCTTGAACAATAACATCAGCCTTTTCCTTAGAAAAAACGCTTCTCTTTTGTACCACAGGTGTTATGTCTCTTCGGATGGATAGGTGATGTGATATAATATCTGTTGGAACCCCGGTAACATCAGCATTGCACCAAGCAAAAACATGTTGATGGTCTTTTAGGAACTTCAACATTTTACTCTTCAGTTCGGATGGAATTTTGGACCCTATCTTAACATTGTTTCCCTCTTTCACAGAATGTGTTTCAACTTCTTCAACCGGTATTAACACTCCAGGGGTCTCACTGGGGTCATCAATTTCACCCTCACCCCTAGAAAGCCTCTCAAACTGCTATTCTTCATTTATACGAACTGCCCCCAGCGTCCGTGGAGCCAGTGATGTGGCATAACACTCTCTTGCAATCTTTTGGCTGCTCCGAACAACTCCCACTTGTTCTTGAACAACATATTTCAGACATTGGTGGACTGTTGAGGCCACTGCATGCATCCTAGAGAGCCAAGACCTCCCTAAAATAGCATTATAACAAGTGGGACAATCCACCACAATAAAAAGTATTCTAACCATTTTCTTAAAAGGGCCATTGCCCAACAAAACTTCCTCTTCGAACTCCCCGATCACATTTGTTGAGCTTCCAGTGAAACCCACAATTGACCTGTCCGAACGCTGAATTATAGCTGGGTTTTTCATCTTTTTGTAAGAGGTTAAAAAGAGGATATTTGCTGAACTCCCAGTATCCACCAAGATTCGTCTTATGTCATTGCCCCCAATTGATGCTCCTATGACAACAACATCTTCATGAGGGCCACCTATATCCCTCAAGTCATCTTCATCAAAAACAATGAAGGGAAATGGAATCTGTGATTGATAAGAGGTCATGCCTCCTTCCAGCTGGGTAGCTAAAGTATGAACGTGCCTCTTCCTTGAAGAAGCAGTGGGTGTTGTCATAGTATCCCCTCCGGAAATTGTGAGTGACTCAAAAAAATTAATAAGCCCGGAGACTGTTTTACAACGTTCCTCAATGGCACCCACTCTGTTTCGAGTTGGATCAGGATCCAAGTATTCCGACTCTACATCAAATATTTCGATTATAACCATAGCTCCCTCCGGAGCGGAAGTGCTTGCATTATTTGGACCAGCCCGATGACCATTATCAGGCCTATTTCCTCCTCTTCTTTTGACATATGCCCCCAGCTTTCCTCTTTCAATTAAATTCTGGACTTCTTGCTTTAAAGCAATACAATCGTCGGTGGTATGGCCAGTATCATTATGGTACTGACAGAAGGAATTGTTACGATGTTCCCTAGGAGATTGTAGTGTAGTTGGCCGTCTATAGTGTACTTCTTCCTTTGTTTTGTCATAAATGGTGGCCACACTTTCTTTTAACTCAGCAAACCACTCCGGTTAAACCCAAGGCCCTCTTTTATTTCTAGATTGTTGACTCTGGGCAGGCGCAGCTGGTTGAGACTGAGCTTTAGCTCTGTTATGACCCTGCCCGACCTCCCTTGCCTTGCTCTCGGACTGATTTTGATTGGGGTTTGGTGCAGCCGGGGCAGACCTCACCTGCCTGTGCACCCTAGTTTTCTTTGTTTCATCAACGCTAATTTGCTTTTCGACCTGATTCAGTAGACCTCCCCAAGTCATGGCTTTCTTTTTGGTCACTGAATCACGCAAATTTCCAGAGTTTAAGCCCTACCTTAAAGATGTTATGGCTACTTGCTCAAAGCAATCAGCCAACCCGTTTTTGGTGTTTACAAAACGACTTATGTATTCTTTCAATGATTCGTTCGGCTCTTGGGCACAATGGATAATTGTGTCCCCATTGCCCTTTAATTCCTTACTCCCAACAAAATTCCTCCGAAAGGCCACCCAAAAGGTGTCGAAATTTTTGATGCACCCCTGTGGTAAGCTGTTATACCACTTCAGAGCACTCCCCGTAAAGGACTGGGAGAATGCTCTACAAAGCAACTTGTCGTCATCATCGAAATTCATCATGAAGTTTTTGAATTGTTCCAAGTGGTTGTCCGGATCTTTACTGCCATCATATTTCTCCATTTTTGTACTATCGAACCTCTTAGGGAGGTTTCCGGAGAGGATCTTGGAAGACAATAGAGATTGTCTCCAATTCCGGCCACGACTGAAAACGGTAACCTCATTGGGAGTTGCAAAGATACCTGGCTCATCATAGAAGGCAAAAGGATCCACCAGCATCCGGTCTACGTGTCTCCGGCTATGAGATGATCCTTTGCCTATATTCCTCTTTAACTTCCCATGTCTATCCCTTTTTCTTGAATACTTTTTAATCAACTTTTGTTTCTTTTTAGATCGGCCCTCATCACTACTAGAGGATAAGGACTCTTCAACTTCATCCTCGCCCGAGGAGCTACTAGAAGATTTTGAGTCTGAATCAGAACTTTCCACCGGTTTGGACCGGTGAAACTTTTTGGAGCTAGCATGAGTCTTCTTCGTACTCACATGGGTCTTCGAAGGCTTATGCTCTCTAGGGTTGTCAGTATGATGAGCAACTGATGTCTTTGACTTCTCTTTTATGCCCATCTTTGCCTTCTCTGCCCTCAGAGCTTCCATCTCACCCTTTAATCTATTACGCTCCTTGATGGTGTATTCATCATTTTCACCCACCACTTCAGGAAAAGCTGGTGGTACCTTTGGTGCGTCCGGATTCATTCGGACTGGTTTTTCTGATGGTTTTGAATGCTAGATTCAGGCACCGTTGTGCTCCCACTGTGGTCGCCAATTTGGTGTGGTTTATTTTTGTCTGAGGGTAAGTTTGTAGATTTTGTTTAGAGTTTTGTGGAAGTTTGTGAGTATTAAATGTTTGGGTGGCGTGTAGAGGGAGAATTAAGCAGCCTGGTTGTACTTAATTTTCATTAATCTCATTTAATGTTGGTGGTTGGGTATTTATACCCTTATATTTGGGCCTTATGGGCTTTCGGGTTGTGTTTAATGGACCCGGGTCGAGTTTAAGGACCCATTAGTTCTAAGTAGGAGAATAGGCAGCTTAGTCAAGAAGTGATTAGGTTTTAAGTACTTTAGTTCTGTTCGAACAGTCCAATGGATGATGGTGTCCGAACTGCCCCTGTCCGGTTAGGTAAACATTGTCTGAACTGACCCTGTCCAAAGTGGTGATAGAATCCAGACTCATCAAATAAAATCACTAACACCTATTACTTTGGTGATATGTTAGCTTAATGACTCAGTTACCAAAGTTAAGAAAACTTTAGTCATACAATCCATATAGCACATAAACAATGAATAACTACATATAGAAAATACTAAATTCTAAATATATCATGTTGTGTAGGTATGAAGAAAGACTCCTCAATAACAATGTGTCAAGTTGTAGTGAGGGTTTTTTGCTACAGCAGTTTAGCTTCCTCACGACAAAAATGGACATTTCTGCGGTGAAACATGTAGCTGCAACATTAACATCAGGGTTTGTCACGATGAATCTTATGTGGCAATGGTTTTTACGCGACAACATCAGGGGTTGTCGTGGCGAAGAGCCATTGTCTCACTCATGGCTCGAATTTGGCTTTATGTGTTTTTGATACGTACCTTTTACGCAAAAACTCAGTCATAAATTGATTCAAAAGCATTATCTTTTCATCCAAAAAAAATTCTTAATCGATAAAACATAAATTCCAACATGTTTTATCCCTACCAAATCAATTAGACATGCAATTGTAAACCTTAGATCTATCCATCTACCACCTCAATCAGCAAAGAATTCTAAGTAGTATAGACGATTTATCAAAAAATGAAATCGCATGCAATATACTTGATTTAAGAACAAATTTATCAATCAATCTGAAAGGAGAAGGCTTTGATATGAATTGGTGGAGGTTTGTTTCGCATGAATCTCAAATCTGATTAGTAACCCATATTTTAGATTTGATTTAATTTCTAAATGCATAAAATAAAAACTTACGGCATAAAGACGACTTGTTCTTTTATTGTCTATTTCAGATTTGTTATTTTGTTTTCTTTTGTCGCTTGATCTGTTAATCTTTAATGAAAGATAATAATCTAGGTTTTAGATCTTTTACAACGGCACATCCAGAAATTTGTATCTAAGCGATTGGATGAAAAATCATCGGTGAGGGTCCTAAATTATCGTGTTTTCTTTCATTTAGTTCTTCGACTAAAAAATCATTGGTTAAGGTCCCTAGACTATTCAAAATCTATAAATTTAGTCCCCGCGTGTGGTCTTTTTCCTGATTCAGTCATGTGTCACATAATTAAATAGTACTAGTCTCACAAATAGTCTTTCGACTTTTAATTCAATTTTGACCCTTTAAATTTAATGTTTTGTTAATATTTTTTGTTATATTGCGATACTCTATTTTCAGAAAAATAAAAATATATTAATTTTAAAAGATAAAAATAGAATTAATCGATGAACTGTTTGCGAGACTTGTAACATTTAATTATAGAGACATGTGACTGAAACATGAAAAAGACCACGCGCAAATACTAAATTTATAAATTTTGTATCGTTCAAAATCTGTGAACGATAAATTTTCAGTCAAAAGATTAAATGAAAAAATGCAATAGTCGAAAAACTATAATTCCACTAAAACCTAAATCTAGCTGCACTCGTATCCATAAATTCCGTCGGGGTGATCATGATCTGTCCCTTGATTAAACGTTTATTCACAAATTAATTTTAAACGGTACTTCTGTGCTAACATTCGGATAAATAATTACTTTAATAAATAGTTTTAATTTATTAATTCAATTTATATTTATTTTATTTATCCGAATTAATTTGGATCTTAAACGTGTGACCATTTAAGATATAATACATAACCAAATTCTCTCTCCTAGCTTTATAATCACATGGTCGAAGTTGGTAATATAAACTTACACTGTGGTGTACTAATCATTTTAAACTCGCGCATATTCTCACTCACATACTTCATATCCAGCACAACACATCTAATATTATATACAATCACCTTATAATCATATACTAATAAATACAAAGATTACAGATGGATCGTTTTCCCATATATAGTGGACTAGTGGACTAACGATATATGTATATACATTCAAAACCAGCCTGGAATGGAGAAACTACTTTGGTTTAGTATCATATCAAGAAAAAAATAAACAAAAAACATGTCTGAAGAGCATGAAATAGTTTGACAAAGACATTATAAGATAACAAGCAAATAAGCCTCGACAATTAACGGAATCAGCGGAGTGATAGAGTATTGTTTCTATTCCAGGTGGCCCTACTTGATGGTCGTGCCTTGTGGTTCAAGTGATCTTTTTCACGAAGATTTTTGTAAAAACAATTCGCTTAGATGAGTCCACGAAGCTGTCAAAAAATAGAAACATAAATGAAATCTTCCTTCTTGTATTAAATATGATAGAGATAATGATCCCAAACAAAATACCAAGTCTGAATAAAATAAACGCAAATAACACACAACACTTTTTATGTGGAAAACCTTCCCAATGTAGGAAGTAAAAACCACATGACTGATTTCGGAGTCCAACCAAATATTCACTATCAGAAGATGGGTTACAAAACTATTCTTTAGATAAAACTAGAGTATACACCACACAAAGTATGACAACTTCATACACAACCCCAATACAAGATAGTGAACCGAAATCAGAAAACTCACTGAAATATCCCCAAAACGCAGTTAGAAGAAGATGATAAAAAACACACTTATATGACTCCAAATAAAAAACCCTCTAGTCAGATTGTAGAGGACAAATAGACGAGCCTTCTCATCAAAATTGAAGCCGATCGGACAACCAGAGACAATCTGATTGAAAGCACAAAGTTCCGCCTCGAATCACATTTTTCTCTCAAAAACTGCACTATAGAATATGATGTTCATATCCTAAAGACACTATATAAATATATATATTTATACATAAACCAAAATCCTATGTGTTATCCAAATTGGGCTTAGCCCATATGATAATTGGACTCCCACATAGGAAGAGCCCAACAAATCTCCCCCTCACGACTATGGGGGAGGATTCGCCATCCCGACGATCAATCTACAATGTTCAAGATTTCCCCTAGGCAATGCCTTTGTCATCATGTCAGACCCATTATCATATGTATGAACTTTATCAACCTCCATTAGTTTAGCATCAAGAATATCTCGAATCCAATGATATCTCACATCAATATGTTTCGACTTTGAGTGAAACGGCGAATTCTTCACGAGATGAATAGCACTCTGATTATCACATAACAGCACATACCTGTGTTGCTCAAATCCAAGTTCTCTCAAGAACTTCTTCATCCATGGTAACTCTTTACTCGCTTCTGTTACTGCAATAAATTCAGCTTCTGTCGTTGAAAGAGCAACACACTTTTGTAGTCTTGATTTCCATAAAACAGCACCACCACAAAAGTTAATCAAATATCCAGAAGTAAACTTGCGAGTATCAACATCTCCAGCCAAGTCTGAATCAGGATAAGCCAACAACTCAAGTTTCTTCATCCCAAAACTGAGCTTCAAATTAGAGGTTCCTCGTAGATACCTCATAATACATTTCACGGCTTCCCAATGCTCTCTACCTGGATTTGACAAAAATCTGCTCACAACACAAACATTATGAGCTAAGTCTGGATGAGTACATACCATGGCATACATGAGACTTCCAACTGCAGATGCATATGGAATATTAGCCATATCTCTATTTTCTCCATTAGTTGAAGGACATTGTTTATTGCTTAACTTGAAGTGACCGGAAAGTGGTGAGTTAACCACTTTAGCTTTGTCCATATTAAACTTCTGAAGAATTTTCTCAATGTATATTTCTTGTGACAAGAACAACTTCTTCAAATCTCTGTCTCTAGTATTTCGAATACCGAGAATCTGCTTTGATGGGCCTAAATCTTTCATTGCGAAAGACTTAATTAATTGTTTCTTCAAAGAATCAATCCGCGAAGTATTCTTCTCAACAATAAGCATATCATCCACTTAAAGTAAGAGAAAAATAAAATCGGCATCGGAAAATTTCTTCACAAATACACAATTATCAGAGGAAGTCTTCTTGTAATCCTGCTCCCCCATAACTGACATGAACTTCTTACATCACTGTCTCGGAGCTTGCTTCAAACCATATAGACTCTTTTACAGTCTGCACACATAATCTTCTTTTTCTTCAACCACAAAACCTTCAGGCTATTTCATAAAGATCTCTTCTTCCAAGTCACCATGCAAAAATGCTGTTTTTACATCCATTTGCTCAATTTCCAAGTCTAGACTCGCTGCAATGCCTAGAACCACACAAATAGAAGACATTTTTACAACTGGAGAAAATATTTCATCAAAATCAATACCTTTTTTCTGACCAAAGCCTTTGACTACCAATATTGCTTTGTACCGAGGTTGCAGATAACTATCATCTTGCTTTAACCTATACACCCACTTGTTACTCAAGGATTTTCTCCCTTCAGGTATCTTCACTAACTCAAATGTATGATTCTGATGAAGTGATTGTATCTCTTCATTCATTGCTTCAATCCATTAATTTTTACACACACCACTAATAGCCTCATCATAACACTCAGGCTCACCTGCATCGGTTAACAAAATATATTGATCAGAAGGATATCTAGTAGAGGGTTGTCTATCTCTAGTAGATCTCCGCGTTGGAACTTCAAGTTGTTCAACATCTTCTTCATTCTCTTGTCCATGCACGAAATCATTATCATGATCACCAGTATAAAAAATATGTGAACTTCTTGAAGCAGATGAGTCACCATATGAATTTTCTTCAACTTCTGTAGGAGTATGTGCAAGGGGAATATGCCCCAATTCTACCAAGTCATTCTCAGACATAGGCGCTGAATTTTGACTCTTATCAATGTCATGAACTATCTGATCTTCTATAAACACGACATCTCTGCTTCTAATAAGCTTCTTATTAATTGGATCAAGAAATCTGTAGCTGAACTCATCAAGACCATAACCAATGAATACGCATTGTCTTGTCTTCGAATTGAGTTTGGATCTATCATCTTTAGGAATATGCACATAAGCTTTGCACCCAAAGACACGCAAATGATCATAAGAAACATCTTTACCTGTCCAAACTCTATTTGGGATATCTCCATCTAAAGGTACAGAAGGACTAAGATTCAAGACATGTACCACTGTATTCAAAGCTTCACCCCAAAAGTATTTAGGGAGTTGTGATTGTGAAAGAAGACATATTACCCTTTCAATTAATGTTCGGTTTAGTCTCTCCGCTACGTCATTCAACTGAGGGGTCTTGGGAGGTGTCTTTTGATGCCAAATACCTTGCTGCCTACAATAATCATCAAAATGACCAATAAATTCTCCCCCATTATCACTTATAACACACTTCAATTGATTCCCAATTTGTGTCTCAGCTGAAGCTTGAAACTGCTTAAAACATCTAACACTTGATCTTTTGTTTTTAAAGTGTAAGCCCAAACTTTCCTAGAATGATCATCAACAAAAGTAACAAAGTACAGACAACCATTAAATGTTCTCGTTTTGAAAGGACCACAAACATCAGTATGTACCAAGTCAAGCAAACTTGGTTTTCTTGAAGGAGTCGAGCTCTTGAAAGATACTCTATTTCTCTTTCGAGCCAAACAATGTACGCATTTCTTTAAATGAGCTTTATGTATCCCACGAATGTACTGTTTCTTCCTCGGAATATTTAATCCTTTTTCGCTAATGTGACTGAGTATTTTATGCCACAAATCAACCATTTCTTCATCATTAACAACATTGATTTTCTCAGCAAGCACCCTTGCAGACATGATGTAGAGGGCTGAATATTTTTGTCCTCTTGCCACAACCAACGAGCCCTTAGTAAGTTTCCACTGCCCATTCGCAAAAATACTGCAATAGCCTTCATCATCTAGCTTCCCTGTAGAGATCAAATTCAATCTAAGATCTGGTATATGTTTAACACCCTTCAAAATCAATCTTGCACCCATGCTTGTTTCTAGATAAACATCACCAATACCAACCACTTTAGAAAAATCATTATTTCTCATCTTTGCAGAACCAAAGTCACCAGAGGTGTAAGATGAGAAAAAATATTACGAGAAGTGGCATTAATTGTAGCACCACTGTCAACTACCTAACCATTTTCATCAGACACATAATTCACAACAGCATCATCAATAACAACGAAGTAGCTCTCTGAAACTGCAGCAACATGTTTCTCGTCACCACTTTCATCATAATTTTTCTCTTTGTTCTTTTCTTCTTTACCATATTGGATTTCCCAAAATTATTCTTCTTTCTCAACTTAGGACAAAATTTCTTAGTGTGCCTGATCTCGTGATAGTATTAGCACTCCCAATCTGCAAATTTATTGGACTTGTTCTGACTTTTGCTTCTACTTTTACCTCTACTTTTCCAACCGCGATTTTCATTTCTACTACGTTTCTCAATTACTAGAGTTTCTGAATGTAAAGAGAAGCCTACTGTTTTTCTTCTTATATCTTCATTCAGCATACTACTTTTAGCTAATGTCATTGAGATATTACCTTCAGGAGCTGAATTAGAAAGAGACATTCTAAAAGTATCCCATGAGTCTGGCAGCGAACCAAGCAACCATAATGCCAAAACCTCGTCATCAAATTTGATACCCATAGCAGCCAACTGATTAATCAAGCCTTGAAAGGTATTCAAGTGATCTGTAAGAGGTGATCCATCTTGATACCTCAAATACATCAACTGTTTGAACAAAAGTAACTTATTGTTTCCTGTCTTTCGAGCATATAACCTCTCAAGTTTACTCCACAATTTCCTTGCATCTGTTTCGTCTACAACATGATTCAACACATTATCATCAACCCATTGTTGAATAAAACCACAAACCTGTCGATGAATAATTATCCATTCTGCATCAGACTTATCTTTAGGTTTTTCATCACCGAACACTGGTAAATGAAAACTTTTAACATAAAGAAGATCTTCCATCTTCGATTTCCATATATGATGATTCAAAGCATTCATCATCACCATTCTGCTTGTATTCACCTTCATATTTGATACAAGACAAGTACACAACCACTCGCTCTGATACCACTTTGTTAGGAAATAGAAGCACAAACGAAATCTTCCTTCTTGTATCAAATATGATAGAGATAATGATACCAAACAAAATACCAAGTCTGAATAAAATAAACGCAAATAACACAGAACACTTTTTACGTGGAAAACCTTCCCAATGTAGGAAGTAAAAACCATGGGACTGATTTCGGAGTCCAACCAAATATTCACTATCAGAAGATGGGTTACAAAACTATTATGTAGATAAAACTAGAGTATAGACCACACAAAGTATGACAACTTCATACACAACCCCAATACACAAGATAGTGAACCGAAATCAGAAAACTCACTGAAATATCCCCAAAACGCAGTTAGAAGAAGATGATAAAAAAACACACTTAGATGACTCCAAATAAAAAACCTTATGGTCAGATTGTAGAGGACAAATAGACTAGCCTTCTAACTAATATTGAAGCCGATCGGACAACCGGAGACAGTCCGATTGAAAGCACAAAGTTCTGCCTTGAATCACCTTTTTCTCTCAAAAACTGCACTATAGAATATGATGCTCATCTCCTAAAGACACTGTATAAATATATATTTACACATAAACCAAAATCCTATGTGTTATCCAAATTGGGCTTAGCTCATATGATAATTGGACTCCTGCATAGGAAGAGCCCAACAAAAGCTCTCTATGCTTGTGGACAGGGTTGACGGTCCAGTTAATTTTTGGGTCATTACAGATGGTACTGTGAGTAGTGGCGGAAACGTGATTTGAAAGTAGGGAGGCTAAAATTCATTCAAAGTTTTAGTGATTGATAGGTGGCAATTGATAACGACGACTCCTTATATATTGGAATCGTCGTAAAATGGTTTCATTATCAGTTTTTAAAAAAAAATTATCTCTCGTTGTATACAGTGGCAGATGTATTAAGGGGCTGGGGCCCTGAGCCCCCCTTAGTCTAAAATATTGGTTAATTTTTTTAAGGATAATAAATAGTTTTAAAGACAAACGTGGACTAATCCCTATTTTTAAGTAATTTTAAACTATAAAATTTTAATCTAAATAACTTACCTAATTCCTATTGTTAAGGTAAGGAATTGGATAAAACTTCAAGTTAAATATCATTAAGTAATGCCTATTTTTAAGGAAGATAAATAAATTTTAAATGCCTAATTCCTAGCCCTAAAATATTGGTTAGTTTTTTTTAAGGATAATAAATAGTTTTTAAAAAAAATGGACTAATGCCTATTTTTAAGTAAAAATGTTGGATAAAACTTTAGGCTAAATTATTTAACTAATGCTATTATTAAGGTTTGTTAAACTATAGAATTTTAATCTAAATATCTTAATTAATTCTTATTGTTAAGCCAAAAGAATTGGATAAAACTTCAAGTTAAATATCTTAACTAATGCCTATTTTTAAGGAAGATAAGTAAATTTTTAATGCCTAATTCATAGCCCTAAAATATTGGTTAATTTTTTTAAGGATAATAAATAGTTTTAAAAAAATATGGACTAATCCCTATTTTTAAGTAAAAAGGTTGGATAAAATTTTAAGCTAAATTTTTTAACTACTGTATATTTTTAAGGAGTTTGTTAAACTATAAAATTTTAATCTAAATATCTTAACTAATTCCTATTGTTAAGCTAAAGAAGTGGATAGAACTTCAAGTTAAACATCTTAACATCTTCCTATTTTTAAGGAAGATGTATTTATAAATTATAGTCCATAAGATTAGAATTTGATTTGGTAAGGAAGATGTATTTATAAATTATATTCCAGAAGATTAGAATTTGATTTTGTAAGTCTTTTCGGTTCTTTTATATTTTTAGTGCAATTATTTGTTCTGATTTTATTATGGTTTAATATTTCTCTCAAAATTTAAATTTTATTTATCTCTGTCTTCTTCTATCGTTCTAGATTACAGATTTGATTTACAGTTTCATTCAGAAGAAGATAACCGAATTTCATCAATTCTTTTCGAGGTATGTGTTTCTCTCTAATGTTTTTAATTAAATAACTTATTAACATTATAAATTATGTTTGATATAAATTCCATCCATATTATATATATATATGGTAATAAATTCTATTGATTGATAAAAAATTATACTAAAACGTAGATTAGAATTGATTTTCCATATTTATCAAGAACAGCTTATAATCTATTCATATATCTTTTATATATACTTTTATTTATTTAAAAAAATATCTTTTATATGGCAAATTTGGTTTTATTTCTATTTATTTTTCAAAAATATAGTTTATATAACAAATTTGATTTTATATTTATGTATTTTTTAAATATCTTTTAAATATTAAATTTGATTATGTTATATTTTATTTGTTTAAATATATTTTAAAAAAAATCTATTAAAATTTATTGTTAAATATTATTTTTAGGTATAATAAAATATTTTTATTTGTAATAAAAAAAATTATTATTTTTTTTTTATTCACAATAACATAGCTTGTACACGATTTAATTGTTGTAGGCTAATAATGGAGCGTTATTTTGCTAAAAAGCCAAAAAATAATGTTGGTAGTTTAAGTAGCCCGAGTAATAATAATATAATTTATCCTATTCTGACTGTCCTTATATCAAGGCCTAATGTTGATAGTGTAGAATTTGATCCGGAGAAAGTTATAGTGAGTGATCCGGGACTACGCCAACGTATTGAAGAATTTGATATAAATTATGCCGATAAAATTCGACGAGAATTCATCTCAAAAGGACCTTGTCAATCAAGAAATCATATTTTTCCCAAAACAAAATTTAGGAAAGAAAACCGAAGTATTCAAGTTACATGGTTTGAAAAACATCATTGGTTGAAATATAGTGTGCACAAGGATGCGATATTTTGTTTTTGGTGTTACCTTTTTAAACCACGTACTGCTCGTGATGACGTGTTTGTTATAGAGGGTTTTAAGAATTAGAAAAAAGCACATGAAAAATTTAAAGAACATGATGGTGATGTGAACAACGCACATAATCAAGCTAAGCAGTAATTTTTTTCGTTTAAAAATCAAAGACAAAATATTGAATACAGTTTGAGAGAATATGCGAAAGAAGATGAAGTTAACTATCGTGTACGTCTAACTGCATCTTTAGATGTGATCAGATTGCTTTTGTGTCAGGGATTAGCTTTTCGTGGACATGATGAATCATCACAATAATTAAACAAAGGTTAAAATGGTTACATTAGAGAACGCACTTGGTAATAATCAAATGATTTCTCCAACAATCCAGAAAGAGTTGACAAATTGTTGTGTTATTGAAACTACAAACGCCATAGTGGAAGACATCAAATTGTTGTTCTTGAATAGAAATTACGACCCTTGATGTCTTCCAATATGGCGTTTGTAGTTTCAATAACACAACAATTTGTCAACTCTTTCTGGATTGTTGGAGAAATCATTTGATTATTACCAAGTGCGTTCTCTAATGTAACCATTTGATATAAATTCTGCCGATAAAATTCGACGAGAATTCATCTCAAAAGGACCTTGCCAATCAAGAAATCATATTTTTCCCAAAACAAAATTTAGGAAAGAAAACCGAAGTATTCAAGTTACATGGTTTGAAAAACATCATTGGTTGGAATATAGTGTGCACAAGGATGCGACATTTTGTTTTTGGTGTTACCTTTTTAAACCACGTACTGCTCGTGATGACGTGTTTGTTATAGAGGGTTTTAAGAATTGGAAAAAAGCACATGAAAAAGTTAAAGAACATGATGGTGATGTGAACAACGCACATAATCAAGCTAAGCAGTAATTTTTTCGTTTAAAAATCGAAGATAAAATATTGAATACAGTTTGAGAGAATATGCGAAAGAAGATGAAGTTAACTATCGTGTACGTCTAACTGCATCTTTAGATGTGATCAGATTGCTTTTGTGTCAGGGATTAGCTTTTCGTGGACATGATGAATCATCACAATAATTAAACAAAGGTTAAAATGGTTACATTAGAGAACGCACTTGGTAATAATCAAATGATTTCTCCAACAATCCAGAAAGAGTTGACAAATTGTTGTGCTATTGAAACTACAAACGCCATAGTGGAAGACATCAAATTGTTGTTCTTGAATAAAAATTACGACCCTTGATGTCTTCCAATATGGCGTTTGTAGTTTCAATAACACAAGAATTTGTCAACTCTTTCTGGATTGTTGGAGAAATCATTTGATTATTACCAAGTGCGTTCTCTAATGTAACCATTTGATATAAATTCTGCCGATAAAATTCGACGAGAATTCATCTCAAAAGGACCTTGCCAATCAAGAAATTATATTTTTCCCAAAACAAAATTTAGGAAAGAAAACCGAAGTATTCAAGTTACATGGTTTGAAAAACATCATTGGTTGGAATATAGTGTGCACAAGGATGCGACATTTTGTTTTTGGTGTTACCTTTTTAAACCACGTACTGCTCGTGATGACGTGTTTGTTATAGAGGGTTTTAAGAATTGGAAAAAAGCACATGAAAAATTTAAAGAACATGATGGTGATGTGAACAACGCACATAATCAAGCTAAGCAGTAATTTTTTTCGTTTAAAAATCAAAGACAAAATATTAAATATAGTTTGAGAGAATATGCGAAAGAAGATGAAGTTAACTATCGTGTACGTCTAACTGCATCTTTAGATGTGATCAGATTGCTTTGTGTCAGGGATTAGCTTTTCGTGGACATGATGAATCATCACAATAATTAAACAAAGGTTAAAATGGTTACATTAGAGAACGCACTTGGTAATAATCAAATGATTTCTCCAACAATCCAGAAAGAGTTGACAAATTGTTGTGCTATTGAAACTACAAACGCCATAGTGGAAGACATCAAATTTTTGTTCTTGAATAGAAATCTACGACCCTTGATGTCTTCCAGTATGGCTTTTGTAGTTTCAATAACACAACAATTTGTCAACTCTTTCTGGATTGTTGGAGAAATCATTAGATTATTACCAAGTGCATTCTCTAATGTAACCATTTTAACCTTTGTTTAATTATTGTGATGATTCATCATGTCCACGAAAAGCTAATCCCTGACACAAAAGCAATCTGATCACATCTAAAGATACAGTTAGACGTACACGATAGTTAACTTCATCTTTTTTCCCATATTGTCAAACTGTATTCAATATTTTGTCTTTGATTTTTAAACGAAAAAAACTACTGCTTAGCTTGATTATGTGTGTTGTTCACATCACCTTCATGTTCTTTAAATTTTTCATGTGTTTTTTTCCAATTCTTAAAACCCTCTATAACAAACACGTTCACGAGTAGTACGTGGTTTAAAAAGGTAACACCAAAAACAAAATGTCGCATCCTTGTGCACACTATATTCCAACCACTGATGTTTTTCAAGCCATGTAACTTGAAAACTTCGGTTTTCTTTCCCAAATTTTGTTTTGGGAAAAATATGATTTTTTGATTGGCAAGGTCCTTTTGAGATGAATTCTCGACGAATTTTATCGGCATAATTTATATCAAATTCTTCAATACGTTGGCGTAGTCCCGGATCACTCACTATATCATCTTCGGATCAAATTCTACACTATCAACATTAGGCCTTGATATAAGGGCAGTCAGAATAGGATAAATTATATTATTATTACACGGGCTACTTGAACAACCAACATTATTCTTTGGCTTTTTAGCAAAATAACGTTCCATTATAAGCCTACAACAATTAAATCGTGTACAAGCTATGTTATTGTGAATAAAAAAAAATTATTACAAATAAAAATATTTTATTATACCTAAAAATAATATTTAACCATAAATCTTAATATATTATTTTTAAAATATATTTAAACAAATAAAATATAACATAATCAAATTTAATATTTAAAATATATTAAAAAGATACATAAATATAAAATCAAATTTTTTATATAAACTATATTTTAAAAAAATAAATAGAGATAAAATCAAATTTGCTATATAAAATATTTTTTTAAATAAATAAAAAAGATATAAAAGATAGAATTTATTACCGATGTATATGGATAATATGGATAATATGGATGGAATTTATATCAAACATAATTTATAATATTAATAATTTATTTAATTAAAAACATTACAGAGAAATACATACCTCGAAAAATTGAATGGATGAAATTCGGTTCTAACCTCAGCTCCTACTCTTTCTTCTTCTCTTTAGGATATCATTTATTAAGTAAATAAATAAAAGTATTAATCTAATTAATTTAAATAAATAAATAAAAACATAAATAAAAAAATTAATCTAATTAATTAATTTAAATAAATAAATAAAAACTTCTTTTTAGGATATCATTTATTAAATAAATAAAAAAATAAAAACATAAATAAAAAAATTAATCTAATTAATTTAAATAAATAAAAACAAAAACATTAATCTAATTATATTGAAATATAAATAGAGTTATTGAGTAAATAAATAAATAAATAAAAACATAAATATAAATAAAAATCAATTAAGTTAAATAAATATAATTATATTAAAATAGAAATAGTTATTAAATAAACAAATAAAAACATAAATATAAATATAAATAAAAAGGAAAACACTAATCTAATTATATTAGAATAGAAATAGATTTATTAAGTAAAAAGATAAAAACATAAATATAAATAAAAACGAAAAACACTCGTCTAACTTGGATAACACTAACCTAAGGAAATAAAGAAATAAATATAAAATATATATTTTTCAAAGCTTGTTTAAACCTAATTAATTAAATTCAAGAAGTGTTCATGATTATAGATTGACAAAATACTGAAGAAAATAACCAATACATAAGAAATTCATAAATAAAAAAACACTAGTTAACCAAACAAAAAAAACAAACAAACGTTGTGGATAAAAGCTTAAAAAAAATTATTTTCTGTTTTTCGACAATAACCAGGATCTACGCTATTGTTCATGTGTATAGATTACCTATACATTCAAAACCAACCAGTGCCAATAAAAAGATTCAATGTATCAGATAGTGAAATACTAGAAACCCTACAATGAACGCCACAACCACAACAAAAAGGATTGTTGCGCATGTGTTGCGCCAATTCGTAGGTTCTCGATGACGAACTTCAGGAGAATAAATTTCCATCATTGGGAAACCTGAAGCCGCGAACCTGGTTTCTCTAGACGCAGCTTCTCTTTCTTCTATTATCTTATCTGATACCATCCTAGTGACCATTTTGGCACGTTCCAAACACTCCACTCTTTCTGCTTCTAATTTATCAGCTTCTGTTTCTTCTTCTAACTTTTGTTTACCTTTTTTGGCTGCCGAATACCTGGGTGGTAGCACATCTTGTCCTACTTCTAATTTTTGTTTACCTTTATCGGCAGCCGAAGACCTTGTTGGTTTACCACGAGACGATGGCGCAGCTTCTTTCTCTTGATTCTTATCGGCTCCTGTTTCTTCTTCTAACTTTTCTTTACCTTTATCAGCGTGCGACGTAATTATGTCGTCAAGGAAAGATAGCGGATCGTCATGCAGTGTCATTATTAATATCAATCTTGTATGAGAGTAAAATCGGTAGCAGCAGTGCCGTATGGAAACAGATTTTCTTTGTACAGAGTTTCTCTTTTTTTTTTAATTTTAATAACTCCTCTTCTATTTTATAAACAAGATTTGTTATCTTCTTACAAATTTTAATTTTCTGGACTATAATTTATAAGTACATCTTCCTTAAAAACAGGCATTAGTTAAGATGTTTAACTTCATCCTTAAAAATAGACATTAGTTAAGATGTTTAACTTGAAGTTTTATCCACTTTAGCTTAACAAGAATTAGTATTAAAATTTTATAGTTTAACAAACTCCTTAAAAATAAACAGTAGTTAAAAAAATTAGCTTCAAGTTTTATCCAATTTTTTAAGTAATGCTTATTAGTATTTTTTTTTTTAAACTATTTATCTTAACCATTAGTTAAGACATTTAACTTAAGATATTTAACTTAAGTTTTATCCACTTAACATTAAGAATTAATTAAGATATATAGATTAAAATTTTATAGTTTAACAAACTCCTTAAATGAACAGTAGTTAAAAAATTTAGCGTAAAGTTTTATCCAACATTTTTACTTAAAAATAGACATTAGTCGACTTTTTTTTTAAAACTAAAGTTTTATCCAACATTTTTACTTCATAATTTATAAGTACATCTTCCTTAAAAATAGGCATTAGTTAAGGTGTTTAACTTGAAGTTTTATCCACTTTAGCTAACAATAAGAATTAGTTAAGATATTTAGATTAAAATTTTATAGTTTAACAAACTCCAAAATGAACTGTAGCTAAAAAATTTAGCGTAAAGTTTTATCAACATTTTTACTTAAAAATAGGCATTAGTCCACTTTTTTTTTTTAAACTAAATTTTTATCCAAAAATTTTACTTAAAAATAGTCATTACTCCACTTTTTTTTTAAACTATCTATTATCCTTAAAAAAAATTAACCAATATTTTAGGGATAGGAATTAAGCATTTTAGGGATAGGAATTAGGCTTTAAAAATTTATTTACCTTCCTTAAAAATAATAAGCATTCGTTAAGATATTTAACTTGAAGTTTTATCCAATTCTTTACCTTAACAATAGGAATTAGTTGAGATATTTAGATTAAAATTTTGTAGTTTAACAAACTCCTTAAAAATAGGCATTACTTAAAAAATTTAGTTTAAAATTTTATCCAACATTTTTAGTACATTTTAAAAAAAAAGTATTTATTATCCTTAAAAAAAAATTAACCAATATTTTAGGGGTAAGGGGGCGTGACTGTGAGCAGGGTCGACCAAAATGACCTCAAAGTACTTGTACGTAGAGTCCTCATTGAGCCAGTAAGGGTTCACAACTCTTAGACCACCAAGCTTTCTACCAGCTAGCTCATCGGCAAGCGAGTGCTTACTGCGTTGAAATTTCAATTGAGTGACCCCCTGGTGGGTTGGCTTTCCATACACAATACCTTTGGAACAGGCTTCTTGCGTCCACCACGTCTGGCACGCACACGGTATACTACATAACCCTGCTTAGCCTTGAAACCCAGGCGACGAGCTCTATCGGGACGAGTGGGATGGGTGACTCAGACAATAGAGGGCAGCAGGCGAAATTCCAGCATCTCACCCTCTGCAAGAACCTCGTCACATCAGATTGCTGCTTCCTCCATAACTCTGATACGTACTTGTAAGCACCCATTGTTGAGCAACTGTGTCCTTTTCAAGAGTCTACGATATATGTATATATGACGAACTCCGTTAGCTTTAATAATGCCCACCCTCATATTACCACAAATTTGAGATCACCTTACCATATTATTCTTGTTACTTAAACTATCAAGTACGCGATACATCTATGATCATATCATTAAAATATCATAACTTATCTGGGAAACTATTGTTGAAGGTTCATACTTGCATTGTTATGGTGCGCATTATTCCTCGTAATCAAATCATCTCTCAAAGTATTCTTATACTGGCAATACATAAGGTTTTGTGGTTAAGATCTGCTTTTTTGTTTCCGTTTTGTCAGTAATTAGTTGCTCCACAATCGAATACTTAAGTTGCGAGACCTGGTGTTGATAGTTATTTGGAATTCACAGGTTTAGTGTGCTATGATGAGTAATAGTCTGATGTGATAGAGCCAAATTATCTTTATTGGTGATGTTAGTGTTGCTGTTTGTGTTTTATAATGACCCCATATAGATACAACTATTACAGTGCAGTGTTCATTTTCTATTATCATTACAAAATACGTTGTTACCATCTCGTTTAGTAAGTTTCGATATTTTTTATTTCGTAAGTTATGTATATAGACTATTAATTATGATTTCTATGCCTCATTATTTAACACAGAATCGGTTGTCTTTCTCGTTTGGTAACATTTTAATAGTTTTAAAAGGTATCTGTACAACAATCAAGAACATAATGATAGATACTTTATTTTACCTAAAGGTTTAGGTTAGGTTAGAACCGTCCGTGGTTTGGTGCGATTACAATAGGTTTAGGTTAGAACCTTCTGTGCTTATCTTACGACCCTCAGAACTGAAATTTCAATCACTGGATTGAATTGAGATGTCTTTCTATAACAATATTTTGACCCAATAGGTCAAAAACCAATAATGCTAGCAAGTGTTCTAACCAAAATCTTCCACAGATCCTTGACAACCAAACATGTCCCATTCCATTTTGACCACCCATCCCAGTTACATGGCTGACCCAGGTCAAGACCTATTCAATGATAGACGAGCCTTTAACCTGATTAGGACAGAAAACCAAAAGGAGAAACCGACTCTGTATCACAACATAATTGCAAATGAAGAGTTTATAACCATAAACTGACACTAACCTAGATTAGTTACTCATCGTGCGAATCAAGTATTAACACATGATTCAGAATCTGAAAAGAAAAGAAAGAAAAAAAAGATGATGGCAGTCACTGTATAGCTAATCGTAACTGGTTGGACTACTTCGATCACAAAACATCTGCCGATTAATAAAAGTAAGCCTCTCAGCAACCATACAGCATAAGCTATAGCTAAATAGAATCCAGCCATACAGCATAAGCTATAGCTAAATAGAATCCTACCATACAGCATAACCTCTTACCGGGGACTTGAAATTATCATTGCTTCCATCAGCACCTTTCTTTACATCCTTACCTAAAGCCAGGGAAATAATGGACCCACCACTTAGGACAATGTTACTGACAAGACATTCTGACAGGTGATGCTGAAACCCCGAATCTCTTACTCCAATGGAGGATATCAAATTATAGGTCATAGTCAAATGCAACATATGCAAGCTCTTCCTTATATCAAGGACAATCAACCATTCTCTAGACAATAATCTCCATCAAGAAATCCGACAAGCAAGGTAGGATGGCATGTTGAAGCGCAAAACCCTCAGACATTGGGACACACCATCCCCAGAATACCTGTTCAAAGACACCTGCCAGAATAACGGTTCAAAAGACAAGCCTGCCAGTCAAATAACAAGTTAATGAAAATATAGTAGATTAGGAAGCACGATACCTACTGTACAGCCACTTGCATACACGGACGGGACATTGAACGTCTAACTTCTCTCGTTTAGCAACTATCAGATTCCTGCTCTTCCCATTACATTTGGCAGCCTTGACAGTTTGAGTAGACTAAACTCAATTTTGAAAACAGAAGCTATTAAGGAGTTTATAGTTAAATATGGGTTGATTTGTTTACTAATGAAGAAAGAACAAAAATACATGCACCTATAAAATGAACAAGCACAGTTTTCACAGATTAGCACGAACGGTGTCATGCTAGGACCTTAGTGTTAGTGAGAGTCTTCTGAAATATCTAAGAGCCCTAAATCTCCCAGAGTCCATACCTTCAGCAGCAGATCATTTGTTTACCTATAAAAAATAGTCTCCTTTTTTCTTTTATATTAAGTACTCTAGGTCACAAACATAGTATTATGAGATTTATCTAAGCTTAAGAATTTCATTAATAAAAAAAAATGGAATAACAACTCAACTTTAGGATTTCATAGGTAATTCACCATAAATAGAATACATAACAAAATCGGCTCTTCCAAAGCCTTATGGAGTAATTTATAAGAACATGAAACATGAGGCCAAACAAATCTATAGCAGCATCTCAGCAATTTGAACAGCGTTAAGTGCAGCCCCCTTGCGTATTTGATCACCACAGACAAAGATATCCAATCTGATTAACGAACAACCAGTTACTACAAACACCCAATAGACGCTTAAGAGAAAGAGAAAAAATAATATTTTACCCATAATTGTCCTCTTGAGACACATCACGGCGTATCCTGCCCACGGCAACATCGTCTTTGTTAGATACCTCTAAAGGTGTAGGGAAGTGATTAGATGCTCGATTATCAATGACAACAACCCCAGGTGCATTCTTCAGAATGTTCCTCGCCGTATCCTGTAACAAAATTCAATTCAGACAAGGACATAAAATTGAAAGATAAATAAAAACTCATTCGGTCTGATTTTTTTTTACCTCATCAAGGGGGTTCTCGAATTGAAGATTTACACTCTCAGCATGAGCTCGCATGACAGGGACTCGTATGCATGTAGCTGTCACTTTAACATCTTTGTTGTTCTGACAAAACCAAATCACTGTCAGGCCAGCTTAAATAAACTACATCAAGTCCATAGAAAGAAACTCACCCAGATTTTCCTAGTCTCCTTCACCAGTTTCATTTCCTCTTCATTGTATCCATTCTCTAGTACAGGGGCATTGTGCGAAAACAAGTTAAAAGCATACTGCAGAGAACAATGTAATACCAAATCAAAATGTCAATACAGCGGGCAATCAAAAACTAAATCAAGATGCCAGAAAACTTTAAACGTTACCTGTTGACTGAAGATGTTACAAGTCGGTGCCTTTCCTTCCAGGACCTAATCCAAACATAATAAAACTTGTAACAAAGACAAACACATAAGCAGATTGATGAAACTGGATAAAGAGAAAATTGAAAATACCTCACGAGTTTGCTGAAGAAGCTCTTCCATAGCAGCAGCACCGGCACCACTTGCAGCTTGATACGTGCTAACCACCATTCGTTTAACCTGACATTTTTATGTTAGATCAATTGAATGTGATCATGACATACGTAAATGAATAATGAGGAAGGGGAGTTTAACCTTGGCATAACGATGAAGAGGAGTGGCAGCCATTAAACAGATTATAGTGGAGCAATTAGGGTTAGCAATCAGAGCTCCTTTCCCCATCCCAAACTTGATCCCAGCCATTGCCTCCGGGTTCACCTCCGGGATCACTAGCGGCACGCCTTCCACCATGCGAAACGCGGAACTGTTATCGACCACAATCGTCCCTTTCTCCACCGCAATAGGACCGAACTCCTTGCTAATAGAACCGCCGGCGCTGAACAAAGCAATGTCTACGCCGTCAAAGCTGTTTGCAGTCAGCTCCTCCACGGTAAACTCCTCCCCTTGGAAATTCACGCGCTTGCCCGCTGACCGCTTGGAGGCGAGCATTTTGATTGACCGGTAAGGGAACTGGCGGTCTGATAAGACGGAGAGAAACTCTTGCCCCACGGCTCCGGTTACGCCGACCACGGCGACAGAAGGGGCCGATTCTTGTCGGATTGACATCTTTACCCTTGCGGTGAAGAGTTTTCGTTGAGGTTTGACGGAGAGTCTGGAGAGGAAGTGGGTCTGCGGGTGGTTGTAAGTCAGAGTCGCCATTCTTTCTGTCGTGTTGGAGGAAAGGAGCTAGTGCGATGCTGGAGGCGATTGATAAAGGGATGGGTTTAACGCTTGTGCTGCTTCTCTCCATTTTGATCTTTAACGGTGGATTTGATATCGATCTGGTCGCCCTAGGGTTTTTGGGTTATTAAAAAACACGCGCACTTAAATGTATCTAACAAATTTAAAATAAAAATACCTTCGAGCTACCGGGGTGTTTAAGCATTACCACGAGTGTAATAGTTGGTGGAGCAACTACAGTACTAGATTGTTAAATTTTTTGTGCCCAAAATTTTAATCGGTTTTAATTCGATTTAGTTTCCGATGCTTCCATTTCGGTCTAATTTTAAATTGGTGGATTTATAATTTTTTTTTATTTGTAGTGATCCTGGTACAAGTGTCAAGATTAGTTTAAAATCAACTTTCGATAGCAAATAAGATGATCATCAATATTTGATACCAAACCTTTATAAAAATATTTTAATACCAAACCTCTCCATTACTATAGTATCTTTTAAAAAATATAAGTCTTGTCTTAAAAAAACGTTTCCATTTTTTGAGTTATAATTAAAAAAATAAAACTGCAATCATAATTGTGTTTATATTTACGAGATAAATCAAACAAGTGATCTGTATAATATGATCCGGATAAAAAATTATAACTTTTAAAAATATTAAATTAGGTGGTATTAATTTTTTTAATAATGTTAATTAATAATGTTAATTAGCAGTATTAGTGGTACCCTTTGCAAGTCTAAGGTGTCGTTGGGAATATGGACCCCAGTATTAGTGGTACCCTTTGCAAGTCTAAGGTGTCGTAACTATATTTAGTAGTCCGGGTTTTGTTTGTTGGGAATATGGGGTCCGATCCGCATATTCCGCCTCCGTATATAAGTAAGAACAATCCGATCTCAACACTAGTATGATATTGTCCGCTTTGGCACCCGAAGGCCCTCACGGCTTTGTATTTGGTCCACTACCAAAAGGCCTCACACTAGTTGAGGTATGTTCTTACTTATATACCACTGATCTTTCCCATGTTTAACCGATGTGGGATGTGGGACTTTGGTCGCCACCCTAACAAATCCTCCTCTCGAACAAAGTACCACTTAGCCTCCTCTCAATTGACTTTTATCTGCTCACTCTAATCAGAAGTTTCTCCACCTGGGCAACTATCCACTCCAATCAAGTGCCGCCGCTTGATGAGTCATGGACGCTCCGAACTAGGATGTATATAGTAGATCATTCACCTTGAGCATGACTACTGGTTCATCATGTTCGACCTCCGAGAATATTACCACCATTGCATTACGTCTGGGCCTGATGCTCTGATACCACATGTTGGGAATATGGGGGTCTCGTCCGCATATTCCGCCTCCGTATATAAGAAAGAACAATCCAATCTCAACACTAGTATGATATTGTCCGCTTTGGCACCCGAAGGCCCTCACAGCTTTGCATTTGGTCCACTACCAAAAGGCCTCACACTAGTTGAGGTTTGTTCTTACTTATATACCACTGATCATTCCCATGTTTAACCGATATGGGATGTGGGAATTTGGTCGTCACCCTAACATTGTTCACGGACTACTTAAATTTTGTTTAAATTCCATGGTACGGTTAACTGCACCTTAGGAAGACCCCAAAAGAAGAGCCAAGTTGGGAACAGATGGGCCAGGAAACTTAAAACAAATATAGTAATTACACTACCTAAGTAACTTATAGGCTTCTTGTTACCCTCTAGTCCATCAATTGTATTGTTGTTAATATATACACGTTTCATACAAGTTTATTTGCAAGAGAAATAACTGAAAGAACTCTGTCACCTTAAGAAATGAGAGGAAGATAAGCGTCATTCGTGCTTTGATCTGAAAGAAAGACTGTAATTGGTGAGTTATGGAAGTAGTTACTTAACACAATCATCAAATTTCAACTTGGAGAATGGTAGTCTTCAAATTTCGTCAAAAGTGCCCACAAATTTAACTGTTTAGATTCATCATGAATGTCTAGCTACTAGATCCATAGCTAGCCAGCTAGTCTGACAGATGTCGAACTCATAAGTTTTTCACCGTCTTGTATTCTGTCCTATCATCATAGAGTTTTTTCCACTTCTACACGTCTTCTTATCCTCCTATAAATTAATTAGTAAATTCATTTTCCATTCCACGATACAAATTCCTTGAGAGAGAAAAAACAAACCCTTGGCTACCTTCAACGTGTTCTTTAACTTTCTCAATATCTTCATCAGAAAACTCAAACTTTCCGATCAATTCTTCGGTCAATCTTCATCTAGTTTATGAAAAAATATCTGAAAACCAGAAGATCCAAGTCTAACATGCCCAAAAAACCCAAATCTCTGAAGCGTGACAACAATCTAGTCTTCAGATCATACGACTACTTTTATATTACCGAAAGAGCAGAGGAATATAAGGCTGTTGGATTAATCAACAACGCTCATGTTGGAACAACCACCAAAACCACTTATTATGGTAACTTCGATCCAAGTAAAGTACCTGTTTTTTCACCTTCTCCTATAACCGAAGTGCACCTTTCTTCTAAAGTTCAAACACCTAAAATGCCTCAAGCCTTTTCTTCTCAAATCAAAGTTTCACCTCTGATTAGTGAAGAATCAAACGAATCCTCTTCAAAACAAATCTCAAATAGTCCCTCCTCGACTCATCCTCCAATAACTAAAAAGAAAAAAAACTTTTAGCCATGAGAGATGATTCAGACGTTACTCCAACTCATCCCTCCTCGAATCCAGCTACTCAGTCTCCTCCTCGGAGAGAGATTATTGAAGAAGTTTCATTGTCCCAACAAAATCCTCCCCAAATAAGAGATCTCTCATTGGAAGCCGAAGCTCCATTGCCTCAACAAAATCCTCCCCAAATAAGAGATGGAACATCAGAAGCTGATGAAGCTGAATTTGAGGCTACTAGATCTAATAATGAAGCTGAATCCGATGAGGAACATATGTGATTCGAAGGTGAAAATAAGAGAATTTAAAGAAGGTGATAAAGTGTTGAGAAAAGTGTTCTTGCATACAAAGGAGAAGAGCATTAGAAAAATGGCTCTGAATTAGGAAGGGCCTTCTATGGTTGTTGAGAGGATAAAACCAGGGTTCTGTCGCCTTTGCGATTTTCAAGGGAGGATACTTCAACACCCGTGGAATATAAAACATTTGAAGCTTTATTGGGAATAGATTTGTCTTTGTATTTTGAATTTTTTACTATTGAATGGCGCACTTTTTCCTACCTTGTTGGCCCATGAAGGTTTTAACGAGGCGATATATACATATTCAATATTATCAATAAAATGCATTTTTGGCCAATGGTTGTTTACAAGTGCTTATTAAAAACTATTTTAACAACTTATCAAAGACTGATCATCTTTGAGGTTGGTTAAGAGTAGAATGTTTTGAACTGCTTATTACACTTTTCGAAAAAACAACCATTTTCGAAGAAACAACCATTTTCGAGGTACTACGTTCAGTATATACATTGTGATTTTTCCAAGTGCAATGCTCGATAATGCACTATGTTTTTTCGAAGTTCAACGTTCACCAGACATGCCATGATTTTTTGAAGTGCAACGTTCACTAATTGCACTGAGGTATTCGATGTGGTATGCTAGTAATTTGTAGTTACATATTGTGTGAACTTCGAAGTGCATTATCGAATTTAGGGAATTATGTTAAAAAAATTATTATACCTATTTTAGGATTGTTAACACTGAATAATTTATGTGGATGATAAAAATGAGAAATAAACAAACATTTGTCAATTAGATTAATTCTATGAAGTACAATAAGCAGGGTTCTAGTTTGACAAGTACAAAAAGGATGACTAAAGTTTAAAGAGCAATAAAGTTATTGAGACAACTTGTCCTCGAATGATTCCTCCTCTGATGATGATGAGTATGGGATAGGATCGAAGGCTTCACTAGGACGTCGTTCGATGGGAATATCGTTCCAAAAACTTGAGAGGTTAATTTTTGGATAAGTTGCATGAAGTTCTCGAAGAATGGTGATGGTTGTTGTGGATTATTTTCGATTGAGGGTAATTTGGTCAGATGTTTTGTGGTGTTTTAGAGGTATTAAATGTTTGGGTGTTTTGTAATGAGAGATTTAAGTTGTCTGGTTCTATTAAATTTTCATTACCCTCATTAATGAAAGTGGTTGAGTATTTATACCCTTGATTATGGGCCATATGGGCTTTCGGGTCATTTTATGAAATCGGGTCGAATTCAAAAACCCATTAGTTTATTAAGAAGATTAGCAATTAGCTTAGTCAAAAGGTGATTAGTTTTTAGTACTTTTTTCCAGTTCGGATGGTTCAGTGGGTGGCTTTTGTCCGAATTGCCCCTGTCCGGTTTCTACAGTGAGTGACAAATATTTCCGGACTCATCAGCAACCCCTTTTTTAGGTTTTGTCGAAGGCCTTTGGTAAGACCTAAAAAATCTTTCTTAGGCATTAGTAACATTCTCCGGACTGTTCAAGTGCTCTGCACAGAATTTATCCGGACTGAAAACTTCTTAGAAGCTCAACAGTTTTATTATGGATCGTGGGACACGTGTCATCTTCTGATTTGCCTCACCAGCTGTTTTTCTCCTAGAACGGCGCTCCCACTAATCCCAAAAAGTAACCTCTTCATTTAATACCCATGACGTCAGCACTGCCTTCAATCATTACTTTTGTCTTTTCATATTCTCCTAGGTTTTTGGAATCTCTTTTTGTTTCATTAGTATAAATTACTTCATTTTCACTGTTTTACCATCTACATTACTCTCTCATTCCTTCATCTCAAAGCTTTCACCTCTCTTCTCAAAATCCTTTTGGTGTGAGTTTATGTTCATGGCAAGAAACGCACTGGTAAAAAGCGGGTGGCTCAATCTTTTGGAGTTAGAAAAGGCACAAAGAGTTGAGCGAGAAAGGTGCATTGTTGCGGGTCTTCCAGTTTCTCCAATTGACAAGCCTGAAATACCATCTTCAGAGGCTGATCGAGGTTCATCTTCTGCTAGAAGTTCCAAACCCAGGAGGTTATTTCAACCAAGTCTTTCACCCATCGTATCAGGCTTCTCGGTTCATGAGTCATAACCCACTATTGAACGAGAAAAAGTCGTTTCAAGCATAAGGAAACCCTCTCCATTTATAGCCATGGGGTCAGATGTTGAAAACTCCCCAGAAAAAGTTACACTTCGTAGAACAGGTCGCTTAGTGAAGGGCCAAGCTGTTGTCTCACAGTCTAAGTCCCCGAAAACCGGGCCTTCTAAGTGTGGGGCCAAGGACAAAGCTACAGAATGAGGGGCATCTATCAGAGTCCCTAAGGATAAATCTTATAGTCTGGAGGCCACTGGAACAAGCCTTCGAAATGAGCCCTCCGGACCTGAGCCCCAGCCGGACACCAGACCACAAAGAGAAAGTGATGCTCAACCATCCGGACAACTTACTGAGCCAGCTACCAGCACTCCTCCACCACTGATGAGTCCGAAAATATTTGTCACTCACTGTAGAAACCGGACAAGGGCAATTTGGACAAAAGCCACCCATTGAACCATCCGAACTGGACAAAAGTACTAAAAACTAATCACCTTTTGACTAAGCTAATTGCTAATCTGCTTAATAAACTAATGTGTTTTTGAATTCGACCCGATTTCATAAAATTGACCCGAAAGCCCATATGGCCCATAATCAAGGGTATAAATACCCAACCACTTTCGTTAATGAGGGTAATTTGGTGACCACAATGGGAGGAGAAGGTGCTTGAATCTAGCATTCGAAACCATCAAGAAAAGCCAATTCAGATGAATCCGGACGAGCAGGTAGTGCCACCAACTTTGGCAGAAGTGGTAGGAAAAAATGATGAGTATACGATCGAAGAGCGAGATAGATTGAAAGCTGAGATAGAAGCCTTGAGGGCTGCTAAAAGGGTAGAGATGGGCTTGAAAGAAAAATAAAAAATGTCAGTCGTTCACCATACTGACAATCCAAGGGAGCATGACCCATCAGCAAAGACCCATGTAAGTACTAAAAAGACTCATGCTAGCTCAAATAGGTCTCACCGGTCTAAACCAGTGGACAGATCAGACTCGGATTCCGAATCTTCTAATAGATTCTCGAACAAAGATGGAGTTGAGGAGTCCCTGTCATCCAGCAGTGATGAAGGCCGTTCTAAAAAGAAGCAAAAGTTAGTTAAAAAGTATTCAAGAAAGAGGGACAGACATGGAAGGTTGAAAAGGCATCTGGGGAAAGGGTCATCTCATGGCCACAACCGTGGCCGGAGGCATGTAGATCGGTTGTTGATGGATCCTTTCGCTTTTCACGATGAACCAAGTATCTTTGCAACTCCCAATGAAGATATTGTGTTTAGTCGTGGCCGGAATTGGAGACAACTTTCATTTTCTTCCTAGATACTGTCCGGAAACCTTCCTGAGAGGTTTGACAGTACAAAGATGGAAAAATACGATGGGAGTAAAGATCCAGATAATCCTTTGGAACAATTTAAAAACTTTATGATGAATTTTGATGATGACGATAAGTTGCTTTGCAGAGCATTCTCCCAGTCTTTTATGGTGAGTGCTCTGAAGTGGTATAATAGCCTGCCACAGGGCTGCATCAGAAAGTTTGATACTTTTTTTGTGGCCTTCCGGAGGCACTTCGTTGGAAGTAAGGAGGTGAAGGGCAATGGAGACACTATTATCCATTGTGCCCAAGAACCAAATGAATCCTTGAAATAATATATAAGTCACTCTGTGAACACCAAAAATGGATTAGTTGATTGCTTTGAACAAGTAGCAATAGCTTCTCTAAGGAAAGGTCTGAACCCTGGCAATTTGGCCGATTCGGTGACCAGGAAGAAAGCTATGACATAGGGTGGTTTACTGAATCAAGTGGGAAAACAAATAAATGTGGATGAAACGAAGAAGACGATGGTGCATAGGCAGGTGAGATCGGCCCCACCTGCACCAAACCAGAATCAAAATCAGTTCAGGTACAAGGCTAAGGAAGCCGGACAGGTTCCCAGCAGGGCCAAGGCTCAATCTCACCCAGCACCAGCTCAGAGCCAGCAATCCAGAAATAAACGAGGGCCTTGGGTTCAACCGGAGTGGTTTGCTGAATTGAAAGAAAATGTGGCAACCATTTATGAGAAAACTAAAGATGAAGTACATTTCAGGAAGCCAACTGCGCTTCAATCTCTCAAGGAAAGTCGTAATAATTGTTTCTGTCAATATCATCATGATATTGGCCATAACACAGAAGATTACATCGTTTTGAAACAAAAGGTGTAAAATTTGATATAAAGAGGAAAATTGGGTGCTTATGTTAAAAGAAGAAGTGAGAATATGGCTGATAATGCTCATTGGACCGGCCCAACAAACAACGCAGGAACATCGGTTCTGGATGGGGCTATGGTAATAATTGAATGATTCGATGTGGAATCGGAGTATTTGGATCTTGATCCAACCCGGAATAAGGTGGGCGTTATCACAGAATCCAGCAAGACGGTGTCCGCGCTCATAAGTTTTTTTGAGTCACTTACCATATTTGGAGGCGACACCATGACTGCACCAACTGCTTCTTCAAGGAAGAGGCATGTTCACACCCTGGCTACCCAGTTGGAAGGAGGCATGACCTCCTATCAATCGCAAATTCATTTTCCCTCCATTGTTTTTTATGAAGATAATTTGAGAGACATAGTTGGTCCCCATGAAGATGTTGTGGTGATAAGAGCATCCATTGGGGGCAATGACATTGGACGAATTTTGGTGGACACTGGCAGCTCAACCAATATCCTCTTTTTAACTTTCTATAAGCAAATGAAGAATCCAGCAGTGATTCAGCATTCGAACAGGTCAATTGTGGGTTTCACTGGAAGTTCTGCGGACGTAATCGAGGAGTTTGAGGAGGAGGTTTTGTTGGGCAAGGGCCTTTTTAATAAGATGGTCCAGAGTACTTTTCATTGTGGTGGATTGCCCCACGTGCTACAATGCCATTTTGGGAAGGTCTTGGCTCTCCAAGATGCATGTTGTGGCTTCAACAGTCCACCAATGTTTAAAATATGTTGTGCAATGACAAGTGGGAGTTGTCCGAAGTAGTCAAAAGATGGCAAGGGAGTATTATGCAACAACACTAGCCCCTCGAACTTTGGGGGCAGTTTGGATCTGTGAGGATTAGCAGTTGGAGGGGCCCTCTGGGGGAGAGGGTGAAATTGATGACCCCATAGAGATCCCTGGTGTTTTAATACCAATTGAAGAGGTTGAAACTCACTCTCTGGCTGAAGGAAGAAACGTCAAGATCGGATCTAATGACATCAGAACTAAAGAGCAAAATGTTAACTTTTTTAACAGACCATCAACATGTTTTTTACTTGGTGCAATGCTAATGTAACCGGAGTACCAACAAATGTTATATCACACCAACTATCCATCCGAAGAGATATAACACCTGTTGTACAAAAGAGGAGATCTTTTTCTAAGGAGAAAGTTGATGTCATAGTTCAAGAGGTTGGTCGGCTTACTAAGATGGGGCACATAAAGAAATCCCAGTATCCTTTATGGACAGCCAATCCGGTATTAGTAAAAAAGAAAAATGGGAAGTGGCGAATGTGCATCGACTTTACAGACCTTAATAGGTCTTGCCCAAAAGACCTATATCCGGTCCCTCGGATTGATCAGTTAAAGGTTTCCACATTTGGGAACAAGTTGTTGTCCTTTATGGATGCATTCTCCGGGTATAATCAGATTCAAGTGGATTCGAATGATCAAGAACACACTACTTTTGTTACTGATAGGGGCCTTCATTGTTATAAGGTTATGCCTTTTGGGTTAAAGAATGCTGGGGCTACTTATCAGAGGTTGGTGAACAAAGCTTTCGCTGATCAGATTGGAAGAAACATAGAAGTCTACATTGATGACATGATGGTAAAGAGTATGGAAGAAGGGCTACACTTGGAAGATCTGCAACTTTGTAAAAGTTAATTTAAAGTTGAATCCAGAGAAGTGTGTTTTCGGAGTGCAGTCCGGAAAGTTTTTGGGGTATGTGATAAGTGAGAAAGGGATACAGCCTGATCCAAACTAGCTCAATGCTTTACTGCAGATGGATCCTCCTCGAAATATTTAAAAAGTACAAAGATTGACAAGGAGGTTAGCTGCTCTAAACTGTTTTATCTCAAGGTCTTCGGATAGGTGTACCTCGTTTTTCCAAACTTTAAAGGGTGCCAAAGAATTTAACTGGTCTCCACAGTGCGACCAGGCCTTTGATGAAATAAAAAAGCATTTATCCTCCCCTAAAACCCTGTTTAAACCTGTTGATGGAGAAATATTATACATATATCTAGCAGTCTCCGAATGTGCCATAAGTACGGTGCTTGTTAGAGAGGTGGACAATTACCCTCGTCCGGTGTACTACATCAGCAAAAGCCTGATGGATGCTCAAAAAAGATATTTAAAGCTTGAAAAGCTATCGCTGGCTTTAGTAACTGCTGCTAGAAAGATGATGCCTACTTTCAGTCTCATTCTATTGTTGTCCGGACATCTTTTCCCTTGAAAAATGTTCTTCAAAAGGCAGACGTATCAAGCAGAATGACCAAATGGTCAGTAGAATTGGGAGACTATGACATTGATTTTGCCCCTCGAACTGCAATCAAGGCTCAGTCTGTTGCTGATTTCTTAGTTGAGTTTCATTCCGGCAGGAGCACTAAACAAGCCATAAGTGAAAAGACTAAGAAGTTTTGGGTTGTTCGGACAGATGGTGGATCAAGTACCATGGGTTGTGGTGCTGGGATATGCTTAACCTCTCCGTACGACGACAAGGTATACCAGGCTATATGTTTTGCTTTCAAGGCTTCTAACAATGAGTCTGAATATGAAGCTGCTATAGCTGGTTTGAAGTTAGCCCTTATTTATGAAGCCAAAAAGGTCAGGTTAATGAGTGATTCCCAACTTCTTATCCATCATGCACAAGGTTAATCTGAGGCCAAGAAGGAGCAGTTAATTAAATATTTATTCGTTCTTAAAGATGTGGCAGTTAACTTCAAAGATATCACCTATGAGCATATACCCCGAACAGAAAATACACTAGCAGACTCCTTGGCAACCATAGCATATTCTGAGTCATACCCATGGATTCACATGCAAGAGTGCCCATTCATTCAACTCAATCAGAGCAAGGAAGAGGAGGAAAGTTTAAATATACAAGTGACTCAACCTGAAGATTGGATATATCCTCTTCTTCGATACATTTCAGATGGCATCTTGCCTCCGGAAAAATCAGTAGCAAGGAAAATGAAGTATAGGGCTCATGGATTTTTTATCATAAGAGACATCCTTTACAAGAAGTCTTTTAGTAGACCTCTCTTGCGATGTTTGGGGATTGAAGAGTCTCAAACAATGCTGTCTGAACTACATGATGGTGAAGGATCAACCCACTGTGGTTATAGAGCTTTAACCCGAAGAGTCTTGTTGGCCGGATACTACTGGCCCTCCATAATGGAAGATGTCAAGGAATTGGTGAAAAAGTGTGATCCATGCCAAATATATGGTAATGAAATTCATATCCCAGCTGTCCCTTTGGAGTCGATTTCTGAGCCAATACCTTTTGCTCGTTGGGGGATGGATCTGGTGGGACCTCTACCTATGGCATCCGGAGGGTGCAGAACTATCATTGTTGCCATTGATTATTTCTCGAAGTGAATAGAAGCAGCCCCACTGGCAGGAACTACTTCAAAAGCTATTATAAAATTTATCTTATCTTATATTTGCTGCAGATTTGGGGTTCCACAGTAGATAACCACAGACAATGGGCCACAATTCGATAACAAATATATGGATAATTTCTGTGACTCTAGAGGCATCCAAAATTGCTTCTCTTCTCATTTCCATCCACAGGCAAATGGTCAGGTTGAAGTAGAAAACAGAACCATCTGGTCCGGTCTTAAAAAGAATTTAGAAGGGGCTGCAGGAAAGTGGCCAAGCTACCTGTACGAAGTGTTATATGCCTACCAGACTACTCATGGAGCTGCTACACAGGAATCCCCGTTTGCCTTAGTATATCGTATGGATGCAATTTCTCATATAGAGGCAACTCTTCCATCATACAGAATCCACAATTTTTCCGAACAACCTAATGAAGTGGCAATCAGAAGTCAACTTGACTTGATTAAAGAGAAAAGAGTTAAGGCTCACCTTAGAGTCATCCATTATCAGGGATCGATGAGAAGTAGGTTTTCTTCAAAAGTCAGAAGAAGAGATTTTCAACAAGGGGATAAAGTGTTGAGAAAAGTCTTCCTACATACTAAGGAGAAACAGTTCGGCAAGCTAGCTTAAAATTGGGAAGGACCCTATGTGGTCATTGAAAAGATTAAGCCTGGGACATACAGGCTTCAAGATAAAGATGGAAGGATCTTGAATCACCCATGGAAAATTGAACACCTCCGGTTGTATCTAGGATGAAAATTATGTAAATATTTACATGTTTAAAGTCCATGTAAATATTAGGGGGCATACTCTTTCCTACCCTGGTGGCGTAGGGAGGTTTTAATGAGGTGTCCGGGCTTTTTAATAAAATTTGACGCCTTCTTGAAAAATTCGGAGTGGTTTGATTGATAGCTTCTTTAAAACTTTGACCGGATTAATCCGGTGAAATGATGACTATTTAGACATTTTTCATCCGAGAATTTAAACACTCTCACCTTAAAATACTTGTAAAATAACTGTGGCCTATTTAAACATTAGGCATCAAAATTGGGTAACTATAAAACAATGCAAGAATTGTGTAAAGTAAAACTGCCCGGTTAGTACCGGGGAATGATATTAAAACATGTAAAATGCCTTGGCCATCCAAGGACTTTGAAGTTAAAAAAGAAAAGGTTAATCCGGACAAGAGCCAAACACAGTTACAAAAATGTTTTGGCCATCCAAGGACTTTAGTCTGACACAAGAATTAAAGAAAAATAAAAGATAGTTAAAACTTTAAGGCTGGGCTCCCTTAGATGTTCCAGCCTCATCTGGTTTCTTCTTGGGGTCTTTGGGATCCTCATTAGGGCTCTCTCCAGTACCCTCTTCTTCATCAGTGGTATCATCATAACCATTGGAGTAGTTTTTCTTATCACCATCCACCATCGTGTGGAATGAGATATCGTCATATTCAACGTACTGCCACAAATTACCGAGCGTCCTCTTCGGGAATGTTCGGTGGAAAAGCAAAACCATATCGGATTTGACTTCAGCATACCCCTCTTCTTGGGAGTCGATCACCTTGTTGGTGTATTCATCAATCCTAGCCTGAGTTGTCTTCTCCTGATCCTTTATCAAATATTCTTTCTCCTTGGTGGCTCTAGACACAGCATCTTCGAGTGAAATTTTGTCACTGGTCAGGGTCTTAGATAAAATTGTCCTTGGCCTTCACCTCCTCCTTCGAAGTGGAGAGATCCTTTTTCAAGCCAGAACACCTAGATTGAATTTCTTTGTTAACCACCTCTGAAGTGGCCAGTTGGTGGCCAAGTCTTTTTTCCCCTTCTTCAACTCCTTGATCTCTCTCCTTAATGCCTCAACACTCTGATTGGCGTTAAGGAGGTTGTTTGATAAAGTCTATTTGTCTGCATTGAGTGTGTTGATAAGGGTAGATTGACTTCGCATTTGTCTCTTCAGGTTGAGCATCGGTTGAATGTTGCTCAGCAAAAAGTGAGTCATCATGTCATTTTCCCCTGAAACAGAAAAAGACTTACCATTGAAAGTGACCATGTTTGAGGAGCTTGGAGGGAGGTAAGGGCCAACAAAGTCGTCTTTCTTGAGGTCTCCAAAGTAAAGGCAAATCCCTTAAAGGCCACTGATGTCTACTCCATCAATGTTGATATCCCCTCTGGTAACCTCTCCGGTGTGTAAATCACTTGGGATTTACTCTACCAATGTGGGGTTTGTTGGGTCGACCGGAGGCCGGAGAGCTACTTCATCCCCCTTGGAGATTTTCTTCTTCTTGGCTTCCCTATCTCCACCATCTTCTCCCCGTTTTCGATCCTTCTTGGGAGCCTTTGAGGGGTTTGGAGGTCCACCTGCCTCTTTGGTACTTTCATCTTCAACCACTTGTAGTAGAGCAGCATCGATTCCCCTTTGGTCCTGCCCTTCCCGATTTGTTGGGATGATTTCCTCAGCACCACCTTGAGCAACCTCAGTTGCATCTTGCTTCTTCTTGCCTTTCTTGCCCTTCATCTTACTTGGGGATTTAGCTCTGGCAGGCAAGGACAGCTTCCCATCCTTCGTCTCTGCCCACTGTAGGATGACACCCAGAAGAGATGGTGTGGTCAGTTCTTCCCAAGTCAAGTCTCTCCGGCCGGTTGTGTTCCAGAGGTGGGACCTCACTAAGTTGCCGGCAGTATAGCAATTGTAGAAGCGATTTCGCCATTTTTCAGCAGTCCATGCATTTGTCTGCCCCTCCTCCAAGTAGTTGGAGAACTCCTTCGGCAACACTACCCAAAGAAAAAGAAGATAAATTGAGTAATAGATTTTTTATAAGGAAAGAAAAACAAACATGATAAAAATTTACATGTGCTTTTCCATCTGCTGGTGAGCATGCTTGGGTTGACACTGGTGTGGATAAAAATGGCCTAGGGGTAGGCAAGTAATTTCAAGTGGAGTTTTAAGGCGGCGTAAGGGTGTTTCACGGTGGTGTGAGAGTGTTTAAAGGTGTTTTAATATGGAGAGAGAATTAAGCAGCTTGGCAGCAGTTAATTTTTCTTACCCGTAGTTAATGCTGGTGGTTGGGTATTTATAGTATGAAATTTGGGCCCTTATGGGCTTTCGGATCAAGTTTAACGGACCCGGGTCATGTTTAAAGACCCATGAGTTCTAAGCAGGAGGACAGGTAGCTTAGTCAATAAGTGTTTAGGTTTTTTAGTACTTTTGTCATAGTTCGAACAGCCTTAGGCTCACATTGGTTCGAAGTGATCTGTCCGGTCAAAAGTTCTGTCCGGAGTTCGGAGAGAATTACACTGATCTCCCCTTTCGGGGAGTATTCTGAATTCGGACTCATCAGGAGCCCCTTTTTTATATGTTTGAACAAGTGTCCTTGTCAAAGAACTGAAAAACAGTCCGATTATAGGAAGTGGTTTTTCAATCCGGAGAGAGTTGTGGATAAACCCGGACAGACCAAACGTTACGAATTCTAAACGGTTCTTGCCAGAGTTAATGGGACACGTGTCATTCTCTGATTGGTCACTTTAGCCGTTTTTTCACCTTGAACTTCGCACCACTTTCTCGAACAAGTTACCTCTTTTAAATGCCATTAATGACATCAGCGCCGTCTTTTAATCATTGCCCAACTTTTCGGATTCTCCTAGGAATCAACTCCTTTTTTCACTTTTACTATAAATTCTAATTCACTTTTCACTATCTCATTATCTCTTTCAAATTTCACTCTACCATTTTTACTCAGAGCTTTATCTCTCTAGAATCTTCAAAACTTTCTTGGCTGTTTATGTTTACAGCAAGAACAGCACTGATCAAGGGCAGCTGGCTTAATCTCTCGGAATTGGAGAAAGCTCAAAGAGTTGAGAAGGAAAAAAGACTTGCAGCAGGGCTACCATCGTCGCCTGTTGAGAAACCAGCCCCTTCAATCGAAGAATCTGACAGAGGCTCATCTTCTTCTAAAGGTACCAAGCCAAAAAGGCTTTTTCAATCAACGCTTTCCCCCATAGTATCTGGCTCCTCAGTTCAGGAGTCGATCCCTGCTGTTGATCCGGGAGTTACTGTCACTAGTGTTAGGAAAAAATCTTCTTTCATTGCTATGGGTTCTGATTCTGACCATTCCCCGGACAAGCTAATCATGAAAAGGCCAAGTCGGTTGGTCAAAGGGCTTTCTTCTAAAAACACACCCTCGAAATCGGGGGCAAAAGATAGTGTATCAGGGTCTGGGGCAACTATAAGGGCTCCCCGGGAGAGGCTGTCAGGACTAGAGGCCAGCAGCCCACTACCCCCCAAGGAATCTTCTACCTCAGAAACTCAAATTGAGGTGAGAAGTCGAGTAAATACGGATAGCCAACAGTCCGGAAGATCAGCTCTGCCAAGCCTTAATCCTCCCCGGACTATTTCTACTGAAGCTCCCCCAACGATTATGGAGGAGAGGATGGAGGACTCCACTGAGGAGGTTAGATTTGATTCCGAGTCCTCCGGACAGGCTGAAACTGCTATCGTTGTTGCCAAGAAGGGCAAAGAGGACTTGTATCTGAGGCGTCCGGACCTGCCGGAGAGCCTTGAAGGGAGAGTGGGGCCATGCTTTCATAAAGTGGAGTTCAAGTATCTTTTGGCTTTGTTGAAACCCAAGTACGCGTTCATCCATACTTCAGATCTGGGTAGATTGCGCACAAAGTGGGGGATCCCTGAGAACGTAAAGATAAGGATTCCCATCGATCCGGAGACCCCGATGGATTGCAAAAGGAATGAGATAGTCTTCTTCACGGAGCTATTCAACTGGGGACTCAGGTTCCCACTGGACCCGGAGATAGTGCGCTATTTTCACTTGGTCAAACTCTGCCCATCACAGTTAAGCCCCAATGGTTGGTTCACCTTGATGTCATGTATTATGGCGTCTAGGTTATCTGGAATCCCTCTTCCTATGGAAGAGTTTGCAGTTGTGGCCAACCTGTGCAAACATCATCAGTTCCCCTTCTACCATTTCAACATGGGGAACGATCTTAAATCTGTTGATGATCTCCTGGAGTCGGAGAGCAAATGGAGGAGCCAATTCTTATTTGTCAGTGGCTCATGGGAGAATGGCAAGAAAATTAAGACCGGAGAGAATCCAAGCCTCCTTAGGAGTAGATGGAGGAGTGACCGTAAGCTTCTCATCTTAAGTCTCTGTTCGAATTTCTCTTTTCTTTTAAGTTTATGCTAATTAGTTTCTCTTTTGTTTTATCAGAGCTGCCAAAGGAGTTCGGAGACTACCTGAAGGCCGGACAGGTCACCTGTGGCAAAATCAACGCTTGGGCCGCAGAGAACTGGGAGAACCGGTTCCATAAAGCCTTCATTGCTGGGAACTTAGCAAGGTCTCACCTGTGGAACACCACAGGTCGAAGAGACCTAACTTGGGAGGAGTTCTCCACCCAACCTGATGAAGACATCGTGCTGAGAAGGTCTCACGAACTGGATGGGACTCTCTTCCTTCCTGCCCGGGCCAAAGCCCCAAGTAAAATGAAGGACAAGAAGAAGAAAGGAAAGAGGGTAGCAGGTGACGATGAGAAGGAGGCCCCAACAGAGACAGAAGGACTGGCACAGGCTCAGATTGATGCAGCCCTTCTACAGGTGGTGGAACAGGAGAGCGAGAAGCAGGAAGTGAACCTCCCTAAGCCTACAAGGGCCTCTAAGAGGACTCGCAAGCAAACAAGTGAGAGCGCTGACAGGGAGGCCAAGAAGAAGAAGTCTTCCCAAGGAGATGAAGTTGCTCTCCGGGACCCGGAGCCCTCTTTCTCTACTGACCCAACATTGGCTGAAGAAATCCCAAGGGACTTGCAAGGAGAGATTCAAAGGGAGTTTACTACAGATGAAGTTGAGGGGGGAGAGCTCAACTTAGATGAAATGGACATCACCGGTCTGGGTGGACTTGGTGAATATTTTCTTAGGCTGCCCAGAGACGAGTTTGCAGGGCCCTATGTCCCTCCAAGCAGCTCCAACACAGTTAATTTCAACGGTAAGACTTTTATGGTTTCCAGTGAGAGGGATGTTATAGCCCATTCTATCCTTAGCAACGTGCAACCAATACTTACTTTGGAAAGGCAAGTCCGAAGTCAGGCAGACACCATCAAAGACCTCAAGTCGGAGAAGGAAAAACTGTCCGAAAACCTCCGGACTGCTGCCAATAAGGTTGATTTGCTCAAGGAGGCAAATGATCAGCTAAAGAAGAATCAAGATGAAAGCAACACAAAAGCTGCTTCCTTAGAAGAGACCGTAAAAGATCTCCGGGCTAAGCTGTCTGGACTGGAGAAGGACCTGACATCCTCAAGAGGAGAAACTGCAGCAAAGGAGAAGCTTGTCACCAACCTGACCACTGACAAACTTGCTTTAGAGAATGCAGTGACTCAGGCTGTTGAAGAGAAAGCTGCTTTGGTGAGGGATCAAGAGGCTATGATCAAGGCCAAGATCAATGCCTATGCCAGGGAGATGATCCAAAACGAGGAGCTAATGATTCAAAAGGTAAAGTCTGATATGGTCCTCCTGTTTCATGAGAAATTCCCGAAGAGGAGACTAGGGGAATTATGGCGCTATGTGGATGATGATGATCTCCCATACTGGACCATGGTTGATGAGGGGTACTCCGGTGAGTCTTCGTCAGGTGAAGAAGAGGAAACCGGAGAGAGCCCAGGTGAGGAAGAGATTGACCCCAAGGGTAAAAAGATAGTCGAAGAGAAAAGCGATATCAAGGGCAAGAAAGCAAATGAGGGTGAGCCATCTTCAAAGGCTCAACCTTAACCAAAAATTTATTTTGTTTATCTTTTGTTCGAACTAAAGTCCTTGGAAGGCCAAGGCACTTTCTTTTTTGTGATGTTGTCCGTATTATTCGGACAGATTTTTGTACTGTGCCCAAACTTACTCAAAAAGTCCTTGGAAGGCCAAGGCAGTTTTAAATTGTTGAATGAATATCTTATTTTGCTCAACCATCCTCTTCTTTCATTGTTTGTTTAAATAGCTGGAGTTTAAATAATTTTATTGTATTGTGAGAGTATTAAGACTTTCCGGCTAGAATTTAAGTAGCCCTTAGATCTTTTAACCCGGGTAGTATGATGAGAGACAAAATGTTTAAAAATACTTAGAGAATTTTGAAGAAGGCACCAAATTTTATTGAAAACTCTCCGTGCCACCGAAGAGGGGAAGGTATGCCCCCAAATATTTACATGGATGTTTAAACAAGTAAATATTTACATAAGTTTTATTCCAAGTACATTCGAAGGTGTTCAATATTCCAAGGGTGAGTTAAAACCCTGCCATCTTTGTCTTCCAGCCAGTATGTCCCAGGCTTGATTCTTTCAACCACAGTGTACGGACCCTCCCAAGTTGGGGCCAGTTTTCCGAAGAGCTTTTCCTTAGTATGCAAGAAAACTTTCCTTAATACTTTATCTCCTGGTTGAAAATCTCTTCTTTTAACTTTAGAAGCAAACCTGCTTCTCATCAAGCCCTGATAGTGTGTCATTCTAAGATGAGCTTTCACCCGTCTTTCTTCGATCAAATCAAGCTGATTTCTAATTGCCATCTCATTAGCCCGTCCGGAGAAGTTATGAACACGAAAGGAGGGGAGTGTCTTCTCTATGGGGGCTACTGCATCCATTCCATAGACCAAGGCAAAAGGGGATTCTTGTGTTGCAGCCCCAGGTGTTGTTCGGTAGGCCCATAAGACTTCTTGTAGATAACTAGGCCACTTCCCAGCAGCCCCTTTTAAATTCTTCTTTAAACCGGACAGTATCGTTCTATTAGCCACTTCAACTTGCCCATTGGCTTGAGGGTGGAAAGGTGAAGAAAAGCAGTGCTGAATACCCCTTGAGGCACAGAAGCTTTCCATTTCTCTGTTGTCAAACTGTGGCCCATTGTCTGTTGTTATTTTCTGGGGGACACCAAATCTGCAACATATGTTGGATAGAATGAATTTTATAACAGCTTTTGAGGTTGTCCCTGCCAAGGGGGCTGCTTCTATCTACTTCGAGAAGTAGTCAATGGCTACAATTATGGTTTTACGCCCTCCGGACGCCATAGCGAGAGGCCCAACTAAGTCCAATCCCCATCGAGCAAAAGGGATGGGCTCAGAGATTGGTTCCAAAGGAATGGCTGGTACATGAATTTCATTGCTGTATCTCTGGCATGGGTCACACCTTCTTACCAGCTCCTTAGCATCTTTCATAATCGATGGCCAATAGTATCCGGAGAGTAACACTCTTCTTGTCAAAGCTCTAAATCCACAATGGGCTGATCCCTCACCATCATGCAATTCAGAGAGAACCATTTGTGACTCATGATCCCCTAAACAACGTAGGAGAGGTTTGCTGTAGGATTTTTTGTACAAGACTTCTCTAATCATAATGAAACCACGAGCCCTGTGTTTCAATGTTCTGGCTTGTGATTTATCCAAGGGCACGATGCCATCGGACATATATTGTATAAGAGGAGACCTCCAGTCTTGAGGCCGATTTACTTGTACTTCAAAGACTTCCTCTTTTATACCTTCATTGAGTTGAATAGAAGGGCTTTCAAGCACATGGATCCATGGGTAGGACTCCGTATATGCTATCGTTGCTAGTGAGTCTGCTAGCTCATTTTCTGCCCGGGGGATGTGCTCATAGATAACAGCTTTAAATTTCAACGCTTCATTTTTTAGGAGGAGTAAATACTTGACCAACTGTTCCTTTCTAGCTTCTGATAGGCCCAAGGCATGGTGGACTAGCAACTGGGAGTCACTTAGTAGCTTGACTCTTTTAGCTCCACAAATGTAGGCCAATTTTAACACAGCTATAGCTGCTTCGTATTCGGACTCATTATTGGATGCCCTGAAAGCAAAACAAATAGCTTGGAACATGTTGTCCCCGTATGGGGAAGTGAGACATATTCCTGCCCCAGATCCCATGGTACTGGATCCTCCGTCTGTTCGGACAATCCACACTTTCTTGTCTTTTGAATCAGTAGGTTGTTCGGAATCCCTATCAGAATGGAATTCAACCAGAAAGTCAGCCACAGCTTGAGCTTTTACCGCTGTTCGGGGAGCAAAGTCTATGTCGAAGTCCCCCAACTCTACTGACCACTTTATCATTATGCTCGAAATGTCTGCTTTTTGAAGGACATTCTTTAAAGGGAAAGAAGTCCGGACAACGATAGGATGAGCCTAGAAGTAGGGCCTCATTTTTCTTGCAGCTATTACCAAGGCCAACGCCAGTTTTTCGAGTTTCAAGTAACGCCTCTCAGCATCAATCAAGCTTTTGCTGATGTAGTACACTGGGTGATGATACCCATCAACCTCCCTTACTAGCACAGCACTGATGGCACAACTTGAAACAGCCAGATATACAAAGAGAGTCTCCCCATCAACCGGTTTGAACAAAGTCTTGGGAGAGGAAAGATGTTTCTTGATTTCATTAAATGCTTCATTACACTGTGGTGTCCATTCGAACCCATTTGCACCTTTCAAGGTTTGAAAGAATGGAGAACACCTGTCCAAAGATCTGGAGATGAATCTGTTCAAGGCAGCCAATCTCCCCGTTACTCGCTGTACTTCTTTAATGTTTCGAGGAGGCTCCATCTGGAACAAAGCATTGAGTTGGTCCGGGTCGGGCTGTATTCCATGCTCACTTATGATATACCCTAAGAACTTCCCGGACTGCACTCCGAACACACACTTTTCAGGGCTTAGTTTCAAATTTACTTTGGCCAAGTTGGCAAAAGTCTCCTGGAGGTCGGACAAGTGCAACTGCTCATCCACTCTTTTTACCATCATATCGTCAATGTAAACCTCCATATTTATTCCAATTTGATCAGCAAATGCCTTGTTGACTAACCTTTGATAAGTAGCCCCAGCATTTTTCAAGCCAAAGGGCATCACCTTGTAGCAATGTAGACCCCTATCAGTGACAAATGTAGTATGCTCTTGATCTTTTGGATCTACTTGGATCTGATTGTACCCGGAGAAGGCATCCATGAAGGAGAGTAGCTTGTTCCCAGAAGTAGAGTCTACTAACTGATCTATCCGGGGGACCGGATACAAATCTTTTGGACAAGCTCGATTGAGGTCTGTGAAGTCAATGCACATACGCCATTTTCCATTCTTCTTTTTTACAAAGACAGGATTGGCAGTCCACAAAGGGTATTGAGATTCTTTAATGTGCCCAATCTTTGTGAGTCTATCAACCTCTTGTACAATGACATCAGCTTTTTCTTTTGAGAAAGCTCTCCTCTTTTGTACTACTGGTGCCACATCTCTCCGGATAGACAAGCGATGGGAAATCACCTCTGATGGAACTCCAGTAACATCAGCGTTGCACCAAGCAAAAACATGATGATGGTCTTTTAAGAATTTCAACATTCCTTCTTTCAACATTGGTGGCATTTTGGACCCTATCTTGACGCTTTTTCCTTCTTCCAAGCAGTGTGTTTCAACCTCTTCAATCGGAATCAATACTCCGGGGGTCTCTCTGGGGTCATCAATTTCACCCTCACCCCCAAAAAGGCCCTCAAACTGCTATTGATAATTTATACGGACTGCCCCCAGCGTTCGTGGAGCCAAGGCAGTGGCATAGCATTCTCTTGCAACCTTTTGGCTGCTCCGGACAACCCCAACCTGCCCCTGAACAGCATACTTTAGACACTGATGGACTGTCGAAGCCACTGCATGCATCCTAGAGAGCCAAGATCTCCCTAGAATAGCATTGTAGCAGGTGGGACAATCCACCACAATGAAGAGTATTCTGACCGTTTTCTTGAAAGGGCACCTGCCCAACAACACTTCTTCTTCAAACTCCCCGATCACATCGACTGAGCTGCCCGTGAAGCCCACGATTGACCTGTCTGACTTTTGAATCACAGCTGGATTTTTCATTTTCTTGTAAGTGTCTAGAAAAAGGATATTGGCAGAGCTTCCAGTATCTACCAGAATTCGCCTTATCTCATTGCCCCCTACTGATGCTCCTATAACAACAGCATCCTCATGAGGGCCAGCAATGTTTCTTAAATCATCCCCATCAAAGACAATGAATGGGAATGAATTTGATGATTGATAAGAGGTCATGCCCCCTTCTAGCTGGGAAGCCAAATTATGAACATGCCTTTTTCTTGATGAAGTAGTAGGAGCTGTTACAGTGTCCCCTCCGAAAATTGTCAGTGACTCAAAGAATTTAATGAGCCCGGAGACCGATCTAGAACGCTCCTCTATAGCACCCACTCTGTTTCTTGTTGGATCAGGATCCAAGTATTCAGATTCCACATCAAACCTTTCAACTATTACCATAGCCCCCTCTGGGGCAGCATTAACCGGACCATCCCGGTGAGTGTTGTCAGGCCTGTTGCCTCCTTTTCTTTTAACGTATGCACCCAACTTCCCCCTTTCAATCAAATTTTGTACCTCTTGTTTCAACGCTATGCAATCATCAGTGGTATGGCCAATATCATTGTGGTATTGGCAAAAGGAGTTATTACGATGCTCTCTGGGAGACTGCAAGGTTGCCGGTCTCCGGTAGTGTACCTCATCTTTTGTTTTATCAAAAATGGTGGCCACGCTTTCTTTAAGTTCTGCGAACCACTCTGGTTGGACCCATGGCCCTCTTTTGTTTTTGGATTGCTGACTTTGAGCAGGAGCAGCTGGCTGGGACTGAGCTTTTCCCCTACCATGCCCCTGTCCGGTTTCTCTTGCTCTATTCCCGGACTGGTTTTGATTTGGAGTTGGTGCCACCGGGGTGGATCTCACCTGTCTGTGCACCCTGGTCTTTTTTGTTTCATCAACGTTTATTTGCTTGCCAACTTGATTCAGCAATCCTCCCCAGGTCATGGCTTTCTTCCTGGTCACCGAATCAGCCAGGTTGCCTGGGTTCAAACCTTGTCTTAGGGATGCTATTGCCACCTGTTCGAAGCAATCAGCCAACCCATTCTTTGTGTTTACAAAACGACTTATGTACTCCTTTAACGACTCATTTGGCTCTTGGGCACAGTGGATTATTGTGTCTCCATTGCCCTTCAGCTCCTTACTCCCCACAAACTGCCTTCGAAAGGCCACCCAAAAAGTATCAAAGTCTTTAATACAACCCTGAGGCAGGCTGTTGTACCATTTCAGAGCACTCCCCGTAAAAGATTGGGAGAATGCCCTACAGAGTAGTTTATCATCATCATCAAAATTCATCATGAAGTTCTTGAATTGCTCCAGATGATTGTCCGGATCAGTACTGCCATCATACTTCTCTATCTTAGTACTGTCAAACCTCTTAGGGAGGTTTCCGGACAGGATTTTAGAAGACAGTGGAGACTGCCTCCAATTCCTTCCACGACTGAACACGGTATCCTCATTAGGAGTTGCAAAGATACCTGGCTCATCGTGGAAAGCAAAAGGATCCATCAACATCTTGTCCGTATACCTCCGGTAGTGAGATGACCCCTTTCCAATATGCCTCTTCATTCTTCCATGATGATCTCTTTTTCTCGAATACTTCTTAACTTGCTTTTGTTTCTTCTTGGTTCGACCCTCGTCACTGCTAGAGGACAAGGATTTTTCGTTTCCCTCACTGTCCGAAGAGCTACCCGAAGATTCTGAACTTGAGTCAGAGCTCTCCACAGGCTTGGACCGGTGAGACTTTTTAGAGCTGGCATGTGTCTTTTTAGTGCTCACACGAGTTTTCGAAGCCTCAGGCTCTCAAGGGTTGTCAGTGTGATGAGCAGCTGACGCTTTGGATTTCTCTTTCATGCCCATCTTGGCCTTTTCAGCCCTCAGAGCTTCTATCTCAAGCTTTAACCTGTCGCGCTCTTGGACTGTATACTCATCGTTCTCCTCCACCACTTCGAGCAAAGCTGGTGGAAGCTCTGGATTATCCGAATTCATTCGGACAGAAATTCTTTGCTTGGTTTCGTATACTTGATTCAGGCACCGTCGCCTCCCACTGTGGTCGCCAATTTGGTGTGGATAAAAATGGCCTAGGGGTAGGCAAGTAATTTCAAGTGGAGTTTTAAGGCGGCGTAAGGGTGTTTCACGGTGGTGTGAGGGTGTTTAAAGGTGTTTCAAAGTGTTTTAATGTGGAGAGAGAATTAAGCAGCTTGGCAGCAGTTAATTTTTCTTACCCATAGTTAATGCTGGTGGTTGGGTATTTATAGTATGAAATTTGGGCCCTTATGGGCTTTCGGGTCAAGTTTAACGGACCCGAGTCATGCTTAAAGACCCATGAGTTCTAAGCAGGAGGACAGGTAGCTTAGTCAAGAAGTGTTTAGGTTTTTTAGTACTTTTGTCATAGTTCGAACAGCCTTAGGCTCACATTGGTTCGAAGTGATCTGTCCGGTCAAAAGTTCTGTCCGGAGTTCGGAGAGAATTACACTGATCTGCTCTTTCGGGGAGTATTCTAAATTCGGACTCATCAGACACCAGTTTTAATCTTCCTCCCGTTTTCCCAAGCTCCAGTAATGAACAAGAATTGGGTCTTCCAATTCTTCTCCGATTCAAGCAAATCATCCACCACCTTAAAGTTATCTTCCATATTTTAGTGGTAGAAGGGGATGATGTGGTTCTTGCAAAGGCTAGCCACAGCAGCAAATTTCTCCATCGGAAGCGGTATACCGGAGAGCCTAGAGGCCATGATGCAGGCTATGAGGGTGTACCAAACATTGGGACTCAGCTGGCTTGGGTAGAGCTTTATCAGATGAAAGTATCTGACAATCTCTGGATCCAAGGGGAATCTGAGCCCCCAGTTGAACAGCTCTATATAGATAATAATCTCGCTCAGCTTGCAGTCCATGAGGGTCTCCGAGTGATCGGTATCCTCACTTTGATAGATTCAGGGACCCTCCCACTTCGTCCGGATCCGGCCTAATTCAGCAGTATGAATGAAGGCATAGTTGATGTTCTGCATGGCTAGCAGATACTTTACACTCACCATGTGGAAGCAAGGTCCCACTCTGCCTTCCAGGGACTCCGGCAAGTCCGGATGTTTCAAACACAGCTTCTCTTTGCCCTTGCTTTTTTTATCAGTGGCAGTTTCCCCTGTTTGATCGGAGACGTCGGTCTCAAATGGGGCCTCTTCTATGTTGCCCTCCATCACCTCTTCCATCACCATGGAAGGTTGTCAATTGTTGTTGGTGGAGGAGTGCTGGTGGCTGGCTCAGTAAGCTGTCCGGATGGTTGAGTATCACTTTCTCTTTGTGGTCTGGTGTCCGGCTGCGGCTCAGGTCCGGAGGGCTCATTTCGAAGGCTTGTTCCAGTGGCCTCCAGACTATAAGATTTATCCTTAGGGACTCTGATAGATGCCCCTGATTCTGTAGCTTTGTCCTTGGTCCCAGACTTAAAAGGCCCGATTTTCGGGGACTTAGATTGTGAGACAACAGCTTGGCCCTTCACTAAGCGACCTGTTCTGCGAAGTGTAACTTTTTCCAAGGAGTTTTCAATATCTGACCCCATGGCTATAAATGTAGAGGGTCTCCTTGTGCTTGAAACAGCTTTTTCCCGTTCAACAGTAGGCTGTGACTCCTGAACCGAGGAGCCTGATACGATGGGTGAAAGACTTGGTTGAAATAACCTCTTGGGTTTGGAACTTCTAGCAGAATATGAACCTCGATCAGCCTCTGAAGATGGTGTTTCAGGCTTGTCAATTGGAGAAACTGGAAGACCCGCAGCAATGTGCCTTTCTTGCTCAACTTTTTGTGCTTTTTCTAACTCTGAAAGATTAAGCCACCCGTCTTTTACCAGTGCGTTTCTTGCCGTGAACATAAACTCACACCAAAAGGATTTTGAGAAGAGAGGTGAAAGCTTTGAGATGAAGGAATGAGAGAGTAACGAAGATGGTAAAACAGTGAAAATGAAGTAATTTATACTAATGAAACAAAAAGAGATGCAAAAAACATAGGAGAATACGAAAAGACAAAAGTAATAATTGAAGGCGGCGCTGACGTCATGGGTATTAAATGAAGAGGTTACTTTTTGGGATTAGTGGGAGCGCCGTTCTAGGAGAAAAACAGCTGGTGAGGCAAATCAGAAGATGACACGTGTCCCACGATCCATAATAAAACTTTTGAGCTTCTGAGAAGTTTTCAGTCCGGATAAATTATGTGCAGAGCACTTGAACAGTCCGGAGAATGTTACTAATGCCTAAGAAAGATTTTTTAGGTCTTACCAAAGGCCTTCGACAAAACCTAAAAAAGGGGTTGCTGATGAGTCCGGAAATATTTGTCACTCAATGTAGAAACCGGGCAGGGGCAATTCGGACAAAAACCACCCACTGAACCATCCGAACTGGACAAAAGTACTAAAAACTAATCACCTTTTGACTAAACTAATTGCTAATCTTCTTAATAAAATAATGGGTTTTTGAAAATATTGCTAATCGTCCCTAAAACAAGTCAGTATTGTTTAAAAATATTGCACTTTGGGTCACTGAAGTGTGCAAATTAACTTGAGGCAGATATGTATCACCAAAATATACGTCTGCTTGTTCCAAATACGGTCACCCATTAAATCCAACGCAAAGTATCCTTGTTTATTAGTTTTTACATTCTATATTTTACTTTTAAATTTTTACTTAACTTGATTTACCCTTTTTATTTTTACCTTAAATATTTACTTTGTTACTTTTATATTTACTTATTTACTACTTCTTGTCTTCTTTAAATCCCTAATTCTTATCTTCAGTGGATGTGGTAATTACAGGGTAAGTTTTCTTTTCCAAACGAATTTGATTGTTTTGGCTTCCATTGTTATTGTATTTCTTCTGCTATACACTGGTTTTTCTTTATCAGAGAGGTCAACATTGCCAATACTTTAGATGGATCGATCCCGTGGTTAACGTTAGGTCACAGTCCGTGATTAACAGACTATTGAAGCATTATGTAAATATGGAAACAAAAATTCAAATAAAGAACTTGATAATTAACAGTCTATTGAAGCAATATGGAAATGTTGTCAATGCATTATTTGACTCATCAATTCAAATACTTTAATATTGAAGTCATTTAATTATTATTCTTGTAAATATTTTAATCAATATTAAAGTCATTTAATTTTTGTTCTTGAACTTCTTTAATCAATATTAAAGTCCTTTATTTGCTTTTCTTGTAATTTTTTTAAGCAATCACTTTGATAGCAATAATATGACTTGCTATTACAGAATTTTATTTATATCCTTTAATTGTTGTTCTCATACTCATATCATTTCATGCACGACCAATCTTCAAACATTTGAAACTGTTTCTATATTGTTGGTAAAAAAAGTAAATCGACCAACTTCGATCATTAAAAAACTATTCCCGTAATAAATGAGCTCTATCTTATGGGACGATCAAATGTCATTTGTTGCAAAAAAGGGTAGTTGTTAGTTCATATCATAAGTTACCAACTCCAAAGGGTTATAAAATATTAAAGTTATCTTCTGTAACTCAATAGATACATACCCATGATGAACATATATACTCAAAGTCGGAGGTATCTGAATATTTCTATGAACGATATATGGAGTAAAAATAAGTGTGTTTCCCTTTTTTTGACCTAAACAATGGGTACCATGTGGGTATAATAGGGTTCAATTTCAGAGTTGTGGTAGCAATACCTCGTTGGTAACGTGTTATTGCTAAAATGTTTAGTGCTTTTAATCAGACTCATACATAGGATATGGTTGAACCTCCACATGATAAGCATACAATCGAATTTTGTTAGATTTTAAAATCAAAACAAAGGCTGATAATTTGTTAAGATGTATAAGTCTCATTTTGTAGCAACTGATTATTTTCATAAGTACGGTTTGATTAAGAGGGTTAAAAATACTATTCTTTTTGTTTCTCTCGTTCTTGATGATATTAGAATGATCCTGGATCTGTGTTTGAGTTGATCAGATAAAAATAAATATATACATTATTCGAAAATATACATGTGGAAAAACTTATTTTATTTGAATTTATTCGAACTCTATGTTGCCAAATCCTTGAAATATAATGGTTTATAAGTATAAATTTCATTTTATATTATTATTTTATTTTAAATAATTACTCATGTTGTTTAAATAATATAATAATAAAATATATTGCTAAATCGGTGAAAGATATGTGAGTTGCTAATAATTAATGAGTAAAAAATTGCGATACATCGAGTGATGATAATTACAGACAACCGAAGTTTTTTATTAAATCATTGGGACACACTTGAGAAAAGAATGTTGTATATTAATTTTATGTACACAAATATTTTTTGCGAATACTTTTTGCAAAAATAATGCGTATATCATTAAGTTTGGTATTATTAAAGTGAAAAAAAAATCATATTTTCTCTTATATTTAGAATATGAATCCACAAAAACTAATATGAAATTATCAAATAACAAAGAGATACCAAATTCAAATAAAAATGAATGGAAATCTTGACTAAAATCCTAATAAAAAACTATAATCAAATTGTAATCTCAATCGAAATCCAAACAAAAAAACTAAGATAAGATTAAACTCAAACTCAAATCAAAATCCAAATTAAAAATCAAAATGAAAACGTAATATCAAATCGAAAACTAAAATCAAATTAGTAAGGTCAAAGTAATACGAAATCAAATATGATCAAAGACGAAAACCCAAAAATATTATAGAAAAAAACCAAAAAAATCATGAAAGATATATACTCAATAATTATTAAAAACCCACGTGTCTTCTAGATGTTTGTGAGTCCAACATGAGTAGGCTCTCATTTTAAACACACGATCATAAAAATGTAGCCCAATAAAAAAAATAGAGTCTCATTTAAACTCAAATTTTAAAGTAGAGGAAACACACTCCGATCTGAAATAGGTTCTTGAACTTCACTTTATGTTAAGATAATTTTGAAACAAAACTATATGTTTGGTAATATGATCATTTAGTTTTATAATATTATAACTTAAATAAATAAATAAATATTATAAACTATTTTTTTTAAACAAGATGAACTTTTTTCACTTAAGAATATATATATATAATATTTGTCAAATGGCGCTGTGGCGGCCGCCACGGCGGTGTGGCAAGGCGAGCCTCCGGCGCCACAGGATGGGGTGTGGCGACGGTCTTAGCGTGGCGGCCGCCACGATCGCCACAAATGGTATGGCGAGGTGCTCGCCATGGCGTGCCACACTAAGACCTATATATATATTAAATAATAAAAACCTAATAAGTTAATAGACTCACGTTCTCTCTTCTACTTCTAGCATCTTTCTTTCTTCCCTCAATCAAGCAGCCACAAACCCGACGACGACGTAGAGACCTCTGACGATGACGACACATAAACCCCTAACGGCTACTCTGCCTACACGGAACTCAACTGTTAGTTACCTGTTCCGTTTTGGTCCTGTTTTTTTGGTATATATACTCTCATTTGAGTGTTTCAGTGCTGTTTTTTGGTATATATAATCTTATTTGGTGTTGTTTTGGTATATATATAGTATCATTTGGTGTTGTTGTTTTTTCATTTGTTTTTATTTCTTTATCTAATTGGTTTGGTTGAGCGTTGATGATTAATGAGTCGATTGGTGTCTGTAAGCACCAGATTGTGTTTTTCTAATTCATTAGTGAAATAGGATATTTTGTTGTCTTTCTTAGCAAATGTTTAACAAATGTATTTGTTTAACAAATAGGACAATGATAGGATATAACAGGAGTACAGTGACTTTGTTTAAAAAATATGCCGATAGGACATACAGTGACTTTGTTTAACAAATGTATTTCTGGAATCTGGACAATGATTTTAAGTCTTTGTGATATAGCAGGAGTAGAGCAGGAGTAGGCTAGGAAGGAATCAAGCAGCCACACACACCCAAAGGTGACGTAGAAACCTCCAACGGCGACGAGGACAACAACGCATAAACCTTCGATGGCTACTCTCTGCTTGCACGGAACTGAACTGTAAGTTACTTGTTCCGTTTTGGTGATGTTTTTTGGTATATATAGTCTCATTTGAGTGTTTCGCTGCTGTTTTTGGGTATATATAGTGTCATTTGAGTGTTTCGGTGCTGTTATTTTGGTATAAAGTGTTTCAGTGCTGTTATATAGTGTCATTTGAGTATTTCGGTGCGTCATCTTCTGCAACAAAAATAGAGTGATTAAATCAGAGGATAGAAAATCTAAACATCAATTGATAGCTCCTATTCTGATTAAGATTGAATTCAATCAGAGAGACACTGTCAAATTCCAGACTTTGTTGTTGTTTTGTTTTGTATCTATAATTTGTGTTGTGGTTTAGTATTAATATTAATATCAGACTGAAGCCTTGATCAGAGGATGTAATTGATTAATGTTGTGTGACTTGTGTCATGTGTGTATAGTCTAGTCTATTGATTTTCCGAAATTTAATTGGTAGGTAAGAGTAGTAAAACAATGGCAACCAGTTCTTCTAACACTCAAGTTGGTTCGTCTACGTCTACAAAACCCAAATATATTGGTTGGGATTACGGATTTCCTGCTGATCCTAAAAATAGAGATGCCGTTAGATGTCGTTTTTGTGACAAAACTTTTAAAGGAGGGATAACTCGACTTAAACATCATCTACTTGGGTCATCTAGTAATGTTACTGATTGTAAAAAATGTCATTCTCATGTCAAAGATAGAATTCAAAGTGCAGCGGGAAAAAAACGAGAGGAGAAAGAGGTAATGGAACAAGTGAATTCTGAGCTTATAGTTGAAGAATATTTTGAAGATGAAGAGATCGAGAGTGTTCAAAGATCTACCCCATGTTCAAAAGGGCCGCTTAATATGTATTATAAAAGGGAACCGATAACTAAAAAGCGAAAAGGTTCAATATCAGAAGTAGAGCAGGAGAAGGTTAGGAAGGAATTAAGAGCATATGCAGTTCAATTGTTTTCAAGATGGATGTACGATGCCGAAATTGCCTTTAATACGGTTAATTATGAGTCTTTGCATGCTGCAATTGAGGCTATTGGACAATATGGTCCGGGGATGAAGGCCCCAACATATCATGAAGTTAGGGTGACATGTTTGAAAAAATAAAGAGAATCTACTGAGAAATTTGTTGAAGAAAACTTAGAGGGGGGTAGAAGAAATGGATGTACTTTGACGGCTGATGGTTGGACTGATAAGAATGGGAGGGTTCTTGTTAACTTTTTGGTAAACACTCCTAAAGGAAGTGTTTTTTTAGACACAATTGATGCTTCAGGTTTCTCCAAAACAGGGTCCAAGATGTATGATATGCTCGGAAAATACATAGATCAACTTGGCCCAGAAAATGTTGTTCAAGTAGTAACAGATAACGCATCGGAGAATTTTTTGGCTGGTATATTAACTATTAGGTTTATATATTAGATGTTTATAACACTGGTTATAGTATAACACCGGTTATATATTAGTACAAGTTAAATATTAGTACGCAAAGGTTATATATTATTGCTAAGACTTTTAGTGCAGGCTATATATTAGACTAATATCAGTGCATGCTATATATATTAGACTAATATTATTAGTACAAGTTATATATATTACTGAATCATACATTTTAGTATCAAATCAAATGGTTTATGATATATATATACATATCAAGTTTGTATATTAGTCGAGCATAGGTTTATTAGTGCAGGTTATATATTCATATTATCTATTAGTGCAGGTTATAACACAGACTATATATTAGTGCATGTTATAACATACTATATATTAATATAGGTTATATATTAATGGTATATATTTATAATATAGCAGAGGTTATATATTAGTTTCCCTATAGTAGTGGTTTGTATATTAATGTTATATATTAGCACACGTTTCCCTGTATTAGTGGTTTGTATATTAGTGCTATATATTACCACATGTTATTAGTGGTTTATATATGAGTGTTATATATTATATATTAGTACAGGTAATAATATATTAGTTGCTTCTGTAATTTTTTTTTTAGTATAAAATGTCCAATTTTGTTAGAGATAAAGTTTGTTTTATCTTAACTACTAAGCGGGACATTGTGGTTATTTTTATGCTTATCATTTTTCTTGTTTACTATGTGATAGGTAAGTTACTCGAGAGCAGGTATTCATATTTATTTTGGACTCCTTGTGCGGCCCACTGTCTTGATCTGATGTTTGAAGATATTTTCAAGATTCTGAGATTCAAGCGAACTATTGAGAAGGCAATTAGGGTGAATGACTACATCTACAGTCGCTCGAGGGTCCTTAACATGATGCGAAACTTCACTAATAACAAAGAAATGGTAAGGCCGGCTAAGACTCGTTTTGCTACAGGTTTCTTAACTTTGAAGAGATTTCATGAGCAAAAGAGAAACTTGATGAAGTTGTTTAATTCAAATTAATAGTATCAAAGTAAGTTTTCAAACATTTCTTGTGAGAATGGTATCGGACCCGGATATTCAAGCTAAGATTACAACGGAGTTGAATGCATATTGACATGAAGAAGGTTCTTTTGGCAGACCTTTGGTTATTAGATATCGAAGTTCCATGCCACCAGGTACATAAATTCTTGTATATTTATTTTACAATATTGTTTCAATTTCATTATTTTGGTTACTTATGTTAATTTTTTTAGTGGAATGGTGGGTGAACTATGGTTCATCGACGCCTAATTTGCGAAAGTTTTCCATTCGAGTACTCAGTCTTGTTTGCAGCTCATCTGGATGTGAAAGAAACTGGAGCTTCTTTGAACATGTAAGAAATTTGATGTATAAATATTTTATTGTAATTTTATAATTTTATAACTTTTTTTACTTTTTCTTATTGATTTTTTATAGATACATAGTAAAAAGAGGAATAGGCTTGCCCAACGTCGCTTGCATGATTTGGTGTATATAAAGTACAATAGAGCATTGAAGCGACGTCATCAATTGCGTGGAAAAATCGATCCAATTGATTTGAGTGATATTGATGAAAGTAATGAGTGGTTGATTGGTGAACCTGAAAACATAGCTTCTGATAGTGTTGCCATTGATGATGGCGTCGATGAATATATTTTGGATGGAGTTGATGTTGGAGTTGTTAAGGTTGATGAAGTAGACTGCAATCTTTTGTCTAAGAATCCATCGTCTTCAACGGCTCGCACAAGAGATCAGATGCTTGTTGATGAAGACTCTGAAGAAGAAGATACTCTATTATGGGATATAAATGCAGAACATGGCGGAGATAATAGATGTGAAGATGTTGTCTCGGACGATGATGTGTTTTAGTCTATGTTTGTCATTAAACTCATATGTTTTAAGAATTATGTAATTTGACGTTTTATAATTTGATCTTTTAATCTATGTGTTTGTCATTAGACTCAGATGTTCTAAAAATTATGTAATTGGATGTTTAAGTTATTATTGTTAGTTTAAATGTCTAAATAGTACTATTTAAATTACAGTTATGTGCTATAAAAAATTATTCAGGTAAGGGATCGCCGCATGTCATGTGGTCATCACCGCGCGGCTCGCCTCGCTACTGTGGCTTTTTTTAGCTCTCTTTGTCACGGACCGCCGCACGCCACTGACAACTATGATATATATATATATATATATATAGCGAGTGACGTTTTTGACATGTGAAAACCACTTCGGGATACGAGTTACAATGAATATGTAGCGGACTTATATTAGTTGCTAATTTATTTTATTTTACAATTGATTAGATTAACATTATAAATTATATATCGTAATCGATTAACCAAAAAATGACTTATTTGAAATTAAAATATGTTTGATATATTTTTTTAAAAATTAATCAAAATTAGAACGAATAAATCTAGAATTAAAAATAAAAATTTCTAAGAATTGACCATCATATACATTTCGTATCAAAATTATTCAAAATCAAAATATATGTATTTACCAAATTCTCTTTCACGTTTTCATCCCCAATTAAAATCAAAACTTTTTTTGTTTATTTCTTTTTTCATATTTTATTCTAGATTTTACTTATATTTTTTTTCTTAATCTATCTAATCAACACATTGTTTGGTTTAGAGGATGATTATGTTTCACCATACATTTTTTTCCTAGATCCTATAACCATGAAAACCATACCCATTATTTATGGTTCAAACCAAAAAATATTCAAATCATAACCAATTTCCTTTCGAGTGTGAATATTTGGCGTTTATGACTGATTCAAATCAGGGTTAAGGTTTCAGAAATTGAAGATTGTTTTTTAAAATTTCAAACATACATGTTATTCAAGCTAATTTATACTATATTAAGTTATCAATGGTATATAAGCTCTGACAAAATAAAAAATATGAAATATTTAAGAAGAATGATGAGGAAGAGAAAATAAAGAATGAGTTGAACTTTTAAAAAATAAAAACAATTAAACCTAATGCGGTATTCTAGTTAAATAAATCATAATGATCGGTTGTGGGGGATTGAAAAATTAATATTAGGTATTATACATCGACTCCCGCTATTTTATATTAAGTATTCTTATGTTATATACTTAGTCATTTCGTAGGTTAGCTTGTTTTAGTCAATTTTTGTTTTTATTTTATTAGTTTAAGATGATATAAACCGCTTCAAATGGTGATCATTCCTTAATTTTGGTTCTTAGTTAATGTACGTTATGAATCTTGATGGTTGATAAATCGAAGTTGATAATATTTTACTAAATCAATAATTCGCAATGAAAAATCTTTGGTAGATTAGCAGTTTTGGTTGCACTTATTTTCATATATTATTATCATTTTGGTGAGTTATTTATATATTGAAACTTGTATTGCTAGAATTCTAAAAATTTGTCCCGTATCATACTCATAACAATTCGTGTCATGTCATGTTTATGACATGTTAGAATAGTACTTACTAACAATTCCAATTTAGTATAGGCGTCAATTTACTCCTTATTATTTTTAATGGGTTGTATGTGAAAATATGACTCGTAAATATACCAAAATTAAAAAATTAAAAGATTTTTTTTTTACAAAATACAAGGTTATTGCATGCTTGTTTGGCTATCGTTATCCTTCAAAAATATTGATTTTGATCGAGCATACTTCTATTTTTGTTAGCTAAAACCTAAGTAAATGTTTACTTATATTTTAAAATTATATTATATCTAACATAAAACCAATTGAACTATTAAAATATGTTATACATGTTTTTCCATGCAAGTAATTATTAACTACTTATTTAAGATCTACTTAATTTGATTTGCATCTCATATTTTATTTTTAAATTATGTGTAATTGCACAATTAAACACATATATTAAGGTATTTAAGAAACCATAGATTTGCATCTTCTCATGTATCCTTATGACTTTAACTGTCCCTAGACTTGGATAAGTATATTTATTATTATATTTAGACTTATTTTTATCAACAATGAGTGTTTTATATTTGTTTGATACTTAAGATACACTAAATTATATTAGAAAGCTTGAACTTGAGCTACCTCAGACACTTAGACTAAAATGTTAATAACTTACAAGCAGGTTGTCAACCTGACCGTTAAAATTGTTCTTTTTTGCAGGTTTAAAAACATGATGATGCAAGATATGGATCTATAGATTACCAATAAAGAACTAGGAATTGGAGCACTGAAGCACACACCAAGTGAACCAAAGACAAGACATCACTCGAGCAAGGATAGAGAATATACAAGAAGAATACATAAGGAGAAGCAATACAAGAACTGTTATTAAAGGATTAGTGGCTGATTAGCAGCAATATTTGGATCACATTAATCCAAGTTCCAACTATATTAAATACAATTGTCAATTGTATCAAATTTATACATCAAACTCTGCTTGTAATATTTTACCATATTAATGGAAGCAGTTTTAGACAAAAAAAAGATACATTAAATTATATAATGTTGTTTTTAGTTTTAGCATCAACCTTTTGACTTTCCAATGTTATTTCTATTTCTGACTTTTATTTTATTTTTTGAATACTCATGTCCTTGATTAAACAAAATTTCAGTTTATAAATAATTGAGTTTGTCGGTTGTTATGTTGGATGATTTTTTATCTACAACCACTACTCTCTTAAAGTATGTTTTCAACTCTATATTCTCCTTAGTGTACTAATTTTTTTTATCAAATAAAAATGTTATATCATTACTTAGTGGTGCTAAAATATATAAAAATCTAAGAAAACTATTGATGTGGTTGGAAATTTACATTGTTTTCTCTTTTTGGTTTGTTTGCCTTCACAAGGTAGAAAGTCTAGAGATGATTGTACGCTCCTAGATAGATATATCATATTTTTGATAGAATTTTTTAATAATAATCAAATTGATACTTAAATATGTTTTCAAAATGTTATTCTTGTTAAAGTAGTTAGTACGACCAAATAAGTGTGTCTAACGAGAGTTAAAACTCTTATGAAACATATTTTTATCAATATTTCTCTAAATATACCGTTATTTATACATCATAAAAATGACACAAGAATACCATGATTATGTTTTTTCACTTTGAGATTGAGTTTGGATTATTTTATGCACAAATGTGAAAGGTTTCCTTCAATAGGAAAAAATATAATTTATATAGATATGAGATTTGGATTTTTGCACAAGATAATGTATAAATAATATGTTGTTTTGTTAATGAATTGTTGTTAAATAAATTGTTAAGAATATGGCTATCGCATATTCCGCCTCCGTATATAAGTACAGAAAACCGATCTTCGCACTAGTATGATATTGTTCACTTTGGGAACAAAGGCCCACACGACTTTACTTTTGGTCCACTTTTAAAAGGCCTCATACTAGTTGAGATATGTGCTTACTTATATACTATTGATCATTTCCATGTTTAACCGATGTGGGATGTGAGACTTTGGCACCATCCTAACAAATTCCCCCCTCGAACAAAGTACCATTTTAACCTCCTCTCAATTGACTTCCATCCGTTCACTATAATCATGTTGGGATTACATGTCATCTAGAGCTTTTACAGCGCATCTATCTGCTCACTCGACCACCCTGCATGTTCCTTAGTGTCACTCCATAAGCACTCCGAACTAGGTTTTACCATTGATCACGCTGCATGTTCCTTAATGCCATAACCACCCCAAACTAGGTTGTATAAAGCATATCATTCATTTTTAGCACGGTCGCTGGTTCATCATGTTTGATATCCGCCAAGAATTTTATCTACATCACGTTCTATTTGGGCTTGGAACTCTGCTACCATTTATTGGGAATATGGGTGCCACATATTCCGTCTCCGTATATAAGTAAGAACAACCGATCTCCACACTAGTATGATATTGTCCGTTTTGGGCCCGAAGGCCCACACTATTTTGCTTTTGGTCCACTGTCAAAATGCCTTATACTAATTGAGATATATGCTTACTTATATACCATTGATCATTATTATGTTTAACCGACGTGAGATATGAGACTTTAGTCTCCACCCTAACATAAATATGAAGAGTTTCATCATACTAATCGTTTTAATTTTCATAGTATCATTTAAAAGATCAAAATAAATAAATTTAGAAAAATAAAATCATAACTAACAAATTATATTCATGGTTAAATAATCATTTTTTATTTTTTTGTTTTTTGTTTAAAACCAATGGTCCAATGTTTACAATATATTTACAAGAGATTTGTCACGATATGATCTGTTTGCACATGATCAAACTAGTAAGAAAACCTTCTTCATGATATAATATATTTTTGCATGATCAAATTAGAAATAAAAACATGTTGTAAAACGAAATTAACAATGAAAACCCGTCATAAAACTGTTAGAGACATGTTGCATAATTGTTTAAATACACATAACGTGTTAAGTCGGTTGCAAACCATTTTTGTTAGATACATTCTAGGGTTGAGTTACAACCTCACAAGATGAATTCATCTATTTTAGTGAGCTTTCTTTGAATTTCTAGCCAGTTAGTAAATGGGTGTCTAGGTATGCTAAATTTATTCTAGACTATAGTGTCACAATGAATGAGAGAGGCTAAGGTACGTAAAGTTTTATAAGTAATGGTAGTTATAAATATTTTGCGTTTATGGTTGTAAGCCAAATTTTAACATTCTCGCTATTTGAGGAGGTGGGGAGGATACTAATAGTACCAATTTCTTGGAGATGTCTATGATGAGTTCAATTATCAGAAAAAATCGATCAGGCCAATTATAAAATATATTGAGATGATGTATGTAAATTTGATATAGTTACACATACACGTATAACGAATAGTATTATGACCGAATGGTTGACTAAAAATTTAGAATAGAGTTATGAATTATACTATAGGGAAGTTAAGACACCACTTCATTGATTTGTATAGTTTGGCCATAGTGGATCTTATTGTGGATTTTCTTTCAATCCACTTAGGGGAAAAACCTACAGGTAAGTTCCAGAGGGTTTTATGCTTAAGTTTATCGAAGATTATCTAATCACACATTGAAGTGGAGTTTCCATTTCTAATAGACCAAAAATGTCTAAAGACGGCCACCTAATTCCAAAATTTTAAGTCTAAAATCCCAAGGCCACCTTCATGTGAGGGAAATGAAAGGATGGTCTAGGCTACCTTAACATCAAATATTCTCATCTTTAGGTCAGACCATATGAAGGTCATATTAGTTGGAAAAGTTTTATAAGGACTCTAACATAGATTATAAATATAGATGGGAAATCTACTTGATCGAAAAAAGACTGATTCTATGAGCTAGAAACCTGCTATCATAAGATAAATGTTTGGAAGTCCAAGAGTTTAAACGGGATGTGACTTTATCAAAAAGAGGTTTACGGTCATGGGAGAGACGGGTGGTGATTAATGGGACATTGAAGTAGTTGACAGGGAGGATACTAACCTCGGAGCCTAAACAATAGAAGATGTTGTAATATATAGTATTAGAAACACCCGAAAAAAGTTACCTTTGTTATTATGATTTGAACGTTATACTGTTTTCGTTCATCTTTATATGTTTTATCGAATTATCAACTTATATCTTTTACTCGAACCTATAAATTATATTCGAAACTAGACAAAAAAATTACATTAAACTTCGAACCTATAAAATATGATAAAAACTAGTATGATTAAAACCAATATAACCTTTAAAAACCTAATGATTTGCCTTAACTATAATTCAACAAGTAAGAAAATAACCAATATGATTTAAAGTAATACTAAATGGTAATTGTTTCCAGAATAACTCCTAAACCCAATTTACAAGTATTTGTGCACCATGAGTGCTTAGTCATGAGAACCAATTGTGCACACTACTTTGCACACATGGTGAAAATAGGTATGCATCATAGGTTCTCCCTTCCTACGCACCAATGGTGCACAATACCGGTTGCGTAGGGTACCTCTACCGATGGGTACAAGCACCTTAGGCCGATAGTCCACTACACCGGTTCAGTGCCGATTGTACCCACCGGTACCAGACACCATCAATACAGCCTATTGTGCACCAATGATGCACAATATGTAGAACTTATGGTGCAACAATTTTTGGAATTTTTTTACGGTGCTTTAATTGCCGCCAAAATTATATCCCACTTGATAATTCTCGCCAAACTAAAATTTAACTATTCTATATAAGGATATCAAATTCCGTTATACCAAACACACAATTTCAACTACTCTCTCTCAATTTTAGTTTAACAATAAGGTGGAGTATGTTTGACGATGTTCGTCTACTCAAAGCTGCAAAACATGTGAAATTTATTAGGTAAAACCGATGGGTTTTTCACTGAGGTTTTATGTATGATGAATTTCATATATGGCGGCATGTCTACGACTACAAGAATACCCCCCCCCCCCTAATTGTGAAGATGTAGCGACTATGTACAAGTATATCACAAGTGGACCAATGTTTTTGGTATTTAACCAGCCACCATTAGTATAGCCTACTGTGCACCAATGATGCACAACAGGCAGAACTTATGGTGCAACGTTTTTTGGAATTTTTTCCCGCGTTTTAATTGCCGCCAAAATTATATCCTGCTGAATAATTCCCATCAAACTAAAATTTAACTATTCTATATAAGGATATTGAATTATGTTATACCAAACACATAATTTCAACTATTCTCTCTCAATTTGTTTAACCATGGGGTGGATTGTGTTTGACGATGCTCGTCTACTCAAAGCTGCAAAACATGTGAAATTTATTAGGTCGGATGATAATACCGGTGAGGTTTTATGGATGATGTATTTCTTGTCTGACGGCATGTATACGACTATAAGAATGCCTCCCTCTCGTAGTCGTGAAGATGTAGTGACTATGTACAACTTATCACAACTGAACCAATGTTTTTGATGTTTAACCAGCCACCAGATATTATGAATGAGGAATTTGTCTCCTTTGGTTTAATAGACATGGATTATTTATCTAATGAAATGATCCAATATGTTGATGATCAAATCATCTTGAAGCACGAAATACTGCGTAGTCTTACCGACAACAAAGGCTATGATATTGTTTTTTTTATTTTTTCTTAAGTTATATAGCGCTACTTTGTCTTCAAGCATAAGTTTTCGTTGTTCCTTTAATGAAATTTTTGAAATTATAAGTTTTGCTTTGTTATTTGGCTGTTAATTGCTTTATCACCAATAGAGAAACAAAACACAACATATTAACTACGAAGAAAACATACTAATTAAGAACACAAACCAACGAAATAAAGTACTAAACAACATAAACCAATTAGAACAAAGTTCGAAAAGTTTGAAGTACTACGTTATTAAAGTACTAAACAACATAAACCAACTAAAAAAATTCATCGAGATCAATTACTTCTGGATATGAACTAATTGGCTATCGTCCTTTGAGCTCCAAGTATGTCTTGTAACGACTAAGTATTGGTAACTCCCAAGTTTCAGTGTCCTTGTTGTGCAATGCATTCCACGTAGGATGTACACATGCGCAAGGACATAAATGCCTGACATTTAGTTGTAAAATTAATTTAGGATTAGTGTACGATTCTTCGTAAAACAGTGATACTAAATAACATAAGTATGAGATAAATGACTTACATTGACAAAATGATTAGTATCATTAAAACCAAACCCAATTTCACGTCTTTTGGACATCATAAGAGGTGCACCTCGCAGTGGTAGAAACATTTGGCTACAATTATGAGATCCACAAGTGATAAAAAATGAGCAATGCATTAGAACTTGGTTGCAATCGCTATACCCATATCCGGCATTTCATTAGGTACTCTTCTTTTCCGTTATATATATATATATATTGCTATAAGTCGCATAATTGGCCATTAGTTTGTCGTAAATTGACTTTTTAACAGCTTACCAACCTTTTTTATGACCATAGAACCCAAACGAAACTGCTCGATACCCACATTGGCCATCTGCCCTAATGTCGTTTATACCAGATATAAACAGAATGAAATGAATCAGAAACCATCGCAAAAATCCTTTCGGATCATCTATTATTTTTTTGCCACCAACTATAGATGATTGTACACTATTTCTAGCAAGCGAGACAATAGAAAAAGTACAAAGCACTCTAGGAACATCTGCACGAATCGTATTTACAGTTGGAACTGCTTTCTAGGGGTCACTTTTGGTGTTTTAATATGGTTCGGAACTGAAGCTTTGCTAGCCTTATCAACATCATCCACATGTTCTCAGTGAGATTTATCTCGTTTGGTGGATGAGGGTTTAATAACAAGTTTTCGTTTCACATGTGGATGACCGCAATGTTTATGCTTCTCGAATGCCTCCAGTAAGGAGGATGTATTTATCAATGTATTTATCAAGCCAAGGCTTTTCAGTGTATTTGATTGATAGAGGGTAATCTTTGTAGTCTATTTGCATATCAAGTTTAGCGTGATCGAATTTAATTTCTGATCCTGCATACACTATCTTCTTCCAAGCGAAAACAAACTTCTCATGATCACTTTTCTCAGGGAAATAATTCCTTGTATGCCCCTGAACGTTTTGGTTTATGTGCCAACGGTATATCATATGTGTTGTCTTTGGGAATACTACTTTTATAACGTTCATCAATACTAAATCTATATCAGTCAAAATAACAGACGGTTCTTTAATCCCGTGAGTGACAATCAACGACTTCAAACATTCTAACATCCATTTGAAGTTGTTTAACTTCTCACTAGACATGAAAGTAAAAGCCGCACAGTATGTCAAACCAGTATACGTCACGTTTACTATCTCAAACAACGACATACCATATCTTATGATCTTGTACGAGCTATCCATGATTAACACTATTGGAAATGTCCGCAACAAATCAACACTAACTGGATGTACAAAAAATATATCAGAAATAACTTGCCCATCGTCTTCACCAGTTTATGTCATTCGTAATAATTATGCGTTTTAAGCTCTCCCAATAGGAACTGTAGCTGTAACCTGCCCGCCTTCTTCAAAACCCGATTTTTCGGTCTGACGTTGTAGATAATGCGCATAGAAGAAACATTATCTTTATCCATCTTCTTATCACCCTTCAATATTTCTCTAGGGCATGTTCCAATATAGGTCGCCCTTTCAATAAATTCCATCTCCTCTTCGTTCAAACGACTTGCGTAAGAATAACCGTCAAGTTGTTTCAAACTTTCATGGTTGTGAATCCCACAAACAACTTCTAAATTTTATAGAAGAACCAATGTTTTTGGTTCCCGTCGAATTTCTTTTACGATCGTTTTCAGCCACCGTTGGAATATACTTTCCCGACCTCTCGCACTGAAAAACTATCAGAGGATTTTTTATACTCTCTACTCTATCGCGGTGCCTTTGGTTTATAATCAGGATGTTAACTTTTTTGATCTTCTTTACCCACTTAATCAATGCCTCTTGAGTATAATATTCGGTGGTTAAAAATACGTGAGTGTAATCGGTACCGAAAGCTTTCTCGAATCCATTCGTAACATCCAATCTCTAACTAAAAACATCAAAACACAACTCGTAGTTAAAGGAATAAAAAAATAGCTTAAATATGTTAAAATAGGGGGCAAAAAAGTAACTTTTATATGGCCATGCACCATCATTACCATCGTTACAAGGCCCTAGAACCAAGCATAAAAACCCCACGCACCATCGGTTTCAAGGCCCATAAGAGATGATGCTTTTGATTGGACCAGTTTTTCCGGCGAAGTTACCTCATTCTCCGACGAGATTTGGGTATCTATAGTCCCACCTGTAATAAAATATATCTTTAGATTTTAGCACCCGTTTCCATATTCGTATATTTAATCCTTCACATTTTCTTTTTTCTTGGTTGAGCCTTCGCATTTTGTTAACTTAACTTTTAAGTTTAATTAGAGTTCAAAATCAAGAAAATTATATTAATAACTATATATACTAAAAAAGTGTGTCCACATTCAAAATATGAAATACTAATATAATATCAGATTACTTAGAAAGAAAATCAATCTTAAAGGTTAACATTTAGAGTTTTTTTTTTCAGAGGGAACCCGCAGCCGCTACTCAAATTGTCAGTCTGACGCAATAGCCTGCAAACCAACGGCAAAAGGTAAAACACACAAGGTGACAAGCTCAGCCGATAAATCGTATGTAGAGGGATTCGAACTCATGACCTTTGGTCACAAGCATGCTTTACTCAACCAACTCGGCACGACTTCAACATCACTTAATACTAAAAACACTCAAAATATTAGAAATATACGTGATCGTGCAATCTAAAATGTTAGAAAGATGACTAACTTAAAAAGGGCTAAAAAATATGGCAGTCTTTTATGTTTGTCAATTGTCTCACGTAGTTCCCTTCATTGACCTCTATAATAAATAGGTCTTCCACGATTTAAAAAACGCTATAAACAACTTTTTTTAAACGTGAGGGATCTGTTTACTGCAAACGTGAAGGACCTGCTTATTACAAAAAGAAATCCATCTGTTTCGTTTTTGAGAACGTAAGAGAGTTGTTTATTATAAATGTTATAAATCATTATGAAATTTATCACAAGTGGCTCAAGCACAGAACACAAATAAAGGACAGATTGAAAAGAACACTTGACTTAACATGGTCTGATAATTGTTTACGTCCAGGACCGTCGTCAAAGAAAAGTGTTTCATTGTGATAGAAAATAGTTATAGATTTCAGATTGTGTTTTTGTGTAGTCATAATAATCTACTTAATAGAATAAATAAACTTATTAGATAATGGTCCTAATGGACTCATATATACCGAACCAAAGATAAAATTACTCATCTTAGCTTCACTATCAATGACACAAACTGTACCGCCGAACACAGTACACGGTCAAAACACAATGACACTATCACATACACAAAATTGTACTGCCGAACACATTAGACTGCCAGTCATTATTCGACTCATTCACACTAATAAAAACACAAAACTGTACTGCCGAACACATTATAGTGTCAGTGATTATTCCTCATTCGCACCAAAAATAAAAAATGAAACCTCATTCACACCAACAAAAAATAAAAAATGAAACCCATGTAGAACCACTAACATAGAAAACGTGCCATATGTTTACACCAAACACTAGAGTCCCAAACAGTAATATTTTGCATCGTGGATAGTTTTAAAATACTAATAAATATGCCTTAGTTTTAAAATACTAATAGAACAACCTGGTTAATATCATATACTTTTATTCACAATTATTTAGTTTTAACGAAACAGATGTAATGTTAAACACAAATTTGGTGATATCTTATTCACGAATAAGAACATTAAGAGCTTGAACGTTTGAAAATGTGATATTCATGCAAAAGCTAGAAAAATAAAACTTATCTTAATTACTAATAAAGACCATGTCATCATCAGTTGGAGAGATGACTTCCACACCGCCGAAGTTCGAAAAAATAAAAACGTTCTGACCGTGCACCGTATTGAATGTGTATGTAAAAATTTATTTCTTCGCCAGGTGCCCTCATGTAGGCAGGGTCACCTTCTCCTCCTGACAACGTGTCATCATTTCTATCTTTCCCAACAGTGTAAACACTGTTATGAAAATATGACCCTACCTATACAGCCTATCTAAAGGTATTCGACGAGGAAGGAAACTTTCATCTCAAAAAGGCTCCATTCAATGCAAGGTCAAAACGTTCCGATCCGACAAATGGTTTCGCTTCCATTTCCGATTTTAGAAAACTTATGATCCGATGCCGCATATTGAATATAACATTCAGTAATCGCAAATAACATCAAGAAGGGCGTGTTCATATTTAGAATATGAAATACAAATATAATATCATTAGATTACTTATAAAGAAAATGAATCTTAAAACGTTCACATTTAGAGTACGAAATACTAATTAAAATTCTAACATCACTTAGATTCCTCAAAACAAAATGAAATCCTAGAGGGTTAAGTTAACTAGACCGGACCATTACTAGTACCAGTACCATCACCAGTACCAACCATCTTCTCAGTAGTCTTAGCTAGTGCTCTAAGATTACACCCAATAATCGTATTAGCAAACGTGGTCGTATCATCCTCGCTATTCCCATCAGGCACATCCACCACGTACGACTCAACCACCATCGTTTTAACTTTTTCCTCCGAGTAGATTTCAGTAACCGACGTCGTCACCCGGTAATTATTAAGCCTATGATCACCCCCGATAATACTAACAACCATCTCATGACGCTCATCGTCGAGCTCATCAAGTCTCTCAACGCTATAAGTTGCCGGCAAACCCGATACAAATTCAATACGACGAACGGTGCCTTTGTCGCCTTTTCCAGCTTGAATAGTGCATCTCTTTACGAAGTGCTGGTACTCTCGTGGGCAATCAAAACGGCGTAGTGTGGACCACACTAGAGCCAGTGGTGCGTCTATGGTTTGAGTCACGGTCGAACTACATTGCCGCTTTTGTGGTGTATGCGTCGACATATCTTTGTCACTTTTCAAGTGTGTTTACGTTTGGCTATGTTTCAGACAATACATACAAGGTTGATCATTTTATATAAAGAAAATATTAATATTTTTTTGTATATACGAATTTACTATTATATCCTTGGGTGACTATAGTTTCGGATAGGATTCCAGTATTACCCGTTTTTATCGTGTTTTTGATTTTATGTTTTGTAAAATGTATTTTAACATCTAACTTCATGGTGAAGCCTTTTAGTATAATTGAGACACATGTCTATATTATTTTCTTTATATTTGTTGTTTGTCGTTTTTATAATATATTTAGGCGGTTAAGGATTGTTGTCACGCATATGACGCTACACGTGCACATACACCGCTAACTCGTTACATGCAAGGAGTAAAGACGATGATCAATGATCATCACCAACATAATTTTAATGTATCTATTAAAGATTGGGGGTGGCTTCGACTCTATTTTATATATTAAAATAAGAAGAGTCTGGAACTATCTCGTTCGTTCTCAAACTTTAAATGTTTTATATAATTATATAATAAAGTTATAAGTAAATTTAACGTTGTTATTTGAAAAATAATGATATTAATGATGATATCAATAATACCCGATAAGTATTAATAATAGCATTAATAATATTAATAAGAATAAAACTGATGTAAAAATAAATACTTTCTAATCACATCTAAGTATATATTTTTTATATTTATGGTTAATTTTAAACATTAAAATTTTATGTTTTTTGAATTATAATTTGTCTTCGGTAATATTATTATTTTTAAATGAACAAAACAAAACTATTAGTGATATTTTTGGAGAATTTATACATCAATTTTTCATTTTTAACACAATTTTTTTAGAATAAAAAATGTTAAATTTCTTCACACAAAAATGCACATATTTTAGCAACAACGAAAAAAGTTCAACACTTATTTCCAAAAAACAAATTTTACACGTAATTACGAAATAAATAAAAATTCAAAACTATTTTTTATAGATCCAGTTTTGGTTCGTCTTACAAAAAACTCAATGACAATTTCGGATGTTTTTATAACTATAGTTTTAAATGTATGACTCTTAAAAAATGAAAGAAAATAACGGTAAACGAGTATATCGATAATAAAACAAAAAATTGAGATGGTTATTAATAATTAAATTCTATAATTAGATGGGTATCCGTATTTTTTCAAATTGTAGATGGTTATTGATTAATACTTTAAATTCTAAATAGTTATTGATTCTAATAATAAAAAATATAATAGTGATAAGAATGAATAAAACTTTATTATAAAATTTATAAATAGTAGATATAATTTTGATTAGGATTATCATGTTCATGGTTGAATAAGAAAAAAAAATAATCTTTCTTGGAAAAATTTAACAATTGGATGGATAAGGGATGAATGGTCATCCAATGGATGGATCCGCGATGGATTTTAACCATTGAAAATTTAAGGGTGATAATGGATATATATGTCTAAAAATCATCATTAGTCTTCCATATTTTGTATTTGTATCAAAGTCATTTTCTATATTTATTTTTATCTTATAGTGATCTATATTTTAAAAATTACATTATTAGTCCACGCACATGTGAGTTTTGAGAAGCTGACATGTGGCAGCCCAAAAATAAATATTTTGTTTCACTATTGGTCATTCAAAAATCTAAAGAATGTGGTTCTAGAATTAGGGATGTAAAAGAAAGGCTATGTGTTTTTCGAATTAGGGTTTTATATTTTTGGAAGACCAATAGTGAGACAAAATATTGATGTTTTGGATCCCAGATTTCAGATTATCAATACTCACATGTGCGGAGGACTAATAATGCAAATTTGTAAAACATAAGGGATCAGTAGGAGACAAAAGTGAACATAAAAGACTAGTTTGATACAAACACGAAACATGAGAGACTAATGATGTTTTTTCGCCTATATATAATATAAAATATTAAATTATAATTTAATTTGAGATGAATTTTAGCTATTACATTTTTTAAGGTTGATAATGAAAATAAATTTCAAAATGGCTCTCAAGTAAGGAATTAAAATTTGACCTGTTTTTATTTATATCGCAATAATCATGTAAAGAGTAAAGAAACTACAATATTTTTATGTCGACATTTAAGTTTGGAGTATGTTTTAAAAACATAGTTACTAGTGAATTTCTTATATCTTAATGTGAATATTGTAAAAAATGTTTAAACTTTTTCTCCTCCAAAATTTCAAATTTAGAAACATATTTTAAATCTCGTGTCTATAAAAATAGAAAATATTCTAAAATATAAGAAAGAAACACCAATTGTTAGAACTTGTGTTTCGAATAAAATATCAAAACAACTTTTTAAATGAGTAAAATTATATGTTATGTTTGTGGTAGACCATATCATTTTGCTAGAGATTTCCATCTTTGAAAAAATGTGAGAGGGTATAGATTATAAGAAAAAATTTGTGGAAATGATAATTAAAGTCAACATGGTAGGATATATGTGCATCATGACACGTTTTCTATGATAAACCTGTTGGGAATATGGGTGTTGTGAATGGGGTTCCGTATATTCTGCCTCCGTATATAAGTAAGAACACAACCGATCTCAACACTAGTATGATATTGTCCGCTTTGGCACCCGAAGGCCCTCACGGTTTTGCATTTGGTCCACTACCAAAAGGCCTCATACTAGTTGATGTATGTTCTTACTTATATACCACTGATCCTTCCCATGTTTAACCGATGTGGGATGTGGGACTTTGGTCACCACCCTAACAAATCCTCCTCTCGAACAAAGTACCACTTAGCCTCCTCTCAATTGACTTTCATCCGCTCACTCTAATCAGAAGTTACTCCACCTGAGCAATAGAGCTTTTACAGGGGATCTATCTACTCACTCGACCATCCTGCGCCTGTTCCTTAGCTCCACTATCCACTCCAATCATGTACCACCGCTTGATGAGTCATGGACGCTCCTGATACCACGTGTTGGGAATATGGGTGTTGTGAATGAGGTTCCGCATATTCCGCCTCCGTATATAAGTAAGAACACAACCAATCTCAACACTAGTATGATATTGTCCGCTTTGGCACCCGAAGGACCTCACGGTTTTGCATTTGGTCCACTACCAAAAGGCCTCGTACTAGTTGAGGTATGTTCTTACTTATATACCACTGATCCTTCCCATGTTTAACCGATGTGGGATGTGGGACTTTGGTCGCCACCCTAACAAAAACGTTATTTAAATTATTTGAAGAAAGTAGCATCGCAGTGAGGTGAAAATAGACAACGCCAATAGACTAAAAGTATAAGAACACGGAAACGTCAAGTTAATGTTTACAAGTGGAAAACTAATAGTTCTCGCTAATGTTTCTATCTTTCAAATGAATATAAACTTGGTGTTTTGTTATTTTTTTTGCTAAAATAGCAATTCATTCAGTGTACGAATCTGAAAAACTCATTATGACCAAAAGTATTTTTTTTATTACGAAATGATAGTAGTCGTGCAACAAAATCGTAAAAATATGTATATCTACAATTTAATTAGTAGAACATAAAAAAATATTTACTCTCGCTCGTACGATTATTATATGTTGTGGTATCGTAGAGTTGCACACATATATCATATCATGATTAAAACAAATGTTAAAAGTGAATTTATAGATTTAAATATAACTTCACATGAAAAATAGTAAGTTTGTGTAGAATTCAAGGCAATTAAAAAACCTCATAAAAGTATAAAAATATTTACAAAATTATTAGACTTGATGCATATTGATATATGTGAGCTAAAGGGTGTCTTGACACGTAAAGATAAATATACTTTATAACTTTGATAGACGACTACACTAGATTTACTTATGTATACTTTTTTAAAATTAGGATGACATCTTCAACATGTTTAAGATATTTAAAGAAAGATATTAAAATTAAATAGATATTAAATTAAAATATTACATAGTGATAAATATAGATAATATTATTAGAGCATAAACTCGATCCCTCACTTGACCAGTTGTCCCAAATCGCTTAGACTAAAAATAATCTACAATATATAAGTGAATGAAACTCTCAACTAGTATGAGGCCTTTTTAAAGTACACCCAAGAGCAAAGCCGTGAGGATCCTCTGGCCGATCCAAAACGGACAATATCATACTAGTATTCACACTTATATATTCTTGACAAATATTTATTAGGATTTTTTTAATTTTTTTTTGCAAAAAGCACGGTATAATCCATCAATATTTTGTATCTTATACACCACAGTAAAATGCGTCCATCAATATTTTGTATCTTATACACCACAGTAAAATGCGTTGTTTAAACAGAAAAATTAAAAATTAATTAAGATGACCAACATCATGCTAGTTAATTTTATGTTGTATATAAATTTATGGATTGAAGTCGTTTTAATTGCATGTCATATTTTTAATTGTAGTCCTCTTAATAAAAGAGAAATGTCTCTATATGAAGTATATAAGGGAAATAAACTAAATACTGGATATTTTATAATATGTGAGTTGTCTTTTACATAAATACCCATAAAAAATGATAAAGTTAGTCTAAAATCTATTATATGTGTATTTATTAGGTAAAATATATAATGAGGCTTATAAGCTATTACACATAAAGTTTAATGTTCTGTTTAGATCTAGGCAGTTTTTTTAATCAAAGAGTTTAATAATAATAATAATACTCAAATCGATGTGGAAATCAATGGAAAGGCTTCGCGAGAAGCACGTTTATGTGTAAAGCAACACACAAGGTCTACAATTTAATGAAATATATTCTCAAATATATTTTTCACTTTCGCCACTGTTCAGCTTATGGACTCGTCTTCATTCGACTTATAGCATTGTCATCATTGAACGTAAAACCTATTCTTCATTCATCTTATCACCTTGTTTTTTCTTGGCTGATAACATCATCATCTATTGGTTTATAGTTTTGTCGTCGTTTGAATTATAGATTTATTTCATTCGGCTAATACCCTCATTGTGGTTCGGCTTAAGGCATCACTTTCGTTTGACTTATAGACTTATCATCGCTCGTCGTATGGCCTCATTGTCATTTACTTTATAGCCTCCTCAATTTTGGATTATGGATTTGTTGTTGTTTGACTTATCGTTTTGTCATCGCTTAACGTATGGCATATTTGTTGTTTGTCTTGTTACTAAGATTATAGCATGGTCATCATGGCTTATAACCTTATTATCATTTGGCTTACAACCTCGTCCTCCCTCTTCTTTTAGCCTTATCGCTGCCTTTATTATAACCTTGTAATCATTCGATATACTCCTTCTTGGCCGCTCGTCTTATAGATCATCGTTGCTTGACTTATAGCCTCATCGTCGCTAGACTTATATTATTATCATTGTTCAGAATATGACCTATTCGTCGTTTGAATTATAGCCCTTTAATCATTTAGCTTATTTCCTCTTTGGTTCTTGATTTATAGATTTGTTTTTGTTATCCTTATGTTCAAAATTCATATTTATAAAAGGGACGAATTCCGTTGGAATTATAGGCCTAATAAATACTGAGAACCTATGGATCAATATTCGAAATTCAAACTTATTGGCTTCAGACTTCGAATCATTATCGTATTTGGAATTCATGTTTGAGTCTGAACAAGGTTCCTTAGTTCGAACAAGGTCTTAATCTGACCAAAACTTAATAAAGAAAAGTGATAATATTTAATTTATAAATTTGAAACTTAGACAAACATGGTTCGACCGAAGTATTCCGTAGTTGTAGTTTTTTATTTTTATCTGCTGAAAATCCTTCTATGATATTTCATTAATTGCTTCAAACTACGATTAAAAATGATCGTCGATAAAAAATTATTGCTTCATACGATGGTCGATGCCAAAAATAAATTGAGTAATGCAATATGGAGAAAATAAATGACGCGTTTGTATTTTTAAAACGGGGATGAAATTTGTCAACACATTAAACTTCGAAATAATTTATTAACGGAGAACTACTGAAGATAGAGTCAGAATATTAGAGTATGTTGTTTCTCCTATAATTAAATGGTTTAAATTATCCAAATACTACAACATTTATTAAAAATGTTATTAGATATTTTAGAAGAGATGAAGATGTGTACTTCATATAAGAAATATGTCGAAACACAAACCATGATTATGGTAGCAAGCAAGTGATAATATATGTCCATTATCACGGGGAAGAAGAAAAGTCATAGAGAAATAATATATGTAAATCTAAAAAGTTTCATCAGCGGTAGTGCAACGAAAATGAAGAAAGACAATCACAACATCATACCAACCGCCGCGATGGTGACGCAGACCGTTGGAACAAGTGAACATGAACAAATCTAAATAAATCTTATGCTCTTCTCAGTATTTTTCCGTCTGAAATATGCACCAAAAATTCTATACTAAAACCAATTGAAGAAGAAAAATATTCATAGTAATTTTTCTAATTTTTTTTAGATGTTCATGAGCTTAGAAATTAAGATTCCATTCACAAATTTGTTAGGATAGATGGTAAAGTATTATAAAGAATTAAAAGACATATTCTATTATAAAATGAAATTTAAATATATTAAGACAATGATACTCACAAAAAATCTAATACCTCGGCTCTATACATACTATCACCAAAACTAAATTATCCAGAGAATTTTACTATAAATTGCAAAATTGATAATAATTGCAAAATTGATAATGTTTATTTTGAAAAATGATTATGTGACTTGGGTATTAGTATAATTTTGATGTAATTTTAAATTTATAATAAATTAAAATTATAAGAAATCCAATCCTTAGCTGTATCACTACAAATGACTAATTGGTCTTTTACATATCATAGTGTATGATGATGTGTACAATATTTTAATAGTCTACCAATATTAGATCCTAGTATTAATTTAAAGATATTTCTAATACATATAAACAAAAAAGAAAAATTACCTGTATTGGAACCTCTTATATTAAACCAAAACTATTATATTTATACGTAAGGTATGTATATCTAAAAAGCCTTCAAATTTATTGGTTACTATTAATATTTTTCATAATAACGAGATGAACATATCTGATATCGAATGGATCATCCTTTGAATATGATAATATAAAATTTTGACGAAAGAGATCTAAAATAATAGTATAACTGGACCCGGTGATGCCAGAAGTGGTGATGAAAGAAGTATTAAATCCGGTGATGCCGGAAGTAGTAAAAATTCAAAAAGTGTCCAATTATCTTCATTCGCAAGACAAGTATCCTATTTATAGGTGAAGTAGTTACACGTAACAGAGTTTGTTTATTATATGTATATTTCACCCCATTTTATTACAATATACAAATATATTTCTCATTAATTGTATATCTCGTTCTTTACATTTATATTAACTCTAAAGTTTCCTTATACATGATGAATAATCATTTTACCCATTAAAAAGTAATTATTTTCACTTTTCATTTATTTATATCCTCATTAGTAGGCCCTCTCTAGTTATTGCAAATAAATTTGAGAAATGACTAAAAAATGTTGTGTGTGAATTAATATTCATTTTTGCGTCGAAAATGCTCCAGAGTATTATATGAGTGGCTTCTCATCGGAACTACTCTAAACTGCTGTCTGGGTAATATCAACTATGCCTTTTTTCAAGAAAAACTCTGTTTTCCCTCGAAGATGTATCGATCTTATCTTTTTACCATAATCCATTCCGTTCAAAATTTGTAGCTCACTGAAATTTGTGTGGAGTGTTAAGATTGATTTCTAGAATATTATAAAAGTTAGTAGAAGCTAATAGATATGTGTATCACCTTATTCTAACACATATCACACTTGTCCAGCTACTTCAATTTGCACTTACTAGGTGCCCGTTACATGTCAAATCAGACTTTGTCCAATAGACATTCGCTTAACTCTTCAACTTCTCTTTTAAAAAATCCCATACCCTTTCTCATAATTTTGCATATAATAATCTCTCATAACACATTTCACCTACCATAATTCAATTTTAGAAATAAAGAGTAAAAGTTCACCGTTCACATAGCTCTTCCACGATTGCCACCACACTTTGTCCTTGAAGTGTTGTCCGATCTACAAATTGGCTCCGAGGCCACTTCGCAATCCACACAATGCTGCAAAATCATATTACCAAGAGCAAACTATCAACGTACCTGCATATCCTCAAGTTTGAGATGAAGCATCCAAAAAAGCTACTGACTCCAAATCAAAGACTAGTGATTTAGAAGTTCAAATAATTGATGACACTCAACTCAAAAGAGAATATTGTGGAGAAAAAATGAAACCCCAAGAAAAAGAAGAAGGTAAAAGAAGTTGTCAAGCTACATGACTAAATATCTGGAAACTCGAGTGTGAAACTCAAAAATGTTCTCCCTGAATATCTTGTTTCACTTAACAACATGCAGTATAAATATTTTGATCAATCTTTGGAAACAATGGGAGATTCTAGAGAACGTCTCTTTTCGGCTACCCTTTGTGGGGAAGACTCTTATTTCATATGGACAAAATAAATGGGTAGTCTACTCGAAAATTCTGAACTGGGCTGTTCGGTTTCTACTGGACCCAGTAGTTGTGGACTACTTTGAAATAATTGACGTTTGTCATAGCAAATAAAGTTCCAACCTTTAGTTCATCCTGCTATCTTGTATTATGACTTCAAGACTTTCAAAAATTCCTCTCCCTATAGAGTAATTCATAGGTAAGAGCGGTGTCTCAAAGTATCATGTTCTCCTATTTTACTATATGATATTTGTAAATCATCAAAAATATTTGATGATCTCCTTGAGGCATATAAAACATGAAAACATAAATTCTTCTTTATTTGTGGCTGCTGGTAAAATTGGTATAGAAATTTGAACATAAAACCCCTCAAGGATGTCTCTAAAACGAAAGAGCACCAATACGTTTCACACTTCTTTATATTAGCTTCTCCCACAATTTTACTAACTTGATTTTATTGTGCATAAATTTTAAAGCGCTGTTAAATCCACCGCGCTAATGCCAAAGACACATTTTCCAAACTGAGTGAACGGGTAGTAAAGGAATGGTCAAATGAATTTCATAAGTGTTTTCATATTTTCTACTTTGTGCAAAGTCACCTATGAAAGATATCTCCTGATTCTATCGTAGCTGCAGATAAACTTATGGAGCCTCCCTTTTTGGAAGATGGGGTGAAAATATTAGCTGATCCAGATGCTTGTGTCATCTTTCCTGCTCGGAATAAGGCCACAAGCTGTAAACTAAAGAATACTTAAAAAAAGAACACTCAGGCTAATCCGTCAAAGGGTAAGTACAAAGTTAGCCCAAAAAGAAGACTAAGAGAAATAAGGCAGACCTATCACTCCCAACACTGATTAGTCCCGAACCGAAGCCTCCAAAAGTAAGAAAATAGTTGCTTCAAAAAAGAAAAACTGCTATTCGAAGACGCATATTAAAATTGTTGCTGATCAAATTGTTGATATCTCCTTCTCAAATCCTACACATGATACTGTTGGAAATAAATGAGATAAGTAAGACCATCCCTTCTACGACTCCGAACCACAGTTCCAAGATAGTGAAAATCTCATTGTTGATACTGTCATTGAGATTGAAGCGACTCCATGAAAAAATATGGAAACTCTTCCTCCAGAAAATCAATTGATACTGCTTCAAACACAACCAACATTGTGTCAAACATATCAAATACCATGACCCCAGTGACTTATCTTGATTCTTTACAAAAAATCTTCCCACCATATCTCTCCGATGAACCATTGGAAGAGGTACTGAACATGATTCAACCTTTTGTAACCCTCGAAAGCACTACCAAAAAACTGAATGAAGAGGCTTCAGTTGTTCGGAAGCAGTTCAAAATAATGGCAAAAAATGTTATTCAGTGGAAAAAAGAATCCACAAACAACAAGAAGTGGGATCAAGTGGCTCAAAGGAATCTCATTGCTCAATTTCAAGCCTTTCAAATTGGTAGAGTAGAACGGTATAATAGGCCTATAAAATTGAGGGAGCATCTGACTAAAAAACCTCAAGAGGAGTTGCACCAACTAACTTTGAAGCACCAAAAATAATTAGAAAAAGAGCATATTAATCTTGAAACAATCAATATTTTATACGAATAGAGTCATATAAAGTTATAGTAAAAAATGTAAAACTGCTGATGTAACCGATGCTGTGAATGCATGTGCAAATGATTGTCTTAAAGCTTTTAAAAACTCGCGAAGAAAAGGAAACAATTTCCAAGATTCTTGAATTCCACCAAAGATTTGCGAAGGAAAACATGAAATATTATTGGTACTTGGTGCTAGAAAATGGACGTCCTAAGGATACATTCACCATTGTTGTAAGTGTTTCAGATGAGTTAAAATAAAAAAAATATATAGATAGGAAATCTGCCTCATTGGAAAGTGAGCTTTCGGAAAGTAAAACCAGTTATTTAAATGACAATTCAGGTGAATCCTCAAATGGTGGCCACAATAAGTTGGAAGCAATCGTATTATGTGCTTACAACTTGTATTATAATACAATGACTATGACATGTCATCGTCTATATTTTTTTAAGTGCTCATCAGATAACATTGTTTGTATGTTCTCATCACATAAAACTGTTTGTATGTTTGTAAGTGCTCATCACATATCAGTGTTTGTATTGCTGTGAGTAAATATCACATGTCACTTGGTGTTCGTAAATCGGCATCACATGGCAATACTTATTTATTTGTTTTAAATGAGAAGTGATGTTTCCATTTTTCAATTTTCCTTAACAAATATCATTGGATCGTAATGCCACACACATTAGCACTTCAAATTATGTTACCACACACACTGGCACTTCGAATTATGCGGCCACACACATTGGCTCTTCGAATTATGTTTCCACAGACATTAGCTCTTTGAATTATATTGCCACACACATTGGATCTTTGAATTATATTGCCACACATATTGGCACTTATAAAAATGTATTTTTTTAAATTATCTCAAGGGCGACCAGTCCTTGTTTAATTTATAAATATTTATTTTTTTATAATAATATTTTAAGTTGAAAGTTGAAAAAGTTCTCATATATGTCAATGATTCTATTTTTTCCAATAGAAAAAGCTACACTCATATTTGTTTTTGGAAAAAGAACCTCATTAAATCCCTCACAACTTCAGCGATATAAATACCTCATTAAAACCTTCCCCAGCCACCAAAAGAGGAAATAGTATACCACAGGTCAAATATACATGCGGGAAAAATATTTCTCAAAAATTTATCTCCAAATTTAAAATCCCTTCGTCTCACATTTGAATTGTAGCAACTTCACATTAAATTTTGATAATAGAGTGAATTTGAATGTGCTTTTACCCTCTTTCTTTCTACCAAATCAAGTTCTACTCGTCTAGCTTCATCATTGTCGTCCTCAGAGTAATTAAGTACCCTAAATGATGGATGTGTAGATTCCTCCCGGCTCACCGCGTACGTTCTATATACCTGATCAAAAGAATTTTCTTGAGTTGTAGTTTCATGTGTTGTTCTTTAAGCCTATAACACCTCTTGAAGATAAGTAGACCATTTTCCAGCTGCACATTCCAAGTTTTTCTTGAGACCATCTAGGATAGTTCTATTAGTAACCTTAACTTAACCATTTTCTTGTGGCTGGAAATGTGTTGAAAATGATTGTGTGATTCCGCTTGAAACACAAAAAGATGTCATCTCTCAATTATTAAATTATGGTCCATTATCTGTAGTAATTATCCGAATAACCCTAAATCTACAACAAATATTTGATAAAATGAATCTGATTACATCTTTAGCTCATGTTCGTGACAGAGGTTCTACTTCTGCCAATTTTAAGAAGTAATCCACTGCAACTATAATTGTTTGTCGTCCGACCAAAAGCTATATGCAGTGGACCACTAAATCTAAACCCCATCTATTAAAAGGAAGCACTTCGAAAATTGAGTCCAAAGGCACATAAAGTATGTTGATGGTATTTGTAAATCTTTAAAAAGTGTCACAACTTTGTATCAAATTCTCGGCATCACTCATTATTGTACGAAAATAATATCCTGCTAATAATACTCTTCTTGTTAAAGCTTTAAAACCACAAACTAGCTGAGCCTTCTCCATCATATAATTCAAACAAAATTACTTGAGATTCATTTTTTTCCCAAACATCATAATAATAGTTTACTTAAAAATTTCGTATACAAGACTCACATAAGAACTGGTACCCATGCGCTCTAAATCTTAATTCATGAGGTAAATTTTTATCAAGGGGTAATGTGCCTAAATAAGAATTCTTTCAAACTGGACCTCCAATCTTTCGAATCTTCTTCAAAAGCCATAAATATCTCTTTAGAGTATGAGAACTGTTTGGATTTCAACATTATAGATGTGTTCTCCTATAATAAAATTCTAGTATACCCAGCGGGATAAGTAATGGTTGTCAAAGAGTGTGCAATAGTATTTTCTTCTCGCTTAATATGTTTAATCTTTATTTTTATCAAACAAAACGCCGACTCCTTTAATTCTCGCAAATACTTGACAAGTTGATCATTCTTAGCCTCAAATATTCCCAACATAATTTGCTATAAGTTGTGAATCAGTTTGCAAGAACCTTTTTCTTAGCTTCACAAACATTTACAAGCCCTAATCCAACTAACACTGCCTCATATTTTGCCTCGTTATTCGACGTACTAAATTTGAACCGAATGGCTTGATACATAGCCTCACCAGATTGAGCTATCAATTGAACTCACGCTCTTGGTCCCAAAATACTAGAGCGTCCATTAGTTCTAATCATCCATTTATCTGCTGTTGGTAATGTACTTATATCATGCTCTTTTTCCTAAGAACGGTCCAAACGAAACTGGATGAAAAGTATGCTAAATCTTGATATTTAATAGTTGTTTAGGGAATAACATTAATGTCTTAATCCCCTAATTCCACAAACCACTTTTCCATCCTCCCATAAATATCCGGTCTTTGCAGTACATTTTTCAGGGGAAATAATGTTCTTACAATAATAAAGTAGGCTTGGAAGTAAGGACACATTTTTCTAGCAACTACACCGAGAGCCATAACTAATTTAATAGCTTCAAATACCTTTTTCCGAAGAAGAGAAAATTTATCCTTACATAATATACCGGTTGTGGATATCCATCTACCTCATTTCTCAAGATGGAGCTTATAGCATAGTTTGAGACGGTGATGTACAAAAATAGCCGTTATTCTACAAGTGCCTTAGACAATATTTTCGGAGAGGATAAATGCTCTTTAATTTCTGAAAATGCTTCATCGCATTTGGATGTCCATGAAATTTTCTTTGACTGCCTCAATATTAAGAAAAATGGAGTATATTTATACGAAGATCTTGATATGAATATGTTTAGAGATCCTAGTCTACCTGTCAAAATTTTTACTTCTTTAATTGACCAAGGTGGAGTCATTGTTATCAATTCTTTTAACTGCTCGGGACCAACTTCTATTCATTTTTCATTATTATATATCCTAAGAATTTTCCAGATCTAACTCCAAAGGTATATTTCTCGGTTCAATTTTAGACGAAGAACTCTCAAATTCGAGAAATTTTCTGTTCAATCACGTAGGTGTTCTTCTTCTATAGAGATTTTGACCAAAATGTCATATACGTAAAATCTATATTTCTCCCAATTTGATTGGGAAATGATTTGTTCACTAGTCTTTGATATGTACCGCCATCATTCTTAAAACCAAAAGGCGTAACTCGATAACAATGTAATCCTTTATTAGTAATAAATTTAGTATTCTCTTGATACTTCAGATTCATTTGGATATATTATTATACCCAGTGAAAGTATCAACGAAATGATAAAGCTTATTACCAGATGTTGAATCAACAAGCTGATCTATCCTTGGGATAAGAAACAGATCCTTTAGATATGCTCGATTGAGATTAGTAAAATCAACATATGCTCTTCATTTTCTATTCTTTTCCTTCGCATGTACAGGATTTGCAGTCCACAATGGATAATATGCTTCACATATATGTCCTACTTTAGATAACCTATCTACTTATACCACTATTGCTTCAGATTTTTCTGCCAAAACATTCCTTCGCTTTTGAATATTCGGTCTACCTTTAAGGTTAACTACCAAATTATAACAAATCACCTTATATGGAACCTCCACCACATCTTCAGTTCTCAAAGCAAAAACTTCAAATTTTATAGACAAGTATCTTAATAGTTGGTAATGTAGTGAATGCGATAATAATGTTCCTATTCATAAACTTTTTCCATTAGGATAAAAATAAAGCTACATATTTTCATCGGTTATTAATGAGCCTGGGTCTCCCTCGGATCAACCACATCCACCTCTGAGGAAGGCATCCCTAATTGCTATTCTGTCATTTTGTCAAGAGTTACATCTTTCTTGGTATGCAAAGCTGTCGCATAACATTATTTGACCACTTGCTGACTACTCCGAACCACCCCTGCTCGATCTCCAGTTACGTATTTCAGAGACTGATGGTTTATACAAGCAAAAATATGCATCATTGACAACCACGATCTCCCGAAAATAGCATTATATCTTGTCGTACAATCCACTACCATAAACAACACTTAAATGTTTTTCTTAAACGGTTCACGACCCAACAAAAATTTACATTCTAAATCTCTAATAACTTGTGTTATTACTCCAGTAAATCCTAATATGGTACGCTCAGATAGGAGAATTGCAAGGGGATTATGAATCTTTTCCTATGTCGACAAAAACAACACATTAAACTACCAGTGTCAATGAGTATCATTTGGATTTCAGTACCTGTTATTTCAGCGTTAATCACTACTACATTTTCATGGGGACCAACAATTCCCCTTAGATAATCTTCATCAAATAAGATAAACAGTGTAACAGTCTTGCCACAAAAATGAGCGGAAATTATTTCTTCCAAATGAGTAGTCAAACTTACCACATGTATTTTTCTAGAACTATAAATATTTCCAGGCATAATGTCTCCTTTAAAAATTACCAAAGACTCAAAATACTCATATAAATTCCAAACTCTTCCTTATACCACTAGTTCATTTACTACCAGTACCACCCTCTGATATGGGTCATAATCTTAGTATTCTAAGGACACATCGATGCATATACTAGGCCCAACTATCAGCAACATATTTTCTGGTTTCGAAGAGGAAATTTAAAACTATTGCGCCGGTGGATTAGCGTTGAAGGTATGTCGGCCACTTCCTTGTCCTTTAAAAAAGTTGTTAGCTTTCTATTATTTATTAAAGTATGATTTTTTTTATAGAGTTATACAATCCGCAATATCATTCCTAACGTCATTGTGGTATTTACATAACTTATTATTTTGCTAATCCTTTGGCTTATTAATTGGTGGAGGCTTTCGAAATGAACATGGTTTTTGGTTCTCTAAGAAATTGTTGCTGTATTTTTAGTCAAATCTATAAAATAATTCGGTCTCACCCATTGGTTTGACCTTGCACGCAACAATGGATAATTTGAAGCCTTCACCTGTGACGGTCCCAACCGAGTAGGCAAATTAGTGGACACCCTCGGTCGAGAAGGTCCTTGAGAGTGTGAAGTACTACAATGGTGGCCTTGACTAGGGAGATAATTTTCCTTGTCCCGAGTGCCTCTGGATAAACTAGAACCAATCCAAACCCGTGTTGATCCATCCATTTTAATATGTTCTTCTACTTGAGCTATTAAAGAACCAAACGTTAGTGCCCTTCTCCTCGTAGTTTTATTTTCTAAATATTTAAGGAGAAACCCTTGTCTAAAACGAGCCCAAGCTACTTGCTTATCACAATTATCCAACTTGGGCTTGGTTAGCACAAAATATTTAGTACAATCTTTCATTTTTTTTCTCCAATTGTCAGCTTGCATTGGATTATAGTATCCCCATTACCTGATATTTCTTTGCTCCCCACAAATTGCCTTCGGAAATCTATATAAAATGTCCAAAAATTGGTTATTAACCCCGTCATAACTCTGTTATACCACTTCAAGATTGTGTCCTTGAAAGTTTGTGATAATGCCATGTACACTAGCTTATCATCATCCTCAAAATTCATAATGTAATATTTAAATTTCTCAATATGGTCATTGGGGTCTTGTGTGTCATCAATTTTCAACTTTAGTTCAAAGTGCTTCAGAATTAGTATCGATCTTATCTCAGTTGATAAATGAGAAGTCCTCTAATCCACCCATTACATATATTGATTACATTTGGTTCCACTTCCCGTGATTGCATACACGCCTTGATATGCTAAATTACGGTATTGATTTACCCTATTATATTCAAAGAGTGGATTATTAATCACAAATCTGGAACCATCTATGTTTGTATTTATATGCTCTCGAGATTCCCAAGGTCAACTATTCATCATCCTCAAAGAATGCGTGTCCTTTTCTCTCATATAAAAATCACACGTCTGATGAATTTGGGGGAAATTCCTTGGAATCTGATCCAAGTGACTCACTTGAATCTGTCAGAACATATCGATGCTTGCCTTTTTCCTCCATCCTAGAGGAGTGGTATCCCTTTTCGGCCTGAAATTTTACTTCTCGACAATCACACCTTGCTCGATAAACACTGTGAGACTCGTCAGACTGTTCTTCCAAATCTCTATTCTTATTTGCTACTCGCACTTAGGATCGTACCCTATAAGTTCTAACCAGCAATTCCCTTTGATCAAGTTGGTCATTCAAATAAGCTATTCTTTCCAATAACTGATTCACCCGATCCTCAACAATAGACTGGTCCCTTTGATTATTAGGAGAGATTCCATCTCGATTTTCTACTCTACCGATAACTGATTCTACCACATCTGCTTTTACAAATACCTCTTGGTCAGTCTGAGCTTCAGGATTCATAATACATTTATTATCCGATCGCTTATTTTTTTAGTTTTAGATTTCAAATCTAGGTACCAAACATACTCCCAATGTGGTCGCCAATAATAAGTCCAAGTACTTTCGAAGGAGAAAGAGAAGTTTAAAGAGAGTTATACTTTGATTAGAAGATATTTTAGAGAGATAAAGTGGCTCAATAATCTTAGAGAAAGAAAGTAGTCAAAAGTCAAAAAATATCAAATCATCATAATTCCAAGACAAGTACACCAATTTATAGGTGAAGTAGTTACAAGTAAGAGACTTTGTTAGTTATGTGGATATCTCACCCCATTTTATTACTTTATACAAATATGTTTCCCAATAATTACATATCTAGTCCTTTACATTTGTATTTACTTTAAACTTCCCATATACATGATAAAATAATCATTTTACCCATAAAAAAGTAATTATTTTTACTCAATATATATTTATGTCCTCATCACCCATTAGAAAGAATATATTTAAAACCACCGTTATTACACTATATATTACTTTTTATAGGGATTCAACTTAATAACAAATACACAAAATGATTGGAGGACATAATAGTCGATGATTCGCCTCTCTTTGAACCGAATGAACAAATTGGAGATGCGAGAAAGCTCGTCAAAGAAAACTTCAAAGATGAACATTTATAAGCAATCGATGCCAAACTATGGTTTTGTAACACGTCAGTTATCTTACCGATAACGAGTTACCAAATCACATTGATAAATAACATAAAAAAAAACTGTGACCTCAAATTTCTCTTATATGATGATCAATACCTCTATAAGGATTGTGGTGATCATAATATTCGAGATGTGTTTTAGAAAATAAAATTGAGAACATAGTATGACATTATCAATGCTTATAAGTGTGAGTCATTTTGCTCCAACTAAGACGATAATAAAAGTTTTACAATCGGTTTTCTATTGGCCCATTCGTTTTAAGAATATTGATGAGTTTGCTGTAAACTGTGGTATGTGCCAATGAGTGAGAAATATATCAAGAAAAATTAGTTTTCACTACAAAATATATTAGTGGTCGTGCACTATGTATCCAAATGGGTTACAACATCAAAATTTCTAACCAATGTTGCATAAGTAATGATAACAGTCGTAAAAAAAACATTCTCACGAGTTGGAACACCACGAGAAAAGATAAGTGATATCGTAACTTATTTTTATAATCAATAGTTAAATGAATACAAACTACAAATTCACGCATCAGGTTTACTTCATATTCTAAATCTTAGTATAAAAACTGTCAAAAAAGGTTTACTTCAATTGAACAAGTTTAATGACTTTCAAAATGATGCATATAAGAATGCTTTTATTTACAAAGAAAATACGAAAACATGGCATAAAAATAATATTGTATATGGAAACTTTTATGTCAAACAAAAAAATATTCTTATACATTTCATGTTTTTATTTTATTCAGAAAATTATGTTCGAGATTGTCCGAATCATTTTTAATAAATCAAATACGTGTAACTAAAATTAAAAATCTGAGAAAAGATACATTTAAAGTCGATGAAAATATTTAAAATCGTATTATAACTAAGAAGATCGGATCTCAATCGTCTCCAAATTTTGAATTACAAATACAAATAAGTTGAAAATTTGATTTTAAATTATATGTTAATTAAGAGGCAATCTAAGTAAGTATTTTTAATTTTATCTTTTTAATAATTTTATCTTTTGTTATTTCAAATAATTATAAAATTAACCGCGACAATAACATCCATCACAACATAGATTAGGCATAAGTACATTTAATCTCTTTGAAGATAAAGTTCATCGTCGTGGCAAAAGAAACAAAGTGCACATACAAAGTCCATCCCCATGAGATGAGATGCATAATGTTTTATCTCCAGACTGCTCGTACGAGGTAACTTATTAATTCCTCAACTTAATTTATTGTATGTTTTTCCTTGACAATGCCTCTGAGGCTGGTTTTCGATAGCTTAGAAAGCCGATTAGAGAAAATTTGTCAGGATTGTAGATGATGAATCTAGCTTTATTAACGAAGTATTTGATTTTGGAATCAGGGCACGAGGGAAATAACAAGCTGTAGTAGTTGGCCCCTAGATTTTTCCAACTCATTCTATTCATCTTACTTCGATAAAAATTATATATCCTCCCAAAAATACTCATAACTAGGGGAACAAACACCAATCTCGATTTGTTATGATGAGCTAATTTGATACTGAAAAAACATATAAAAAAAACCCTCGATGCCTTTAGAGAAAAGAAACACTCTCTCAACTTTAAAGAAACATAATCCAATAGGTCCAGGGTGATTGCTCTCAAACATGATACACCCAAGAAGAAATCTATTGGGTATAGAGAATAGGTTCCCACAATAGATAAGGGATTCCTACATGCTAGGATACACCCCTAGATGAATTTGCTGGGTATCAACAAAACAATGCTAGTTACCGCTGAAAATCGGATGCAATTAGTTGATGAAATTTCTCATGATATCGAGATTGTGACAGCGAATCATATACAAATAGTAACAGTACCACTAGAAACTCTGATGCCTTTGGTTAGTGGATTCGTAGTTTGAGAAGGCCGTAATGATGAGGTTGAGGCTTAGAAATAAAATAAAAATATAAATCTAGAAAAAATAAAAAAAAATAAAGACGTTAAAACTCTGAAGCTGTCAGTTCGTGGTATATCGCGCTGACTGACTATCTTGACACTCACACCCAAAGAAATCAATCACAGACTCTTCAAAAGGAAAGCCAACACAGGCTAGATTTTTCCAACTCCGGGTCTTTTTAGCTTCTCAAAACAGATTCCTTTATTGTATATTTTTCGGATTTCTTTGTTCGCATTGTAAAGTTTGAGAGGAAGGAGACAAAGCAAAAAAGTATATTTATACAAAGCTAAGATTTAGTTACGCACCTTGAATATACCACTCGACCCTAGTAGATGATGCTACCAAAATTGTTTTTCTAGTTTTGCAACAAAAATCCAAAAAAATCTTTCATGGATCTAGTTTTATTCGTTTTAAAAAATAAATAAAACCAATGATATTTCTAGACTAATTTCATAAATACAAAAATATTAGTCGGTTCACATCTAACTAACACTTATTCTAAAAAAATGCGTTTTTATTTTGTTTTTTCATACATTCACACTTATTTAGCAACTACAATCCTATTTTTTCAACTATTTTCTTCTTATATACCCACATCATATGCACATAATTCTGCAACTCGAACACATTTTCTTTTTTTGTACCACAATTACACGAACTTCGTACCTGAAACATAATTTTTTTCCACACTCCAATCACACCTAATGTCTTAACTAGAATACAGTTCTTTTTCCAGACTAATTTCTTATCCTAATTACACATATTTTGCACATACTCGTAGTCTAATTTTTTTTATAAAAAACATATATAACACAAAAATGTATAAATTTCAAATAAATGAGTTATTTCACACCCAATCAACATTTGTTTTCACAAAACAAGTTTGTATTTTGTTTTTCACACAATCAGACTTATTTAGCAAGTAAAGTCCTATTTCCGCAACTATTTTTTCTTATTTTTACACTAATTTGCATGCAATTCCGCAACTAAAATATAATTTCTTTTTTGCACCCCAATTAAAGATAGTTCTACACTTGCACATAATATTTTTTGCATCCTAATTATACGTAATTTCTACAACTAAAACACAATAGCTTCTCCCAGACTAATTTCACACCCAAATTACATATAATTTGTACCGGGTCCCATTCCAAATTCAAAAAAGACGTTTTTTCAACATAAAAATTCATATATTTTCGTAGCTAATTTTGTTTTTGTCGTTTTACATCCAGTTAACACTTATTTTTACAAATTAAGTTTATTTTTTGTTTTATCACATAACGGGACTTATTTAGCCACTAAATTCCTATTTCAGCAACAATTTTATTCTTATTTTTGCACTTTATTTGCACGTAATTTCAAAACTGGAACACAATTAATTTTTTACACCCAGTTACATGTAATTATATATCTGAAAATTAGTTGTTTTTTTGCACCCAGTTACATGTAATTTCACAACAAAAACACAGTTGTTTTTTCCAGACCATTTGCACACTCGAATTACCCGTAATGTTTACACTTGGTTGTATTATATTTTTTTAGAAAAAAATATCTTTCAAGAATCTAGTTTTGTTTGTCTTAGAAAAGAAAAACCAAAGGTATTTTAGGATTTTTTGGAACTATGTTTAAAAGATATGACATTTCTTTAAAAAACAAAAAACAAACATGAGAGAAAAATAGTTAGGGGTATATTGGTATTAACAAAAAATCTAAGTGATTATCCTTACTTTTGATTCAAAGCCATGTAATTATCTATACTTTATCAAACTTTGGGTGGTTTTTGGTAAATAAATTTGATGTGTGGTGTTGATTGATAAATTACCATATAAAGTTTTTTTATTTATAAATTTGGTTTTATAGATTTTTTGTTATTCATATGTTTTAAATTATATATTTTTTTAAAAAATTAACAAAGAAAATATATTGATTTAAATTGAAAATATATGATAAAATATTAGTTGAAATATTTTTGGTTCGTTCGGGGAAAAAACTAAGGTGTATTATCGATCTTTTCCAAGGAATAATTTATCATGTTCAATAATGAGAAAAAATAAAACAAAAATCGTAATAAAACAAAGAACATAAGATAAATTTAACGTGGTTCAGATTGTGAAGAAATCTTACATCCACGAAACAAAAAATTTCTTTTGAACAAGTAGGTTACAGAAAACCTCCCAAACAAAAAGAAATCAATCACTTTTTGTTATAAAAAATGGTGTGATTCACATACCCTCTTTTCAATATTGATCTCCCACCTCACTTATCTCGCGAAACGTTTCATTTATCATCATACCTTTTTAATTGTATATATTCTTTTATTTATATGTTTAAGGAAAACTCCAATTGATCATCAGACACTCCAAATTAAAACCCATTAATCAACGATTATGATAACTCATAATTCCTTAATATATAAAACCTTATAAAAAACTTAATTAATATATGAGAAATAGGAAATCTAATTAACATAGGAAAACCAAAATAGAAAATCAATTAAATAGGAAACCTAACAAGTAGAAGACTCTGCTTCAGTGTAACTGTGGTGTTTTGGTTAGTATACTTCAGATCAGACTGTTTCCGATTAGCTCGTTTCAGACCAACCTACTTCAGATCAACACATATTTCATTTGAATTAATGGTTACCAGTTTCGACAGGTTGCTTCTATACGATTAGGTTCCAGCAGACGTTTGTGCCATTATGTCACGACTCAAGCTTCACCCAGAGAGTTGCAACAGTTCTTGCTTGTACATGTCATGACAAATCCAACTATGCCCAATGTAGTCCTTCGACTATAACTCTGTTAACGAGTTACTTCTAGCCTACGCCTAAAAATTCACCACATAGCCTTATAATAACTCAAAATATTCGTTGAACCTCAATGTTCAAATCTTTAGAGACCAGCTCACTTGCATTCGAAAATTCTACCAGTTTCACGCGTTCGTGATCTTTGAAATTGGAAATACCTTGGTTAGAGCATACGAAGGATTGTCCTTGCTTATAATCCTAAACACTTTGACTTGCTCCTTCTCCACCATGTATGAGATGAATTGTAACTTAATTTATACATGTTTAGTTCGCCATTGAAATTTGTATTCTTCATCCAGTGAAGTGAAGAGTACTAATGTTATCACATGATTAAATAACATCTTGCTCCATGCCAATGAGTTCAATCAATGATCCCTTCAGCCAAATAAATTCTTTTATGGCTTCCGCAACAACCATATACTCAGCTTCTGTACACGATAGTGCACCGATATTTTGTATACAAGATTTCCAGCTAACTACTTCTTCAAATACAATATACAAATAACCCAAAGTTGTAACTGAGAACCACGCCGTGCTTGGTGAGGTTTATTTTTGTTTGAGGGTAATTTTGTCCAGAGTTTTGTGGTATTTCAAAGGTATTTAATATTTGGATAGAGTGTAGAGGGAGAATTGAGCTGCCTGGTTGTATTTAATTTTCATTACCCTCATTAATTGAAAGTGGTTGGGTATTTATACCCTTAATTGTGGGCCCCATGGGCATTCGGGCTGACTTATGAATTCGGGTCGAGTTCAAAGACCCATTAGTTTTAAGCAGGTAGGTAATTAGCTTAGTCATGAAGTGATTAAGTTTTTAGTACATTTAGTTCAGTTCGGATAGTTTAGTAGGTGGATGTTGTCCGGTTCTCATAAAGAGTGGCAATAAAATCCGGACTCATCAGTAGCCCCTTTTTTAGGTTGTGTTCGAAGGCCTTTGGCAAAACCTAAAAAATAGTTCAAGTGCAATCATAACTTTATCCGGATAGTTTTGAAAAGCGTAACGACTTTGTCCGGACAGACTACAACCCTTAGAAGCTGAGCAGTTTCATCAGAGTTAGTGGGACATGTGTCCTCCTCTGATTCGCCTCACTGGCCGTTTTCCTCCTAAAAAGGCGCCCCTACTCGTTTCGAAAAAGTAACATTTTAATTAATGTTGGTGACATCAGCGCCGTATTTAATCATTATACCTACCCTTTCGAATCCTCCTAGGTATCGAAGCATCTTTTGTTCTATTACTATAAATCAGTTCACTTTTCACTGTTTTATCATCTCCTTTATCTCTACTCTGTTAATATTCAAAGTTTTCATCTCTCAAAAAACCTTTCTTTTTGTGTGAGTTTATGTTCACAGCAAGAAACGATTTAGTAAAAGGTGGGTGACTCAATTTTTCAGAGTTGGAAAAGGCTCAAAAGGTTAAACGAAAAAGGCGCATCGCTGTAGGCCTCCCTGTTTCCCCTGTTAATAAACCAGAAACACCAAGCTCAGAGCCTGACCGAGGTTCTTCTTCAACTAAGAGTGCTAAACCTAGGAGGTTGTTCTAGTTCAACCTTTCACCAATCGTTTCGGGCTCATCGGTCCAGGAGTTAGAGCCTGTATTTGAACCAGGGTAGGCAGTCACAAGCTTTAAGAAACCTTCCCCACTTATTGCAATGGGGTCAGATGCTGATATTTCCCCGGAGAAGCTGGTAGATAGACGAAGGGGTCGTCTGGTAAAAGGGCAAGCTGCTGGCACACAGCCTAAACCAAAATCCACGCCTTCAAAATCCGGGGCAAAAAGTAAAACCACAGGGTCAGAAACACCCATCAAAACTCCCAAGGACAAGCTGTCCGGTCCGGAGGCAACTAGCTCAAGTCTTTGAAAAGAGTCCTCCGGGTCCGAGCCCCAACCGGACTCTAGACCCCAAGAGGGAAAGGATGCTCAACAATCCGAAGGGCCTACTGAGCCAATCACCAGCCCCTCTCTTCCTAAGACAGCTGACAACCCCTCCATGGTAATGAAGGATGTGATGGAGGATAACATCGAAGAAGCCCCTTCCGAGACTGACGTCTCCGGGAAAACAAGCAAAACTCTCATGACTAGGAAGAGCAAAGGTAAGGAAAAAGTATGTTTAAAGCACTCGGACCTACCGGAGTGCCTTGTGGGAAATGTGGGGCCTTGTTTTCACAAGGTAAATGTTAAATATTTGCTGGCCATGCAGAAAATCAAGTACGCTTTCATTCACACAGCTGAACTTGGCCGGATAAGGACAAAGTGGGGTATTCCTAAGAATGTCAAAGTAAGGATCCCAATCGATCCGGAGACGCCCATGGATTGTAAGCTCAACGAGATTGTCTTCTATACTGAGCTATTCAAATGGGGACTTAGGTTTTCCTTGGACCCAGAAATAGTCAGCTATTTCCATCTGATTAAGCTTTGCCCAAGCCAGCTAAGTCCTAATGTATGGTTCACCCTTATGGCATGTATTATGGCCTCAAGGCTCTCCAGAATTCCTCTTTCGATGGAGCAATTTGCTGCCGTGGAAAGCCTCTACAGAAATCATGTTTTTTTTCTATCACTTCAACATGGGTGACAATTACAAGGTAGTGGATGAATTACTTGAGTCGGAGAAAGGCTGGAAGGCTCAATTTCTGTCCGTCAGCGGTGCTTGGAAGAATGGGAAGAAAATTAAAGCTGGTGTCAACCCAACCATGCTCACCAGCAGATGGCGAAGTGATGGTAATAATCTCATCAGATACTTTTACTTTTACTTATAATTTTTTTTATCTAACTCTTTTTCCTTTTGCTTTTTGGTAGTGCTACCCAACGATTTCAACGATTACCTAGAGGCCGGGCAGACTACTTGTGCCAAGCTGAATGCTTGGGCAGTTGAAAAATCGGCAAACCGCTTCCACAACTGCTTTACGGGAGGCAACTTAGCCAGATCCTATCTGTGGAATACAACGGACCGGAGGGATCTGTCTTGGGAGGAATTAACTACTCCACCCCTCCGGGAGTGATCCTCCGGAAGACAGCGGGAAAAGATGGAAAATTGGTCTTGCCGGGCAGAGCTAAAGCCCCAATCAAGATGAAGGGCAAAAAGGCTAAGGCCCGACGAGGTGTGGCAGAGGCCAATCATAATGACGTGGAAGAAGCTGTCCCAAAAAATCCCAAGGGACAAGGTCAAGGGCAAATCAATGATGCCTTACTACAGGTGGTGGAACACGAGAGCACCAAAGAAGCTGCTGGGTCTTCAAAACCTCAAAAGGTCCTAAAAAAGGACAGAAAACGGGGAGCAGAAGGTGGAGGCCGGGACGCCAAGAGAAAGAAAACTTCCAAGGGAGATGAGGTTTCTCTCTGGGATCCGGAGCCACTACCTCCCATTGACCCTACTGATCCTACGAGAGCATAAGAGATCCCTGGTGACTTTCAAACCGAAAAGGTTGGAGGAGGGGATATCAGTATTGATGGTGTCGACATCACAGGGCTTGAGGGGATTGGTCTTTATTTTGAAAACCTCCCAGAGATGATTTTGCTGTGCCCTACCTCCCTCCAAGTGCTTCGAACACCGTCACATTCAAAGGTAAGTCTTTTTCTGTCTCAAGCGAAAGGTATATCATTGCTCAGTCCATTCTGAGCAATGTCCGGCCAGTGCTTATTTTGGAAAAGCAAGTACGCAATCAGTCAGCCATCATCAACACCCTCAATTCTGACAAAGAGAAACTGTCTAGCGATCTTCTTAGTGCCAACCAAAATACTGAGGATTTGAAGAAACGTCAGGAGGACTTGGCCAACAGGTTAGCCACTTCGGAAGGAGTTGTCAAAGAACTCCAACTAAAGCAATCCGTCCTGGAAAGAGACCTTCTGTCATCAAAAGAAGAGGTGAAGGCCAAAGATAGCACCATTGAGGCCTTAACTAATGACAAGATCTCTCTTGAGAATAGTGTGTCCAAGGCTGAGCAAGAAAAGGCTGACTTGTTGAGGGAGCAGGAGAAAACAATCCAGGCTAGGATGGATGCTTACACCAATGAGGTGATAGATTCTCAAGAGGCAAGGTATGCTGAGGTTAGGTCAGATATGGTTCTACTATTTCATGAAAATTTTCCGAAGAAGACCTTGGGGGATTTATGGCGATTCGTGGAGTACGAAGACATTCCTCATCATACCATGTCTGTTGGTGATAAGTAAACTACTCCAGTGAGGACACTGGTAATAAAGAAGAATAAACCGGGGAGAGTCCGGATGATGACCCAAAGAAGAAAATGCCAAGTGAGGCTGAGCCATCTTCAAATGCTGAGTCTTAAAGTATCAATTATCTTTTTATTTTTGTTGTGATTGAACCAAAGTCCTTGGATAATCAAGGAATTTTTTGTAACTGTGTGCGGTCCTTGTCCGGATAAACCTTTCTTGTTTTGACAATTCAAAGTCCTTGGATGGCCAAGGCATTTAATATGTTTTAATGAGTAGTTTCATTTTGCATAACTCCTATATCGTTTCATGATTTTTTTTTACTTTTGGTGGCTAATGTTTAAACAACCCTTAGTTTTTTCACAAGTATTTTAAAGTGAGAGTGTTTAAATTCTCCGATGACCAATGTTTAAGTAGTCACCACTCCACCAATTTAATCCGGTCTGCTATTGATAAAAAAATTCAGAGAAAGCTTTTAATTGAAACACTCCAAATCTTTTAAGAAGGTATCAAATTTTATAAAAAATCCAGGACACCTCATTAAAACCTCCCCGCGCCACCAGGGTAGGAACGAGTATGCCCCAAAATATTTACATGAACTGTTAAGCAAGTAAATATTTACATAGTTTCTATTCCAAGTACAACCGGAGGTGTTCAATGTTCCAGGGGTGATTCAAAATCCTTCCATCTTTGTCTTGGAGCCGGTATGTCCCAGGCTTAAGCTTTTCAATGACCACATAGGGTCCTTCCCAAGTTGGAGCCAACTTGCCGAACTGCTTCTCTTTAGTATGTAGGAAAACGTTTCTTAATACCTTAGCCCATGGCAAAAAATCCCTTCTCTTAACTTTAGAAGCAAACCTGCTTCTCATCAAACCTTGATAGTGTGCAGCTCTAAGGTGAGCCTTAACTCTTCTGTATTCTATTAAGTCAAGCTGGCCTCTGATTGCCACCTCGTTAGCGTGTTCGGAAAAATTATGAACTCGAAATGAAGGGAGAGTATCTTCTATGGGAGATATGACATCCATCCCATATACTAAGGCAAAGGGAGACTCTTGTGTTGCAGCCCTGGGAGTGGTCCGGTAAGCCCACAAAACTTCTTGCAAATAACTAGGCCATTTTCCAGGAGCCCCTTCTAAATTCTTCCTTAGACCGGACAATATTGTCCTGTTGGCCACTTCGACCTGACCATTTTCTTGTGGGTGGAAAGGAGAAGAGAAGCAATGTTGTATGCCTCTAGAGGCACAAAAACTCTCCATTTCTTTGTTGTCAAACTGTGGCCCATTGTCTGTTGTTATCTTTTGTGGAATTCCAAATCTGCAACAGATATTGGATAAAATGAATTTTATAACAGCTTTTGATGTCGTACCTGCCAATGGAGCTGCTTCGATCCACTTCGAGAAGTAATTAATAGCAACGATTATAGTTCTGCGTCTCTGGGATGCTATGGGTAGAGGTCCCACTAAATCCAACCCCATCGAGCAAAAGGTATTGGCTCAGAAATTGACTCTAAAGGGATAGCTGGGATATGAATTTCATTGCTATATCTCTAGCATGGGTCACACTTTTTTACCAACTCCCTAGCATCTTGCATTATGGAGGGCCAATAGTACCCAGCTAACAAAACTCTTCTGGTTAGAGCCCTGAATCCACAGTGAGCTGATCCCTCACCATCATGTAACTCAGAGAGTACTATTTGAGTCTCGTCGACCCCCAAACATCGTAAGAGGGGTTTACTATAAGACTTCTTATAAAGAATATCTCTTAGGACGACAAAACCACGAGCCTTGTACTTTACTTTTCTTGCTATTGATTTTTCCGGAGGCAAGATGTCATCTGAGAGATATTGAAGGATAGGAAATCTCCAATCTTGAGGCTGTTTTATCTGTATATTGAAACTTTCTTCTTCCTTATCCGGATTGATTTGAATGGATGGACATTCCACCACATGATTCCAAGGGTAGGACTCAGTATAGGCTATGGTTGCCAAGGAGTCTTCCAGTATATTCTCTTAAAATTAAGTGCCACTTCTTTGAGAAGAAGTAAGTATTTAACCAGCTGCTCCTTTTTGGCTTCGGATTGACCTTGTGCATGATGGATAAAAAGCTTAGAATCGCTCATTAACTTGACCCTTTTGGCTCCACAAATAAGAGCTAATTTTAAACCAGCTATAGCAGCTTCATATTCAGACTCATTATTAGAAGCCCTGAAAGCAAACCATATAGCTTGGTACATTCTGTCACCGTACGAAGATGTCAAACATACCCCACCACCACATCCCATGGTACTTGATCCACCATCAGTCCGGACGACCCAGACTTTTTTGTCTTTCACACCAGTTGTTTGCGTAGTATCCCTATCTGAGTGAAATTCAACTAAGAAATCTGCCACCGCTTGGGCTTTGACTGCTGTCCGAGGGGCAAAATCAATATCGTAGTCTCCCAATTCCACTGACCACTTAGTCATTCTACTTGAAATACCGACCTTTTGGAGAACGTTTTTTAAGGGAAAAGACGTCCATAAAATAATGGGACGAGCCTGAAAATAAGGTCTCATCTTCCTCGCAGCAATCACCAGGGCTAGTGCTAATTTTTCAAGCTTCAAATAGCGTTTTTCTGCATCAATCAAACTCTTGCTAATGTAATACACCGGACGGGGATAATTATCTACCTCCCTTACCAATACTGCACTTATGGCACAACTAGAGACTGCCAAGTATATGAAAAGAGTCTCTTCATCTACGAGTTTAAAAAAAGTCCTGGGGGAGGATAAATGCTTTTTGATTTCATCGAAGGCCTCATCACACTGTGAGGACCAATCAAAGTCCTTTGCACCTTTCAAAGTTTGAAAAAACGGGGCACACCTGTCCGAAGACCTTGAAATGAATCGATTTAATGCAACCAACCTCCCAGTCAATCGTTGTACTTCTTTAACATTCCGAGGAGGCTCCATTTGCAGTAATGCATTAAGTTGGTCCGGATCAGGCTGTATCCCTTTTTCACTTATTACATACCCCAAGAATTTTCCGGACTCCACTCCAAACACACACTTTTCTGGGTTTAATTTCAAATTTACTTTCACTAAGCTAGCAAAAGTTTCTTGGAGATCTACCAAGTGTAGTTCTTCGTCCATACTTTTCACCATCATGTCGTCGATGTAAACTTCCATGTTTCTTCCAATTTGATCAGCAAAAGCCTTGTTTGCCAACCTCTGATAAGTAGCCACAACATTTTTTAACCCAAATGGCATCACCTTGTAACAATGAAGGCCCATATCAGTAACAAACGTAGTATGTTCCTGATCTTTCGGATCCACTTGAATCTGATTATACCCAGAGAACGCATCCATAAAAGATAGCAGCTTGTTTCCAGACGTAGAATTCACCAACTGATCAATCCGGGGCACCGGGTACAAATCCTTTGGGCAAGCTCTGTTGAGATCTATAAAATCGATGCACATACGCCATTTGCCATTTTTCTTTTTTACCAATACCGGATTGGCTGGTCATAAAGGGTATTGAGACTCCTTTATGTGCCCCATTTTAGTAAGCCGGTCGACCTCTTGAACTATGACATCAGCCTTTTCCTTAAAAAAAGCTCTTCTCTTTTGTATCACAGGTGTTATGTCGCTTCGGATGGACAGTTGGTGTGATATAATATCTGATGGTACTCCGGTAACATCAGCATTGCACCAAGCAAAAACATGCTGATGGTCTTTCAAGAACTTTAACATTTTACCCTTTAATTCCTATGTCATCTTGGATCCTATTTTGAAACTTTTTCCTTCAGCCAAAGAGTGTGTTTCAACTTCTTCAATCGGTATTAAAACTCCAGGGGTCTCTCTGGGGTCATCAATTTCACCCTCTCCCCCAGAAAGCCCCTCAAACTACTATTCCTCATTGATCCGAACTACCCCCAACGTCCGAGGAGCCAGTGCTGTTGCATAACACTCTCTTACTACCTTTTGGCTGCTCCGAACAACTCCCACTTGTCCTTGCACATCATATTTCAAACATTGGTGGACTGTTGAGGCCACGGCATGCATCCTAGAGAGCCAAGACCTCCTCAGAATAGCATTATAACAAGTGGGACAATCCACCACGACGAACAGTATTCTAACCATCTTTTTAAAAGGGCCTTTGCCCAATAAAACCTCCTCCTCGAATTCTCCGATCACGTCTGTTGAGCTTCCTGTGAAACCCATAATTGACCTGTTCGAACGTTGAATTACTGCTGGATTTTTCATCTTTTTATAGGAAGTTAAAAAGAGAATATTGGCAGAACTTCCGGTGTCCACCAAAATTTGTCGTATGTCATTGCCCCCGATGGATACTCCTATGACAACAACATCTTCATGAGGACCAGCTATATCCCTCAAGTCATCCTCATAAAAAACAATGAAGGGAAATGGAATCTGCGATTGATAGGAAGTCATGCCTCCTTCCAGTTGGGTAGCTAAAGTATGAACGTGCCTCTTTCTCAAAGAAGCAGTTGGTGCTGTTATGGTATCTCCTCCGGAATTATGTGTGACTCATAAAAGTTGATAAGTCCGGACACCGACTTGCAATGTTTTGCGATAACACCCACTTTAGTCCGGGTTGGATCAGGGTCCTAGTATTCTGACTCTATATCGAACCTTTCGATTATGACCACAGCCCTATCCGGAGCCGACGTGCCTGCATTGTTTGGACCAGCTCGATGAGCGTTATCAGGCCTATTTCCTCCTCTTCTTTAAACATATGCTCCCAATTTTCCTCTTTCAATCAAATTCTGGACTTCTTGCTTCAAAGCAATACAATCCTTAGTGGTATGGCCAGTATCATTGTGATACTGGCAGAAACAATTGTTGCGGCTCTCCCTAGGAGACTGTAACGCAGTCGGCCTTCTATAATGTACTACGTCTTTTGTTTTGTCATAAATAGTGGCTACGTTTTCTTTTAATTATGCAAACTACTCCGGTTGAACCCAAGGCCCTCGTTTATTTCTAGATTGTTGACTCTGAGCTGGAGCAGCTGGCTGAGACTGAGCTTTGGCTCTGTTATGACTCTGCCCGGCTTCCTTAGCCTTGTTCCCGGACTGGTTTTGGTTTGCATTTGGTTTAGCCGGAGCAGACCTCACCTGCCTATGCACCCTAGTTTTCTTTGTTTCATCTACATTAATCTGCTTTCCGACCTGATTCAGCAAACCTCCCCATGTCATGGCCTTTTTTCTGGTTACTGAATCAGTGAGGTTTCCAGGGTTTAAGCCGTTCCTCAAAGAAGCTATTGCTACTTGTTCAAAGCAATCAGCCAACCCATTTTTGGTGTTTACAAAGCGACTTATGTATTCTTTTAGTGTTTCGTTTGGTTCTTGGCCATAATGGATAATCGTGTCTCCATTGCCCTTTACCTCCTTACTTCCAACAAACTGTCTTCGAAAAGCCACCCAAAAAGTATCGAAATTTCTGATGCAGCTTTGTGGCAAATTATTGTACCACTTCAGAGCACTCCCCATAAATGATTGGAGAATGCTCTACAAAGAAACTTGTCGTCATCATCCAAATTCATAATGAAATTTTTGAAGTGTTCCAAATGGTTATCTGGGTCTTTACTGCCATCGTATTTTTCCATTTTTGTACCGTCAAACCTCTTAGGAAGGTTTCCAGACAGGATCTTGGAGGACAATGGAGATTGTCTCCAATTCCGTCCACGAATGAAAATGGTATCCTCATTAGGAGTTGCAAAGATACCTGGTTCATCATGGAAGGCAAAAGGATCCATCACCATCCGATCTACGTGTCTCCGGCTATGAGACGATCCTTTGTCTATATGCCTCTTTAACCTTCCATGCCTATCCCTTTTTCTTGAGTACTTTTTGACTAAATTTTGTTTCTTTTTAGAACGGCCTTCATCACTGCTGGATGACAGGGATTCCTCGTCTCCATCTTCACCTGAGGAGCTGATGGGTTTTTGAGGGCTCATGCTCCCTTGGATTGTCAATATGATGAGCTATTAACGCCTTAGACTTCTCTTTTGTGCCCATCTCTGCCCTCTTGGCAGCCCTCAGAGCTTCTATTTCAAATTTTAATCTATCTCGCTCCTCAATGGTATATTCATCATTTTCTCCCACCACTTCGGCCAAAGTTGGTGGTACTTCCTGCATGTCCGGATTCATCCGAACTGGTTTTTCCTGATGGTTTTGAATGCTAGATTCAGGCACCATCGTTCTCCCACTGTGGTCGCCAATTTGGTGAGGTTTATTTTCGTTTGAGGGTAATTTTGTCCAGAGTTTTGTGGTATTTCAAAGGTATTTAATATTTTGATAGAGTGTAGATGGAGAATTGAGCTGCCTGGTTGTATTTAATTTTCATTATCCTCATTAAATGATAGTGATTGTGTATTTATACCCTTAATTGTGGGCCACATGTGCATTCAGGTTGACTAATGGATTCATGTCGAGTTCAAAGACCCATTAGTTTTAAGCAGGTAGGTAATTAACTTAGTCATGAAGTGATTAAGTTTTTAGTACATTTAGTTCAGTTCAGATAGTTCAGTGGGTGGATGTTGTCCGGATTGCCCCTGTCCGGTTCTCATAAAGAGTGGCAATAAAATCCGGACTCATCAGTGGTCGCAACAACCGTTTGGTTGCTCGCTGCAAAATCCAATATGTGTATTTTGAAAAAGTTATGACTTTCCAAAAAGCTTCCTCTCCCACTAATGTGACTCTACCTAAAGATTTTGTGAAAATATATAACTCTATATAACTATTTATAATCTTTAGTAATAGGAAAATGGTTCAAGATATGGATTACAGCATTAATCATTCTTCCAAATTATTTTGAAAACAAAATCTCTCTCATTTATCAATATTTAGTCAAATTTGATTTGTGATTCCTAGTTGGTGGTATATGAAATCACAGAGTCTGTTATATTCCATTTTTTTTTTAATTATAGAATCAACCCAATGGAAAGATTGAAAAGAATAATTTTTTTATATAAATTTTTTAATTATTTATAAAAGGTTATTTATAAAAGACAATCTTTTGATATTGAAGAACACAGTTAAAGGAGAAAAAATCATCGACAATCCAAAGATTACAAGTCATATTACAGCAAAAAGAATAGTTTCCGCCAATATTTTGTACCTACAAACTTTAAGAATTGTGATCATGAAGCTATTTAACTTTACATCAATCGCAAAATCCAATTGGTTCGTCTATGTATCGGAACTACTTGCAACATAACATATTATTTCATAGAAATGAAATGAAATTCTTTTACAACCAAATTCATATGTTACTTAGGGACAGTGCTCTCCACACTCGACTGCATCTCTTTAATCTCCGAACTCGACTCAGATTGAGGCCTATTGATTTAGAAATAATTTAGAACATCTAATAGATTTAAAGACAAATTAATGCATCCAAAAAAGGCCAGGAAACATCACCCTTTCTTGGGGAGCAAGTAAAGAAAGGAATGGGAAAAGCACTAAAAAGAAGAAAGAAATGAAAAAATTACCTGATTCTTGTTCGATGAGAAACCCACTTTTGGTCTATCCAATCAAGATGGCACCTTGTTTTTTTATAAGTGATACGAACTTCAGTCTCATTCATATCTAATTTGACGTAGTAATAGGGATAGGAAACTCTCGTGATCTCTCCGGTGTACCAAGCTTCGCCCTCGTCGTTGTACACATCAACAATATGCGAAACAGGAAGGTTCCGGGAGCTACACGATTTCAGAACAGGAGGCTCTGGTCTGATTTCATCTGCCTCTGAGATTCGGATTCGCATACTCTTTTTGGGTTTAACAATACATAACCGTTCTCCCTCTGCGGCTACAAACGTGGCCGGGATGAAACCGCCATCCCGGCATATCTCTATGTCTTGTTTGTGCTTGTAAGGGTAAACGGGATCACCCATTTTTTTTCGGGAAAGAGCAAGAACGGCTTAAAGATTCAATAACTTCAGAAGTGTGGCTATACTGACGAATGCAAGTAATCGTTCCAATACTGATCCAAAAATATAACCGATTTTTTATTTTGTTATTTTACCGTTTTACATAAGACAGTTTTTGCTTATTTACATATATATGAAAACATATGAAAATGATCAAAATATTTCTCTGAATATACATGGCTGAATATTGATTTACTAAAATAGGTACCATTTTCCTTACTGTGAAAAGGTAGAAAGATTCATATTGTATGGATTTATTGACCCAGTAAATTTTTATCAGAAACCAGATGTTTGTATTTAGAAAAATTAGTTCTAGCACAGATAGAAGCAGTTATGAGAATAAAATTATTTTGTTAAACTATAATGTGTGGAAAAATCCGATGTCATGAGAGGATTAGTTTAGCCGTTAGTAAAAGTAAATTGTGATGGCATAGCCATACGGGTCAAAAACATGAGCTGACTTTCTAATAGTATTCAAATTAAAAATTGATTAAAAAACATATGATAAGCTAGAATCAAAAATGAAATAATGAAACTTAAGGATGCTATTTGCCCCCTTTTAATGGAAATATTACAAAACGAGTTTATATGGATCAGACCCTTAGCATAAAGAAAATACATAAGAATACCTGGTTGTTGTCGTATGGTTTTGGTTGACTTCAAGTAGCAGTTACCCAAACGAAAAACCTCACCGAGAAAAGAAAGAAAAGAAAAAGTAATAACATTATCAAATATTTGAAAGACAAAAAGCTTCGCTTTACTATTCAAACGTGAGAAATTAAATATAAGATTACAAAGAAAACCATCCATTACTTTGCGAGACTACTTAGCCCCTCAACAGTTCAAAATATGTACGCGGGACATCAAGAACAATAAGTAAAAAAAAAAAACTATCATAGGCCTTGATTAAGCATGGAGGAAGCAGTTTTTGGAGAGCTGTGACTACCAAATATTTAAAGCACGAAAAAACTTCGCTTTACTATGAATTTAAACAATGATCAATATCCGAAGGGTTCTTTGGAAAGCTTGCAAAAGCTCCAAGTAAAGCTCTATTTTCTCGTTCCCGTCATTGGTGACATCTACGATTATTCTCGCCGGATCTCACAGGAAAAGCACTCCTCTGAATAGTTTCAGAGGCGCTTCCCTGCGCTTTTATTGCCCTCTGGCAACCAGTGACGATATTGTTTTGCTGTTCTTTTTTCTCTCTGTTTTCCGGTGACCTTGCCTTTTTCTCCGATCATGTCATACAGTAAATTAAACAATTTAGAAGAGTTTCCCGCTCTTCACCCAAACGCTGAAATCAAAACTTTGAGCCAGTTCAAGAAATCCTATTCTGATATCTTAAAACCAAATCCTTTGCTTCAAGAAACTATCCATGAGTTCATCAAAGAGTGTGAGGATCATATTTCGATCCAATATTCGAAAGAAACCAAAGATTTTCTTCTGCTTTAAACAAGAACTACACTGATTGGTAAATTTAGTAACGAGATACCAAAACGTGCTTCGCTTCAAAGCTTCCTTGAATCTTTTAAATTGAAGAGGTCATACAACTTTATTACTATAGACTCGCGTCATGTTTTGATAGAGCTCTGTGTTAAAGAAGATGTAAGTAGCCTCTGGTCCAAAAAATGTCTGAAGTGTTGATGGCAAAAGCATGAGAATTTTAAAGTGGTGCCCTAAGTTTAATAAAAACTACAAAAATCCTACTATTTTGCTTTGGGTAAGATTTGCAAGAATTCCCGAATACATGTACAACTGATCTGTGATAAATGATATTGCTTCATCCTTTGGTATGGTGTACCGTACTGTGATTCGTGATAAACACAGAGCCAATAGCAATGTGTCCTATGCTCAGGTTGAAATTGACGTTTCCAAGAAGCTGAAGAGAAGAATGTGGGTTGGCTTCAGAGAGAAAAATGGGTGCTGGATTGGAGTTAGCTACAAGAATGTCCCTAGCTACTGATTTGGTTGCTATCATTTGGGACACAACAAGGATGAATGTAGAAAGGTTGACCCAATATACAAAGACAAAGAAAAAAGTAATGAAGTTGTCAAAGATGATATTATTATTTCAACTGAACCTGTTCAAGAAAGCTCTTCAAATTTACATATTCAAAAAATTACTCAAGTTCAAACTTTCTAGTAAAGTGTATAGGAGAAAGATTATATCTATTATTACAGTTAAAGATAAAGTTTCTGAGCCTAAATCTACTGGAGAAGTTATCCCCAATTTTGATGGAAGTGAAAACTCTTCAAAAAATGATCTTGAGATTATCGGTGCTCTTCAAAGATTGGACTCTGATCCTCAAAATAACTTTGAAAACTACATGGCTGAATCTTCATCTCCTCAACGTGACAATCTTGGTAGTTGTAATGTTTCTCCAACTGTTTCTCCGAGTATCGTATCCCTTGGACATGACTTCAATACTATCATCAGTCGGAAAATCAAATCTGCATATAAAAATAAAAGTGTCAAAAGGCTGTCAATCAACTCTCTACTCAAAAGGGAGAGAAACTACAACAAATCTTTATCTGATAATGATAAAGATTGCTAGCTGGAATGCCCGTGGTGTCAACAACAATTCTACCTTAGCTAGGCTTATATCTATGATTCAAACTGAAAAGATCAAGGTGTTTGCTATCCAAGAGCCCATGGCTAGGCTTGACAAGATAGACACTATTGCTAAAAGAATTGGTTTATGTAAATTTGGTCTACGCCTGTTATAAGTGTTAGAGGGAGCGTGATTTGAATAACCACCACTCCCAAGAGGAAAATTGTTGTTCTTCTGCCTCGACTGCTGATTGCCATTTCCATTGTTATTACCATTGGAGGGCTGCCCCTAATTATTGGTTGCCTGTCCCGAATTTTTCGGTGTGCTGACTGGTCTGCCTCGGACTCTACTCGACTCCTCCACTTTGATCTGATCCTCAACTTGAGCCATCAAAGCTCCAAAAGTCAAGGCCTTTCTCTTTATTGTCTCATTAGCTAAATCCCCTGTAAATAACCCTTGAAGAAAAGTTGCCATTGCCACATTTTCCTCACAGTTGTCCAAACTAGCCTTGATCAACAAAAATCTCTTTGTATATTCTTTCAATTTTTCTCCCGGTGCCTGCTTGCACTGAATAATAGTATCACCATTTTCTCTCATCTCTCTGCTTCCCACAAACTGCCTTCGAAAAGAAGTATAGAAATCTCTGAAATTTGATATGGACCCCCTCAGAATCCTATTGTACCACTTAAGAGTTGTTCCCTTTTAAGTCTGTGAAAATGCACGACACACAAGCCGGTCGTCACCTTCGAAATTCATCATGTAATTCTTGAATTGTTCGATTTGATCATCGAGATCCTGAATATTATCAAACTTCTCCACCTTTGAAATGTCGAAACGCTTTGGAAGCGCCATGGATCAAATTTGATCTGTTAACGGAGAATTTCTCCAATCAACACTTTGAACAAACTGATCATCAGTTCCCATTATAACATATAGGTTCCTATCAGTTTCAGCATACTGATTCGAAGGATTTCCTTCATGCCAACTTGAACGAGGAGCATTCTTAGATTTGCTTTTCTTTTTATACTTCCTCGAATAATCTCTATCAGATTCCCATTTTGAAGAACCTCTGTGCCTCTTAAAACCCGAAGCCGAGCTTTCGATATCCTCGTCACTAGAAGTCACTAATTTTTGTTTATCATTTCTCTCTTTTCAAGACAAATATCGCTCTTTAGGAGCCACAAAACGTGCTTTTTTGTGTTCAGACTTAGTGCGTCGATCATCGAAAGATCGATCTAACTGACCTTCCATCTCGGTCTTTCCTACTTCTTGTCTAACCTCGAATCCGAGTCTTGCTGAGGGTATCTCTTGCTCCATCAGTTCATATTTCTCTCAAAGTGTTAATTTTATCTGAAAGATGATTCATTCACGCCTCGATATCATATTGAGCTCGGATAAGAGATGATCCATCGGTTCTATTTCCATCAGTTCTATTTGCATTAGTTTTCTCAACATCCATCGCTCACTGGAGCGTAGGATTGTTTTCAGGATTCATCGTATGAATTTTAATAAGAGAATACAACTAGATTGTATCAATATTTCTAACAAAATAAGAGTATTAATTTTACGTCCCCAACGGAGTCGCCAATTTGATGAGTTATTGTTTTGCCTTAGTTAATTGTCAAGAGTGTATTCTAGAGAGAGAAAGAGCTAAAGAGTTTTTAGAGAGAGAAAACACAAGTACAAATGAGTTTCAAAGTAAAAAGTGTTCAACCCCTTTATTAGAGTAGTATGGTCCTTTATATGGAGGAGCCAAGACTTAGTCTCAAACTGAAATCTGTTACAAAAAATGGACTAATTGCTGTTTAGTCGTTACTGGTAAGAATTAATGTTGAAATGATCAAATCAAGAACACAAATCTACTTAGAGAATTTTAGGGAGTGAAAAGTGCTTCTGATTATTTCATAGGTCAAACTAACTTCTTCCACCTCTTTAAATAGGCAGGGTGAGTTAGTTAGAGAAATGGTTACATAATGGTATATTTACAATTTAACCCTTACGTTTCTCCTAAAGTCTAATTTAATCCAATATTTACAGAACTTATCACTTTAGTCCCTGTCAATTACACTTAGGTCCCTGAGGAATATCTTTCCTTATCAGTAGCCCCCCTAGTTCTTATACAGATATTTATAAGAACTATTAGCTCCTCGAATTCTTCCTCGGGTCGATACCATTTTCACCACTTTATCTCTTTACTAAGACTGAACTCAATGGTCTATTACTTCTCTTCGAATTTGTGAATAAGTGCAAACAGATTTCCCAATTGCTTCGAATTTAACTCCATGAGGTATAGCTTTGCCTCTTCTTCAAACATTACTACAAACACAGTTTATTAACACTTCGAAATATCTGATCCCTACTTGATGGATTGATTTGACCTCTAGTAGTAGACCTGTGATACTACACGTTTCCTTTTCATTTCATATTCCACCCAATGAAAGCAACTTACTTGTTCTACTCTTCCATATTCTCGACGTCACTCTTTTATTCTATAAATACCCAACTCTTCATTCATTAAGAACTTTTTAGAGAAATCACCTCTTGAACCATCTTCAACCTGTTCTTCATCTTCAACCTGTTCTTCAAGCTATCTTAAACCTAATCTTCATAAACCTTCAACTCACTTCATCTTTCTCATCCACCAAAGCAATCTCTCATACCAATACCCATTGTATGAGAAGATACCCTAGATATAATAGATTTAAACCCAGAAGACCAGTAAGATCAAAGAAAAATCTTTTTCCTGGTTCCAGTAACCAAGTATTCGGGGCCTACGATTATCTTTGCATTTCTCGAAGAGCCAAAGAATACAAAGCTGCTGGGTTGATCTACAACGGTCCTCACTCTTCCTGTACCACTTTTAAATACGGTAACTTCAATCCTAACCTTGCCACTTCGTCTTCACCTTTAGTTTCTAACCCAGAAAATAACTCAACAACCTCTCCTCTTCAAAATCCAGCCAAATCTTCATTGCTAAGACCTCATCGGAAATCTAAAGTAGTTACTTTAGACAAGCCACCAACTGATAACAAATCACAACCCAAATCACTTGTCCTTCAAGTCGAAGAGACAAAAAAACTTCAATCCAACACACTCCCCCCTCAATTCGAGGCTATCAGAGCTAAACGTGCCAAAAAATCACCTTTCTTAGTAATGGGTGAAGAAACAGAAAACTCTTCTCCTCCCCCACAAGAAGTGGATGACATTACACTAGAGTGTAGTCAGCCAATTCCTGTGACTCAACAGGAGACTCAAATCCGAAGTCGTTCCGATGAAGATCAGAAAAAAGACGATTCCGAAGCTACTGAGTCTGATGCCGAAGAGGAATCCGAGGCTGATGGTGTAGCTCCTCCAAAAAAGGTTCGAGGGAAAAAAGCTCTTGTTACACTTCCCAAGAGCGTTGCCGCCTTAGTTCAAGAAAATCTTAAACCTCTTTCTGCTTGGTATATTCTTGCCTTAAAGAATGTACCCTACAGCTACTACCTCGAATCAGAGAAAGAGCAAATCAGAAAGTTATGGGGGTTAACTGATAATATGATTCTTCGATTACCAGTAGAAGGGGAGACACCTCTAAACTGTCAGAAAGACGAGCTAGTAGTGTACCCTGAGCTTTTCAATTGGGGACTTTGGTTTCCCCTTGATCCGATGATAGTGAGGTTCTTCGAAATCCACAGATTGTGTCCAACACAAGTCACTCCCAACTTGCTCTTTACTCTATTCTCAGCAATCATGGTATCAAGGCTTGGAGGCATTCCCCTCGAAATCGAGGACTTCATTTCAGTAACCAAAGTTTCAAATGGCCCAGTTCTGCCGTTTTATTATCTAACCCTTGAAGATGATTTGAAAATTGTCGATGACCTCCTCGAAGCCGATAAATTCTGGAAGCAAAGATTCATCTTCCTATCAGGAGCCTGGGAAAACGGCAAAGAAATTTCCGATGCCAATCCTTCCAAACTCACCCTTACTTGGAGAGATAGCAGTAAGTGATACCTTCCTTTATTTATCTAACTGTTTTAAATCAATTTATTTAACTAACTATTTGCCTCTCCCTAGAAATTCCTGCTAGCACAGCTTCATATTCAGCTTCATTATTCGAAGCATGGAAGCCACATTTTATAGCTTGAAACATAAATTCCCCTGTTGGTGCCACCAGTTCAACTCCTGCACTTGATCCTTTATTACTGGATCCTCCATCAGTCCGTACCGTCCACGTCGGATTCTCATTCATCTTTTCACCATCTTTCTCTTCGGATCTGCTAGAGTGAAACTCCACCAAAAAATCTGCTAAAGCTTGAGCTTTGATAGCTGTTCGAGGAGAGAATAACACATCGAAATCTCCTAATTCCATAGACCACTTGGTCATCCTTCCTGAGATGTCTGGCTTTTGCAAAATGTTTTTTAATGGATATGAAGTTCGAACCACAATCGTATGTGCCTGGAAGTAAGGGCGCATTTTTCTTGCTGCCACTACTATACACAGTGCCAATTTTTCGAGCTTCAAATAGCGCTTCTCAGCATCAACCAAACTTTTGCTGACATAGTAGACAGGCTTCGAAATTCTCGTATCCTCACTGACCAGAACTGCACTTACTGCATAATCCGACACTGCTATGTATAAAAACAACTGCTCACCTTTTCGAGGCTTTGATAATATTTTAGGAGAAGACAAAAGATTTTTGATCTTTATAAAGGCTTCTTCACAATCCGAAGTCCACTCAAAATTATTAGGTCTTCGTAGCACCTGGAAAAAAGGCAAGCACTTATCTGAAAAATGAGAAATGAATCTATTCAAAGCTGCTAACCTGCCCGTTAACATTTGCACTTCTTTAATATTCCGAGGTGAGGACATCGATATCAGGGCCTTCAATTGTTCTGGATCCACCTCGATTCCTCTTTCACTAATCATGTATCCCAAAAATTTGCCAGATCGAACTCCAAATGTACATTTTTCTGGGTTCAACTTTAATTGTATTGCTCTAAGATTCAAAAACGTCTCTTCTAAATCATCAATGTGTTCATCATCACTTTTGCTTTTAACAAGCATGTCATCAATGTACACTTCGATATTTCTCCCAATCTGTGAAGAAAACGCCTTATTCATCAGCCTCTGATATGTTGACCCAGCATTTTTTAATCCGAACGACATTACTTTATAGCAGTGCAAACCCCTGTCAGTAATAAAAGTCGTGCTTTCTTCATCATCTGGATTCATTCGAATCTGATTATACCCCGAAAATGCATCCATGAAAGTCAAGATTTTATTTCCCGAAGTAGAATCCACTAGCTGATCGATTCGAGGCACCGGAAAAGGATCTTTTGGACAGGCTCTATTCAAATCTGTGAAGTCCACACACATTCGCCATTTTCCGTTCTTCTTTTTTACTACCACCGGATTAGCCGTCCACCTCGGATAATTAGCTTCCCTGATATGACCCATCTTGTACAGTCGATCCACCTCGGCAACTATTGCCTCGGATTTCTCTAATGAAAAAGCCCTTCTTTTTTGAATTATCGGTTTGACCTTCGGATCAACCGCCAAACTATGACATATTATGTCACTCGGGACCCCCACCACATCTTCAGACCTCCACGCAAAAACATCCAAATTTTCAGATAAAAAAGTCAACAACTTTTCTCGCATCGATAAAGATAACAAGGTGCCAATTCGAAGCACCCTGCCATTATTGAAAGTATATTCCTCTATTTCTTCATTGACCACCACAGAACTCGGGGTTGACCTCGGATCATCAATTCCCTCATCTGTTCCATCAGAAGACAACCCCCCAAACTGCTAATTCTCCATCAGATCATCAGAACTTTTGCCCCGTAGTCTAAATGCTGCAGCATAACATTCTCTTGCCACCTTTTGATCACTTCGAACTACGCCGACTCGGTCCTCAATCACATACTTCAAACACTGATGAACTGTAGAAACTACAGCATACATTTTCGCCAACCACGACCTCCCAAAAATAGCATTGTAACTTGATGGACAATCCACCACTACAAAAAGTACTTGTACTTTCTTCTTGAAAGGCCCCTTTCCCAAAGAAACTTCACCCTCGAACTCTCCTATCACATTTGCTGTTGCACCAGTAAACCCTATGATAGTCCTTTCTGATCTTTCTATTCGAGGCGGAGCAGTTAATCTCTCATATGTTGACTTAAAAAGCACATTAGCAGAGCTCCCTGTATCAATCAGCACTCGTCGAATCTCCACCCCGCATACTTCTGCTCCTATGACCACTGCATCTTCATGTGGCCCAGTAATCCCCCTTAAATCATCCCCATCGAAAATTATAAAGGGCACATCCTTTCTGTTGCTTAAGTGTGCCGATGCGCCTCCCTCAATCTGTCGTGTTAAGTTCACTATATGCCTCTTCCTCGAATTATTAGTGTTGTTGGTCATCGAATCTCCCCCAAATATTGTAAGTGATTCGAAGAAGGCACACAAATCTCGAACACGTCCCTGACGCATCGGCTCATCTATTGACATTAACAAAAGTCGACTGGGGTCTGGTTCGACATATTCCGATGCCACATCGAAACCATTGCCTTCACCTGCAACATCTAAAATCATTAGTGCAGTTTCCTGCTTAGAATTAGGATTACCAACTTTCGGAGCTACAGCCTTGGCATTCTTCCTGACATATTCCAGCAACTTTCCATTTTTGATCAAAATTTGCATTTCCTTCTTTAGAGCAATGCAATCATTTGTATCATGGCCGACATCGTCATGATACCTGCAGAACTTATTATTACGCTCCTCTCTTGGCCTGTTAATCGCTGGTGGCTTTCTAAAATTTATTGTTCCCCTTGTTTTTTCATATATCGAAGCCACGCTTTCAGTTAGATCCGCATAATAATCTGGCCTCACCCACACATTCGATCTGGATCTAAACTGTTGCTGATTATTAGAGTTGTGTTGATTGTATCCCCCTTGATACGAATTCGAAGCTCCTCGATTAGAGACATTTTGATTGTTCTTCGGACGCGAGGAATTGCTGTTCGATGTGTTAGATTGTCCACTCCCCTTCTGAATAGTACTAGCACCTCCTCGAACCCGCGTCGACTCTTCGACCTTAATCTGATCCTCAACCTGAGCCATAAGAGCTCCAAACGTTAGCGCCCTGCGCCTCGTAGTATCATCAGCTAAATCCCCAGGCAACAGTCCTTGCCTAAACGCCGCCATTGCCACACTTTCTTCACAGTCATCCAATTCAGCCTTTGTTGACACAAATCTCTTAGTGTAATCCTTTAATTTCTCTCCCACAGCCTGCTTGCACTGTATTATTGTGTCTCCATTAGCTCTCATTTCCTTGCTTCCCACAAACTGTCTTCGGAAAGCGGTATAGAAGCCTCTAAAATTCGCAATTGATTCCTTAGGAATCTTGTTGAACCATTTCAGCACAGTTCCCTTAAACGTCTGAGAGAAAGCTCTACACACCAATTTATCGTCATCTTCGAAATTAGTCATGTAGTTTTTAAATTGTTCTATGTGGTCATCGGGATCTTGAGTCCCATCAAACTTATCAACTTTGGAAATATCAAACCGCCTCGGAAGCGGCACAGATCTGATCTCCCTGATCAATGGTGAGTCCCTCCAGTCGACTCCCTGAACATACGGGTCCTCATTTCTCATCCCCACAGTAGCATATAAGCTGGACTCACCTTCATATTTTCGAGGCGAATACCTCCGAGGCGAATATTTCCGAGGTGAATATACTCGCCTCTCTTTCTTTTTCCTTCCTTCCTTATACATCCTAGCTGGCCGGAACTCACGCTCTGCTCCTCTGGAATGGCCTCGAGAGCGTTCGTACCTCGGTGTTTCATCAGACTCAGAATCTTCGAAATCCTCTTCATCACTAGAGTTTACATACAGTCGCCTTTGTAACTTTTCTTTCCTCTTTATCCCGCTATACTCTTTTTTTTGCTCAGAACGTGTTTTACGCTGTTCATATTGATCATCGCCATCGTCCATCGACTGATCCGATTGATCATTCTGATCGCCCCTTGCTATCTTAGACCTAAGCCTAGCACCATCATTATTTCCCTTCTTTTTTACCAATTCGTCAAGCTCTGCCACCTTCCTTATCATCTCATTCATTTTTCCTTCAAAATCAAATTGGATTGATTGAGTTGGAATCGATTTACCTGCCTCTTGCAGATCGGATTTCAGTGTTTCCATAGCCTTGCGAACGGATGGATTGTCACCTTCCTCTGGATTCATCTTCAATCAGCGAAAAATCAAACAAAATATGAAAATTCGAACGAAAAACTTTGCAAAACGAAAACTCGAACGTCGATTTCTGATCTGTTGATCAAGGTATCCTCGGCCCCCTCTTTCTAGCGCCAATTTGGTAAGAATTAATGTTGAAATGATCAAATCAAGAACACAAATCTACTTAGAGAATTTTAGGGAGTGAAAAGTGCTTCTGATTATTTCATAGGTCAAACTAACTTCTTCCACCTCTTTAAATAGGCAGGGTGAGTTAGTTAGAGAAATGGTTACATAATGGTATATTTACAATTTAACCCTTACGTTTCTCCTAAAGTCTAATTTAATCCAATATTTACAGAACTTATCACTTTAGTCCATGTCAATTACACTTAGGTCCCTGAGGAATATCTTTCCTTATCAGTTACCAATTACACATAGTTACAAATATCCTCTAAAACTTACATCACTCACGAATTAAGGACAAAACTTACATCACTTACAATTAAATCCTTAAATTTACATTATTTACAATTTAGTCCTTAAGATTCTATTTTCATATCAACAATGATATCTTTAGAAGATACATTTTAAAAAACAAGATCCTTACAAGGCGCACATAACATATCAAACAAAAGTATACTTATCTAAAAGAAGAATAAACAACAATAGAAGGGCCAACATTAGTCACTGGCGCATCCTTGTTTGTAGCAATGTCTGTTATAACACTACCAGGATGAGACATAAAAGTAGAAATTTTGTCTTCATAAGCACCCAAGTTTAAACCAGGAGGCTTTTATCCTATGTATAAATAACTAAGATTGTTATCCTATGTGCAATAACAACTAATCTCCAAACAATGATAGTAACTATTTTTCAAAAGTAGCACGTTCTTTTATTTGATTTTGACATTTATCAAATAAATCCTTACCTACGGCCTCGTAATCTAATTACATATCAGTTATTCGTTCTCGAAGCTCGCTAGCAAAAGTTGTAACAACCAAACATTGTTGGTCAATAGAAAACCAAAGTTTCTCTAACCCATAATGAGCATAAATAAAATAAGTAAGTTTATTAATTAAGTATCTTATTACTTCATTTTGCATCAACATTATAGTTTCCAAAAATAAGGAAGACACATAACTTCTCCTCTAATCATCGTAAGTATAAAGTAAATCGCAATCCAACTAACTAGCAACCTAAGATTTAAACGCTAACTCTTTGTGAGTAACTTCAATTCTTTCATTGAAGAATTTCTAAGACAAAGTATTTTCATCTAAAGAAGCTCTAAAATTAGCATTTATATCCATATGTTCACATGCTCAATCAATCAGCTTTTACAATTCAACAATATAAGTTAAGGGGTCAATGGTAGCATAACGCAATGCTGGTAACCCATTAAGTGCAATCTGAAAAATGAAATTAAACCAATGATTCAAGAGCCAAAGATAAGTCAGAAGCAAAGTAATGAAAAACACAACCTCACCTTATAACTTAAGCTCAATTTTGTTACGCTAATTCCAAAAGAGAATGATGAACAATGATACTCTTATTTCTTGCCAACTCAACATACCGAAAATGTTTGTTGAATATCTGTCTTGGTGAGAATAATGAAGGCGTGCATAAAAGAAAACCTTTATGAGGAGAATATATCACATTTGGGGAGACTGAAACCCAAAAGCCCAAACCAACCAATCGAAGAGAGGTTGAAGAAAATAGGCTTCATAGAGCCAAAGAGAGGCCAACATAGATATAAGAAATACGTGACGTATTAGAACATAAATCGGAATGATCAATTAAAACATCGGGGAGAGTGATAATAGGGTGTAAACGATTAGAGAAACCAGAGGATGAAAAACTATTTCCCTCGACATTAATATCACCTCCTATAGAGGTTGAGACTATTGGGGAATCAATGGGGATGATAGGAAAAATGGAAGAATAATGATATAAATCAAGACTTAATTCACTTTAAGATGAGATTTCAAGCTCTGAAACAGATGATACTAACAGGTCAACATGACACATCTTCTTCTGTTTAATACACAAATAAATAAACCATCGCCGCTCGTTAATTAAAATCATATCAAAATTCCTCATATTACCACCCATAAAATATATAATATTTATAATAGAAAGAGATTATCCAACGCATATTTTATCTAATGTATTTTCAGGAATAACAGACTCGAGAGAGCGAGGAGGCAAAGGGACAAAACTACCAAGGGAATCGGTAAAATGAGCAACATTTGACACGACCATAAAGACTTGTTGCTTAGTTACTTTAATATCAACAAATATATAAGATGTTGAAGAATTTTCCACACTAGCATCAACATCAGAGGAATAACCATCAATTAAGTGGAAGTTTTTTGTACTCAATCACTCAACTCCCTCAACAATAAGCACACCCACATCAAAAGATACAACTATTTTCTTTTACCTGAATGATCACTAACTGCAACATTAGCTTGATGAATGGAGGAAAATATCCTAATATTTTGGCTTAGTAAAATAAATAGAAATAAATCCTTACCCTTTCTGTTAGGAATATGGGTGTTATGAATTAGGGGTCCGGTCCATATATTACGCCTCTGTATATAAGTAAGAACAACACGATCTCAACACTAGTATGATATTGTCCGCTTTCGCACCCGAAGGCCCTCACGGCTTTGCATTTGGTCCACTACCAAAATGCCTCTACTAGTTGAGATATGTTCTTACTTATATACCATTGATCCTTCCCATGTTTAACCGATGTGGGATGTGGAACTTTGGTCGCCACTCTAACAGTTTCGATGACGTACCACGAGATCCGAACTATCAAGCCATTTATGACAAGCTACTACTTAACAGTCTTCTTCTTTTTAGAATAAAATTTTATTATTTTTTGATGTGGTAGCCTTATAAACAACACCAGTATATGAAGAAAGATGAATGTAAAAAAAACTTAAATCTTCCAAACTAGGGCACAATCTGCTCTACACTAATTGATCGAGAGTAAGAATGTGTAAAATAGAATTGGAGAACTTCTTGGACTCTTTTATCAAACGAGAATATAAATATTTAATTCATATCTACCTTTCGTTATAAATGGTTATAAGGATAGGGGCTACAAATAAAGTTTGAATAAAAATATTAAGAATTACAACAGAGAAAGGAGAAAAAACAAAAGACCAAAATATTTACGTTTTTAAACCACAGTATACTGAGTGGGGGATAGCGTAACCATGATCCGTCTCTCACTTACCAAGAATTAACATAAACAGATCTCTTCTTCAACTTTCGTTGGCAGAAGGAATATCAATGAAAGGTTTGATATACTTTGCCATGTCAGTAAAAAAAGGTAATTTTTGATCCGTGCAATGTAGGATTCTTATCAATAGTCATATGTTCTAAAGTTACGACTGAGTTTATTCATCGAGATTACACATTATTAATCTCTAATAGTTTGGAAAAATTTAAAAAGGGCAGACGGGAAAAACTCAAAAAGATTCCCACTCTAAAGGAACCAAAGACCGTCGTCCAGTGTACAATACCAGAAAACAACTTCATTGTCAACAATATCAAACGAGAAATATGCACAAATCAAAACATTATTACTGTACTCATCATCCTAAACTTGCAACTTCTCAATGAAGGCCTATCTCTTTCAACTTTTCAGGAGTCACATCTCCTTTACTCGCACGAGGAACATTTTATGAAAATTGAGAGACTGTTAGAAAATAAACGCTAGCAATGGAGGTATCACTTCCACCACCAACAGTTACACGGGTAGTACCGGAACCAGGTGTTTCCCCTTCAACTACAACACCCTTTTTTTCGATGACCGAGTACGAGCTGTGCGAGGAAGTTTAGGAACACACCTTTCAAGAGAGGACGCATAAAATTCAGAATGACCACCCTCGACAATGATATCGTCAACAATATAGGTTTTAATTTCTTGTTTTTCTACTTTAAAGATAAAAAAATAAATAAATAAGTGCCCAACAAAAATATAACAATATAATTACCACACCTAACTGATGAGTCCGAATATTGATCCCTCTCCGGACGAGGACAGTTCGGACTAAGATCTCCAGACCGGGCAGGGCAGTTCGAACACCTAACCCATTGGACTGTTCGAACTATGACTAAAGTACTTAAAAACCTAAACACTTCTTGACTAAGCTGCTTGCTCTTCTACTAAGAGCTCATGGGTCCTTGAACATGACCCGGGTCCATTAAACATGACCCGAAAGCCCATAAAGCCCAAATACAAGGGTATAAATACCCAACCACCCGCATTAAATATGGGTAATGAAAATTAAATACAACCAGGCTGCTTAATTCTCTATCTACTCTCTACTAAAATATTAAACATTTACCAACCTTCACAAACTCTAAACAAATTAAAAAATTACCCTCAGACGAAAATTAACCACACCAAATTGGCGACCACAGTGGGAGAGGAAGGTGCCTGAATCAAGCATTCGAAACCAACAAGAAAAGTCAGTCCGAATGAATCCGGACACCCCGAAAGTACACCAGCTTTGCTTGAAGTGGTCGGTGAAAACGATGAATACACCATCGAAGAGCGTAATAACTCTTTCTGCCAGTATCACAATGATACTGGCCATACCACCGATGATTTTATAGCCTTGAAACAAGAAGTTCAGAACGTGATTGAAAGGGGAAAGTTGGGGGCATATATCAAAAGAAGAGGAGGTAATAGGCATGACAATACTCACCGGGTTGGTCCACGCAATGCTGCTCCGGATGGAGCTATGGTTATAATCAAAAGGTTTTATGTGGAATCAGAATACTTGGATCCGAATCCAACTTGAAATAGAGTGGGTGCCATTGAGGAATGTTCTAGAACAGTCTCCGGGCTCATTAAGTTTTTTGAGTCACTTATAATTTTCGGAGGAGATACTATGGCAGCTCCTACTGCTTCTTCGAGGAAGAGGCACGTTCATACTTTAGCTACCCAGCTAGAAGGAGACATGACCTCTTATCAATCACAAATTCCATTCCTCTTCATGGTTTCCGATGAACATGACTTAAGGGATATAGCTGGCCCTCATGAAGATGCTGTTGTCATAGGAGCATCCATTGGGGGAAATGACATAAGACGAATCTTGGTGGATACTGGAAGCTCAGCCAATATCCTTTTCTTAACCACTTACAAGAAAATGAAAAATCCAGCCGTAATTCAGCGTTCAGACAGATCAATTGTGGGCTTTACTGGCAGCTCAGCCGATGTGATCAGGGAGTTCGAAGAAGAAGTTTTGTTGGGCAAGGGCCCTTTCAAGAAGATGGTCAGGATACTTTTTTATTGTGGTAGATTGTCCCACTTGCTATAATGCTATTTTAGGGAGGTCTTGGCTCTCTAGGATGCATGCAGTGGCTTCGACAATCCACCAATGTTTGAAATATGCTGTTCAAGGACAAGTGGGAGTTGTCCGAAGCAGTCAAAAGGTTGCAAGAGAATGTTATGCTACAACCCTGGCTCCCCGGACGTTGGGGGTAGTTCGTATCAACGAGCAATAGCAGTTTGAGTGGCTTTCTGGGGGTGAGGGTGAAATTGATGACCCCAGAGAGACCCCTGGAGTATTGATACCAGTCAAAGAGGTTGAAACACATTCTTTAGAAGAAGGGAAAAGTATCAAGATAGGGTCTAAAATGCCACCCAACCTGAAAAATGAGATGTTAAAATTTTTGAAAAACCATCAGCATGTTTTTGCTTGGTGCAATGCTGTTGTTATTGGGGTTCCAGCAGATATTATATCACATCACCTATTTTCTCGGAGAGACATAACACCAGTGGTACAAAAGAGAAGGGCTTTTTCTAAGGAAAAGGCTGATATTATTGTGCAAGAGGTTGACAGGCTCACAAAGATGGGGCATATCAAGGAATCTCAATATCCTTTGTGGACTGCCAATCCGGTCTTGGTGAAAAAGAAAAATGGCAAGTGGCGTATGTGCATTGACTTCACAGATCTCAATAGGGCTTGCCCAAAAGATTTGTATCCAGTTCCCCGGATTGACCAGCTAGTAGACTCCACCTCTAGGAATAAGCTATTATCCTTTAAGGATGCTTTCTCCGGATACAATCAGATCCAAGTAGATCCGAAGGATCAGGAGCACCATATTTGTCACTGACAGGGGTCTTCATTGCTACAAGGTGATGCCATTTGGGTTGAAAAATGTTGGGGCTACTTATCAGAGATTGGTGAACAAGGCCTTTGCTGATCAAATTGGAAGGAATATGGAGGTATACATCGATGACATGATGGTGAAAATTGTGGATGAGCAATTGCACTTGGCTGACCTCCAAGAAACTTTTACCAACTTGGTAAAAGTGAATTTGAAGTTAAATCCAGAAAAATGTGTATTCAGAGTGCAATCCGGGAAGTTCCTAGGTTATATAATAAGTGAGCAAGGGATACAGCCCGATCCGGACCAGCTTAATGCTCTATTCCAAATGGAGCCTCCTCGGAATATTAAAGAAGTGCAACGATTGACGGGGAGGTTAGCTGCTTTAAACCGATTTATCTCAAGGTCATCGGACAGATGCGCCCCGTTTTTTCAAAATTTGTAGGGTGCAAGGGGATTTAATTGGACCTCACAGTGTGATGATGCCTTCAATGAGATTAAGAAACATCTGTCCTCCCCCAAAATCTTATTTAAACCAATTGATGGAAAGACACTCTTCGTATATTTGGCAGTTTCAAGTTGGGCCATCAGTGCTGTGTTGGTGAGAGAGGTGGATAACTACCCCCACCCCGTATACTATATCAGCAAGAGCTTGATAGATGCAGAAAAGCGTTATTTAAAACTCGAAAAATTAGCGCTAGCCCTGGTGATAGCTGCAAGGAAGATGAGACCTTATTTCTAGGCTCATCATATTATCGTCCGGACATCTTTTCCTTTGAAGAATGTTCTCCAAAAGGCAGACATTTCAAGTAGAATGACTAAGTGGTCGGTAGAATTGGGGGATTTCGATATAGGTTTTGCTCCTCGAACAGCTGTCAAGGCACAAGCTGTAGCTGATTTTTTAGTTGAATTCCACTCTGACAGAGACTCGGAGTAGACTACTGAGATGAAAGACAAAAAGGTCTGGGTCGTCCGGACGGATGGTGGTGCAGGGGTGTGCTTAACTTCTCCATGTGGTGACAAAATGTACCAGGCTATATGTTTTGCTTTCAGGGCTTCCAATAATGAGTCCGAATACGAAGCAACTATAGCTGGTTTAAAGTTAGCTTATATTTGTGGGGCTAAAAGGGTCAAGCTAATGAGTGATTCCGAGCTTCTTATCCACCATGCTCAAGGTCAATCTGTGGCTAAAAAGGAGCAGCTAGTGAAGTATTTACTTCTTCTTAAAAATGAAGCACTCAAGTTTAAAAGCATTGTTTATGAGCATATACCCTGGACAGATAATGAATTAGCAGATTCACTAGCAACCATAGCTTACACAGAATCATATCCATGGATCCATGTACTGGAGGGCCCCTCCATTCAACTTAATGCGGGTAAAAAGGAAGAAATTTTTGAAGTACAGGTGAAGCAACCTCAGGATTGGAGATTTCCTCTCCTATGGTACCTCTCCGATGGCATTTTGCCTCCGGATAAATTACTAGCGAGAAAAATGAAACACAAGGCTCGTGGTTTTATCATAATAAGAGAAATTATGTATAAAAAGTATTACAGTAAACCTCTTCTGCGGTGTTTGGGAGATGATGAGTCTCAAATAGTCCTCTCCGAATTGCATGATGGTGAGGGATCAGCTCACTGTGGATTTAGGGCTTTAACGAGGAGAGTTTTACTGGCCGGCTACTATTGGCCATCTATCATGCAGGATGCTAAAGAGCTGGTAAGAAGGTGTGATCCATGCCACAGATATAGCAATGAAATTCATGTCCCAGCCATCCCTTTAGAATCGATTCATGAGCCTATACCTTTTGCTCGATGGGGGTTGGATTTAGTGGGCCCTCTCCCTATGGCGTCCGGAGGTCGCAGAACTATAATTGTTGCTATAGTTTAATTTTTGAAGTGGATTGAAGCAGCCCCTCTGGCAGGAACAACATCAAAAGCTGTAAACAAATTCATTTTATCCAACATCTGTTGCAGATTTGGTGTTCCACAAAAGTTAACGACAGAAAATGGGCCACAGTTCGACAATAGGGAGATGGAGAGTTTCTGTGACTCAAGGGGTATACAACATTGTTTCTCTTCACCTTTCCACCCACAAGCAAATGGTCAGGTTGAAGTGGCTAACAAAACTATACTGTACAGTTTAAAGAAGAATCTGGAAGGAGCTGCTAGGAAGTGGCCTAGCTATTTACAAGAGGTCTTGTGGGCCTACCGGACAACACCTGGGGCTGCAACGCAGAAGTCACCCTTTGCTTTAGTCTATGGGATGGATGCAATAGCTCCCATAGAAGAAACTCTCCCATTATTTCATGTTCACAACTTCTCCGAATGCGCTAACGAAGTGGCAATCAAAGGTCAGCTTGACCTGGTAGAGGAAAAACGAGTTAAAGCTCACCTTAGAGCTGCACACTATCAGGGTTTGATGAGAAGCAGATTTGCTTCTAGAGTTAAATGAAGATATTTCCAGCCGGGGGACAAGGTATTAAAGAAAGTCTTCTTACATACTAAAGAGAAGCTGCTCGGCAAACTGGCCCCAACTTGGGAAGGACCTTATGTGGTTGCTGAAAGGCTTAAACCTGGAATATATTGGCTAGAAGACAAGGATGGAAGAATTTTGACCCACCCTTGGAATATTGAACATCTCCGGATATAATTAGAGTAGCGTCTGTGTAAATATTTACTTGTTTAAACATCCATGTAAATATTTGGGGGCATACTCTTTCCTACCCTGGTGGCGGCGGGAGGTTTTAATGAGGTGTCCGGGCTTTTTAATGAAATTTAATGCCTTCTTAAAATTTTTTCCGAAGTGTTCTTACTTTGTTTTTTGTGACACCATCCGGATTGAAGTAAAAGAATGATGACCACTTAAACATTTGTCATCGGAGAGCTTAAACACTCTTACTTTAGGCCATTTATGAAATAACTAAGGGTTATTTAAACACTAGCCACCAAAATTGAAACAAACTATGAAAGGATGCGAAAATTGTGCAAAACAAGGATATTCATTGAAATAACTTAAGTGCATTGGCCTTCCAAGGACTTTTAAATTGTCAAACAAAGTAAAGGATCTATCAGGTCAGATACCGGACACATTAACAAAAAGAGTTCCTTGGCCTTCCAAGGACTTTAGTTTAGATAACATGAAAAGTGAAAAAATAATTCATAATTCAAGACTGAGCCTTTGAAGATGGCTCAGCCTCATCCATCTTCTTCTTCCCCTTGGGATCGTCTTTCTCTTCAGGAGGACCCTCCCCGGCATTTTCTTCTGCCTCGTCAGAAGAGGAAGCAGTGGAATAGTCATGCAAGTCTCTGTCAGCCATGGTGTGGAAGGGAAGGTCTTCGTACTCTACGTGAAGGCATAAATCTCCCAAGTTCCTCCTTGGGAACTTCTCATGGAAGAGCAGGACCATGTCTGATTTCACCTTGGCATACATTTTCTCTTGAGTATCTATTACGTTGTTGGCATAAGCGTCGATCTTGGCTTGGATTTTGGCCTCATGCTCCCTTAGCAGATCAACTTTCTCCTCTGCTGCCTTGGACACTGTGTTCTCAAGCGCAATCTTGTCACTTGTCAAGTTGTGAATAACTTGATCCTTGGCCTTGGTCTCCTCTTTTGAAGAGTTGAGATCTTTCTTTGCTCCGAACAACTTCTCCCGGAGATCCTTGATGGTGTCTTCTAGAGTGGCAACTTTTGTGGTCCACCCCTCTTGGCTCTTCTTCAGCTCTTCGTTTTCCCCCTTTAGAATGTTAGCATGTTGAGTAGCAGTAAGAAGGTCATCGGATAGCCTCCCCTTATCAGACTTGAGGTCTTTGATAATGTCTGCCTGACTTCGAACTTGCTTCTCAAACACAAGCACCGGCTGAACACTACTGAATAAAGAGTGAGCTATAATGTCCCTTTCACTTCAAACAGTAAAAGTCTTACCATTAAAAGTGATGGTGTTTGAAGTACTCGGAAGGAGGTAAGGCCCAGCAAAATCGTCCCTGGGGATATAAATGAATTCTCTCTAGACTTTTATCTTTAGTAATATTCCTTGGCCGGACTGATGGAGATATAAATGAAAGAAGTGGAAATCTTGTTGGACACCAAAAATGAATTAAGATAGTCATTAGCTAAAAATAATTGGGCCAAGAAAACCTAATTTTGAGCATTTGAAATCCTAGAGCTAATATCAATATATTCCTTACGATTAAGGTCAAAGAGGAAATATTAGAGCCTATACAACTTATGGGGAACCAATCTTATACCATGATAAAAGGTCATAATGCTCTATGAAGAAGACCCTAGCTTGTTGAAAGAAGGATAGTTGGCCACATATTAAAATATTTAAATGGATTTTTAATACTTGGCCTTAGAGAACCCAAATTAAGTTTAATAGCGGAGTGGTCGAAATAACAGGGAGGCCCAAATTGGGCATCAAACATGGGAAAAGAATCACCCTAAACATTTTTACAAGAATTTGATCAATTTTGGAAGCAATGAGGTTTAAGAGATTTTCGGTGATATAAGTGAAATAGAAACCATATGACCAAAGGTCTATTAATTCACATTGATAGCAGCAGTGACTGAACTCATCAATCTCACCCTTAGCGGAACGAGCTAGTACGTTTATCGAGATCACGAATAGTGTTGAAGTGTCGAAAAGAAACCCAAGTGTAATTGCGGCATGATGCTGAAATAGCCTTCAGGTTAGCCCACAAAGGATGACACTTTGAATATCTTTAAAAGTATAGATAGTCGTTAGTAAGAAGAGAGTATGATAATTAAGACTACACACTTTGTAGTGAATGAACTGAGCGGAGGAAGAGAGAACAAAAATGGAAACAAACCTTACGTTCTAAGTAATCCAGATTATATCTAGTATATTGATAGTTCCAAAGATTTCTTACAGAGGTTATCTGTCTAAGCTATGTTTGGAGAAAAATGATTAGAGAGAGAAATACTAGAAAATAGAGGGATAGTTTGATAAAACTCACATTATTAGCCCCTTTAAGATCATTTCACTCTATTATTTTACTAATCTTAACCAATATTATTGTGTATTACATAAGGCATCCTTAATGTTACACATTTGTTAGGTTAATGTTAAATTTTTTATAAAGCTAAATTATCCCCCCCTATTTAAACGATTTGACTATTACTCTAAATAATTATTTCCCTTATTAGTAGCCCCCTTATTACTTGCAAAGCTATTCAATCGATGATTAAATTGGGAAGTCGCCTCAGAGATGTCGAAGATTTTCTCCCTAAGGTTTCTCATCTAAGGTTTCTCATCTGATCAATGATATCACCGATCAACTTGCTGAGTTCATAACTATGTACTTCGTACTTTTACTTCAAATCCACGTGTCAAAATAATTTCTAACAATACGATGCGTGGTTTGCTCCAAGTCCACATGTCAATCACTTCCTCACACATACGTGCATGCTTTCCAAAGTTGTTTATGAGTGATTAAGATTTTCATAAAACTCTTCAACGCGTGTGCACTTTAAATCATAGGTGTAAGGAGTATAAAAATCTTCGTCTTTCCTAGACGTTTTTCACCTAAGAAAAACCTTTCATCTACTTGGGCCATGGTGACCGTTGGAAGCCTAAACGTTTTCTTAATAAATACTCAGTAACTTCACAATTTGAAGTTATTCATTTTCGTAATACTAGAGAGAGAAAGGATCCTTGTAAAGCGAGAAAGAGAGTACATACCTTTTTAAGTGTTTTCTTCCACAGTTTATGCCTTACAAATTTAAAATCCTAGATTGGTTTTCTATAGGTAAAAAATCCGAAGAGAGAAGAGTAGCTGGTTTAAACGAGGAACCCAAATCACTGTGGATTGTTAAAACCACATACTACGGTTTGTGGCCTCTAGTCAAGAAACAATCCGAGGTAGCAGGAATTGCGAACACCGGTACCTCATCCATCCTTACAATCACTTAGCCCCCTGGTCAAACTTGTTCGATACACGACAAGGGTGATATTGATCCTCAAAAGAAATCAGTTCCGAAACTAATATTCATTTTGATGGGTGATAAACAAAAAGAGGCCGAGAAAGCAAATGTTATGGTACAAAGAGGAATCAGTCCCCGATACCTACAGCGAAGAGGTATGTAAAATTTAAAAATACATATACTACCTCCTCAAAACACTCATCAGATGACCCCCCAAACACTCTTATAAAAATTCCATAAAAACCCCCAAAAGCAGCCCCTCGTCTTGTAGTTTTGAAAACCATTTCTCCTACATTGACATTTGTGGGATTGCAGTCCCTCGAACCAATTAAAGAGATGAGGCCAAGACACTTGGTTGATGAGCCTAAAGACAATCATGATGAGATTCCTGTTGAAGGTAATTAAACAAAAAAATTAGTTTGCGCTTTATCTTCTCACGTTGGACATTTTGCACAACCCAAGACGCCAGCTTCCCTCCCCCCAATACAAAATTAATGTGGGTTCTTCTACAAAAAATAAAAACACTAATTAAAAAAATAAATTAAAAAACTGATGTTGAACTTCCCTCAAACATCGAGGCTATCTTTGGAAACAACTTATGAGAGTTTGAAAGTAAGTATCTAGTTACCTTGTATAAAGTGAAGTACATGTACTACCAATCCTCCGAAGAAGTAAAGCTTAGAGACTGATGGGGGATCCCTAACTTAATAATAATCCAATTTTCTAAAGCAATAGAGAATCCATATATGTTTGAAATAATAAGGTTAAAGGGATTTTTAGTGATTTAAGTGATATAAAAACCATACAACCGAAGGTCACTTAATTCACATTGATAGCAAAAGTGATTGAACTCTGGTGTGGATAAAAGTAGCCTGGGGGTAGGCTGGTAATTTCAAGTGGAGTTTTAAGGTGGCGTGAGGGTGTTTAACAGTGTTTAAAGGTGTTTCACAGTGTTTTAAGGGTGTTTCACATTGTTTTAAGGGTGTTTCACAGTGTTTTAAGGGTAGAGAGAGAATTGTGCAGCTTGGCAGCAGTCAATTTTTTTTACCCATAGTTAATGCTGGTGGTTGGGTATTTATAGTGTGAAATTTGGGCCCTTATGGGCTTTCGGGTCAAGTTTAATGGACCCGGGTCATGTTTAAAGACCCATAAGTTTTAAGCAGATGTGCAGGTAGCTTAGTCAGATAGTGTTTAGGTTTTTTAGTACTTTAGTCATAGTTCGAACTGCCTTAAGTTTTCAGTGTTCGAAATCATCTGTCCGGTCAACAAGTCCTGTCCGAATTTCCGGGGAGATTTACTTTGGACTACCCTTCCGGGGAGCACTTCGAATTCGGACTCATCAGGAGCCCCTTTTTTAGGTTTTTGAACAAGTGTCTTTGTCAAAGAACTGAAAAACAGTCCGATAAAGGAAGTGATCTTCCAATTCGGAGAGAGTTGAGGACAGATCCGGACAAGGCAATCGTTTCGAATTCCAAACGGTTCTGTGTCAGAGTTAGTGGGACACGTGTCACACTTTGGTTGGTTTCTTTTAGCCGTTTTCTCACCTTGAAAGTTGTACCACTATCTCGAACAAGTTACCTCTTTAAATGCTTTTGATGACGTCAGCGCCGTTTTTTAATCATTGCCCAACTTTTCGGATTCTCCTAGGAATCAAACCCTTTTTTACATTTACTATAAATTCTATTCATCTTTCACAGTCTCACTATTATTTTCACTCTGCCATTTTACTCAAAGCTTCATCTCTCTAAAATTTTCAGATTTCCTCAGTTGTTTTATGTTCACAGCAAGAACAGCTCTAATCAAGGGTGGGTGGCTTAATCTCTTAGAATTGGAGAAAGCTCAAAGGGTTGAAAAAGAGAAAAGACTTGCAGCAGGGCTTCCAGCGTCGCCTGTCGAGAAACCAGCCCCTTCAATCGAAGAATCTGATAGAGGTTCATCTTCTTCGAAAGGTACGAGATCTAGAAAACTCTTTCAATCAACACTCTCCCCCATAGTATCTGGCTCATCAGTCCAAGAGTCAATCCCCACTGTCGAACCGGGGGTCGCTGTTACAAGTGTCAGGAAGAAAACCACTTTCATTGCTATGGGGTCCGACTCCGATCATTCTCCAGACAAACTAATCATGAAAAGACCAAGCAGATTGGTTAAGGGACTCTCTTCAAAAAATACCAGTGAGTCAGGGTCCGGGGCAACTGTTAGGACTCTCCGGGAAAGGCCGGTTGGTCCGGAGGCTAGCAGTCCACTACCTCCTAAGGAAACTTCGACCTCAGAAACTCAAACTGAGGTGAGAACTCAAATAAATACAAAGAGCCAACAGTCCGGAGGATTAGCTATGCCAAGCTGGATGGTTGAATTTATCGGAGTTAGAGAGAGCAAAGAAAGTAGAGAGAGAAAACCGTATTGTCGCCGGTCTCTCCGTTTCTCCATGCGAGAAAAACAGTCAGCCAAACCAGGACGCCGATCAGGGGTCATCTTTCTTAAGAAACCATAGACCCAGAAAGCTCCTATTTAGACCAAACCTTTCACCCATCCCTTCTGGTTTTTCCGTACAAGGATCTCAACACCCTGTTTCTAAGGAAAAAGATGTTTCAAACATCAGAAAACCCTCACCATTCATAGCAATGGGTTATGACACAGAAAAGTCAACGGAGAAGATAACTCATCGTCGGACAACTCGCCAAACCAAAACTCAGTCCACACCATCAACTTCAAAACCCTTCGGATCAGAGGTAGCTAAAGCGGCTCCGCATGCCAATCCCTCCGGATCACAACCTTTACCAGATATCAGGCCCTCAGAGGCAACAAATGCACAACCACCAGAACAACTTCCGATGAAGGAAAATGAGAAACCTTCTTTAAAGACCACCGAAAAACCTTCCACGGTGATGGAAGAGAATATAGAGAAAACATCAAAGAGGCCCATTTTGAGACCGAATCGTCCGGTCAGACATGGGATGTTGCCTCAGACAAAAAAGGTAAAAATAAATTGAAAATTTGCATGAATCATCCGGACTCTCTTCCGGAGTATTTAGAGGGTAAAACAGACCCTTTTTTTTAAAACATGTCAGCGTTAAATATCTGTTGGCTTTGCAAAATATCAACTATGTCTACACTCATACTGCTGAGTTAGGTCAAATCCGGACCAAATGGGGGATTCCGGAGTCTGTTAAAGTGAGGATACCAATTACTCCTGAGACCCCCATGGACTGCAAATTGAATGAGTTGGTAGTATATGATGAGCTCAGCGAAACTTTAGTGAGACTCAGGAGAGAAGATGTTCGTAGGAGATGGTTGAACAAGAAAATATTTGTGTGACGCGACAACAATCAGTGCATTACTAGAACAAGAAAGAGACAAAAGGAATATATGCTGTAATTATTGATCAATCATTAGCCCTTTTTCCCAAAAAGGAAGTTCCTTTATATAGTAGATGAGTTGGATGGTAAAATTACATAACTACCATCATAAGAGTGGATTTCTTACCCTACTATTTGACTATTTAAAACAAGTTCTTGGGGTATATCATTTGACCCTCCCTATTTCTTATGTGTGCTTTACTTTGGTCCTTAATCATTAAATACATGAACCTTGATCTTATTTGTGAGCTAAATTACATGTTAACCATCTATATTTTCCTTCCCTTATCAGTAGCCCCCTAGTCCATGTGCAGTTCTCTGGACTTGGACTTCAGTTGCTATTTTATACCGTTCGGATCAGAGCGTACGCTACCTTGTTTGGGTATTTTGCTTCTTGACAGAAATCTGATGGAGTCGGATTGGATCTCGCCATCATCATAGTCGGATTTCATGCTTCTTGGTAAAATTATGATAGGGTCGGATCATATTTTTCCATCATCATAGTCGGATTCCATGTTCTTTGGTAAAATTCCACTTAGGGTCGGATCAGATTTTGCATCATAGTCGGATTCCATGTTTCTTGGTAAAATTCTGATAGGGTTAGATCGGATGATTTACTTTGCTGACCTCACCTCTGGTCATGTTGATGTCACCTAAGTAATCATTTATGTCAGGCATGCATGCTTTATTTTGCTGTTATCGAGTCAAATATTTTTTAAGCGGCGCAGCTACCATGAACACGTGTCATTGTACCGTTACCTTTTGTCTATTCACCTTCTGTTTCCCTTGCCTATAAATACCCAACTCTTTTCTTGAGTAAAGGTTTCTGCTTGTCTTTCGAAAAAGTTTGCTCTAGAGAGAGATAGACTGTATCTAAACCAACTTCTAACTTTGCATTTTCATGCCTGACGAGTTTATTAATCTTAAAAGGTACAAACTTTGGAGGTGGTTCAACATTTCTAATCGGATCGGTACTCCCAGATTTGCTGGTGCAAGAGAACATCCTTCCTCTATAGAGATTTGGGAATCTACCTTTTGTAACAACTGGTCTCCCATCCGCGAACGCTTCATCAACCTTGCTGCATCCTCCTCTGGTCAAGCACACCTTTCAAGTGGTGGGGTTGATCATTCTGCTCTTTCAACTTCCTCAACTTTTCCTTCTCAACCTTATCCCTTCATCGTAATGGGTGATGAGTGGGAAAAACCACCGGTTAAAGAAAACAGAGACGGAGCTAAACGGAAAAGGTCGCCCGATCGGCAACCAAATCGGTCAGGATGAGGATCCCCTCTTCACTCTCAACTCCTCCAACAACCCCCCAAGGTTCCTCGCAAAAAACGCCAGAGGTTAGCCTTAGGAAAAACTTTCCAAGGGGGACTCGGCCCGAACCGTTTCTCACGCCTATCCCAGAGGTTCAAGAGAAAAATATGTCTGATGACCCTGATAATGATAAGGAGAGCCCTGGAACTGTGGTGGCTGAGGCGGAGCCTCTTCGAGTTGTTCTTACTGATATTCCTTCCCCGAACAATAATGCTCCGCCTTCTCTCTCGGAACCTACCACTAGTCCTTCCCCTCACCAAGGTGAGACCTCTTTGGTAGAAAAAGCGTTCAACAGGTCTGACTTCAAATGTAGAGGACATCTTAGGCGAAAATCTTCGCGGTATTGAAGCTAAACATCTCTTGGCTTTGTATAAAGTGAAGTATAAATATTTTCATCCGAACGAGGAGGTCAAGCTAAGGGATCGTTGGGGTATTCCGACTAACATCACTATCTGATTTCCTACTTTTGGCAATATTCCTCTATCGGTTCAGGATAATGAGTTGGTGCTTTATACTGAGCTGATGAACTGGGGTCTTCGACTGCCCTTCGATCCTATTCTGACCGACTACTTCCATATGGTCGGACTTTGTCCTTCTCAGGCCGGGGCCAATATGTGGTACACCCTTATGGCCTGCATTATGGCTTTGAGGATCTCCGAGAACGCTTTCACTTTGGAACAACTTATTGCCGTCTTGGGCGTGGAAAAAAATTGCCACTATCCCTTCTATTCGCTTGGTTTTGCAAGACAAATTAAGGTGATAAAATATTTTTTGGAGGCCGACAAGATGTGGAAGCAACAAATCATGTTTATTTCCGGGTTGTGGGAGACCAGTTTTGAAGACTCTGAAGACCTTCCCCATCGGTTGACGCTGAAGTGGACCAGACAAGGTAAGTATTCTCACCTAAATTTTTTCTGAGTCGTTGTACTTGGTAGATTCTAACTTTTTTTCCTTTTCATCCATGAAGAGGATTGCTAAATCCTTTAAGCGTCACGCTAGATCCGGCAAGGCTATCATCGAGTAGCTAAGTGCTTGGGCAGGTGACCACTGGGATCACAAGTTTCACTAAAGCTTTCTTCCTAGAAATGTGTGAAGTGTAATCTGTGATGGTGCGATCTTAGTGAGAAGAAGACCGCCTTAGAACTTATGGTGCCTCCTCCTAGTGACGATGTCTTTAAACGTTTAGAACGCTTGGACAATGCAATTTACCTTCCCACTCGGGCCTGAGATCCAAGTCATCAAGATGCCAAAAAACCCGAGGAGAAGAGGAAGAAGAGACTGAGGAAGACGCCGAGTCTGAAGATGACGCTCCAGAGGAGAGAAGGGTCAATGCCTAGGAGGGTTCCCAATCCGAGGCTCAGGACGGTCCCCAAGAAAGAGTACAAGGAAGTCCTCTAACAGGGGCTTAGGGTGATCAACACTACGACACCCAGGTGGGCTTTCCACAAGATGCAAGGTTATCAAAGCCTCAACAGGAATCCCCCCCGGTCCTCAGGCATTCTCCCCAATCTCTCATCCAGAAAACAAGTCAAGTGAAGCTGATCATATAGTTGAAATTAGGCCTCAAGGTCGGCTGGTGCAACAAGGCCGCAGAGGTTTACAACTGAGGAGAAGAAGAAGAGGATCGTTGAGAGTGGAGGAGAGAGCGACAACACTACTCGTCCAAGCCTGCTTTTGTCCAAAAATTTTGTGATTGTCAACTTAGACTCTAGTGGAGAATTTGTTTCCCATCGAAGGGAAGCTCAAGAAGGTGATTCTGAAGAGGAAAGGTATCCTTCCCCTGCCTCTGCTTATTTCGATGTGTATGACAATGACTATGTTGCGAATTAGTTGAACAAGCTACTACATGCGGCTACCCTACTCGAACGCAAAGCAAATCGCAAGGACCGATATAAAGGTAAGGGATTATTGAGAGGAGGGGTGAGGTGAAAGCCATAACTTCTGAGGTCTCCGAGCTGAATGATAAAGTAAGGGACTTAACCGACCAGCTCGCCGAACAAACCGAGATATCTTCCAAAGTGGAAAGCTTAGTCTCTGAGTCTGATAACTAGAAAAAGGAAGTGATGGAATTAAATGATGAGTTAACCGAGACATCGGAGGTGACCACCAAGGTAGAAAATCTGTCTTCCGAGCCCGATGAGTTAAAAAAGAAAGTTAAAGAGCTGACTGAAGAACTGGCTAAAGGGAAGAAGACCTCAGAGGATTGCTTGACCACCATCACTTCTCTTGGTACTGAAATATCCGAGGAAAAGACGAAATTTGACGATGAAAGGGATAAGTTCATTGCCAAGGATGTTGAGCGCGACACAACGGTAGATGGTCTTATTAAGGGTTATTGCGAAATAAAGGTATATTTTGAGAATACTGTCCAAGATATCGAGAAGCTATCAGCGGAGAATGAAGGCTTAAAGAAAAAATTCGAAGCTAAGCAGAAGGAATGTCTTGATGACGATGCTGCTACGATCGTTTCTCATCTTGAAGAAAGAAATGCTAAGTTAAGGTCTGCAATGGTGATGGAGATGCATGAAAGGTTCCCGGATCTGCACCTTTGTAGTCTTTGGACTGGGTTTATTGAACAGCATCGCCCACCCGGAGTATCTGTGGAGGACCCGGAATCTAGTGAGGATTCAGAGAGCTTATCATCAGACTCGGATTCCCCTACCGGTAGTAAAGAAAATTCCGCATCCGATTAGTATGCACTGGGAATTTCATTTTTTATTTAACTGTTTGTTCCTCGAATCTTGCCAAATAAAACTTTTTGTGTAATACTCTCTTCGTCATGGGAGCTTACAATGATATAATCTTAGTTTGATGCTTCATTAAATCATTTCTTCTTTATGTTTTTCTTCTTGTGATTCAATACTAAATTATTTATTCGAATGTCCTTTGGTTCATATTTTGAGTTCAAAAGGATGAACTTTCGTGTCCAAACTTCTTTAGAATATGTTTTGAGTCCAAAAAGATGAACTTTCTTGTCCAAACTTCTTTGGAGTATGTTTTGAGTTCAAAAAGATGAACTTTCTTGTCCAAACTTCTTTAGAGTATGTTTTGAGTTCAAAACGATGAACTTAAGCTAGTTTTTTAAGATGGAAATAAAATTCAATATATAAGCCGGTTATTTAGGCACCTCATTAAAACCTTTCTGCGCCACCAGGGTAGGAAAGAGTGTGGCATTGAAACTTACATAAACTGACAAATAAAATATTTACATATCATACAATCAAACCAAATAAGCCTTTAGGTGCTCAATATTCCAGGGATGGGGAATATCTCTTCCTTCTTTGTCTTTCAGCCGGTACGTCCCTGGTTTTATCTTCTTTGTGACTATGTACGGACCTTCCCAGTTTGGGGAGAGTTTTCTGAGTCTCTTTTCTTTCGTGTGCAGGAAGACTTTTCTCAGGACCTTATCCCCCACCTCGAATTCTCTTCTTCTGACCTTTGACGAGTACTGACTTCTCATTAAAGTTTGATAGTGCAAAGAATTTAGTTGTGCCCTTCTTCTTTTCTCTTTTATCAGATCTAGCTCGGTGCACTTTCCTTTCTCATTCCCCTCCTCGGAATACTCACTCAGCCGGAAAGATGGGAACATTGTTTCCGATGGCACTACTGAATCCATTCCGTACACTAGTGCGAAGGGCGACTCGTGTGTTGCAGTCCGAGGAGTAGTCCTATAAGCTCATAGCACTTCTTGTAGGTAATCTAGCCACTTCCCTACTTTACCTTCTAGATTCTTCCTTAGTCCGTCCAAGATTGTTCGATTGGTTACTTCGACCTGACCATTCGCTTGGGTATGGAAAAGTGCCGAGAAACATTGTTGTATCCCTTTGGATGCGCATAAAGTTCTCATTTCACTGTTGTCGAACTGTGGGCCGTTATCCATCGTAATCTTCCTAGGTATGCCAAAACGGTAATAGATGTTGGAGATGATGAATTTGATTACATCTTTTGCTCTTTTTCCTGCTAGTGGTTCGGCCTCTACCCATTTGCAAAAATAGTCTGCAACAACGATGATTGTTTGGCGCCCTTTTGAAGCTATAGGAAGTGGTCCGACTAAATCTATTCCCTGTCGATTGAAAGATAGAGATTCTGATATTGATTCTAGAGGTACTCCAGGCAAGTGAATCGAGTTAGCAAACCGCTGGCATGTATCACATTTTTGTACTAACTCTTTGGCGTCTGCTAAGATGGTCGGCCAATAATATCCTACCAGAAGAAATCTTCGTATCAACGTCTTGTATCCATAATTCATGGATCCTTCCCCGTCGTGCAGCTCTGAGAGTATTAGATGTGACTCATCCTTCCCTAAACAATGAAGTAGAGGACGACTAAAAGATCTTTTATACAACACATCTTTGAGGACCACGTATCCGTAAGCTTTGAAACGTATTCTTTTAGCTTTTACTTTGCCAACATGCAGTGTGTCATGGACTAAGAAGTCTTGTATCCTGCTTCTTCAATCTTTTGTTAGGGCTGTGGATATCTTGAAAGCTTTGATACTATCTTCACCCAGTTCAGATCCCTTAATTATCGACGGATTTTCTCGAGTGACTATCCACGGGTGTTCCTCTGAATAAAACGCTTTGGCCAAGGAATCAGCCACTGAATTCCCTGCCCTATGAACATGTTTGAATCAGACATTTTTGAATTCTAAGGTCAAAGCCTTCAAAAACTCCCAGATACTTCACCAAATGATCTTTCATTGCTTCTGAGCGCCCTAGAGCATGGTTGACCAGAAGTTGAGAGTCGCTAATTAACTTGACCCATTTAGCCCCTCAAATCTTTGTAAGTTTTCATCCGTCCAGGGCCGCTTCGTACTCTGCCTCGTTGTTCGATGCCTGGAATCCAAGTCGGATTGCTTGGTACATTGTAATGCCATCTGGGGAGGTTAGTTGCACTCCAGCTCCGCAGCCAGATGAGTTGGATCCCCCTTCGGTTCAGACTAGCCACTCAGGATCAGACGTTTCTTCCTCCATGTCCACGTCATCCCTGTCTGAATAAAACTCTACCAAAAAATCAGCTAGTGCTTGTGCTTTCATTGCAGTTCGCGGTTCAAACTCAATGTTGAAATCTTCGAGTTCTACCGACCACTTGGTCATTCTTCCGGACATATCAGGCCTCTGTAACATATTTTTCAAAGGAAAAGATGTTTGTACTACCACCGTATGAGCTTGGAAGTAAGACCTCATTTTTCGAGTTGATGTTACTAGAGCAAGCGCTAGATTTTCTAACTTAAGGTATCTCTTTTCTGTATCCAAAATACTTTTGCTTACGTAATAGACTGGTCTTGGAATGTTCGATTCTTCTCAGACTAAAACCAAGCTTACTGCAAAGTCGGACAATGCTAAGTAGATGAACAACTTCTCCCCCGGACACGACTTTGTCAGGATTTCCGGGGATGAAAGATGTTGCTTGATGTGATTAAAGGCGTCTGAGCACTCTCGCGTCTAATCGAAGCGATTCACTTTCCTCAGCACCTGGAAGAGAGGGGCACATTTATTTGATGACCTGGAGATGAACCTGTTTAAAGCAGCTAGCCTTTCGGTTAAAATTTGCACCTCTTTGATCGTTTTAGATGGATCCATAGTACATAAGACATTTAACTACATCAGATCAGCTTCGATACCCTGTTCACTGACTATGTAGCCTAAGAACTTTCCAGATCTTACCCCAAACGTGCATTTTTTCGGGTTCATCTTTAGCTTTATTTTGGCCAGATTAGCGAAGGTTTCTTCCAAGTCAGCTGAATGGTCCTCATCTCTGGGGCTTTTAACTAACATGTCATCAATATAAACTTCCACATTTATGCCGATCTGACTATCGAAAGCTTTATTCACTAAACGTTGGTATGTTGCCCCCGCATTCTTTAGTCCGAACGGCATAACCCTGTAGCACTGTAGACCCCTTCCGATAATGAAAGTTGTGCTCTCCTAATCCCTCGGGTCCATCCAGATTCGGTTGTATCCAGCGTATGCGTCCATAAAGAACAATAAACGATTTTCGGATGTCGAGTCCACCAATTGATCTATTCTTGGGACCGGAAAAGGATATTTAGGGCAAGCCCTATTCAGATCAGTGAAGTCTACATACATCCACCATTATGATCGGTCGAACATTGTTCTGTATAGCCAACCTGTGACAGATGATATCTTCTAGGACCCCTGTAACGTCTTCTATGCACCAAGAAAACAAATGTAATTTGGTTGAAAGAAATTTGAGTAAGCTTTCTTTTACTTCTTGTGATAGCCTTGTTCCTATCTCGAGACTTTTTCCAGGGCTAAAAACATGATCCTCGAAGCCTTCATCAGGGACCATGAACCCAGGGGACTCCCTCGGATCATCAACAGGATCAGAATCCAAATGAGGCCCCTCTGACTGCTATTATTTTTTGGATTCAACCCCCTTCAACTGCTTGGGGGCCAGTGCCGCTTTGTAGCATTCCCTAGCCATTTTTCTGACTTGACCTTACTGTTCTAATATTGCTTCCCACTACGTACTTCAAACATTGGTGAACTGTGGACGACACAACATGCATTTTAGTAACCATGATCTTCCGAAGATGGTATTGTACGATGTGGGTGCGTCTACCACGACAAACAGTACTGTTACTATTTTCTTGAACGCCCCCCTGTCCAGCTCTACCATTCCCTCGAATTCTCTGACGACATCTACGGTCGCACCGGTAAATCCCACTATCGTCCTGTCGGATCGTAGGATGGTAGGAGGATTAGTTATCTGATTGTAGGTTGTCATAAACATAATGTTGGCGGAACTCCCTGTGTCAATCAAGATTTTTCTTATCTCGTTTCGAGCAATATCTGCTCCGATTACCACCGCGTCCTCATGGGGACCAGTTACCTCCCTCATGTCTTCGTCTTCGAAGCAAATCATTGGTGACGGATTCCGGTAAAGGTGCGATGAGGCTCATGTCTCCAACTACATTGCCAAACTTACGATGTACCTCTTCCTCGAATAATTTGATATACCTGCTACTGTACCCCCCCCCCCCCCCCCCCCGCGAAAATGGTTAGTGACTCGAAGAACGAACATAACTCACTGACCTTTCCTTTAGGGATTGAATCCTCTACCATGTTTACGTTGTTCTTGCCCGGCTTCAGATCGAGATATTTCGTGGCTACATCAAACGCATCCATAAACTCTTCTTCGATCACATCGGATATCATCATGGTATCGTCTTGCCTTGGAGCGACTTCTTGTTTTGGTGCCACTGCGGTATTCTTCTTGAAAAAGTCAACCAACTTTCCGTTTCCTATCAGCTACTGGATTTCTTTATTTAAAGCCACACAGTCCTTAGTGTGATGCCCGATATCATTATGGAACTGATAATATTTGTTCTTCTTATGCTCCCTCGTAGTCTGTAGTGGAAAAGGCTTACAGAAATACACATTTGCACGTGCATTTTCGAAAATATTGAGACATATTCAGTCAACTCGACGTAATGAGCTGGTCAAACCCACCTGTTCGAAGCCGGTCTGACATACTGTTGAACTGCTTGACCTGCCTGTTTATACTATTGGTTTTTCGTCGCCCGTTGAGGGGTCTGATTCGTAGCTTGAACTGTTTGGGCCCGTGGTCGGAAAGTCGCGACCGGTTGCGTAGCTTGTGGTCGAGCATTCGTCGTCGTCATACTGGCTCTGGCTAAGTTCGGATCCTGATATGATTTTTGACATGAATTCTACTTGTGAAGCCATGGTCTCCTCGTCTAAGATTCTTTTCTCGATTTGATCCAACAAAGCTCCAAACATCATAGCTTGTGTTTCCGAAATATTATCATTCATTACCCTTGGTTGAAGACCCATTCGGAAGGCACCCAATGCTACCTTGTCTTCGCAAAATTCCATATCAGTCTTGACATGGATGAATCACTTTGTGTATTATTTCAAGATTTCTCCAATTTTTTGTCAATAATAAATGATGGTATCTCCGTTGGCACGAAACTTTTTGCTTCCGACGAAGTGCTGTCGGAACATATCGAAATTATTTATACACCCTTGAGGAAAACGATTGTACCACTTAGAGGCGGCGTTCTTGAACGTCTGAGAGAAAGCTATACACAATAACTTGTCGTCATCATCGTAGTTAATCATAAAGTTTTTAAACTGCTCAATATGGTTGTCCGAATACTGGGTACCATCAAATTTATCTAGTTTGGAAATATCAAACCATTTAGGAAGATGCTAAGAGAGGATTTCAGGAGAAAGGGGGGATGACCTCCAGTTGTGTCCAACCTTGTACACGCTTCCCCTGGACCATCATTAGTGGTTGGGTTGTCCTCAATCGGAGAAGTGAAATGATTACTGACTCTGTAAGCTTGATGATAGCTATCAGACTGAGGTTGTCTCCGAATGGTGACATGTTCTCCTCGTAGATTTCCTATTTTATTCTGTTCCTCAAAATATACTTTTCGCTTACCAGCATCAACTTTCTTCCTCGAATCGTTTCTTCTCAGACTGGTCCGATGAGCATGCTTGGGTAGAACAACATCTTGGGTTTGACCAGTCTCAATCTTTTCTTGCCGGACTTCAGATCTGACCCTTTTGGAACTCACCATCATGGCATCCCTTTCAACATTTAACCTTTCGATGTCTTCTAGTAACTCTTTTCGCTTGGCAACCAAAACTGACTCCTCTAAAAGTTCTTCCGTGTACCGATTCGGAGCATTACCTTCGTTCGTGACTTGCTCTTCCATTAGATGGTCTCCAGACTCGACACCGACTAGATCTCTAGTCGGATTAGTCTCGATCTCTCCACGAGCTTCTGTATCCATAATTTTTTACTTTAGTTTTCAAGGTTGTAGAAAATTAATTCTGGGTACCAAACGTTTCCGATAGATGGCGCCATTGATGAGCTCAATGAATTTTTAGTGAGACTCAGGAGCGAAGATGTTCGTAGGAGATGGTCGGATAAGAGAATATTCATGTGATGAGACAACAAACAGTGAATTACTACAAAAATAAAGAGACAAAAGGAATATATGCTGCAATTATTGATCAATCATTGGCCCATTTTCCCAAAAGGGAATATCCTTTATATAGTAAATGAGGGGGATGGTAAAATTACATAACTACCACCGTAAGAGTGGATTTCTTACCCTACTATTTGACTATTTACAAACAAGTTCTTGGGGTATATCATTTGACCCCCTATTTCTTATGTGTGCTTTACTTTGGTCATTAATCATTAAAGATATGGACCTTGATCTTATCTGTGAGCTAAATTACATGTTAACCACCTATATTTTCCTTCCTTTATCAATATACACTGAAGTGCTGAACTGGGGACTCCAGTTACCTTTAGACCCAGAGATTGTCAAGTACTTCTATTTGGTCAAACTTTGTCCCAGTCAGCTAAGCCCCAATGACTGGTACACACTCTTCGCATGTATCATGGCATCTAGATTGTCAAATATCCCTCTTCTAATGGAGCAGTTTGTTGCTGTAGCAAGCTTGTGCAAGAACCATTAGATTCCCTTCTACCACTACAACATGGGGAACAATTTCAAGTTTGTGGACGACCTGTTAGAGTCCAAAAAATCTTGGACGATACGGTTCTTTTTTGTTAGTGGAACATGGGAAAATGACAAGAAGAAAGTCTACAACAGATCTGGCTCAAACAGCTACAGAAGGGACTGGTCCGGGGAACCAGGGTGGTATTGATTTGGCTTTGCTCAAGGCAGTAGAGGTCGAGACAGTGAGGGAAGCTGAAGGGTCAAATAAACCCACTAAGTCCTCCTGTAAAGGACAGGAAGCGCAGGGCCAGCAACGACGAAAAAGCTGCCAAGAAGAAGAAGGTCACCTTGGGGGGAAGAAATAATCCTCCACCCTTCGGAAATCTCACAACCAGCTCCTGCCGACCCTACTGTGCAAGAGGAAATCCCCACAGACCTTCAGTCCGGACAAATTGCTAGTGGAGGGAACGATGAAGTGGACCTCTCTTCCCTTCAAGATATTAGTCTGTATTTCAATGACTTTGAGAAAGATGATTTTGCGGGCCCTTATTGTCCCTCTAGTTCCTCCAACATGGTGACTTGAAATGGGAAATTTTTTTCTATATCCGGAGAGCAGGATAACTTAAGTCATGTTCTCCTTGGTTACATCTGGCCCGTACTCGATCTGGAGAGGTAGGTAAAAAATCAAGCCAACATTATTAGCTCTCTCACCTCTAATAAGCAATCTCTGTCAGACAGTCTTCTAAGTGCTCAACAAAGCATAGAGTTGCTGAAGAAGGGAAAAAAAGATTTGGCAACCTAAGATTCTCAAAATTCTATGGGTGCTTCAAAGCTCTCCCTTCTTTTTCTTGAAGTCTATATGTCCCAGGTTTGAGCTTCTCATAGACCTCATAGGGTCCTTCCCAGTTTGGAGCCAACTTACCGAACTATTTCTCCTTGGTATGTAAGAAAACTTTCCTTAATACCTTATCTTATGGTTGGAAATCTCTTCTTTTGACCTTGGAGGCAAACCTACTCCTTATCAAACCTTGATAGTGTGCTGTTCTTAAGTGTGCTTTAACCCTTCTTTCTTCTATTAAGTCCAACTGATTCCTAATTGCAATCTCATTAGCCTGTTCGGATTAGTTACGGACTCTGTATGATGGTAAGGTATCTTCTATGGGGGTAATTGCATCCATCCCATACACCAAGGAAAAATGAGACTCTTGTGTAGCAACCCGATGAGTAGTTCGGTAGGCCCACAATACTTCTTGTAAATAGCTTGGCCACTTCCCCGCAACACCTTCTAAATTCGTTTTTAAACCAGATAAAATGATCATGTTTGCAACTTTGACTTCGCACACTTGTGGATGGAAAGGAGAAGAAAAATAATGTTGATTACCTGTAGAGGCACATAAATCCTCCATATTTTTTTATCAAATTGTGGACCATTGTCTGTAGTAATCTTTTGAGGGACTCCAAATCTGCAACATATATTAGATAAGATAAATTTAATGACATCCTTGGATGTGGTTCCTGCCAAAGGAGCTGTTTCTATCTACTTTGAGATATAGTCAATGATGACTATAATAGTTTTGCGTCCTTCGGATGCCATGGGTAGAGGCCCAATGAGATCCATCCCCCATCTAGAAAAAGGTATTGGCTCATAAATAGACTCCATAGGTCATGTTGGCACATGAATTTCATTCTCATACCTTTGACATGGATCACATTTCTTTACCATATCTTTAGCATATGCCATTATGGTTAGCCAATAGTATCCAGCCAATAGGACTCTCCGGGTCAATGCCATGTACCCATAATGTGTTGAGGCCTCCCCATCATGCAATTCGGACAAAACAACTTGGGATTCTTCTCAAATTGTGGCCCATTGTCTGTAGTAATCTTTTGAGGGACTCCAAATCTGCAACATATATTAGATAAGATAAATTTAATGACATCCTTGGATGTGGTTCCTGCCAAAGGAGCTGCTTCTATCTACTTTGAGATATAGTCAATGGCGACTATAATAGTTTTGCATCCTCCGGATGCCATGGGTATAGGCCCAACGAGATCCATCCCCCATCTTAGAAAAAGGTATTAGCTCAGAAATAGACTCCATAGGTCATGTTGGCACATGAATTTTATTCTCATACCTTTGACATGGATCAAATTTCTTTACCATTTCTTTAGCATATGCCATTATGGTTGGCCAATAGTATCCAGCCAATAGGACTCTCCGGGTCAATGCCATGTACCCATAATGTGTTGAGCCCTCCCCATCATGCAGTTTGGACAAAACAACTTGGGATTATTCAAACCCCAAACAACGTAGGAGAGGTCTACTGAAAGATTTCTTATAGAGAATTCCCCTTATCATCAAAAAACCACGTGCCTTGTATTTAATCTTTTTTGCCACAGCTTTGTCCGAATGCAAAGCCCCATCATAAATATATTAAAGGAGGGTATATCTCCAGTCTTTAGGTTGAATCACATGTATGCTCATACTTTCCTCATCTTCTTTGTTTTGACTTAGCTGTATGAACGGGAATTCTTGTATGTGAATCCAATGGTAGGACTCAGAATATGCTATAACTACTAGAGAGTCTCCTAGTGTATTCTACGATCTGGGAATATGTTCATAACAAATACTTTTGAAGTCTGCTCCCACTTCTTTCAAAACGAGTAAGTACTTGATCAGTTGATCCTTCTTAGCCTCAGACTCTCCTTGAGCATGGTGGATGAGAAATTAAGAGTCATTCATTAACCGAATTATCTTAGCTCCACACAGGAGAGCCAATTTAAGACCGGCTATAGCTTCTTCATATTCAGACTCCTTGTTGGAAGCCCTGAACCCAAAGCATATAACTTGATACATTTTATCACCATACAAAGAGGTTAAGCAAACTCCAGCTCCACAACCCATAGTGTTTGCTCCATCATCAGGTCGGACCACCCACTCTTTCTTGGTTTTACCTTCTGCAGTTTGTTTAGAGTCCCTATCCGCATGGAATTCCACTAAGAAATCAGCCATTGATTGAGCTCTAATAGCTGTTCGGGAAGAAAAATCAATGTCATAATAGCCCAATTCTACTGACCACTTGGTCATCATGCTTGATATATCTGCCTTTTGAAGAATATTTTTTAGCGGGAAATATGTCCTCACAATGATAGAATGAGATTGAAAATACGGCATCATTTTTCTTGCCGCAGTCACTAAGACCAGTGCCAAATTTTTCAATTTTAAATACCTCTTTTCAGCATCTAATAAACTTTTACTAATATAGTACATCAGACGAGGATAATTGTCCACTTCTCTTACCAGGACATCACTTATAGCACACTCTCATACAGCTAGGTATACGTAGAGTTTTTCTCCTTGAATGGGCTTGAAAAAAGTCTTTGGTTAGGATAAGTGTTTCTCTATCTCCACGAAGGTCTGGTTGCACAGTGGGAACCAGTTGAAGTCTTTAGCATTTTTCAAGGTTTGAAAAAACGTAGCACACTTGTCTGATGACCTTGAAATAAACTTGTTTAAGACAGCCAACCTTCCGGTGAGCCTTTGGACTTATTTAATGTTTCGAGAAGGGTCCATTTCTAAAAGCACATTAAGCTGATCCGGATCAAGTTGGATACCTTTCTCACTTATTATGTAGCCCATAAACTTCCCAGATCGAACCCCAAACACACATTTCTCTGGATTCAAATTCAAATTTACGACAGCTAAATTAGCAAATGTTTCTTGAAGATTAGTTATGTGCAACTCTTCCTCCAGGCTTTTGACCATCATGTCATCCATGTATACTTCCATATTTATATCAATCTGATTAGAAAATGTTTTGTTCACCAACCTTTGATAAGTAGCCCCAACATTTTTTAACCCAAATGGAATCACTGTGTAGCAATGAAGACCTCTGTTTGTTATAAGGTAGTGTGATCTTGATCATTCGGATCCACCTATATCCGATTATACCCAGAGAAGACATCCATGAAGGACAAAACTTGTTTCCAGACGTAGAGTCTACCAACTGATTTATCTGGGGGACAGGATAAAGATCATTAGGGCAATCTCTATTAAGGTCAGTGAAATTAATGCGCATACGTCATTTCCCGTTATTTTTCTTGAGTAACACCGGATTGACAGTCCATAAAGGATATTAGGATTCTTTAATGTGTCCCATCTTGGTCAGCCGATCAACCTCCTGAACTATCACATCTACTTTTTCCTTAGAAAAAGCTCTTCTTCTCTGTACAATAGGTGCAACATCACTCCGGATGGACAACTTGTGTATAATAACGTTTGCAAGTACTCCGGTTACATTATTATTGCACCAAAAAAACACATGTTGATTGTATAGCAAAAAAGACAACAACTTCTTTTTTAACTCTGGTGCCATCTTGGAACCAATCTTGATATTCTTACCCCCTGCAAGGGAGTGAGTTTCAACTTTTTAAATGAGTATTATAACACTGAGAGCCTCTCTAGGGTCACCAATCTTACTTTCCTCAGCATAAGGCTCTAGTAACTGTTAATCTTCATTAATCCGAACTGCCCCCAGAGTCTTAAGAGCAAGAGCTTTTGCATAGCACTCTCTGGCTATCTTCTGACTACTTCGGACAACACCTACTTGTCCTTAAACTGCATACTTTAAACAATAATGGACTTTTGAGGCCATAACATTCATTTTGGAAAGCCAAGACCTCCCAAAATTTCATTGTATGATATGGGGCAGTCAACCACAACAATAGCACCCTCACCATCTTTTTAAAAGGCCCCTTGCCCAATAACACTTCTTCTTCAAATTCCCCAATTACATCCGCAGAGCTCCATGTGAAGCCTACAATAGTTATGTTCGAGTGTTGAATAATAGCCGGATTACTCATCTGTTTGTAGGAGCTTAAGAATATGATGTTTGTCAAACTGCTTGTATCGATCAAAATTCGGCGTATATCGTTTCCTCCTATAGAAGCTCCTATAACCGCTGCATCTTAGTGAGGCCCAACAATATTCCTCAAATCATCTTCATCAAAGACTATAAATAGGAATAGGGACTGGCACTGATGGGAAGACATTCCCTCTTCGAATTGAGTAGCCAAACTGTGGACATGCCTCTTCTTTGAGGAAGACTCAAAGAAATTGATAAGTTCGGATACCATCTTGGTTTGTTCTATTATTACTCCCACCTTATTCCGAGTTGAACTTCCTGTTTTAATGCTATGCAGTCTTGAGTGTTATCGCCTATATCTTTGTGATACTGGAAAAAAATAAGTATTTTGGCTTTCTCTAGGAGACTGCAATGCCGCCGACTTTTGAAAATGGACATCCTCCTTAGTCTTGTCATAGATTGTGGCTACATTTTTCCTTAAATCTGCAAACCACTCGGCTAAACCCAAAGATCTATTTTACCTCTTGATTGTTAGCTCTGGGTCTGATTCTGGTTAGATTGAGTTTGTTTAGACCGGTTAGACCCTTGTCCGGTCTCCTTCGCCTTGTAACCAGACTGGTTAGCGGCTGGAGGAGCTGTTATGGTGGACCTTACTTGACGATGCACCCTGGTTTTCTTTGTTTCCTCCATATTAATCTGCTTTCCCACTTGATTCAAGAATCCATCCCATGTCATAGCTTTCTTCGTGGTTACAGAATCAACTAGGTTCCCAGGATTCAACCCCTATCTCAGAGAGGGAATTTCCACCTGCTCAAAGCAATCTAGCCGTTCTTTATATTCACAAACCGACTTATGTAGTCTTTTAAAGATTCGTTCGGCTCTTGGGCACAATGGATAATGGTATCCCCATTATCCTTCACTTCTTTACTTCCAATAAATTTCCTTCGGAAGGTAACCCAGTATGTATCTAAGTTTCTAATACACCCCTGAGGTAAGCTATTATACAAATTAAGAGCACTCCCCATAAAAGTTTTGGAGAAAGCTCTGCACAAGAGTTTTTCATCATCATCAAAATTCATCATGAAGTTCTTGAATTGCTCCAGATGGTTATCCGGATCTCGACTTCCATCATACTTTTCCATTTTGGAGCTATCAAATCTTTTGGGTAGATTTCTGGATAGTAGTTTTGCAGACAAATGTGAATGCCTCCAGGTTTTACTACGACTAAAGACTGTATCTTCATTAGGTGTTGCAAAAATACCTGGTTCGGTCTAAAAAGCAAAAGGATCTATCAGCAATTAATCAGCATGCTTGTTGGATAACCCTCTACCCAGATGCCTTTTAAGCCTATCATGCCTATCCCTCTTTCTTAAATGCTTTTTGGTTAACTTTATCTTTTTTCTAGATCTCCCCTATTCACTACTTGATGACAAAAATTCATCAAGCTCAGCCTCATTCGAAGAGCTACTGGAAGACTTAGACTCAAAACTTTCAACGGGCTTAGATCGATGTGTCTTCTTAGAGCTGAGATGAGTCTTTTTTAAACTAAGATGAGTCTTTAGCGATGACTCATTCTTCTCAGGATTGTCAGTATGGTGAATAGCTGACGCCCCTGATTTTTCCCTAATACCTTTCTCTGCTTGTTTTATGGCCCTTAGTGCCTCTATTTCTGCTCTCAGCTGATCTCGCTCCTCAATAGTGAATTCTTTATTATCCCTCACCGTTTCCACCATAGGAGGTGGAGTACCTTGCTCGTTTGGATCCATCCGAACTGTTTTTCATACTGGTTTTGAATGTAAAATCCAGGCACCTTCGTGCTCCCACCGTGGTCGCCAATTTGGTTTGGTTTATCTTGGGCTGGAGGTAGTTTTGTAAAGTGTTTTAGTAAGTTTGGGGTGTTTTTTGTTTAGTGTGAGGAGTAGTGAGATAATTAAGCCGCCTGCTTGTATTAAATGTTGATCACCCTCATTAATGAGAGTGGTTGGGGTATTTATACTTTAATTAATGGCCCATGGGCTTATCGGGTCAAGTTGTGAAACCGGGTCAAGTTCAAAGACCCATTAGTTTTTAAGTAGATTAGCAAATAGCTTAGTCAAAAGTTGTTTACATTTGTCCTGTTCGGATTTATAGTGGTGTGATATGGTCCGAATTACCCCTGTTTGGATTAATGGGTAGGCTATGTCTGCAAGATCCGAACTCATCAGTTAGTAAAAACGATAACTCAATCTGGTATGACTAGATTCACTCTGAGAAGATTAGATCAAAACTTATGGTCTTTAAAGATTGATTTTTCTCTCTTATAGACTTAGAGGAAATTTTAGATCTTAGGTCTCTCGCTAACAAATTGTATAGGGTATCGATTGGTAATAATGAGAATACTTTATTTTGGAATGACCCATGGTTGATCTTAACCTCTTTGGTTAACCATTACATGAAAATTATAATTTGAGCTTGTATATTAGGGAGACATATCTAGGTTTTCGATATCATTCGGATTGGCCTCTAGAATTTGCCGACGAAATTAAGTCTGATAATGCTAAAAATTATCAAGACTTCTAGGAGATCAACCATCTGATTATTTATCTTCATCCTCTAAGTATCAACTATGTTGATGTGCGTTACTGGTCCGTTAAGATTGAGAATGTTAAATCTATAATTAAATATATTTACGATGCAATCCATACATCCAACCCCATTGTTAGGTGGACATAGTTAATATGAAATAAATATAATATCTCCGCCTTTAGTTTATCATTTAACTTTCCATCTTGGGTAAGGTAGATGCCTAGGACAAACTCATTAGTTGGGTATAAACTTCCCTCATAGTTATTGGTGAGGCAATAAATCACCGACCTCGAGATTAGAATTATTAATTATTGAGTAAAATAAATGTATTTGTCCTATTGTTGTATTTATTATTAGTTAGAGGATAATATTCCTAAAGGTTGGAAAGTGAGGGACCAAGTTGTAAAAATGGAAGGACCACAAAGGAAATAGGTGGGGGTCACCTCACCTACTATATAAGGGAGCCCCCTTTTTTCTGGGTTGGTGGGAATTATTAAATACATTCTCTTTCTACTTTCTCTCTCTACACTTTCCTCTCTAGTCACATCAAATACTAGATCCAAGATTCCTACTTCAGTAACATTTTAACTTATCAGTTGTATGTTGTGCAATTCTGGTGATGAATTTATCAACCATATCCTTTACCATTGTACTTATACTCAGGGTATTTAGATTAGTACCAACACCAAGCTTGGGTTAATATTCCATGTTGGGGATTGGCTTTCCTGGTATATGGTGGCTTCAAAATAGCTTCCCTCCAGATATTGCTATATCTGGCGTGCCTGCTTTAGTATGGTCATTTATCATGTTTGGCGAGAGAAGAACTCAATAATGTTTTGCTATCCTCCCATCATCGCCTATGCGGTGTCATGTCGTGTGTTGTTTTTACTTTCAGTTTAGATTCTTTGGATCCAAGATGGTCCAGACGATGTAATTTTGTGTCTTGTTAGTCAATTAATGTGTTTTGGTTACAAGGTCCTCCCTACTTTCATGATTAGTTCATGAAATTTTAGCTTGTGTTGGCTCTCTTCTCGTTCGATTCAATTTGTTTTTTCTTCGTTGGCTTGCTCACCGCCCTTGTAATGCAACTCGCTCCTATATTCCCCTTTATTTGAGGAAGATATTGTAATCATTGGTGTCTTGAGCTTCGAGGATACAAGTTTTTAAATATTTTCTTGACTTATTTATGTCTTAGCCTTTGGTTACATTCATATATTTGTAAAAAAGTTTATTGTTTCTTGGCTTACCTTTGTGTGGATCCACTGTATTTTTTATATCTTGGTCTATGATGTTTGAAACGAACAATAACATCCGCATAGCTTTCATTAGTATAATTTCTATCATAACGGATTATGTTCAAGTGTATAAACAATAAAATTATTTAATTTAATGCATTATTTACACCCCATACAAACCTATTAAAAGTTTTTTTAAATACGGTTTGACGATTCACTTTTATGTAATTTGTTAATGTGTTTCAATTTATATATAAAAAAAATCAACCATATCCATATACAAAGTTGTCTTAATACATATGTGCACAATCCAAAATCGTGTTTATTAGCCATAAAACTAAGTATCGTTCATATGTTAAAGCAAAAGAGCTAGCGATTATTTTGACGAACGATTTTATAAATTGAATTTATTATCTTCTAATAGATGGAATCTACCATGAAAACAACCAAAACTCGTGAACATAACATATGTAAGAACATTGTGTTGGGATTTTCGGTCTTGAAATTTTGAAATGTGATACTGATTGTGAATCTAAAGATAACTGGTGTCATTGCAATAATAAATCTTAGCCGTCAAACTTTAGATTAAACTTAACATTCCAATACACCAACATGTTCTAATTTGTAAACTAAATTCAACAATCCAGAAAACTTTCTCTAATTCTTAATGGTTCTAATTTTATTATTTATTTTAATCCTTCAATCCATTAAGAAATTATTAAAGTTATCTTTAATTGGATTAAGAAAATTATAATTGCAGTATTTTAATTTTATTGTTTAAATTTACTAAATTAAGCTGTTTATGTTCTTTTTTTCAAAAAAACAAAATTTTAATTAATTATCAACATTAACATATAATAAGATACAAAATTAACCTAGCTAAATTTTACAAAATTAAATTAAAATTTTGTTAGGACAACCTACAAGTGTAGTGTGAGGAAACATTGTTTTGACTTTTTACTCACAAATAACAAAGTACAACATAAATGTAAAAGCAAAATCAAACACAAAACACAATGTCACACTTCTTCACTGTATATATATAGCCAGAGAGAGAAAAAAAACAAATATTGAGGGGGAATTAATCTAACAATTAATGGCTACATATGGGTGACATGCTTATTGTTTGTACTATACCTAATAGCTTTAGGCATGCTTATTGTATCATGTTTTCATCAACAACAATAGTTATACCGTTTATACAAATTCATCACAGTGTATCAAAATTACGTTTCATACAAAAATAAAGAAGCAACTTGAAGTCTCCAAAACCTCCATCCAGATCGATTTTGGTATATAAGTTCCAACAATAAAATTCTTATTTCTAAGTTACTCCAACAATTCTTCTACACTTATATTCTATGAATAAAATTTATAGTCTAAGTTCCACCAGGAAAAGTTCTGCTCATAAGTTCCAACAAAAATGTTTTCGCACTTTAGGTTTTAACAACAAAGATTATGGTCCTAACTTCCAGCATCAATGTTTTTGCTTTTAGGTTCCGAAAATAAAGTTTATGATCCTAATTTCTAGCAGAAATTTTTATGATCTTAGATTTCAACAACAAATTTTATGCTTATAATTTCTAGTAATCATGTTTTCGCTCTTAGGTTTCAACAATAAAGTTTGTGCTACTAGGTTCCAGCACAAGTTACTCTGAGCATATATTAACAATTATTCTCATAGGCTTACCATGACTTCAGTATTTATTTCCAGATGTTTTAACTACTCTTTAACATAGAAATTCAGTCTACATGTTTCCTATACTTGAACAAGTCTCATGTTGTACGTGAACTTTGAAACATGTCGTATGTTGGACAGAGCTTTAAAAACGTTTTCTTCACTTACAACCTTAGAAACCTTTAATTGATATTTTCTACCAAACCTCAGATAAAGTAAAGTTAAACATCCACATACTTACTTCGCTCATGGAACTTTGGATTCCTCAACAAGTAAAGAGCACTGATATTGTTACAAAACAACTTCAATTATATCTTTATACTAGTTATCTTATTTAGCAATCATTTTAACCATGTGACTTCCTTCATTCCTTCGATATATGACAGAACCTTGAGATCATAATATTTAAAACTAATCATTTCACTAAACACAGTAAATATATACCCCAAAGTTGACTACCTAGTGTTAAGGAAACTTACATAATCATATTCCATATTTCATTTCAATATCTCACCAGCTTGGTATCTTTGATTATAACATAACCTAACATCTTCTGAAGTCTTCGAGCATCTCATGAACCATTTAAGGGCCTCATAGTAAGGCTTTCATGGTTCTTCTACATTTCTACCAATTTTTTTAATTTGATATGCAATATCATATATTGTGTATATTATTACGTACATAATACTTTTGATGACATTAGATATGGTACCTCTTACATAAAATTCTTATATTTTATCTTGGTTGGTGCTTGAGTAATACTAAGTTTCAAATGAGAACGAATGAAAGTCCCAACAGATTGATATATATATATATATATATATATATATATATATATATATATATATATATATATATATATACCCTGTTAAGGGTCATTGGGAATCTATGAAATGATGTCATAGGTATATAAGATCATTGTTTTTTTAATGGTTTTATTTTTTAAACTAGAAATAATTTTTCTTTAAAATGGTACATAAACTCTAACTATCATGGTGATAACGATAGATATAAGTTTAATAGTGCTTATTTATTCATCTTATGTGGCTACTGTATAAGCTGGAAAATCTAACTACAATATACTATAGTCATATTCACTACGAAGGCATAATTTCTAGCTGCCCCAAAACATTAAAAGAAGCATGGGTTCAAGAAATTTTAGAATAAATAGAGGATATGTATAGTTTAATACGTAAAACTATCTCCAAGGGGATTGTCTCGGTGAAAGAAGCTCATGTCGATAACAATCTTGCTATTATGGGGTCTATAGTAATCTCGTCTTGTAAATAAAACTTGTTTAAATTTTATATGCATTAGAGACCAAATTTGATATTTGTAATGCATTTTCCGATATCCAAAAAATATTGGATAATGGTACATTTATTTATATGTTTCATATGTTTTTCTTTGGATGCTTTATAATATCTAACTATTAAATAGAAGTTATTGAAATACATATAATTTAAATAACTTCCTAGTTATAATAGGCCCTCATATATAATTTATCTCTTAAGTTTTTTCAAGCAACTAATCATTTAGGTTATAACCGTGTTTTAAATAGAGAAATTGAAAAAAGAGTATTTGAGATAGAAATATAATTAAAAATATATAGTTTTATAAAGGATCATCAATTCTTAAAAATATATGTTCATTTTGCTCTTAGAGTAGCAAGAAAGACTTTAGCTACCATACTGGTGTTTGTTTGTCATGAGTGAGAGAACCATATATTTCGTATTTTTTTTTCTTTTTATAATTATTTTCTAAGCATGTATAAGTTCTCAGATTATATTGTACATAAGATAGTAAACCTCTAATATACATCCCTAATTTGTCAAATTTATTATGTGTTGTTGTATTTTGTTTGTATTTGATATTTCGTTTGTATCCGGAAAGAACTTGATATAGGGAATTGCTATAAAACAGCCAAAAGTACTTCATGGATAGTATTTAAAAAAAGTAAAAAAAATACTCCATGAAGTTATTATTTTGTCACTTTTATCCTTGTATAAAAAATATTACGTGAAATTACCATTATTTTCTTTGAATTGTTATCTCCCCCTTCCTTTGTAATAAATAAATATTTTCACCTTAATATTTAACTAAACCAAATCCACTGAAGTAAGATCTTATCAAAATTATAAATAGTGCATGGAAATTAAATGTTTATTAAGTCATTAACAATTATTAGAATTTTAAATAAAGCATTGAATTATATGTGTTTATGTTATGTACAAAAAATCGAAAAAATTGAATTCGGTCGATTTGATTTGATTTTATTTCAAATAAGTCAAATTAAAAAAACAAACACCTATTACTACAAGTGACCAAATCGACCCCACATTAAAGTGAGACAAAAAAATAGTTGATACAGACTAGTTCGCCAACGCCATGGCGGACATGATGACGTTGGCGTCATGGTTTGGTGGACACGAGGACTTGAGTGTGACACGAGGCTAACGCCCAACCAAAGCCAATGTGTGCGCCAACAATGGCACCCAAGTCATTGTATTCACCATAGGCTTGGCAGAAAATGTTATCTTTTCCGCCGAAACGATGGAGACGAACACCACCTATGCGCCAACATCTTAACGGAATCGAGGCATTTTTTTATTTTTTTTCTAAGAATCAAAATTAAAAAAAAAACAGACTAATAAAATTGTGTATACTTCTTCCATGTCTATGTTGCATGTTCTTTTTTCATTTCGGTCATGATTTTAAAATTTTACAAAGTTACAAAAAAAGTTTTGGTGAGTTTAGATTTTGGATTTTTTTTATTTTAGTAAGTAAAATATTAGGTTTTACTAAATTTTGTGTTATTAAACTTCATGGAGTAAATAATAGCATAAAACGTAAATAAATATAGTTTTAAGGATTCTTGGAGTTTTTAAGTGGCAATTTTGTAAATATTGAAAAATCTAAAAAATGTAACTCCATAGAATAGTTTTGTTTTTTTTTAAATTCCCCTTGATATATTTAAACAAACGACTCAAGATATATTTATATATTAGAAGAGAGAATAAACGGTTCTTTGAACCCAAACCTCTTTAAATCGTTGTGTGTGTTTCACTGTACCTCCAATTTGGTTTATGTTTATTAGAAGTTAATTACATGTTATAAAATTATGTTAATTCTAAAAGTAATTTTGTGAGTGGCAATTTTGTAAATATTGAAAGAGCTAAAAAACGTAACTCCATAGAATAGTTTTGTTTTTTTAGAAATTCCCCTTGATATATTTAAACAAACGACTCAAAACCTATTTATATATTAGAAGAGAGAATAAACGATTCTTTGAACCCGAACCTCTTTAAATTGTTGTGTGTGTTCCACTGTACCTCCAATTTGTTGTATGTTTATTAGAAGTTAATTACATGTTATAGAATTATGTTAATTCTAAAAGTAATTTCTCACAACAAACTTAAACATCAATATACATTGAAAAAAAAATCTTCTCATAACCGAATCATTATCCCAATTCGATTAGGACGATATATTGTAAAGTTAGTCAATATTTTGAATCCAACAAGCAGTCTATGATAGCAGTTGTAGAGTCTATCGGTTTGAAATGCTATAAATAAAACTCAGTATATATATATATATATATATATATAATTTGTTTGTTAGGATATTAAAAAATAAAAAAGATAACCAAAATATACATTTAGTCATATTTTAGAATATATGCATGCAACAATACGTTTCTGATAGAAATACTTTACGGATTTCTAATCTAACTTATTGAACCATGAAGTTAAATCATCCTATAATAATACGGAATAAATACTTACAGGATGTAGACATTCTTTGATCTTCAGATTCCTGACTTAGAGCAGATGATCGGCGATCCTTTGCTAGGTTATTGATTCTTCTAAGAGATGGCAACCAAAACACACTTTTGTAATTGATTCGAAGGAAGAATCAATTTGTTTTTCTTAAAGGATTTTCTCTCTGTATTTTCTTTCGTTGCTTTCAAGAATGAGAAACTCATTCTTATATAGAACTGAAGTGAGAAAACGGTTCTTCATTAAGTAATTGTCTGTAACTTCCAGACATTTACTTAACGAAGACCAGTAACGGTTCTTCTCTCTTAATTGTCTGTAACTTCCAGACAGTTACTTAATGAAGACCAGTAACGGTTCGTCTCTCTTAATTGTCTGTAACTTCCAGACAGTTACTTAATAAAGACCAGTCCTTATTAAATTGCCACTCTTAGGGACCATAACCCGGTATTATTTTGTTTTACAAAATAACCCCAAAACTTTACGTTTTGCTTAAGTTGTTTATTTCCGAATCCAATCCTTCACAGTATTCGGAATTAAACCTGGTATCTATACAATTACCTCCATGATACATATTTTATCTACTAGTCCGTTCTTTTCTTTATGATTAATTTTATTGGACTAATATTAACGATAGTTCGATACATCGATACGACATGTGACGGTCCAACTTAATGGAGAAATTCCAACAATCTCCCACTTGGATCATCATATGCTACTATAGGATGCATCCACTTAATGAACGTTCTAAATTTCTATCGTCACATAGATAACCTTAACAATCTCATAAATGACTATTAACGACATAGGACTAAAGTCATCATCAATGCATTTCAAGCCGCAAATAGATGCATCAGTAATCACGATATCGCAACAATCAACTACATGGATCTATCATGGTGCATAGCATAAGAATAAAATGAAATGTAATCTTACATATCTATTCTTAACTAGTCCCACTTAATTGGAGGTCTACTTACAGCAGAGTACGAATAATCAAATATAAGAGCACACTGAAAACTTGTATATAAATATGTTTGCATTAATGACCTTAAGTTCGCGAATATCATAATACAAACAAATTTAATAGCTTAATACAAACTCCCACTGAAACTAATAATCCTCTAAGTACACAACACCCATGTTAATGGTGTGTTCAATAAAAACTTTAGGTACTAATGCCTTCATAAGAGGATCTGCTAACATTGAGTTTGTCCCTATGTGCTCCACACTAATTTGACCACTCTGTACTCTCTCTTTAACAGACAGGAACTTGATATCTACATGTTTGGACTTAACCGAGCTCCTGTTACTGTTTGAATACTGAACTGCCGAGTTATTGTCACAATATAATCTAAGGGGTTTTTCTATCCCTTCTACGATTCGCAGTCCCGTGACAAAATTTCGCAGCCAAAGCGCCTGATTGGATGCCTCGAAACAAGCAACAAATTCCGCAGCCATAGTGGAAGATGCAATGAGTGTTTGTTTAACACTTTTCCATAATATTGCACCTCCCGCTAAAAGTAATATAATGCCTGAGGTTGAACGACGAGAATCCTCACATCCGGCGAAATCCGAGTCGGAATACCCTATGACGTCCAGTTTATCCGACTTCTTATATGTTAACCTGTGATGTTTTGTTTGTTGAAAATACCGGAGAACTCTTTTGACTGCTTTCCAGTGTTCCATCCCCGGATTACTTACGTATCTCCCTAACACACCCACCACAAAAGAAATGTCTGGCCGTGTACAAACTTGAGCATACATCAGACTTCCAACAACCGAAGCATATGGAACCTTTTGCATTTCCTCAATCTCAAGTTATGTCTTTGGGCATTGCTTAAGGCTAAAATTTTCACCTATTGATATAGGGGTTTCCTTTCCTTTGCTGTTAGCCATCCCGTAACGTTGTAACATACTCTCAATATACGCCTTTTGTGATAAACTCAAAATTCCATGGGATCGATTCCTGTGAATTTGAATTCCTAACACAAATGATGCATCACCAAGATCTTTCATATCAAATTTGTCCCAAAGAAATTTCTTGGTCGTATGTAACAATTCCTTATCGTTCGTGGCCAATAATATGTCATCAACATACAGCACTAGAAATATGAATTTACTCCCACTGAATTTTTGATACACACAATCCTCTACCGAATTTATCTCGAAACCAAATGAGACAATAACTTCAAGGAATTTGTGATACCACTGTCGAGACGCTTGCTTGAGACCATAAATAGATTTCTTCAGTTTACATATCGTCGACTTTGGATCACCAGAGACAAAGTTTTCAGGTTGTAACATATAGATCGTTTCCTCAATGTCTCCATTAAGAAAGGCGGTCTTTACATCCATTTGATGGAGCTCAAGGTCGAAGTGTGCAACTAATGCCATGATTGTCCGAAAAGAATCCTTCGAAGAAACTGGAGAGAAGGTTTCTTTAAAATTAATCCCTTCACGTTGAGTAAAACCCTTAGCTACAAGTCGCGCTTTATGCCTCTCCACATTACCCTTAGAATCCCGTTTGGTTTTAAAAATCCATTTACAACCAATCGGCTTCTTTCCTTCAGGTAATGGAACAAGCTCCCATACCGCGTTATCTTGCATTGATTTAAACTCTTCGTTCATTGCTTTAATCCAGAAGTGAGAATCAGAACTTTTCATGGCTTCACGAACACTTAAAGGATCGTTTTCTGTTGAACCATAAAATTCTTCATGTTCTTGAAGATACACTATATAGTCTGAAGATATAGCTCTCTTTCTTTCTCTAGTAGATCTACGCAAAGGCATAATTTCTTCATTTTGCACTTGAACTTCTTGAGGAGATAGAGTTTGTTCTTCTTGAACAACTTCATTTTGCTCCATTGGAACAACATCCATAGGAGGAAGATTAACATCATCTTGAGTATCTATATGTTCTAACGAATCTGAAGTGATGATTGGCCTTCTAATTACCATATCATCATCTGACACTATAGTATCATTGTTAGAACCTTCATGAATCTCTATTGATTCTTCCTTAAAATAAATGTTCGTTACTAAATTCTTCCCCCCCCAAACTCTATATCCTCAAAGAATTTCGTTGTACCCGTCTCAAATATATTCTTTGTGGAAGGATCATAAAACTTAAAACCCCTACTGTGCTCGGGATATCCGATGAAATAACTACTAACCGTTTTGGAGTCCAATTTCTTTTCATTCGGCCTATAAGGCTTCGCTTCAGCTGGACATCCCCAAACATGTAAATGTTTTAAACTAGGTTTACGCCCAGTCCAAAGTTCATACGGTGTCTTAGTAGTTGCTTTCGTCGGAACTCTATTAAGTAGGTAGGTCGCACATTTTATTGCTTCTCCCCAGAGTGATATAGGTAATGTTGAATGACTAATCATACTTCTTACCATATCCTTTAATGTACGGTTTCGTCTCTCAGATACTCCATTCATGTTGGGCAAACCCGGCATCGTATACTGAGGGACTATACCACACTCTTCTAGGAACTTTGCAAACGGTCCATGACGTTGTTCACCTGAACCATCATATCTCCCGTAGTATTCACCACCACGGTCCGATCTGACGCACTTAATGTCTTTACCAAGTTGTTTTTCAACTTCAGTCTTAAAGACTTTGAACTTGTCAATGGCCTCTGATTTTTCGTGAATGAGATATAGATACCCATATCGTGAAAAGTCGTCAATGAAAGATACAAAATATCGTTGGCCGTTCCATGATGCTGTAGGGAACGGACCGCAAATGTCTGTATGTATCAAATCCAAGACCCCTTTCGCTCTGTATGCATCTAATCATTTCACTTTGGTCTGTTTTCCTTTTATACATTCAACGCAAACGTTGAAGTCCGAAAAATCTAGTTCACTTAATAAACCTTCTGAAACAAGCTTTTCAATTCTATTTCTAGAAATGTGACCTAATCGCTTGTGCCAAAGTTTTGCTGATTTTTCCATTTTACAATTTAGTTTTCCAGGTACATCTACATTCATTATCTCTTTGTGATCCTTTATAGTATCCAATAAATACAAGTTATCATTTGCTATTAACTTTCCAGAACCAACAACATTACCATGTAAAGAAAGACATAAACTTTCATTTCCAAATAGACAAGAATAACTTAATTTGTCCAACAACGGAAAAGAAATTAGGTTCCTTCGAAAAGAAGGTACATACAATACGTCTTTTAAATACAAAAAATGTCCACTGGTAAGCAACAAACGAAAATCACAGATAGAATGAACTAAACACGAACTGCCATCAGATGTATAGATGGATGTTTCACCATCACTCAGGCTTCGGTTTCTTATCATACCCTGCAAAGAAATACAAACATGATTTGTTGCTGCTGTATCAACCCACCAAGTATTTCTTGGCACTGAAACTAAATTGATCTGAGAACAGACCATAGAAGTGAAAATACCTTTGGCTTTCATCATAGCCCTCCATTTTTCACATTCTTTCTTAAAGTGCCCCGGTTTCTTACAATGGAAGCAACGCCCTTTACCAGACGTACCCTTATGCTTCTTTTGTCCCGAACCGGATGCATGTGCATCTGAACCTTCATACTTTCTCTTAATTCCCTTATCCACCTGAGCTTTCACCATTTGCACTTCTGGATGTTCTTGCTTCATCTTTTCCTCCTCTTGCGCTGCCTGAGAGATGAGCTCGTTGAGAGTCCATTTCTCGCGCTGATAGTTATAAGAAGTTTCGAAGTTCTTATACTGAGGAGGGAAAGAGTGAAAAGCAAATCTTACCACAACATCTTCGGGAAGGTCAATCTTAAGTGCTTTCAGTTTGGAAGCGATGTTTGACATTTCCAAGATGTGCTCACGAACAGTCCCTTTGCCACGATATTTCATAGAGGCTAGCTTAATAAGCAGCGTCTTAATATCTACTTTATCGTTCTTGGCAAAACATTTCTCTACCTCTTCGAGAAATATTTTCGCATTAGTGATCTCAGGTGAAACTGCACCACGGAATGCTAATGGAATTGATTGCTTCATGATCCCTAGACTTATCCTGTTCGACTTTTCCCATGCCCCTGACTCTTTCTTCTCCGTAGGAGAACTGTCATCAGTCAGAGGTTTAGGTTCATCGACCCTTAATGCTAAGTCGTAATCATGGCACATCAAGTGCAGCAACATATCTTCTTTCCACAGCTCAAAGTTGCTCCCATTAAGTATGGGTGCCTTTTTGCCTTCCGGGTTATAAAAATACGAATTTGCTAACATAACAAACAACAAACAATAAATAGCCAAAAACATCACTTAACATATAACCTCCATAGTATTTAACAAATAAACATAGCATAATAAAACATACTCTTACAACATCAATAAGATACCTTTGGGCAAGCATATTAATTTGTATATGTATGAGTTTGAGCATAATTAATGTTGATCCTTCTAATTGAAAAAAAAAATCTTCGTTTGGGCCGATTTTTCCTAGTTCAATTTTCTTAATGATCAATTCACAAATAACTATCTCGTGTCTAAGATTAACTATGTTAAACATTAACCTTCCTTTGGGCCGATTAAAATTTACATACTTGTCAATCATAGACTTGTCAAAACTCTAAAATAATTAATTCAGCAATAGGGATCACTTTGGCGATATATTGAATCATTAATTATTTAGCGAAGTTCGGACAACTTAAAACATGCTAATTATTTCGAAAAATACTATACGACTACCTTACTTAATGTCCAAACTATTTTGTAGTCTATGTATAATTTAATCAAATTAAATTTACACCTTAAATTTAATATATTATAATATATCTTTAATTATATTGTAATATATCTTTAATTAAATTAAATTTACACCTTAAATTTAATATATTATAATATATCTTTAATTATATTGTAATATATCTTTAATTATATTATAATATAATTCTTAATATATATTATAATATAGTATTTATTTATATATATAAAACTTATTCATATATATACTATAATATATATTTATATATATAATAAACTTCAATGATATAATATAATTCTCGTAATAATTCACTTATAACTTTATATAATATATAAGCAAACTTAATTACACATTTATCGGTGGTCACGTATATTTCGCCTATTCTTTAGGCGAAAGGACAGTTACTAAATTAATAATTTGAGATTTTAATTGAATTATATTAATTATAGTAGCCGCATACGGCATCTTTTAACTGCATATATAATTATACCATCGTAATTGTTTAATTGTTTGTGTAATTTCCGATAACCGACATCATATCTAATATATAGATCTAATATATATGATCTAATTTCATAATCTGAAAAACTAAGAATTTAATTTCATGGTGGCTCTGATACCACTTGATAGAAATACTTTACGGATTTCTAATCTAACTTATTGAACCATGAAGTTAAATCATCCTATAATAATGCGGAATAAATACTTACAAGATGTAGACATTCTTTGATCTTCAGATTCCTGACTTAGAGCAGATGATCGGCGATCCTTTGCTAGGTTATTGATTCTTCTAAGATATGGCAACCAAAACACACTTTTGTAATTGATTCGAAGGAAGAATCAATTTGTTTTTCTTAAAGGATTTTCTCTCTGTATTTTCTTTCGTTGCTTTCAAGAATGAGAAACTCATTCTTATATAGAACTGAAGTGAGAAAACGGTTCTTCATTAAGTAATTGTCTGTAACTTCCAGACATTTACTTAACGAAGACCAGTAACGGTTCTTCTTTCTTAATTGTCTGTAACTTCCAGACAGTTACTTAATGAAGGCCAGTAACGGTTCTTCTCTCTTAATTGTCTGTAACTTCCAGACATTTACTTAATGATAATTGTCTGTAACTTCCAGACATTTACTTAATGAAGACCAGTCCTTATTAAATTACCACTCTTAGGGACCATAACCCGGTATTATTTTGTTTTACAAAATAACCCCAAAACTTTACGTTTTGCTTAAGTTATTTATTTCCGAATCCAATCCTTCACAGTATTTGGAATTAAACTTGGTATCTATACAATTGCCTCCATGATACATATTTTATCTACTAGTCCGTTCTTTTCTTTATGATTACTTTTATTGGACTAATATTAACGATAGTTCGATACATCGATACGACATGTGACGGTCCAACTTAATGGAGAAATTCCAATAGTTTCATCTTGTCGATAATAGAGCATTCGTTGTTGAAAGTCATGGACTTCCAGTGGAGTGCGAAAAATGTGCTTAAGAAAATAATTATTATGCACTTTGTATGGATTGAACATAAACATGTAAACTAGTGTCTCGAGTTTAGAGAGAGAGAGAAAAATGACGGATGAAAAAAGAATACGATACTATATTTTTCTCTACCATCCCTATGTATACCTAAGTAATTTTGAATGTAATTAGATTCAATAACAAATGTATTTACTCGTATGTTCTTTATAAAACTTGCATAGTTATCATCTCTACTAACCTTATTCACTAAGCTATTGTTATTATAATATTATAGTCTCGTATCTATAAGAAACTATGAAGCCAATAACTATAGCGTTAGATCGATGAATTGTCCCTATAAATGCATATTAATCCAACTAGTGCCTACATTATATCTTTTATAAGGCTTTCATAATTTTTTCCATAGTGTTTATTACATTTAAATCATTGAATTTATAATTAAAAAAATTAGATATTTCAAATATGAATAATATATACCAATTTTAAATAAACATATATTTATTATATCTTGAGGTTTCTGTATTTAAATCAATGTCCTTATCTATATCTTGAAGAATTGATTTTCAAATCGCGGAAAACATGTATTTCATATTTCACAAATAGTTAATAACAAATATTTTCAAATTTAACGTTATAAAAATTTTCACATTTCATATTTTACTCTATAATCGTTTTTCATTTCGCAAAATCAGCCATCTACAAGTTTCGCAATTCACGATTGGACATTTATTGATTTCATATTTGTTTTTATTTATCATTTCATAATTCGCATTAGATATGTTTCGCACTTTGTAGTTGATTATATAACATGTTATGCCGTTCACAACACCACCGTCTTTTTTCACAACACACATTTGGAAATATATTCGATATCAAATGTAGTTAACAACCCGTAAGTCAATCTAAACTATAAAAAATATTCCCTAAACCAATAGTTTAAATCTAATCCAGACATAAATTAAAAAATTAAATCAGATGTACGCCTTCAAATCAGTTCGTAACTAATATGATGTCATTGTAAACATTTTTCTAATAGTAATAGATTTACAAACTAAAGTTAGAATTGAAACTACCAATTATACATATTATGGTTTTAAAACATTTTTAACCTTGTATCATCTAAATAATGGGTTTGAGTTTTTGTGAAAACCCGTTTCTTATCCTGTATACAAAAAAAAGAAAGCTAAAATCTACTATATATTATTATATAGTTAATAATAAGAACAGTTACATGATTAAATAAAAAATAAATATTATAAAAGAATTTAATAGTATATTTGATTATTTGATATAGTTGTCAATGTTTGAAATATTATATAATGAATAAAAATATTTACAGTATTAAATACAATTAATATATAGTAGTAAGATAACATATTTGATTGTTTGAATATATTGTTCTATTCGAAATACTAAATGATAATTATTTTGGTTTTGGATTTCGAGCAATACTTTACTCAATAAAATACTACAACAATTATATTAATTATAATAAATTTAAAGTTTTAATATACATGTTTTTCTTAGATTAAAGTAGTTATAATTTATTATAAGATTCGCAAACCGATATCGGGATAATCAAAGTAAAAGCACAGATTCTTAGCTTCTAATATTACATTATGACAATTTTTATAATCTATTTTTTAAATTAAAAATTTATGAACTTAGTTTGTGGCATAAGATGTTTTTTCTTAACGTGGTATCTAAATTTATAAATTTTATCAAATTTAAATTTTTTGAAATAATTTTAAAATCAAATGACTTAATAAAAAAATAGTCAAATTTTTAACCATTTAAATTTATATAAAAAATAATATTTAGTTTAAAATATTTGTAGTTTTTTAAGCTATTTATTATTTTGGGGAAAATTAGAGTCTTTACAAAATTTTGGACTTAATTGTAAGATACACCAAACTTTTGGACTTAAGTGAGAATTACATCAAATTTCGGAACGACGCCAAGAAGATAGATTTCCATTCTACTACTCAAAATCCATATTATTCTTCACTTTTTCTATCCTTCCTTGGTTTCGATTTTCAGTTTGGTATCTCGATTAGTTTCAGAATTCTTATTAGTTCCTCAAATTTGATATTAAGTAAGACATATCTTCTTTTTTAAACTTTATGTTGCTTTGTTTTGAGTCAGATACCTATTGTTTCTCCATTTTCTTCATCTTGTCTTTCCTTTCCCAGAATAATAGCATATGTCCTCAATCTGCAGCATCTCCTTCTTCTTCGCCATGTTATTTATTTTCAACTTAAGAAACTCTCTCCTCGTTAATTATCAGCGAAACAGAGAATGCAAGCAGAGGTAATTATTTATCAGTTCTTATATAACCTATTTGTAAGCTCTCTAAGAAAGTGATTGCATCCAACTGAATTGGAGGTTTAAAATATTTGTAATCAATCTTCATTTTATATTTTAGAGTTCATCGAGCTAGCCAATCAGTATATCTATTTTGTTCTCTAGAAATGAAACGAATAGACATTTTTCTTGTAATTAGAGATCTTATGCTGTTTATTACTTGTTCCAGATAATTTGGAACTTTTGCAGATGAGATAAGTGAGAGGAGAATTTCGATATCAGATTCAATGTCTATTTCCCTCATTCATGTAATTCCGCATATTTGAAGGCCATCGTGCATTGCTCGGGCTTCTGCTTTAAGAGGTGTAAGCTTTCCATATATATTTCCATAACCATGGATGATGTTTTTTTTTGTTACATGAATAATTATTGTACCAATGGATTCCCCTGATGTAAGACAACAATAATCAAAATTTAGTTTATATATTCCTGACAAAGGAGGCGTCCAGTTTAGGTAATAGACTTTCTGTTTTGTATTTAGGTGATTAACACATCCAAGAGTAGTTGCCTCAATTTCAATATGTTTCTAGTGTTTCATATTTAGTAGACTTGAATGGTCTAGAATGATTAGCATTTTAGAGATGTAGTTGATTGTTGACGTAGCTGAGAAGCCATCACCGTTAACTTTAGTCTTGTTTATTTGTTGCCAAACTACCAAGTTAATTATCGTAGAAATCATAGTTTTGATGTGTATCTTGCCAGGAGATGACCAGAACCATGTTCAAAACATATGCTTTCTGGTCATATATCTCCTGATATCAACTTTTAAGGTTCCTGTAAAGTGAGACCATATACTCCAAGAAAACGCACATGAGAGAAATAAATGATCTTTTGATTCAATATTTTGACAAAACTGGCATTTAGATACCATAGATACATGTCTAGACTGAAGGATTGTGTCTATTGGAAGCTTGTTTTCCAACAGTCTCCAAGATAGAAAGGAACATTTCCTTGGAGTTATTTTGTTCCAAAGATTTTCAAAGAGTGAGGATTTAAAAAGAACAGGCCTGATGACATTCAAAGTATCTTTTATTCTGAATTTCCAATCTTTGGATATCTTCTAGTGTATAGTGTCATTAATATGGTCTTTTATACTAGTGTTTAATACCAGTTTTATATTAGATTCTATTAAATAGCTCTTTAGATTGTTAACATTCCATTCTTTATTGTCCCAAAAGAAGTTTACAAGAATACATTTGAACCATCTGTTGTTTATATTTGATTCTAGACTGATGAATGGGGGGATTTCCATACCAGTTATCTAGTCATAAGTCCACCTTGCCTTCACCTAGTTTACATTTGATTTTCTCTTCTGCAAAGTCTTTTATGTTAGACAGTCTCTTCCATGTTTGGGATCCTTTTTTTGAGAAGTTTTTTTGTAAAGGGTGACTTCCTTTACAATGGATACTATGGAGAAGGTTCGCCCATAATGGGTTGTTCTCTATGAATTTTATCCATAGTTTTCATAAGAAAGACATCTGTATATCTTGTAAACTTATTACATTTAGTCCTCCTTCACCATATGTTTTGCATATTTTTACCAGGAATATCAGTGAATTTTATTGTCCTTATTGGTTGAATCCCACAAAAACTTGTTCAACATTCTTTAAATTTTTGTGATGATTGATTTGAGGAGCCAACAACTCTGTAACCAGTACAGAGGGATGGCCATTAATATTAAATTGACTAATGTAAGTCTTCCTCCAAATGATAACATTTTATCATTCCAGATTTCTATCTTTGCCTTAATCTTTTCTAGTAGTGGTATATAGTTGATTACTTTGTTGTGAGGGCTAAATGTTATTCCTAAATAAGTTGTCGCAAAAGTTGCTTAAACTAAAGTTAGTCTGAATAACTAGAGATCTTCTTCTGTTCTGATAGACTGGTTTTTCTCTTTGTTTAGAGACTGGCCTGAGATATTTTGATAGACCTGCAAAAATTCTCCAATTTTCTCCATAGAAGAGGATAACCCATTAGTAAATATGAGTAAATCATCGGCGAATCAGAGACTAGAAATAATCATTTTGCTTATGTTAGAAAATCTTAATGATTTGTCATTAATGAACATTGAATTTACCTTTTAAAATGATCTCTTCGGTTAATATAAAGAGACTATGGGATAATGGATCCCCTTGTCTAACTCCCCTTTTAATTTTGAAGAAGCCTACAGATTCTCCATTTATAAGAATGGATACATAGACAGCTTTAATAATGTTACCCACTAGTGATATTACTTTGTTGTTGAATCCATAGCAGTGTAGAACTTTAAGGATGAAGTTGTGAGATGAGTTGTCAAACGCCTTGGACATGTCCACCTTCATGATTATGTTCCCAGCTTGCATCTTCCTACCACTATCATGCACTAGCTCATTAGCAACTAGTATATTGTCATGAATCGATATGCCTTTGACATATGCACCCTGCACTTCAGAAATTATTTTAGGCAAGAGAGTAGATAGTCTATTATTTAACAGTTTAGACATGATTCTGTTTAACATTGAACAAATAATTATTGGCCTATATTGGTTCCAGTAATAAGGACATTCTACTTTAGGTATTAAACATATTCCAGTGGCTAAGATGCCCTTTGGAATGTCTTGACCTTTGATAAAAGATACCATAACACTACATATTTCTTGTTTGATGATACTCCAACATGTTGTAAAGAAACATCTGTTGAAGCCATCTAATCCAGCTGCTCCCTCTAAGTTGATGCTCTTTATTGTGCTCCATACTTCATGTTTTGTAGGCTCAACTAATATAAAGATGTTATCTGATTCATTAATAACATTTGGTATGACATTGAATAAATCATTGTTCATTTAATCATCTTGTAAATTCTTATTAGGATAAGAGGGTGTAGATAGAATGTTTTTAAAGTATTCCACTGCTGATGATTTGATGGTTTCATCATCAGAAAACCATTTGTTGTTGAGTTTTATTTCTGCAATTCTTGATTTCCTTCTCTTTCTTTTTACATAATTTTGGTATGTCTTTGTGTTTCTATCTCCATCATGGATCCATTTTGAATAACATTTTTGTCTCCAATACTCTCCTTCCATGGAGAGGGCCAGAAGATGTTCAAGTACTGCTTTGGTTAGGTAGATCTTGTCCAATTTAATTGTTAGAGTTTATGAAACTAGATTCTTTAGCCTTGACATGTTCTTATGTTTGAATAACTTTTTCAAAGATATTTCCAAAATAAGTTTTGTTCCAAATCTTCAATACATTCTTCAATCTCTTTAACTTGTTCCAGAATATAAATAGAGGGTATCCATTCATAGGTTCATTCCAGCTTGACTCTACAACTTTTTTTTAGTATTATAAGATTTTATTTGATATGTCAGATATGTAAGATACTAAGTCGAACATGAATTTGGTGAGGAGATTAAAATAATCTAATATTTATGAACTTTAATTGGTTTTAATTATCAATTTGAAGATTTTGTAATCTTATGTGATGTAATATAAAAATTAAAATTAAGATTTTATTTTACTTTTAATAATAAAAGTATTCGTACACAATAATTATACTAGAATAAAAAACAATAAATGTAAATAAATAGATAGAAATAGAAATTAATTTTGCTGCAAGTATTCTTTGACTATTAAGAACCATCAAAGCCCCAGGTTTATCGGGGTTTTGAAATGCTGAAAATATGTTATGGTTATAAATAAAACCAGAATTGGAGTAATATTGTAGTTTAAAATTTCATTATTTGATAAGATGAAGAAGTTTATTATCTCATTGATGGTGATTTTACTGATGGTTTCCGCTACTACAACGATAGGTTTGGTTTAATTTTTATCTGTCTATTTGTGACAATTTACACAATATCAAAATGGTTTCTTTGTTGTTGTTTTTGTTGGTGTAGATGGTGCCAATAAATGTACAAAGGAGGTGAACGTTGAGAATCCAATTTACTGTAATTTGTCGGATTGTATAACCCTTTGTCAGGTCAAATTCGCGCACATGTTTCTAGCTGCAAAGTGTGTGTACCCACACAAATGCTCCTGTGATTATACCTGTTAAGTTTATAAGAATTCAAGAAGAATACACATGTTCTCGTCTCATGTAATCAGATCTAATCTGATAATACAATTCAAAACTTGTAACTTCGAGATTGAAATTTTATGATATATTAAGATGTGTCGAATTTTGTTGATCTCCTCAAATGTTAACCAAAGTGTTTTGATCTTGGTAAAAAAATTGATTCAAAAAGTTTAGAAACCATAGGTTGAGAATAGGGCGGACGGTTAGGGTTAGGGTCGGTGGTTTTAAACCCAATCGATAAAAGAAGGAGATCGGGTAGAATCTTAACAGTTTCGGATTATCCAACAGATAAAAATCGATTTGAAACTGAACTGACAATACACGGATAGAAGCCATACATAATCGAAACGATAAAATTAATAAATGGATAATATTTTTTATGAACCGAACCGATAAACGAATAATATAATAATAATTTTAGAGATCCTACGTAACGATAAAATATACGGTTTATAACTGCTTCCACCTTTTCTTTTCATGGGTTTGATAATATTGTAATCTTTATTAGTATCATTGCAGTGTTTTAGATAAAACTTACATGATTGGAGTAAGTTATTAAGCATAATAGAATAGTAAAAGTTAAGTTTATTTTTTAAATGAGAAATAATAGTTTGTTTCACCGAAAATATTTTGAAAACTATCCGTGATTCATGATTAAATAAATGATTATTTTTTTTTACAATGATGATTTTTTTTATAGTATTTAAATTTTAAAAAATTTGATGAAATTTTTTCGACTATGCAGATTTTTATATAGTCTTTTGATTTGAAAATATCTCGTGAGAGTGGTTTGACCATGACGATTTTGATAAATTTAATCTATGAAACTTGAAGAATCACATACTAAATTTATCAAAAACGTCATAGTCGATAAACACTTATTGTACATTTTGTCATAGTCAAAAGAAGGTTATTGGACATTTTGAAATCAAACTATATGAAAAGATTCACGATAGTTAAAGAACCTTCATCGAAGGTTTTAAAATCAAAAGGTTGTAAAAAAACGTCATAATCGAAAACCAATCACGCATTTAAACCTCTGAATTACAAACAGATGCATGTTAAGTTTTCGATTTTAAAAGAGAGGCCACGCTTTACGTTTTTCTATTTTAAATCACTGACTTTATTTATATCTATGTTGGTATTGCAAGGGTAGGGATGAAAAACTTGACTGAACGCGACGGGATATACATAAAATTAGCATGATAGCACGGTAATAGAACGAGGCAGAACATGACGGACTTATCACGGTGTTATTCTATTACGGTTTGTCACATCACGGTAAAAATATTGTGACGTTTCGTCATTGTCACCGTATAACATGATGAGATTCACTTCCCATCTCATTAAGGTAACATTGTAACGTCACAGTAACACAAAAAACTGATATTTTTTACTCGTTCAAAACTCATAATCATTTTAATTTTTCTTTTTATATAATATGGTATATTGTTTTGAGCCGAGTTTGTAATATTTAAGAAAAAAATTAATTACGTTTCAATTTTCTATTATTTGTGTAACAAATAATAGTACAAATGTTGTAATTGTTCGATAAAAAAAATTATTATAGACTTTATAGTTTGATTATATAATTTGTATATAATATTTTAAAAGTAGTATAAGGTTATTATAGTTTTATTATTATATTTAGACTAGTATTATGATTTAATTATAAGTACTACAAAAATTTTTTATATTTTGATCATAACTAGTGATAAAATATATGTTTTAGTTTGATTGTAGTACAACTTGTTATTGTTTATTTATTTTGTAAGTGGTAAAAAAATGTTATAAATTTTTATATAATGAGATTGAATGATAATTTTTTTTATGATTTTAAGTGTTTCACAGTTATACTCTTGCATGTCAGGAGTTGTACAAATATTCTCAAATTGAACTACCTGATTACAAACACATTAATAAATTTTAATTACAAATGTGATTCATCGTAAACAAATTTGTCTTATGATTCATTCTTATTCTTCATCACGTTACGTAGCAGTTTCATCCATAAGATCTTCTTCAACATCTCATAACTTTGAAGGATGATTGTTTGGTCCTCCTCTTCCACCTTTACACCATCTGCATTCAAGCCGAATGTGATTCAGTTGTAATCATCTAGGTGCCTTCGCATCGCTATGCTAATATACATAAAAAAATGTGTTAAACTATTTCTCCATATATAATTTATTCTCCAAGGAGTTCAACATGTAAATCGCCTCCAGCCGATTCCATATCCCCAACATCATAGGCTCTTCCGAGACCTCTCATAGTACTTAATCTCTGAAGCTCAATATGAGGCCACTATGAGCTTTAGATAGTACCGAAACATCAACTTATATAGATTTATCATTGACAGCAATAGGCAATCCCTTATATACTAGGAAAACTTTAACCTTAATTCATTAGAGGTTGAAATTATTACATCCCTCGAATTTCGTTTAGACTAAGCTTCATGAACTCATCCTTTGTGGATTTCCGGTTTCGAGGCGAGATTTTTCTCTCCAACTTTCATATCGGCAACCAATATACTTCTTATATTGTTGCTCTACGCTCACCACACCACTTGTTGGGGTAAAACTATCGTTTGGCTGAGGTGAGAACCGATGTATCAATTAACGAACCTTCAGAGAAATTTTTGAACCTTGTTCATGACGAGCATCAAATAAAATAAAGAAAAAAATAAAAGAAGCACGCAATACATATTTAACGTGGTTTGGATTGTGGAAATAATCCTACATCCACGGACAACAGACAATCTTTTTATTAGTAAATAGGTTACATAAGGACTTTCAAACACAAAGGCTTTAATCACTCTTTGTAACAAAATATAATGAGATTCAAACACAATGAATAGGTTGGGGACCCTTGAGGCTCGAGTTTCCCTTCATACCAGGAAGAGAGCTTCAAGAAGTTGGTAAGGATCCTGTCGTGAAAAAACCGAAAACCAATATTGTTGAAGCAGCCCTCACCGTACTTATCTCTATTTCTCTCTTTTCGTAAATATATTGCTCACGAATTTACTTATATTTTGAATGATAATAACTCATAATACGTTAATTAAAAATTCTAATTAATATGGAGACCTAATGAATATAAAATACTAAATCAATAATTCATCTAATAAATATAGACGACCTAATTAATATAGAAAGCCCGATTTAAATAAAACACATTACTTCAAGTTACTACTAGCCTACACTTAACATACATTTACAAAACTATTTAAAGTAAAATACTTTTATGTCAGTATTTTGAACCTTAAATTTTAATATCAAACAAAACTATATACTTTAGTTATATTTATTCAACGTTGAATTATCTATTAAGTAGAATACATAACATAAATTATTAAAAATGCAGATAACGTAACGTAAAAAGACAATCATTTTAAAAAAAAACATCATAATTTAAACAAAATAATATAAAACCATTTTAGAAAAAACTACACATAAAGAATCTAAATAAAACTAATTTACTATATTGTTATTATAATCGTGTGTATTTTTAATATTTATGCATTAACTTAAAACTTTAAATATTACAGAATGGAGTGAGTAATAAATAATTTTTTACAATGCTTGAAAAATAAGATAATATCTCATCAACGTGTGAAATTTAAACTTTAAATATTAAAGAATAGAGTGAGTAATAAATAAATTTTATATAAATATAATACTTATAAAATGAGATAACATCTCACCAACGAGAAAAATATAGGACTTTGTGTCAGATATGTCTACCACTACCCAGATCTAAAAAGAGATTAACATAAAAAAAATACATATTAACAATATAGGACTTTGTGTTTGATATGTCTACCACTACCCAGATCTAGAAATAAATTAACATAAAAAAATACATATTAACAATATAGGACTTTGTGTCAGATATGTCTACCACTACCCAGATCTAGAAAGAAATTAACATAAAAAACACCTATTAACAGCGTTTCCATCTTCCAGATATAGCTAAAAATCACCAATAGAAATAGTTGCTAACACAAGTTTCCAGCTTTTTTTACTGATGAACGCCATAATACAAAAGAACAAAAAGATCTCAGTATTGATACAGAGGTCGCAATGAACATAAAAAAGAAACGCCGATAATGAAGAATAAAACTGAAAATACTCGGCAAAACGTAATCGCTCATAAGAAAAAAAAATTGTGCCCTCCCAATTTGAAAAAAAAAAGAATTCTAAAAAGAAGAGAGAACTAATCCCTGATATTTTTGCTTGTACTCTTTTAAATATCATTTGTTTCAACAATTTTGACTTTATTTTTCATTAAAAAAGACACATTTGGAAAAATTTATGTTTCATTAATAAACTTTTCACATTTTAAAATAAATTTTATTTGTAAACTAATCACTAAGTTAACTAAATTTGGTAAGCAATTTTATTTACTTAGTAAAAATACAAATATAAATAGTTTGAAACAGTTTATATATTAAAAAATTGGATATTGAGATATATTATTGTTTTATATATTATATGTTATTTTCAGTACAAGTGATGTGGGATAGAAAATCAAATTATGACGAGTTTACTCTAACACTTCTTCTTAAATTTGAACCGGTATATAATAAGCTCGATGTCCATTAAGACCTGGCAGGAGTATCATTTCATTTTAAGTCCAGCCATGGGTATTGTCTCATCATTGGATATTAAAAACATACGTTAACAACATCTAAGTATGAATCAACTAATATGCCATTGTCCGCTTTGGACTAACATGACTTTGATTTAATCCGGTATACAGGATCAAGTTAGGACACCGAGCTTACTATAACACTCATCTTAAACTTGATCTGGTATAATGGACCTACAACAGAAGGCATTGTCTCGTCGTTGGAAATTAAACACGTTGCTAGAACCAACACTATTTTGTTTTTGTACACTCAAAAAAAGTTTTATTATTTACTTATATATTATATATTATTTTATATCTAAACAATACCAAATAAAAAAATAAGCTAAGGACGTCGAGTTTACTCTAATAAAAAGATAAAAATTGATTAGTAAACTAGTTTTATCAATAAATTATTGAAAATAAGATTATGATATGTACTTTTAGGATATCAATTATAGTTTTTCTCTTCACAAAAAATTAATTTATAATTACCGATTTAAAAATTGAAACTCAGTTAAACACAGTAATGTAATGCGTCCATTTCTTCAAAAAAAAATCCCGCACTTTTATACTCGTGTGATTATTAGGTTTGGATATTATCATGTTTAATCTTAGTCTGATATATTTATCACCATCCAATCAATCATGATATCGAACGATTTTATAATATAGTTTTCTCGATTTGATCCTAGACATTTAGGCTTTTATTTATATGTATGTTTGCGTTTACGCATGTTGATCGGTAGTAATTAAATATAGATGGGAAAAACAAATAACGGCAACGCATTAAAATGTCTGAGAATAGCAACGAAGCGATAAAATCAAATGATCGAAATCGCGCTCTAAAATACTTTACAAAGGTTTGTCAGCTTGATCTGAATCTCCAAGTTGACGATCTTATTTTGTATGCGGAGAATGAGAACGATGATCAGACGATTAAAACAGAACTACCTAGAATCCAAGCCATCCGACCAACCCTCTCTCAGACATAGGGGTTTGTCTTGAGCAGTTAATGACCCATTGCCATAAATATTTAATGTGTTTCTATTATTGTACATTATAGTTGTGGGTTTTGTTTGTGATTAAAAAAATTGGATCACATTTTGTTGACTATAAGGTGTCCGATTAAATATCCTAACCACATATGGGAAGCAAAGTAGGCCTATATGTCAAACCTAAACTATTAGGTATATTTCTTTTTTGGTGAAAAGAATAAAATTTAAAATATAAAGGAGAGTTCATACAAGTACCTAGGGCATACCTTGAGGAAATAAAAATCGATAGATGAAAGTTATAAGACTAAAACAGACAATTATCCGAACTTAAAATATAGTACTATCGGAATAACAATAGAGCGTAACTCAACAAAGAGCGTAACCCATGTGAGAGACTAAACATGATCAAAACGAGACAATCCGATGTGAACTCCAACGAAGTCCTCATCATGTTCGCAGTCCAGGATCCTAAATCAGGGGCAAGATTTCCTCCAACAAATGAGAGAATATGTAAAGGATAAGCAGTTACGAAGGTCAGCTAATCTTGATGCCATGAAATCTGAACCGAAGATCGGATACAATTTGATGAGAAACCAGAGAGGCAGTGGCTGGAGGGGAACCAAAAACTCTTGAATTCCTCTTATTCCAAACGTGGTAGGTTACTGTGCCAAAACAAGTACGCCAAATGTGACAGTTTCGAGATTGAGACCAGTTTGACGCCTCGATAACCTAAGACTGCCAATTAGAGCTATTTGCGGGAATCCCAATTTGGATCCAACATAGGTCCAAATACTCTGGGTGTAACTACAGTAAAAAAAAAGGATGTAAGCTGTAGTTTCAGTAGCAGAGTTGCAAAGTACACAGTCAGTCGGGGTATTATAACCCCAACTTTGCAACTTGTCCCGAGTGGAAAGTTTATTTTGGACAGCAAGCCAAAGAATAAAGGAGTGACGAGGAATGTTATATTTATTCCATACTAACATGGCCCATACTATGACTTGGAGGGCGTACGAATGGCATTGTATGTGTACTTGATAGTGAATTTGGTGCATCCTACTTTCGCAATCCAAAAGAAGGCATCTTCAGTGAAGATGTTTGGAGGGGGGAAGGAGAGGATGAGTCTGCGGATCTCTTTGAGATTTGTGATACTTCTAGCTCTTGCAGATCTGAAATTTGAAGGCTAATTCCAGGTACCAATGACAATGATATCCGCGACTTTGAGGTTCTTCCCGAGTCTGGAGTCATCAATGATATTGGGACCGTAATGCATCACGATGGAGGTAGGGAGAAGCCAAGGGTCAGACCAGAAGGATGTACTCGTACCATTCCCAATAGCCATCCTGTATAAGTAACTTGCCATTGGGCGAAGACGAAGAGTTTTCCTCCAGATCCAAGAATGAAAGGATCCGGTAGAAATATCCCAGAAGTTTTTATTTTTGATTTTTTCTAAATGAATCTATTCACTCCAGATCGAATGATTATTATTACTGATAATAGACCAAAGATGCTTGAGGACGGCCGCCTGATTCCAGATTTTGAGGTCTAGGATCCCAAGGCCGCCCTCTTTTACGGGAGAGGTTATGTTAAACCAAGATATTTTAGCCCCATGGGTTTTCATAATAGAACCCGACCAGAGAAAACGACGAAGGTATTGAGTAAGCTCTTCAAAGATCTTTGAAGGAAGGATAAAAATGGAGGACCAATAGATATGCCCAGAAAATAAGACAGATTTGATGAGCTGAAGTCTATCCGCATAGTATAAATTCTTGGAAGTCTAAGAAACTATCATAGTGGTAATTTTATGGAGAAGAGGTCGTATGGGTAAGAATCCCAGTAAGGAGAGGAACTCCTAGATATTTGACATGAAGGGTTCCTTCAGGGAAACCCATAATAGCAAGAAGTTCAACACGAAGAGGGTAGTTTATGCCCGAGGTGAAGATGTGGGTTTTAGAAGGGTTGACTTGGAGGCCGGAAAGAGAATAGAAATTGTCCAAGGCCTCTTTGTTAAGGGTAAGGGAGTTGATGTCACCATGGAAAAAATTAATTAGGTCATCTGCAAAACATTGATTCGTGATTTTAAGCTTATGGCATTTTGCAGTGGAATTTGAATTTTTTGTCCTTATTCTTCTCCTTAAGGGTGCTGGAGAGAACTTGCATAACCAGGACAAAGAGGAAAGGAGAAAGTGGATCCCCTTGCTGAAGGTCTTTTCTGCCTTTGAAGTTGCCATAGAGGTCACCATTAATGATAATGGAGTAATAGGGGGAAGAGATACATTTGATGATCCAGTTGATCATTTTGTTTGGGAAGTTCATGTTGACAAGAATGTCTAGAATGAGATGCCATCGAACATTGTCAAACGCCTTCTTAAGATCTATCTTAAGAGCAACCCTTTTGCCATTAGCATTAGAGTGATAACCTCTAAGGAGTTCTTGGGAGAGAAAGATGTTGTCCGAGATGCTTCTTCCCGAGACAAAGACCGATTGAGAATTCTCAATCAAGTCATGGGAAAGAGACTTTAATTCTGTTGGCTAAAATTTTGGCGATAATTTTGTAAACAACATTACAAAGTGCGAAAGGTCTAAAGTCAGCAGCCACACAAGGAGAGTCCTTTTTAGGGATGAGATCAATGGAAGTGGAGTTACAAGCGGGGTTGATACTTCCGGAATTGAAGAATTCAAGGACATCGTTACAGATATCCTCCCCAACCACATTCGAGGAGTTTTTGAAAAAACAATAATTAAAACCGTCAGGCCCTGATGAATTATTACTATCAATACTGAAAAGGGCAGATTTGATTTCCTTGCGGGAGATCTCACTGATCATAGATATCTTATCGTAGTCTTTGACTTTGGTATAGAGAAGATAGGCTATTTTGTCCAACCCCGGGTAACCCGCAGGAAGTCGAATACCGATGGTGTTTTCAAAATAGTTGACAAAGACCTTTAAGACACTAACTGGAGAAGAAACAGAAATCCCCTGGCCATTATTGATAGCAATAATTTTATTTCAGAAAAGACGGGTTTTAATACCGTTGTGAAAAAATTTGGTGTTTTTGTCACCAAGCTTAATCCAATTTTCTCTAGATTTTTTCTTAAGAAAGGATTCTTTGGCACGACTCAGGAAGATGAAGTTTGAATAAGCCTCAACTTCTTTGGAAACCAAGATAGGGTTGAGAGGATCATTGGCTATGTTGGCTTTTGCCACGAATAGATTATTTTGAGCATTAGTAACCATGGTACTAATGTCGCTAAACTCCTTTTTGTTGAGGCTAGCAAGATCGTGTTGAAGACGGTTGAGTTTGTTGGAGACACAACTCATACCATTAGAAGAGACGGGAAGGTTCCAGCTATTGGAAACAATACTTTTGAAAAGACGATGGGATTGCCACATACTAAAAAAATTGAAGGGTTTCATCCTCTGAGGCCTTGGAACACCAATATTAAGAGTGACAGTGGTATGATCGGAAGATCGAAGAAATCCAAAGTGAGCGAATGACATAGGAAAGAGGTTGTCCCAATCAGGATTGACTAGGACATGGTCTATTTTAGAGAGGATGTGATGGGATGGTTGCTTATTGATCCAAGAGAAGTTGAAGCCAGTGGATCTAAGATCACTAAGTTCACTTTGATAGCAACAGTTATTAAATTCGTCGATAGTCGTGGTCCAATCATCGGAGGAACCAATTCGCTAAGTTGGATGAGGGATGGCATTGAAGTCTCCCAATGCAACCCAAGGGATGCCTTGATTGAGGCTGGAAATAGAGAGAAGATCGTTCCAAAGGGGGATAATGTCCACTGCCTCATTGAATACATAGATCGTCGTGAATCTAAAAGAGGAATTGAAATTATGGCACTTGGCCGAACAGTGGATGAATTGGGGAGATTGGAAAATATTAGTGACCGAGATAACACTAGGATTCCAAATTAACCAAATTCTCTCCAAGGGGTGAGAGGAATGGTTGGTAGTTACATGCCAAAAGGAAGCCATTAGCCTAAGAATTGAATCAACTTTCAAAAGATGGACTTTGTTTTCGACTAAAATTAGCAAAGAGATACTATTACTGATTATAAAGTCGGTAACATATTTTTGTCTAACCGGGTCATTAAGACCCCTCACATTCCAAGAAGCAGTATTTATAAGGAAACAGACTTACAGTGCGTCAGACGATGATCCTGTTGGAGGATATTTCCTTCCTTTTTCCTCAGTGTAAGACCTTTTGGAAGGCGACTCGACCTCTTCTCCACTATCTTCCTCCTTGTCCTCATGCAGGGGAGCATGCTGATGACCGACGACTAGCTCAGGATCAGATGACAGAGTGGGGAAACTTGAGATAAGGGCTTTTTTGGGGCCTTTAGTACAATGACGAGTGAGATGGCAAAAAATAATGCACTTCGAACATTTAGGGGGAAGTCCTTCGTATTCGAAGTTCACCAAAATAGATTTTCCCTTAATTTTGAAGGTAAGATCCGAACGAATAACTGATCCGGTTAAGATCATGATGCAAATACGAGCAAAGAGAAGCTTATTCATCCTCTCAGTCTGGTGGTCAACAAACAATAGGGTGTCAATAGCCGAACCGATTTTGCTAAAACCTTCCACAGTCCATAATTCTAAAGGTTAATTAAATACCTTTACCCAAATGGGGACCTCAGTGATGGGATATTTGATAAGGGGAGAGAGAGAGGTACCAAATTCTTTATAATCATCAAATTTTCACTAAAATGCCAAGGGGCTCTTTCCAAAACCTTCTTAGCCATCTCCTCAGAATCGAATTTGAATAGAAAGTAACCTTCGGGAAGTGGTTTAAAATCCACAATCCCATATTTTCCCCACATGGATTCAATATTGGCTTTGAGAAGAGAGAGGTTGTTCGGTTGGGATAAAAAAATAACTGTAGAGGTAAGCTTTCCATAAATCTGACACTCCCAAGACAGATTCATCCATAATAAATTCAGCACCAACCAACTCCATTAGGTTGAGCTCAATAAGAAAAGGGGACCGGTTATCCATATGACCTGCTACTATACTCGCATAAGAAGAGGAGCTGCGAAGGTTGGGTCTAGAACTAGAAATGGAGTTACTAGTGGGAGATGGTATTGGGAATTTTGAAGGAATCATATGGGCTTGTTTGTATTTCCTTCCTTTAGGCCCCTTACCTTCCGAAATTCCTTATTAAAGAGAAAGGAGGAAGAGAAGAGCCTGAACCAAGCATACATTTACCCTTACTTTTAGAAAGCCCATTGATCGTAATTATCTCGGTTGGGCCAATAAAAGATTTCTCCCGACCCATATTGATAGAATCATGCCCTTTATTTTAACCCATAGCACCAGAGAGAGATTCAAATGAATCAAAAGTACCGGTTCGCTCCTGAGGCCCACTCGGTCCAAAAGAATACTCAATCCTGCCTTTACTGAATTAAGGAGAACTAGCAGATAGGTGTTTAGGTGGAGAATCCCCCATCCCAAGTAGACACCAAGTCATACGGGCTGAGAAGGCAGAAAGCAAAATACCAGAGGAGATCGATACCTTGCTCGCCGGATTTTGGTAGCCTCCACCATAGAAGGTTCTCAGCACAGTGAATTGAGAGGCAGAGTCCGATTTTAGAGAAGAGGAAGAGGCATGTGCGTACCAAACCCTAGGTTCTGCCAAGAGAGGAGAAGAGTCTCGATGATGCTGGAATCGATCGGTGTTTCCAGAACACCGGTGGCTCAGGGGAGAAGAGAGGATACTGTTATCAACACCAACATCAGAATAAATTGGGGTTTTGGTTCCATCAGAATGGAAAGCGATGGAGGGGTCTACTCGATTGATACCTATTAGGTATATTTATCCCTTTATAATTCTTCAAAAGTAATTTATTAGTATCGAATGTCATACTTGGGTGATCATGCTCTGAATAATCCATATATTACCAATAATGTAGATGAGTCTCAAAAAGTCCATCAAAGTAACATTGTAAATTAATCAAATTAACTTTGCCTTTTTAAAAACGTTTCCCTCTAGCTTCAATATGTTATTGTTTTAGCTGATATTGTAAATATTTCCTTGGTGGACTATTATAATCTATTTTTTAAGTTTTGAGAGGTTAACTCTAGAATACCATATTCTATTTTTAAAGTTTTTCTGTAATATATAAGGCTTTAAGCTGAAGGATCACTTAGCTGTCATTGTTTACCATTTAGTTTCAAAATTCTATAGAAAAATGATGGTTACATTACAACTTTTAAGTTATAATTTCTATAATAGTTAATTGTCATGGCTGGTTTGACATTGAAGGGGACGAAGAGGTGACAATGAACTTTGAATTCAAGAGAAGAAGCGCAAGTTGTTACAAGCTACAAACTCCATAAGTTTCAATTCTGACTTCACCGATAACAGTTGGTTCGAGATCAACAAATACTGTACATGATTCCCTACACTTATCTACTAATAAAGCATAAACATGAAATTCATTATATAGACAAAAGTTAACAAATCTATAAAGGTAACAATATATATATATATATATGTGTGTATTATGGTTGAGAAAAATTCTATGAACAAACCTATAGACAAAATGAGGTACTAGTTTCAAAAATGAAACAAAAATTTCACTAACAAAGACTGCAAACATGCAATTACACTAACATAAACACATTTACAACATATCATTCATTGAATCAACATCAAAAGGTTACACAAACTAAAAATAACTCCAAATCCAAGTACACCCAACACAAAGCAAATGGAAAGAAAAAACACAATCACTACATGAGATAAATCCAATTGTGAACGGTAGAATTCGATAGTATATACCTAGCAGTGGTCGCACCCCGTTTCTCCCAACGTAGATCCGCCATTGGATCAGTAACTTTGATGGAGGACTGAGACAATTTTTAAGATGCCGACCAAAGTCCCACATCCCACATTGGTTAAACATGAGAATGATCAGTGGTATATAAGTAGGAACATATCTCAATTAGTATGAGGCCCTTTGGAAGTGGACCAAAAGCAAATTTGTGCGGGCCTTCGGGCGCCAACGTGGGCAATATCATACTAGTGTGGAGATCGGTTGTTATTACTTATATACAGAGAAGGAATATGCGGTACCCATATTCCCAACAAATGGTATCAGAGCACCAGACCCAGACAAAAACGCGATGGTTAATGAAATTTTAGGAAGTCGGACACGATGAACCAACAACCATTCTCAATGTGATATATGCTCTAGAGATTCTAGTTCGGAATGTCGTGGCTCATCAAGCAGTGTGACTTGATTGGAGTGTATCAAAACGGTGATACTTGATTGGAACTACGTTAACGAACAAGACAGTGATGGTCTAATATGAGGTGAGCAGCAACATCTGTAGTGCCTCTATGGTTCAGGTAGCCTTAACCTGATTAGGATTAGAGTGGACAGATGAAATTCAACTAAGATGAGGCTAAGGTGGTACTTTGTTCAAGAGGAGGATTGTTAAGATGGCGACCAAAGTCCCACATTCCACATCGTTTAAACATGAGAAAGATCAATGGTATATAAGTAGGAACGCATCTCAACTAGTATGAGGCCTTTTGAAAGTAGAGCAAAAATAAACCCGTGTGGGCCTTTGGGCGCCAAAGCGGACAATATCATACTAGTGTTGAGATCGGTTGTTCTTACTTATATATAGACGCGGAATATGCGGTACCCATATTCCCTACAACAATAACTCAAAATACTCTGCGGTTGAGCGACATTCACAAATTTAACATAAATATAATGGTTTTTAACGGATTCTGATAACCACCGATGAGAATCGAAAGGAAAACTATTGGATTTGTGTAAGTGTAACTCTTTATGTATTTCAATAACATAATAAAAAAAGAAGAGTATAACTTATCAGTGGTTATCATCACACCAAAAAAATAGTACAAAGTCAACGAGTCTATAGGAGCATCCCAAAGTCTATTTATATTTTATATTTTAGATAAATATAGAGAATTTTTCCACACTATAATTTGATTATAAATTTTTAAAATAGATATGGTAGGACTAAGGTGATTATTTTACTTTTTAAAATATTGAAAAATAAATAAAAAAATTATAAAAAGGTTGTAATCATCGAGGGTAATATACATTACCAAATCAAAATCTGTAAATATATCGTGTTTATTAGATCAACGGTTGTAAACGGTTTTCTAGTATACAATAAGTATATTTTCTATCAACCGTGAAATAGAGAGGTCGTTGGGGATGCTCTAAGTTTTCTTTATTTTTTCTTTTTTAAAATAGATTTTCTTTTTTATGTTTTTTAAAACACAACACGAATACGGTTAGTCGTGTTAAAAGTCGTAACTAGTTTTTCATATTTATATCAAAATAGTTTTTTTTCTTTATCTTTTTATCTGTTAGTAGTCTCTATATTTTAAAACTTTACATATTTAGTCTTTCACACATACAATTTCTTAGGAGTTTACCCGTGCAGCTCACACCCTATCTGTCTCACATTTGGTCTTCTAATTTTTTTGTGAATTCCCACAGTCGTTTACCAATAATATTTAAATTTAAAAGGTAAGCATTATTAGCAAAAAATTAATGCACTAAATGTTAGACGAAAAATATATTGTTTGAGTTGTCACATCACGTGCTGGTGACTAAATATAAAAAGTTTTAAAACGTGCATACTAATAAAAAATAAAAATAAATTAAAAAAACTTGTTTGAAATAAATATGAAACATTAGACTAGTAGTAATTTTTAGTCTTGTTAGTCAATTGAATGAGTATATTTACAGTAGTAGTGGTGTCAATTGAACGAGTATATTTACCATAGTAGTAGTGGCAAATGCGATATGACACAACAAAGACCTATGGTATCATGCAGAACTTTAACGAGATCACGCAAACTGAACACGGCATCATCACACACACGATAACGTCACGCACACATTGTTATGTCACGCCAATCAATTTTATATTATTTTTATAATAAAAATATTATTTGATAAACAAATTGTTATATAAATTATATATTATAATTTTAAAATAGTATAAGGTTATTATAATTTTATTATTAGACTTTGATTATTATGGTTTGATTATAAATATTAATAGTATAAGTGTTGTTATTGTTTGATAAACAAATTGTTATATAGTTTGTATATTTTAATTTAAAAGTACTAAAGTTGTTATAGTTTTATTATTCGACTTTGATTACCATCATAGTTTGATTGTAAATATTACAAGTGTTTTTATATTTTAATATTATTTACTAGTAAAAGTGTTGTTATGAGATTGAAAGTTAAATAATAACTTTTATTGAATTAAGACTTTCATAGTTTATACTCTTATGGGTCACAAGTTGTACAAATATTTACAAATTGAACTACATATATTACAAATTTCATTCATCTTAATATTTCCTTGTTTTGTATTCTAATACAAGATCTTCATACTCATTTTTTAAAGCTTCATCTCCAGTTTCATGTATACCATCTTGTTAAAGTGCATCTTCAATATTGTCTGGAAATTTATCGAAGATGTCCATTGGATTCTCTTCATTTTCAGATTCTTTGTCTTCCATCATTTGATCCACCGCAGTAGAGTCCTTAATTGCAACAATACTCCATGTGCTTTTCCCGTCAATCTTGTTCGTCGAGTCGTGTATTGTAGCATGGTCCGACTAAAAGCACATTCACTTGAAACTGCAAACACAGGTATTGAAAAATAGCATTGGCTAACCTGCAAAGAATATGAAACTCGTTTTCTTTGGTAATCCACCACCTTAAGATATTTAGAGGGTTTTTGGATTCATACTGGGTTAACTCAAATCTAGTGTTCAAATATCTAGTTACTTCATTATCAACTTGAAGAATTTCTCTTATATCTCTCATATCTAGCATTGTCATATATACATAGTTATGACGATTTTTTTATCTACCCATATGGATTATTTGAAGATCCAACATTTATATTTTTCTCATGTATTTCACCACACCTATTATATATGATATAAATATAATCATCAACTTCTCGAATATACGTTACGTTTATAGGTTACATCTTCATGAAGTTGTAAAGCTTGATAAAAATAATTAACGAGAGATATAAACTAGGTTCATTGTTTAAAATGATAAAAAAAACATCCAATAGCATAAGCGATTGGGATGGGATGCAATTATTTTATAAATTTTACTCCATATTGGGCACGATTTCTTGACATACATTCTTATATCTAATTTTATTCACATACATGACAAGACTACTAATTTCATTAATGGTCAAGTGAATGTTATGAGTATATTGTGCAAAATATATTTTAGTTGTATCTTTTAACAGTCTCAAGAACCTTAACATTGTAGCATAATATATCCAATTTTAATTTTCAAATGTATATTATAAAGTGTAGTGATCTCTTTTTATATGTATAAGCACATGGAAGAAGATAATATGTGGAGTACCTTCTAGTTTTGATATTAATTTTTTTAATGATTTTCCACTAGCCTTTACAACATTTTTCCAATCATTTTTTTAGGAACCGAGGTCGAGCATAGTCGGACCCATTCTTTAATAGGATAAATAAAATCCTTTGTTGTTATACTAATTACATATTTTGCAATCAACTGAAGTATATGACATAAACATCCAGTGTCAAACCTTTTTAGGAAATTTTAGTGTTGCAATCTTATTTAAGATTTTCAATAGTTATCGCGTTCACAGATGCATTATCGAATGAAATATATATAATTTTATTTTTAATTTGAAAAGAATTGATACACTAAAAATACTCTCTCTAATTATATCAGCGCTGGGTTTGCCAATAGATTCAAACCATACAATTATTTTTAGAGTATCCATTGAGGGTCCATCTAATGTACAATAACATGCAACATATCAAAATCAGTAAATATAGCCATAGAAAAATTCCATAGTAAAGGTAACATAGTATCATGAATGATGTATTTTTGTATTAAATAATACTTCAAAAAAATTGATCGCATAGACCTACATGGAATGTGTGCGGCTCTTGGGTTTACCCAATTACACATCTAATTAATATCTCTCAAATTATCGCAAAAACTAAATAGTTGTGAAGTACCAACAACATATATTATTGTTTCGTCCCCATATGTATTTTGATAAAGTTAAAAAATATGACAATTTTGAGGATTTACGGATTTAATCATTTCTTCATAAATTTTAGAAAGGTAAAAAAGGTTATCAGACGATAAATATCTCGACATACCCTCGGTGACACAATTTCTAATTTAAATTTTATAACTATATGATCATGGAAAATGATTACCCTCGGCTGATTTATCATCAATATTCTCAATAAAGTAGTCTCGTGTCCAAGATCTTTTCTTCATAAACTTCAAACCACCGCTAATACTACCACAAGCACTACCATGGGAAGAATAAGTTTCAAAGTTTAGGGATTCGAGACCATCTACGGTAACATACATATCATCATGATAAGAATTTAGATGAGATGAGGGAGAAGGCACGGTTATACATTAGACCTACGACCACAGATAGTCGATGTATTGTTTTACTTTAAATCCATTTTTTAAAAAGTAAGTTAAAAGATTTTAAATTTTTCAAAAAAAATCAGTAATCAAAACTGATATAAAAATATCACAAATAACTAAAAATAAAATTAATTTATATAAACAAAATTAATTATGAGAAAACAAGTTAAAAGATTTTGTAATTTTAGAAAATTATGAAAAAAATAATCGAAACAAATATAAAAGAATACCACAAATAAATCAAATGAACGATTATAACAAACTTTTGAATAAGTAATTATAATATAAAAAACTTGATTAAAATGATCGACTACAAATTTCGATCGAAGATTGTCAAAAATGAATGTAAAGTGAGATATTGTATAAGATTAATGTAATACTAATAGTAACTTATTTTTTGAAAGATTTATGGAAATAATTCTACTAGCGAGATGATTTGAGAGGTGAGTGAGCTTCCACTATATTTAGAAAGAAGAAAATAAAAATAAATAAATAAAATTTAGGAGAAAATCGGATATATGGTTGGCCAAATCGGATATCTAATTTTCCACGAGTATATGTTTTAAAAATAGTTGATCAAATCGGATATTTCATTGGCCAAATCACATATCCGATTTGATCAAATTTTTATAAACAAATACTCGTAGCCAATTGTATATCCAATTTTCAAATCAAATATCTGATTTCTAACGGTAAAAAACTCAATAGATAAAGAGGATTCTTGTACAATTATCTTACATATATATATTCTTACATCTCTCGCAAACACTCTACATAATTTTTTTCTCAATTCAAATTTTTAATAACTTCAAAAAATTCTAAGAATGTATGAAAAATTAATAATAAATAATCCTCATCGAGAAGAAAAACGGGATCCGAAATAAGTTTATCGTTCCAAGAAACAGTACAATCCGAGAGTATTAAAGATAAGGCCAAATGCGAGGTTCTCGCTCAAACCTATCGGGAACCACAAGGGGGAGTTCATAGTTTCTCGGGTATGTATTTATAATACGAGAAACTTATCTAAGTGCCATGTATGAAAAGGTTTTTAATCTTTTTGATAACGAGAGAAGGTTAGGTTGATTAGTTCTTGCTAGATTTAAATGTGATTGGTATATTGAATTAGTATAACAGTCTTATGCAACTATGTAAGTGTAGGCTAGAAGTAACTTGTATCATAATATTCTATTTAAATTGGTCGCATATATTAATTATATTTTGTATTAACTTGGTCTTTTATATTCATTAGATTTCCTATTAATTTGGTCTTCTATATTAATTAGATTTCCTATTAATTTTATCTTCTATATTAATTCGATTTCTTATTAATTAACATATTAATATATCTCAGCCATCCTATAAATAAGATAATATATTTTTATGCAAAGTGTGTTGAAGATATTGTGAGCATCATATTTTCTGAGATATAAAAATAACTAATAGTTTTTTTAGAGATAAATGAAGTAAGAGATAAACACTGAAGATAGGGTTCTGTGAATCACGAGTGATTGAGTCCATTTTATTGAGAGTCTTTCTGTAACCTACTTATTAATAAAAACAGTGTCTGTTGCCGGTGGATGTAGGATTTCTTCACGATCCAAACCACGTAAAATTCCGTCTTGTGAATTTGGTTTATTATTTTATCTTTTATTATTTTTTGTTTCTTTAAAAGTGGTGTGGTGAGCGTGAATGAACAGTAGAATGAGTAGATCTATTGCTGATTTGTTGGTTGGAGTATAAGATCTCTCCTAGAAACAAGTAATCTAGGAAAGATGAGTTTCATGAAGCTTAGCCTCGAAAAATTCAACGGATCTAATGATTTTCAACCTCTAGAGAATTAAGGTTAAGGCTTATATAGTACAGAAGGAATTGGCTGCTGCTATTGATGATAAATCTATATACATTGATTTTGTGGTACTTTCTATAGCTTAAAGTGCTCTAATATTGAGCTTGGGAGATGAAGTGTTGCGATAGGTGTTTGAAGAACCTACAACGCTAGGGATATAGAATCGATTGGAGGCGATTTACATGAAAAATTCCTTGCCAAACAGATTATATCTCAAGAAACAGCTTTATACGCTATCTACGGATAGTAGCATAGAGATCTGAAGGCACCTAGATGATTACAATCGAATCATACTTGACTTGAATGCAGTTGGTGTGAAGGTGGAGGAGGAGGACCAAAAAATCATCCTCTAAGTTCTTTGCCTAAGGATTATGAACACTTCGTGGACACCATGATCAATGGGAAAGAATCTCTTACGATGGCCGAAGTCAAGAGCACTTGAACTCCAAAGATCTTCAAAAGACGAGTTTTTTGAAGGGTAACTCCAAAGGGCACGGACTGAGTGTAAGAGGTCGATCAGGAAAGAGAGATTCAAGTGCGAGGAGAAGAAAATCTCGATCAAAGTCCAAAAGGGCTGGTATGGGTTCAAACGTAATCTGTTGGACATGCAAGAAGAAAGGACACATCAGTCGGAACTGCCCATAGAAGGGAAAGTAAAACAACTATCAGAAGACCAATGTCGAAGATGCTGCAATGGTGTCTGATGATTGTGAGTACGTTGATGGTTTAATGACTTCTTATTCTTGCATGTATAATGATACATTAGTGTTGGATTCGGGTGCGTCGTTTCACATGACTTCTAATAAGCATTAGTTTGAAAACCTAAGAATGCTTGATGGTGGAAAAATCATCCTCGGGAATGATGAATCCTGCAATGTCAAAAGGATGGAAATGGTTCGACTCAAGTTTTCTACAAGACTTGAGAGAGTAATTAACAACGTAAAGTATGTACCCAAAGTTAAACATTACCTTCTTTCTATTGGGATGTTAGATGAGGAAGGTTTTACCTATAGGGGTGGAGATGGTAGACTGAGGGTCTTACAAGGCTCATTTGTTGTTATGAAAGCCAATATGAGTAATGGTGTGTTAGTTCTCGAGGGCTGTGTAGTAGTAGGGGTATGCCTAGTGTGGTGAAAGATTCTACCAAGTTGTGGCATCATCCCTCCCCGGGCTGTTTCTGCAGAAGCTCCCCCAACAATAATGGAGGAGAGGATGGAAGACTCCACTGAGGAGGTTAGGTTTGAGTCCGAGTCTTCCGGACAAGCTGAAACTGCTGTAGTTGTTGCCAAGAAGGGCAAAGAGGACTTGTATCTGAGGCGTCCGGATCTGCCGGAGAGCCTCGAAGGGAGAGTAGGGCCCTGCTTTCACAAGGTAGAGTTCAAGTACCTTTTATCTCTGTTAAAGACCAAGTATGCGTTTATCCATACTAGAGATTTGGGACGGTTTCGCACTAAGTGGGGGATCCCTGAAAACGTAAAAATCCGAATTCCCATCGATCCGGAGACCCCGATGGATTGTAAAAGGAACGAAATAGTCTTCTTTACGGAGCTATTCAACTGGGGACTTAGGTTCCCACTGGATCCAGAGATAGTGCGTTATTTCCACCTAGTCAAGCTATGTCCATCACAGCTAAGCCCTAACGGATGGTACACCTTGATGTCATGCATTATGGCATCTAGGTTGTCCGGAATTCCTCTTTCAATGGAAGAGTTCGCTGTTGTAGCTAGTTTGTGCAAACACCATCAGTTCTCTTTCTATCACTTTAACATGGGGAACGATCTGAAAGCTGTGGATGATCTCCTGGAGTCGGAGAGCAAGTGGAGGAGCCAATTCTTGTTTGTGAGTGGCTCGTGGGAGAATGGCAAGAAAATCAAGGCCGGGGAGAATCCTAGCCTTATTCGAAGTAGATGGAGGAGCGATCGTAAGTTTTACTTTAAGTTTCTATTCGAATTTCTCTTTTCGTTTAGTTTATGCTAACCAGTCGCTTTCTTGTTTTATTAGAGCTGCCAAAGGAGTTCGGAGACTATCTAAAAGCCGGACAGGTCACCTGTGGCAAGATAAACGCATGGGCCGCAGAGAACTGGGAGAACCGGTTTCACAAAGCTTTTACCCCTGGGAATTTAGCGAGATCCCATCTGTGGAACACCACAGGTCGAAGAGATCTTACCTGGGAGGAGTTCTCCACCCCACCTGATGAAGATGTAGTGCTGAGAAGGTCTCATGAATTGGATGGGACCCTCTTTCTTCCTGCCCGGGCCAAAGCCCCAAGTAAAATGAAGGGCAAGAAGAAGAAGAGCAGGAAAGCAGAAGAGGATGCTGAGAAAGAGGTCCCAACAGGCTCAGAGGTGCCAGCCCAGGTTCAAGTTGACGCAAACCTTCTACATGTGGTAGAACAGGAAAGCGAGAAACAAAGAGTGAAGTCCCCAAAACCCACAAGGGCTTCTAAACGGACTCGCAAGCAAGCGAGTGATAGTGCTGATAGGGAGGTCAAAAAGAAAAAGATTTCCCAAGGAGAGGAGCTTGCTCTCCGGGATCCGGAGCCCACTTTCCCAACTGACCCAACATTAGCCGAGGAGATCCGAGGGAATCTTAATGAAGGGATTCCAATGGAATTCCACACTGATGAAGTTGATAGGGGAGAGATTAACATGGATGAAGTGGATGTCACCGGTCTGGGTCCTTTAGGTGACTACTTCCTTGGCCTGTCTAGAGATGAGTTCGCAGGGCCATATGTTCCCCCTAGTAGCTCTAACACAGTAAACTTCAATGGTAAGACTTTCTTGGTTTCCAGTGAGAGGGATGTTATAGCCCATTCCCTGCTTAGCAACGTGCAACCAGTACTCACCCTGGAAAGGCAAGTCCGGAGTCAGGAAGAAACCATCAAAGACCTTAAGTCTGAGAAGGAGAAACTGTCCGATGACCTCAGGACTGCCACTACTAAGGTTGACTTGCTTAAGGAGTCGAACGAACAGCTAAAGAAGAATCAATAGAAAAGCAACACAAAAGTTGCTTCTTTAGAAGAGACCGTGAAAGATCTCCAGGCTAAGCTATCCAGATTGGAGAAGGACTTAACAGCCTCAAGAGGAGAGACTGCAGCACAGGAGAAGCTTGTCACCAACCTAACTACTGACAAACTTGCTTTAGAGAATGCAGTGACTCAGGCTGTTGAGGAGAAAGCTGCTTTGGTGAAGGATCAAGAGGCCATGATCAAGGGCAAAATTAACGCTTATGCCAGGGAGATGATACGGAGTGAAGAATTAATGGTTGAGAAAGTAAAGTCCGACATGGTCCTCTTGTTTCACGAGAAGTTCCCGAAGAGGAGACTAGGAGACTTATGGCGTTATGTGGATGACGATGATCTCCCCTACTGGACCATGGTTGATGAAGGGTACACTGATATATCCTCGTCTGGTGACGAAGAGGAAACCGGAGAGAGTCCGGGTGAGGAAGAGGTTGACCCCAAAGGCAAGAAGGTCATTGAGGAAAAAAGCGACATCAAGGGCAAGAAAACAGATGAGGGTGAGCCATCTTCAAAGGCTCCTCCTTAATTTATAATTTGTTTTGTTTATCTTTTACTTGAACCAAAGTCCTTGGAAGGCCAAGGCACCTTTTTTGTGATGTTGTCCGAATTATTCGGATGATTTTTGTTCTGCACCCAAACTTGTCTAAAAAGTCCTTGGAAGGCCAAGGCAATTTTAAGTTGTTGAATGAATGTTTTGTTTTGCTCAACCATTCTCTTCTTTCATAATCTGTTTAAATAGTTGGAGTTTAAGTAGTCTTGAGTTATTGTGTTGTGAGAGTGTTTAGTTTCTCTGGCTAGAATTTAAGTAGCCCTTAGACCTTTCAGTCCGGATAGTATGACAATCAACAGAATTTTGCAAAAACTTAGAAAATTATTCAAGAAAGCTCCAAGTTTCATTTAAAGCTCTCCGTGGCGCCGGAGAGAGGTAGTAGTATGCCCCCAAATATTTACATGGATGTTTTAAACAAGTAAATATTTATATAAGTTTTATTCTAAGTACATTCGAAGGTGTTCAATATTCCAAGGGTGAGTTAAAACCCTGCCATCTTTGTCTTCTAACCAGTACATTCCAGGCTTGATTCTTTCAACCAAAGTATAGGGACCCTCCCAAGTTGGGGCCAGCTTTCCGAAGAGCTTTTCCTTGGTATGCAAGAAAACTTTCCTCAATACCTTATCTCCTGGTTGAAAGTCCCTTCTTTTAACTTTAGAAGCAAACCTGCTTCTCATCAAGCCCTGATAGTGTGCCACTCTAAGATGAGCTTTTACTCGCCTTTCTTCAATTAAATCAAGTTGATTTCTAACTGCCATTTCATTAGCCTGTCCAGAGAAGTTGTGGACTCGAAAGGAGGGGAGTGTCTTCTCTATGGGGGCTACTGCATCCATCCCATAGACCAAGGCAAAAGGTGATTCTTGTGTTGTAGCCCCAGGTGTTGTCCGGTAGGCCCACAAGACTTCTTGTAAATAACTAGGCCACTTCCCAGCAGCCCCTTCCAAATTTTTCTTTAAACCGGACAGTATTGTTCTGTTAGCTACTTCAACTTGCCCATTGGCTTGTGGGTGGAAAGGTGAAGAAAAGCAGTGCTGAATACCCCTCGAGGAACAGAAGCGTTCCATTTCTCTGTTGTCAAACTGTGGCCCATTGTCTGTTGTTATTCTCTGGGGGACACCAAATCTGCAACATATGTTGGATAGAATGAATTTTATAACAGCCTTTGATGTTGTCCCTGCCAAGGGGGCTGCTTCTATCCACTTCGAAAAGTATTCAATGGCTACGATTATGGTTTTACGCCCTCCAGACGCCACAGGTAGAGGCCCAACCAAGTTCAATCCCCATCGAGCAAAAGGGATGGGCTCAAAAATTGATTCCAAAGGAATGGCTGGTACATGAATTTCATTGCTGTACCTCTAGCATGGGTCACATCTTCTCACCAGCTCCTTAGCATCTTTCATTATTGTTGGCCAATAATATCCGGAGAGAAGCACTCTTCTTGTTAATGCTCTAAATCCACAATGGGCTGACCCCTCACCATTGTGCAATTCAGAGAGAACCATTTGTGACTCATGATCCCCTAAACAGCGTAGGAGAGGTTTGCTATAGGATTTCTTGTACAAGACCTCTCTAATCATGATAAAACCACGAGCCCTGTGCTTTAACGTTCTGGCTTGTGGTTTATCCAAAGGCACGATGCCATCAGACAGATATTGCATAAGAGGAAACCTCCAGTCTTGAGGCCGGTTTACTTGTATTTCAAAGACTTCCTCATTTTCACCTTCATCAAGTTGAATAGAAGGGCTTTCAAGCACATGGATCCATGGATAGGACTCCGTATATGCTATTGTTGCCAATGAGTCTGCTAGCTCATTCTCTGCCAGGGGAATATGTTCATAGACAACGGCTTTAAACTTCATGGCCTCACTTTTCAAGAGTAGTAAATACTTGATCAATTGTTCTTTTCTAGCTTCTGATAGGCCCAAGGCATGGTGAACAAGCAATTGGGAGTCACTTAGCAGCTTGACCCTTTTTGCTCCACAGATGTATGCCAATTTCAACCCAGCTATAGCTGCTTCATACTCGGACTCATTATTGGATGCCCTGAAAGCAAAACAAATAGCTTGGAACATGTTGTCCCCATAGGGGGAAGTGAGACATATTCCTGCCCCAGACCCCATGGCACTGGATCCCCCGTCTGTTCGGACAATCCACACTTTTTTGTCTTTTGAATCAGCTGGTTGTTCTGAGTCCCTATCAGAGTGGAACTCAACCAGAAAATCAGCCACAGCTTGAGCTTTTACTGCTGTCCGGGGAGCGAAATCTATATCGAAGTCCCCCAACTCTACTGACCACTTTGTCATTCTGCTTGAAATGTCCGCTTTTTGAAGGACATTCTTTAAAGGGAAAGACGTCCGGACAATGATAGGATGAGCCTGAAAATATGGCCTCATCTTTCTTGCAGCTATAACCAGAGCCAATGCTAGTTTTTCAAGTTTCAAGTAACGCTTCTCAGCATCAATCAAGCTTTTGCTGATATAGTACACTGGATGAGGATACCCATCAACCTCCCTTACTAACACAGCACTAATGGCACAACTTGAAACAGCCAGATATACGAAGAGAGTCTCCCCATCAATTGGTTTGAACAAAGTCTTGGGAGAGGACAGATGCTTCTTAATTTCATTGAATGCCTCATCACACTGTGGTGTCCACTCAAACCCTTTTGCACCCTTCAAGGTTTGAAAGAATGGAGCACATCTGTCCGAAGACCTGGAGATGAATCTGTTCAAGGCTGCTAACCTCCCCGTTAACCGCTGTACTTCTTTAACGTTTCGAGGAGGCTCCATTTGGAACAAAGCATTGAGTTGGTCCGGGTCGGGCTGTATCCCATGCTCACTTATAATATACCCTAAGAACTTTCCGGACTGCACTCCGAAGACACATTTTTCAGGGTTTAACTTTAAATTCACCTTGGCCAGGTTGGCAAAAGTCTCTTGGAGGTCGGACAAGTGCAGCTGCTCATCCACACTTTTCACCATCATATCGTCAATGTAAACCTCCATATTTCTTCCAATTTGATCAGCAAATGCCTTATTGACTAACCTTTGATAAGTAGCCCCAGCATTTTTCAAGCCAAAGGGCATCACCTTATAGCAGTGCAGACCCCTATCAGTAACAAAAGTGGTATGCTCTTGATCTTTGGATCCACCTGGATCTGATTATACCCGGAGAAAGCATCCATGAAGGAGAGCAGCTTGTTCCCAGAAGTAGAGTCTACTAACTGATCTATCCGGGGAACCGGAGACAAGTCTTTTGGGCAAGCTCGATTGAGATCTGTGAAGTCAATGCACATTCGCCATTTACCGTTTTTCTTTTTTACCAAGACTGGATTGGCAGTCCACAAAGGGTACTGAGATTCTTTAATGTGCCCCATCTTTGTGAGTCTGTCAACCTCTTGTACAATGACATCAGCCTTTTCTTTTGAGAAAGCTCTCCTCTTTTGCACCACTGGCGTCACGTCTCTCCGGACAGATAGGTGATGGGAAATCACCTCTGATGGAACTCCAGTAACATCAGCGTTGCACCAAGCAAAAACATGCTGATGGTCTTTTAAGAATTTCAACATACCTTCTTTCAACATTGGTGGCATTTTGGACCCTATCTTGACAATTTTTCCTTCTTCCAAGCAATGTGTTTCAACCTCCTCAACCGGGATCAACACTCCGGGGGTCTCTCTGGGGTCATCAATTTCACCCTCACCCCCAGAAATGCCCTCAAACTGCTATTGGTCATTTATTCGGACTGCCCCCAGCGTTCGTGGAGCCAAGGCAGTGGCATAGCATTCTCTTGCAACTTTTTGACTGCTCCGGACAACCCCAACTTGCCCCTGAACAGCATATTTTAGACACTGATGGACTGTCGAAGCCACTGCATGCATCCTAGAGAGCCAAGATCTCCCTAGAATAGCATTGTAGCAAGTGGGACAATCCACCACAATGAAAAGTATTCTGACTGTTTTCTTGAAGGGGCCTCTGCCCAACAATACTTCTTCTTCGAACTCACCGATTACATCAGCTGAGCTGCCCGTGAAGCCTACGATCGATCTGTCTGACTTTTGAATCACAGCTGGATTTTTCATTTTCTTGTAAGTATCTAGGAAGAGGATATTGGAAGAGCTCCCAGTATCTACCAGGATTCGCCTTATCTCATTGCCCCCTATCGATGCTCCTATAACAACAGCATCTTTATGAGGGCCAGCAATGTCTCTCAAATCATCCCCATCAAAGACAATGAATGGGAACAAACTTGACGATTGATATGAGGTCATGCCCCCTTCTAGATGGGTAGCCAAATTATGAACATGCCTTTTTCTTGATGAAGTGGTAGGAGCCGTTACAGTGTCCCCTCCGAAAATTGTCAAGGATTCAAAGAACTCAATGAGCCCGGAGACCGACCTGGAACGCTCCTCTATCGCACCCACTCTGTTTTTCGTTGGGTCAGGATCCAAGTACTCGGATTCCACATCAAACCTTTCAATGATTACCATAGCCCCCTCTGGGGCAGCATTAACCGGACCTGCCCGGTGAGTGTTATCAGGCCTGTTGCCTCCTCTTCTTTTAACGTATGCACCCAATTTCCCTCTTTCGATCAGGTTTTGAACCTCTTGTTTCAGTGCTATGCAATCATCAGTAGTATGGCCAATATCATTGTGATATTGACAAAAAGAACTGTTTCGATGTTCTCTGGGAGACTGCAAGGTCGCTGGTCTCCGGTAGTGTACTTCATCTTTTGTTTTATCGAAAATGGTTGCCACACTTTCTTTGAGTTCTGCAAACCATTCCGGTTGGACCCATGGTCCCCTTTTGTTTCTAGACTGTTGGCTTTGTGCAGGAGCAGCTGGTTGAGACTGAGCTTTTCCCCTTCCATGCCCCTGTCCGGTTTCTCTAGCTTTGTTCCCGGACTGGTTTTGATTTGGAGTTGGCGCCACCGGGGTGGATCTCACCTGTCTGTGCACCCTGGTCTTGTTTGTTTCATCAACATTTATTTGTTTGCCAACTTGATTTAGCAATCCCCCCCAGGTCATGGCCTTCTTCCTGGTTACTGAATCGGCCAGGTTGCCCGGGTTCAAACCTTGTCTCAGGGAGGCTATTGCCACTTGTTCAAAGCAATCAGCCAGCCCGTTTTTTGTGTTCACAAAACGAGTTATGTACTCCTTTAATGATTCGTTTGGTTCCTGGGCACAATGGATTATGGTATCTCCATTACCCTTTAGCTCCTTACTCCCCACAAATTGCCTTCGAAAGGCCACCCAAAAAGTATCAAAGTCTCTGATACAACCCTGAGGAAGGCTGTTGTACCACTTCAGAGCACTCCCGTGAAGGATTGGGAGAATGCCCTGCAGAGTAGTTTATCATCATCATCAAAGTTCATCATGAAGTTCTTGAATTGCTCCAGATGATTGTCTGGATCAGTACTGCCATCGTACTTCTCCATCTTGGTGCTATCAAACCTCTTGGGGAGGTTTCCGGACAGTATTTTGGAAGACAATGGCGATTGCCTCCAATTCCTCCCACGACTGAACGCAGTATCCTCATTAGGTGTTGCAAAGATACCTGGCTCATCATGGAAGGCAAAAGGATCCACCAGCATCCGGTCTATATGCCTCCGGTTGTGAGATGATCCTTTCCCAATGTGCCTTTTCATTCTTCCATGGTGATCTCTTTTTCTGGAATACTTTTTAACTTGCTTCTGTTTTTTCCTGGTTCGCCCCTCATCACTACTGGAGGACAAGGATTTTTCATTTCCCTCACTGTCCGAAGAGCTGTCCGAAGATTCTGAGCTTGAGTCAGAACTCTCCACAGGCTTGGACCGGTGAGACTTTTTAGAACTGGCATGTGTCTTTTTAGTGCTCACATGAGTTTTTGAAGCCTCATGCTCTCGAGGGTTATCAGAGCGATGAGCAACTGACGCTTTGGATTTCTCCTTCATGCCCATCTTGGCCTTTTCAGCCCTCAGAGCTTCTATTTCAGCCCTCAACTTGTCACGCTCTTGGACAGTATATTCATCGTTCTCTTCCACCACTTCGAGCAAAGCTGGTGAAAGCTCTGGATTATCCGGATTCATTCGGACAGAACTTCCTTACTTGGTTTTGAATGCTTGATTCAGGCACCGTCGCCTCCCACTGTGGTCGCCAATTTGGTGTGGATAAAAGTAGCCTGGGGGTAGGCTGGTAATTTCAAGTGGAGTTTTAAGGCGGCGTGAGGGTGTTTAACAGTGTTTAAAGGTGTTTCACAGTGTTTTAAGGGTGTTTCACAGTGTTTTAAGGGTGTTTCACAGTGTTTTAAGGGTGGAGAGAGAATTGTGCAGCTTGGCAGCAGTCAATTTTTCTTACCCATAGTTAATGCTGGTGGTTGGGTATTTATAGTGTGAAATTTGGGCCCTTATGGGCTTTCGGGTCAAGTTTAATGGACCCGGGTCATGTTTAAAGACCCATAAGTTTTAAGCAGATGTGCAGGTAGCTTAGTCAGATAGTGTTTAGGTTTTTTAGTACTTTAGTCATAGTTCGAACTGCCTTAAGTTTTCAGTGTTCGAAATCATCTGTCCGGTCAACAAGTCCTGTCCGAATTTCCGGGGAGATTTACTTTGGACTACCCTTCCGGGGAGCACTTCGAATTCGGACTCATCAAACTCATCAATCTAACCCCCAGAGAACGAGCTACTATGTTTATCGGGATCACGAATAGCGTTGAAGTCTCAAAGAGAATCCCAAGTGTAATTGCGGTATGTTGAAGTGTAATCACGAATAGCGTTGAAGTCTCAACGAGCTACTATGTTTATCGGGATCACGAATAGCCTTCAGATTATCCCACAAAAGAACAAACTTGGGCCCATCTTTAAAAGTATAGATAGGAGGAAGAATAGAATATGATAATTAAGACTACACGCTCTGTAGTGAATGAACTGAGAGGATGAATGGAGAACATAAATGGAAAAAACCCATGCATTCCAAGTAACCCGGATTATACCTAGCCTACAGATAGTTCCAAAGATTTCGTAGAGGATTATCTATCTAAGCTATGTTTGGAGAAAACTATTTACAGGGAGAAACACGGGAAAGCTAGAAGGAGAAATTGACAAAAGTAGTAATAAATTAATAATTGTTCACTATTTCCAAAAAAGGAATGTTGCTTCATATAGTACAAGTGGTGGGCCCAAAAATCATATAATTAGCCCATTTAAGATCATTACAACCAAGTATTTTACTAATCTTAACCATAATTATTCTGTATTACATAAGGAACTTTTAATGTTAGATATTTGTTGTTTTTTTTTACATTTTTTTTATCAAGCCAAATTATCCCTCCTATTTAAAGGATTCGACTATTACTCTAAATAATTATTTCCCTTATCAGTAGCCCCCCGAGTACTTGCAAAGATATTCAAGAAAGGATTTAACTGGAAAATCATCTCGGAGATGTCCTAGATCTTCTCCCTAATGTTTCTCTTCAGATCAATGATATCACTGATCAACTTGTTGACTTCATAACTTTGTATTACATATTTTTACTTCAAATCCACGTGTCAAAACAATTTTTGACAATATGATGAGTGCTTTGCTTCAAGTCCACGCGTCAATCACTTCATGACACAGACGTACATACCTTCTAGAGTGGTTCGGGAGTGATTAGGTATGTCAAAAAACTCTTCATCTTCGCACGAACTAGAAAAATTTTCATCTTTCCTAGACGTTTGTCACCTAAGAAAAACCTTCCATCCACATTGGCCCTCGTGGCCGTTGGAAGCCCAAATTTTATCTTAATAAATACTTAGGAACTTCATAATTTGGAGTTATTCATTTTCATAATACTAGAGAGAGAAATGAACATTCTAAAGTGAGAAAAAGAGTACATACCCCTCTAAATATTTTCTTCCACAGTTCCTACCTCACAAATTTAAAATCCTAGATTGGTTTTCCATAGGTCAAAAAGTCGAAGAGAGAAGAGCAGCTGGTTTAGAAGAGGAACCCAAACCGCTGTAAATTATTAAAACCACATAGTATGGTCCGTGGCCTCCAGACAAGAAGCAATATGAGGTGGCACGAACTGCGAAAACCGGTACCTCATCCATCCTTACAACCACTCAGCCCCCTGATCAAATTTATCTAATACATGACAAGGTTGACCTTGACCCTCGAAAGAAATCCGTTGCGATATGAACATTCATTTCAATGGGTGATATACAAAAAGAGCCCGAGAAAGCAAACAATAATGACCAGAAGGGAACGTGGTCCCCGGTACCTATAGCGAAGAGGGATGTGAAAGTTAAAAATACATATAATACCTCCTCAAAACACTCCTCAGAGCACCCCCTAAAAAATAATTCAAAAAACCTCTACAAAACCATTGCCCCCACAAGAAGCCCCTCGGCCAATAGTTTTGAAAACCATTGCTCCCACAGTCAGATTTGCAGGGTGGAGCCCCTCAAACCAATTAAAGAGATGAAGTCAAGACACTTGGCCTATCAGCCTAAAAACGATCAGGGTGAGATTGTTATTGAAGGTAATAAACACAAAAAACAATTGTCGCTTTCTCTTTTCACGTTGAAACTTCCGCGCAATCCGAGGCGCCAGCCCCCCAATACAAAATTAATGTAGGTTCTTTTGCACAAAAGAAAAACCTCACTCGAAGAAGAGGGAAAAAAATAAAGTTAAACCACCCTCGAACATCCAGGATATATTTCGAAACAACTTGCGAGAGTTTAAAAGCAATCATCTAGTAGCTTTGTACAAATTTAAGTACATGTAATACCAATCTTACGATGAAGTAAATCTTCGAGACTTATGGGGGATCTCTAAAATTTTCAACCGGATAAAATCAAAGCGTATGTATTTGAACAACGAGAATGGATTTTTGTTGTTCTTTTCTATTCAGAACCATACTTGATGCAGGTCTTTCGTCTTCTAAATTTTAAAAAACAGAATATAATATTATAATAACAATTCCTAATATAGTATTTTGATTTAAAATACATATCATAAAAATATAATTGTAGTGTAATTACAATTATATATTTATTCACCCATAGCCATGGTTATTTAAGGAATACAATTTATCCGTTTATCCATTTATGTTTGTAAAATTCAAAATTTTATTATGAAACTAAACACAAAAACATACTTTCTTAGTATACAAAATCAATTCAACCATTTTCAGCGCTGGATACACAAGATGATAATACGATAGTTCCAATGCGATACTTGATTATGGATTCTCTTAAAGATGATAAAAAATCTCTTCATTTCAATCTTCGTACAAATCTTTGCATAGAACAACAAGATTTTCATACAAATCTCTTAATAAAATAAGAACATATAATTTCAATCTTTTGTTGGGAATTTTGTTTAGAGATTTCCGGATAAACTATGAAGTCTTGTTTTAACAATTTCAGATTGAAATTATTTTGGTGGTTCTCCAAAAATTTTAACCGGAGAAAATCAGAGCGTATGCATTTGAACAGCGAGAATGGATTTTTGTTGTTCTTTTCTGTTCAGAACCATACTTATTTATTCAACCAGAATACTCAACTGTAAAACAGTTTTATGTCCAAAAACGGTTAAAATTTCAAATGATAAACTGACTAAAAATTCAAATTCAAATTCAAGTTTGAATTATTTTTTCAAACTCAAATTTCCATAAATTTTCTCAATAGCCTTATCATTCAAAATAAATCTAACCCGAACAAGGATCCGTCCATTGGACCCACTAATCATAATATATTCTAACAAGCGTGTACTCCACACTCTCCGACTTGCTCGATAATATATTATGACTACATTGGTCGACTAGTTAATCCAATTACACTAAAATATCCAACAATCAACACAAAAAACAATTGCCGCTTTCTCTTTTCACGTTGAAACTTCCGCGCAATCCGAGGCGCCAGCCCCCCAATACAAAATTAGTGTAGGTTCTTTTGCACAAAAGAAAAACCTCACTCGAATAAGAGGGAAAAAATAAAGTTAAACCACCCTCGAACATCCATGATATCTTTCGAAACAACTTGCGAGAGTTTAAAAGCAATCATCTAGTAGCTTTGTACAAATTTAAGTACATGTAATACCAATCCTACGATGAAGTAAATCTTCGAGACTTATGGGGGATCTCTAACTCAATAATGATCCAATTTCCCAAAGCGAGAGAGACTCCATATTTGTTAGGGATAATGAACCGATCATTTACCTGGAAATTCTGAGCTAGGATCTTGGCTTCCGTCTGGAGCCTGATTTGGTAAGCTATTTCGAACTGATAAACTTATGCCCACTCAAAAAGGTCTGAACATATGGTTCACTTTGATGGCATGCATAATGGTTGCCATGATTTTCAGGATTGACTTCTCGATGGAACAGTTCATCAGACTAATCAACGTTGCCAAGAATCCCCACTTCCCTTTATATTACTTTACATTAGGGAATAAGTTCAAGATAATGGATGAGCTTCCAGAAGCCGAAAACGTGGTAGTAGAGGTTTTTCTTTATCTTGGGACTATGGGAGACGGGATTCGAAGATTCCACTGAGAGATCGCATCGACTTTCCTTAAAATGGACTAGCAAACGTATATCCTTACTTAACTTATTTTCTTTTTGTTTAATTTATTTATTCTAACAAGTTTATATTTTCGGAGAAAAAAATGAAAGGGTTATCCAAGGTGTTCGAGGAGCATCTACAGGAGGCATGTCAGATATTTGACCAACTAAGTAGTTGGGCCAGTACTTCCTCGTCCAATGAATTACATCGTTGTTTCACCCTAAATAACCTCACTAAAATCCATCTTTAGAGGGCTGATTTAACAAAATTTAATACGTTGTAGGAGCTCATAGTGTCCCATAACAAAATCCAAGGTGTTTGAACGATTGAAGGTGTCATATGTTCTTGTTTACTTGCATGGATGTTAAATTTAAATCCGATATGGTGCTGGAATTTCATAAGAATTTCCCGAACTTAAAGTTAGGCAGCTACTGAGAACATCTGTCGAATGAAGAATGATGAATCACCTGATAGTTCTAATAGGCCATAAATTTCTCCATCTGCCTCATCAAAAGATGAATCTGATAGTACTCATTCAGAATAATGATGACTTAGCAAATTTCATGTTTTGTTGTTATGTATTTTTTTGTAACCATGTTGTGCCTTAAGAAGTTTTGTGAAATTCTCACATCATCGGGCCATTTTTTTACCTTACATATTTTATCAATAGAATTGCTTCTATTCGGGTAACTTTGTCTTAATCAACTTTTGAATATTAGATAGGAAATAAATGATTGTTATCAACCAACGTTTGTTGGAAGACCTGTCTGGTTGATAAATAAATGATTGTTGACCAACTTGCGTTGGAAGACCCTTATGGTTGATAAATATATGATTGTTGACCAACATTCGTTGGAAGACCCTTTCGGTCCAAAAAATAAATTATTATTCATCAACATTCGTTGGAAGACTCTTCCAGTCCAAAAATATTTTTTTTGTTGAATAATATTACTTGAGAGACCATTACTGTTCAAAAATAAATGGTTCTTGACTAAAATTTGTTAGAATACCTTCCAATCCAAATATAAATGTTTGTTAACCAACATCCGTTGAAAGACCCTTCCCATCTAAAAATAAATGTTTATAAAAATTATTTTAAAATAGCAACAAAATATCATATATATAAATCGGCTATAAGAGAACCGCATCAAAACCTTAATGCACCACTGATCTTTACAAACGTTTAATCATATATACAAATTTTTACATTCATTCTAAATGCAATTTAAGGTGTTCAATATTCCACGGGTGACAAAGATCACTTCCATCTTTATCTTTGAGCTATTATGCCATCACTTTCAACTTCTCAGTTATCGTGCACGAGCCTCCCCAATTAGGTCCCAATTTACCAAATTGTTTTCTTTCGTATGCAAAAAACACCTTCTTTAGTATCCCGTCCCCAATGTTGAATTCTCGCTATCTAATTTTAGACGCGTATCCGTTTCTCATCAATGTTTGGTAATGCAAAGAATTTAATTATGCTGGCCCATTTTTTTTTATATTAAATCTAACTCATAATATTTTCCGTCATATCGACTCTTATGGGAATATTCACTGACCCGATACGATGGAAATATTTCTTTAGATGGAACTACTACATCCATCCCGTAGACTAACACAAATAGGAATTCTAGAGTTGTTGTCCGAGGGGTGGTTCGATATGTCCATAAGACTTCTTGTAAGTAATTTAGCCATTTCTCAGCCTTTCCTTCCAAATTATGTTTGAGCTTATCAAGAATAATCTGATTAGTCACTTCAGCCTATCTATTTTCTTGCAGATGAAAAAGTATCAAAAAGTATTATCGTATTCCTTTAGAAGAATAATTTGCACTCATGTCTTTATTATTGATGTGTGGCCCATTTTCCATCGGTATTCTCTTCGGAACATAGAAACGATAACAAATTTTGGAAATAATAAACTTGATCACATCTTTGACTTTTGTTCCCGCCAATGGTTTAACTTCCACACACGTAGAAAAAAAAGTCTACTGCAACTATTATTGTTTGTTGTTCTCTAGATGTCATCAGTAAAGGTTCGACCAGGTCAATACCCTAGTAATAAAAATGTAGTACATCAAAAATCAATTGAAGAAGTAATCCTGTTATGTGGATTATGTTACTAAATCTTTGACAAGTATCACACCTTTTAACCATCTCTTTGTCATCTAGTGTAATTGTGGCCCAATAACATCGTATAAAGAGAACTCTTTGTATCAAAGTCTTATAACCACAATTTGCATACCCCTCTCCATCATGTAACTCAGAGACTATCATTTGCGATTCATTTATCCCAACACATCGAAGCAAAGGCCTGCTAAAATAATTTTTATACAAGATGTCCCCAACTACCACATAACCATGCATCTTGAACCGTATTTTTTGTGTCATTGCTTTATCGATTGACAAAATATCATTAATTAAAAATTCCAACCAATGAGGCATAAGTAGTGATAAAAGTCATAAAAACACATTCTTACGACTTAGAACACCACGAGCAAAGATAAGGGATATCTTAACTAATTTTTATAACCAATAGTTAGATGGAATTCTTACTAACTACAAATTCACACATCGGATTGCAACGACGTATTATCCTAAAATGTGAAAAAGTTGAGGTTTCCAATGTGGAATTGAATCAGATTTTAGAGAAAATGGCTATACTTCAATGAAGAATTGGTCTTCAAAATTAGACAATGTCTTATGGGATACCAAAATGCCTATAAAACCCCAATTGGAAATTCATCTTATCATGTTTGGAAAGCCATGTCATCTTCTGGTAAAAGTAGAACATCGACCGTATTGGACCAAACATATTTTAAATTTTAGTATAAAAATCGTTGGAAAAAAACGTTTACTTCAACTGAACAAGGTTGATGAATTTCAAAATGATGCATATAAAAATGCTCATATTTACAAAGAAAAGACAAAAACATATTATAAAAGTAATATTGTATATGGAAAATTTTATGTCGACCAGAAAGTCTCCGTATATATTTTACATTTTTATTCTAGAAAATTATGTTTGAGATTGTCCGGACCTTTTGTGATAGTATGAATTTTTTTAAAATCGTACTATAAAAATATTATTTAAGAAGTCAGATCTCAGTTCTATCTAAATTTTAATTTACAATAAAAAATTTATATATATATTTTTTACTTCATTCAGTATCGTTTCAATTGTATTCAGACCATATTAGATTCAGATTCTGTAGTTATATAATTTATGGGGCTAATTGTTTAGAATTTAATGATATATATTTGGGGCTAGAGTTTGGTATATACGTAGTATTTTATTATTGGATAGTTTGGGTTACAGTTTGGTATATACGTATATTCAAGAAGTTTGAAAAAAATATTACATACCTTTAATTTGGATAAGTTCCTCGTAATCCAAATACATACTCGAGTAAATTTTGGTTACACCTCGTGGTGCTAGCGGATTACGAATGTGAACCTCTCCTTCACCCCGATGTTCGAATGTCTGGATCTCTGAATCTTCTACGTCTTGATGCGAAGAAATTCTGTTGGAAGTTGTTCTCCGTCTCGACGATGATGAATCATCTTCACTTCTCCGGACCTGCTTTATTTTCTTGAATTAAACATTAAGATGAATTTTGTGGTATCTTTTTGTGTTTGAGATTTTCAAAAAATATAGAGAGAATATCGTAGTAGATTGAAGGTGTGAAGAAAAGGTTAAATTAGTAGGGTATTATAGAGTTTTTCTTTAAAACTAGCTTTTTTTTATGATGTCATCAAAACGGATATTCGTATTCATGCAGATTTTTTTTGAATCTCCCCTATAAATAGAGGAGAAACCGAAACCCAAACTCACCATCTCTCAATACTACTCTAAATCTATTTACTTCTTCTACAAATTCTACGAAAGCATTAGTTACTTCTTTTAGAAACTCTAGTTCTACTTTCAGAATAGCTTATATATTTTTATTTTTCACCTTTTGTCTTTCTTCAATAAAACACTTAAATAACATTGTGGTAACATTATACTAACTCAATTAATAGCTTTGTATAATTTATCACGTTATTTGCTTGTTATAGTTGTTTAGATTAGTTGTTATTCACTTTCTTTTATTTAAAAAACCTAAATAATTCATTTTCATTTGTGATATTAGTAAGTATTAGTCTAAATTTACTTTTTATTAATTGCGATATTAGTTTCGATTAGTATTTTATTGCATATTTAATTTAAAAAAAACGTTGTTTTAAGTTTTAAAATGACTCCAAAACGTAGAAATACTAATGTTCACCCACCCGCTAATGTAGATCTCAACATGACAGATAATGTTCCTAGAGACTCCCCTCACATTGACACACTCTTCTCCCACGAAAATGGTGGTGGAAGTACTAGGAGTGGGTCGAAGTCTTGTAAGAAAACATCTTGGACTTGAGAGTACTTTAGTGCGGATGATGATACTACCTCCGTTATTTGTAAAATTTGCGCAATAAGTTATGTTTATAAAGGAGGAGAAAATATAAATTTAGGCACCGGCACTATGGTAAAACCTTTGTAAAATTTCCAACAAGTCTTGAAATTCACCAATGGATTTATTGTGCTGCCATGTTATAATTTTTAAAACTTTTAAAGATGAAACTAAAACCTTTTCTCCGCAAAATAATCATAATACTCCCTTGGCCCTTTTCACGATTACTAATCTTGCCATGCATATGGATATATATATATATATATATATATATATATATATATATATATATATATATATATATATATCATCCAATCCCGATAACTTATACTACTGTGTGCATTTTGGATCTTTTTTCACGAAAACATCAATTTGAATTGCTAGTTAAATATTTTTATAAAGCCTTACAATTTTCTGAAGATAGTCCACCGACTGACCCAGTTAACCCCGCAGGGTATATTTCCAAAGTATACGATTGTATGCTTATTATGTATAATAAGTATGTTGAAAGATATACACCAAATACAACTTCAAATGCAAGGGGTAATAACAATAGGGGTTGAGGAAGATTTTCAACTAACTATGTTCAAAGGATAATGTTAGAAAGCAATGAATTTAGAGAAACCCCTCAATCTGATAATGATTTATTTAAACATTTTAGCACTATGTTTGATTTAAAAAATTATACTGACGAAGGTATTGAAGGTATCTCAAAATGGTGGAATACCAAAAGTGATGATTATCCTATTCTTTGCAGGTTTATTAAAGAGATTTATGCAATACTTATGTCTATAGTTGCAAGTGAGTGTGCTTTTAGCCAAGCGAGGTTGCAATACACGACTAAGAGAACAAATTGATGGGCAAAGCACTTGGAGTGCTTGTGGCAGTCAAATATTGGACCGCGACAGATAAAATGATACAAGACAAAGAGTTTAGAGACGAAGTGAATGTAGAGGACATCTTCGAAAAGTATCCAGATGATTATGAAGATACATTTGAACAAGAAATTATGGAAGAAAATGAAGCTGAAGGTGAATCAAGTGAGTCTAAAGATTACGCTTACGAAGAAGAACTTGAAGAAGATGAATGATGTTTGTAATATATATTTTAGATTTTGTATTTTATTTTGCAAACATATGTACAACTCCTGGCCGCAAGGGTATAAACTGTGAACGACTAAATAAACTAAAAAAACTATTTACCTTTCATTATAATAACAACAATTGTACTAATTAAATAATTATAAGATATGGTTTTTGTTTATAAAATAATAACAACATTTGTAATATTTATAACCAAATCACAATAATAAGTATCAAACTGTAATAATAAAATTATAACCAATAACTTTTAATATTTTACCATGATAAAATATGATTTTGGTTTATAAACTAATAACAACACTTGTAATATTATAACCAAATCATAATAATAATAATCAAAATGTAATAATAAAATTATAACCATATAACTTATAATATTTTACCATAATAAAATATGATTCTGGTTTATAATATAATAACAACACTACTAATATTTATAACCAAGTCAAAATAATAATATTTAAAATGTAATAATAAAATTATAACCATAAAACTTGTAATATTTTAACATGATAAAATATGAATTTGGATTATAACATAATATCAACACTGGTAATATTTATAATCAAATCATAATAATAATATTCAAAATGTGATATTAACATTATAACCATATTATAATATTTAAAATTTTGGTTTATAAAATAATTACAAAACTTAAAATATTAATAACAAAATCATAATAATACTAACCAAATCGTAATAATAAAATTATAATCATATACATTATAATAATATTTTTGAATTATAACTTAAGATATGATTTTGGTTTATAAAATAATTATAACACTTAAAATATTTATAACCATATAATAATAATAATCAAAATGTAATAATAAAATGATAATCATATAACTTGTAATTATAAAATATGATTATCATCTGTAAAAACAATAACAACAACAATAATTATAACTAAATTATAATAATAATATTCAAAATGTAATAATAAAATCATAATAACACTTCCTATAATATTTAAAAATAGAAAGTAAAAATATTTTTTTTATAATAATAGGCTTATAAATAATGTTTTTCTATTGAGTATCGTGATTGGTATACTTAATAAACTCAGATCGACCATGATACAGTTTTAAAAGTCATTATAGTAGAAGACATCAAGTGGATGAGATCAAAAAATAAAGTGACTAGTATATAGAAAGTGAGTTGATTGTGAGTAAGAAAATGAACAAAGCGACGGGCAAAAGATCCTCAACTACCAAAAAAACCCAAAACAGATGAAGGTAAAGTGGTCAAGACCAATCAATTGATCAAGTAGATCGAATTGTGTCTCATGTTAAGTTGAATGCCATACGTATTGTTGAATAACTTAATGATGATCTTACCATTGTGGTGGTGGCTAAAAAACTGAAGGCTTTAGAGCATATTGTTTTTGTGGCCGAAAAACTAGATAATCCGGATCACTTGGTTATTGAGATTGAGAAGTTTAGAGTTGAAATACTGCATACTGAGATGTTCATGAGCCAAAAATTGGTGCTGAAATTTTGATGGCCGAATGTTATGAGGTGCCTGAGTTAAGTCATTTATCCCTCTTAGTAATTGTTAGTAGTGTTGGATATGAAGGAAATATTGATACCTTATAGACAAAACCTTATATGATTGATATTGTTAGAGAAATAAAAAATATTGTGTTTGCCTTGAAACAAATCAATGAGGTTGTGAGCCAGTTTGTTGTTTCGGTCACGTGAAGAAAGTTAACAAGTTTGGATTTCGTCAAAACAAAATGAACTTAGGAGTAGAGATGAACTAATTATATAATAAACTATGATTTTTAAAACATATTGTTTTTGCAAAAAAAATTACTTTAATCGCAAGAAAAGAGTTACAAAATGAGATAAGTTTATCTCATTTGATAATGTTACATGATTGAAAACGTATAGCTCTATGAATGATAAAATCAGGCTTCTAGTTTCTGGAAGCTGGATTGAGTGCCAATCTTCTAAAAGCAAGTATTGAAATTAAGACATTTGGCCATTGAGAGCTTCACTCAAATAGTTCTTATTCTTGAAGTCCAATAAGAGGTCTATGTAGAGTACCTTCAAAATATGAATTGTTCGTGAAAAAATAAAACATTTTGGAGATTATGGTAAAGATATCTTCAGTCATGCAATATTAGTAGACAAAAGTGTTATTCAATGCTATTTAGTAAGTCTCAAGTAGCCTCAATTTAAGCTTTCAAGATAAATTATGGCTTTAAAACATATTATTTAAAAAATATGTTAGATTATTAATTAAGTTTGGTTAAATTATTTCTCTTAAAATAATAAAATTTTAAATATATTTTTAATTAAACCTAACTCATTAATGAAATCATTTATTAAATATATTTAAATTTTTGCATAAATCTTTTCTTCAACGTACCAACGTTACATAGCACTAGTACTGCATGCACACTAAGGTTACCACGCAATTTTACTATACACAGCAACAATTGATTGATTGGATTAAGGTTACCAAAAAATACAACAATTTCCTAGTTGTATTAAGATGTCGCGAAGATGTGAAAATAAGGAAAACTCCTAAACTATTTTTTAGATGCGAGAGATCTAGAACATATACGATGTTGGTAGACCCAACAGATCTTAAAAGAAAATGTCACAAAACCAAGAAATATGGATATCTTTTCAAGCATAAAGAAAATATGGTAAAAAGTTATAAACTTCAGTGAGTATTGTTCGTACTTGGGATGTTTTTCTAGAAAAAGTTAGAATTATTACTTAATAATTCCAACACGAGAACCCGTCTTCGGGAAATTTTACGCATAGTAAAAAGTTGAACCCTAAAAATTTGTCCTCCATCCGCACTACATACAATGCTCAACTAAAATGATAGAAAATCGAGAAAAGAATCGCTCACAGTTGCATTACTTGTTAGGTGAACTCAAATGGTTAATTTATTATGAACGACATAGATTAGGCAGAGACAAAAGTGTTATCATAAGTGATTTTTTCTTTGAATACCCGGTTAATATGAATTTGTTAGAGACGTTTCCAAAAGTACTAATAATAGATAACACCTACAAGGTAATAATCTATGAGATGTCATTTTTTGAGGTTATTGGAGCCATTTGTACAAGTATGAATTTATACATACATAATACATTTATGTCAGGGGAGAAATTTGACAATTACAAGTGGGTGTTAGAATTTTTGTAATCGTTGATGACAACTAACTTAATCAAATAGCCGTATATTTGAGGGATAGAGACTTAGATGTGGTGAAGATGATCGAAGAAGTAATTTCTAATAGAACCCACATGTTATGTGTGACGACTCTTGAAAAAATTAGAAGAGTAAATGAATCCTGAATATTTTGCGTTCACCCAGAAGTAAGAAAGAGAATTATGACGAGAATTGTAGAGAGCGAAACTACCAAAAGTAGTAATTGAATAATAAATTTCCCCCGTTTTAAATAAAATATACACTACCTTATATAGTAATCGTGCTAGGCATTTGGGCATATAAAATTAGTCTATTTCTTGCTAATCCATCCTATTAACATACTAAATTTAAATATATTTACTCTTTATTACATAAAACACCATCGATGTTATACATTTGCTGGATTTATATTAAAGTAAATATTGACCCAATATTTTACCGGTTTGACTTACAGGTCGGATAAATCCTACCCTTATTAATAATCCATCTATTACTTTTAAAAAATTATAAGGTAGGACTAGTTTTACATTGTTTCAAATTTATCCGTAACTCTTCCACTTGATATAGTCGATCTTGTGGTCTAAAATGGCATGGATCAGATAACTTTATCATCGATTATTTTTGCTATGTAAATGAACAAGTATTGGTAACTGTCTACATCATGCATGATATGATTTTGAACACATGTCATGATGAAGCATGAAAGGATGGTGAGAATACGTCTCCATTTCCTAATGTAAGTGTTCGTTGAACTTTCGAAGCCCCTTTGATAAATTTGTTGTTCCTTTTCATTTTCTCACTTTTCACTCATCATAGAGATAGAAAGAGAAAGTAAATTCATTTTACTCTAACCATCAAAAAGTCCAATTTCTGGGAGATCTTTGTCGTATAAACGTTTATGCTAAAAATCATCTCCTTATTTTTTTTCTTCATTAATTAAAAAATATTCATTGTCACACACTTACCCTTGGAGTTTTCCAGACTACTTGTTCGAGGTAACTTATTAATTCTGCAACTTAATTTATTGTATATTTTCCTTGACAATGACCTCTCTGACTAGTTATCGATAGGTGAGAAATAATAGAAGAGAAAGGTCATCATGATTGTAGATGTGGAATCTAGCTTTATTAAAGAAGTATTTGATTTTCGAATCAATGCACGAGGGAAAGAACAAGGTGTACTACTTGTTCGACAAAAAATACATATCCTCCCAAAAAAACTAATACCTAGGGAAACAAACGCCAATCTCGTTTCATTCTGATGGACTAATTTGATACTGAAAAAGCATCTCCTAGAAAAAAACCATCGATGCCTTCAGAAAAGAGAAAACACTCTCCTAACTCTAAAGAAAAAGAATCCAATATGACTAGGGTGGTTCCTCTCAACTGTGATACACCAGAAGAGGAATATGTTCGGTCTAGAGAACACGATCCCATAATACCTAAGGGAATTCCTACATATCAGACTACACCCATGGATAAATTTGGCGGGTGTCAAGAAATAATGCTAGTCAACGCTGAAAATCAGATGCAATTAGTTGACGAAAGTTCTCATGATAACAATAACACGAGATTGTGTTAAAGACTCGTTGAAAAATGGTAACAATAGCACTAGAAACTCTAATATTTTTTGTTAGTGGATTCGTAGTTCGGGAGGTATCTAAAGATGAGGTTAAGGCTTAAAACAAAAATAAAATAATAATATAAAGCCATAAAAATAAAAAATAAAAGGTTAAAGTCAAACTACCCTTGCAACTCTCTATAAAATCGAATAAATTACTACTATGCAACCTCAAAATTAGACCTGCGAAGAAGATGTGGAGCATGGGAATGGGTCCATATTCTATTCCTGAGGTTGGATAGACACTACTGTTTTTCCAATGTTATAACTCTCCTTTTCTATGTATTTTTTTAATTGCAGGTCTGTGTACGACTACACAAATTTATGTTCTTATTTTAGATTTTGTAAATGCTAATATTTTTATTTATGTTTTTTCTATCATCATATAAATGTTGCAGATAAAGTCTAGTTGAGGGTGATCAGAAATTAACTGGTTAATGAACGTTTTTAGAGATTCAAAAGTACCGAACTCCCAGTATTAACCAACTAGTGTTGGAACCTTTTAAACATGCTAACCAGTATTGGAATCTTTTGAACATGACCAAGTAATGTTCGAACCAATTAAACATTAGCAACTAGTTTTGCAACCTTTTTAAGTAAGATTTAGGTTGAAAATTCATGGATTTATAAAAAAGAAAGTCATAAAATTATTTAACTAATTTAGTGTTGGAACCTTTTAAACATGACCGACAAGTTTTGGAACCTTTTAAAGTATGATTTTAGGTTTGAAATTTCTGGACCTATCTGAAATTATAGTCGAAAATATAAAAGGAAAATGACTTATATTTACCAGCTGGCTATATGAAAACCTCCTTAAAACTTTCCTCCACCAAAAGAGTAGGAAAGAGCATGCCATCAGTCATTACATTGTCAACGTTCCAATGATGTTGAAGCGGTCTTCCTTCTTGGTCTATGAGCCTATACGTTCTTGGCTTGACCCTCTCAGTTACCCAATACTGTCCTTCCCAATTTGGCCCCAGGTTTCCAAGTCTCTTATCTTTAATGTGAAAGAACACCTTCTTTAGAACCTTATCCACTGATTTAAATTCCCTACGACAAACTCAAGATTCATAGTTACTTCTCATCAAATTCTGATAATGAAGGGGTCTCATATGTGCGTTTGTTCTTTTCTCTTCGATCATGTCAAGTTTGGCCTTTCTGCCTTAATTATTGCTAGCTTCGGAATAATTCATCACTCTAAATGATGGAAGTGTAGCTTCAACAAAGGTCATAACATCTATTACATAAACCAAAGCAAATGACGGCTCCTGGTAATTTTCCAAGTAGTTGTTCTGTAAGACCATAACCCTTCTTGAAGATAATATGGCTATTTTCATAACACCCTCTACGGTCTTTCTTATACTATTTAGGATAGTTCTCTTTGTAAATTACATTTTCCTACTGTCGTGTTGGTGGAAAGGTGTTGAAAAGAAATGATATATGCCTCTAGAAGAGTATAGAATTTTCATGTCTTTTTTTTATCAAACTAAGGGCCATTATTTGTTATGATGTTTCTTGCCACTTGGAACCCACGACATACGTTAAACATAATCAACTTGATAACAAACTTTTCTTTAGTTCATGCCAAAGTTTTGGCCTCCACCCAGTTAAGAAATATAATCAATGACCACGAGGATAAATTGACATCCTCTTGAAGCCATAGGTAACGGCCCAACTAAATCCACTCCTTATATATCAAATGAAAATGCTTCAGAGATTGATTAAAGTGGTATTGTTGACATATGTATGGTGTTGGAAAATTGTTGGCAAATATCACGTTTTTACTAGCTATTTGGAATTAGACATAATGGATGACCAATAGCATCCAACCAATAATTCCCTTCTCGTCATTGTTTTAAACCCACAATGAGCCAATCGATCAACGTTATGAACTTTGGATAGTACCATATTTGATTCATCTATTATGAGGAACCACAAAAATGGTCCGCTTACATATATTTTATAAATAACATCTCTGAAGAACCCAAAATTATATGCCTTAACTCTTAACTTTTTAGCAAATGCTTTATCATCTAGGAAAGTCTCGTTACCATGCTTTTAATATTTTTGTGTACGTATTGAAATATTTAAAGCTTCTTATTTGTTTAGTTAAAAATTATTTTTATCAAAGGATGTTCATGTTTGAGTATCTATAGATACTCTATGGAGTATGCTATAGTTGCCAAAGAATCAACAATGGAATTTCCAGTCCTATGAACGTATTCAAACTAAATTCTCTCAAACAAAGTTGTCCATTCTTTTAAATCATTTAAATATTTACTAAATATTCTTTGTTTGCTTGGACTGTCCTGATACATATTTGATTAAGAGTCAAGCGAGATTTTTTGGAACCACAAATTTGTGCAAATCATAACCTTTTCTCCAAATTTCTTTAAACTCTATCTCATAGATGCCTTGAATCCAAAATGTAGTGCTTGATACATTACTTATCTAGTCGGAGGTGCTAACCTAACCCTTGCTCCAAAACCTGATATGCTTTAACCCATGTCACTTCTAGTAATCCAGTCATTTTTAAGGATATCAATATCTGGTTCCGGTTCTGGTCGTTTGTAATGAAATTCAACTAAATATTTACCAAACATGCATTTTGACTACCGTCTGAAGTTTGAAATTTATATACAGTTCCACTGACCATTTAGTCATCCAATCTGAGATGCTAGACTTTTGCAGTACACGTTGTAGTGGAAATGAAGTTTGAAAACAATAGAACGTTCCTGAAAGTACAATCTCATTTTTGTAGCTGCAACAACTAAGGCCAATGCTAGCTTCCGTAACTTCAAGTATTTATTTTCAGCCTCCAACAAACTCTTACTAACATAATATAATAAAGATAATTTGTAACTTCTTTGACCAATACGATGCTTAGTGCATAATCTGAAATAACGACGTATATGGATAGTTATTCTTTCATACTTGGCTTAGTTAAAATTTTAGGGAAGATAAATGCTCTTTTATCCTGATAAAAGCATCGTCACACTCATGTTTCCAATTGAAACGATTTTATGTTCTTAGAACTTGAAAACAATGTAGCACATTCTTCTGATGGCCTTGATATAAATATGTTTAAAGCAGCCAACCTTCTAACTAGTTTATGTAATTCCTTAATGGATATCAGATGATCCATAGTAGTTAAAGCATTCAAATATACTGGATTCAATTAATTTTTTTGTAACTATATATCCCTGATACTTTATGGATAACACCCTGAAGGTATATTTTTAGTGATTCATCATTAAATTTATTACTTTTAAGTTACGAACTGTTTATTCCATATCGCAAAAATGATCATAATCTTTAGCATTTTCTACCAACATCTCATCGATATAAACTTTAACGTTTCTTCCATTTTGGCCAACAAAATATTTGCTGACTAATCTCTAATATACTGCCCCAACATTTGTAACCAAAAGACATTAAATTGTAGCAATGTAAACCCTACAAGTTATGAACATAATATTTCATAGTCCATCAGATCCATATGTATATGATTATACAATTAATATACCTCCATACAAGATAAAAGACTATTACCCGAAGTAGAATTCATAAGTTGATCAATTCTTAGAACACGAAATGATTCTTTCGAGCAAGATCTATTTAGATTGGTAAAAGAAACACATATCCTCCATTTTCTATTTTTATTAACAAGTACTAGATCGAGTGTCCGTAATGGATATTGGGATTCTATGATATGTCATACCTTTGATAAACCATTTTATGAATTATACGACATGCAACAAACCATAAAACAAGTTTATAACAAATGATATTTCCAGGTACTCTTGTCACGTATTCGAAACATCAAGCAAACATGTGTAGATTCCCTACATAAAATAGGTATCAACCTATTTTTTACACCTGGCGTAGTAGCATGCCAATCTTTAAAAATTTACCGTTAAGAAAAATAGTGTCAACATTCTCATCTAGGGTTATCAGACTTGGTATCTCATTCGGATCGTCTACAACGTCTTACTCCAAGGTCGGCCCTTGAAACTACTATCTTTACCTTTGAGCTAATGAATCAGTATAACATTACCTTTAAACGTTCTGGCTGTTTCGAACAACTACACTTGATTCCCAATAAAATACTTCAAACATTGGTGAATGGTAGGAGTAACGTGCATTCTTGATAGCCAACACCTACCAAAAATTGCATTATATAAAATTGGACCATCTACCACTATACATAATACTTTTACCACTTTCTTGAAAGGCCCTTGACCTAGAAATACCTCCACTTCAAACTCTCAAACAATATTGGCAATGGCCTTAGTAAATCCCACTATTGGTCTATCATAATGGAGGATAGTAGGAGGATTTTCTATATATTTATAACTAGACATAAATAAAATGTTAGCACAACTTCTTGTATCGATTAGATTTCTCCGTATTTCTCTTCATTTGATAGTTGTGCTAATTACCACTGCATATTTATGAGGTCCAATGAACTTTATTAAATCATCATAATCAAAAATCATAGAGAGAAACAAATATCTATAAAGATGAGTCGAAATTCCTCCTACTAACTGGTGTGGTTTATTTTAAACTGAGGGTAATTTTGTCCAGCGTTTTAAAGAGTTTTAAATGTATTAAATGTTTGGGTGTTTTGTAGTGAGAGATTTAAGCTGTCTGGTTGTCTTAAATGTTCATTACCCTCATTAATGAAAGTGGTTGGATATTTATACCCTTAATTATGGACCCATGGGCTTTCGGGTCAAGTTGTGAAACCGGGTCGAGTTTAAAGACCCATTAATTATTAAGTAGATTAGCACCTAGCTTAGTAAAAATGTGTTTAGTGTTTTAATACTTTTGTTCTATCTGGATAGTACAGTGGGCAGTCATTGTCCGAATTACCCCTGTCCGGTTTTCTGAGTGAGCGGTGGTGAATAATTCCGGACTCATCAGTAGCCCCTTTTTTAGGCTTTGTCAAAGATCTTTGGCAGGACTAAAAAACTCACTTAGTCAGTAACAACATTTTTCGGATCGCTCATGCGTTTGGTTCAAGGTTCATCCGAACTGATTTCTTCTCAGAATTCTAAGAGTTTTTCTTTGGATCGTGGGACACATGTTGCATTTTTATTCGTCATACCAGTCGTTTTCTTCCTAGGACTGCGCTCTTACTAAGCCTGAAAAGTGATTCCTGCATCTAATGCTTCTTACGTCAGCGCCATCTTCAATCATTACCTAAATATTTTCGTTTTCTCCTGGGTATCAGTAGCTATTTGCCTTACTAATTTATAAATTACTTTCTTTCACTTTTTCACCATCTTCACCACTACACAATTTCTTTTCTCAGAGCTTTTCACCTTTTCTTTCAAAACCTCTCTTGGATAGTTTTATGTACACTGCGAGGAATGCTCTTATGAAAGGTGGTTGGTTAAATATTTCTGAACTAGAGAAAGAGAAAAAAGTTGAACGTGAGAGACGCATTGCTGCTGGTCTTCCAGTATCTCCAAGAAATAAGTCTGATACACCATCCTTAGAAGCTGATCAAGGATCGTCTTCTACCAAAAGCACAAAACCTAAACGTTTATTCAAGCTAAACCCCTCGTCAATCCCATCAGGCTCCTCAGTCCAAGAGTCTCAACCTTCTAACGTTCAAGAGAAAGCAGTATCAACTGTCAGGAAGCCTTCTCCGTTTATCGCTATGGGATCTGATATTGAGAAATCCCCAGAGAAAACCAACCCTCGTCGGACAACACGCTTGGTAAAAGGCCAAACAACTGGCTCACAACCTAAGTCCTCTAAAACGGGGGCATCTAAGTCAGCAACTAAAGATAAGACCTCCGGATCAGAGGTATCTATAAGAGCCCCAAAAGATAAACCCTCCGGATCAGAAGCAACTAGAATAACTCCTCAAACAAAGTCCTCCGGAGCTGAGCCCTAACCGGACACCAGACCTCAAGAAGAAACTGGTGCTCAGCCATCCAGACAAACCACTGATCCACAAGTTGACACTCTTCCATCTTCCACAATGATGGAAGAAGTAATGGAAGATAGCATTGAAGAGGCCCTTTCGGGACTGAAGCCTTTGGACAGACTGATGATGCTGCTTTTGATAAAAAAGGAAAGGGCAAGATGAAGGTGGGAATGAATCATCCGGAGTTGCCAGAGAGCTTGGAGGGCAAGGTGGGACCTTGTTTTCAGAAGGTCAATGTAAAGTATCTGCTGGCAATGCAGAACATCAATTATGTCTATACTCACACTGCTGAGCTAGGCCGGATTCGAACCAAGTGGGGGCTCCCATAATCAGTGACGTTGAGAATACCAGTCACACCGGAAACTCCGATGGATTGCAAGCTCAACGAGATCGTCATTTATACTGAGCTATTCAACTCGGGGCTCAGATTCCCCTTGGATCCAGAAAACGTGAGCTATTTTCACCTGATTAAACTTTGTCCAAGCCAGCTGAGTCCAAAGCTTGGTATACTCTCCTTGCCTGCATAATGGCGTCGAGGCTGTGTGACATTCCTCTCCCTGTGGAGCAGTTCGCTGTAGTGGCCAGCATATGCAAAAACAATCACATCCCATTCTACCACTACAATATAGGAGACAACTTCAAAGTGGTGGATGACCTTATGGAGTCAGAGAAAAACTATAAGACCCAGTTCCTATTCATCAGTGGGATGTGTGAGAAAGAATGAGAGAAAGATTAAGGCTAATGTTAATCCTAGCTTGCTCACCAGCAGATGGAAGAGCACAAGTAAGTATTCAATTTTGTTTCTCTTTCTTATTTTTCAAAAAATTTATTCCTGAATCACCCATTCTCTCATGTCAGTATTGCTGAAGGAGTTCTCCGACTATTTGGAGGAGGGGCAGACCACATGCGCCAAATTAAAAGCATGGGCTGCTGATCGTTGGGGGACCGCCTTCCACAACTGTTTTACTTAAAGAAACTTGGTGAGATCCCACATGTGGAATACTACGGGCCGGAGAGATCTCACTTGGGAGGAGCTGACTACACCACCTCCTCCAGCTGTCATACTTAAGAGAACATAGGAAAATAATGGAAAACTGGCCTTGCCCTCCAGAGCCAAAGCCCCAAGAAAAATGAAATGGAAGGGCAAGAAAAATAAGGTTGCAGCAGAGGCAGTTTAGGGTACTGTAGAAGAGATCATTAAGGAGGCAGGTGAACCTCAAAATCCACCAAGGCCTCCTAAAAATGACCGAAAAAGGCGAGCAAGAAACGATGAGAGGACTACTAAGAAGAAAAAGGTCACCTTGGTGGATGAAGTAATCCTTCGCCCTTCAGAGTCTCTACCTCCGACAGACCCGACTGATCCCACATTGGTAGAGCATATCCCCACCAATCTACAATCCAAAGAGGGTACCGGAGGGGATATTGATGGAGTAGACATCAGTAGCCTCCAAAATATTGGTCTCTATTTCAACGATTTTGAGAAAGATGACTTTGGTGGCCCCTACCTTCCCCCCAAGCTCTTCCAATATCGTAACTTTCAATGGCAAGTCCTTCAGTGTCTCAGGGGAACATGATGTGGTGACTCACTCCCTGCTGGGCCATATTCAGCCAGTGCTCAACTTGGAAAGGCAAGCAAAAAGTCAATCTTCCCTTATCAACACCCTCAACACAGACAAGGAGAGTTTGTCTACTGACCTCCTCAATGCCAACCAGAGTATTGAAGAATTGAAGAAGGAGCTTGAGGAGTTGAAGAAGGAAAAAGAAGATCTGGCAACCAAGCTGGTCACTTCTGAGACAACTAACACAGAGCTCTGAACCTAGTGCTCCGGTTTGGAAAAAGATCTTTCCACCTTGGAGGGAGACATGAAAACTAGGGACGCTGCCATCCGGACCTTGTCCGGTGACAAGAATTACCTTGAAGAGGTTGTGTCCAAGGTAACCAAGGAGAAAGAAGACTTGGTGAAAGAGCAGAATCAGAGAATTCAGGCATGCGTCGATGCATACACCAACGAGGTGATAGATGCTCTAGAAAAAAAAGTATGCCAAAGTTAAGTTTGATATGGTTTTGCTTTTCCACCAAAAGTTTCCAAAGAGAACGCTTGGTACCTTGTGGAAATATGTTGAATATGAAAATATCCCATTCCATACGATGGTGGATGGTAATAAGAAGAACTACTCTAGTGGAATTGATGATACAACCGATGAGGAAGAAGGAACCAGAGAGAGTTTCAGTGGTGAACCCAAATATCCTTAGGTTTGTAACTATCTTTTCTTAATCTTGTGAAATACTAAAGTCCTTGGATGGCCAAGGCATATTTTATAATCTAATATTATCACCCAGTTTTTAGCCGGAGAGGTTTATCTTTCTAAATTTTTTGCTTTATTTCGTACTTGCTTAATTTTAATGGCTGATGTTTAAAGAGCCCTTATTTATTTTACAAGTATTTAAGATGAGATAGTTTAAAATTCTCCGATGACAAATATTTAATGGTCATCATTCAACCAACCAATCCGATCTACCAAAGATCTTTAGAAGAATTTTAAAGAAATTCCAGTCAAACCACTCTGAATATTTTAAGAAGACATCAAATTTTATTGAAAAAACCCGGACACCTTATTAAAACCTCCCTGTGCCACCAGGGTAGGAAAGAGTGTAAATATTTAAACAACTTTCCATCCAGATATAAGCGGAGGTGTTCAATATTCCACGGGTGCTTTAAGATTCTTCTATCTTTGTCTTGAAGCCTGTATGTTCTAGGCTTAATTTTTCCGGAGACCTCATAAGGCCCTTCCCAGTTTTGTGCTAGCTTGCCGAACTGCTTCTCCTTAGTATGCAAGAAAAATTTTCTCAACACTTTGTCCCCTGGCTGAAAATCCCTTCTTTTGATTTTGGAAGCAAATCTGCTTCTCATCAAGCATTGGTAATGGGTGGTTCTAAGATGAGCCTTAACCCTTTTTTCTTATATTAAGTCCAAATGGCTTCTAATTGCCACCTCATTAGCCAGTTCAGAATAATTTTGGACTCTGTATGATGGAAGACTTGCCTCTATAGGAGCAATTGCATCCATCCCATATACCAAGGCGAAAGGAGATTCTTGTGTAGCAGCTCTAGGAGTAGTCCGGTATGCCGATAACACTTCTTGCAAATAGCTTGGCCACTTTCCTGCAGCCCTTTCAAAATACTTCTTCAGACCGGACAAAATGGTTCTGTTTTCCACTTCAATGTGACCATTTGCTTGTGGGTGGAAAGGAGAAGAGAAGCAATGTTGAATGCCTATAGAGGAACAAAAACTCTCCAAATCCTTGTTATCAAATTGTGGCCCATTATATGTTGTTATCTTTTGGGGAACGCCAAATCTACAACAAATGTTAGATAGAATAAATTTTATGACAACTTTTGAAGTAGTTCATGCTAGGGGGGCTTCTTCTATCCACTTTGAGAAATAATCAATGGCTACGATTATAGTCCTGCATCCTCCGGACGCCATTGGTAAAGGTTTTACTAAATCCAGCCCCCAATAAGTAAAAGGCACCGGCTCAGAAATTGATTCCAGAGGTACAGCTGGGATATGAATTTAATTACCATATCTTTGGCATGGGTCACATTTTTTCAACAACTCGTCGGCATCTGTCATGATGGATGGCTAATTGTATCCGGCCAATAAAATCCTCCGGGTTAAAGCTCTATAGTCGTAGTGTGCTGATCCCTCCCCATCATGTAGTTCTGATAGGATAATTTGGGACTCCTTAACCCCTAAACAATGCAAGAGAGATCTACTAAACGAATTCTTATAAATAACATCTCTTATGATTAAGAAACCACGAGCCCTATGTTTCATTTTCCTTGCCGCAGATTTATCCGGAGGCAAAATGCCATTTGAGATGTACTGAAGAAGAGGATATCTCCAGTCTTTGGGTTGAACCACTTGTATACTTAGGCTTTCCTCCTCTTACATGCTCTGAATGGGTTTTATGGATGGACATTCTTGCACATGAATCCATGGGTAAGACTCAGAATATTCTATGGTTGCCAAAGAGTCTGCTAGTATGGTCTCCGATCTAGGTATATGCTCATAGCTAACATTTTTGAAGTTAGCTGCCACTTCTTTAAGGATAAACAAGTATTGATCAATTGTTTCTTTTTTACCTCAGATTTACCTTAGGCATGATGGATAAGAAGCTGAGAATCACTCATTAACCTGACTCTTTTAGCCCCACAGATAAAAGCTAGTTTCAGACCAACTATAGCAGCCTCATACTCGGACTCATTGTTAGAAGCCCTAAAAGAAATACATATAGCCTGGTATAACTTATCGACATACGGAAAGGTTAAAACTATCCCAGCACCACAACCCATGGTACTTGATCCATCATATGTCAGGACCACCCATTCCTTCTTAGTTTTCTCATCTGCAACTTGCTTAGTACTTTTGTCCGAATGGAACTCAACCAGGAAATCAACAATAGATTGAGCTGTGATTGCAGTTCGGGGGGCGAAATAAATATCATAATCACCCAATTATAATGACTATTTGGTCATCCTTCTTGATATTTCTGCCTTCTAAAGGACATTTTTCAAAGGAAAAGACGTCCGGACGACAATAGAATGAGATTGAAAATACGGCCTCATTTTTCTGCCAGCAATTACCAAGGCTAATACTAGTTTTTCAAGCTTCAAGTACCTTTTTTCAGCATCCATCAGACTCTTGCTGATGTAGTACACCGGACGAGGATAATTGGCCATCTCTCTTACCAGCACGACACTTATAGCACATTCAGACACAGCTATGCATATGTACAGTGTTTCTCCATCAATAGGTTTGTAAAGGGTTTTGGGGGAAGATAAATGCTTTTTTATTTGATTAAACGCCTGGTCGCACTGTGGAGACCAGTTAAAGTCTTTAGCACCCTTTAAAGTCTGGAAAAACGGGTCACACCTATCCGAAGACCTTGAGATAAAACGATTTAAAGCAGCTAACCTTCCTGTCAACCTTTGCACTTCTTTAAAATTCCGAGGAGGATCCATTTTTAATAAGGCATCAAGCTGGTCCGGATCAGGCTGTATCCCTTTCTCACGTATCACATACCCAAAAACTCTCCGGATTGCACCCCAAAGACACATTTTTCTGAATTCAATTTTAAATTAACCTTCGCCAAGTTGGAAAACGTTTCTTGAAGATCTGCTAGGTGCAACTCTTCTTCCATATTTTTTACCATCATGTCATCAATATATACTTCCATATTTCTCCCAATTTGATGAGCAAATGCTTTGTTCACCAACCTTTGATATGTAGCACCAATATTCTTCAACCCAAAAGGCATTACCTTGTAACAATGGAGGCCCCTATCTGTAACAAAAGTAGTGTGTTCATGGTCCTTCAGATTCAAATGTATCTGGTTATAACCTGAGAAGGCATCCATGAAGGACAATAACTTGTTCCCAAATGTGGAGTCTACCAACTGATCTATCCGAGGGACTGGATACAGATATTTTGGGTAAACTCTATTGAGGTCAGTAAAGTCGATACACATACGCCATTTCCCATTCTTTTTCTTTACTAACAATGGATTGGCTGTCCATAAAGGATATTGAGACTCCTTTATGTGACCCATATTGGTAAGTCGGTCAACGTCTTGAACTATGACATCAGCTTTCTCCTTAGAGAAAGCTCTCTTTCTTTGCACAACAGGTGCAACATCTCTTCGGATGGATAGTTGGTGTGATATAACATTTGCAGGTATTCCGGTTATATCATCATTACACCAAGCAAAAACATGTTGGTGGTTTGCTAAAAAGGACAACATTTTTTTTTTCAATTCTGGTGCTATCTTGGAGCCAATTTTAACATTACTTCCTTCGACTAGAGAGTGGGTTTCAACCTCTTCGGTTGGTATCAAAACACCATGGGTCTCTCTAGGGTCATCAATTTCACCCTCACCCTCAGAGGGCCCCAACAACTGCTAATCTTTGTTTATCCGGACTGCCCCTTTTAGGGGCAAGTGCAGTTGCATACCATTCTCTTGCTATTTTTTGGCTACTCGGGACAACTCCCACTTGTCTTTGAACTGCATACTTTAAACATTGGTGAACGGTTGAAGCCACAACATGCATCCTCGAGAGCCAGGATCTCCCAAAGATTTCATTGTAACATGTGGGGCAGTCTACCACAACAAAAAGTACCGTGACTATCTTCTTGAAAGGGCCCTTTGCCAACAAAACCTCCTCCTCAAACTCTCTTATCACATCCGCAGAGCTTCCTGTGAAGCCCACAATGGACCTGTTCGAATGCTGAATCATTGATGGATTCTTCATCAGTTTATAGGAAGTTAAAAAGAAAATGTTGGCTGAGCTGCCAGTGTCAATCAAAATTCGCCTGATGTCATTGCCCCCAATTGATGCTCATATCACCATAGCATCCTTATGAGGACCAGCTATGTCCCTTAGGTCATCTTCATCAAAAACAATGAAGAGAAAATGAATTTTGGACTGATAGGAGGACATGCCTCCCTGTAACTAAGTAGCTAGAGTGTGAACATGCCTCTTTCTTAAAGAAGGAGTCGGCGCAGTCATTGTGTCCTCCCCAAATATAGTGAGTGACTCAAAAAAGCTTATGAGCCCAAATACTGTCTTGGTATGTTCTGTTATAACCCCCACTTTATTTCGGGTTGGATCAGGATCCAAATACTCTGATTCTACATCAAACCTTTCAAGGATTACAATGGCCCCTTCTGGAGCCGATGTCCCTAGATTATTTCTTGGGCCATTCCGGTGAGCATTGTCAGGCTTGTTCCCGCTTCTTCTCTTGACATAAGCTCCCAATTTTCCTCTTCAATCAGATTATGCACCTCTTGTTTCAAGGCGATGCAATCCTCAGTGTTTGGCCAATATCATGATGATATTGGCAAAAACAAGTCTTACGACTTTCCCTAGGAGATTGAAGCGATGCCGGCTTCCTGAAATCTACCTCATCTTTTGTTTTGTCATAGATGGTTATCGCATTTTCTTTGAATTCAGCAAACCACTCTGGTCGGTACCGAGGTCACCGTTTATTTCTAGACTGCTGGCTCTAAGCTGGATCTGGGTGAGATTGAGTCTGTTTGGCCCTGTTGGGCCCCTGTTCGGATTCTTTGGCCTTGTATCCGGACTGGTTCTGGTTTGGTGTAGCTGGGGTAGACCTCACTTGTCTGTGCACCCTGGTCTTTTTTGTTTCATCTTCTTTGGCCTCATATCCTTTTTTCTGGTTACCGAATCGACCAGATTCCCAAGGTTTAATCCTTGCCTCAAAGAAGTTATTGCTACCTGCTCAAAGCAATCAGCTAACCCATTCTTTGTGTTCACAAAACGGCTTATATAGTCGTTTAGTGATTCGTTTGGCTCTTGGGCATAATGGATAATAGTATCTCCATTGCCTTTCACCTCTGTACTCCTAACAAACTGCCTCCGGAAGGCCACCCAAAACGTGTCAAAGTTCCTGATACAACCCTGTGGTAGGCTATTGAACCATTTAAAAGCACTCCCCGTAAAAGATTGAGAGAAGGCTCTACAGAGCAGTTCGTCATCATCATCAAAATTCATCATAAATTTTTGAAGATGTGCCAGATGATTGTGCGGATCCTTGCTCCCATCATACTTTTCCGTCTTAGTACTGTCAAACCTCTTAGGAAGGTTTCCGGATGGAATCTTAGATGACAATGGGGATTGTCTCCAATTCCGGCTATAACTAAAGACATTATCTTCATTAGGTGTTGCAAAAATACATGGCTCATCATGAAATGCAAAGGGATCCATTAGCAGCTGATCCACATGCCTACGGCTATGGCTGTGGCTGTGAGACGACCCTTTTCCCAGATGCCTCTTTAACCTCCCATGTCTATCCCTCTTTCTTGAATATGTTTTTAACCAACTTTTGCTTATTCTTGGATATACCCTCGTCACTGCTGGATGACAAGGAATCCTCAAGTCCATCCTCATCCGAGGAGCTACTAGAGGACTCAAACTCTGAGCTCTCCACCGGCTTAGACGAGTGAGATTTCTTGGAACTAACATGGGTCCTTTTTGTACTCAAGTGAGTCTTTGCTGATAGGTCATTCTCCCTTGGGTTGTCAGCATGGTGAATGGCTGACACTTTCGCCTTTTCTTTTAAAACTATCTCTGCCTTTTTAGCAGCTCTCAACGCTTCTATTGCAGCCTTCAACCTGTCTCGTTCTTCGATCGTATACTCATCGTTCTCACCTACCACTTCTATCAAAGGTGGTGGCACTGCTTGCTTGTCCGGATTTATCCGAACTGGTTTTTCTTGCTGGTTTTGAGTGCTAGATTCAGGCACCTTCTCCTCCCACTTTGTCGTGGTTTATTTTGAACTGAGGGTAATTGTTTCCAGCATTTTAAAGAGTTTTAAAGGTATTAAATGTTTGGGTTTTTTATAGTGAGAGATTTAAGCTGCATGGTTGTCTTAAATGTTCATTACCCTCATTAATGAAAGTGGTTGGGTATTTATACCCTTAATTATGGACCCATGGGCTTTCGGGTCAAGTTGTGAAACCGATCGAGTTTAAAGACCCATTAGTTCTTAAGTAGATTAGCACATAGCTTAGTCAAAAGATGTTTAGTATTTTAATACTTTGTCCTGTCCGGATAGTTCAGTGGGTAGTTATTTTCCGAATTACCCCTGTCCGGTTTTCTCAATGAGTGGTGGTGAATAAATCCGGACTCATCACTATCCATGTTGCTAAATTCATAATGTGTCTTTTTCAAGAGCAAGTGGTAGTTCCTAAAAGAGTATCCCCACTAAAAAATAGTCAATTATTCAAAAGTTTTGCACAAGTTTTTATCTTTATCCTGATTTTTAGTTCATCAATCATCAAAACAATCCTTCAATTAGCATTTGGATCTAAATATGATGGTGAAATTGTTATCACCATCATATTTTCCTACTTTAGAATAGTCTTAACTACTACTCTTTATATTGTTGCTTGGTTGCCTACGAGACCTTGTTGTTCGAACCATTCCTCTCTCTTAACGAATGTTGTTAACTTGCCATTATCAATTAAAGTTTGAATCTCCTAGTTTAGAGCTATGAATTCCCTTTATATTATGATCAATGTCATTGTAATATTTGCAAAACCTGTTCCTCATTTATACTCTTCCTCCTCAGCCGGTTGAGCACCAAGATTCAAAGATTTCTTTATAGTAAATTCATCATCCAGTTCTATAGGGAGAAGCCCTTGTAAAAAAGAAGCACACACGACTTGCTCATGGAAATCTTCTAAACCATTCTTTGTCAAAACAAAGTGCCTGATGTAATATTTCAAAATTTCTCCAACTCACTGTTTGTAGTAGATGATTTTATCATCCTCTTCTAGGATTTCTTTACTTCCCATAAATTTCCGCTTAAAAACGATCTAAAACATGTCAAAATTTTAGATAAAATCTTATAAAATTCAATTTTACAACTTCTAAGCAATGTATTTAAAAGTTTGGAAGAAAGCACGTCGTATCCACTTATCGTCAGCATCATAATTCATCTTAAATTTCTTGAACTGCTCAATATGGTTATCTACATCTTGGATTCTTTCAAACTTTACAATTTTTTATAGAAGAGATTTCCTCCAATTATGCCCCTGACTATATTGTTGGCCTCCTAGACCTTCATCAATCATTGCATACAGACCATGCGCCAAAGGATTAATAAATCAACTATTGAAAATGTAATCACAGTGTTGGTTACCCAAACCTCCTTGTTGAAATTGTTGGTTGATCACTAGTGTTGTAGATAATAGTGCATGATTTTAATATATATGAACTATAGTTGGTTGTTGTTCTACCATACCCTCGATGACCACCACATCCTTAACTTGAAAGGCAGATACCTAGTTACCCGAAGAATTATAGTATTGTTTCAAACCTCTCTTTGGTTTAAAAGTTTTAAATCGAATAAAATGTATTTTTGAATAAAGTATGGCATTAGAATTTCTCCTTCTCTTTTGGAGATGACCTTGCTATTAAGAAGGAGAAAATTTCTCTGAATCAAACACATAATAGTCAGTAGACTCTAAATCAATATAATAATGTCAGGTTTTTTTACTTCTTTCACAATAATAGTGACTTATCCTTCGATGTTTTTCTTGATCTCATAGAGATGCATACTCAACACCATCACCCTCAAAATATTTTTCTCTATATTTATATTTCTGATTTTTTTATCAAACTTTTCTTGAATGTGTTACCTTTATATCTATTTTTGAGAATTTAGTGCAATATTTTTATCCAACAATTGATCATGATCTCACTTTAGGGCCAATTGATTTTATTTCTCTTTGAGTTGTTGCTATGTTTGAGAACACTTTACCAAATTATCAGAAGTCTCTCCAGTTATCATTACTTTGGTAGTCACTATAGGATTTGCATGTGTCTCGGTGTTCATTTCTCAGAAAAATATGAGGTTGTATCTTAGTGATTTTGGATAATACCTAGTGACCAGTGTAAGCTTGTACGGTGGCCACCACTAATGACTTATGAAAATTTTCGAAGGGAAAATGGGTTCTAAATATTTCGGGGGTCATGTAGAACTTAGAGAGAAATTTAAGACGTGAATTTTAAAGACACAAACTGCCAAAATAGTAAAAGAATTATAATTTGTCATATTTCTAATAAAAGTACATTATTTTATGTAGTAATAGTGGTGGGCCTTTGTGCCTATATAAGTAGTCCATTTCAGGCTAATCCAATACTAAAAAGTAAATACCGATCCAGTATTTTACGAGTTTGACTTATGGGTGTAAGCCGAGCTTAGAAGTAACGTCTCCCACGAAGCTTTGAAAACTTTTTATATAGATGTAGAATGTCCATAAAAAATTAAAGTTATGGGGAAATTCTAATTGCAACTGTGTTATTCGAAATATACTCGATATGTTGTATTCGTACGGTGTTTTTCGAATTTTTAAGTAAAGGCATATCGGTACCTTTAAACTCTTTCAACATTCATTAGAAGATGTTAGGCATAGTTGTTCGTACTAATCAAACTATGACATAATTATTGTAATTAATTTTTTTTATATATATATTGCTGCATTTTCATCGTCCACTAAACAATACAAATCATATCATGAACACGTGCTAGATTCAAAGAAAGCGAGTTGATGTAGCCTAAAAGCCCAAACACATACTTTTTTATTTTATTTTATTTTAAGACATTTATCTTATTTCCTTGTATTCTAATTTATGGTTTTGAGCAACTCTTATATAAATCCTCACATGCCTTAAGTTTTCAGTAGTATTTTGACATAATATATTTTTTATCACTAAAAGTTTCTGTCTTTGTTACCTTTAGATTAGGGTTTCATGTATTATTTTACCTTTGGATTAGGGTTTTATTTGTCGTTGTTTCTTTTTGTCATTCCGTTGCATCGGTTTGGTATCACAGCCTCAGTTGCAGCTCCGAGGAAAACATGTTTTTGAATTTTGATTCCATCTGAATGATAAACATCTATGGTCATGAAGATCTCGAAGATTGTTTGGTATACGCGACATACGAGGCGTTTCGCTAATGACCGTATTGAACGATTACTGGAGGAGTTTAAATTGGCTACCAATCTTCGAATCAAGGAGAAACTTGCTTATCGATATGGTGCTCATGCTATGAAGAGGTTTCCGAAACCAATGTTTTTCATCAAATGGACATAGGGATGTTGTATTCAGGCTATGAAAATGCTTTCGAAATCAATTTTTTTAATAAACTAAATGACTTCAATATGATTTCGAATAAGGAACACACGAGAATAATTTATCTTTATTCCGATAAGGTCAATAATTATAATTCCAAATGTAAGAATATAATAAAATAAAATAAAATAAGTTTGGTTGTTGATGATGATGGTGCTGTGAATTTTAGAACGAATTCTTGTCAAACAAGGGAATGGTGTAGCCTAGAAGCCCAAACAAAAAGCTTTTTAATTAAATTTAATTTTATTCTAATATCTTATATTATTGAAATCAAATCTAATTATATTAAGATTTTATTTTATTATACTTTAAGACATTTATTTTATTTCTTGTTATCCTAATTTAAAGTTTTGAGAAATTCTTATATAAAGCCTCATATGCATTAAGTTTCAAATAAGTTTTTGAAATAATATTTTTTTTATCGCTGAATGTTTCAGTCTTTGTTAGCCTTGGACTAGGGTTTCATCTATCATGTTACCCTTAGATTAGGGTTTCATCTATCGCTGTTTCTTTTCATAGTTCCACTGCAACATGAATGAACCATCGCTTGCTAAAATTATTTCAAAACTCTATTCGTAATTTTATGGAGGAGGAACAGAACTCCGGTAATCAAATTCTGGAGATGTAGCGGATATACAAGCAAGTGACGATACATATCCTCCCGAAAAACCTTGTAAAGTGGAACCATTATTTGGAACTCGTACGATGCGTTCACTATCAAGTAGAATAATTAGTTATAACTCAAGCGGTACGGTTCATTCTAATAAAAAATACTACTTAAAATAATTTATTATATTGTTTATAATTTTTATAACTACGATCAATGACATTGAATCATATATACATTATGTGCTATAGTGATATTACCACTACGGAGAATGGGATGATAATGTCAAAGATGAGAATCGTGATAACATCACGTTTAACTCAAGCTTCCACTTTGTAAGGCAGTCGAGGATGGAAAATGTTAGTTTCACTTTTAATATTTACGAGGTTCACTCCGTCCGATGTCAGAAAAGGTGTTAATTTGGTTGGATTGGATTAATAGAAACCATTATGTCAATCTAAGTATTTTTATTTCAACAAACATTCAGTTTAATTGACAATATCCATTTGATATTTACATTTTACTTTTTTGTTTGTTTTTTTATTTAGCTTTTCATTGCGAATTCCGCTTCATATGCAATGATACATCCTTGTTGCTTAAAAATACGTACACCAGAAGCTGAAGGTTAAGCATTAACGATTCAATCTCGTTGTAAGAGATATGAAAAAACTTAAAAATACAGTAACAACTTATCTATTTAATATATGTATTCGTCTAATATACATGTACTATTTTTAAGCTATTTGCCATTGTAATGTATAAACCTGTTCCCATATTAAAGACTTATCCATTTAATGTGCTAGAATTATGTTTTTGTTGCACTAAATATTTGAAAACATCATACTAAAACTTATAAATATAATAACAAAACAGGTAGTTTAGACAATATAATCTATAAGTGACTCGACCATACATCGGTGTAGAATTGTTATACCGCTGGTAAGATGGTACACCGCCGGTACAGCTGGTACACTAACCCAAAAAGTATCTTAACATAACCTTTAAATGACTTGGTCATACCAGTGATATAGACTTGTTATACCACCGGTAAGCTAGTTCACCGTCGTCATGAAATTTTTATACCGGAGATGCGGCTATTATAGCGAGACTGTAAAACCGGTATGAACATGTTGTACCACCAGGACGAGGTAAGAATAGTATGATGAAAAATAATACTCGATGATATTTGATAAGAGAAAAACTATAATAGACAAGAATTAATGCTAAGTAGAATTCAAATTACTAATGACCACCTCATTTTTGAAGTTTGAAAGCTTTTAAAGATGTCCATGAACACATAAACCGCATAACCTTTAACAATCAGTTAGTTTAACATTCAAATCTCCATACCTTTCAAATTCTAACTCAAGTTTTTTTCTTTCTAAAAACACATATATTTATATTTTTTAAAAGACAAACAAAACGAAATCCATGAGTCATATTTTTGAAGTTTTTCCTCTTTTTATTTTCCGAAATCAAATTACACATAATTCTGTAAGGAAAACACAATTGTTTTTTCACAATTAAAATATACATAATTCTGCAACTGAAACACAAATTCATTTTTCCAAAATTATTTTGCAAGATTTCCACAATTAATTTCTTCGTTTTCACAACTTATTTGTGCGTAATTCCGCAACTGGAACACAATTAATTTTTTACCACCAAATTATACGTAATTCTGCAAATGGAACATAATTTTTTTTGCAACAACCAAATTATACGTAATTTCGCAACTGGAACACAATTACTTTTCCAATCTTATTTCACAACCAAATTACACGTAATTTTAAAACAACAAAAATTCAAAAAATATTTTTCATGGAACTAGTTTTGTTCTTCTTAAAAAAATAAAACCAATGATATTTCCAGACTAATTTGTTTTTTCACACATTCAGACTTATTTAACAACCATATTCCTTTTTAAAACTATTTTCTTCTTATTTTCCCACCCAAATTATATGTAATTCTACATTTGGAACTTAGTTGTTTTTCGCACTCTAGTTACACGTAATTCCACAACTAAAACAGAATTTTTTTTCCAGACTATTTTCCCTATAAAAGAATTATATTTATAAATTTGGTTTTTATAGATTCATTGTTATTCATATGTTTCTAATTATATTAAAAAATTGTAGATTTAACAAAGATAAAATATTGATTTAAATTGAATATATTTAATATTATATTTTTTGTGAAAATTTCGGTTCGTTTAGGGAAAAAACTAAAGTGTTATTGTCGATCTTTTCCAATGAAAAATTTATTATGTTCAATAATGAGAAACAAATAAAAGAAAGCGTAATAAACCTATAAAACATAAGATAAATTTAACATGGTTCGGATTGTGAAGAAATCCTACATCCACAAAAAAACTCTTATAAACAGGTAGGTTAGAGATAATCTTCCAATTAAAAAGGACCCAATCACTTTTTGTTACAAAACATGATGTGATTCACATAACCCTCTCTTTAATATTGATCTTTCACCTCACTTATCTAATGAAACTCTTCGTTGTATCATCACGCCTTTTTAATTGCATTTATTCTTTTACTTATATGTTTACAGAAAACCATAATTCATCATTAGACACATCATATTAAAGCTCATTAATCTATAATTATGATAACTAATAATTTCTTAATAATAAGAAACCTCATAAAAAACTTAATTAATACACAAGACCTAATTAATAGGAAATCTAATTAATATAAGAAACCAATATAGAAACCTCAATTAAATAGGAAACCTAACACGTAGAAGAATCGCTTCAATCTAGCTATGGTGTTTCGGTCAAGTTTTCTTCAGATCAGACTGTGTCCGATTAGCTCGTTTCAAACCAACCTACTTCGGATCAATAAATTTCTCATTGGGCTTATTGATTACCAATTTTGACAGGTTGTTTATGTATGCTTAGGTTCCAGCAGACGTCTATGCCATTATATCACGAGTCAAGCTTCATCCAGATAGTTGCAACAATTGTTTCTTGTACATGTCACGACAGATCCAACTATGCCCCATGTTGTCCTTCAACAATACCTCTCTTGACGAGCTACTTCTACGCCTAAAAAAATCTCTACATAGCCTTATAATAACTACAACATTTGTTGAATCTCAATGTTCAAATCTTTAGAGACCAACTCGCCTGCATTAGAAATCGGTAATACCTTGGTCAGAGCATCCGAAAGATTTTCCTTACTGGTAATCTTAGCCACTTTGACTTGCTCCCTCTCCACCACATCTAAGATGAATTGTAACTTAATTTATACATGTTTACTTCGCTCATGGAAATTTGTATTCTTCATTAAATGAAGAGTACTAGTGTTGTCATAAAACAAAATAACATCTTGCTCCACAGTAATGAGTTCCAGCTAACCACTCCTTCACGGACAACATACAAATAACCCAAAGTTGTGACTGATAACCACATCGCGGCCACAACGAATATTTGGTTGCTTACAACAAACTCCAATATTTGTATTTTGGAAAAGTTGTGAATTTTCGAAAAATGGCCTCTCGAACCTATGTGACTCTATTTAAGGATTTTGTCTATTTAAGGATTTTGTGAAAAGATGTAGCTCTCAATAACGATTTATGATTTTTGGTAATAAGTAGATGGTTGAAGATATGAATTATATCATTCTTTATTCTCCTAAATTATCTAGAACACAAAATCTCTTTCATTTATCAATACTTGTCATAATTTAATTTATGATTTCCAATAGGTCATTCCAAAAAACATATTCAGGATCAAACTAACATAATGAGCGGTTTTTTTTATATATAAAGAGTTTTAACTATTAATTATTTATAAAAAAATATTTATAAAAGACAAATCTTTTGATATAAAAGAACATGAATAAACAATTAAAAAGAGAAAATCATTAACAATCCAAATATTATAAGTAAAAAGAATAGTTTTAGCCAATATTTTGTACCTACAAATTTAAAAAATCGTCATTTATGCAGCTATTTGACTTTACATCAACTATAAAATCGAAATTGGTTCATATTATTTCATTGAACAGAAATGAAATGAAATTCTTTACCATCAAATTTATATTTTACTTGGGGACAGTGCTCTCCGAACTTGACTCCGTCTCTCTAATCTCCGGTTGAGGCCTATGGATTTAGAAACAATTTAGAATATCAAATAGATTTAGAGACAATTTGCCATATCTTTGCCATATCCAAAGTAGGCCCAAGGATGTGGAAACAGCAGCCTTTCTTGGTGAGCAAGAAAAGAAAGGAATAGAAATAACACTTCAAATAAATAAAGAAATGGAAAATTACCTGATTCTTGTTCGATGAGGAACCCATTTTTGGTCGATCCATTCAACATGGCATCTTGTTTTATTATAGTGCATACGAACTTGAGTCTCGTTGCAATCTAATGTTGCATTTAATTTCAAACTTTAATTGCGTCCTTTGAGTTTGCCCGTTTCTTTTTCACATTGTCCTTTCAGTTTGTGCTGTCTTTTTGTCTACTCAACTTTGAACTATTTAATAGTCATCTCTTTTACCTAATAAATCAATATGAGACTTAAGCATTATCCCTGTTGTCTCAAAACGGTGTATATTAATCTGTTTTTAGACTGGACTTGGTATCAGAGCCTGAAGGTCTTGACAGACGTATTTGTTTCACTAACGATGGAGGTGAACAAAGAAAAAGGAGTTTCGTACGGCCTAAGCTACCCAATGCTGGATAGAAATAATTATACGGATTGGGCTATCAAAATGAAAGTTTATATGCAAGCGCAAGGGGTCTGGAATGCAATAGAGCCAAAAGATCCCAATTGTTCTGTCGAAGAGAAGACAGATAAGATAGCGCTAGCAATGGTGTATCAGGAAATTCCCGAAGATGTATTGCTCTCAATTGCGAACAAGGGAACAGCGAAGGACGCATGGGATATGATAAGAACATTATGCTAAGGTGCAAACAAAGCAAAGAAGGCACGGATTCAGACCTTAAAATCTGAATTCGAAATGCTGAATATAGGTGACAATGAAAAATTTGAAGATTTTCACATGAGAATGAATAGCCTCGTTACATATTCGAGCTTTGGGGAAAACGATGGAAGAATCATACGTCGTAAAGAAACTTCTGCGTGCTGTCCCTGCCAGATTCCTACAGATAACTTCAACACTGGAGCAATTTGGAGACATCGAGAGCATGACTGTCGAAGAAGCTGTGGGTTCACTCAAGGCACATGAAGAACGAGTAAAAGGAAGGACAGAAACGGAGGAGATTCAACTCATGTTGACAGAAGAGGAATGGGCTAAACGAGAAGGAGCCAACAAAAAGCTTCTATTGACGCGTGAAGAATGGCTGAGGCGAAACAATGGTGACAGATCCACAAGGCAGAGAGGCCGTTGAAAGTTCGACAAGAGTGTTATCAAATGCTTCAACTGTAATATCTATGGTCACTTCGCCTCAGAATGCAAGAAACCAAGGAAACACAAGGAAACACAAGAAGCGGAGGCGAATTTGGATGCGATAGAAGATGATGAAATGGCGCTACTCTTGGCCAAACATGATAAAGACTCGTCAAAGCTTCTCCTGAATGAGGACAAACTGTTATCTACTCAATTTCCAAGGCGTGGAGAATGTGCATGCGAATCGAATGTCTGGTACCTGGACAATGGTGCAAGCAGTCATATGACAGGTTTTAAAGAAACGTTTGCAGAACTGGATGAGAGTATATCTGGTGTGGTGCGTTTTGGAGATTGTTCAAAATTCGAGATAAAAGGAAAGGGCACTCTGATATTACTGTGCAAAAATGGAGAAGAAAAGATGCTGTGAGAGGTGTATTATATACCTAGTCTACGTAATAGCATCATATCATTGGGACAGATTTATGCAGAAGGCAATAATGTGGAACTCAATGGAGAATTTCTGAGCATCTACGACAACAAAGACAGATTATTGATGAAGGTAAAACGATCTGCCAATCGACTTTATAAAATTATTATTGAGACTAACAAACATGAATGCCTGATGACTAAAGCGGATGCCATCGTGAGATTGTGGCATCCCCGTCTTGGGCACGTCAATTATCAAGCCATGGCTATCATGTCTAACCACCAGATGGTAGAAGGAATGCCCAGGATAATAAAACCAAATGTCATGTGTGATGGGTGTTTAATGGGAAAGCAAACCAGGAAGGTATTTCCAGCCAAATCCAAGTTTAGTGCAAAAAAGGTACTAGAACTTATACATGGTGATCTGTACGGCCCGATATCTCCAACTACTACCTCTGGATACAGATATTTCTTTTTGTTAGTTGATGAATTTAGCAGGTTTCTGTGGGTGTACTTTCTAAGAACTAAGGATGAGGCATTCGAAGCATTCAAAACGTTTCGTGTATTGGTTGAGAACGGGTCAGAGAAAAGAATCAAGGTGCTGAGAACTGACAGAGGAGGTGAATTCAATTCTAATGAGTTTAAAGAATACTGTGAGAATGCAGGAATTGAGCGACACCTCACGACACCCTACACTCCGCAATAAAACGGAGTAGTAGAGCGTTGAAACCGAACTATTGTGGAGATGACTAGAAGCAGTCTCAAGGAAATGCAATTGTCATCAAAGATGTGGGCTGAAGCAGTAAGAAACTCGGTATACATCCTCAATAGACTACCCACGCAATCATTGACAGGTAAGACGCCGTATGAAGCATGGGCAACAAGGAAACCGCAGATAAGTCATGTACGGGTCTTTGGGTGCTTATCGCACATTTAAACTCCAAGTGTGCACAATACAAAGCTGGATGATCGCAGTAAAAAGTTAGTTAATCTGGGAGAGAGCCTGGAACTAAAGGATACCGTTTATATGATCCCAAGGAAGATCGTATACATATAAGCCGTGATGTCATTTTTGAAGAAACAAAGCAATGGCCGTGGAGCGTGATTGCAGATAGGGAGGAGACACAAGAGAGTTTTATTGTGGCAAGTATACCTGAGGATGAATATCTGTTGGCCATGCAGAAAATCAATTACGCTTTCATTCACACAACTGAAATTGGCCGGATGATGATGAAGTGGGGGATTCCAAAGAATGTTAAAGTAAAGATTCCAATCGATCCGGAGACGTCCATGGACTGTAAGCTCAACGAGATTGTTTTCTATAATGAGCTATTCAAATGGGGACTTAGGTTTCCCTTGGACCTAGAAATAGTCAGATATTTCCATCTGATAAAGCTTTGCCCAAGCCAGCTAAGCCCTAATGCATGGTTCACCCTCATGGCATGTATCATGGCTGCAAGGCTCTCCGGAATTCCTCTTTCGATGGAGCAATTTGCTGCTGTAGCAAGCCTCTGCAGAAATCATGTCATACCATTCTATCACTTCAGCATGGGTGACAACTACAAGGTAGTGGATGAATTACTCGAGTCGGAGAAAGGCTGGAAGACTCAAGTTCTGTTCGTCAGCGGTGCTTGGGATAATGGGAAGAAAATTAAAGCTGGTGTCAACCCAACCATGCTTACCAGCAGATGGCGAAGTGATTGTAAAAATCTCACCAGATACTTCTACTGACCCCACTCAAGCAGAAGAGATCCATGGTGACTTTCAAACTGGAGGGGTGCAGGAGGGGATATTAGCATCGATGGTGTCGACATCAGCGGACTTGAGGGGATTGGTCTTTACTTCGGAAACCTCCCCAAAGATGATTTTGCTGGGCCCTACCTCCCCCCAAGTTCTTCGAACCTTGTCACATTCAATGGTAGGTCTTTTCTGTCTCAAGTGAAAGAGACGTCATTGCTCACTCTTTATTGAGCAATGTCCAGCCAGTGCTTACCTTGGAGAAGCAAGTGCAATTAGACAGCCATCATCAATACCCTCAATTCTGACAAGGAGAAACTGTCTAGCGACCTTCTTAGCACTAACCAAAATACTGAGGCATTGAGGAAAGAGAATGAGGAATTGAAGAAACGTCGTGAGGACTTGGCCAACAGGTTGGCCACTTCGGAAGGAGTTGTCAAAGAACTCCAATTAAAGCAATCCGTCCTGGAAAGAGACCTCCTTTCTTCGAAAGATGAGGTGAAGGACAAAGATAGCACCATTCAGGCCTTAACTAATCACAAGATCTCTCTTGAAAATAGTGTGTCCAAGGTTGAGCAAGAAAATGCTGACTGGTTAAGGGACCAGGAGAAAACAATCTAGGCTAGGATGGATGCTTATACCAATGAGGTGATAGATTCTCAGGAGGCAAGGTATGATGAAGTCATGTCAGATATGGTCCTGCTCTTTCATGAAAAATTTCCTCATCATACCATGTCTGTTGGTGATAGGTACAACTACTCCAGTGGCTGGGATGACAGCACTGACGAAGAAGAAGAGACCGGGGAGAGTCCGGATGATGACCCAAAAAACAAAAGCCAAGTGAGACTGAGCCATCTAAAAAAGCTCAGTCTTAGAGTATCAATTATCTTTTTTTTTTAATTTTCTCGTGATTGAACCAAAGTCCTTGGATGGCCAATGTATTTTTTGTAACCCTGTCTGGTCCTTGTACGGATAAACCTTTCTTGTTTTGACAATTCAAAGTCCTTGGATGGCCAAGGCATTTCGTATGTTTTAATGGGTAGTTTCATTTTGCACAACTCTTGCATTCTTTCATAGTTTTTTCAATTTTGGTGGCTAATGTTTAAACAACCCTTAGTTATTTCATAAGTATTTTAAAGTGAGAGTTTTTAAATTCTCCGATGACAAATGTTTAAGAAGTCATCATTCCTCCAATTTAATCTGGCCTGTTTAATAAAAAAAATTCAACGAAAACTATTAACTGAAAATACCATGAATACTTTAAGAAGGCATCATATTTTATAAGAAAGACTGGACACCTCATTAAAACCTCCCCGAGCCACCAGGGAGGAAATAGTATGCCCCCAAATATTTACATGAATTTTCAAACAAGTAAATATTTACATAGTTTTTACTCCAAGTACAAACGGAGGTGCTCGATGTTCCAGGGGTGATTCAAAATCCTTCAATCTTTGTTTTGGAACTGGTATGTCCCAGGATTAAGCTTTTCAATGACCACATAGGGTCGTTCCCAAGTTGGAGCCAACTTACCGAACTGTTTCTCTTTAGTATGTAGGAAAACGTTTCTCAATACCTTATCCCGTGGTTGAAAATCCATTCTCTTAACCTTAGAAGCAAACCTGCTTCTCATCAAACCTTGATAGTGTGCAGCTCTAAGGTGAGCCTTAACTCTTCTTTCTTCTATTAAGTAAAGCTGGCCTCTGATTGCCACTTCGTTAGCGTGTTCGGAAACATTATGAACTCGAAAAGAAGGGAGAGTAGCTTCTATGGGAGCTATGACATCCATCCCATATACTTGGCAAATGGAGACTCTTGTGTTACAGCCCCGGGAGTGGTCCGGTAAGCCCACAAAACTTCTTGCAAGTAACTTGGCCATTTTCCAGCAGTCCCTTCTAAATTCTTCTTTAGACCGGACAACCAATTTGGTGAGGTTTATTTTTGGTTGAGGGTAATTTTGTCCAGAGTTTTGTGGTGTTTCAAAGGTATTTAATGTTTGGATGGATTGTAGTGAGAGACTTGAGCTGCCTGGTTGTATTTAATTCTCATTACCCTCATTAAACGAAAGTGGTTGAGTATTTATACCCTTAATTATGGGCCACATGGGCTTTCGGGTTGACTTATGGATTCGGGTCGAGTTCAAAGACCCATTAGTTTTAAGAGGGTAGGTAATTAGCTTAGTCATGCAGTGATTAAGTTTTTAGTACATTAGTTCAGTTCAGATGGTTCAATGGGTGGATGTTGTTCGAATTGTCCCTGTCCGGTTTTCATAAAGAGCGGCAATAAATTCCGGAATCATCAGTTCCGATGAATCATTTTCTTTGGGGAAGGATAATGGACGCCCAAAATATTACAAGAGAAAATATTCGAGGAGATGAAGAGGTGGTCCTCTGACATCTCATAGAGCCAAAGGTTCAAAAAGAGATGAGGCTGAACATGGGAAAAATGACTTGGATCCGAGGAGCAATTAAATCCACATATGTAGATCCTTTATGGAAGTCGTAATTTTGAATATCGTGTGACTAATCAATTCACATATCCATACGAAGAAGGTTTATACACTACGTTGAATAAGGGCCCTAAGCAGTGCGTATAAAGTGGGTTATAATTTGAGATCATCTTTTCTCTCACCACAAATACTTTCAAGGTATTTGCGTAAGTGGTTTGATATTTCTCAGCTGGAAATGTTTGATGGAACGCAAGATCGAGACAACCAAATAAAATAATTTTTAGAATTTTATGATCAACTACGACGATGATGATAAATTGTTTTGCAGACCCTTCTCCTAAACATTTAAGAACAGAACTTCAAAGTGGTACAATATTTAGGCCGTGGGTTGCATTAATTTTTTTTGATAAGTTTTGGAATATATTCAGTCACCAACTCGTTGGAAGCAAAAAATTCCGCGCGAATGGTGATACGATTATCTACTATTGGCAGGAAATTGGTAGAGAGTCTTAAGGGGTATACAAATTGTTTTATCAAGGATAAAACTGACATAGAAAGTTGTGAAGATAACGTGGAGTTAGCTGCTATGACATTTGGAGTTTTGTTGGATCAAGTAGAGAAAATAATTTTGGTGGAGGAAACACAAGCGTCAGATATGAATTCTTTGGTATAGTTTGAGAAAAATCAGTTCCATCAGAATTCAAAATGGTAGCGCATAACGATTAACATCCAACAACTATCGTCCTAGCTTGTGCACCAACTCAAAGAACAACTCAAGTACCTCCAAAGGAAAATGTGAATACACATGTTGTCAACACACAACAATCTACCCGTCCTATATCCAACTAATATATCTGACCACCACATTTAACCAAGCTGACAGAGTGTGTAGCAATAATTTTTTTGAAAGAACACGTTTGCACATACAATTCTACACGCCATTTTCAAGTAAAATTTGAGGTAGAATAGAAGTAATAGGTACTGTAAGTATCATGAAGATATTGGGGATGACACAAAGGATTGTGTGGTATTGAAAAAAATGATACCGGCCTCGATCAAAAATAGAAAGCAAACATTTTTTGTGAAGAATAATTCTCTTGTCACTCCAAAGCAAGAAAACTCTTTGGTGATTTAAGAACCTATTGATGCAGAATCTATTGATGTATTTGACATTCCCACAGAGTACTTAGATCCAAAACCAGACATGAACAACATCCATATAGTGGAAGAATCGATTGTAAGAGGAAATGTTAGTGAATTATGTGGTTTCTTTGAATCACTAGCATTTTTTGGAGGGGATAATATTGCATGGATATTAAATTATTCTCGAAAGTGACAAATTTTTAGCTTAGCAACTCAATTAGAGACAGAAGCCTCACCACAGTTGTACAAAAATCCATCTCCAATACTTTGTTTTGAAGATGATGATATGAGGGATGCAGTTGGTCCTCATGAAGATACGATGGTTATTGTAGTAGAAAATATCGGGGATGAGATATAAAGAGTATTGGTTGATACTGGAAGTTTTGCCACCAACAATTCTTCGTTTAGATCAGTTGAGCGTTGGGTTTATTGGGGTAACAGTTGAAGTGGTATGAGATTTTGAGGGAATAGTGGAACTAGGTTGGGACCATTTAAAAAGGCAGTGACGGTTTTGTTTACCGTGGTAGATGCTCCAACATTTTACAATACAATTTTTGGAAGCTCTTGGATATCTAGAATGGACGCTATGGCATCAACTGTTCACAAATGTTTAAAATATGTTGTAGAAAATAATGTTAGAACAACTAGAAGCAAGAAAAATATGGCAAAAGAATGTTATCGAACGACATATCAATTAAGAGGCTCCCTCGGGGTTCGATCCCGTGGATGATCCGGGAGAGACCCTAAATTTTATGATCCAAGACGAAAGTTTTGAGGATCATGTTTTTTTTAGGATAAAAAGTTTAAAAATGCACAAAATTATCTCTAGAGGCGAGGGAGAAGTTACTTAGAGCATGTACAGTCGTTTATGTTAAACTTATGCGTTAGTGGGTACCACTTAGGAAAGAGAAGGCTATTTAGCACTCTTTTAGTTAACAAAATTAATCTTACTCCAATCATACTTATTATCCTATATTTTAAATCGTTATTTTTTATATTGAAAAATAAAATAATTTTTTTTACAAACTGAAAATACGAAAAAGATGAAAAAGTAAAAAAAGTGAAAGGATAAAAATATACATCAATAATTATAAACAATATTATTTCTTAATTAAAACTATAAAATTGAGAAAAACAAGAAATACATTAAAATATAATACATTTTTGTTTGATTAAGAACATTTATTTGAGTAAAATAAAGGAATAAAATTTAATCTATATTTTTATATATCTTTTATCTAGATTTTATTTTTATATATTTTTCAACAATATGTTTTATTGAACATATTTATTTTTTTTTAAATCAAAATATTAAATTTAGTTTTCTTATATCCTATTTTTTACTCAAATCTTTCAAAAATAATATATTAAATTTTTTAGTTAACACTTAATTTAACACGTTCATTTGAGTGAATTTAGGAACGTGCTAACAAAAAATGTATTTAACATGTACTTTTACATCTATGATGTACATGCTCTTATGTTCTTATCAACAAAGTTACATATTTTTGCATGGTGTACGTATATCACTAGTCATAGATTAGTAGTTTGAAGTAATGTGCGTCCGATCATCCAGAAGAGGAGATCTTTTTCCCAAGAAAAATCTGAGGCAATCGTGGCTGAGGTAGATCTCTTAACCAAGGTTGGGTACATAAAGTTGTCAAATTAACATTTACAGACTGTTAATCTGGTTTTAGTGAAAAAGAAGAATGGTAAATGGCGAATGTGTGTGGATTTCACTGATCTAAATAGATACTGTCCAAAACATCCCTTCCCGGTTCCACAGATAAATCAACTAGTGGACTCTACTTCGGGAAATCGACTACTCTCATTTATAGATGCATATGCTGGCTATAATAAAATCTAAATGGATCCAAAGGATCAAGAAAGCACCACTTTCATCACTAGAAGAGGTTTACACTATTATAAGGTTATGCCTTTTGGATTGAAAATACTGGGGCAATGTATTAACCCTTAGTAAAAAAATATTTTTAGACTCAAATTGGGAGAAATATTGAAGTATATATTGATGTCATGTTAGTAAAAAGTACGAGGGATGAGGACCATTTGACAGATCTAGAATAAACCTTTTCTAACTTGACAAAGATAAATTGAAATTGAATCTATAAAAAATGTACATTTGCAGTATGATCCGGAACGTTTATTGGGTACATAATTAGTGAGCGTGGAATAGAAGTTGATCGTGTATAATTAAATTTATTGTGTAATATGGCACCACCTTAAACGATTAAAGAAGTACAAATCGTAACATGAAGATTGGCAGCCTTGAATAGATTCATATCTCGGCCATCAAACTAGTGTGCTTCTTTTTTCTATGTGTTCAGACAAGAAAATTGTTTTAACTGGACCCAAGAATATTCCGAAGTGTTTCATCGAATTAAAGTATATCTTTCTTTTCTTGAAATTTTAACAAACTCAAATATGGGGGAATAATTGTATGTTTATGTAGTGGTGTCAGATTATGTCATGAGTGTTGTTTTAGTATGAGAGGAAGCTAATTGCCCAAGACTAGTGTATTATGTCAGTAAAATTATTTTGGATGCTGAGAAACGGTATTTAAAGTTAGAAAAGTTGTCTCTCGCACTAGTAATTGTTGCTCAGAAGAGGAGACCTTATTTTCAGGCTCACTCAATCATCGTACAAACATATTTTCCATTAAAAAATATGTTACAAAGGCTTGATATAATAAGAAGGATGACCAAGTTGAGTTTCATTTCGAACGATCATATATGGAGGTTGATGAAGAAAATTTTGAGTCAGAGTGGACATGCCGAACAAATGGGGGTTCAAGTGCGTTAGGATGTGGGGCATGGGTGCAGTTGATTTCTATAGAGGGAATTTTTGTGTATCAAGCTATTTTCTTATGGTTTAAAATATCAAACAATGAGGCATAGTATGAAGCCGCTTTGGTTGGATTGAGCCTTGCTCAGACGTGTGAGGCTAAACAATTTAGACGGATAAGTGAATCACAACTTTTTATAAATCATGCGTTTGTCAATCCGAGGTTAGAAAAAATCATTTAATGCACTATTTGAGAGAGTTAAAGGATATAACATTAGTCTTCGAAAGCACGACTTACATACATGTTCGTAATGCTGGAAATTTTATGGTTGATTATTTTCCTAGTACTTAGTATTCCGAGGAGTACCATTGGATTATCACACAATAAAATCATTCGATAACGAAAGGATCTTACTTAGTAGAAAGGTCAGTCAAAGCCTTTTAAAATTCTATAATCACAACAAAACATTGAAGTGAAATGAAAGAATTTTTTATAAATGATGTGTTACCCGTTGACAATGTAATGGCCAAAAGAATACGGTTTAAGGCATATGGCTATATGGTCCTCAAAGATATCTCATATAAAATTTAATTTACATGACTTTACTTCGATTCTTCGGAGAAAATGAATCACAAATGATATTGTTAGAATTTCATGATGGTATGAATGGCCTACAATCACCTCGGATGCTAAAGATGTGATACTTGCCAAAGATTTGCTGACGCAATTCATGTACCATGAGTGTCTCTTGAATCAATATATGAGTCGTTACCTTTTGGCTAATGGGGCATTAATTTGGTCGGATCGTTAACGATGACATCAAGGGGACGACAAACAATAATTTTCCAGATAAGCTATTTTTCTAAATGGGCAGAAGCTGAACCATTTGAAGGAACAAAAGTTAAGGACGTGATGAGGTTCATTTTTTCTAATATTTGTCGTTTTGGGGTTTTAAGGAAAATGACGATGGATAATGGACCAAAGTTAGACAACAAGGATATGAAAGATTTTTGTTCTCCTAAAGGAATACAACTACGCTTCTCGACACCTTTCCATCCACAAGTAAACGACCAATTCGAGGTCACAAATCGAATAATTCTTGATGGGCTAAGAAATAATTTGGAAGGCATGTCTAGAAAATGGCTTGATTATTTGCAAGAAGTCTTATGGGCATACATAACTACTTCTCGAACAGCCATCCAAGAGTTTCCATTTGTGTTAGTCCATCCGAAGTAATCTTCCCATCATATCAAGTCAATGAATATTCCAAAGAAGCCAACAATAAGGGAAAACACACAAATCTAGATTTAAAAGAAGAAACGAGAAGAATTGCACAATTGAATTCTTTACACTATCAAACTTTGATGAGAATCTGGTACGCCTCCAATGTTAGATGAAGATAATTTAAAGTAAGGGGCAAGGTGTTGAGAAATGTATTTCTGCATACGAAATAAAAAATGGCTTGGAAAACTAGTGCCTAATTTGGACGGTCTGTATACGATAACTAAGAAGGTAAAACCGGTGACGTATCAGATCAAAGATAAAAAAAAGAAGAGATCTTCATCGCCATGGAATATTGAGCACCTTAAATTGTATAGAATTAATGTATAAGTTTGTATATATTTTTGAAAATTTGTGCATGCATTAATGGTATACTATATCCTACCCTGGTGGCGTAGGAAGGTTTTAATAAGGTACTTTCATAGCCGACTTATATATAATATTTTGCCATCTTAAAACAACTTGCACAATGTTTATCTATTTGGACTGGAGTCATATTCCAACGAATGTTGGTCAACAAGTTTTATCTTTTTGGACCGCAAAGGTATTCCAATGAATGTTGGTTAACAATTTCTAGCTTTTTTTACCGGAAGGGTCTTCCAACGAATGTTGGTCAATAATTTCTATCTTTTTTACCAGGAGGATCTTCCAACGAATGTTGGTCAATAATTTTTATCTTTATGGATCAGAAGGGTCTTCCAACAAATGTTGGTTAGTAATTTTTATCCGTTGGAACGAGGAGATCTTTTATAAAAAAAATGAGGCATTATAATGTTTTCATATGAAAACATTTGGAGAATTTTGAAGATCTTTTATAAAAATTAAGGAATTATAATGTTTTTATATGAAAAGGTTTGGAAGAGAAGTTTGAATATCGTTTATAAAATTTAAGGCATTATAATATTTTCATATGAAAAAGTTTGGAGGAGAAGTTTGAAGATCTTTTATAAAAAATGAAGGCATTATAATGTTTCCATATGAATTTTTTGGATGAGAAGTTTAAAGATATTTTATAAAAATTAAGGCATTATAAGGTTTTCATATGAAAACGTTTAGAGGAGAAGTTTGGAGATCTTTTATAAAAATTAAGGCACGATTATGTTTTACTATGAAAACGTTTGGTGGAGAAGTTTGGACATCTTTTGTTATGAAAGTTAGCAGTTGATAACATTTTTTATATAAAAAAACTTAGTAGAGAATATATATCCAAAGAACACTTGCATTAAGAACTTTTATAGTACAAAGTGTCTCTTAAAACACAAGGATTTAACAAAAACATGCCTATGACATAATTGGTTCATAAGGTTTACACAAAAACGTTAAAAATAAAAACTAAGTAAAACACATCCAAATCCTACTATGAAAGGATACCTACTTCATTGTCTTCTGACGAACTGCAACATGAGGAGGAAGTATTTGAATCTTAAGAATCACTCAATAATTCTGCATCCACCAAGGAAACACCCTCTGGATGATGTTTCTCTAATACCCACTTCCGAAGACTTCACAGCTTTAAATTGGGAAAACATTCATAAATTTCTACTACTAAAGAATATTTGATCTTCACATTCCACTCATCCAAATAAGAGACACAATTAGCAAATATTCCTCAAGATAAATATTTTTGTACCTTCTAGTACCGTCCCTAAGAGATTGCTTCTCAGTTCTAAGTTTTTCAATCTGTTTGACAACATTCCCAAAGTATGTTTTGGTTTGGGCATAAAAATTAAATAGATCATCAATAAAAGTACTCTGCTCGATGTATTTAGTAACAAACCGGTCTCGCTCACCATCAAATTCTTCTTTTCCTGTCTTCAATTGAGCTTCTAATGCTTCAATATTAGCCAAACGTTCAATGTCAGTCTTTTTCTCAACAAGTTCTCCATCCAGATGCTACACATATGCCCTCGTTTGGATACTTTCTTTCTTATACGATCCTTATGATTGGATTTCCTCTTAAGAAGAACAGAAACGTGAAGCAATCTATTAAGCTCGTTCTATGAAGTTGTTCTTATAAATATCAAATTAGGCCGATACAGGAGATATGTTTTCCATATTCCCCGAAATTTCTTCTTGTCTCATTTGATTGATTGATCTATCATGTACTTGCCTCATTTAAGAAACAAAGTCTTTAGTAGAGTCCAAATCAACAATGCCTACTTTTATAATATCAGGCAAGCTTGGAGCGATTGTATTATCATCCTCAAATATGGCCATATTTGGTTATCCCTTTTATTGTTGCCCCCAAGAAAACTTTAGTATAATAGATAAATTGAGTAAGTAGACATAAAACAGGAGTGGTAATAAATACCTTAACTGGTCCATTTCAACGTAAGCCGATGGGGCATCTCAATAGATGTTTCAAACAAGTCTCCCATAATCCGGAGACGAAGATGAATCATAGCCTTCAATACTCATGAGCCTCTAAGAGATCATTTATAATATTGTATTTTCTCCCAAGAGTCAACGGGTAGAATGGGAAAATGAAAGTTTTTAGCAACTCCTGACAACCAACAAATTACTTCATTGAAAAAGTGATTTGGGTAATCCGAAAAACCACAATACAAGCCATCAGTGTGAACCACATATTGGGATCGGCATGGATCAGATATAGCTCTATTAAATCAAATTATTTTACTAAAGAAGGGTCTAGCAGTGGTCGAAAACCCAATTCAAAATATTCATGTAAATGATCAATTCATTGTCCCGAAGAGACAAATGAGTTTTCTCAACCTCAAGAAACCGAATTTTGATAGAGTTCAGAATCTTCGATCGGTCCCTGAGTTTGAATTCTTTAGATGGATGGAAATATTTGTATATTATCTTGTGTAGAGCTAACAAATGTTTGGCTTCAACCCTTCGGAGATTCTTTCCTAACATGGCCTATAGGTTCGATGAAATTTCAATGAGACCACCCATTTTGGGAAACAGGTCCAATGATTTATCATTCATTACCTCATTATTCTATTTGATAACATCTACTTAGAATATTTAAAAATACCAGGAAGAAAATGAATTCATAAGTAAAAATGAATTAAAACAAGACTAAGAAGATAATTTACTATTTTCTTTTTCCCATTGATGAAGTTTCTGGTCATGAGAAAAAAGAGATCGTTTTTGTTTTTAAAGAAGATGAAAAGATGAATCTTGAGTTTTTTTTTTCTGAAAATGGGAGAAGTTAGTATATAAGTGGGAGAATTTAGTTTTTGAAATAAGAATATTTTTAAAATAAAATGGAGGAACTTATCTAATTGATGAAAAAACTTAAAAATAAGAGAACTTATCCTTTTAAACAATAATTTAGCGAAACTTTGCATAATTTTAAATATTTCCTATTATATTCTTACCCTATTTCCTATTATATTCTTACCCGTTTTGATATTTCTTCTATTTGTTCAAATAGGTATGGTATCCGTTCAAAAAACATAATAAGGTTGAGTTAGATATTACAATATTAATTCACAACGAGAATATGTTGTGTGTTTATATTTCAAAAATCCACTCCATCAAATACATAAAAATTATTATTTTATAATTTATTAAATACTATTATATATTATAAATATAAATAACATTTTATTATTTTTTATTTTATAATTTTTTATTATATTGTATTTTATCTATCAAAATATTCTTAGTGAAATATATTAAATTATGAAGGATATGTCACCCACTAAAACTTATTTTCTATATAAGAAAGTAAGAGTAATATGAGATGATATTTGTAAGAGTAATATGAGATGATATTTGACATGAGACAAATTATAATAGACAATTATTCATAACCATGCAGGTATGTGGGCTGATAAGTTTATAAGCTTTTAAATATATTTCTAAACGCCAAAAAATGTACCGCATTTTACAATTAGTTAATTTTAATTTTTAAAATTCAATATCTTTCAAATTTTAATTCAATTTTATTTCAAAAATATATGTTAATTTTATTAATGCGAACAAACAAAATTCATAAGTGATATTTTTTAAAAAATTGTTTCCTATTTTCACAACCAAATTACAAGTAATTTCATGACCGGAACACAATTGTTTTTTGCAACCAAATTATACGTGATTTCACAATTTGAAGATAATTGTTTTTTACAAAAGTATTTCGCAACCAAAGTTCTATTTCGACTACTGTTTTCTATTCATTTTAGCAACTCATTTGTACGGAATTTTGCAACTTTAACACAATTTATTTTTTTGCAATTAAATTACACCACATAATTGTGTTTTAGCAACCATATTAGACATAAATTCTGTGACTGGAACTTTTTCCAAAGTGATTTCGCGAGCAAAGTACACATAATATTGCAACAAAAAAATTCAAAAAATATATTTTATATATCTAATTTTATTAGTCTTAACAAAACAAAACAAATAAGATTTTTAGAAGAATTTCGTAAATACAAAAAAGTTAGTTGGTTCAAAGCCAACTAACACTCATTTTTTTAAGACAAGTTTGAATTTGAGTTTTTTCACACCATCAATGTCTTATTTTTGCAACTATTGTTTTCTTATTTTCACACTTTATTTGCCCGTAATTTTGCATTTCGAACATAATTATATTTACACACAACAATTACACGTAATTCTGTACCTCATTTTTTTTTCTTTTTTGCACCCAAATTATACATAATTTGCGTAACTATAAAACAAGTATTTTTTCAATACAATTTTCATATGCAATTAGATGAATTTTTCCACCGGGTCATAGTCCAAATTTAATGAAAAAGTTTTTTCAATAAAATATACATGTATTTTTGCAACTACAAAAAAGTTAGTTATTTCATATTTAACTAACACTTATTTTAACAAAATAAATTTGTTTTTTTTTTCACGCAATCCTACTTATTAAGCAAATGAGACCATAGTTTTGTAACTAGTTTCCTTTTATTTTTAAACCTCATTTGCATGCAATTCCATAACTAAAACACTATTATTTATTTCATAGCCCAATTACACATAATTCGGGGCTTGGAACACATTTTATTTTACCTACCACAGTTACAAGTAATTACATAATTAGAACATGTTTCCACACTAATTGCGCTCCAAAATTACACCTACTTTCGCACAACGCCGTATTCTATGTTTCTAGAAGAAAAAAAATATTTCATCGATCGTGTTTTGTTCTTCTTAAAAAAAATCCAATGCTATATTTGGATAAAGATATCACATTTAAAAAGAACATGAGAGAAAAAAAGGTGAAAGGTATAGTGGTAGTAACAGAAAGCCGAGGTGGTTATGAGTATTTTAATTCAAAACCAGGTGGTCATCCATGATAAGTTTTGAGAGAAAGTAGGGGTGATTGTGTGATACGAAGATCTTTTAGTGGTGATATTGTGATACGAGGATCTCTTAGTGTTAATATGAATTTACTCAGTTTAGGAGTTGTTTTTAGAGAGAGAAAGTGAGAGCTTTTTGGCTAAATAGAGAGAGAAAGTATTATATTATTCATCTCGGGATCTGTGAAGCGTGTGTGGTCTTTTTATAGTACAATTGCGGACCCCACATGCTTTGACTCCCATTTATTACATTTTCAGTCCCTGGATCTTATTTTCTTTCTACTTTAGCTATGTATTAGGTAGCTTTTACAATTTTCCTCTCACACAACTTATTCCTTGCATTTTCCTCATATCGTACTTTTTCTTTATAGTTTTTCTCCTATAATGTTTCTTTTTCACACTTTTCTCCTTGTCTTTTATTCTTCCTTATCAGTAGCCCCCGAGTCCTTGTAAAAACTTTTTTTTACTGGGACTATGAATTTGCCTCGAACTTTCGAAGCCAGAACTTTCGAAGCCAAAGAGTCTTCCGCGAAAATCTCACTTCTGAAAACTTTAATATTTTTCCTTGACCTTTCGAAGCCAAAGGGTCTCCCTCGAAAATCTCCTTTCTTGAAGTTAATCCTGATGATTGGGGCCTCCTAATCCTTGCACTGTTTTAGCCATATGAGCCCCTCGAATTTGACTGAATCAATGCCCCGAATTCGTCAAATTCGAAGCTAGATGAGGTGCCAGGATTAATTAATCTGTCATGACGTCAATAATCAACAAAGCTTGTCAGCATATCTTTTGAGAAACGCTTCATATTCCCAAGACTTGTTCTGACTAGAGAAACTCTGCATCTTCTCCGAAGAGATAAGAACTTCGAAACAAAAACAAGTTCAGTGTTGTGTATTGCAGCCCAAACAATAGTCTAAGCAAAGGGAATTTGAGGCACACATTAATGTGACTTAAAGAATAATTCAAAGAGACAATCAATTCAAAGCACAACTTGTTGTGACTCAAGTAATAGTTAAAGTAAATAGAATTTGAGGCACACATTAATGTGACCCAAATAATAGTTTGAAGATGCAACAATTCGGGGCACAGCTTGCTGTGACCCAAATAATAGTTAAGGTAAATAAAATTCGAGGCACACATTAATGTGACCCAAATAATAGTTCGAAGAGACAACAATTCGGGGCACAACTTGTTGTGACCCAAATAATAGTTAAGGCAAATAATACTCTTTATATTAAGCAGCTCATATAAGCACCTCATTAAAACCTTCCTGTGCCTAACATGGTAGGAAAGAGTGTGACCTCGCTAGGTCAGCAAAATGATCCTCATCCTTCGAACTTTTGACTAGCATACCATCGATATAAGCTTCCATGTTCCGTCCAATTTTTCCCTCAAAGGTTTTATTGACTAGGGGCTGATAAGTTTCCCCTGCATTCTTTAAGCTGAATGGCATAACCCTGTAACAGTATAACCCTCGCCCGATGATAAAAGAAGTGCTTTCTTCGTCTTTAGCCTCTAACCGGATTTGATTGTATCCTGAATAAGCGTCCATGAATGACCGCAATCGGTTACCTGAAGTCCAATCTACTAATTGATCGATACAGGGCACTGGGAATGGATCCTTATGACAAGCTCTGTTTAAATCTATGAAGTCAACACACATTCTCCATTTGTCATTCTTCTTTCAAACCAGTACTGGGTTTGATGCCCACACGGGATAGTGTGACTCACGAATATGGCCAATTCTTAACAACCTTTCCACTTGCAAAAGAAGAGCTGACGCCTTCTCCGGGGAAACGGGTCTCCTCTTCTGAACAATAGGTCTGACATCGAGTCGTACCGCCAGTTTATGACATATGACTTCTGATGGTACTCCTCTGACATCCTGTGCACACCAAGCAAACATATTGAGGTTGTGAGATAAAAACGAGATTAACCTTTCTCTGAATTCCAAAGGAAGTTTTACTCTGATCCTCAAGCACTTGCCACCCTCAAATTCATGTGCCTCAAAATCTTCTTTTGGAACCAGAAATCCGGGGGTCTCCCTCGGATCATCACATGGGATGATTTCAGAGGTAGACCCTTTTAATTGCTATGCTTTATCTGACGCTTCTCCCCGAATTCCATTCGAAGACAAAGCTATCAGGTAACATTCGCGGGCCATCTTTTGGCTGCTCCTGATTACCCCAACATTATTGCCTACCACATACTTTAGACATTGATGCACCGTCGAAATGACACCATGCATCAGGGACAACCAAGAGCGACCCAGAATAGCATTATATGGAGTTGGTGCTTCGATGACAATAAACAGCACTTCTACCTCTTTCTTGAATGGTCCACGACCCAATTCGACTACACACTGAAATTCTATTACCACCGCCGCTGTGGCGCCAGTAAAGCCCACTATTGTCCTGTCGGATCGCCTTATAACTGGTGGGTCAGAAATTCTCTTGTAAGTACTCATGAACAGAATGTTCGCTGAGCTACCCGTATCGATAAGTATCTTCTGGACTTGATGCCCAGCGATACCCGCAGCAATTACCACCGCATCCTCATACAGGCCCGCAACGTTTCGCATATCATCATCGTCAAAACAAATGATACGGAAAGGTAAGCGGTGCATCTTTGCTGACACTCCCGCTTCGATCTGGGTAGTCAGATTGACCATATCTCGCTTCCGCGAGCTGTTGGAATTTCCTGCAATAGTATCTCCTCCAAAGATTGCCCACGAGTCAAAGAAGGCACAGAGGTTGTTCACCCTTCCCCTCGGAATAACTTCTTCCACCACATTGACATTGTTCCTTCCTTCCTTAGGGTCCAAATATTCTTTCTCGATGTCAAAGTCATCAACCTCTTCGGAAATTACCATAGTTGTATGAGTGTTCTTTGGAACAGCTTTCACCACCGATTTCTTCTGAGTGTGCTTTTTAACAAACTCCAACAGCATTCCATTCTCGATCAAAGCTTGCACTTCTTTTTTCAAAGCTATGCAGTCTTTGGTGGCATGCTCAATATCTTCGTGATATTTGCAATACTTGTTAGCATTTCGACTTTCCCTCGGAGTCTGAATGGGGAAAGGTTTTCTGAATGGCACCGTGGATCTCGCCTTATCAAATATGGCAGCAAAATTCTCCGTTAATTCCGCAAAGTAGTCCGGTCGAGTCCATTTATTCGAGATCGGTCTGGTCCCGTGATTATAATTTTGTTGATTGCCATAATTTTGTGAGTGTGTCCTCTGCCTTGGCGGATACTGTCCCGGGTTCTTGGTCTGAATATTTGTCCGAGGCCATTGAGTACTCGGCTCAGATCTCTGAAACTGGTTCTGGTCCAATTGATCCCCGGAACCCTTCTCAGACGCTTGAGTTTCCTCTACCAAAACCCTCTTCTCCACCTGATCTAACAATGCTCCGAAGGTCATGACTTGACTTTCTGCCACCGTATCCTTCAATAATCCGGGGAGTAGGTCCATCCTGAAAGCCCCAAGCGCCACTGAGTCCTTGCAATACTCCATATCCATTTTCGTTTTGACGAACCTATTGATGTAAGGTTTTAAGCTCTCCCCAAACTTTTGCCTGCAATAGATTATCGTGTCCCCGTTAGCTCTGAACTTTTTGCTCCCCACAAAGTGTTGTCTGAATATGTTCCAGAACATGTCAAAATTCTTTATCGAGCCATGTGAAAGCCTATTATACCATTTGGAGGCTACCCCCTTGAAGGTCTGAGAAAATGCCCTGCATAGCAACTTATCATCGTCGTCGAAGTTAATCATAAATTTTTTGAATTTTTCGATATGATTATCCGGGTCTTGCGTCCCATCGAATTTCTCTAACTTCGAGATATCAAAATGCTTCGGGAGGTTCCCACTGAAATGTCCGGGGACAGAGGTGAAGCTCTCCAATTTTGGCCCATGCGATAAACGTTGGATCTTAAATTATCATTGCTTGGAAAGTACAACCCTTCCTCGGATGGTAAAGTATATTGGTGCTGCCACTCCGAATTTCGGGGGCCCATATCTTCTTTTCTAACAAGAAACTTTGCCTGGCCATAAGCCCGATCGTTATCTTGAGCATGGTAACTCTTCCTCCTCGGAGACTTCCTCTCCGAGCTTCTTCCTCTTCGGTGATCAGTGTATCTGCGATGGTGTTTTTATTTTCTGTGGTATTTCCAAGGGGACGACTCTGAAGAGCTGTATCGAGAGTAATCACTCTAGTCAGACGAGCCCATATGTCGCCTCTCTCTCCTCCTCGACGACCTTCGTTCGTGCCCCCGAGATTTATTGTCTCTGTTTCTGGGACGGAATTCAGCTTCGCGCTCTTCTTTTTCACTAGTCGGCTCCCTCCTTACTTCAGAACGAATATTCACTTGTACGTCGGCCTAATCTGCCTCCAGTCTTTCGATCTCTAGCAACAGTTCATTCCTCCGAGCCAACAGGTCTGAGCCATTGATAACGTCTCCAACTCGCTGGCCCCCTAGTCCTTCGTGCTCCATGTCGTTTCGATAATCATCGCCTACTAGGTTTTCCTCGCAATTGTCAACAATATCATCCCGTTGTTCTTCCATAATTCTCGTCAGAAAAAGAGTTATTTCCAGGAAGCGATTGTCGTCAGAGCGATCTTCGCTTCCCACTGACGGCGCCACTAATACGTTTTGAGAGAAAATAGGCGTGATTGTGTGATACAAAGATCTTTTAGTGGTGATATTGTGATACGAGGATCTCTTAGTGTTAATATGAATTTACTTAGTTTATAAGCTGTTTTTAGAGAGAGAAAGTGAGAGCTTTTTGGCTAAATAGAGAGAGAAAGTATAGTATTCATCTCGGGATCTCTGAAGCGTGCGTGATCCTTTTATAGTACAATTGCGGACCCCACACGCTTTGACTCCCTTTATTACATTTTCAGTCCCTGTATCTTATTTTCTTTCTACTTTAGCTATGTATTAGGTAGCTTTTACAATTTTCCCCTCACACAACTTCTTCCTTGCATTTTCCTCCTATCGTACTTTTTCTTTACAATTTTTCTCCTATCATGTTTCTTTTTCACACTTTTCTCCTTGTCTTTTATTCTTCCTTATCAATCCATACTTTATCAAACCTTATATGATTATTGGTAAATAAGTTTGATGTTGGGTGTTTATTGGTATATTACCCTATAAAAAAATTTATTTATTGGTATATTTAAACTGAATATTCTAATAAAATATATGTTGGGAAAATTTCGGTTCCTCCGTGGCAAAAACCTAGGTTTTATTATCCATTTTTTTTAAGATCAATTTCTGTTCAAGAAGAAGCAACAAATAAAACAAAAAACTAAAACAAAAAACTAAAACAAAGAACACAAGACAAATATAATGTCGTTTGGATTGTGAATAAATCCTACATTCACTGAAAAAAAACTCTTTCATAAACAAGTAGGTTACAGAAAACCTCATAAACATAAAATATTCAATCACTATATGTTACATTCACATAACCTCTCTTTAATATTTAGCTCTCACCTCACTTATCTCATGAAAATCTTCGTTGACTCATCACACCTTTGTAATTTCATATCTTTTTTTTAAATTATATATTTAGTGAAAACTCTATTCTTGTTTAGAGGCTTCAAATTAAAGCCCATTAATCAACGATTATGGTAACTCATAATTCATTTATATAAGAAACTTTCTGAAAACACTTAGAGATATTACAATACTCAGAGAATAAACATATAAGACGCAATTAAATAGGAAATCTAGCAAGTAGAAGAATCCGCTTCGGTCTAACTGTGGTGCTTCGGTCCAGCTTGCTTTAGATTAGACTGCTTCTGATCTGCTCATTTAGGACCAACCTACTTCTAACTAACCTGCTTAAGATCAACAAATATTTCTTTTGAATTAATGTTCACGAGTTTTGATAGGTTGTTTTTATACCATTAGGTTATAACAGACTTTTTTACCATTATGTCACGGGTCAAGCTTCACACAAAGAGTTAGAATAACTCTAGCATATATAAGTCACGATGGATCCAAATATACTCCTTGTAATATTTTGACAATACCTCCGTTGACAAGTCATTTCTAGCCTACACCTAGCAATTGTCCACCTAACCTTATTGTGACTCTACCATTCGTTGCATCCGAATATTCAAACTTTTAGAGACCAACTCACCTGCATCAGAAACTTGCACTAGTCTCATGCAGTTTGTGAGCCTTGAAATCGTTAATACATTGGTCAGAGCATTTGAAAGTGTTAACATGCACATGTTCTACGTAGCATCTCAGTTGTTGTCTTTGTTAAAAACAAAGAGAGAAGTAGCCGCAGGAAGCGGCTAGGGTTTTCAGTTTATTAGAAAATGTTCCCTTTTTGTTTTATTGATGCATTAGAGATGTAATTCAAGATTTGACCAATAGTAAGGCTCTCAATATATAGAGAACTTAGAGGCCTATACAAAGAAACTTAATACACTGAATATTCTAACACTCCCCTTCAAGTTGTGTAGTGGGATCATTAATACCCAACTTGGATAAAACTGATTCGAATGTTCTTGCAGCAACCGCTTTTGTCAGGATGTCTGCCAGTTGGTCTTTAGATCTAACAAACAGAAGTTCGACTGTCCCATCTTCAATCTTTTCTTTTATGAAGTGCCTATATATTTCAACGTACTTTGTTCTATCGTGTTGTACCGGGTTCTCTGAAATCTTAATCGCAACTTTATTATCGCACATTAACTGAGTTGGACACTTCAGAGAGGATCTGATTTCTTTCATTATCTTCTTTAACCAGAGTATCTCGGTAATCCCCTTAACGACTCCTCTAAATTCTGATTCAACACTTAACAGTGATACTACTTTTTGTTTCTTACTCCTCCAAGTCACCAACTTACCTCCAAAAAGAGTAAAGTAGCCAGCAGTTGATCGCTTATCGTTAGGATTCCCTCCCCAATCAGTATCTATGAATACTTCAACATCAAGGTGTCCATTTTTCTTAAAAATTATGCCTCTTCCTGGTGTTCCTTTGAGATATCGAATAATCCTTATTACTGCCTCCATATGGTGTTCCTGAGGATGATGCATGAACTGACTAACTACTCCCACTACGTATGCAATGTCGGGTCGAATGTGAGCCAGGTAAATCAATTTTCCCACCAACCATAGGAGTGTCATTTGGTTTGCAATCCACCATGCCAACTTCAGCTAATAAATCCAATATATATTTCCGTTGGGAGATATAAATCCCTCCTCTTGGCCTAAGAACCTCGATTCCTAGGAAATACTTCAATCCCCGAAGGTCTTTCATTTCGAACTCCTTGAAGAGGTTTTTCCTAAGAGAGCTAATTTCTTCTTCATCATTCCCCGTTATAATCATATCGTCGACATATATTATAAGACAAGTGACTAATTCTCCTCTATTTTTGTAAAACAAGGTATGATCCCCATTAATTTGTTTGTAGCTATACTGCTTCATTGTCATTGTAAATCTCCCAAACCAAGCACAAGGAGACTGTTTGAGCCAATATAATGTCTTTTTCAGTTTGCATACCTCATTTTCTTGAAAATCATCAGAGAACCCTAGTGGGGGTTCCATATATACCTCTTCTTCCAAGTCTCCATGTAAGAAATAATTCTTTACATCAAATTGATGAAAAGGCCAATCTTTATTCGCGGCTATTGAAAGTAAAACTCTGATAGTGTCAATCTTTGCAACCGGAGAGAACGTTTCAGAGTAGTCTATACTATATGTTTGTGTATATCCTTTGGTAACCAATCTTGCCTTGTGTCGCTCAATGGTGCCATCAGATTTATATTTTATATTAAACACCCATCTACACCCGACTCCTTTCTTCCCTTGTGGTAACATACAATTCTCCCATGTACCATTCCTTTTTAGAGCTTCCATTTCGGTATTCATTGCCTCAGGCCATTCAGACATCTTCTTAGCTTCTTGAGCTGTTTTAGGGATTTGTTCAGAGAGAATAGTAGCTGAAAACGCCTTTGCAATCTTCGTCATTCCTTTCTTGTTCGTTTTTACCAGATATGAAGAAGCACGAGGAACGTGTTCCGGTGAATACCGGTAAGGAGTAACCCCTCTATTTTTTCTTGGAGGAAGAACCGAAGTTTGAGTTTCAACAAATGAACTTCCTAAAATGTCATGGTCAATAGTATTTTGTGAATTATGACATTGTAAATTGTTTACCTCTTGATGGACATTTTCTTCGGCTGATTTGCTGGTAGTATCCATGGAATTTATTTTTTGTTGGACATTGTCTTCGAGAGAATCATTGGTGGTAAAAACTGCCTCGTCAGTCTCTTTTATGTTGGAAGAGGCGTGTTCGGTGGCGCCATCTACCGACTCTATCGGCACATACTCAAAGTAACTTTCATATAGCAACCAGTCGAGTGATTCACTTACTTTCTCCTCCTGAGCACGAGATTGGAGGTCAAAACAATAATCGGATTCTAAGAAGTCACAGTCCATGGTGACATGGATTCGACGAGTAACCGGATTGTAACACCGATATCCCATTTGATGAACACCGTATCCAGCAAATACACACTTTTTAGCACAATGATTAAGTTTGTTTTGACTAGTTAGGGATATGAAAAAACACCGAACAACCAAATACACGAGGTGGTAAGTTCATAACAGATGGAATTGTAACTTGGGTGGTAAGCACTTGTGATGGAGTTTTATTTTCTAGACATCGGGTTGGTAGACGATTTGCAGGATACGTAGCTGTAGCAAGAGCTTATGGCCAAAGAGAATGAGGAACTCTAGATTCAATCATAATAGCACGAGTTTTTTTAAGTAAAATACGATTTTTTTGTTCTTAAGTACCGTTTTGTTACTGTGTGTTTGGACAAGTGGTTTGATGGAAAAGACCATTTGTTTTGAAACAATTATGCATTTTTTGGTTGACAAACTCTGTTCTATTATCAGAACGGAGAATCTGTATTTTGTTTTTTAAATTGAGTCAAAATCATTTTGTAAAAACAAACAAATATTTTTGGTACTTCCGATTTATGTTTCATGAAGTATATCCAAGTCATTCTTGAGAAATCATCCACAAATAAAATAAAGTATCTGATTTGATTCTTAGTGGAATTTGGTGCTGGACCCCAAACATCAGAATGGATTAGCAAAAAAGCTTAATCAACTCTAGTATTACTTTGATTAAATGAGACCCAACAATTTTTTTCAAGAATGCAGGTTTCACATTTCTCATGAATGGAATTATTCAAAAAAAAAGACTAGGAAACAAACTCTTAAGATAGCTAAAAGAAGGATGACCAAGTCGCTGGTTCCATAACCAAAGTTGCCTTTCGGTTGTTCCGTGAGCAAGCATGGCATGTCCCTTATGAACTACCTCATCAACATAATAGAGACCTCCTTGTTCAGTACCACGCCCAATGATCTCCTTCGTACGAATGTCCTGTAAAATGCAAAAAAATGGATACATAAGAACCACACAGTTGAGTTGTTTTGTCACTTGACTAACAGATAATAACTTTAAGGATAGTGAGGGAATGTAGAGGCAGTTTTTAATTTCCATTTTTTCTGAAAAAATAATTGAACCTCCCATTTTGACTTCACAAATTTCTCCACTAGCAGTATCAATATGGGATTTCTTTGGAGATGACATGTCACCAAAGTCTTTAGGATCATAAGACATGGTGTCCGTAGCCCCGCAATCAAAGATCCTATTCATTGATTTCTCAAATTCTTTACCTCCAAGTTTTTTCATAGGAGTTCGCCGCCATTCTTCCAAAACCACTACCACTTCCTTGCTCACTTTTAGTCGGATCTTCACCGCCATTTGTAGACGAAGCCCGTTTGACATTAGATCTGAAACGCTGGTTATTTTGCTCCTTATGACCGTCCTCCCACCATTCTGGATAGCCAACCAGCTGGAAACATGTCTCTTTAGTGTGTTTCTTCATCCCACAATGAGTTGAATACAACTTGGATTTATCTTCTTTCTCTTTGGATCAGAATTTAAACCTCTGTGCAGAATCTTTAGCAGCCAAACTAATTCCAATTTCAATCGAGTCACTATCAGAAGAATTTGATTTTAGTATATTAAGCCTGGCCACTTCCCTGTTACAGAAAATAAATTAGATTAATATCTAATTTATTTAGTATAATATATATTTAGTATAATATATATTTAGTACATTTATTTAGTCAAAGATTTTATAGTCAATAGTCTATAGTCTATGTAAACTTTAGGAAAATAAATATTGTAATATTAATTGCTGTAACTGCTACAAAGTAGTATAAAAAGGTGAACCAGACAGATAAATAAGATATACTTTTTTTGAGAAACACAATACTTGTGACATGGTATCAGAGCGCTGATTTTTTCGTAGAGTTTTTTTTTTGGTGAGTGATTTTTTTTTCGTAGAGTTTTTTTTTGGGTGGTGAGTTTTTCACGTATTTTGGGTGGTGAGTTTTTTTTTTCTTTTCTGAATTTCGAGAGTATTTGGGGATTTCTTTTCGTAGAGTTTTTTTTTTTGGTGGTGAGTTTTCACGTATTTTGGGTGGTGAGTTTTTCTCGTGGATCTGTTTTCTTGGTCATGTCACTCGATAAATTCGAACCGTTTCATATTAAATTTACGGGGAAAAATTATTCTGCTTGGGAATTTCAATTTCAATTGTATGTGAAAGGCAAAGAATTATGGGGTCATATTGATGGGAGTGATCCTGCCCCTCTAGATGCTAATGCTTTGTCCAAGTGGGAAATAGCAGATGCTAGAATCATGACTTGGATTCTTAGTTCGCTTGAACCTCATCTTGTTCTCAACTTGAAGCCCTATAAAACCGCTGCTGGTATGTGGAATTATCTAAAAACAATTTATAATCAAGACAACTCTGCTAGAAGATTTCAATTGGAGTTTGAATTGGCTAATTACACTCAAGGCAGTCTTTCCATTGAAGCATATTTTTCAGGTTTCCAAAACCTTTGGGCCGACTATTCAGATATAATTTATGCCGATATTCCTGCTTCAGCTCTTTCTGCTATCCAGACAATGCATGCAACCAGCAGACGAGATCAGTTCTTAATGAAGCTACGACCGGATTTTGACATCGCACGGTCTAATCTGATGAATCGTCATCCTGTACCATCTTTGGATGCATGTTTGGGTGAACTTCTTCGTGAGGAGCAGCGAATGATAACTCAGGCATCTATTGAACATCAAGCTAGTATCAGTACACAGGTTCCGGTAGCTTATGCAACACAAGCGAGAAATAAAAATAGAGACATGCGTGCCATCCAATGCTATAGTTGTAATTCGTTCGGCCACATTGCTCGGGATTGTCCCAAAAAGGTCTGCAACTACTGCAAGAAACAAGGGCACATCATCTATGCTTGTCCCACTCGACCTGAACGACGACAAGGTACTGCTTATCATGCCTCCACTAGTGCTTGTTCTACTGCATTGCCTACTGCCTCGCCGATTGTTCATGTTCCTTCTCCAACAACAAATCCAAACACACTTACTCCTGAAATGGTTCAACAAATGATAATTTCTGCTTTTTCTGCTTTTGGACTCTCAGGTAAGCCAAAACATTATTCCACACCATGGTATTTCGATTCTGGAGCCTCAAACCATATGACAAATACCGTTGTTCCTCTGTCTAATGTTAAAAAATATGATGGAGATCTGAAAATTAACACTGCTGATGGTCATTCTGTGCCTATTAGTGCTGTTGGTGATCTTTCTTCCACATTCACTAATGTTTTTGTGTCTCCTGACCTCTCCACAAATCTTATTTCTGTTGGTCAATTGGTTGATAATAATTGTCATGTCACTTTTTCTCCTTCTGGTTGTGTTGTGCAGGATCAAGTGTCGGGAAAGATGATTGCGAAGGGTCCTAAAGTAGGACGACTTTTTCCATTATATAAGTCTCCTTCCATTGATAATCCTAGTTTTTCTTTTTCGTTTGCTTGTAATGTTGTTGGTTCGCGAAACCAAATGTGGCATAGACGTCTAGGTCATCCACATTCTGATGTACTTCGTACTTTGGTTCATTCTGGATTATTGGGCAATAAAATAAGTTCTTTTCAAGATCTTTCTTTTGATTGTACATCATGCAAACTTGGTAAAAGCAAGGTTTTACCTTTTCCTCATCATGCATCTCGTGCTTCACAATGTTTTGATGTTATTCATAGTGATGTTTGGGGGATTGCACCCATTATTTCTCATGCACACTACAAGTATTTTGTTACATTCATTGATGATTTTAGTCGTTTTACTTGGGTTTACTTCCTTCGTGCTAAAGCTGAAGTTTTTTCAGTTTTTAAACGCTTCCTTGCATATCTTGACACTCAATTTTCTGCCAATATAAAAGTTTTACGATCTGATTCTGGGGGTGAATACATGTCACATGAGTTTCAAAACTTTCTTCAAAATAAAGGGATTCTCTCTCAGCGTTCTTGTCCTTCGACACCACAACAAAACGGTGTGGCTGAGAGGAAAAATCGGCATCTTCTTGATGTGGTAAGAACTATTTTACTTGAATCATCTGTTCCTCCTCGTTTTTGGTGTGAAGCCCTTTCTACTGCTGTTTTTTTAATTAATCGCTTACCTTCTCCTACATTAAATCACGTTTCTCCTTTTTATAAGTTGTTTGGTCATTCTCCTTCATATTCTGATCTTCGTACCTTTGGATGTGTTTGTTTTGTGCACCTCCCTCCTCATGAACGTCATAAACTTACGGCTCAATCTGTAAAATGTGCTTTTCTTGGTTATGCTATTCCTCATAAGGGTTATGTTTGTTATGATCCTCATGCTCGTCGTCTTCGGGTGTCTAGGAATGTGATTTTTTTTGAAAATCAATATTTTTTTCCATCTCATGTTGATCCACCTCCTGCATCTTTATCTCTCATGCCAAGTTTTTCTGATATTCCAAAATCTATAGAAAGATTTAAACCTGGTTTTGTATATCGACGACGTAATCGAAATGAGTCTGGTCCCACTACTGTGATCCCTTCTAATATCGTCTCGACGCCTGATCCTGCTCTTGATTCCACAACTCTTCGTCGATCTGCTCGTCCTTCTCGACCTCCTGATAGGTATGGGTTTTCTTCCCCCGTCTCTCTTGTAACTACTTTATCTAGTATTTCAATTCCCACTAGCTACAAACAAGCCATGGAACATGAGTGTTGGCAAAACGCAATGCAAGTAGAACTTCAAGCACTTGAGGAGAATCATACATGGGATATTGTTCATTGTCCTCCTACAGTTAAACCAATTGGGAGTAAGTGGGTTTTCTCTGTGAAACTACGTTCTGATGGCTCTTTGGAGCGATATAAAGCCCGTCTTGTAGCTCTGGGTAATAAACAAGAATATGGGATTGATTATGAGGAGACATTTGCTCCTGTTGCCAAAATGACCACCGTTCGAAGCATTTTGGCTATTGCTGCTTCACAATCGTGGCTGTTGCATCAAATGGATGTTAAGAATGCTTTTCTTCATGGAGATCTTCAAGAAGATATTTACATGAAGCTTCCATCTGGTATGAGTACTTCTTCTTCTCATGATGTCTGTAAGTTAAGGCGTTCTTTGTATGGGCTCAAACAAGCACCTCGAGCTTGGTTTGAAAAGTTTCGCCGTACACTTCTTTCTTTCAGTTTTGCCCAAAGTCAGTATGATTCTTCTTTATTTTTCCACACATCTACATTGGGTATAGTCCTTCTTTTGGTTTATGTGGATGATATTATCATCACCGGTACTGATTGTAGTTTGATTACTAAGCTTCAAAAACAGTTACATGCAACTTTCCATATGAAAGATCTTGGCCAACTTACATACTTCTTAGGATTAGAAGTTCATCGTCGGGCTAACGGTATTTTTTTGAACCAACAAAAGTATATTCAAGATCTTATCACTTTGGCTGGTCTGGAGGATGCTTCTTCAGTTGATACTCCCATGGAGGTAAATGTCAAATTTAGGAAAAATGAAGGGAACCTTTTGGATGATCCTACTCTTTATCGGCGCTTGGTTGGGAGTCTTATCTACTTGACAACTACGCGCCCTGATATATCATATGCTGTTCATCAAGTCAGCCAGTTTATGTTCTCTCCTCGACATCTACACCTAACTGCAGTTCGACGCATCATTCGCTATCTTCAAGGCTCGTCTACACGTGGTTTGTTCTTTCCAACTGGCTCATCTCTTCAACTTGTTTCCTATAGTGATGCTGATTGGGCTGGATGTCCAGATACACGTCGATCTACTACAGGTTGGTGTATGTTTTTAGGCGACGCTCTAATTTCTTGGAGGTGTAAGAAACAAGATCGTGTTTCTAAATCCTCTACCGAAGCTGAATATCGTGCCATGTCTAGTGCTTGTTCCGAAATTGTATGGCTACGCGGTCTTCTTGAGGAGGTTGGATTTCCTCAAACAACTTCTACCCCTCTTCATGCTGATAACACTAGTGCCATTCAGATTGCCACCAATCCTGTTTTTCATGAGCGCACCAAACACATTGAAGTTGATTGTCATTCCATTCGAGATACTTTGGAGAAACGGGTGATATCTCTTCCTCACATCTCTTCTGATCTCCAAGTGGCTGATATTTTCACCAAAGCTATGACTCGTCAGCGGCATCAATTTCTTATTGGCAAATTGTTACTGGTTGACTTACCAGCATCAATTTGAGGGAGGGTGTTACAGAAAATAAATTAGATTAATATCTAATTTATTTAGTATAATATATATTTAGTATAATATATATTTAGTACATTTATTTAGTCAAAGATTTTATAGTCAATAGTCTATAGTCTATGTAAACTTTAGGAAAATAAATATTGTAATATTAATTGCTGTAACTGCTACAAAGTAGTATAAAAAGGTGAACCAGACAGATAAATAAGATATACTTTTTTTGAGAAACACAATACTTGTGACATTCCCTTCGTATTGTAGCATATGCTGTTTCCATAGAAGGAAGATGATCTTTTTTCAGGATATCTCTCTTGACTGGTTCCAGCTTGTCATTAATCGCCATTAGCAATTGAAAGAGTCTTTGTTCTTGAGTCTTCTTATTGTAGATCTGAATGTCTTCTAGGTCTTTCATAGGGTTCGGATCTCGCCTATCTATAGACATCCAGATGTTTTGCAGTTTGTTCCACAAGTCTTCTAGTGTATCAGACCCTTGTCTTAATGAATTAGCCCTCTTATGAAGGTCAAACACCTGTAACGAATCTGTACCAGAACTGAATGTGGTGGCTAACCCATCCCAGAGGGCTTTTGCAGTGGGATATTGCGAGACATTATTCACCAAGCTGGATTCAAGATTCTGGATAATCCATGTGAAAACACATTGATCATCTTGTTCCCACCTTGTATATGTTTTGTCAGTTTTGGATGGAGGTGTCGGCTCCCCTGTAATGTGAGAACCTCTCCCCCTCCCCCCAATTTCTTTCTTATCAGGTTTGCCGATAGGGCATAGTTGTCACCACCGAGTTTAATCCATAGGGATAAATTCTCGGGGTTAGTGTTTTGTTGTTGTGTTCCGAGACCATTTCTCAGAATGGCAGCAATCTGCATTGTTAATTCATCAGGGATTTGACTGACCACGACTTCATTGCCAGCCATCTTTGTTGAGGATGTTTAGAATTCCCAGAATCACACGTGCTCTGATACCATGTTAACATGCATATGTTCTACGTAGCATCTCAGTTGTTGTCTTTGTTAAAAACAAAGAGAGAAGTAGCCGCAGGAAGCGGCTAGGGTTTTCGGTTTATTAGAAAATGTTCCATTTTGTTTTATTGATGCACTAGAGACGTAATTCAAGAATTGACCAATAGTAAGACTCTCAATATATAGAGAACTTGGAGGCCTATACAAGGAAACTTAATACACTGAATATTCTAACATAAAAAATTTCCTTGCTAGTAATCTTAGTCACATTTACTTGCTCCCTCTTCACCATGTCTAAGATGAAGTGCAACTTAATTTATTTTCCTTTAGTTCGCTCATAGACTTTGTATTCTATAATAAATTTAAAGTACTAGAATAACGACAGAACAAAACTTCTTGCTACATACCAACGAATTCATTCAACAATCCTTTCAACCAAATAGCTTCCTTCATGTTTTGGTAGCAGCCATATATTACCTTACAGAAATGACAATGTAACGACCTTTTGTAGCCGCAACAAACATTTGATTGTTGGCGGCAAACTCCTATATGAATATATTATTTTTATGTATATAGTTGTGTATAATTAATTATTTATAACATAATATTTTGATATAAAAGAATGTGAATATTTGAAACCAAATTTGTCCGCGCAAAAGAACATGAATATCATAAGTTAAACAGATAAAATCATCAAGGATCAAAAAATTATAAGTACAAATATAAGAACGCTAAAGGAACACTTTTAGCCAAATATATTGTACGTACAAAGTGTAAGAATTTTCCCTTGACTACTTAACTTTACATTAAATGTAAAATCGAAATCGTTTCATGTGTATCCAAACTACATGCAACATATTATTTCATAGAAATGAAATTGAAATGATATTACTTTACCACCAAATTTAAATTTATATGTAAGTTAGGGGCGTTGCGCTCTCTATTCGGCTCCGTCCCTTTAATCTCCTCCCGGTTGAGGTCTATTGATTTGGAAATCATATATAATATTTGATAGATTTAGAAATAATTAAATGAAGATTACTAGTGTTGTCACAAAACAAAATAACATCTTGTTCCACAATAATGAGTTCCAGTTAACCACTCCTTCATACACAACATACAAATAACCCAAAGTTGTGACGGATAACGACCTCGTGGTCGCAACGAATATTTGGTTGCTCACAGCAAATTCCAATATGTGTATTTTAGAAAAGTTATGAATTTTCGAAAAATGGCCTCTCGAACCTATGTGACTCTATTTAAGGATTTTGTAAAAAGATGTAGCTCTCAATAACGATTTATGATTTTTGGTAATAAGTAAATGGTTGAAGATATGAATTATATCATTCTTTATTCTCCTATATTATCTAGAACACAAAATCTCTTTCATTTATCAATACTGGTCATAATTTAATTTATGATTTCCAATAGGTCATTCCAACAAAAATATTCAGGATCAAACTAACATAATGAGCGGTTTTTTTTATATAAAGAGTTTTAACTATTAATTATTTATAAAAAAATATTTATAAAAGACAAATCTTTTGATATGAAAGAACATGAATAAAACAATTAAAAAGGGAAAATCATTAACAATCCAAAGATTATAAGTAAAAAAAATAGTTTTAGCCAAATATTTTGTACCTACAAATTTTAAAAATCGTCATTTATGCAGCTATTTGACTTTACATCAACTATAAAATCGAAATTGGTTCATATTATTTCATAGAACAGAAATGAAATGAAATTCTTTACCATCAAATTTATATTTTACTTGGGGACAGTGCTATCCGAACTCGACTCTGTCTCTCTAATCTCCCGTTGAGGCCTATTGATTTAGAAACAATTTAGAATATCAAACAGATTTAGAGACAATTTGCCATATCCAAAGAAGGCCCAAGGATGTGGAAACAGCAGCCTTTCTTGGTGAGCAAGGAAAGAAAGGAATAGAAATAACACTTCAAATAAATAAAGAAATGGAAAATTACCTGATTCTTGTTCGATGAGAACCCACTTTTGGTCGATCCATTCAACATGGCACCTTGTTTTATCATAGTGCATACGAACTTGAGTCTCGTTGAAATCTAATATGACGTAGTAATAGGGATAGTCAACTCTGGTGATCTCCCCGGTGTACCAAACTTGGTCCTCCTCGTTGTACACATCAACACGATGCGAAACAGGAAAGTTTCGGGAGCTACAAGTTTTCGGAGCAGGAGGCTCTGGTCTGATTTCATCTGCCTCTAGGATTTCGATTCGCATACTCTTTTTGGATTGAACAATACATCCCCGTTCTCCAACTGCGGCTAGAAAGGTCGCCTGGATGAAAGAGTCATTCCGGCATATCTCTATGTCTTGTTTATGCTTGTAAGGGTAAACGGGATCACCCATTTTTTTTTCTAGAAAGAGCAAGAACGGTTTAAAGATTTTTGAACTTTAGAAGTGTGGCTATACTAACGAATGCAAGTAAATCATTCAGATACTGATCCAAAAATATAACCGATTTGTTTTATTTTGTTATTTACCGTTTTACATAATACAGTTTTTGCTTATTTACATATATGAAAACATATGAAAATGATCAATATTTTTTTTCTCTGAATATGTATTGTTAAAAATTGATTTATTAAAATTGGTCAAATTTTGGAGATTTCCGAAATAAATATATTTTAAAACTCTTCAAACTTCAACATTTTCTTTTTGACTCGTTTAGAATCAGCGTGTCTAGAATAATAAGTTATTTATGTTATATAATTGGTGGTAAGTTTTGGGCAGAATTTTAGTTGTTGTGCAAATATACTACGGATATCTTCTTTTGTATTGATCCATTAGTTAATTTTATTCAAATTATTTATTCTTTTATTAAAAGAGATCGGGAATATTCATATGCATTGAAGAAAGATTCAAGCGTGAACTATAATGTATGGCAAAACCCGATGGGCATAAGGGATTAGTTTAGCTGTCAATAAAAATAAATGGTGAGCACATAAATTTCAGACTCAGAATAGCCATGCAAGTCCAAAACACGATCGTCAAGTGCGATAGTTCAGGGATGAGTTACTGTTCAAAGCCTCAAAAGAACATATGCGAAGTTAAAACCTACAAAAGAAATAATAATCACGGCTTTAACCGAAGGATGTAATTTTTTTCCTTTGATGGAAATCTCTAAAAACGAGTCCATATCCGTCGGACTTGCCATAAAAATATGCTGAAGAATATGTAGTTGTTTTCATATGACTTTGCTTGACGCCAGCTAGCAGTTAGTAGCTAGCGTACGGGTACCCTACGTTATATCAACAAGTTGATCCACGTGCTTAAAAGAGACGAGCAATGCGGTTTTACGAAATTTTTTCTGGTACCAATGAATATAGTGCAATCAAACAAATACATTAGGTACGCACATGCATCATGTACGATTATATCATTTCTAAAATTCAGATTTGGATCTAGGTATAAATCTTTGGCAAAAGTATCCCTAAAACATCTAAGACCAAACCCGAATATTTTATGTAACTCCAACTCCTCAGGAACACCATACATCGTAGCCTCAAACAACGTAGCACAAAGTGTATACACTTCACCTTAATTGACGCTCCTCTTGCGTTCTATTATTATCCCCACAACCAGGACGCCAGTGATGACAAACACGTCGTTTATCATGATAGTCATCTCGACAAAAGAGAACTGTAAAATGTTAGTATCCTATTGTCAGCGTTCAAGGAAAGTCTTGTTCAAATGAGAGTTTTTAGAAAACATACGTAAGTGCCAAATGATTGGTCTGATTTGAGTCTCATCCAACATCTTCCGGACGATTGATGAGGTCCTACATTTCTAATGGTCCATATATGTCTTAGATGTTAATACACATTTTATATGCTCTCACACATGCATTAAACCGTTAAATTTTGGCATAACTGCTTAATATAGGAGAAGAAATGGTAACTGCTCAATACGCTAACGTTTAATTCACTTTGACTCGTGCATGTCTTCATTTTCCAATAAAAAATAGACAATTAGAAAATCTTCATTTTCTAATTAAAACAGAAAAAGGAACCACAATAGACTATTTCCTTAATAAAGTGTGTTTATTAACTTGTCTACTAACCGCTTAAATTCATATTGAATTCAGATAACAGTTACAGAAGTTATCTATTCCATTTTCTCACTCGGCATGAAAATACCAAGATGGATTTCGAACAGTTCATGAAAAATATATATAATTTTCCGCTATAAGCCGTTTAATACATGGAAACAATGTTCCATACTTTTCATAAATGTAAGAGGTCACTTCCATTCACTATTTCGTTTGTTTATATTTTGTTCTTTTTAAAATTTGAAACTAAATATAAACATTTTTTTTTCATAAACAAACATTTTCAGCCAATGTCTAACAGAGACCTTTAAAGAAAGCATATTTTTCTTCGGATCACTTCCATCACTTAATTGTTTGTAAAATTCCAACAATTAAAATAACAGTTATCCAACAATGAAGTGCATGCAAAATACATACATATTAACCATGGATATGCACTTCTAAAAACTAAAACAACAATTAATCCAATGTGTGTGCCATTTACCGAATTTAAAACAATTCAGAGATTATCACCATTTTGATAATCTCAAAAACTACACATCCATCATTAAAAGTGATACAATAAAAAGGAAGAAAAAATTATAGGACGAGACGACGCCAAATCTCTTCGTTTCAATCTTCGTACAAATCATAAAACAAGAACATATTCATACAAATCTCTTCATACTACAAGAATAATAATTTCAATCTTTTGTTGGGAATATTGTTTAGAGATTTCCTGATAAACTCTGAAGTCTTGTTTTAATCTGAAATTATTTTGGTGGTTCTCCAAAATTTTCAACCGTATAAAATCAGAGCGTATGCATTTGAACAAAGAGAATGAGTATTTTTTTTATTATATTTTTCTTCAATAGAATCATACACAGTTTTAACTCCAATAACGGCTATAATTTTAAATGATAAAAACGGGCAAAAATATTCAAATTCAAATTTGAATTAATTTTCCAAATTCGAAATTTCCATGAATATTCACAATAGCCTTATCATTCAAAATAAATTTAACCACAACTAGGAGCCGTCCCTTGGACCCACTAATCATAATATATTCTAACAAGTGTGTACTCCACACTCTCCGACTTGCTCGATAATATATTACGACTACATTGGTTGACTAATCAATTGAATTACACTAAAATATTCAACATTTCTTACATTCGTGACATTCTTCATAAACTCTTCGGTATTTCTTTTTCTTCTTCCCAAAAACCTCCACTAATACCTTCACTCCAATGCTTCGCGCCTGATTTCTTCTAAAATTTTACCAAAATTTCTAACCCCACACACTTACGCACTAAATTCATAGTACATTTAAAAAAAAACATATCAATTAATAAAAAAAATTCATACTTAGAGCTTAGGATTTCATAAGAAGGATTTGTTGATTTTGATTAATTAGGCCAAAATTGAAGGTAAATTATTTGTTTTTACTTCATTCAGTATCGTTTCAATACTATTCAGACCATATTATATTCAGATTCTGTAGTTATATAATTTATGGGGCTAATTGTTTAGAATTTAATGATATATATATTTGGGGCTAGAGTTTGGTATATACGTAGTATTGTATTATTGGATAGTTTGGGTTACAGTTTGGTATATACGTAGATTCAAGAAGTTTGAAAAAATCTTGCATACCTTTAATTTGGATAAGTTCCTCGTAATCCAAATACATACTCGAGTAAATTTTGGTTACACCTCGTGGTGCTAGCGGATTACAAATGCGAACCTCTCCTTCACCCCGATGTTCGAATGTCTGGATCTCTGAATCTTCTACGTCTTGATGCGAAGAAATTCTGTTGGAAGTTGTTCTCCGTCTCGACGATGATGAATCATCTTCACTTCTCCGAACTTGCTTTAATTTTATTGAATAAGACATTAAGATGAATTTTGTGGTATCTTTTTGTGTTTGAAATTTTCAAAAAATATAGAGAGAATATTGCAGTTGATTGAAGGTGTGACGAAAAGGTTAAATTAGTAGGGTATCATAGAGTTTTTTTTAAAACTAGCTTTTTTTTGATGATGTCATCAAAACGGATATCCGGATTCATGCAGATTTTTTTATTTTTATTTTTTTGAATCTCTCCTATAAATAGAGGAGAAACCCAAATGCAAACTCGCCATCTCTCAATACTACTCTAAATCTATTTACTTCTTCTACAAATTCTACGAAAGCATTAGTTACTTCTTTTAGAAACTCTAGTTCTACTTTCAGAATAGCTTATATATTTTTTATTTTTCACCTTTTGTTTTCTTCAATAAAACACTTAAATAACATTGTGGTAACATTATACTAACTCAATTAATAGCTTCGTATAATTTATCACGTTATTTGCTTATTATAGTTGTTTAGATTAGTTGTTATTCATTTTATTTTATTTAAACCACCTAAATAATTCATTTTCATTTATGATATTAGTAAGTATTAGTCTAAATTTACTTTTTATTAATTGCAATATTAGTTTTGATTAGCATTTTATTAAATATTTGATTTAAAAAACAAACGTTGTTTTAAGTTTTAAAATGACTCCAAAACGTAGAAATACTAACGTTCACCCACCCGCTAATGTAGATCTCAACATGACAGATAATGTTCCTAGAGACTCCCCTCACATTGACACACTCTCCTCCCATAAAATGGTGGTGGAAGTACTAGTGGTGGGTCGAAGTCTTGTAAGAAAACATCTTGGACTTGAGAGTACTTTAGTGTGAATGATGATACTACCTCCGTTATTTGTAAAACTTGCGAAATAAGTTATGTTTATAGAGGAGGAGAAAATAGAAATTTAGGCACCGACACTATGGCAAAACCTTTGTAAAATTTCCAACAAGTCTTGAAATTCAAAAAAAGGATTTATTGTGCTGGCATGTTAAATTTTTTAAAACTTTTTAAAGATGAAACTAAAACCTTTTCTACACAAAATAATCCTAATACTCCCTTGGCCTTTTTCACGATTACTAATCTTGCCATGCATATGGATATATATAGATCTCATGTTGTAAGTCTAGACATGGTACCCGAAATGGAATTAAAGTTTTCAAAGTATTTTCATCCAATCCCGATGACTTATAATATTGCGTGCATTTTGGATATTTTTTCACGAAAACATCAATTTGAATTGCTAGTTGAATATTTTTATAAAGCCTTACAATTTTCTGAAGATAGTCCACCGACTGACCCAGTTAACCCTGAAGGGTATATTTCCAAAGTATACGATTGTATGTTTATTATGTATAATAAGTATGGTGAAAGATATACACCAAATACAATTTCAAATGCAAGGGGTAATAACAATAGGGGTAGAGGGAGATCTTCAACTAACTATGTTCAAATGACAATGTTAGAAAGCAATGAATTTAGAGAAACCCCTCAATCTGATAATGATTTATTTAAACATTTCAGCACTAGGTTTGATTTAAAAAATTATACCAACGAAGGTATCGAAGGTATCTCAAAATGGTGGAATACCAAAAGTGATGATTATCCTATTGTTTGCAGGTTTATTAAAGAGATTTATGCGATACTTATGTCTATAGTTGCAAGTGAGTGTGATTTTAGCCAAGCGAGGTTGCAATACACGACTAAGAGAACAAATTGATGGACAAAGCACTTGGAGTGCTTGTGGCAGTCAAATATTGGACCGCGACAGATAAAAGGATGCAAGACAAAGAGTTTAGAGACGAAGCGAATGTAGAGGACATATTCGAAAAGTATCGAGATGATTATGAAGATACACTTGAACAAGATATTATGGAAGAAAATGAAGCTGAAGGTGAATCAAGTGAGTCTGAAGATTACGCTTACGAAGAAGAACTTGAAGAAGATGAATGATGTTTGTAATATATTTTTTAGATTTTGTATTTTAATTTGCAAACATATGTACAACTCCTGGCCGCAAGGGTATAAACTGTGAACGACTAAATAAACTAAAAAAATATTTACCTTTCATTATAATAACAACAATTGTACTAATTAAATAATTATAAGATATGGTTTTTGTTTATAAAATAATAACAACATTTGTAATATTTATAACCAAATCACAATAATAAGTATCAAACTTTTAATAATAAAATTATAACCAATAACTTTTAATATTTTACCATGATAAAATATGATTTTGGTTTATAAAATAATAACAACACTTGTAATATTATAACCAAATCATAATAATAATCAAAATGTAATAATAAAATTATAACCATATAACTTGTAATATTTTACCATAATAAAATATGATTCTCGTTTATAATATAATAACAACACTACTAATATTTTTAACCAAGTCATACTAATAATATTTAAAATGTAATAATAAAATTATAACCATAAAACTTGTAATATTTTAACATGATTTTGGTTTATAACATAATATCAACACTTGTAATATTTATAATCAAATCATAATAATAATATTCAAAATGTAATATTAACATTATAATCACATTATAATATTTAAAATTTTGGTTTATAAAATAATTACAAAACTTAAAATATTAATAACAAAATCATAATAATACTAACTAAATTGTAATAATAAAATTATAATCATATACATTATAATAATATTTTTGAATTATAACTTAAGATATGCTTTTGGTTTATAAAATAACTATAACACTTAAAATATTTATAACAATATAATAATAATAATCAAAATGTAATAATAAAATGATAATCATATAACTTGTAATTATAAAATATGATTATCATCTGTAAACAATAACAACAATAATGATGATTGGTATATTTAATAAACTCGGATCGACCATGATAAAGTTTTAAAAATCATTATAGTAGAAGACACCAAGTGGATGAGATAAAAAATAAAGTGATTACTATATAGAAAGTGAGTTGATTGTGAGTAGGAAAATGAACAAAGCGACGAGCAAGAGATCCTCAGTTGCCAAAAAAACCCAAAACAGATGAAGGTAAAGTGGTAAAGACCAATAAATTGATCAAGTAGTTCGAATTGTGTCTCATGTTAAGCTGAAGGCCATAAGTATTGTTGAATAACTTAATGATGATCTTACCATTATGGTGGTGGCTAAAAAACTGAAGGCTTTAGAGCATATTGTTTTTCTGGCCGAAAAGCTAGATAATCCGGATCACTTGGTTATTGAGATTAAGAAGTTTAGAGTTGAAAATACTGCATACTGAGATGTTCGTGAGCCAAAAATTGGTGCTGAAATTTTGATGTCCGAATGTTATGAGGTGCCTGAGTTAAGTCATTTATCCCTTTTAGTTATTGTTAGTAGTGTTGGATATGAAGGAAATATTGATACCTTAGGGACAAAACCTCATATGATTGATATTGTTACAGAAATAAAAAATATTATGTTTGCATTGGAACAAATCAATGAGATTGTGAGCCAGTTTGTTGTTTCGACCAAGTGAAGAAAGTTGACAAGTTTGGATTTCGTCAAAACAAAATGAACTTAGGAGTAGAGGTGAACTAATATTGTATCTTTCTTATTTATTGTGAATATATCTGTTATATGTGTATTTGTGATAGATTTAAGTTTATATATATATATATATATATATATATATATATATATATATATATATATATATATATATATATATATATATATATATATATATAATAAACTATGATTTTTAAAACATATTTTTTTGCAAAAAAAATACTTTAATTGTAAGAAAAGAGTTACAGAATGAGATAAGTTTATCTCATTTGATAATGTTACATGATTGAAAACATATAGCTCTATGAATGATAAAATCGGGCTTTTAGTTTCTCGAAGCTGGATTGAGTGTCAATCTTCTAAAGGCAAGTATTGAAATTGAGACATTTGGCCATTGAGAGCTTCACTCAAATAGTTCTTATTCTTAAGTCCAATAAGAGGTCTATATAGAGTACCTTCGAAATATGAATCGTTCGTGAAAAAATAAAACATTTTGGAGATTATGGTCAAGATCTCTTCAGTCATGCAATATTAGTAGACAAAAGTGTTATGCAATGCTAGTTAACTAGCCTAAATTTAAGCTTTCAAGAGAAATTATGGCTTTAAAACATATTATTTAAAAAATATGTTAGATTCTTAATTAAGTTTGGTTAAATTATTTCTCTTAAAATAATAAAATTTTAAATATATTTTTAATTAAACCTAACTCATTAATGAAATCATTTATTAAATATATTTCCGTTTTTGCATAAATCTTTTCTTCTGCATACCAACGATACATAGCACTAGTACTGCATGCACACTAAGGTTACCACGCAATTTTAATATACACAACAAAAATTGATTGATTGGATTAAGGTTACCAAAAAATACAACAATTTCCTAGTTCTATTAAGATGTCGCGAAGATGTGAAAATAAGGAAAACTCCTAAACTATTTTTTAGATGCGAGAGATCTAGAACGTATATGATGTTGGTAGACCCAACAGATCTTAAAAGAAAATGTCACAAAACCAAGAAATGTGGATATCCTTTCAGGCATAAAGAAAATATGGTAACTCATGAAAAATGGTCCTTAGAGGTCGTATACAAGCTATAAACTTCAGTGAGTATTGTTCGTATTTGGGATGTTTTTCTAAAAAAAGTTAGAATTATTACTTAATAATTCGAACACGAGAACCCTTCTTCGGGAAATTTTACGCATAGTAAAAAGTTGAACCCTAAAAATTTGTCATCCATGCGCACTACATACAATGCTCAACTAAAATAATAAAAAATCGAGAAAGGAATCGCTCATAGTTGCATTACTTGTTAGGTGAACTCAAATGGTTAATTTATTATGAACGACATAGAGCAGGCAGAGACAGAAGTGTTATCATAAGTGAATTTTTCTTTGAACACCCGGTTAATGTGAATTTGTTAGAGATGTTTCCAAAAGTACTAATAATAGATAACACCTACAAGGTAATAATCTATGAGATGTCATTTTTTGAGGTTATTTGAGTCATTTGTACAAGTATGAATTTCTACATATATAATACATTTATGTCAGGGGAGAAATTTGACAGCTACAAGTGGGTTTTAGAATTTTTGTAATCATTGATGACAACTAACTCAATCAAATATCCGTATATTTGAGGGATAGAGACTTAGAGGTGGTGAAGGTGGTCGAATAAGTAATTTCTAATAGAACCCACAAGTTATGTGTGATGACTCTTGAAAAAATTCGAAGAGTAAATGAATCCTGAATATTTTGCGTTCACCTAGAAGTAAGAAAGAGATTTATGACGAGAATTGTAGAGAGCGAAACTGCCAAAAGTAGTAATTGAGTAATAAATGTCACTCGTTTGAAATAAAATATACACTACCTTATATAATAATCGTGCTAGGCATTTGGGCCTATAAAATTAGTCTATTTCTGGCTAATCCATCCTATTAACTTACTAAATTTAAATATATTTACTCTTTATTACATCAAACACCATCGATATTATACATTTGCTGGATTTATATTAAAGTAAACATTGACATAATATTTTACCGGTTCGACTTACAGGTCGGATAAATCCTACCCTTATTAATAATCCATATATTTCTTTTAAAAAATTATAAGGTAGGACTAGTTTTACATTGTTTCAAATTTATCCGTAACTCTTGCACTTGCTATAGTCGATCCTGTGGTTTAAAATGGCATGGGTCAGATAACTTTATCATCGATTGTTTTTGCTAGGTAAATGAACAAGTATTGGAAACTGTCTACACCATGCATGATATGATTTTGAACACATGTCATGATGAAGCATGAAAGGATGGTGAGAATATGTCTCCATTCCCTAATGTAAGTGCTCATTGAACTTTCGAAGCCCCTTCGATAAATTTATTGTTCCTTTTCATTTTCTCACTTTTCACTCATCATAGAGATAGAGAGAGAAAGTAAATTCATTTTACTCTAACCATCAAAAAGTCCAAGTTCTGGGAGATATTTGTCGTATAAACGTTTATGCTAAAAATCATCCTTATGATATGATTTTGAACACATGTTATGATGAAGCATGAAAGGATGGTTTGAATATGTCTCTATTCCCTAATGTAAGTGTTCGTTGAACTTTCGAAGCCCCTTCGATAAATTTGTTGTTCCTTTTCATTTTCTCACTTTTCACTCATCATAGAGATAGAGAGAGAAAGTAAATTCATTTTATTCTAACCATAAAAAAGTCCAATTTCTGGGAGATCTTTGTCGTATAAACGTTTATGCTAAAAATCATTTCCTTATTTTTTTCTTAATTAATTAAAAAAATATTCATTGTCACACACTTTCCCTTGGAGTTTTCCAGACTACTTGTTCGAGGTAACTTATAAATTCTACAACTTAATTTATTGTATATTTTCCTTGACAATAACCTCTCTGACTATTTATCGATAGCTGAGAAATAATAGAAGAGAAAAGTCATCAGGATTGTAGATGAGAAATCTAGCTTTATTAAAGAAGTATTTGATTTTCGAATCAATGCACGAGGGAAAGAACAAGTGTACTACTTGTTCGACAAAAAATACATATCCTCCCAAAAAAACTCATACCTAGGGAAACAAACGCCAATCTCGTTTCATTTTGATGGGCTAATTTGATACTGAAAAAACATCTCCTAGAAAAAAACCATCAATGCCTTCAGAAAAGAGAAAACACTCTCACAACTCTAAAAGAAAAAGAATCCAATATGCCTAGGGTGGTTCCTCTCAACTGTGATACACCATAAGAGGAATATGTTCGGTCTAGAGAACACGATCCCATAATACCTAAGGGAATTCCTACATATCAGACTACACCTATGGATAAATTTGGAGGGTGTCAAGAAATAATGCTAGTCAACGCTGAAAATCAGATGCAATTAGTCGACGAAAGTTCTCATGATAACAATAGCATGAGATTGTGTTAAAGACTCGTAGAAAAATGGTAACAATAGCACTAGAAACTCTAATATTTTTTGTTAGTGGATTCGTAGTTCGGGAGGTATCTGAAGATGAGGTTAAGTCTTAAAACGAAAATAAAAATAAAAATAAAAAATAAAAGGTTAAAGTCAAACTACCCTTGCAGCTCTCTATAAAATCGAATAAATTACTACTATGCAACCTCAAAATTAGACCTCCGAAGAAGATGTGGGGCGTGGGAATGGGTCCATATTCTATTCCTGAGGTTGGATAGACACTACTGTTTTTCCAATGTTATAAATCTCCTTTTATATGTATTTTTTTAATTGCAAGTCTGTGTACGACTACAAAAATTTATGTTCTTATTTTAGATTTTGTAAATGCGAATATTTTTATTCATGTTTTTCTATCATCATATAAATGTTGCAGATAAAGTCTAGTTGAGGGTGATCAGTCATTAACTGGTTAATGAAAGTTTTTATAGATTCAAAAGTACCGAACTCCCAGTATTAACCAACTAGTGTTGGAACCTTTTAAACATGCTAACCAATATTGGAACCTTTTGAACATGAGCAAGTAATGTTCGAACCAATTAAATATTAACAACTAGTTTTGGAACCTTTTAAGTAAGATTTAGGTTGAAAATTCATGGATTTATAAAAAAGAAAGTCATAAAATTATTTAACCATTTAGTGTTGGAACCTTTTAAACATGACCAACAAGTGTTGGAACCTTTTAAAGTATGATTTTAGGTTTGAAATTTCTGGACCTATCTGAAATTATAGTCTGAAAATATAAAAGGAAAATGACTTCTATTTACCAGCTGGCTATATGAAAACCTCCTTAAAACTTTCCTCCGCCACAAGGGTAGGAAAGAGCATGCCATCAGTCATTACATTGTCAATGTTCCAAGGATGTTGAAGCGGTCTTCCTTCTTGTTCTATGAGCCTATACGTTCTTGGCTTGACCCTCTCAGTTACCGAATACAGTCCTTCCCAATTTGGCCCCAGGTTTCCAAGTCTCTTATCTTTAGTGTGAAAGAACACCTTCTTTAGAACCTTATCCACTAATTTAAATTCCCTACGACAAACTCAAGATTCATAGTTACTTCTCATCAAATTCTGATAATGAAGGGGTCTCATATGTGCGTTTGTTCTTTTCTCTTCGATCATGTCAAGTTTGGCCTTTCTGCGTTAATTATTGCTAGCTTTGGAATAATTCATCACTCTAAATGATGGAAGTATAGCTTAAAAAAAGGTCATAACATCTATTGTATAAACCAAAGCAAATGACGACTCCTGGTAATTTTCCGGGTAGTTGTTCTGTAAGCCCATCACCTTTCGTGAAGATAATCTGGCTATTTTCATAACACCCTCCACGGTCTTTCGTATAAGATTTAGGATAGTTCTCTTTGTAAATTACATTTTCCTATTGTCGTGTTGGTGGAAAGGTGTTGAAAAGAAATGATATATGCCTCTAGAACAGTATAGAATTTTCATGTTTTTTTTATCAAACTAAGGGCCATTGTTTGTTATGATGTTTCTTGCTACTTGGAACCCACGACATACGTTAAACATAATCAACTTGATAACAAACTTTTCTTTAGTTCATGCCAAAGTTTTTGCCTCGACCCAGTTAAGAAATATAATCAATGGCCACGAGGATAAATTGACGTCCTCTTGAAGCCATAGGTAACGACCCAACTAAATCCACTCCTTATATATCAAATGAAAATGCTTCAGAGATTGATTAAAGTGGTATTGTTGGCATATGTATGGTGTTGGAAAATTGTTGGCAAGTATCACATTTTTACTAGCTATTTGGAATTAGACATAATGGATGGCCAATAGCATCCAACCAATAAAACCCTTCTCGTAAATGTTTTAAACCCACAATGAGCCAATCAATCAACGTCATGAACTTTGGATAGTATCATATGTGATTCATCGATTATGAGGAACCACAGAAATGGTCCGCTTACATATATTTTATAGATAACATCTCTGAAGACCCCAAAATCATATGCCTTAACTCTTAACTTTTTAGCAAATGCTTTATCATCTGGGAAAGTCTCATAACCATGCTTTTAATATTTTTGTGTATGTATTGAAATATGTAAAGCTTCTTATTTGTTTAGTTTAAAATTATTTTTATCAAAGGATGTTCATGTTTGAGTATCCACAGATACTCTTTGGAGTATGCTATAGTTGCCAAAGAATCAACAATGGAATTTCCAGCCCTATGAACGTATTCAAACTAAATTCTCTCAAACAAAGTTGTCCATTCTTTTAAATACTTTACATATTTATTAAATATTCTTTGTTTGCTTGGACTGTCCTGATACATGATTGATTAAGAGTCAAGCGCACTTTTTTGGAACCACAAATTTGTGTAAGTCATAACCTTTTCTCCAAATTTCTTTGCACTCTATCTCATAGATGCCTTGAATCCAAAATGTATTGCTTGATACATTACTTATCTAGTCGGAGCTACTAACCTAACCCTTGCTCCAAAACCTGATATCCTTTAACCCATGTCACTTCGAGTAATCCACTCATTTTTAAGGATATCAATATCCAGGTACTCTTGTCACATATTCGAAAAATCAAGCAAACATGTGTAGATTCCTTAGATAAAATAGGTATCAACCTATTTTTTACACCTGGCGTAGTAGCATGCCAATCTTTAAAAATTTATCATTAAGAAAAAAAGTGTCAACATTCTCATCTAGGGTTATCGGACTTGGTGTCTCATTCAGATCGTCTACAACGTCTTACTCCAAGGTCGGCCCTTGAACTGCTATCTTTACCTTTGACCTAATGAATCAGTATAACATTACCTTTAAACTTTCTGGCTGTTTCGAACAACTACACTTGATTCCAAATAACATACTTCATACATTGGTGAATGGTAGGAGTAACGTGCATTCTTAATAGCCAACACCTACCAAAAATTGCATTATACAAAATTGGAGCATCTACCACTATAAATAATACTTTTACCATTTTCTTGAAAGGCTCTCGACCTAGAAATACCTCCACTTCAAACTCTCAAACAATATTGGATGTGGCCATAGTAAATCCCACTATTGTTCTATTATAATGGAGGATAGTAGGAGGATTTTCTATATATTTATAACTAGACATAAATAAAATGTTAGCCCAACTTCTTGTATCGATTATATTTCTCCGTATTTCTCTTCATTTGATAGTTGTGCTAATTACCACTGCATCTTTATGAAATCCAATGACCTTTCTTAAATCATCATAATCAAAAATCATAGAGAGAAACAAATATCTATAAAGATGAGTCGAAATTCCTCCTATGAACTGCTGTGGTTTATTTTAAACTGAGGGTAATTTTGTCCAGCGTTTTAAAGATTTTTAAAGGTATTAAATGTTTGGGTGTTTTGTAGTAAGAGATTTAAGCTGCCTTGTTGTCTTAAATGTTCATTACCCTCATTAATGAAAGTGGTTGGATATTTATACCCTTAATTATGGACCCATGGGCTTTCGGGTCAAGTTGTGAAACCGGGTCGAGTTTAAAGACCCATTAGTTATTAAGTAGATTAGCACCTAACTTAGTAAAAATATGTTTAGTGTTTTAATACTTTTGTCCTATCTGGAGAGTTCAGTGGGCAGTTATTGTCCGAATTACCCCTGTCCGGTTTTCTGAGTGAGCGGTGGTGAATAAATCTGGGGCTCATCAGTAGCCCCTTTTTTAGGCTTTGTGAAAGATTTTTGGCAGGACTAAAAAACTCACTTAGTCAGTAACAACATTTTCCGGATCGCTCATGCGTTTGGTTCAAGGTTCATCCAAACTGATTTCTTCTCAGAATTCTAAGAGTTTTTCTTTGGATCGTAGGACACGTGTTGCATTTTTATTTGTCCTACCACTCGTTTTCTTCCTAGAACGGTGCTCCTACTAAGCCTGAAAAGTAATTCCTGCATTTAATGCTTCTTACGTCAGCACCGTCTTCAATCATTACCTAAATATTTTCATTTTCTCCTGGGTATCAGTAGCTTTTTGCCTTACTAATATATAAATTACTTTCTTTCACTGTTTCACCATCTTCACCACTCCACAATTTCTTTTCTCAGATTTTTTCACCTTTTCTTTCAAAACCTCTCTTGGATAGTTTTATGCTCACAGTGAGGAATGCTCTTGTGAAAGGTGGTTGGTTAAATCTTTATGAACTAGAGAAAGCGAAAAAAGTCGAACGTGAGAGACGCATTGATGCTGGTCTTCCAGTCTCTCCAAGAAATAAGTCTGATACACCATCCTTAGAAGCTGATCAAGGATCGTCTTCTACCGAAAGCACAAAACCTAAACGTTTATTCAAGCTAAACCTCTCGTCAATCCCATCAGGCTCCTCAGTCCAAGAGTCTGAACCTTCAAACGTTCAAGAGAAAACAGTATCAACTGTCAGGAAGCCTTCTCCGTTTATCGCTATTGGATATGATATTGAGAAATCCCCAAAGAAAACCAACCCTTGTCGGACAACACGCTTGGTAAAAGGCCAAGCAGCTGGCTCACAACCTAAGTCCTCCAAAACGGGGGCATCTAAGTCAGCAACTAAAGATAAAACCTCCGGATCGGAGGTATCTATAAGAGCCCCAAGAGACAAACTCTCCAGATCAGAAGCAACTAGAATAACTCCTCAAACAAAGTCCTCCGGAGCTGAGCCCCAACCGGACACCAGACCTCTAGAAGAAACTGGTGCGCAGCCATCCGGACAAACCACTGATCCACAAGTTGACACTTTTCCATCTTCCACAATGATGGAAGAAGTAATGGAAGATAGCATTGAAGAGGCCCCTTCGAGACTGAAGCCTTTGGACAGACTGAGGACGTTGCTTCTGATAAAAAAGGAAAGGGAAATATGAAGGTGGGAATGAATCATCTGGAGTTGCCGGAGAGCTTGGAGGGCAAGGTGCGACTTTGTTTTCAGAAGGTCAATGTAAAGTATCTGCTGGCCATGCAGAACATCAATTATGTCTATACTCACACCGCTGAGCTGGGCCGGATTCGAACCAAGTGGGGGATCCCAGAATGAGTGAAGGTGAGAATATCAGTCACACCAGAAAATGCGATGGACTGCAAGCTTAACCATATCGTCATTTATATTGAGCTATTCAACTGGGGGATCAGATTCCCCTTGGATCCAGAAATTGTTAGGTATTTTCACCTGATTAAACTTTGTCCAAGCCAGCTAAGTCCAAATGCTTGGTATACTCTCCTTGCCTGCATAATGGCGTCGAGGCTATCCGACATTCCTCTCCTAGTGGAGCAGTTCGCTGTAGTGGCCAGCCTGTGCAAAAACCATCACATCCCATTCTACCACTATAATATGGGAGACAACTTCAAAGTGGTGGATGACCTTATGGAGTCAGAGAAAAACTATAAGACCCAGTTCCTATTCATCAGTGGGATGTGTGAGAATGAGAGAAAGACTAAGGCCAATGTTAATCCTAGCTTGCTCACCAGCAGATGGAAGAGCACAAGTAAGTATTCAATTTTGTTTGTCTTTCTTATTTTTCAAAATTTTTATTCCTGAATCACCCATTCTCTCATGTCAGTATTGCTGAAGGAGTTCTCCGACTATTTGGAGGAGGGGCAGACCACATGCGCCAATGTAAACGGCTGGGCTGCTGATCGTTGGGGGAACACCTTCCACAACTGTTTTACTTAAGGAAAATTGGTGAGATCCCACCTGTGGACTACTACGGGCCGGAGAGATCTCACATGGGAGGAGCTGACTACACCACCTCCTCCAGCTGTCATACTTAAGAGAACAGAAGAGAAGAATGGAAAACCTACCTTTCCCTCCAGAGCCAAAGCGCCAAGCAAAATGAAATGGAAGGACAAGAAAAAGAAGGCTGCAGCAGAGGTAGTTCCGGGTGCTGTAGAAGAGATCATTAAGGAGGCAGGTGAACCTCAAAATCCACCAAGGCCTCCTAAAAATGACCAAAAAAGGGAGCAATAAACGATGAGAGGACTGCTAAGAAGAAGAAGGTCACCTTGGTGGATGAAGTAATCCTTCGCCCTTCGAAGTCTCTACCTCCGACAGACCCAACTGATCCCACATTGGTAGAGCATATCCCCACCGATCTACAATCCAGGGAGGGTACCAGAGGGGATATTGATGGAGTAGATATTAGTGGCCTCCAAAATATTGGTCTCTATTTCAACGATTTTGAGAAAGACGACTTTGGTGGCCCCTACCTTCCCCCCAAGCTTTTCCAATATCGTAACTTTCAATGGAAAGTCCTTCAGTGTCTCAGGGGAACACGATGTGGCGACTCACTCTCTGCTGGGCCATATTCAGCCAGTGCTCAACTTGGAAAGGCAAGTAAAAAGTCATTCTTCCCTCATCAACACCCTCAACACAGACAAGGATAGTTTGTCTACTGACCTCCTCAATGCCAACCAGAGTATTGCGGCATTGAAGAAGGAGCTTGAGGAGTTGAAGAAGGAGAAAGAAGATCTGGCAACCAAGCTGGTCACTTCGGAGACAGCTAACACAGAGCTCTGAACCAAGTGCTCCGGTTTGGAAAAAGATCTTTCCACCTTGGAGGAAGACATGAAAACCAGGGACGCTGCTATCTGAACCTTGTCCGGTGATAAGACTTCCCTTGAAGAGGTTGTGTCCAAGGTAGCCAAGGAGAAAGAAGACTTGGTGAAAGAGCAGGATCAGATAATTCAGGCCCGCGTCGATGCATACCCCAACAAGGTGATAGATTCTCTAGAAAAACAATCTGCCAAAGTTAAGTCTGATATGATTTTGCTTTTCCACCAAAATTTTCCGAAAAGAACGCTTGGTACCTTGTAGAAATATGTTGAATATAAAAATATCCCATTCCATACGATGGTCGATGGTGATAAGAAGAACTACTCTAGTGGAATTGATGATACAACCGATGAGGAATAAGGAACCGAAGAGAGTTTCAGTGGTGAACCCAAAGATTCTAAGAAAAAAGACGATGCAAGAACATCTGAAGGGAATAAGCCCTGAGGTTTTAACTATCTTTTCTTACTTGTTTTTCTTAATCTTCTGAAATACTAAAGTCCTTGGATGACCAAGGAATATTTTATGTTCTAATATTATCACTCGGTTTTTAGCCGGACAGGTTTACCTTGCTAAATTTTTGCTTTGTTTTGTACTTACTTAATTTTGATGGCTGATGTTTAAAGAGCCCTTATTTATTTTACAAGTATTTAAGATGAGAGAGTTTAAAATTCTCTGATGACAAATGTTTAATGGTCATCATTCAACCAGCCAATCTGATCTACCAAAGATCCTTAGAATAATTTTAAAGAAATTTCAGTCAAACCACTCCAAATATTTTAAGAAGACATCAAATTTTATTGAAAAAACCCGGACACCTCATTAAAACCTGCCTGCGCCACCAGGGTAGGAAAGAGTGTAAATATTTAAACAATTTTCCCTCCAGATATAAGCGGAGGTGTTCAATTTTCCAGGGGTGCTTTAAGATTCTTCCATCTTTGTCTTGAAGCCTGTATGTTCCAGGCTTAAGACCTCACAAGGCCCTTCCCAATTTTGAGCTAGCTTGCCGAACTGCTTCTCCTTAGTATGCAAGAAAACGTTTCTCAACACTTTGTCCCCTGGCCGAAAATCTCTTCTTTTGATTTTGGAAGAAAATCTGCTTCTCATCAAGCATTGGTAATGGGTGGTTCTAAGATGAGCCTTAACCATTTTTTCTTATATTAAGTTCAAATGACTTCTAATTGCCACCTCATTAGCCAGTTCGGAATAATTTTGGACTCTGTATGATGGAAGAGTTTCCTCTATAGGAGCAATTGCATCCATCCCATATACCAAGGCAAAAGGTGATTCTTGTGTAGCAGCTTTAGGAGTAGTCCGGTATGCCCATAATACTTCTTGCAAATAGCTTGGCCACTTTCCTGCAGGCCTTATAAATTCTTCTTCAGACCGGCCATAATGGTTCTGTTTTCCACTTCAACGTGGCCATTTGCTTGTGGGTGGAAAGGAGAAGAGAAGCAATGTTGAATGCCTCTAGAGGAACAAAAACTCTCATAATCCTTGTTATCAAATTGTGGCCCATTATATGTTGTTATCTTTTAGGGAACCCCAAATCTGCAACAAATGTTAGATATAATAAATTTTATGACAACTTTTGAAGTAGTTCCTGCTAGGGGGCTGCTTCTATCCATTTTGAGAAATAATCAATGGCTACGATAATAGTCATGCATCCTCCGGACGCCATTGGTAGAGGTCTTACTAAATCCAACCCCCAACGAGTAAAAGGCACCGGCTCAGAAATTGATTCCAGAGGAACAACTGGGATATGAATTTTATTACCATATCTTTAGCATGGGTCACATTTTTTCACCAAATCCTCGACATCTGTCATGATGGATGGCCAATTGTATCCGGCCAATAAAATCCTCCGGGTTAAAGCTCTATAGCCGTAGTGTGCTGATCCCTCCCCATCATATAGTTCTGATAGCACAATTTGGAACTCCTTAACCCATAAACAATGCAAGATAGGTCTACTAAACAAATTCTTATAAAGAACATCTCTTATGATTAAGAAACCATGAGCCTTATGTTTCATTTTCCTTGCCACAGATTTATCCGGAGGCAAAATGCCATTTGAGATGTACTGAAGAAGAGGACATCTCCAGTCTTTAGGTTGAACCACTTGTATACTTAGGCTTTCCTCCTCTTACTTGCTCTGAATGGGTTGTGTGGATGAACATTCTTGCACATGAATCCATGGGTAAGACTCATAATATTCTATGGTTTCCAAAGAGTCTGCTAGTGTGTTCTCCGATCTAGGTATATGCTCATAGCTAACATTTTTTAAGTTAGCTGCCACTTCTTTAAAGGATAAACAAGTATTGATCAATTGTTTCATTTTGGCCTCAGATTGACCTTGGGCATGATGGATAAGAAGCTGAGAATCACTCATTAACCTGACTCTTTTAGCCCCACAGATAAAAGCTAGTTTCAGACCAACTATAGCAGCCTCATACTCGGACTCATTCTTAGAAGCCCTAAAAGAAAAACATATAGCATGGTATAACTTATCGACATACAGAGAGGTTAAAAATATCCCAGCACCACAACCCATGGTACTTGATACATCATATGTCCGGACAACCCATTCCTTCTTAGTTTTCTCATCTGCAACTTGCTTAGTACTTCTGTCGGAATGGAACTCAACTAGGAAATCAACAACAGATTGAGCTGTGATTGCAGTTCGGGGGGCGAAATAAATATCATAATCACCCAATTCTACTGACCATTTGTTCATCGTGCTTGGTATGTCTGCCTTATGAAGGACATTTTTCAAAGGAAAAGACGCCCGGACGACAATAGAATGAGACTGAAAATACAGCCTCATTTTTCTGGCAGCAATTACCAAGGCTAATGCTAGTTTTTCAAGCTTCAAGTACCTTTTTTCAGCATCCATCAGACTCTTGCTGATGTAGTACACCGGACGAGGATAATTGTCCATCTCTCTTACCAGCACGACACTTATAGCACATTCAAACACAGCTATGTATATATACAATGTTTCTCCATCAATAGGTTTGTAAAGGGTTTTAGGGGAAGATAAATGCTTTTTTATTTCATTAAACGCCTGGTCGCACTGTGGAGACCAGTTAAAGTCTTTAGCACCCTTTAAAGTCTGGAAAAACGGGGCACACCAATCAGAAGACCTTGAGATAAAACGATTTAAAGCAGCTAACCTTCCTGTCAACCTTTGCACTTCTTTAACATTCCGAGGATGATCCATTTTTAATAAGACATCAAGCTGGTCTGGATCAGGATGTATCCCTTTCTCACTTATCACATACCCCAAAAACGTTCCGGATTGCACCCCAAAGACACATTTTTCTGGATTCAATTTTAAATTAACCTTCACCAAGTTGGTAAAAGTTTCTTGAAGATCTGCTAGGTGCAACTCTTCTTCCACGCTTTTTACCATCATGCCATCAATATATACTTCCATATTTCTCCCAATCTGATCAGCAAATGCTTTGTTCACCAACCTTTGATATGTAGCCCCAGCATTCTTCAACCCAAAAGGCATTACCTTGTAACAATGGAGGCCCCTATCTTTAACAAAATTAGTGTGTTCCTGGTCCTTCAGATTCACCTGTATCTGGTTATAACCGAAGAAGGCATCCATGAAGGACAATAACTTGTTCCCAGATGTGGAGTCTACCAACTGATCTATCCGGGGGACTGGATAAAGATCTTTTGGGCAAACTCTATTGAGGTCAGTAAAGTCGATACACATACGCCATTTCCCATTCTTTTTCTTTACTAACAATGGATTGGCTGTCCATAAAGGATATCGAGACTCCTTTATGTTCCCCATCTTGGTAAGTCGGTCAACGTCTTGAACTATGACATCAGCTTTCTCCTTAGAGAAAGCTCTCCTTCTTTGCACAACAAGTGCAACATCTCTTCGGATGGATAGTTGGTGTGATATAACATTTGTAGGTACTCCAGTTACATCAGCATTACACCAAGCAAAAACATGTTGGTGGTTTGCTAAAAAGGACAACATTTTTTTTCAATTGTGGTGCCATCTTGGAGCCAATTTTAACATTCCTTCCTTCAACGAGTGAGTGGGTTTCAACCTCTTCGGTTGGTATCAAAACACCATGGGTCTCTCTGGGGTCATCAATTTCACCCTCACCCTTAGAGGGCCCCAACAACTGCTAATCTTTGTTTATTCGGACTGCCCCCAGAGTTTTAGGGGCAAGTGCAGTTGCACACAATTCTCTTGCTATTTTTTGGCTACTTGGGACAACTCCCACTTATCCTTGAACTGCATACTTTAAACATTGGTGAACTGTTGAAACCACAACATGCATCCTGGAGAGTCAGGATCTCCCAAAGTTTTCATTGTAACACGTGGGGCAGTCTATCACAACAAAAAGTACCCTTACCATCTTCTTGAAAGGGACCTTGCCCAACAAAACCTCCTCCTCAAACTCTCTGATCCCATCCACAAAGCTTCCTGTGAAGCCCATAATGGACCTGTTCGAACGCTGAATCGTTGTTGGATTCTTCATCTGTTTATAGGAACTTAAAAAGAGAATGTTGGCTGAGCTGCCAGTGTCAATCAAAATTCTCCTGATGTCATTGCCTCCAATTGATACTCATATCACCATAGCATCCTTATGAGGACCAGCTATGTCCCTTAGGTCATCTTCATAAAAAAAATTAAGGGAAAAGGAATTTTGGACTGATAGGAGGACATGCCTCCCTCTAACTGAGTAGTTAGAGTGTGAACATGCCTCTTTCTTGAAGAAGGAGTCGGCGCAGTCATTGTGTCCCCCCCAAATATAGTGAGTGACTCAAAAAATCTTATTAGCCCAAACACTGTCTTGGTATGTTCTGTTATAACCCCCACTTTATTTCGGGTTGGATCAGGATCCAAATTCTCTGATTCTACATCAAAGCTTTCAAGGATTACAATGGCCCCTTCCGGAGCCGATGTCCCTAGATTATTCGTTGGGCTAGTCCGGTTAGCATTGTCAAGCTTGTTCCCACTTCTTATCTTGACATAAGCTCCCAATTTTCCTCTTTCAATCATATTTTGCACCTCTTATTTCAAGCCGATGCAATCCTCGGTGTTATTGCCAATATCATGATGATATTGGCAAAAACAAGTATTACGAATTTCCTTAGGGGATTGAAGCGCTCCCGGCTTCCTGAAATGTACCTCATATTTTGTTTTGTCATAGATGGTTTTCATATTTTCTTTCAATTCAGCAAACCACCCCGGTTGGAACCAAGGTCCCCGTTTATTTCTAGACTGCTGGCTCTGAGCTGGATCTGGATGAGATTGAGTCTGTTTGGCCTTGTTGGACCCCTGTTTGGCTTCTTTGGCCTTGTATCTGGACTGGTTCTGGCTTGGTGTAGCTGGGGCAGACCTCACTTACATGTGCACTCTAGTCTTTTTTGTTTCATCTTCTTTGGCCTCATAGCCTTTTTTATGGTTACCGAATCGACCAGATTCCCAGGGTTTAATCCTTGCCTTAAAGAACCTATTGCTACCTGCTCAAAACAATCAGCTAACCCATTCTTTGTGTTCACGAACCGGCTTATATAGTCTTCTAGTGATTCGTTTGGCTCTTGGGCACAATGGATAATAGTATCTCCATTGCCTTTCCCCTCCGTACTCCCAACAAACTACCTCCGGAAGGCCACCCAAAACGTGTTAAAGTTCCTGATACAACCCTGTGGTAGGCTATTTTACGGTTGAAAACCGTGACTGGTCATCAGTGTTTGGTACTTGTTGCATTTTCGCCACTAAGGTTCATTCGTCCTCAAAACGGGTCATCTTTGTTTAAGAATGTTGCATATATGGTCATTGTCACGTGCCAATTAACGATATGGTGACACGTGACACACAGAGTTATAATATTTTTGTTACAAATACGACCATTAGACATTTCACACATAAAATACCCCTTATGGATGATAACCGGAGCATAGATTTACACTAGCGTGACTACAAATATGGTAACTAAAATTTTTAAATCCAAATAAACAAATCGATTTTAGGGATATTTGGGTGTCAAATGTCTAATGACAGTATTTGCAATAAAAAAATTATAACTTTGGGTTCCACATGTCTCCGTATTCTTAATTGGCACGCGACAATGACCATATATGCAACATGCATAAACAAAGATGACCAGTTTTGAGGACGAAAAAACCTTAGTGACAAGAATGCAACAAGTGCAAAACACTGGTGATTAGTCACAGTTTTTAGCCGCTATTTTACCATTTCAAAGCACTCCCCATAAAAGATTAAGAGAAGGCTCTACAGAACAGTTTGTCATCATCATCATCAAAATTCATCATAAATTTTTGAAACTGTTCGAGATGATTGTCAGGATCCTTGCTCCCATCATACTTTTCCATCTTAGTACTGTCAAACCTCTTAGGAAGGTTTCCGGACGAAATCTTAGATGACAATGGGTATTGTCTCCAATTCCGGCTATAACTAAAGACAGTGTCTTCATTAAGTGTTGCAAAAATACATGGCTCATCATGAAATGCAAAGGGATCCATCAGCAGCTGATCCACATGCCTACGGCTATGGATGTGGCTGTGAGACGACCCTTTTCCTAGATACCTCTTTAACCTCCCATGTCTATCCCTCTTTCTTGAATATTTTTTTAACCAACTTTTGCTTATTCTTGGATATACTCTCGTCACTACTGGATGACAAGGACTCCTCAAGTCCATCCTCATTCGAGGAGCTACTAGAGGACTCAAACTCTGAGCTCTCCACCGGCTTAGACCGGTGAGATTTCTTAGAACTAACATGGGTCTTTTTTGTACTCAAGTGAGTCTTTGGTGATGGGCCATTCTCCCTTGGGTTGTCAGTATGGTGAATGGCTGACACTTTCGACTTTTCTTTTAAACCTATCTCTGCCTTTTTAGCAACTCTCAACGCTTCTATTTCAGCCTTCAACCTGTTTCGTTCTTCGATCGTGTACTCATTGTTCTCACCTACCATTTCTATCAAAGGTGGTGGCACTGCTTGCTCGTCCGGATTCATCCGAACTGGTTTTTCTTGCTGGTTTTGAATGCTAGATTTAGGCACCTTCTCCTCCAACTATGGTCGCCAATTTAGTATGGTTTATTTTGAACTGAGGGTAATTTTTTCCAGCGTTTTAAAGGTATTAAATTTTTGGGTGTTTTGTAGTGAGAGATTTAAACTGCCTGGTTGTCTTAAATGTTCATTACCCTCATTAATGAAAGTGGTTGGGTATTTATACCCTTAATTATGGACCCATGGGCTTTCGGGTCAAGTTGTGAAACCGGTCGAGTTTAAAGGCCCATTAGTTCTTAAGTAGATTAGCACATAGCTTAGTCAAAAGATGTTTAATATTTTAATACTTTTGTCATGTCCGGATAGTTCAGTGGGCAGTTATTTTCCGAATTACCCCTGTCCGGTTTTCTCAGTGAGTGGTGGTGAATAAATACGGACTCATCACTAACCATGTTTCTAAATTCATAATGTGTCTTTTTCAAGAGTAAGTGGTAGTTCCTAATAGAGTATCCCCACTAAAAATAGTCAATTATTCGAAAGTTTTGCACAAGTTTTTATCTTTATCCTGATTTTTAGTTCATCAATCATCAAAATAATCCTTCAATTAGCATTTGGATCTAAATATTATGAGGACAAGTCAAATTTGTCAAACGAAATTATTATCACCATCATATTTTCCTACTTTAGAATAGTCTTAACTACTACTCTTTATACTGTTACCTAGTTGCCTACGAGAGCTTGTTGTTCGAACCCTTCCTCTCTCTTAACAAATGTTGTTAACTTGCCATTATCAATTAAAGTTTGAATCTCCTAGTTTAGAGCTATGAATTACCTTATATTATGATCAATGTCATTGTAATATTTGCAAAACCTGTTACTCATTTATACTCTTCTACCTCAGCCGGTTGAGCACCAAGATTCAATAATTTCTTCCTAGTAAATTCATCATCCAGTTCTATAGGGAGAAGCCCTTGTAAAAAAGAAGCACACACGGCTTGCTCATGGAAATCTTCTAAACCATTCTTTGTCAAAACAAAGTGCCTGATGTAATATTTCAAAATTTCTCCAACTCATTGTTTGCAGTAGATGATTTTATCATCCTCTTCTACGATTTCTTTACTTCCCATAAATTTCCGCTTAAAAACTATCTAAAACATGTCAAAATTTTAGATAAAAGCTTACGAAATTCAATTTTAAAACTTCTAAGCAATGTATTTAAAAGTTTGGAAGAAAGGACGTCATAACGACTTATCGTCATCATCATAATTCATCATGAATTTCTTAAACTTCTTAATATGGTTATCTACATTTTGGTTTTTATCAAACTTTACAATTTTTGATAGAAGATATTTCCTCCAATTATGCCCCTGACTATATTGTTGGCCTCCTAGACCTTCATCAATCATTGCATACAGACCATGCGCCGAAGGATTAATAAATCAACTATTGAAAATGTAATCATAGTGTTGGTTACCCAAACCTCCTTGTTGAAACTGTTGGTTGATCACTAGTGTTGTAGATAATAGTGCATGATTTTAATAGATCTGAACTATAGTTGGTTGTTGTCTTACCATACCCTCGATGACCACCACATCCTTAACTTGAGAGGCAGGTACCTAGTTACCCGAAGAATTATACTATTGTTTCGAACGTCTCTTTCGTTTAAAACTTTTAAATCGAATAAAATATATTTTTGAATAAAATATGGCACTAGAATTTCTACTTCTATTTTGGAGATGACCTTGTTATTAAGAAGGAGAAAATTTCTCTGAATCAAACACATAATAGTCACTAGACTCTAAATCAATATAATGATGTCAGGTTTTTCACTTCTTTCTCAATAATAGTGACTTATCCTTTGATGTTTTTCTTGATCTCATAGAGATGCATACTCAACACCATCACCCTCAAAATAGTTTTCTCTATCTTTATATTTCTGATTTTTTTATCAAACCTTTCTTGAAAGTGTTACCTTTATCAATTTTTGAGAATTTAGTGCAATATTTTTATCCAACAATTGATCATGATCTCACTTTAGGGCCAATTGATTTTATTTCTCTTTGAGTTGTTACTATGTTTGAGAACGCTTTACCAAATTACCAGAAGTCTCTCCAGTTATCATTACTTTGGTAGTCACTATAGGATGTGCATGTGTCTCAGTGTTCATTTCTCAGAAAATTATGAGGTTGTGTCTTAGTGATTTTGGATATTATACCTAGTGACCAGTGTAAGCTTGTATGGTGATCACCACTAATGACTTATGAAAATTTTCGAAGGGAAAGTGGGTTCTAAATATTTCGCGGGTCATGTAGAAGTTAGAGAGAAATTTAAGACGTGAATTTTAAAGACATAAACTGCCAAAAATAGTAAAAGAATTATAATTTGTCATATTTCTAATAAAAGTACATTATTTTATGTAGTAATAGTGGTGGACGTTTGTGCCTATATAAGTAGTCCATTTCTGGCTAATCCAATACTAAAAAGTAAATACCGATCCAGTATTTTACGAGTTCGACTTATGGGTAAGACAAATCCTACTATTATTAATGTCAATGGTATATTAACATGAACATCTTAGAGAAAAAGAAAAGTAGCATCAGTAATAAAGAAGTCTCAATGTTTTTAGTTATGTTGAATAACATGATGTTGTCGAAGATGGAACACATATTCAATAACTATCGGTCTGAAATGTTACATGACTTGTAATATTACATAAATGAAATCAAATATACCAAAACTTGGTTAGAGCCTTACAGTTGATGAGTCCGAATTCTGCCTCCTCTCCGGACAAGGACAAATCAGACCAAACTCATCGGACCGGACAGGACACTTCGAACACTCAGCCCATTGAACTGTTCGAACTATGACAAAAGTACTAAAAAACCTAAACACTTCTTGACTAAGCTACTTGCTCCCCTACTAAGAGCTCATGGGTCTTTAAACATGACCCGGGTCCATTAAATATGACCCAAAAACCCATAAAGCCCAAATGTAAGGGTATAAATACCCAACCACCTGCATTAAATGTGGGTAATGAAAATTAAATACAACCAGGCTGCTTAATTCTCCCTCTACTCTCTACTTAAACATTAAACACCTACAAACCTCCACAAACTCTTAAAAAATTACCAATTTACCCCCCCTGACGATAAATAACCACACCAAATTGGCGACCACAGTGGGAGAAGAAGGTGCCTGTATCAAGCATTCGAAACCAGCAAGAAAAATCAGTCCGCATGAATCCGGACGCCCCGGAAGTACCACCAGCTTTGCTCGACGTGGTGGGAGAAAACGATGAGTACACTATCGAAGAGCGTGATAGATTAAAGGGTGAGATAAAAGCTCTAAGGGCAGAAAAGGCTAAGATGGGCATGAAAGAAAAGTTGAAAGCGTCAGTTGCTCATCACACCGATAACCCCAAAGAGCATGAGCTTTCAAAGACTCATGTAAGTACCAAAATGACTCATGCCAGTTCCAAAAATTCTCACCGGTCTAAGCCAGTGGAGAGTTCTGACTCAGGCTCAGAATCTTCTGATAGCTCTTCGGACGATGAGGGAGTTGAAGAATCCTTATCCTCTAGCAGCAATGAAGGTCGAACTAAAAAGAAGCAAAAGCAGATTAAAAAATATTCAAGAAAAATAGATAGACATGGAAAGATGAAGAAGAATATTGGTAAAGGGTCATCTCATAGCCGGAGGCATGTGGACCGGATGCTGATGGATCCTTTCACTTTTCACGATGAACCAGGTATCTTTGGAACTCCCAATGAGGATACTGTGTTCAGTCGTGGCAGAAATTGGAGGCAATCTCCATTATCTTCCAAAATTCTGTCCGGAAACCTCCCTAAGAGGTTTGACAGCACAAAAATGGAAAAGTACGATGGCAGTACTGATCCGGACAACCATTTGGAACAATTTAAAAACTTCATGATGAACTTTGACGACGATGATAAGCTACTTTGCAGAGCATTCTCCCAATCATTTACGGGGAGTGCTCTAAAATGGTATAACAGCATACCACAGGGTTGTATCAAGAATTTCGATACTTTTTGGATGGCCTTTCGAAAACAGTTCATAGGGAGTAAAGAGCTAAAGGGCAATGGAGACACAATAATCCATTGTGCCCAGGAACCAAATGAATCCTTAAAAGAATATATAAGTCGTTTTGTGAACACCAAGAATGGGTTGGCTGATTGCTTCGAGCAAGTGGCAATAACATCCTTAAGACAGGGCTTGAACCCTGGCAATTTGGCTTATTCAGTGACCAGAAAGAAGGCCATGACCTGGGGAGGGTTGCTGAATCAGGTTGGAAAACAGATTAACGTTGATGAAACGAAGAAACCAGGGTGCACAGGCAGGTGAGGTCTACCCCGGTGGCACCAAATCCCAATTAGAATCAGTCCGGGAACAAGGCAAAGGAGACCGGACAGGGGCATGGTAGGATCAAAGCTCAGTGTCAGCCAGCTGCTCCTGCTCAGAGTCAGCAGTCCAGAAACAAAAGAGGGCCATGGGTCCAACCGGAGTGGTTCTCAGAATTGAAAGAAAGTGTGGCCATCATTTATGATAAAACAAAGGAAGAGGTGCACTATAGAAGACCAGCCACACTGCAATCTCCTAGAGAGCATCGCAATAACTCTTTTTGCCAATATCACAATGAAGATGGCCATACCACTGATGATTGTATCGCTTTGAAACAAGAGGTTCAGAACTTTATCGAAAGGGGAAAGATGGGGGCTTATGTCAAAAGAAGAGGAGGTAACAGGCCTGACAATACTCATCGGGTTGGTCCAAGTAATGCTACTCTGGAGGGAGCCATGGTTATAATCGAGAGGTTTGATGTGGAATCTGAATACTTGGATCCTGATCCAACTCGAAATAGAGTGGGTGCAATTGAGGAGTGTTCTAGGACAGTCTCCAGGCTCATTAAGTTTTTTGAGTCCCTTACAGCTTTCGGAGGGGATACTATGACAGCTCCTACTGCTTCTTCGAGGAAGAGGCACGTTCATACTTTTGCCACCCAGCTAGAAGGAGTCATGACTTCCTATCAGTCGCAAATTCCATTCCCCTTCATTGTTTTTTATGAAGATGATTTGAGAGATATAGCTTGATGACTCCGAATTCAGCATGCTCCCCGTACAAGGATAGATCGGTCTAGTCTCTCCGAATATCGGACAGGTCACATGGACCGGACAGATCATATGGACCGGACAGGTCACTTCGAACACTATGACCATAGGACTGTTCGAACTATGACAAAAGTACTAAAAAACCTAAACACTTCTTGACTAAGCTACTTTCTCTCCTACTAAGAGCTCATGGGTCTTTGAACATGACCCGGGTCCATTAAACATGACCCGAAAGCCCATAAGGGCCCAAACATTAGGGTATAAATACCCAACCACCTGCATTAACTGTGGGTAATGAGAATTAACTGCTACCAAGCTGCTTAATTATCTCTCTACTCTCTACTCTAAACAGTTAAAACACCCACACCCCACCTTAAAACACCCACACACCACCTTAAAACACCAACTGAAATTACCAGCCTACCCTCAGGCGATTATTATCCACACCATAGCTGGCCCTCATGAAGATGGTGTTGTTATAGGAGCATCCATTGGGGGCAATGACATAAGACAAATTTTGGTGGATACTAGAAGCTCAGCCAATATCCTTTTCTTAACCACATACAAGAGAATGAAAAATCCAGCTATAATTCAGAGTTCAGACATATCAATTGTGGGCTTTACTGGCAGATCAGCAGATGTGATCGGGGAGTTCAAAGAAGAAGTTTTGTTGGGCAAGGGCCCTTTCAAGAAGATGGTCAGGATACTTTTTATTGTGGTGGATTGTCCCACTTGCTATAATACTATTTAGGGAGGTCTTGGCTCTCTAGGATGCATGTAGTGGCTTCATCAGTCTACCAATGTTTGAAATATGCTGTTCAGGGACAGGTGGGAGTAGTCCGGAGCAGTCAAAAGGTTGCAAGGGAATGTTATGCTACAGCTCTGGCTCCCCGGACGCTGGGGGCAGTTCGTATCAACGAGCAATAGCAATTTGAGGGGTTTTCTTGCGGTGATGGTGAAATTGATGACCCCAGAGAGACCCCTGGAGTGTTAATACCAGTCGAAGAGGTAGAGACACATTGTTTAGAAGAAGGAAAAAGTGTCAAGATAGGGTCTAAGATGCCACCCGGTTTGAAAAGAGAGATGCTAAACTTTTTGAAGAGCCATCAGCACGTTTTTTCCTGGTGCAATACTGATGTTACTGGGGTTCCAGCAGATGTGATATCACATAACCTATCCGTCCGGAAAGACATAACACCAGTAGTTCAAAAGAGAAGGGCTTTTTCCAAGGAAAAAGCTGATGTCATTGTACAAGAGGTTGACAGGCTCACAAAGATGGGGCATATCAAGGAGTCTCAATATCCTTTGTGGACTGCCAATCCGGTCCTGGTGAAAAATAAAAATGGCAAGTGGCGCATGTGCATTGACTTCACAGATCTCGATAGAGCTTGCCCAAAAAATTTGTATCCAGTTCCCCGGATTGACCAACTAGTAGACTCCACCTCTGGGAACAAGCTACTATCCTTTATGGATACTTTCTCCGGATACAATCAAATCCAAGTATATCCGAAGGATCAAGAGCATACCACATTTGTCACTGACATGGGTCTTCATTGCTACAAGGTAATGCCATTTGGGTTGAAAAATGATGGGGCTACTTATCAGAGATTGGTAAACAAAGCTTTTGCTGATCAGATTGGAAGGAATGTGGAAGTATACATCGATGACATGATGGAAAAGAGTGTGGATGAGCAATTGCACTTGGCTGACCTCCAAGAAACTTTTACCAACTTGGTGAAAGTGAATTTAAAGTTAAATCCAGAAAAAATGTGTGTTCGGAGTGCAATCCGGGAAGTTTCTAGGCTATATTATAAGTGAGCATGGGATACAGCCCGATCAGGACCAGCTTAATGCTCTATTCCACATGGAGCCTCCTCGAAATATTAAAAAAGTACAACGGCTAACGGGGAGGTTAGCTGTTCTAAACAGATTCATCTTAAGGTCTTCGGACAAGTGCGCCCCGTTTTTTCAAACCTTGAAGGGTGCAAAGGGATTCAATTGGACCTCACAGTGTGATGAGGCCTTCGATGAGATCAAGAAGCATCTGTCCTCCCCTAAAACCTTGTTTAAACCAATTGATGGGGAGACACTCTTCGTATATTTGGCAGTTTCAAGTTGTGCCATCAATGATGTGTTGGTGAGAGAAGTGGATAATTACCCCCATCCAGTATACTACATCAGCAAGAGTTTGATAGATGCAGAAATGCGTTATTTGAAACTTGAGAAGTTAGCATTAGCCCTGGTAATAGCTGCAAGAAAAATGAGGCCTTAATTCCAGGCTCATCCTATCATCGTCCGGACATCTTTTCCCTTGAAGAATGTCCTCCAAAAGGCAGACGTTTCAAGTAGGATGACAAAATGGTCAGTAGAATTGGGGGATTTTGACATAGATTTTGCTCCTTGAACGACAGTCAAGGCCCAAGCTGTGGCTGATTTCTTGGTTGAATTTCACTCCGACAGAGATTCGGAGCAGGCTACTAACATGGAAGACAAAAAGGTCTGGGTCGTCCGGACAGATTGTGGATCCAGCACTATGGGCTGTTGTGCAGGGGTGTGTTTGACTTCTCTGTATGGTGACAAAATGTACAAAGCTATATGTTTCGCTTTCAGGGCTTCCAATAATGAGTCTGAGTACGAAGGAGCTATAGTTGGTTTAAAGTTAGCCTATATTTGTGGGGCTAAGAGGGTCAAGCTACTGAGTGACTCCCAGCTTCTTATTCACCATACCCAAGGTCAATCTGAAGCTAAAAAGGAGCAGCTAGTGAAATATTTACTTCTTCTTAAAAATGAAGCACTCAAGTTTAAAAGCGTTGTTTATGAACATATACCCCGGACAGAAAATGAGTTGGCAGATTCATTGGCAACCATAGCATACACGAAGTCGTATCCGTGGATCCATGTGCTGGAGAGCCCCTCCATTCAACTTAATATGAGTAAAGAAGAAGAAATTTTTGAAGTACAGATGAAACAACCTCAGGATTGGAGATTTCATCTCCTGCAATACCTCTCCGACGACATCGTGCCTTTGGATAAGTCACTGGCAAGAAAGCTAAAACACAAGGCTCGTGGTTTTATCATACTGAGAGACATTCTGCATAAAAAGTCTTACAGTAAACCTCTTCTGCGCTGTTTGGGGGATGATGAGTCTCAGGTAGTCCTCTCTGAATTACATGATGGTGAGGGATCAGCTCATTGTGGATTCAGGGCTTTGACAAGAAGACTTTTACTGGCCGGCTACTATTGGCCATCTATCATGAAAGATGCTAAGGAGCTGGTAAGAAGGTGTGACCCATGCTAAAGATACAACAATGAAATTCATGTCCCAGCCATTTCTTTAGAGTCAATTTCTGAGCCTATACCTTTTGCTCGATGGGGATTGGATTTAGTAGGGCCTCTCCCTATGGCATCCGGAGGGCGCAAGACTATAATTGTTGCTATAGATTACTTTTCAAAGTGGATTGAAGCAGCCCCTTTGGCAGGAACAACATCAAAAGCTGTCATAAAATTCATTCGATCAAACATCTGTTGCAGATTTGGTGTCCCACAAAAGATAACAACAGACAATGGGCCACAGTTCGAAAATAGGGAAATGGAGAGTTTCTGTGCCTCAAGGGGTATACAACATTGTTTCTCTTCACCTTTTCACCCACAAGCAAATGGTCAGGTTGAAGTGGCTAACAGAACAATTCTGTCTAGTTTAAAGAAGAATTTGGAAGGGGCTGCTGGGAAGTGGCCTAGTTATTTACAAGAGGTCTTGTGGGCCTACCGGACAACACCTGGGGCTGCAACACAGGATTCACCTTTTCCTTTGGTCTATAGGATGGATGCAGTAGCTCCCATAGAAGCAACCCTCCCATCATTTCATATTCACAGCTTCTCCGAATGCGCAAACGAAGTAGCAATCAGAGGTCAGCTTGATCTGGTAGAAGAGAGACGAGTTAAAGCTCACCTTAGAGTTGCGCACTATCAAGGTTTGATGAGAAGCAGATTTGCCTCTACAGTTAAAAGAAGAGATTTCCAGCTGGGGGACAAAGTATTGAGGAAAGTCTTCTTATACACTAAAGAGAAGCTGCTCGGCAAATTGGCCCCAACTTGGGAAGGACCTTACATGGTTTTTGAAAGGCTTAAACCTGGAACATATTGGCTAGAAGACAAGGATGGAAGAGTTTTGACCCACCCTTGGAATATTGAACATCTCCGGATGTACTTGGAGTAGCATTTGTGTAAATATTTACTTGTTTAAACATCCATGCAAATATTTGAGGGCATACTCTTTCCTCCCTAGTGGCACGGGGAGGTTTTAATGAGGTGTCCGGCTTTTTAAATAAAATTTGATGCCTTCTTAAAAAAATTCTGAAGTGTTTTAGTTTTGTCTTTTGTCACACCATCCGGATTGAAATAAAAAAGTGATGACCACTTAAACATTCGTCATCGGAGAATTTAAACACTCTCACTATGAAATAACTAAGGGCTATTTAAACTCTAGCCATCAAAATTGGAACAGACTATGAAAAAATGTGAGAATTATGCAAAACAAGGATATTCATTAAAGCAACTTAAGTGCCTTGGCCTTCCAAGGACTTTCAAATCGTCAAAACAGAGTGAAGGATCTATCTGGTCAAATACCGGACACATTAACAAAAAAGAGTGCCTTGGCCTTCCAAGGACTTTAGTTTAGATAACATGAAAAGAAAAAAGTAATTCTTAAATTAAGGTTGAGCCTTTGAAGATGGCTGAGCTTCATCTGTCTTCTTCTTCCCGTTGGGATCATCTTTCTCTTCGTCTGGGCTCTCCCCAGTGTTTTCTTCGTCATCGGATGAGGAGGCACTAGAGAAGCCAAACCTGTCACCTTCGGCCATTTTGTGATATGGGAGGTCTTCAGGCTCTACGTGAAGCCCCAAATCACCCAGGTTCCTCTTCGGGAACTTCTCATGGAAGAGCAGGACCGTATCTGATTTCACCTTGGCATACATTTGCTCCTGAGTGTCGATCACGTTGTTGGCATAAGCATCGATATTGGCTTCGATTTTGGCCTCCTGCTGGTTAAGTTGGTTAAGTTGGTAATAATTTGGTCTTTGGCCTGGGTCTCCCCTTTTGAGGTGGCAAGATCTTTCTCCAGTCCGGACAGCTTCTCCCGGAGCTCTGTGATAGTGTTCTCTAGTGTGGTGACCTTTGTGGTGCTCACCTCTTGGTTTCTCTTCAACTCCTCGTTTTCTTCCTTTGGAGTGGCAGCATTCGAAGTGGCAGTAAGAAGATCGTCGGACAACCTCTCTTTACTAGACTTGAGGTCTTTGATAATGTCTGCCTGATTTCGAACTTGCTTCTCCAACGCAACCACCGGTTGAACATTGCTTAACAAAGAGTGAGTTATAACATCCTTTTCACCTGAAACAGTAAAGGTCTTACCATTGAAAGTGACTGAGTTTGAGGTGCTCGGAGGAAGATAAGGCCCGACAAAATCATCTCTGGGGAGATTCATGAAGTACTCACCAAGACCACCAAGACCAGTGATGTCCACACCGTCAATGCTAAGATCTCCCCCTTCGACCTCATCGGTTTGGAAGTCACCAGGTATCTCTTCTGCTTGTGTTGGGTCAGAGGGGTCAACTCGGGTAGGAGGCTCTGAAGTCCGGAGAGAAAGATCGTCACCCTTAGAGGTCTTTTTCTTCTTGGCCTCCCTCTCTTTGCTTTCACCTCCCCGTTTACGATCTCTTTTGGAAGCCCTTGGAGGGTTTGGGGAGTGCACTTCTTGCCTTTCAGTCTCCTGCTCCACCACTTCCAAGAGAGCAGCATCAATTTTACTTGGGACTGACCCCTCCGGATGTATTGGAGCATCCTCCTCCACCTCAGCAAGGTTAGCTCCACCCACCACCTTCTTGCCTTTCTTTTTACCTTTCATCTTGCTCGGGGCCTTGGCCCGGCCTGGCAAGTAGAGTGTCCCATCTAGGTCATGCGTTCTTTTGAGCACTACGTCCGGAGGAGGCTGGGTGGTGAGCTCTTCCCAAGTTAGGTCTCTCCGACTTGTGGTGTTCCAAAGGTGAGACCTTGCTAGGTTGCCCCCAGTGAAGGCAGCATGGAACCGGTTCCCCCACTTCTCAGCGGCCCAAGCGTTGATCTTGGTGCAAGTGGTCTGCCGGTTTTCAAATAATCAATGAAGTCCTGGGGCAGTTCTGCTAAGGCAAAACTAAGACCAATTAGTTTAAACTAACTTTAAAAAAAAAGACAAAAATGTAAAGTAGAAGACTTACGGTCGCTCCTCCATCTGCTTGTGAGAAGGCTTGGGTTGACTCCAGACTTGATCTTCTTCCCATTCTCCCAAGCGCCACTAACAAACAGGAACTGGGTCTTCCAATTCCTCTCCGACTCTAGAAAGTCATCCACAGCTTTGAAGTTATCCCCCATGTTGAAATGGTAGAAGGGGATGTGGTGGTTTCTGCAGAGACTGACAACAGCAGCAAACTCCTCCATTGGTAGAGGAATCCCGGAGAGCCTTGAAGCCATAATGCTGGCGATGAGGGTGTACCAGGCATTGGGGCTCAGCTGGATCGGACAGAGCTTTATCAGATTGAAGTATCTGACAATTTCTGGGTCCAAGGGGAATCTGATCCCCCAATTGAATAGCTTCGTGAAGATGACAATTTCGCTTAATTTGCAGTCCATGGGAGTCTATGGGTGTATGGGGATCCTTATCTTCACGTTCTCCGGAATTCCCCACTTCGTACGCATCCGGCCCAGTTCAGCTGTGTGGATGAATGCGTAGTTAATCTTTTGCAGGGCGAGGAGGTATTTGACATTAACCTTGTGAAAACAAGGCCCCGCCCTTCTTTCGAGACTCTCCGGCAGATCTGGATGCGTCAAGCACAACTTCTCTTTGCCTTTGTCTTTTTTGGCAACAACAGCACTACTGGTCAGACCGGAGGGCTCAGACTCAAATAGAGCCTCTTCGACAGAGTCCTCCATTACTTCCTCCATAATTGATGAAGGGTTTTCAGTAGCAGTAGCAAGGGGAGGGTTCAGATCTGGCTCAGCCTGGTCTCCGGACTGCTGGGCTTCAGTGCTCCCTTGGTTTCTGGCCTCCAATTGGGGCTCTGATGCGGAGTTTTCTCTTTGAAGAACTGGGCTACTACCCTCCGGACCAGACAGTCTGTCCTTGGGAGCTCTGATGGGCACTTCTGACCCAGCGCTGCTCTCCTTCGCACCCGATTTTGAAGGAGTGCTCTTAGAGGCCTGACCCTTGACCAGCCGGCCTTTTCTCCGGTCAACTAACTTTTGAGGGGAGGTTTCAGTGTCTGACCCCATTGCTAAAAAGGGGGAGGGATTTTTGAAGCTGGTAATAGTTACCCCTGGCTCAACAACAGGTTCCGATTCTTGAACCGAAGAACCAGAGATACTTGGGGAGAGATTAGTTTGAAACAACTTTTTCGGCTTGATGCCTTTTGAGGAAGAAGAACCTTGATCTGATTCTGTGGCTGAAGCCACTGGCTTGTCGATGGGCGAAACGGGTAATCCTGCTGCAATGCGTCTTTCCCTTTCGACCTTTTGCGCTTTTTCTAGTTCAGAGAGGTTGAGCCACCCACCTTTGATCAGAGCGTTCCTCGCTGTAAACATAAACTATCTGGGTAAATTTTTTCTTTGGAGAGAAAAAACTTTAAGAAATTGCAGAGTAAATATGAGAGTGATGGTAAAACAGTAGAAAGTGTTTTAATTTATAGTAAATCTGAAAAAGGAATTTGATTCCTAGGAGAATTCGGAACGATTGGTAATGATTAAAGACGACGCTGATGTCACAACCTTTCATTAAGAGGTTGTTTTTCAAAGAAGGTGGGTTTGAAATTCAAGGTGAAAAAACGGCTGAAGCAACCAACCATAAAGCGACACGTGTCCCATGAACTCTGGCACAAAACCATTTGGATTCATGAAGCTTTATTAGTCCGGATAAAACCATAAGACAAAGAGACCTGTCCGGATTAAAACTACCCCTAACATCGGACTGTTTTTCAGGTTTTTGACAAAGGTATTTGAACAAACACCTAAAAAAGGGGCTCCTGATGAGTCCGAATTCTGCCTCCTCTCCAGACAAAGACAAATCAGACCAAACTCACCGGACCGGACAAGACACTTCGAACACTCAGCCCATTGAACTGTTCGAACTATGACAAAAGTACTAAAAAACCTAAACACTTCTTGAGTAAGCTACTTGCTCCCCTACTAAAGCTCATGGGTCTTTAAACATGACCCGGGTCCATTAAACATGACCCAAAAACCCATAAAGCCCAAATGTAAGGGTATAAATACCCAACCACCTGCATTAAATGTGGGTAATGAAAATTAAATACAACCAGGCTGCTTAATTCTCCCTCTACTCTCTACTTAAACATTAAACACCTACAAACCTCCACAAACTCTAAAAAAATTACCAATTTACCCCCAGACGATAAAGAACCACACCAACGGTGATAAGTTTATCACGTGAAAATCTAAAAAGTGTTTGCATTTCGATAACCAGACCACTAACAGCGTGGAGACGACTCATTACAACCAAATATTTCATTGATACAAGTAAAGGTAACTAAAATTCATTCTTATTTAAAGTGCATGGCTTGCTCAAATTGCAACATGAAGCAATTAGAAACTCATTTGAAAAGAGTCGACTTAGTGCCCAACATAAATTTGCAGACAAGGTGTAAGCCGAGCTTAGAAGTAACGTCTCCCACGAAGCTTTGAAAACTTTTTATATAGATGTAGAATGTCCACAAAAAATAAAAGTTACGGGGAAATTCTAATTGCAACTGTGTTATTCAAAATATACTCGATATGTTGTATTCGTACGGTATTTTCGAATTTTTAAGTAAAGGCATATCGGTACCTTTAAACTCTTTCAACATTCATTAGAAGATGTTAGGCATAGTTGTTCGTACTAATCGAACGAGGACATAATTATTATAATTAATTTTTTTATATAAATTGCTGCATTTTCATCGTCCACTAAACAATACAAATCATATCATGAACACGTGCTAGATTCAAATAAAGCGAGTTGATGTAGCCTAAAAGCCCAAACATATACTTTTTTATTTTATTTTATTTTAAGACATTTATCTTATTTCCTTGTATTATAATTTATGGTTTTGAGCAACTCTTATATAAATCCTCACATGCCTTAAGTTTTCAATAATATTTTGACATAATATATTTTTTATCACTAAAAGTTTCTATCTTTGTTACCTTTAGATTAGGGTTTCATGTATTATTTTACCTTTGGATAAGGGTTTCATTTATCGTTGTTTATTTTTGTCATTCCGTTGCATCAGTTTGGTATCACAACCTCAGTTGCAGCTACGAGGAAAACATGTTTTTGAATTTTGATTCTATGTGATTCAAGGTCTAAATGAGAGATAAACATCTATGGTCATGAAGATCTCGAAGATTGTTTGGTATACGGGACATACCAGGCGTTTCGCTAACGACCGTATTGAAAGATTACTGGAGGAGTTTAAATTGGCTACCAATCTTCGGATCAAGGATAAACTTGCTTATCGATACGGTGCTCATGCTATGAAGAGGTTTCCGAAACCAATGTTTTTCATCAACTGGACATAGGGATGTTGTATTCAGGCTATGAAAATGCTTTCGAAATCAATTTTTTTAATAAACTAAATGGCTTCAATATGACTTCGAATAAGGAACACTCGAGAATAATTTATCTTTATTCCGATAAGGTCAATAATTATAATTCCAAATGTAACAATAGAATAAAATAAAATAAAATAATTTTAGTTGTTGATGATGATGGTGCTGTGAATTTGAGGACAAATTCTCGTCAAACAAGGGGATGGTGTAGCCCAGAAGCCCAAACAAAAAGCTTTTTAATTAAATTTAATTTTATTCTAATATCTTATATAATTGAAATCAAATCTAATTATATTAAGATTTTATTTTATTCTACTTTAAGTCATTTATTTTATTTCTTGTTATCCTAATTTAAGGTTTTGAGAAACTCTTATATAAAGCCTCGTATGCATTAAGTTTCAAATAAGTTTTTGAAATATTTATCGCTGAAAGTTTGAGTCTTTGTTAGCCTTGGACTAGAGTTTCATCTATCATGTTAGCCTTAGATTAGGTTCCATTTATCGCTGTTTCTTTTCATAATTCCACTGCAACATGAATGAACCATCGCTTGCTAAAATTATTTCAAAACTCTATTCGTAATTTTATGGAGGAGGAACAGAACTCCGCTAGTCAAATTCTGGAGATGTAGCGGATATACAAGCAAGTGGCGATACATATCCTCCCGAAAAATATTGTAAAGTGGAACCATTATTTGGAACTGGTACGATGCATTCAGTGCCAAGTAGAATAATTAGTTATAACTCAAGCGGTACGATTCATTCTAATAAAAAAGACTACTTAAAATAATTTCTTATATTGTATATAATTTTTATAACTACGATCAATGATATTGAATCATATATGCATTATGTGCTCTAGTGATATTACTACTACGGAGAATGGGATGATAATGTCAAAGATGAGTTATTACGTTTAACTCAATCTTCCACTTTGTAAGGTAGTCCAGGATGGCAAATGTTAGTTTCACTTTTAATATTTACGAGGTTCACTCCCTCCGATGTCAAAAAGGTGTTAATTTGGTTGGATTAGATTAATAGAAACCATTATGTCAATCTAAGTATTTTTATTTCAACAAACATTGAGTTTAATTGACAATATCCATTTGATATTTACATTTTACTTTTTTGTTTGTTTTTTTATTTAGCTTTTCATTGCGAATGCCGTTTCACATGCAATGATACATCCTTGTTGCTTAAAAATACGTATACCAGAAGCATTAACGATTTAATCTCGTTGTAAGAGATGTGAAAAGCTTAAAAATACAGTAGCAACTTATCTATTTAATATACGTATTCGTCTAATATAGGTGCACTATTTTTAAGCTATTTGTCATTGTAATGTATAAACGTGTTCCCATGGTAAAGACTTATCAATTTAATGTGCTAGAATTATGTTTTTGTTGCACTAAATATTTGAAAACATCATACTAAAACCTATAAATATAATAACAAAACAGGCAGTTTAGACAATACAATCTATAAGTGACTCGACCATACATCAGTGTAGAATTGTTATACCGCTGGTAAGATGGTACACCGCCGGTACAGAATTTTCATACCAGTGATGCGACTATCATACCGACTATGTAATAAACCCATACAACTGGTACACTAACCCAAAAAGTATCTTAACATAACCTTTAAATGACTTGGTCATACCAGTGATATAGACTTGTTATACCACCGGTAAGCTAGTACACCGTCGTCATAAATTTTTTTATACAGGAGATGCGGCTATTATAGCGAGACTGTAAAACCGGTATGAACATGTTGTACCACCAGGACGAGGTAAGAATACTATGATGAAAAATAATACCCGATGATATTTGATAAGAAAAAAACTATAATAGATAAGAATTAATGCTAAGTAGAATTCAAATTACTAATGACCACCTTATTTTGGAAGTTTGAAAGCTTTTAAAGATATCCATGAACAGACAAACTGTATAACCTTTAACAATCAGTTAGTTTAACATTCAAATCTCCATATCTTTGAAATCCTAACTCGAGTTTTTTTCTTTCTAAAAACATATATATTCATATTTTTTAAAAGACAAACAAAACGAAATCCATGAGTCATATTTTTGAAGTTTTTCCTCTTTTTATTTTCCGAAATCAAATTACACATAATTCCGTAAGTAAAACACAATTGTTTTTTCACAATAAAAATATACATAATTCTCCAACTGAAACACAAATTCATTTTTTCAAAATTATTTTACAAATCAATTCCTATTTCCACAATTAATTTCTTCTTTTTTCACAACTTATTTGTGAAAATTCCGCAACTGGAACACAATTACTTTTTTACCACCAAATTATACGTAATTATGCAAATGGAACATAATTGTTTTTGCAACAACCAAATTATACGTAATTTCGCAACTGGAACACAATTACTTTTCCAATCTTTTTTCACAACCAAATTACACATAATTTTAAAACAAAGAAAATTCAAAAAATATCTTTCATGGATCTAGTTTTGTTATTCTTAAAAAAATAAAACCAATGATATTTCCAGACTAATTTGTTTTTTCACACATTCAGACTTATTTAACAACCATATTCCTTTTTAAAACTATTTTTTTCTTATTTTCCCACCCCAATTATATGTAATTCTGCATTTGGAACTTAGTTGTTTTTTCGCACTCTAGCTACACGTAATTCCACAACTGAAACACAATTGTTTTTTTCCAAACTATTTTCCCTATAAAAGAATTATATTTATAAATTTGGTTTTTATAGATTCATTGCTATTCATATGTTTCTAATTATATTAAAAAATTGTAGATTTAACAAATATATTGATTTAAATTGAATATATTTAATAAAATATTTTTTGTGAAAATTTCGGTTCGTTCAGGGAAAAAACTGAAGTGTTATTATCGATCTTTTCCAATGAAAAATTTATTTTGTTCAATAATGAGAAACAAATAAAAGAAAATGTAATAAACCTATAAAACATAAGATAAATTTAACATGGTTCGGATTGTGAAGAAATCCTACATCCACAAACAAAACTCTTATAAACAAGTAGGTTACAGATAATCTTCCAAACAAAAATGACCGAATCACTCTTTGTTACAAAACATTATGTGATTCACATAACGCGCTCTTTAATATTGATCTTTCACCTCACTTATCTCATGAAACTCTTCGTTGTATCATCACGCCTTTTTAATTGCATTTATTCTTTTACTTATATGTTTACAGAAAACCATAATTCATCATTAGACACATCATATTAAAGCTCATTAATCTACAATTGTGATAACTAATAATTTCTTAATAATAAGAAACCTCATAAAAAACTTAATTAATACGGAATACCTAATTAATAGGAAATCTAATTAATATAAGAAAACCAATATAGAAACCTCAATTAAATTAGGAAACCTAACACGTAAAAGAATCGCTTCGGTCTAGCTATGGTGTTTCGGTCAAGTTTTCTTCAGATCAGACTGTTCCCGATTAGCTCGTTTCAAACCAACCTACTTCGGATCAACACATTTCTCATTAGGCTTATTGGTTACCAATTTTGACAGGTTGTTGAGTTATGCTTAGGTTCCAGCAGACGTCTATGACATTATGTCACGAAGCAAGCTTCATCCAGAGAGTTGCAACAATTGTTTCTTATACATGTCACGACAAATCCAACTATGCCCCATGTTGTCCTTCGGCAATATCGCTATTGACGAGTTACTTCTATGCCTAAAAAAATCTCTACATAACCTTATAATAACTCCAACATTTGTTGAATCTCAATGTTCAAATCTTTAGAGACCAACTCGCCTGCATTAGAAATCGGTAATACCTTGGTTAGAGCATCCGAAAGATTTTCCTTACTGGTAATCTTAGCCACTTTGACTTGCTCCCTCTCCACCACGTCTGAGATGAATTGTAACTTAATTTATACATGTTTACTTCGCTCATGGAACTTTGTATTCTTCATTAAATGAAGAGTACTAGTGTTGTCATAAAACAAAATAACATATTGCTCCACAGTAATGAGTTCCAGCTAACCACTCCATCACGGACAACATACAAATAACCAAAAGTTGTGACTGATAACCACATCGCGATCACAACGAATATTTGGTTGCACACAACAAACTCTAATATGTGTATTTTGGAAAAGCTCTGAATTTTCGAAAAATGGCCTCTCGAACCTATGTGACTCTATTTAAGGATTTTGTAAAAAGATGTATCTCTCAACGATTTATGATTTTTGGTAATAAGTATTGAAGATATGAATTATATCATTCTTTATTCTACTATATTACCTAGAACACAAAACCTCTTTCATTTATCGATACTTGTCATAATTTAATTTATGATTTCCAATAGGTCATTTCAAAAAAATATTCAGGATCAAACTAATGAGCGGTTTTTTTATATATATAAAGAGTTTTAACTATTAATTATTTATAAAAAATATTTATAAAAGACAAATCTTTTGATATAAAAGAACATGAATAAAACAATTAAAAAGAGAAAATCATTAACAATCCAAAGATTATAAGTAAAAAGTAAAAAGAATAGTTTTAGCCAATATTTTGTACCTACAAATTTTAAAAATCGTCATTTATGCAGCTATTTTACTTTACATCAACTATAAAATCGAAATTGGTTCATATTATTTCATTGAACAGAAATGAAATGAAATTCTTTACCATCAAATTTATATTTTACTTGGGGACAGTGCTCTCCGAACTTGACTCGGAACTTGACTCCGTCTCTCTAATCTCCGGTTGAGGCCTATTGATTTAGAAACAATTTGCCATATCCAAAGAAGGCCCAAGGATGTGGAAACAGCAGCCTTTCTTGGTGAGCAAGAAAAGAAAGGAATAGAAATAACACTTCAAATCAAGAAAGAAATGGAAAATTACCTGATTCTTGTTCGATGAGAAACCCACTTTTGGTCGATCCATTCAATATGGCACCTTGTTTTATCATAGTGCATACGAACTTGAGTCTCGTTGCAATCTAATATGACGTGGTAATAGGGATAGTCAACTCTCATGATCTCCCCGGTGTACCAAACTTGGTCCTCCTCGTTGTACACATCAACACCATGCAAAGCAGGAAAGTTCCGGGAGCTACAAGTTTTCGGAGCAGGAGGCTCTGGTCTGATTTCATCTGTCTCTAGGATTTCGATTACCATACTCTTTTTGGATCGAACAATACATCTCCGTTCTCCAACTGCGGCTAGAAACGTCGCCTGGATGAAAGAATCATTCCGGCATATCTCTATGTCTTGTTTACGCTTGTAAGGGTAAACGGGATCACCCATTATTTTTTTCTAGAAAGAGCAAGAACGGTTTAAAGATTTTTGAACTTTAGAAGTGTGGCTATCCTAACGAATGCAAGTAAATCATTCAGATACTGATCCAAAAATATAACCGATTTTTTATTTTGTTATTTACCGTTTTACATAATACAGTTTTTGCTTATTTACATATATGAAAACATATGAAAATGATCAATATTTTTTTTTCTATTGTTGAAAATTGATTTACTAAAATTGGTACAATTTGGAGATTTCCGAAATAAATATATTTTAAAACTCTTCAAACTTTAACATTTTCTTTTCGACTGATTTAGAATCAGCGTGTCTAAAATAATAAGTTATTTATTTCATATAATTGGTGGTAAGTTTTGGGCAGAATTTTAGTTTGAGTTGTCCAAATATACTACGGATACTTGTTTTGTATTGATCCATCAGTTAATTGTATTCAAATTATTATTCTTTTATTAAAAGAGATCGGAAAGATTCATATGCCTAGAAGAAAGATTAAAGCGTGAACTATAATGTATGGCAAAACCCGATGGGCAGAAGGGATTAGTTTAGCTGTCAATAAAAATAAATGGTGAGCACATAAATTTTAGACTCAGAATAGCCATGCAAGTCCAAAACACGATCGTCAAACGAACATATGCGAAGTTAGAACCTACAAAAGAAATAATAATCACGGCTTAAACCGAAGGATGTAATTTTTTTACATTGAGAAATATCTAAAAACGAGTTCATATCTGTCGGATTTGCCATAAAAATATTCAGAAGAATATGTAGTTGTTTTTATATGACTTTGCTTGACCCCAACTAGCAGTTAGTAGCTAGCGTATGGGTACCCTGCGTTATATCAGCAAGTTGATCCACATGCTCAAAAGAGACGAGCAAGGCGGTTTTACGAAATTCTTTCTCGTACCAATGAATATACATAATGCAATCACATAAATACATTAGGTACGTACAATGTACAATTATATCATTGGTAAAATTCAGATTTGGATCGAGATATACATCTTTGGTAAAATATCCCTAAAACATCTAAGACCAAACCCGAATATTTTATGTAACTCCAACTCCGCAGGAACACCATCCATCGTAACCTCAAACAACCTAGCATAAAGTGTATACACTTCACCATAATTGACGTTCCTCTTGCGTTCTATTATTATCCCCACAACCAGGAGGTCACTGATGACAAACACGTCGTTTATCATGATAGTCATCTCGACATAAGAGAACTGTAAAATGTTAGTATCCTATTGTCAGCGTTCAAGGAAAGTCTTGTTCAAGTGAGAGTTTTTAGAAAACATACGTAAGTGTCAAATGATTGGTCTGATTTGAGTCTCATCCAACATCTTCCGGACGGTTGATGAGGTCCTACATTTCTAACGGTCCATATATGGCTTAGATGTTAATACACATCTAAGATTGTAAAAATAATATAGACATGTTGTACAACCAATATGGTAAGCACTGATGGTGCCAAAACAATACGTTTGCACCGTCAGTTCCATTATACCATAGTGATGGTACGTAATGGCAGAACATATCTTTCGTGCCGCCGATGCTCAAGATAAGTGGCACAATCCACCAAACATATTCGTCGTAAAATCCTAAAAACCTATATCTAAACATAAAATCAATACCAAATCGGTTATGATCCTATATTTAACTAATTTCAACTAATTTAACGAGTTAAATAAATATTATAAAGTGATAAGGAGAGGAAATATTGTGAAGAATAAGCAAAATTAGATTAACAAAGGAGTTATTTTAGTGTAATAGAGTATTAAGTGTAAATTCGACAAGTATGTAAGATTGAGGGTGCTTTAAGTAATAACTAATATTTATGTTTAGAATTAGTAAAATGGTGGGGGTGTAAAAACTCACATAAGAAGAGTTACTATATAAAGGACCACCCATTTTTGAGAGAAGGGTCCAATTATTAATGAATTATTACCTCATTATTCTATTTATCTCTTTCTCTATCTACTCATCTTGTTTTCTCTAAAGTACTTTCACACGAACATTGCTATAGCAGATAACCGCATAAGAACATTAATGTGATAGAAACCCCCACTAAGAAATATTTGGAACTATCATTGTCGCAGTTTGTGCGAAAGACGATTGGTACTCGAAATCGTTTTCCAAAAATCATACTGTTATTTATAAACGTTGTGTGAGGAATGGATACAGAAATGAAAAACCGTGTGATCGGAGAATAATCTCGAGATCTCATGGTTGATGAACAAATAATAAATGAAGGAAACGACAATGACCGCCATGTCGAGGAACTGCTAGAAGAATCTATCTTTGTAGCTTGACGAAAAGAACTTTTGCAAGACATTAAAAAATTGAATGCTGAAAAGGAAGCGATCTTGAGCTCACAGAGACTTAAATCAGAGGTACAAACAGAACATAAAATTGATAAAGAACATATGAAAGATGCTCTTCGGACCAATGCAAAGCTTAACAAAAAGCTACTTTTATTCAAAGACAAGAATGAAATCTAGATGTAGTGATGAGTCAACATAATCTAGTGAATATGTATCGTATAGTTCCTGGTGAGGTTTATTTTTGGTTGAGGGTAATTTTGTCCAGAGTTTTGTGGTGTTTCAAAGGTATTTAATGTTTGGATAGATTGTAGTGAGAGACTTGAGCTGCATGGTTGTATTTAATTCTCATTACCCTCATTAAATGAAAGTGGTTGGGTATTTATACCCTTAATTGTGGGCCACATGGGCTTTCGGGTTCACTTATGGATTCGGGTCGAGTTCAAAGACCCATTAGTTTTAAGCAGGTAGGTAATTAGCTTAGTCATGAAGTGATTAAGTTTTTAGGACATTAGTTCAGTTCGGATGGTTCAGTGGGTGAATGTTGTCCGAATTTCCCCTGTCCGATTCTCATAAAGAGTGGCAATAAATTCTGGACTCATCAATAGCCTCTTTTTTAGGTCGTGTTCGAAGGCCTTTGGAAAGACCTAAAAAATATTTCAAGTGTAATCATAACTTCGTCCGGATGGTTTGAAAAGCGTAACGAATTTATCTGGACAGACTAAAACCCTTAGAAGCTGAGCAGTTTTGCCAGAGATAGTGGGACACGTGTCCTCCTCTGATTCGCCTCACTAGCCGTTTTCCCCCTAGAAAGGCGCTTCCACTTGTTTTGAAAAAGTAACCTTTTAATTAATGTTGGTGATATCAGCGTCGTCTTTAATCATTATACCTATCTTTTCGTCTTCTCCTAGGTATCAAAGCATCGTTTATCTCATTAGTATAAATCAGTTCACTTTTCACTATTTTATCATCTTCATTATCTCTACTCTGTTAAACTTCAAAGCTTTCATCTCTCAAAAGCCTTTTTTTGTGAGTTTATGTTCACAGCAAGAAACGCTTTAGTAAAAGGTGGGTGGCTCAATTTGTCAGAGTTGGAAAAAGCTCAAAAGGTTGAACGATAAAAGCGCATCGCTGCAGGCCTCCCTGTTTCCCCTATTGATAAACCGGAAACACCAAGCTCAGAGCCTGACCGAGGTTCTTCTTCAACTAAGAGTGCTAAACCTAGGAGGTTGTTCCAGTCCAACCTTCACCAATCATTTCGGGCTCATCGGCCCAGGATTCAGAGCCTGTTGTTGAACCAGAGCTGGCAGTCACAAGCTTTAAGAAACCTTCCCTATTCATCGCTATGGGGTCAGATGCTGATATTTCCCCCAAAGAAACTGGTAGATAGATGAAGGGGTCGTCTGGTAAAAGGGCAGGCTGCTGGTACACAGCCTAAACCAAAATCCATGCCTTCGAAATCCGGGGCAAAAAGTAAAACCACAAGGTCAGAAGTACCTATCAAAAGTCCCAAGGACAAGCTGTCCGGTCCGGAGGCAACTAGCTCAAGTCTTCGAAAAGAGACCTTTGGGTCCGAGCCCCAGCCGGACTCTAGACCACAAGAGGGAAATAATGCTCAACAATCCGGAGGGCCTAGAGAGCCAACCACCAGCTCTTCTCTTCCCAAAACAGCTGACAACCCCTCCATGGTAATGGAGGATGTAATGGAGGACAACATCGAAGAAGCCCATTTTGAGACTGACGTCTCTGGGAAAACAAGCGAGACTGCCACGACTAGGAAGAGCAAAGGCAAGGAACAAGTTTGTTTAAAGCATCCGGACCTGCCGGAGTGCCTTGTGGGAAAGATGGGGCCTTGTTTCCACAAAGTAAGTGTTAAATATCTGCTGGCCATGCTATAAATCAATTACGCTTTCATTCACAAAGCTGAACTTGGCCGGATGAGGACGAAGTGGGGGATTCCAGAGAATATTAAAATAAGGATTCCAATCGATCAGGAGACGCCCATGGACTGTAAGCTCAACAAGATTGTTTTCTATACTGAGTTATTCAAATGGGGACTTAGGTTTCCCTTGGACCCAAAAATAGTCAGATATTTCCATTTGATAAAGCTTCGCGCAAGCCAGCTAAGCCCTAATGCATGGTTCACCCTCATGGCATGTATCATGGCTTCAAGTCTATCCGGAATTCCTCTTCCGATGGAGCAATTTGCTGCTGTAGCAAGCCTCTGCAGAAATCATGTCATCCCTTTCTATCACTTCAACATGGGTGACAACTACAAGGTAGTGGATGACTTACTCGAGTTGGAGAAAGACTGGAAGACTCAATTTCTGTTCATCAGCGGTGCTTGGAAGAATGGGAAGAAAATTAAAGCTGGTGTCAACCCAAGCATGCTTACCAGCAGATGGCGAAGTGATGGTAACAATCTCACTAGATACTTCTACTTTTACTTATAAAAACTTTTTTATTTAATTCTTTTTTCTTTTGCTTTTTGGTAGTGCTGCCCAAGGATTTGAACGATTACTTAGAGGTGGGCAGACTACCTCTGCCAAGCTAAATACTTGGGCTGCTAAAACCTGGGGAAATCGCTTCCACAATTGCTTTACCTGAGGCAATCTAACCAGATCCTATCTTTGGAATACCACCGACCGGAGGGATCTGTCTTGGGAGGAATTAACCACTACATCCCCTCCGGGAGTGATTCTCCGAACGACAGAAGGGAAAGATGAGAAACTGGCCTTGTCAAGCAGAGCTAAAGCCCCAAGCAAGATGAAAGGCAAAAAGGTTAAGGCCAAGCAAGGTGTGGTAGAGGCTAACCCTACCGAGGAGGAAGCTGTCCCAACAAACCCAGAGGGACAAGATCAAGGGCATATTTATGATGCCTTATTTCAAGTGGTGGAGCACGAGAGCACCAAAGAAGCAGTTGGGTCTCCAAAACCTCAAAAGGTCTCCAAAAAGGTCAGAAAATGAGGAGTAGAAGATGGAGACCGGGATGCCAAGAAAAAGAAAATCTCCATGGGAGACGAGGTTTCTCTCCGGAGGGGGTGCAGGAGGGGATATTAGCATCGATGGTGTCGACATCCGCGGACTTGAGGGGATTGGTCTTTACTTCGAAAACCTCCCCAAAGATGATTTTGCTGGGCCCTACCTCCCCCCAAGTTCTTCGAACCTTGTCACATTCAATGGTAGGTCTTTTTCTGTCTCAAGTGAAAGAGACGACATTGCTCATTCTTTATTGAGTAATATCCAGCCAGTGCTTACCTTTGAGAAGCAAGTGCGCAATCAGACAGCCATCATCAATACCCTCAATTCTGACAAGGAGAAAATGTCTAGCGACCTTCTTAGCGCCAACCAAATTACTGAGGCACTGAGGAAAGAGAATGAGGAATTGAAGAAACGCCAGGAGGACTTGGCCAACAGGTTGGCCACTTCGTAAGGAGTTGTCAAAGAACTCCAATTAAAGAAATGTGTCGTGGAAAAAGACCTCCTTTCTTCGAAAGAGGAGGTGAAGGCCAAAGATAGCACCATTCGGGCCTTAACTAATGACAAGATCTCTCTTGAGAATAGTGTGTCCAAGGTTGAGCAAGAAAAGACTGGCTTGTTAAGGGAGCAGGAGAAAACAATCCAGGCTAGGATCGATGCTTATACCAATGAGGTGATAGATTCTCAGGAGCCAAGGTATGCTTAAGTCAAGTCAGATATGGTCCTGCTCTTTCATAAAAAAATTCCAAAGAAGACCTTGGGAGATTTATGGCGATTCGTGGAGTACCATGTCTGTTGGTGATAAGTACAACTACTCCAGTGGCTAGGATGACACCACTGATGAAAAAGAAGAGACCGGGGAGAGTCCGGATGATGACATAAAAAATAAAAAGCCAAGTGAGGCTGAGTCATCTAAAAAAGATCAGTCATAAAGTATCAATTATCTTTTTTTTAATTTTGTCGTGATTGAACCAAAGTTCTTGGATGGCCAAGGCATTTTTTGTAACCATATCCGGTCCTTGTCCGGATAAACCTTTCTTGTTTTGACAATTCAAAGTCCTTGGATGGCCAAGGAATTTCGTATGTTTTAATGGGTAGTTTCATTTTGCACAACTCTTGCATTCTTTCATAGTTTTTCAATTTTCGTGGCTAATGTTTAATCATACCTTAGTTATTTCATAAGTATTTTAAAGTGAGAGTGTTTAAATTCTCTGATGACAAATGTTTAAGTAGTCATCATTCCTCCAATTTTAATCTGGTCTGTTTAATAAAAAAATTTAACGAAAACTATTAACTGAAAATACCCCGAATACTTTAAGAAGGCATCATATTTTATAAAAAAGACTGGACACCTCATTAAAACCTCCCCGAGCTAACAGGGAGGAAAGAGTATGCCCCCAAATATTTACATGAATTTTCATACAAGTAAATATTTACATAGTTTTTACTCCAAGTACAAACGGAAGTGCTCGATGTTCCAGGGGTGATTCACAATCCTTCCATCTTTGTCTTGGAGCTGGTATGTCCCAGGCTTAAGCTTTTCAATGACCATATAGGGTCCTTCCCAAGTTGGAGCCAACTTACCGAACTGCTTCTCTTTAGTATGTAGGAAAACGTTTCTCAATACCTTATCCCATGGTTGAAAATCCATTCTCTTAACTTTATAAGCAAACCTGCTTCTCATCAAAACTTGATAATGTGCGGCTCTAAGGTGAGCCTTAACTCTTCTTTCTTCGATTAAGTCAAGCTGGCCTCTGATTGCCGCTTCGTTAGCGTGTTCGGAAAAATTATGAACTCGAAATGAAGGGAGAGTAGCTTCTATGGGAGCTATGGCATCCATCCCATATACTAAGGGAAAGGGAGACTCTTGTGTTGCAGCCCCGGGAGTGGTCCGGTAAGCCCACAAAACTTCTTGCAAGTAACTTGGCCATTTTCCAGCAGTCCCTTCTAAATTCTTCTTCAGACCGGACAACCAATTTGGTGAGGTTTATTTTTGGTTGAGGGTAATTTTGTCCAGAGTTTTGTGGTGTTTCAAAGGTATTTAATGTTTGGTTTGATTGTAGTGAGAGACTTGAGCTGCCTGGTTGCATTTAATTTTCATTACCCTCATTAAATGAAAGTGGTTGGGCATTTATACCCTTAATTGTGGGCCACATGGGCTTTTGGGTTGACTTATGGATTCGGGTCGAGTTCAAATACCCATTAGTTTTAAGCAGGTAGGTAATTAGCTTAGTCATGAAGTGATTAAGTTTTTAGTACACTAGTTCAGTTCGGATGGTTCAGTGGGTGGATGTTGTCCGAATTGCCCCTGTCCGGTTCTCATAAAGAGTGGCAATAAGAGATGGTTCAAAAAGAGATGAGGCTGACATGGGAAAAATGACTTGGATCCGAGGAGCAAGTAAATCCACATAAGTAGATCCTTTATGAAAGTCTTAATTTTGAATATCGTGTGACTAATCAATTCACATATCCATACGAAGAAGGTTTATACACTACGTTGAATAAGGGCCTGAGGGCAGTGCGTATAAAGTGGGTTATAATTTGAGATCATCTCCTCTCTCACCACAAATACTTTCAAGGTATTTGATTAAGTGGTTTGATATTTCTCAGCTGGAAATGTTTGATGGAACGCAAGATCCAGACAACCAATTAAAATAATTTAAGAATTTTATGATCAACTACGACGATGATGATAAATTGTTTTGCAGACCCTTCTCCTAAACATTTAAGAACGGAACTTCAAAGTGGTACAATCTTTGGGCTGTGGGTTGCATTAATTTTTTTGATAAGTTTTGGAATATATTCAGTCACCAACTCGTGGGAAGCAAAACATTCCGCGCGAACGGTGATACGATTATCTACTATTGGCAGGAAATTGAGAGAGTCTTAAGGGGTATACAAATTGTTTTATCAATGATAAAACTGACATAGAAAGTTGTGAAGATAAAGTGGCGTTAGCTGCTATCCGAATAGGACTCCTCCCCGGAATAATAATGATAATACTGCAGAAAGAAAAGCTATGATATTTGGAGTTTTGTTTGATCAAGTAGAGAAAATAATTTTGGTGGAGGAAACACAAGCGTCAGATATGAATTCTTTGGTACAGTTTGAGAAAAATCAGTTCCATCAGAATTCAAAATGGTAGCGCATAACAATTGACATCCAACAACTATCGTCCGAGCTTGTGCACCAACTCAAAGAACAACTCAAGTACCTCCAAAGGTAAATGTGAATACAGGTTGTCAACACACAACAATCTACCCGTCCTATATCCAACTAATACATCCGACCACCACATTTAACCAAGCTGACAGAGTGTGCACCAATAATTTTTGAAAGAACACGTTTGCACATACAATTCTACACGCCATTATCAAGTAAAATTTGAGGGAGAATAGAAGTAATAGGTATTGTAAGTATCATGAAGATATTGGGGATGACACAAAGGATTGTGTGGTATTGAAAAAAAGATACAGGCCTCGATCAAAAATGGAAAGCTAACAATTTTTGTGAAGAATAATTCTCTTGTCACTCCAAAGCAAGAAAACTCTTTGGTGATTTCAGAACCTATTGATGCAGAATCTATTGATGTATTTGACATTCCCATGGAGTACTTAGATAAAAAACCAGACATGAACAATATCCATATAGTGGACGAATCGATTGTAAGAGGAAAGGTTAATGAATTATGTGGTTTCTTTGAATCACTAGCAATTTTTGGAGGGAATAATATTGCAGGGATATTAAATTATTCTCGAAAGTGACAAATTTTTAGCTTAGCAACTCAATGAGAGATAGAAGCCTCACTATAGTTGTACAAAAATCCATCTCCAATACATTGTTTTGAAGATGATGATATGAGGGATGTAGTTGGTCCTCATGAAGATACGATGGTTATTGTAGTATAAAATATCGCGGACGAGATACAAAGAGTATTGGTTGATACTTGAAGTTTTGCCACCAACAATTCTTCGTTCCTGACTACTTATATCAAGATAGCAAATCCACCAACAATTCTTCGTTTAGGTCAGTTGAGCGTTGGGTTTATTGGGGTAACGGTTGAAGTGGTATGAGAATTTGAGGGAATAGTGGAACTAGGTTGGGACCATTCAAAAAGACAGTAACGGTTTTGTTTACCGTGGTAGATGCTCCAACATTTTACAATACAATTTTTGGAAGCTCTTGGATATCTAGAATGCACGCTATGGCATCAACTGTTCACAAATGTTTAAAATATGTTGTAGAAAATAATGTTAGAACAACTAGAAGCAAGAAAAATATGGAAAAAGAATGTTATCGAACGACATAGCAATTAAGGGGCTCCCTCGGGGTTCGATCCCGTGGATGATCCGGGAGAGACTCTCAATTTTATGATCCAAGACGAAAGTTTTGAGGATCATGTTTTTTTTAGGATAAAAAGCTTAAAAATGCACAAAATTATCTCTAGAGGCGAGGGAGAAGTTACTTAGAGCATATACAGTCGTTTATGTTAAACTTATGCGTTAGTGGGTATCACTTAGGAAAGAGAAGGCTATTTAGCACTCTTTTAGTTAACAAAATTAATCTTACTCCAATCATACGTATTAACCTATCTTTTAAATCGTTATTTTTTATATTGAAAAATAATTTTTTTTTACAAAGTGAGAATACGAAAAAGATGAAAAAGTAAAAAAAAGTGAAAGGATAAAAATATACATCAATAATTATAAAAAATATTATTTCTTAATTAAAACTATAAAATTGAGAAAAACAAGAAATACATTAAAATATAATATATTTTTGTTTGATTAAGAACATTTATTTGAGAAAAATAAAGGAAAAAAAATTTAATTTATATTTTTATATATCTTTTATCTAGATTTTATTTTTATATATTTTTCAACAATATGTTTTACAGAACATATTTATTTTTTTAAATAAAAATATTAAATTTAGTTTACTTATATCCTATTTTTTACTCATATCTTTCAAAAATAATATATTAAATTTTTTAGTTAACACTTAATTTAACACGTTCATTTGAGTGAATTTAGGAACGTGCTAACAAACAATGTATTTAACATGTAGTTTTACATCTATGATGTACATGCTCTTATGTTCTTATCATCAAAGTTACATATTTTTTCATGGTGTACGTATATCACTAGTCATAGATTAGTAGTTTGAAGTAATGTGCATCCGATCATCCAGAAGAGGAGATCTTTTTCCCAAGAAAAATCTGAGGCAATCGTGGCTAAGGTAGATCTCTTAACCAAGGTTGGGTACATACATGAGTCAAATTAACATTTACGGACTGTTAATCCGGTTTTAGTGAAAAAAAAGAATGGTAAATGGCTACGGTGTGTGGATTTCACTGATCTAAATAGATACTGTCCAAAAGATCCCTTCTCGGTTCCACGGATAAATCAACTAGTGGACTCTACTTCGGAAAATCGACTACTCTCATTTATAGATGCATATGGTGGCTATAATCAAATCTAAATGGATCCAAAGGATCAAGAAAGCACCACTTTCATCACTAGAAGATGTTTACACTATTATAAGGTTATGCCTTTTGGGTTGAAAATGCTGGGGCAATGGTAAAAAAATATTTTTAGACTCAAATTGGGAGAAATATTGAAGTATATATTGATGTTATGTTAGTAAAAATTACGAGGGATGAGGACCATTTGGAAGATCTAGAATAAACTTTTTCTAACTTGACAAAGATAAATTGAAATTGAATCTATAAAAAATGTGCATTTTGAGTATGATCCGGAATGTTTCTTGGGTACATAATTAGTGAGCGTGGGATAGATGTTGATCCTGTACAATTAAATTCATTGTGTAATATGGCACCACCTTAAACGATTAAAGAAGTACAAATTGTAACATGAAGACTCGCAGCCTTGAATAGATTCATATCTTGGTCATCAAACTAGTGTGCTTCTTTTTTTCCAAGTGTTCAGACAAGAAAATTGTTTTAACTGGACCCAAGAATATTCCGAAGTGTTTCATCGAATTAAAGAATATTTTTCTTTGCTAGAAATTTTGACAAAGTCAAATATGGGGGAATAATTGTATGTTTATGTAGTGGTGTCAGATTATTTCATGAGTGTTGTTTTAGTTTGAGAGGAAGGTAATTGCCCAAGACTAGTGTATTATGTCAGTAAAATTATTTTGGGTGCTGAGAAACGGTATTTAAAGTTAGAAAAGTTGTCTCTCGCACTAGTAATATTTGCTCGGAAGATGAGACCTTATTTTCAAGCTCACTCAATCATCGTACAAACATATTTTCAATTAAAAAATATGTTACAAAAGCCTGATATAATAAGAAGGATGACCAAGTTGAGTTTCATTTCGAACGATCATATATGGAGGTTGATGAAGAAAATTTTGAGTCAGAGTGAACATGCCGAACAAATGGGGGTTCAAGTGCGTTAGGATGTGGGGCATGGGTGTAGTTGATTTCTATACATGGAATTTTTGTGTATCAAGCTATTTTCTTATGGTTTAAAATATCAAACAATGAGGCATAGTATGAAGCCGTTTTGGTTGGATTGAGCCTTGCTCAGACGTGTGAGGCTAAACAATTTAGACGGATAAGCGAATCACAACTTTTTATAAATCACGCGTTTGTCAATCCGAGGTTAGAAAAAATCATTTAATGCACTATTTGAGGGAGTTAAATGATATAACATTAGTTTTCGAAAGCATGACTTACATACATGTTCGTAATGCTGGAAATTTTGTGGCTGATTCTTTGCCTAGTACTTCGTATTCCGAGGAGTACCACTGGATTATCATACAATAAAATCATTTGATAACGAAAGGATCTTAGTTAGTAGAAATTTCAGTCAAAGCCTTTTAAATTTCTATAATCACAACAAAATATTGAAGTGAAATGAAAGAATGTTTTATAAATGATGTGTTACCCGTTGACAAAGTAATGGCCAAAAGAATACGGTTTAAGGCATATAGATATATGGTCCTCAAAGATATCTCATACAAAATTTAATTTACAGGACTTTACTTCGATTCTTCAGAAAAAATGAATCACAAATGATATTGTTAGAATTTCATGATGGGGAAGGATCCGAACAATATGGGTATAAAACTTTAATACAGAGAATTCTTATGACAGGGTATTACTGGCCTACAATCGCCCCGGACGCTAAAGATGTGATACTTGCCAAAGATTTGCTGACGCAATTCATGTACCATGAGTGCCTCTTGAATTAATATGTGAGTCGTTACCTTTTGACTAATGGGGCATTAATCTGGTCGGATCGTTAACGGTGACATCAAGGGGACGACAAACAATAATTTACGTGGTAAGCTATTTTTCTAAAGGGGCAGAAGATGAACCATTTGAAGGAACAAAAGTTAAGGACGTGATAAGGTTCATTTTTTCTAATATTTGTTGTTTTGGGGTTTCAAGGAAAATGACGATAGATAATGGACCAAAGTTGGACAACAAGGATATGAAAGATTTTTGTTCTGCTAAAGGAATACAAATACGCTTCTCGGCACCTTTCTATCCACAAGAAAACGACCAAGTCGAGGTCACAAATCGAATAATTCTTGATGGGCTAAGAAAGAATTTGGAACGCATGTCTAGAAAATGGATTGATTATTTGCAAGAAGTCTTGTGGGCATACATAACTACTCCTCGAACAGCTATCCAAGAGTCTCCATTTGTGTTAGTCCATCCGAAGTAATCTTCCCATCATATCAAGTCAATGAATATTCCAAAGAAGCCAACAATAAGGGAAAACATACAAATCTAGATTTAAAAGAAGAAAAGAGAAGAATAGCACAATTGAATTCTTTACACTATCAAACTTTGATGAGAATCTGGTACGCCTCTAATGTTAAATGAAGATAATTTAAAGTAAGGGGCAAGGTGTTGAGAAATGTATTTCTGCATACGAAAGAAAAATGGCTTGGAAAACTAGTGCCTAATTTGGAGGGTCTATATACGATAACTAAGAAGGTAAAACCGGTGACGTATCAGATCAAAGATAAAAAAAGAGATCTTCATTGCTATGGAATATTGAGCACCTTAAATTGTATAGAATTAATGTATAAGTTTGTATATAATTTTGAAAATTTGTACATGCATTAGTGGTATACTATATCCTACCCAAGTGGCGTAGGAAGGATTTAATAAGGTGCTCTTATAGCCGACTTATATATAATATTTTACCATCTTAAAACAACTTGCACAATGTTTATCTATTTGGACCGGACTCATCTTCCAACGAATGTTGGTCAACAAGTTTTATCTTTTTGGACCGCAAAGGTATTCCAATGAATGTTGGTTAACAATTTCTATCTTTTTTACCGGAATGGTCTTCCAACGAATGTTGGTCAACAATTTCTATCTTTTTTAACCGGAAGGATCTTCCAACGAATGTTAGTCAATAATTTTTATCTTTATGGATCAGAAAGGTCTTCCAACAAATGTTGGTCAATAATTTTTATCTGTTGGAACGAGGTGATCTTTTATAAAACAAAATGAGGCATTATAATGTTTTCATATGAAAAAATTTGGAGAATTTTGAAGATCTTTTATAAAAATTAAAGCATTATAATGTTTTTATATGAAAAGGTTTGGAAGAGAAGTTTGAATATCGTTTATAAAATTTAAGGCATTATAATATTTTCATATGAAAAAGTTTGGAGGAGAAGTTTGAATATCTTTTATAAAAAATTAAGGTATTATAATATTTCCATATGAATTTTTTTGGATGAGAAGTTTAAAGATATTTTATAAAAATTAAGGCATTATAATGTTTTCATATGAAAACGTTTAAAGGAGAAGTTTGAAGATCTTTTATAAAAATTAAGGCACGATAATGTTTTAATATGAAAACATTTGGTGGAGAAGTTTGGACATCTTTTGTTATGAAAGTTAGCAGTTGATAACATTTTTTATATGAAAAAACTTAGTAGAGAATATATATCCGAAGAACACTTCCATTAAGAACTTTTATAGTACAAAGTGTCTCTTTGGTTCATAAGGTTTACACAAAAATGTTGAAAATAAAAACTAAGTAAAACACATCCAAATCCTACTATGAAGGGGTACCTTCTTCATTGTCTTCTGATGAACTGCAACATGAGGAGAAAGTATTTGAATCTTAAGAATCACTCAATAATTCTGCATCTACCAAGGAAACCCCTTATGCTCGATGTATTTAGTAACAAACCGGTCTCGCTCACCGTCAAATTATTCTTTTATTGTCTTCAATTGAGCTTCTAATGCTTCAATATTAGCCAAATGTTCAGTGTCAATCTTTTTCTCAACAAGTTCTTCATCCATATGCTACACAAATGCCCTCATTTGGATACCTTCTTTCTTATACGATCCTTATGATTGGATTTCCTCTTAAGAAGAATAGAAACATGAAGCAATCTATTAAGCTTGTTCTACGAAGTTGTACTTATAAATATCAAAATAGGCTGATACAGGAGATATGTTTTCCATATTCCCCGAAATTTCTTCTTGGCTCATTTGATTGATTGATCTATCATGTACTTGCCTCATTTAAGAAACAAAGTCTCTACCAGAGTCCAAATCAACAATGCCTACTTTTATAAAATCAGGCAAGCTTAGAGCCATTGTATTATCATCCTCAAATATGGCCATATTTGGTTATCCCTTTTATTGTTGCCCCCAAGAAAAATTTAGTATAGTAGATAAATTGAGTAAGTAGACATAAAACAGGAGTGGTAATAAATACCTTAACTAGTCCATTTCAACGTAAGCTGATGGGGCATCTCAATAGATTTTTCAAAGCATGTCTCCCATAATCCGGAGACGAAGATGAATCCCAGCTTTCACTACTTATGAGCCTCTAAGAGATCATTTATAATCTTGTCCTTTCTCCCAAGAGTCAACGGGTAGAATGGGAAAATGAAAGTTTTTAGCAACTCCTGACAACCAACAAATTACTTCATTGAAAAAGCGATTTGGGCAATCCGAGAAACCATAATACAAGCCATCAGTGTGAACCACATATTGGGATCGGCATGGATTAGATATAGCTCTATTAAATCAAAGTATTTTACTAAATGATCGAAGCCATAATACAAGCCATCAGTGTGAACCATAATACAAGCCATCAGTATTTTATTAAATCTAGCGATGGTCAAAGACCCAATTCAAAATATTCGTGTAAATGATCAATTCATTGTCCCGAACAGACAAATGAGTTTTCCCAACCTCAGGAAACCGAATTTTGATAGAGTCCAGAATCGTCGATCGGTCCCTGACTTTGAATTCTTTAGATGGGTGGAAATATTTGTATATTATCTTGTGTAGAGCTAAGAAATGTTTGGCTTCAACCCCTCGGAGATTCTTTCCTAACATGGCCTATAGGTTCGATAAAATTTCAATGGGACCACCCATTTTGGGAAAAAGGTCCAATGATTTATCATTCATTACCTCATTATTCTATTTGTCTCTTTCTTTCTCTACTTCTCTCGTTTCTCTCTCTAAAATAATTTTACACGAACATTGCTTTAACAGATAACCACATATGAACATTGCTGTAATTGATAACATCTACTCAGAATATTTAGAAATACCAGGAAGAAAATGAATTCATAAGTAAAAATGAATTAAAACAAGACTGAGAAGATAATTTACTATTTTCCTTTTCCCATTGATGAAGTTTCTGGTCTTGAGAAAAAAATGTCCTTTTTGTTTTTAAAGAAGATGAAAAGATGAATCTTGAGTTTTTTTTCTTCTAAAAATGGGAGAAGTTAGTATATAAGTGGGGAAATTTAGTTTTTGAAATAAGAATATTTTTAATATAAAATGGGAGAACTTATCTAATTGATGAAAAAACTTAAAAATAAGAAAACTTATCCTTTTAAACAATAATTTAGCCAAACTTTGCATAATTTTAAATATTTCCTATTATATTCTTACCCGTTTTCATATGTCTTTTATTTGTTCAAATAGGTCTGGTATCCGTTCCAAATACATAATAAGGTGAGTTAGATATTACAATATTAATTCACAACGAGAGTATGTCATACGTTTATATTTAAAAAAGCCACTCCATCAGATACATAAAAATTATTATTTTATAATTTATTAAATACTATTATATATTATAGATATAAATAACATTTTATTATTTATTATTTTATAAAATTTTATGATATTTTATTTTATCTATCAAAATATTATTACTGAAATACATTAAATTATGAAGGATATGTCACTCACTAAAACTTATTTTCTATATAAGAAAGTAAGAATAATATAATGAAGAGTAGTATGAGATGATATTTGATATGAGACAAATTATAATAGACAAGTATTAAGTACTAATATAGTTAGAATTACTCATAACCATCCAGGTAAGTGGGCAGATAAGTTTATAAGATTTTAAGTATATCTCTAAACGCGCATTTAACAATTAGTTAATTTTAATCTTCAAATTTCAATATCTTACAAATTTTAATTCAATTTTATTTCAAAAAAAAATATTTTTTTATTTTATTAAGGCGAACAAACAAAATTCATAAGTGATATTTTTAAAAAAAAATTTCATATTTTCACAACCAAATTACAAGTAATTTCGTAACTGGAACACAATTGTTTTTTGCAACCAAATTATATGTGATTTCACAATTTGAAGATAATTGTTTTTTACAAAAGTATTTCACAACCAAAGTTCTATTTCGACTACTGTTTTCTGTTTATTTTAGCAACTCATTTGTACGGAATTTTGCAACTTTAACACAATTTATTTTTTTGCAATTAAATTACACGACGCAATTGTGTTTTAGCAACCAAATTAGACATAAATGCTGTGACTGAAACATAACTTTCTCCAAAGTGATTTCGCAAGCAAAGTACACATAATATTGCAACAAAAAAATTCAAAAAGTATATTATATATATATATATATCTAATTTTGTTAGTCTTAACAAAACAAAACAAATAATATTTTTAGAAGAATTTCGTAAATACAAAAAAGTTAGTTGGTTCAAAGCCAACTAACACTCATTTTTTTAAGACAAGTTTGAATTTGAGTTTTTTCACACAATCAATATCCTATTTTTGCAACTATTGTTTTCTTATTTTCACACTTTATTTGCCCGTAATTCTGCATTTTGAACATAATTATATTTACACACAACAATTACACGTAATTCTGTACCTGAATTTTTTTTTGCACCAAAATTATACATAATTTGCATAACTAGAACACAAGTATTTTTTCCATACGAATTTCATATGCAATTAGATGAATTTTTCCACCGGGTCATAGTCCAAATTTAATGAAAAAGTTTTTTCAACAAAAATATGCATGTATTTTTGCAACTACAAAAAAGTTAGTTATTTTAACAAAATAAATTTGTTTTTGTTTTTTCACGCAATCCTACTTATTAAGCAACTGAGATCATAGTTTCGTAACTAGTTTCCTTTTATTTTTAAACCTCATTTGCATGTAATTACATAACTAAAACGCTATTATTTATTTCATACCCCAATTACACATAATTCGGCGCTTGGAACACATTTTATTTTACCTACCACAATTACATGTAATTACGTAATTAGAACATTTTTCCACACTAATTGCGCTCCCAAATTACACCTACTTTTGCACAACGCCGTAGTCTATGTTTTTAGAAAAAAAATATTTCATCGATCGTGTTTTGTTCTTCTTAAAAAAAATCCAATGCTATATTTGGATAAAGATATCACATTTAAAAAGAACATGAGAGAAAAAAAGGTGAAAGGTCTATTGGTAGTAACAGAAAGCCGAGGTGGTTATCAGTATATTAATTCAAAACCAGGTGGTCATCCATACTTTATCAAACCTTATATGATTATTGGTAAATAAGTTTGATGTTGGGTGGTTATTGGTATATTAACCTATAAAAAATTTACTTATAAATTTTACTTTTATACATTCATTATTATTGAGCTTGTTTTAAATTGTATAAGAAATTATTAAATTAATAAAGCTCATTAAATGATTTAAATTGAATATTTTAATAAAATATATGTTGGGAAAATTTCGGTTCCTCTGTGGCAAAAACCTAGGTTTTATTATCCATTTTTTTCGAAGATCAATTTATGTTCAAGAAGAAGCAACAAATAAAACAAAAAATAAAACAAAGAACACAAGACAAATATAATGTCGTTTGGATTGTGAAGAAATCCTACATTCACTGAAGAAAAAATCTTTTATAAACAAGTAGGTTACAGAAAACCTCTTAAACAGAAAGTATTCAATCACTATATGTTACATTCACATAACCTCTCTTTAATATTTAGCTCTCACCTCACTTATGTCATGAAACTCTTCGTTGTCTCATCACACCTTTGTAATTGCATATCTTTTTTTCTAATTATATATTTAGTGAAAACTATATTCTTGTTTAGAGGCTTCAAATTAAAGCCCATTAATCAACGATTATGTAACTCATAATTCATTTATATAAGAAACTTTCTAAAAACAGTTAGAGAATTTACAATACCCAATTAATGGGAAACCTAATTAGTATAGGAAAATAAACATATAAGACGCAATTAAATAGGAAACCTAGCAAGTAGAAGAATCCACTTCGGTCAAGCTGTGGTGCTTCTGTCAAGCTTGCTTTAGATTAGACTGCTTCTGATCTACTCATTTAGGACCAACCTACTTCTGACCAACCTGCTTAAGATCAACAAATAGTTCTTTTGAATTAATGTTCACGAGTTTTGATAGGTTCTTTCTATACCATTAGGTTATAACAGACTTTTTTGCCATTATGTCATGGGTCAAGCTTCACCCAAAAAGTTAGAATAACTCTGGCATATATAAGTCGTCACGGATCCAAATATGCTCCTTGTAATCTTTCGACAATACCGCCGTTGACAAGTTATTTCTAGCCTACACCTAGCAATTGTCCACCTAACATTATTGTGACTCTACCATTCATTGCATCCGAATGTTCAAACTTTTAGAGACCAACTCACATGCATCAGAAACTTGCACTAGTCTCATGCAGTTTGTGAGCCTTGAAATCGTTAATACATTGGTGAGAGCATTTGAAAGTGTTAATATGCACATGTTCTACGTAGCATCTTAGTTGTTGTCTTTGTTAAAAAAAAGAGAGAAGTAGCAGCAGGAAGCAGCTAGGGTTTTCTGTTTATTAGAAAATGTTCCATTTTGTTTTATTGATGCATTAGAGATGTAATTCAAGAATTGACCAATAGTAAGGCTCTCAATGTATAGAGAATTTATAGGCCTATACAAGGAAACTTAATACACGAAATATTAGAACACTCCCCCTCAAGTTGTGTAGTGGGATCACCAATACCCAATTTGGATAAAACTCATTCGAATGTTCTTACAGCAACCGCTTTTGTCAGGATGTCTGCTAGTTGGTCTTCGGATCTAACAAACGGAAGTTTGACTGTCCCATCTTCAATCTTTTCTTTTATGAAGTGCCTATCTATTTCAACGTGCTTTGTTCTATCGTGCTGTATCGGATTCTCTGAAATCTTAATCGCAGCTTAATTATCGCACATTAACTGAGTTGGACACTTCAGAGGGGATCCGATTTCTTTCATTATCTTCTTTAACCAAAGTATCTCGGTAATCCCCTTAACGATTCCTCTAAATTCTGATTCAGCACTTAACAGTGACACTACGTTCTGTTTCTTACTCCTCCAAGTCACCAAGTAACCTACAAGAAGAGTAAAGTAGCCAACAGTTGATCGCTTGTCGTTAGGATTCCCTCCCTAATCAGCATCTGTGAATACTTCAACATCAAGGTGTCCATTTTTTCTTAAAAATTATGCCTCTTCATGGTGTGCCTTTGAGATATCGAATAATCCTCATTATTGTCTCCATATGGTGTTCCTAAGGATGATGCATGAACTGGCTAACTACTCCCACCGCGTATGCAATATCAGGTCGAGTGTGAGCCAAGTAAATCAATTTTCCCACCAACCTTTGGTACCTTTCTTTATTCGCTGGTCTAGCCCCTTCAATTATCTTTAGTTTGTGATTCACAACCATAGGAGTGTCATTTGGTTTGCAATCCACCATGCCAACTTCAGCTAATAAATCCAATATATATTTCTGTTGGGAGATATAAATCCCTCCTCTTGACCTAAGAACCTTGATTCCTAGGAAATACTTAAATCCCCCAAGGTCTTTCATTTCGAACTCCTTGAAGAGGTTTTTCCTAAGAGAGCTAATTTCTTCTTTATCATTCCTTGTTATAATCATATCGTCGACATATATTATAAGATAAGTGACTAATTCTCCTCTCTTTTTGTAAAACAATGTATGATCCCCATTACTCTGTTTGTAGCTATACTGCTTCATTACCATTGTAAATCTCCCAAACCAAGCACGAGGAGACTGTTTGAGCCCATATAATGCCTTTTTCAGTTTGCATACCTCATTTTCTTGAAAACCATCAGAGAACCCTAGTGGGGGTTCCATATATACCTCTTCTTCCAAGTCTCCATGTAAGAAAGCATTCTTTACATCAAATTGATGAAGAGGCCAATCTTTATTCGCGACTATTGAAAGTAAAACTCTGATAGTGTCAATCTTTGCAACCGGAGAGAACGTTTCAGAGTAGTCTATACCATATGTTTGTGTATATCTTTTGGCAACCAATCTTACCTTGTGTCGCTCAATGGTGCCATCAGATTTATATTTTATATTAAATACCCATCTACACCCGACTTCTTTCTTCCCTTGTGGTAACATACAATTCTCACATGTACCATTCCTTTTTAGAGCTTCCATTTCGGTATTCATTGCCTCATGTCATTCAGTCATCTTCTTAGCTTCTTGAGCTGTTTTAGGAATTTGTTCAGAGAGAATAGTAGTTGAAAATGCCTTTGCAATCTTTGTCATTCCTTTCTTGTCCGTTTTTACCAGATATGTAGAAGCACGAGGAACGTGTTCAGGTGAATACCGGTAAGGAGGAACCCCTCTATTTTTTCTTGGGGGAAGAACCAGAGTTTGAGTTTCAACAAATGAACTTCCTAAAATTTCATGGTCAATAGCATTTTGTGAATTATGACATTGTAAATTGTTTACCTCTTCATGGAAATTTTCTTAAGCTGATTCGCTGGTAGTATCCATGGCATTTATTTTTTGTTGGACATTGTCTTCGAGAGAATCATTGGTGGTAAGAACTGCCTTGTCAGTCTCCTTTATGTTGGAAGAGGCGTGTTTAGTGGCGCCATCTACCGACTCTTTCGGCACATCCTCAAAGTAACTTTCATATAGTAACCAGTCGAGTCATTTTCTTACTTTCTCCCCCTGAGCACGAGATTGGTGGTCAAAAAAATAATCAGATTCTAAGAAGTCACATTCCATGGTGACATGGATTCGACGAGTAACCGGATTGTAACACCGATATCCCATTTGATGAACGCTGTATCTAACGAATACACACTTTTCAGCACAAGGATTAAGTTTGTTTCGACTAGTTTTAGGTATATGAACAAACACCGAACAACCAAAGACACGAGGTGGTAAGGTCATAACAGATGGAATTGTAACTTGGGTGGCAAGCACTTGTGTTGGAGTTTTATTTCCTAGACATCGGGTTGGTAGACGATTTGCAAGATACGTAGCTGTAGCAAGAGCTTCTGGCCAAAGAGAATGAGAAACTCTAGATTCAATCACAATAGCACGAGTTTTTTCAAGTAAAGTACGATTTTTTCGTTCTGAAGTACCGTTTTGTTGAGGTGTGTTTGGACAAGTAGTTTGATGGATAAGACCATTTGTTTTGAAAAAATTATGCATTTTTTGGTTGACAAACTCTGTTCCATTATCAGAAAGGAGAATTTGTATTTTCTTTTTTTCAAATTGAGTCAAAATCATTTTGTAAAAACAAACAAATATTTCTGGTACTTCCGATTCATGTTTCATGAAGTTTATCCAAGTCATTCTTGAGAAATCATCCACAAATAAAACAAAGTATCTGATTTGATTGTTAGTGGAATTTGGTGTTGGATCCCAAACATCAGAATGGATTAGCGAAAAAGCATAATCAACTCTAGTATTACTTTGATTAAATGAGACCCTACGATTTTTTGCAAGAATGCAGGTTTCACATTTCTCATGAATGGAATTATTCAAAAAAAGACTAGGAAACAAACTCTTAAGATAGTCTCCGGTGCCATAACCAAAGTTTCCTTTCGGTTGTTCTGTGAGCAAGCATGACATGTCCCTTATGAACTACCTCATCAACATAATAGAGACCTCCTTGTTCAGTACCATGCCCAATGATCTCCTTCGTACGAATGTCCTGTAAAATGAAAAAAAAAATGGATACATAAGAACCACAAAGTTGAGTTGTTTTGTCACTAGACTAACAGTTAATAACTTTAAGGATAGTGAAGGAATGTAGAGGCAGTTTTTAATTTTCATTTTTTCCGAAGAAATAATTGAACCTCCCCCTTTGACTTCACAAATTTATCCACTAGCAGTCTCAATATGGGATTTCTTTGGAGATGACATGTCACCAAAGTCTTTAGGATCATAAGACATGGTGTCCGTAGCCCCGCAATCAAAGATCCAATTCATTGATTTCTCAAACCCTTTACCTCCAAGTTTTTCATAGGAGTTCGCCGCCATTCCTCCAAAACCAGTACCACTTCCTTGCTCACTTTTAGTCGGATATTCACCACCACTTGTAGACAAAGCCCGTTTGACATTAGATCTGAAACGCTGGTCATTTGTTCTCCTTATGACCGTCCTCCCACCATTCTGGATAGCCAACCAGCTGGAAACATGTCTCTTTAGTGTGTTTCTTCATCCCACAATGAGTGCAATACAACTTGGATTTATCTTCTTTCTCTTTGGATCGGAATTTCAACCTCTGTGCAGAATATTTAGCAGCCAAACCCATTCCAATTTCAATCGTGTCACTATCAGAAGAACTTGATTTTAGTATATTAATCCTGGCCACTTCCCTTCATATTGTAGCATATGCTGTTTACACGGAAGGAAGAGGATCTTTTTTCAGGATATCTCTCTTGACTAGTTCCAGCTTGTCATTAATCGCCATTAGCAATTGATAGTGTCTTTGTTCTTGAGTCTTCTTATTGTAGATCTGAATGTCTTCTGGGTCTTTCATAGGGTTCGGATCTCGCCTATCTATAGGCATCCAGATGTTCTGCAGTTTGTTCCACAAGTCTTCTAGTGTATCGGACCCTTGCCTTAATGAATTAGCCCTCTTATGAAGGTCAAACACCTGTAACGAATCGGTACCAGAACTGTATGTGGTGGCTAACCCATCCCAGAGGGATTTTGCAGTGGGATATTGCGAGACATTATTCACCAAGCTAGATTCAAGATTCTGGATAATCCATGTGAAAACACATTGATCATCTTGTTCCCACCTTGTATATGTTTTGTCAGTTTTGGATGGAGGTGTCGGCTCCCCTGTAATGTGAGAACCTCTCCCCCTTCCCCCAATTGCTTTCTTCATCAGGTTTTCCCATAGGGCATAGTTGTCACCACCGAGTTTAATCCCTAGGGATAAATTCTCGGGGTTAGTTGTTTGTTGTTGTGTTCCGAGACCATTTCTCAGAATGGCAGCAATCTGCATTGTCAATTCATCAGGGATTTGACTGACCACGACTTCATTGCCAACCATCTTTGTTGAGGATGTTCAGAATTCCCAGAATCACACGTGCTCTAATACCATGTTAACATACACATGTTCTACGTAGCATCTCAGTTGTTGTCTTTGTTAAAAACAAAGAGAGAAGTAGCCGCAGGAAGCGGTTAGGGTTTTCTGTTCATTAGAAAATGTTCCATTTTGTTTTATTGATGCATTAGAGATGTAATTCAAGAATTGACCAATAGTAAGGCTCTCAATATATAGAGAACTTAGAGGCCTATACAAGGAAACTTAATACACTGAATATTCTAACAGAAAGAAATTTTTTGCTAGTAATCTTAGTCACATTTACTTGCTCCCTCTTCACCATGTCTAAGATGAAGTGCAACTTAATTTATTTTCTTTTAGTTCGCTCATAGACTTTGTATTCTATAATAAATTAAAAGTACTAGAATAACGACAAAACAAAACTTCTTACTACATACCAACGAGTTAATTCAACAATCCTTTTAACCAGATAGCTTCCTTCATGTTTTCGTAGCAGCTATATATTGCCTTACAGAAATGACAATGTAACGACCTTTTGTAGCCGCAACAAACATTTGGTTGTTGGCGACAAACTCCTATATGAATATATTATTTTTATGTATATAGTTCTGAATAATTAATTATTTATAACATAATATTTTGATATAAAAGAATGTGAGTATTTGTAACCAAATTTGTCCACGCAAAAGAACATGAATATCATAAGTTAAAAAGATAAAATCATCAACGATCAAAAAATTATAAGAACAAATATAAGAACGCTAAAGGAACACTTTTAGCCAATATATTGTACTTACATAGTGTAAGAATTTTTCCCATGGCTACTTAACTTTACATTAATTGTAAAATCCAAATCGTTTCATGTGTATCCAAACCACATGCAACATATTATTTCATAGAAATGAAATTGAAATGATATTCCTTTACCACCAAATTTAAATTTATATGTTAGTTAGGGGCGTTGCTCTCTCCACTCGGCTCCGTCCCTTTAATCTCCTACTCAGGCTGAGGCCTATTGATTTAGAAACAATATAGAATATTTAATAGATTTAGAGATAATTTTAGGGCCCCCAAAAGAAGGGCCAAGGGATGTGGAAACAACCACCTTTCTTGGTGAGCAAGAAAAGAAAGAAACAGAAATAACAGTTACAAAAATAAAGAAATGGACAATTACCTGATTCTTGTTCGATGACAAACCCACTTTTGGCTGATCCATTCAATATGGCACCTTGTTTTATCATAGGGCATACGAACTTGAGTCTCGTCGCAATCTAATTTGACGTAATAATAGGGATAGTCAACTCTCGTGATTTCCCCAGTGTACCAAACTCGGTCCTCCTCCTTGTACACATCAACACCATGTAAAACGGGAAAGTTCCGGGAGCTACAAGATTTTGGAACAGGTGGCACTGGTCTGATTTCATCTGCCTCTACGATTTGGATTACCATACTCTTTTTGGATTGAACCATGCATCCCCGTTTTCTAACTGTGGCTAGAAACGTGGCCTCGATGAAAGAGTCATCACGGCATATCTCTATGTTTTGTTTGTACTTGTAAGGGTAAATGGGATCATCCATTCTTTTCTCTAAAGAGCAAGAACGGTTTAAAGATTTTTGAACTTTAGAGGTGTGGCTATACTAACGAATGCAAGTAAATCATTCAAATACTGATCCAAAAATATAACCGATTTTTTATCTTGTTGTTTACCGTTTTACACAATGCCATAGGATCACAGTTGAAAGGAGAGTTACATGGACAAGGGGCCACTAACAAAAAATATGGAATTTTTTTTGTTCAAATATGTCTTGCATCCGTTCCAAATACATAATAAGGTTGATTTTCAGTTTTTTAAAATTTGATGTATAACGGTTAGAGATATAAGGGCCCCAAGCCATTATCTTTTTATTTTATCGATAAAAATACGCATATGTGTCTAATGTAATTCTTATGCTTTTCAATAACAAAAACCAAGCCATTTCTATATTCTATTTGTTTCTTCGTTAGTTAGCATGGTACCAGAGCATGGAGTGATCTGATCAGGGAAGCGTAACAATCCCCTTGTTTGTGACAAGTATTTGTTTTTTATTCGTTGTTTGGATATACTTTTTGCTAGGTATTATATTTTGATTCGCTGTTTGCATCTACTTTCTAATAGGTATTCGATTTTGATTCATTTTTTGGATCTGTCTTTATTGTGCTTCAGCTACTAGTTGTTCCTCTCGTCATATTGTGCTTTAGTTGCTACCCTGTTCTTCTTGTTGTGCTTCAGCTTCCATTTGATTGTTTATTTTATTTTTTGCTTTAGCTGCTGGTTGTTCTTCTTGTTGTTTTTTGTTGGCTTCAAATCAGTTCTCTTGTTTTTTTATTGGATTTTTTTGACAATTTCGATATGCGTTTTGTCAGAAGAGATACAGTTTTCAGTTTTTAGAACTGTTGTATGCAACCACAATCAAACGGTCCGATTGAAAGGTAAACGATGTCGGTTTTTTCTGAATTTCGAATAGCGTATTCGGACATCTAATACTTCAATCTGACTGGTCGTATTGTAATTTGTGCTCCTGTTTAGGATAAATCGTTGTTGGACCAGTGCAGTACTTTTTGGTTGGTAAAAGAGAGATTGTGGATCTTATTGTGCATATGATAGGAAAACATAATTTTCTACAGTCTACTAGTACCAAACTGAATGAGAATAAATTTCATATGTCTACATCTGCATACCATTCAGATATGTCTTTATCTTTCATTTTAAGCAATGATTCATCATTGTGGATTTTGGATTCGGGTGCGTCTCACCATATGTCACCTCACATGTCAGATTTTGTTTCGTTATCTCATTTGTCACCTATATATTTTTTGTCTGCTAGTGCTATAAAAATGTCAGTAGAGGGTATTGGCTCTATTTTTACCCCTCATATATCGCTATCTGATGTTTATTATGTTCCCACCCTTGCTTTGAACATTGTTTTGGTTAGCCAACTGAATAAATCTGGTTATTGTGTCTAGTTTTTTTATTCTCTTTGTGTCGTACAAAATCAACAGACTCATAGAGTGATTGTGACGAGTCGTAAAATACGGGAAAACTATGTTTTAGAGAAAATTGAAGTAACAGATGTGGATAACTATGGTGTTGATAGTGGAAAACATACTTGACTGATATTGTCGCCTCTTGTGTTGATGTGTCTTTGTTTCATTTGAATCTTTCATCGTCTAAGTTTTATCTTTGGAATTCTCTTCTTTGACATATATCTGCATCGTGTTTAAAATTTTTAGACTCTATAGGTGCTTTAGGTCAATTAAACACTTCTAATATCTCGGATTTAGTGGTTGTAAACTGAAAAACTTTTCAACATTACCGTTCAATGAAATCGTCAATTCTTCTATTGCTCTGTTTGATATCATTCATTCTGATGTGTGAGATCCATCTCATGTATCTATAAAGGGTGTTTCGTTTTACTGTGTTTATTTCATCGATGATTATACCCGATATACTTAGGTTTACCTTATAAAACATAGATCAGATTTCCTTAAAATTTATAGAGAATTTTGTGCACTTGTTAAGACTAAACATTCAACTGTATTAAAATGCTTCAGGTGTGGCTTATGGGGTGAATATAATCCAATGATTTTACTCAGTTACTTGCATCTGATAGTACCATACATGAGTCTTCTTGCATTGACACCCGTCAGCAGAATGGTGTTGCAAAAAGAAAATATTGTCATCTTGTTGAGACTGCTCATTCTTTGCTTTTAACTATTGATGTTCCAACCATTTTTTGGGGAGAAGCAATTCGTATTGTTGTATATGTGATTAATCAAATTCCCACTACTCATAATATAGGGACGTCTACCTTTCAGAATTTATACGGAGAACTTCCATATTATTCTTCCTTATGAGTGTTTGGATGTACATGTTTTGTCCTTCGTCCTCATGTAGAACACAACAAATTGGGCCCTAAATATGTAATATGTATTTTCTTAGGTTATGGTGTTAGACAGATAGGTTATTGTTGTTTTGATCCCACTAGCCAGAAAACTTATGTCTCTCGACATATTACATTTCATGAGCATATATCGTTTTATTCGGTTCCAGTGAAGTCACATGATATAACAAGTACCAAACTTCAGACTATTGATCGTTTTGAAAATAATAACGACATCCCATTAATATTAATGTGCCATCTCATGAGACATCAAATGTAGCTGACACTAATTCTGCTCTGTCAAGGCCTGAGTCAGCTCTTTATTTTAGTGAAACACCAGCTCCACCTCTTAGAATATCTACTTGTACAAGTAAGTCTACCAACCAACCATATTTTGTGTATTCTTCTTACTCAGCTCATTTTCCTTCTCTCATATAAACATACATGGTTTATATGAACCTCGGTCATTTGAAGAAGCTGTTTCTGATCCTCGTTGGAAAAATACAATAGTTGAAGAGCTTACCCATTTTCATGAGAATCATACATGGAATATAGTTAAACTTTCATCTGGTAAACATATAATCGACTATCGATGGGTTTCTATTATTAAAACAAAATTTGATGGGTCTCGTGAAAGATATAAGGTTCGTCTTGTAGCAAAATATTATTCACAGAAGTATGGTATGGATTATGATGAGATATTTTCCCTAGTTGAAACAATGACGATACTTCATACTCTTATTGCGGTTGCATCCATTCGCCAGTGGAAGATCTTCCAACTAGATGTCAAAATTGTGTTTTTGAATGGTAATCTTCATGAGGAGGTTTATACGACTCCTCCTCCAGGTGTTTCTCACCAAGCAGGTGAATTTTGTCGACTTAGGAAAACTTTATATGGTCTAAAACAAGCTCATCGTGCTTGGTTTGGAAAATTGTCAACGATTATTACTTCACTTGGTTTTCTTGCTAGTAATCATGATTCAACCTTGTTTATCAGATGCACGAATGCAAGAAGAATTATTTTATCCCTATATGTAAATGATATGATCATTACAGGTGATGATATTGATGGTATTGAGGCATTTTACATTGATTTGTCCCAACGCTTTGTGATGAAGGACTTGGGATTACTACGTTATTGTTTAGGTATTGAGGTGGCAAACTCTCTAAAAGGTTATATTCTCTTTCAAACAAAATATATATATATATATATTATTTATTTGAGAGAGCACGACTTTCTAATAATAGGACGATAGATACCCCTCTTGAAACAAATGTTCGATATTCTCCGACTGATTGTATTCCTTTTTCAGACCCAAATATATATCGAACTCTCATATGATGCTTGGTCTATCTTACCGTAACTCAACCAGATATAGCTTATGTTGTTCATTTGGTTAGTCAGTCTGTTACTGCTCTTACATTCGTCTATTGGGGAGGTGTTCTCTAAATATTTAGATATCTTCGTGTGACTCAGTTTGAGAGCATTTTTTTTCCTTTGTCCTCTTCACTTGAAATGCATGCCTATGTGATGATGATTGGAATAGTGATCCTTATGACCGAAAATTTACTTTCGATTTCTGTATTTTCCTTGAAGATTTATTAATCTTATGGAAAAGCAAGAAACAAGATATTTTCTCTAGATCGTCTACTGAAGCTGAGTACCGTTCTAAGGATATGAACACGCGTGAGATTGTTTTGTTACGATGGATTCTTGCAAATATGAGGGTTAATGTTACTAAACTACTTCCTTACATTGTGATAACAAAATCACCATACTAGTAACAAAGAATTCTATTTTTTATGAGAGGATGAAGCACATTGATATAGATTATCTATTTACTCCGCATCATCTTGTGATTGACACTATCTCGTTTCCATATGATCCATCAGTTTTGCAGGTTACTGGTATTTTCATAAAGGCTGAGCCAACAACCCGGTTTTGTTTGCTTTGTGACAAACTCTCAATGGTTATTACTGTTAAATTGTGAGTTTGAGAGAGGGTGTTAGAGATATAAGGGACCAAGCCCATTAGCTATTTATTTTAACTATAAATATAAGCATATATTCTATGTAAATATAAATAATATTTTATTATTTATTGTTAAAATAGATTAAATTATGAAGGATGTATCACCCACTAAGACTGATTTGTTATATATGAAGTAAGAATAATATGAGCAAGAATAATAGAAGATATATTCTATATTAGACAAGTTGTAAGTATTCACAACGAAATTACACGTAATTATGAAACTGGATCACAATTATTTTTTGCAACCATATTATATGTAACTTTATGATTGGAACACAATTGTTTTTTTTCAGAATAATTACGCAACCAAAGTCATATTTCTGCAACTATTTTCTATTTATTTTTGTAAATCATTTGCATGGAATTCTGTAATTGCAACATAATTTATTTTTCGCAACTAAATTACATTTAATTCTGGAATTGGAACACAATTGTGTTTTAGCAACCAAAGTACACAAAATAATTCTGTGATTGAAACATAACGTTTTCCGAACTATTTTTGCCACCAAAGTACACAAAATCTTACAACAAAAAAAATCAAAAAACATATTTTGTATATTTAATTTTGTATGTTTTAAAAATATGACATTTTTAGAAGAATTTTGCAAATACAAAAAAAGTTAGTTGTTTCAAACTCAATTAGCACTTATTTTCTTAAAAAAAAGTTTGCATTTGGTTTTTTCACACAACGAGATTTATTTAACAACCAATGTCCAATTTTTGCATCTATTTTTTCTCTTTTTATACCTTATTTTCACGTTATTCTACATATGGAACACAGTTAATTTTACGCACCTCAATTATACGTAATTTCATACATAAAACATAATATATTTCCACTGAAATTATATATAATTTCTCAACTGAAACACAATTACTTTTTCCAAACTAATTTCACATCGCAAATATACTATTTTTTTCACACTGTCGTAGTCCAATTTTGTTTATAAAAAAATCAATACAATATTTATAAATCTTTGCAAGTACAAAAGGTTGTTTCACACCATAGTAACACTTATTTTCATAAAACAACTTTCTAGTTTGATTCTTTTTCACCTAATTTTACTTATTTAGAAACCAATGTCTTATTTCTGTAATTATTTTCTTCTTATTTCCGCACCTCATTTGTATATAATTACATAATTGGAATACAATTACTTTTTCACACCCCAATTACACGTAATTTGTACCTGAAACACAATTGTTTTTTCCACTCCAATTATACATAATTGCGCAATTGGAGCAAAATCATTTTTTCCATACTAGTTTCATATTTCAATTAGATGATTTTTTGGACCGGTTTTAATCCAAATTCAAAGGAAAACATTTTTTTAACAAAAAAAATACATATATTTCTGCAACTACAAAAACATTAGTTGTTTCACGCCCAGTTAACATTTATTTTCACAAAATAAGTTTGTTTGTCTTTTTTCACACAATCATACTTATTTAGCAACAAAGATCATATTTTTTTCAACTAGATTCTTCTTATTTTTTCACCTTATTTGCCCGTAATTCCATAACTAGAACATATTTTTGATCCAATGAATTAGTTGTATTAAAATTATTATTTTCTTATTTTTTAAAAAATGGGATAATTCGTACGTATGAATTTATTTGAGGATGCTAACAACTAAAACAGTCTAGAAGAAAGACGGCAAAAACATCATATATCAAATAAATAAATCTTTATTATCAACAGAAACTAGATATTTGTATTAAGAATAATTGGTTCTAACGAGGTAATTAGACTATTTTCTCAAATGTGAACTATAATATATGGAATAACTCAATTTCCAAAGAGGTTTAGTTTTGCGGTTAGTAGAAATAAAGAATAATGACATAAACTTTAAACTCAGAGTAGCCATACAGGCCCAAAACATGAGTTGACTTTCTAATTGAATTCAAAATAAGAAAATATTATCGTCTAGCGAACATATGGAAAGTTAGAACAACAAAAGAAATATTATTGAGAGCTGATGAACAAGGATACGATTTGCTCCTTTGATGAAAATATCTCAAAATGAGGACCTTAAGCATAAAAAATGCAGAAAAATATGTGGCTACTGTCATATGACTTAAGTTAACCCCAACTAGTAGTTAGCCAAACGAAAAACTTAGCAAAAGGGAAAAATAATAGCATTATCATATATTTAAAGGACCACTGAGTTTTTCCGTGCAAGTCAAGTGTGATAATTCAAGTATATGATTACAAATAAAACCATCAATTACTTTTCCAGACTACTTAGCCTCAACGATTACGGTAAAAAAGGGAATGACAACTGAACGAGAGGCGAGAATGGTCAGAAGAATGCCTTCAAAATATATATGGGGGACATCAGGTACAATAAGCATCATACTCATTGATAACGCAATTAAGTAAGGATGGAGCAGTCTTTGTAAAAAAAAATAAGTGAGAATGAGACGCTTTATGAGGGTAAAATACCCAAGTTAAAATAATTATATTATAAGTTTATCATTTCCCAACAATCATAAATGACGTAAACAATAGTGAAGACATATGAATGATACAAACACCCTGGAAATATTCATAATGGATTTTGGAAGAATGAATGACTAGTTCATCGCCGTAGAGTCCAAACATACATAAGCAAAAGGAATGCACCACATAATAAACTGTTAGGTAATTTTGTTTTAAAATATAAGTTGCAGGTATGGTATTTGGAGAGCTATTAATACCAATAATAGAATACAGCCATAAAATAAGTCTAACACACAACGCTACAATGAGAAGAATGTCAAGAAAATATTCTATTTTTCTCCTTGTCATCAAGCAAAAAGACAAGCCAAAGAAATTAATAAAACAGTAATACAGGCGCACAAAGAGATACCAAGAACTTCTGTAGCAGAAACACCATTCACACTCGTATACGGTATTGAAAATATAATTCAAATAGAGATATCTACACTATCATATAAGATAACAACAGAAGACACAACAAATAATGACCAAATAATGGAATGATGATAACCTTTGTTGGATAAAAGAGGATCAACATACATTTTTTGGAATAAGTAACGAGAGAATTATTTCATCATACAAAAAAGGAAATACTCGGAAACAAAAACCTAAATTAGGAAGCCCCATTTATGGTTGAAGTAAAAAATAAAACCATGAACATACACGCTACTGGATGAATAAGGAAATCAAGCTTTATATTCCCGAATATTTTGATATTATACCATAATATTGCATACTAAAGAGCTAGTACTTTACTACGTAAATAAATCTTATTTACTAAACTATAAGGATGCACTTTTTACTCCTTTGGTGGCGCGAAAAGTTTTTGATGAGCTATTCTACAATAATATAACACTTTTCTTACCAACTATTTAATTCATATGTTGTGTGATGTATATCGAATAACAAATATTTTTATAAAATCGAAATCCAAAGCAAAACGAAAATTTGAAGCATTCCTAAGACAAAATACACGAAATGGTAAAAACTAAAATTATATCAATATATGCATGTTAAAGAATATGACGAAGGGAAAATATATGCTCGGAATAACACATACAAAAACAAGTCCATAAAGTAAACCACTTTTGTAAATAAATGACTTGTATAAACAAAAACATGAAAGGCAATATAAGTGCTTAAAGAGGAATCAAAACTCAATAGAAAATGAATCCGTTTTGGATAATAAAAATAAAGACCAGGTGTCACAAATTATAGCAAAGGATAATAACAAAAATATGGATAGCCAAGACTTAATTCACAATAACAAGCTATATTTTCTTAAAAAAGAAGGAAATACACATACCAGGGAGCCATGTACCCCGAACATACTTGGTAAAATTCTAGAAAATATAAGTATAAAACCATTTTGTTCAAGAAAATAACTCTCGATCCATTGTACATGATCAGTCAATAAAAAAATATATAATATAAAATGTATCTAAAGCACAAAGACTCGTTCATAAAAAAAAGGTACTTGTAAAAAAAATGTACTCTTACAAAATATAACAACGATATCTTCGGGAGATATATTTTAAAAAATAAGATCCTTCCAAGGCGCAAACAACATATCAAACAAAAGTATACTTATCTAGAAGAAGAATAAACAACAATAGAAGGGCCAACATTAGTCACTGGAGCAACCTTGTTTGCAGCAATAGCCGTTATACACTACCAGGATGAGACATAAAAGTACCAATTGTTTCTTCATAAGCACCCAAGTTTAAACCAGGAGGCTTATCTCCTATGTATAAATAACTAAGATTGTTATCCTATATGCAATAACAATTAATCTCCAATCAATGCTAGTAAACTATTGGTCAAAAGTAACACGTTCTTTTATTTGATTTTGATATTTTTCAAGTAAATCCTTACTTACAGCCTCGTAATCTAATTACATATCAATTATTTGTTCTCGAAGCTCGCTAGCAAAAGTTGTAACAACCAAACATTGTTGGTCAATAGAAAACCAAAGTTTCTCCAACCCATCATGAACATAAATAAAATCAGTAAGTTTACTAATTAAGTATCTTATTATTTCATTTGCATCTCGTGAGATTTATTTTCGGCTGAAGGTAATTTTGTAAAAGTATTTTGGGTATTAAATGTTTTGGTGTTAAGTAGTTAGAGATTTGAGCAGCCTGGTTGTATTAAATGTTCATTACCCTCATTAATGAAAGTGGTTGGGGGTATTTATACCCTTAATTAAGGACCCATGGGCTTTCGGGTCAAGTTATGAAACCAGGTCGAGTTTAAGGATTCATTTACTTATTAAGATGATTAGCACATAGCTTAGTCAAAAGGTGTTTAGGTGTTTCCTTACTTTTGTCTAGTCCGGATAGTTCAGTGGTACGTTTATGTCCGAATTACCCTTTCCGGATATCTCAGTAGGCTACCACTGAATAATCCGAACTCTTCAGTAGCCCTTTTTTAGGCTTTGTAAAATATATTTGGCATGAGTAAAAAAATTTCTCAGCCAGTGATGATTTTGTTTGAACTGCGTGTGTATCTAGCTCGAAGTCTGTCTGAACTGAATTTTTCCCAGAATTCTAAGAGTCTTCTTTTGGATCGTGGAACACGTGTCACAATCTTATTTGACCTACAAGCCGTTTTTACCTATATTGGTGCTCCCACTAAACCTATAAAGTAACCTATGCATTTAATTTTCCCCACCTCTGCGTCGTCTCTAAAAGGTGGCTGGTTGAACTTGTCCGAGTTAAAGAAAGCAAAAAGAGTCGAAAGGGAGAATCGTATTGCTACTGGTCTCCCAGTCTCCCGAAGATAAAAGTCTGGTGAACCACCCCAGGAAGTTGACCAAGGGTGATCCTCCACCAGAAACCCAAAACCTAAACAACTGTTCAAACCAAGCCTCTCTCCAATTTCATCATCATCTTCTGTTCAAGAATCCCAACCCTCCACTATCAAGGAAAAATAAGTATCGAGCGTTAGAAAACCATCCCCTTTTTTAGACATGGGATCAGATATTGATAAGTCTCCATAAAAATCAACTTCACGTCGGACGACTCGTTTGGTGAAAGCCCAAGCAACTGCCTCAGAGTCAAAACCCTCAAGATCGGAGGCTTCCAAGGAAACATCCAAAGACAAGCCCTCCGGATCGAAGGTGTCTAAAAGAGCCCAACATGATAAGCCCTCCGGATCAGAAGCATCCAAGGTAGCCCTACAAGCGAAGTCCTCTGGAGCCCAGCCTCAACCAGACCCCAGACTTTTAGAAACAACAAGCGCTCATTCAATAGAACCTCTTCTTCGAATTCCCCGATTACATCCGTAGAGCTCCTTGTAAAGCCCACAATGGTTCTGTTTGACCGTTGAATAACGGCCGGATTTTTCATCTGCTTACAAGAACTTAAAAAGAGTATGTTGGCTGAGCTGCCAATGTCAATCAAAATTTGTCTGATATCATCGCCCCTAATAGATGCTCCTATCACCACAACATCCTCATGAGGCCCAGCAATGTCTCTTAAAGCATCTTCATCAAAGACTATAAATGGAAAAGGAGTTTGGGACTGGTAAGAAGACATGCCCCATTCCAACTGAGTAGCTAGATTATGAATATGCCTATTTTTTATGAAGGAGTGGGTGCCGTCATGGTGTCCCCTTCAAAAATGGTAAGTGACTCAAAGAATTTGATGAGCCCGGACACCATTTTGACCTATTTCTAATTATGATCCCCACCTTATTCCGAGTTGGGTCAGGCTCCAAATACTATGAATCAACATCAAATCTCTCATGGATCACCATTGCCCCCTCTGGAGCCGACGTTCCTGCATTTTTAGTAGAGCCAGTTCGAGGAGCACTGTCAGGCCTGTTCGCACTTCTTATTTTGACGTAGGCACCCAGCTTGCCTCTCTCAGTGAGATTCTGCACTTCCTACTTCAAAGCGATACCGTCTTGGGTATTATGACCAATATCATGATGATACTGGCAAAAACAAGTATTACAACTCTCTCTTGGAGATTGTAATGCTGCTGGTTTCTAGAAATGGACCTCATCTTTAGTTTGTCATAAATGGTTGCCACACTCTCTTTTAATTCGGAAAATCACTATGGTTGAACCCAATGACCTCTTTTATTCCTTGACTACTGGCTCTGAGCTGGATTTGGGTTGGACTATGTCTGCTTAGCCCTGCTGGGCCCTTGTCCGGTTTCTTAGTCTCATCCACGTTGATCTACTTTCCCACCTGGTTTACCAAACCACCCCAGGTCATGGCTTTCTTCCTTGTCATTGAATCAGCTAGATTCCCAGGGTTTAACCCTTGCCTTAATGAAACTATTGCAACTTGCTCAAAGCAATCAGCTAGCCCGTTCTTAGCATTTACGAACCGACTTATATAATCTTTTAATGACTCATTTGGTTCTTGTGGATAATGGATGATAGTATATTTATTGCCCTTCACCGCTTTACTTCCTACAAACTGTCTTCGGAAGGCAACCCAAAATGTATCAAATTTCTGATACAACCCTGGGGCAAACTGTTATACCACTTTAGAGCACTCCCCGTAAAAGATTGGGAGAAGGCCTTACACATAAGTTTGTCATCATCATCAAAATTCATCATGAAGTTCTTAAACTGCTTTAGATGATTGTTCGGATCCTTAATCCCATCATACTTCTCCATTTTAGTACTATCAAACCTCTTGGGTAGGTTTCCGGATAGGATCTTGGCAGACAATGGTGATTCTCTCAAATTCCTACTGCGACTAAAGATTGTGTCTTCATTAGGTGTTGCAAAAATACCTGGTTCATCATGAAAAACGAAAGGATCAATCAGGAGCTGATCCACATGCCTATGATTATGGCTGTGAGATGACCATTTGCCAAAATGCCTTTTAAGCCTCCCATGCCTATCTCTCTTCCTTGAATATTTTTTAACTAGCTTATGTTTCTTTTTGGACCTCCTCTCCATCCGAACAGGTCTTTTTGCTGGTTTTGAATGCAAGATTCAGGAACCTTCTCCTCCCATTGTGGTCGCCAATTTGGTGAAGTTTATTTTGGGTTAAGGGTAATTTTGTAAAAGTGTTTTGGGTATTAAATGTTTTGGTGTTAAGTAGTGAGAGATTTGAGAAGCTTGGTTGTATTAAATGTTTATTACCCTCATTAATGAAAGTGGTTGGGGTATTTATACCCTTAATTAAGGACCCATGGGCTTTCGGGTCAAGTTATGAAATTGGGTCGAGTTTAAGGACACATTTACTTATTAAGCAGATTAGCACATAGCTTAATCAAAAGGTATTTAGGTGTTTCTTTACTTTTGTCGTGTCCGGATAGTTCAGTAGTACGTTTATGTCCGAATTATCCTGTCTGGATATCTCAGTAGGATGCCACTGAATAATCCGAACTCATCAGCATCAGCATTATATTTTCTAAAAATAAGGAAGACAAATAACTTCTCCTCTAATTATCGTAAGTATAGAGTAAATCACAACCCAACTAACTAGCAACCTAAGATTTAAACTCTAACTCTTTGTGAGTAACTTCAAGCCTTTCATTGAAGCATTGCTCAGACCAAGTATTTTCATCTAAACAAGCTCTAAAATTATCACTTATATCCATATCTTCACATGCTCATTCAATCAACTTTTACAATTCAACAATATAAGTTGAGGGGTCAAGGGTAGCATCACGCAAAGCTGATAACCCATTAACGGTAATCTGAAAAATGAAATTAAACTAATGATTACAAGAGCCAGAGATAAGTCAGAAGAAAAGTAATAAAAAATACAACCTTACCTTATAACTTAAGCTTAATTTTTGTTGCGGTAATCTCAAAAGAGAACGATTAACAATGATACTCTTATTTCTTGCCAACTCAACATAGCGAATTTTTCTGTTGAATATCGGTCTTGGTGAGAACAATAAAAAAGGCGTGCATAAAAGCAAACTTTTATAGGAAGAATTTATCATATTTGGGAAGACTGAAACCCAAAAACCCAAACCAACCAGTCGAAGAGAAGTTGAAGAAAATAGGTTTCATAGAGCCAAATAGAGGCCAACATAGATATAAGAAATATGTGACGTATTAGAACATAAATAGGAATGATCAATTAAAACATCGGGGAGAGTGATAAAAGGGTGTAAACGATTAGAGAAACCTGAGAATGAAAAATTATTTCCCTCGACATTAATATCACCTCCTATAGAGGTTGAGACTATTGGAAGAATTATGACACAAATCAGGACTTAACTCACCTTAAGATGATAGAAAGAGATTCTCCAACATATATTTTATCAGATGCATTTTCAGGATTAATAAACACGAGAGAGGGAGGAGGCAAAGGGACAGAACTACCAAAGAAGTCGGCAAAATAAACCATAAAGACTTGTTGCTTAGTTACTCCGATATCAACAAATATATAAGATGTTGAATAATTTTCCACACTAGCATCAACATCAGAAGAATAACCATCAATTAAGTGGAAGTTTTTTTTACTTAATCACCCAACTCCCTTAACAACAAGCACACCTACATTAGAAGATACAACTTTTTTTTTTACCCAAACGACCACTAACTGCAACATTAGCTTGATGGATGGAGGAAAATATCCTAATATTTTGGCTTAGTAAAATAAATAGAAATAAAATCTTTACCCTTTCCATGACGTACTACGAGATAAGAACTATGAAGCTCATTTATGACAAGCGACTACTTAACAATCTTTTTATTTTTAGAATGAAATTTTATTATTTTTTGACGGGGTAGCCCTATAAACAACACCACTAGATGAAGAAAGATGAATCTAAAAAAACACTTAAATCCTCCAAACTAAGCCACGATCTCCTCTACACAAAATGATCGAGAGTAAGAATGTGTAAAATAGAATTGGAGAACTTCTTGGACTCTGTTATCAAACGAGAATATAAATATTTAATTCATATCTACCTTTCTTTATAAATGATTACCGTAAGGATATGGGCTACAATTAAACTTTGAATAAAAATATTAAGGATAACAACAGAAAAAACAAAAGACCAAATTTTTTACCTTTTTAAACCAAAGTTTATTGAGTGGGGATAACGTAACCACGAACCGTCTCTCACTTACCAAAAATAAACATAAACGAATCTCTTCTTCCAGCCTTCGTTGGTAGAAGGAAAATCAATGAGAGGTTTGACATACTTTGCCATGCTAGTAAAAAAAAGGTAATTTTTCATCCGTGCAATATGGGATTCCTATCAATAGTCATATGTTCTAAAGTTACGACCGAGTTTATTCATCACATCATTAATATCTAGTTTTGAGAAATTTAAGAAGGGAAGATGTGGATATCCGGGAGAAACTCAACAAGATCCCCACTCGAGAGGAACCAAAGACCGTCGTCCAATGTACAATACGAGAAAACAACTTCATTATCAAAAACATCAAACGAAATATGATGAGAATAAGGAAATCTAAAAAACACTTCTTGTACAATGCACAAATTAAAAAGTTATTACTATTCTCATCATCATAAACTCGCAACTTCTCAATGGAGGGCTGTCTGTTCAGGAGTCACCTACCCTTTACTTGTACGAGAAACACTTTATGAAAATTTAGAGATTGTTAGAAAATAAACTCTAGCAATGGAGGTATCACTCTCACCACCAACAGTTACACGGGTAGTTAGGAACCAGGTGTTTCCCCTTCAACTTCAACTGTTGCACCCTTTTTTTTCGACGACTGAGTATGAGCTGTGCGAGGAAGTTTAAAAAAACAACCCTTTCAAAAGAGGGCGCATCAAAATCAGAACGACCACCCTGACAACGATATCGTCAGCAATATTCATCGTCAGCAATATAGGTTTTAATTTCTTATTTTCTACTTTAAAGATAAAAAAATCAAAAAAAAAGTGCCCAACAAAAATATAACAATATAATTACCACACCTAACCGTTAAGAATAGCTAAAGCAAATAAAAGGTCATGATAAATAATCCAAATAATAAAATCAGTACCTAAGCGCAGTAAATATTTTTTTACCCACGTAGTTCACTGTGAGCAACAGTACATAAATGGATTTATTAAAATAAATTGTCTAATCCAAAAGTATAAATACTTGGCAATAAAAAAGAGAGTATAATTTGAAACAATTAATTAAGCATAAAACCATGTTTTTCATAATGATTTTAGTCTAAAAATTAAAAATTTACCTTGACCAAATTAATAGCGAATAGGATAAACACGGTCAAGTTTAACCTGTCAAAAGTTTAAAAGGGTCAATGGATAATATATAATTCTAATTTAATTAGAAAATAAAAATCAAGAAGGATCCATCGAACAAAAATATACCCTAAAATATATTTAGTTGAAAATAAAACTACTACTTACAATACACAAAATGCCTTGCACATAATATAAAAAACAAGCAATAATTTTGCATAGGTTGGATGTCGATTTACTTTGTATTTATACTCTTTAGATTCAAAAGATTTACTTTTACCATGTAGAAGTAAAAACTTTCATTTTTACATTACTTCCTTCATCTTTTATCAAACACTAGGGGCTAGTTGTATACCTATACAAAAATGTTACGTTGGTATCAAAATTTGCTTAAATAAAACAAAGTCACAGCAAAAGAAAAAAAAATCAAATCAAAACCAAAAAAATAGAAAAAAATAATAATAAAAAAAATCAAAATACGGTACAAACAAAAAATGTGGAACCATAAATAAAAAAATCAAAATGAAACAAATATTTCACAAAGAGCCACAAGCCAAAGCCTCTGACAAATATCGAACAATACTCCATCAAATTTAGAAATTGATACAAAATGCCTGTACCACCACTATGGTACAATGGCACTGGCTGTATTATATCATACTTTCGGTACAAAATGCTTATATCTTAAAAACAGCAAAACCAAATGACTAGATCTTGGTTGTGTCTTTCATTCATACTGGTGGTATGGAGCCTTCATATCACTAATTCTCAAGATTAGTAGCAAACTCAAGCAAACAAACGAGCCATAAGACCTTAAAAATCCTCAATGTATCATAAAATTAATACAAATATACCATCACATCGATACTAAACAAATTTTAATTTTACATTTAACTCATTTGAACTAACTATAATTTAAATCAAAACTTGGATGAAAATAAAATAAGAAATAAAAATAAATTAAAAAAAGACTAAGAAATAAATTTAGTATTTTCATTTGTTCATTGATGAAGTTTCGTTCTTTCGAGAAATAAGAGATCATTTTTATTATTAAAGAAGATTGAGAAGATTAATTTTGAGTTCTTTTGTCTTATTGTCTTGGAGAATGATTTTTCTAGATGAGAGAAGTTAGTCTATGGATCGGAGAAATTTTTGAACTCAAAATTTGACATAAAATGAAAATACTTATCTAATTGATGAGAAAATTGAGAAAACTTATCTTTTTGGACGGTATAGACAAGTATCCGCTCCAAATAAATAACAACGTGGATTCGGATTTTAAATTTTGATCCATCATATTTCAAAAACACAATCTTCATCGGAAATACATAAAAAATATTATAATATTTATAATATATTATAAATATAAATATTATTTTATTGTTTACAAATTTTCGTTATATTTTATTTTGCACATTTGAATTATATTATTGAAATAGACTAAATTAATGATGAAGAGTAATACCCAACCAAATCACATATACTTCCCTAAGGGGAACACAATTGTTTTTTTAATAAAGATATACGTAATTTTTCTACAATTATTTCTACTTCCGCAAGTAGAGCACATTTACATTTTTCTATAATTATTTCACAACCAAAATCCATAACTCGAACATTATGTTCTTTTAATCAAAATATATGTAATTTCGCAACTAGTACACATTTATTTTTTAGCAACCAAATTACACATGATTTTGTAACTTGAACACCATATTTCGATACTAATTTTGTAATTACAAAAACATTAGTTTGTTCACACCCAATTAATACTTATTTTCACAAAACAATTTTGTTTTTTGTATTTTCACGCAACCAAACTTATATAGGAACCAAATTCCTTTTTTCATAACTATTTTCTTCTTATTATGCACCTCATTTGCACTTTGTTTTGCAATTCAAACATAGTTGTTGTTTTTTTCACCATAATTGTGCGTAATTTCGTACTTGAAATATAATTGTTTTTTTCGTACTCCAATTACACATAATTTCTTAAACAAAGCACAATTTCTTTTTGCACATGTTCGTAGTCTAATTTAAAAAAAACATTTTTCAACACAAAATGTATATATTATTGCAATTAAAAATAAGTTAGTTGTTTCACATCCAATGAACATTTATTTTCATAAGACAAAATTTTATTTTATTTTCTCACACAATCAGACTTATTTAGCAACTGATGTCTTATTATTGCAACTATTTTCTTTATATATTTACACTTTATTTACACTTTATTCCGCAACTGGAACATAATTGTTTTTCGACACCCCAATTATAGTTAATTCTACACTTGTTTTTTTTTGCATCCTAATTACATTTAATTCTGCAATTGCAACACAATTTCTTTTACGAGACGAATTTTGCACCCAAATTACACAATGTCATATTGGATCGTAGTCCAAATTTTAAAAATAAGCTTTTTCAACACAAAATGCATATATTTTTCACAACTATAAAAAAGTTTGTTGTTTCACAACAATTTAACTCTTATTTTCATAAAATAAGTTTATATTTTATTTTGTCACACAACGCGACTTCTTAGCAACCAAAGTCCTATATCAGTAACTAGTTTTTTTATTATTTTCCCACCTCATTTGCACATACTTATGTAAGTATAACAAAATTATTATTTTTATCATAATTACATGTAATTCTGCACTTGGAGCATAGTTGTTTTTTTATACATCAATTACACATAATTTCATAACTTAAATACATTTGTTTTCTTCTAGACTATATGCACACCTGAATTACACATATTTTTACACTCAGTCACACTCTATCCTTTTTAGAAAAAAATATCTTCCATAGATCTAGTTTTGTTCATATTAAAAAAATTAAAACCAATGGTATTTTCATATATTTTTGGAGCTATGCTTAAAAGATATGAAATTCGTTATAGAAAAAATAAAAAACATGAGAGATAAAACGGTTAGGGGTATATTAGTATTAACAGAAAACTGATGTGACTATCGTTACTTTTAATTCAAAGCCAGGTAGTTATCCATAGTTTATCAAACCTTGGGTAGTTATTGGTAAATAAATTTGATGTTAGTGATTATTGGTAAATTATCTTATAAACAAATTATATTTATAAATTTAGAATCTATAGATTTGTTGTTATTCATACGTTTTTAAATTATATTAAAAATTGTAGATTTAACAAATTTAATATAAGAATTTAAATTGAATATATTTAATAATATAGTTTGGGAATATTTCGGTTCCTTTAGGGAAAAACTGATTTATTATTATCGATATTTTGTAATGAATAATTTATCATATTCAATAATGAGAAACAAATAAAAAACGTAATAAAACAAAAAACGCAAAAACATAAACTCTTTTATAAACAAGTAGGTTACATGAAACCTCTCAAACAAAAAAGAAATCAATCACTATTTGTTACAAAAAAGATGTGATTCACGTAACTCTATCTTCAATATTTATCTTCACCTCACTTATCACATGAAAATCTTCGTTGTTTCACCACACCCTTTTAATCCCATATCTTCTCTATTTATATGTTTAAGGAAAACCTTAATTCTTCATAATGTGCACCAGATTAAAGCCCATTAATCAACGATTGTGATAACTCGTAATTCCTATAAAAAACCTCATTATAGAAGACTCAATAATAAAAATCCAAATTAATATGAGAAGACTAAAATAGAAAACTTAACGAAATAGGAAATCTAACAAGTTGAAGAATCCAATTCGGTCTAGTTGTGTTGTTTTGGTCTAGGTTGCTTAGGATCAGGCTACTTCTAATTAGCTCGTTTGAGACCAACCTACTTTGCATCAGCCTCGTTTTGAATCCACACATATTTCTTTCGAATTAATGGTCACCAAATTTAACCGGTTGTTTCTATACCCTTAGATTCCAGCACACGTGTCTGCCACTACGTCATGTCTTAAGCTTCACCCAGAGAGTTACAATAGTTCTTGCATGTACATGTCATGCCATATCTAACTATGCCCCATGTAGTCCTTCGCCATACCTCTCTTGACGAGTTACTCCTAGCATACACCTATAAATGCTCCTCATAGCCTTATAATAACTCCAGTATTCGTTGAATATCAACGCTCAAATCTTTAGAGACCAACTTACATCGGTTCGAAAATTCCACCGGTTTCATGCGTTCGTAAGCTTTGATTAATATCTTGGTTAGAGCATCCGAAAGATTTTTCTTGCTGGTAATCTTAGCCACTTTGACTTTCTCCCTCTCTATTACGTCTGAGATGAATTGTAACTTAATTTATACATGTTTAGTTCATTCATCAAACTTTGTATTGTTTATTAAATGAAGAGTATTAGTGTTATCACAGAACCGAATAACATCGTGCTCCACGCAAATGAGTTCAGTCAACGATCCAAATAACTTCATTCATGGCTTCGGTAGCAACCATATACTCGACTTTCGTACACGACAGTGCAATGGCCTTTTGTATACAAGACTTCCAGCTAACCACTCCCTCACTCCCTCAAAGGCAACATACAAATAACCCAAAGTTGTAACTGATAGCCATCTTTTAGTCGGAACTGTTAAGAATATAAAGCCCATATAAAGCCCAAGCCCGTTAGCTTTCTTTTATTATAAATAAGAGCGTATACTGTACTAATTGATATACTTCTGAATAATACAAAACCCTAGCCGTCTAGCGGTTTGTTCCTTTTTCTACTTCTCTCGTTTCTCTCTTTATTTCTTAACATGGTATCAGAGCCAGGTTTGTGTGTTTGAGAGGTATGCGTACCAAGTTTGTGTGTTTGAGAGGTATGCGTGTTTTAGAGGTATGTGTGTTTGAGGTATGTGTGTTTGAGAGGTATGTGTGTTTGAGTAAAACAATTTGAGTGAGAGGTATGTGTATCTGAGTAAAATAATCTGAGTGAGAGGTATGTGTGTTTGAGTAAAACAATTTGAGTGAGAGTGCGGTATGTGTCTTAGTGAAACACAAAAAAAAAGTGTGAGGTATGTGTGTCGGAGTGAAACACAAAAAGAGTGAGGTATGTTTGTATGAGTGAAACAAAAAAAAGTGAGGTATGTGTGTTTGAGTGAAACACAAAAAGAGTGAGGTATGTGTGTCTGAGTGAAACACAAAAAGAGTGAGGTATGTGTATCTGAGTAAAACAAGAGTTTTAAGTAAAAAAAACAAAGAGTGAAGAAAGTGCAACTGGTACAGTGGAGATTGTGGATCTTATTGCGAACATGATAGGAAAAGATGATAAGAAGAACTTTGTTACATCTGCATACCATTCGGGTATGTCTTCGTCTTCCACTTCAGGTATTGATTCATCATTGTGGATTTTGGATTCGGGTGCGTCTCATCATATGTCACCTCACATGTCGAACTTTGTTTCGTTGTCTCATGTTTCACCCACATCTGTTTTGTCTGCTAGTGCTACACCAATGTCAGTAGAGGGTATTGGCTCTGTTTGTACCCCTCATATATCGTTATCTGATGTTTACTACGTTCCAACCCTTGCTTTGAATCTAGTTTCGGTTAGTCAATTGTGTAAATCTGGTTATTGTGTCTTATTTTCCGACTCTGTTTGTGCTATACAAAATCAACAGACCCAAAGAGTGATTGGGACAGGTCGTAAAATAAGGGAACTTTATGTTTTGGAGAAACTCGAAGTAACAGATATGGATGTCTATGGCGTTGATAGTGAAAAAACATATTTGACTGATATTGCTGCCTCGGGTGTTGATTTGTCTTCGTTTCGTTTGAATCCTTCATCGTCTAAGTTTTATCTTTGGCATTCTCGTCTTGGACATGTATCCACATCGCGTTTAAAGTTTTTAGTCTCTACAGGTGCTTTAGGTCAGCTAAACACTTGTAATATCTCGGATTGCAGTGGTTGTAAACTTGCAAAATTTTCGGCGTTACCGTTTAATGAAAGTATTTCTTCCTCTATTGCTCCGTTTGATATTATTCATTCTGATGTCTGGGGTCCATCTCCTGTCTCCACAAAGGGTGGTTCATCCTACTATGTTTCTTTCATCGATGATTATACTCGATATACTTGGGTTTACCTTATGAAACGGAGATCAGATTTCCTTGGAATTTATAGAGAATTTCGGGCACTTGTTAAGACTCAACATTCTGCTGTAATAAAATGTTTCAGGTGTGACTTGGGGGGTGAATATACATCCAATGATTTTACTCAGTTACTTGCATCTGATGGTACCATACATCAGTCTTCTTGCACTGACACCCCTCAGCAGAATGGTGTTGCAGAAAGAAAACATCGTCACCTTGTTGAGACTGCTCGTTCTTTGCTTTTATCTGCTGAGGTTCCTAAAAAATTTTGGGGAGAAGCAATTCATACTGCTGTATATGTGATTAATCGAATACCCACTGCACATAATTCAGGTCTGTCTCCCTTTCAAAAATTATATGGACAACCTCCAGATTATTCTTCTTTGCGAGTGTTTGGATGTACATGTTTTGTCCTTCGTCCTCATGTAGAACGCAATAAATTGGGTCCTAAAACCGCAATATGTGTTTTCTTGGGTTATGGTGTTAGACAGAAAGGTTATCGTTGTTTTGATCCCACCAGTCAGAAACTTTATGTCTCTCGACATGTTACTTTTCTTGAGCATATCCCGTTTTATTCGATTCCAACGAAATCACATGATATAACAAGTACCAAACTTCAGACTATTGATCCCTTTGAAAATAATAGCGACATACCCATTGATATTGATGTGACAGCTCCTGAGACATCAACTACAACTGATACTACTCCTGCTCCATCAAGTCCTGATTCAGCTTCTTCTTTTAGTGAACCACCAGCTCCACCCCTTAGAAGATCTACTCGTACAAGTAAGTCTACCAAACTACCAGATTTTGCGTATTCTTCTTACTCAGCTCCTTTTGCCTCTTTTATAGCCAAAATACATGATTTATATGAACCTCAGTCGTTTAAAGAAGCTGTTTCTGATCCTCGTTGGCAAAATGCAATAGTCGAAGAGCTCATTGCCCTTTACCAAACTCATACATGGGATATAGTTAAGCCTCCATCCGGTAAGCATATAATCGGTTCTCGATGGGTTTTTAAAATTAAAACAAAATCTGATGGATCTGTTGAAAGATATAAGGCTCGTCTTGTAGCAAAAGGGTATTCACAGAAGTATGGTATGGATTATGATGAAACATTTGCCCCAGTGGCAAAAATGACGACTGTTCGTACTCTTATTGCGGTTGCTTCTGTTCGCCAGTGGAAAATCTTCCAACTCGATGTCAAAAATGCATTCTTGAATGGTGATCTTCATGAGGAGGTTTACATGACTCCTCCTCCAGGTGTTGCTCACCAACCAGGTGAAGTTTGTCGACTTAGGAAAGCCTTATATGGACTCAAACAAGCTCCTCGTGCCTGGTTTGAAAAATTCTCTACGGTTATAACTTCACTTGGTTTCCTTGCTAGTAATCACGATTCGGCCTTGTTTATCAAATGTACTAGTGTAGGACGAATTATTTTATCCCTATATGTAGATGATATGATCATTACAGGTGATGATATTGATGGCATTGCAGCACTAAAACGTGATTTGGCTCAGCGTTTTGCAATGAAAGACTTGGGACTATTACGATATTTTTTAGGTATTGAGGTGGCTCACTCTCCAAAAGGTTATATTCTCTCTCAGACAAAATATATATCTGATTTATTCGAACGAGCGCGGCTTTCTGATAACAGAACGGTAGATACTCCTCTTGAAACCAATGCTCGGTATTCTCCGACTGATGGCGTTCCTTTGTCAGATCCAAGTCTATATCGAACTCTTGTAGGGAGCTTGGTCTATCTTACAGTTACTCGGCCAGATATAGCTTATGCTGTTCATGTGGTCAGTCAGTTTGTTACTGCTCCTACATCTGTTCATTGGGGAGCTGTTCTTCGAATATTGAGATATCTTCGTGGCACTCAGTTCCAGAGCCTTTTATTTCCCTCGACCTCTTCACTTGAACTGCGTGCCTATAGCGATGCTGATTGGGATAGTGATCCTCATGATCGAAAATCTACTACCGGTTTCTGTATTTTTCTTGGAGATTCATTGATATCATGGAAAAGCAAGAAACAAGATGTTGTCTCTAGATCGTCTACTGAAGCTGAGTATCGTGCTATGGCTGTCACCACATGTGAGATTGTTTGGTTACGATGGCTTCTTGCAGATATAGGGGTTAATGTTACTAAACCAACTTCCCTACATTGTGATAACAAAAGCGCCATGCAGATAGCAAAGAATTCAGTTTTTCATGAGAGGACGAAGCACATTGAAATAGATTGTCATTTCACTCGACATCATCTTCAGATCGGCACCATCTCGCTTCCGTATGTTCCGTCAGCTTTGCAGATTGCTGATATTTTCACAAAGGCTCAGTCCACAGCGCGGTTTCGTTTTCTTTGTGACAAACTCTCAATGCCTATTACTGTTGCATTGTAAGTTTGAGGGAGGGTGTTAAGAATATAAAGCCCATATAAAGCCCAAGCCCGTTAGCTTTCTTTTATTATAAATAAGAGCGTATACTGTACTAATTGATATACTTCTGAATAATACAAAACCCTAGCCGTCTAGCGGTTTGTTCCTTTTTCTACTTCTCTCGTTTCTCTCTTTATACATGTTTAGTTCATTCATCAAACTTTGTATTGTTTATTAAATGAAGAGTATTAGTGTTATCACAGAACCGAATAACATCGTGCTCCACGCAAATGAGTTCAGTCAACGATCCAAATAACTTCATTCATGGCTTCGGTAGCAACCATATACTCGACTTTCGTACACGACAGTGCAATGGCCTTTTGTATACAAGACTTCCAGCTAACCACTCCCTCACTCCCTCAAAGGCAACATACAAATAACCCAAAGTTGTAACTGATAGCCATCTTTTAGTCGGAACAAATGTTTGGTTGCTTGCGGCAAACTCCAATATGTGTATTTTGGAAAATTTGTGACTTTCAAAAAAATTGCCGCTCCAACCTATGCAATTCTACTTAACGATTTTGTAAAAAGACGTAGCTCTCTATAACAGTTAGGTAGATGGTTGAAAATATGTAGTACAACATTCATCGTCCTCCCAAGTCATCTTAAACACAAAACCTCTTTCATTTATCAATACTGTCAAATTTAATTTATGAATTCTAATAAATTATTGCAAAATAATTTTTATTACATGATCAGACTAACAAAATGATCAGTTTTTTTAATGTACAGAGTTTTAAATTATTAGTTATTAATAAAAGAAATATTTATAAAGGACAAGTCTTTTGATATAAAAGAAGATGAATATCACAATTAAAACGGAAAAAAATCATCCACCTCCAAAGAATATAAGTACAAATATGATAACTGCAAAAAGAATGGTTTCAGCCAATATTTTGTACCTACAAACTTTAAGAACTGTCATCATGAATATTTAACTTTACATCAATTGTAAAATCCAAATTGGTTCATATGTGTATCACTACTTGCAACATAACATATTATTTCATAGAAATGAAATGAAATTCTTTTACAACCAAATTCATATGTTACTTAGGGACAGTGCTCTCCACACTGGACTGCATCTCTTTAATCTCCGAACTCGAATCAGATTTAGGCCTATTGATTTAGAGATAATTTAGAACATCTAATAGATTAAAAGACAAATTAATGCATCCAAACAAGGTCGGAAACATCACCCTTTCTTGGTGAGCAAGTAAAGAAAGGAATGGGAAAAGCACTAAAAAGAAATGAAAAAATTACCTGATTCTTGTTCCATGAGAAACCCATTTGTGGTCTATCCAATCAAGATGGCACCTTGTTTTTTTATAAGTGATACGAACTTCAGTCTCATTCATATCTAATTTGACGTAGTAATAGGGATAGGAAACTCTCATGATCTCTCCGGTGTACCAAGCTTGGCTCTCGTCGTTGTACACATCAACAATATGCGAAACAGGAAGGTTCCGGGAGCTACACGATTTCAGAACAGGAGGCTCTGGTCTGATTTCATCTGCCTCTGAGATTCGGATTCGCATACTCTTTTTGGGTTTAACAATACATAACCGTTCTCCCTCTGCGGCTACAAACGTGGCCGGGATGAAACCGCCATCCCGGCATATCTCTATGTCTTGTTTGTGCTTGTAAGGGTAAACGGGATCACCCATTTTTTTACCGGAAAGAGCAAGAACGGTTTAAAGATTCAATAACTTTAGAAGTGTGGCTATACTCACGAATGCAAATAAATCATTCAAATACTGATCCAAAAATATAACCGATTTTTTATTTTGTTATTTTACCAATTAGTTCCAGCACGGATAGAAGCAGTTATGAGAATAAAATTATTTTCTTAAACTATAATTGTGTATGGAAAAATCCGATGTCTTGAGAGGATTAGTTTAGCCGTTAGTAAAAGTAAATTGTGATGGCATAGCCATACAGGTCCAAAACATGAGCTGACTTTCTAATAGTATTAAAATTAAAAATTGATTGAAAAACATATGAGAAGCTAGAACCAAAAATGAAATAATAAAACTAAAAGATGCAATTTGCCTCCTTTTACTAGAAATATTACAAAACGAGTTTATATGGATCAGACCCTTAGCATAAAGAAAATACATGAGAATATGTGGTTGCTGTCATATGGTTTTGGTTGACCCAAGTAGCAGTTACACAAACAAAAAATTCACCGAGAGAAAAAAAAACATTATCAAATATTTAAAAAACCAAAAAGCTTCACTTTGTTAAATATAAGATTACAAAGAAACCATCAATTATTTTGCGGAGACTATTTAGCCCCTCAACAGTTATGACCGAAAAGGGAACAATAGTTGAATGAGAGGCCAAAATAGTAAAAAGAATTTCTTCAAAATATATATGCGGGAAATCAAGATCAACAAGTAAAAAAAACTAGCATACCTTTTTATTAAGTATGGATGAAACAGTTTTTGGAGAGCTATCACTACCATTAATGGAATACACTTATAAAATCATGTGTCATACAATGCTGCAACGAACACGAACACGAACACGAAATCAAGCAAATACTCATTCTTCTCTTCGCAATCAAGCAACAAGACAAACCAATAAAAATATTTACATTCTCATATAGGATGATAACAGAAGACAATAAAATTAATGGCTAAAAACAAAATAGTGATAAATTTGGTGGGAAAAAAAGGATCATCACACACCTTTTCAATGAAGTAAAGAGAGAAGTCAATATACACAAGAAGAAATACTCTCTGGAAAGGCATTTTTATGGTCAAAGCAAAAATAAAACCATGAACATATACATTACTGAACTAATAAGTAAACCAAGCCCGACAAACTCGAAATAAAAGATATTTGAAAATATAATATAGTCTTACAAACTAAATTGCTAGTACTTTAGTACTCAAGTAAATCTATTTACTAAACTATAATGATGCAATCTTTCCTCCATCAGTGGTACGAGAAGTTTTTAATGAGACATTATACATTAATAAAAACACTTTTCTTACCAACAATTTAGTTCATAGGTTGTGCAATGTAAAGAGAATAACAAATGTTGTTATAAAATCCAAACAAAAACAAAAACTAGAAGAATTCTTAAAACAAAGATCAAGAAATGATAAAACCAAAATTATATCAATATATGAAAGTTAAAGAATATGACAAAAAGAAAATATATCCGGAATAACATAGACAAAAACAAGTCCATAAAGTAAACAACTTTTGCAAATAACTAACTTGTATAAACAAAAACATGAAATGCAAGAAAAGTGCTTAAATAGGAAACAAAACTCAATAAAAAATGAATCCCCTTCGAATAATAAAAATAACGACCAAGTGTCACAAACTATAACAAATAAATAATAATAATAATTAAAATACGGATAACCAAGAATTAATACGCAATAACAAGCTATATTTCTTAAAAATGGAGTACACCGACCAGGGAGTCGTGCACCCCAACCTTGCTTGGTAAAATTTTAGAAAACTTCAACTATGGAATCATGTTGTTCTAGAAAACAATTATCGATCTATTGTACACGATTAATCAATAGAAAAATAAAGAATATGAAATGTGCCTAAAGCACAAAGACTCGTTCATAAAAAAATACTTGTAAAAAGAAAGATACTTTTACAAAATATAAGAACAATGTCTTTGATATATATTAATTATAAAACAAAATCCTTCTAAGGCATACACAACATATCAAACAAAAATATACTTATACACAAGAATAAAAAACAACAATTGAAGAGCCAACATTAGTCACTAGAGCATCCTTATTTGCAACAACATTTACTATAATACCACCAGGAAGAGACATAAAAGTACCAATGTTTTATTCATAAATATCCAATTATGAACCATGAGGACTATCAATAATAGGGACATATCACCAAAGGCTATCTAAATTATATTCATTGAACAAAGTATGAACAACCAAAATCGTTCTACTACGTGAAGTAACAACTGATCTACACACAACGGTCATAAACTATTATTCAAAAGTAGCACGTTCTTTCATTTGATATTGATGTTTATCAAATAATTCCTTAACTACAGCCTCGTGATCTAAATACTTATTATTTAGTCATTCTCGAAGCTCTCTAGGAGAAGTTGTAGAATCCAAACATTGTTGGTCAACAGAAGAAAAAGGTTTCTCAAACTCATCACGAACGTAAACAAAATCACTAAGTTTACTCCTTAAGTCTCTTATTATTGTTGTTCGTATAAACATAATTGTTTCTAAAAATGAGAGAGACAAATATCTTCTTCTCAAATCAATGTAAGTATGAAATAAATTGCAACCCACCTAACTAGCAACCTAAGATTTAAACTTTAAATCTTTCTGATTAGCTGTAAACATCTCATTTAAGAATTTCTCATTCAAAGTCTTTTCATCCAAAAAAGCTCTAAGATCAACACTTCTCTCATGTTCCCTCGGGCCGTTTTTGAAATTTAACAATATCACTTGAGGGGTAAATGGTAGCATCATGCAATCAATTAAATGTAATCTGAAAATGAAATTAAACCAATGATTACAAGAGCCAAAGACAAGTCAGAATCAAAGTAATAAAAATACAACTTTACCTAATTTTTGGTGTGCTAATTCCCAAGGAGAATTTATCAATAATACTGTTATGTCTCTTTTTAAGGATCTATTTTGTTGAGAACAATGGAGAAGGCATATTTAAAAGCAAACTTTTTTTAGGAGAATATATCACATTTGGGGAGACTGCAACTCTAAAACCCAAACTTACCAATTGAAGAGAGGTTGAAGAAAATAGACTTTATGGAGCCAAAGAGAGGCCAACACATACATAAAATACATGTGACGTATTGGAACATAAATAGGAATGATCAATTAAAAAAATCAGGAGAGTCATAGTAGGGTGTAAATGATTAGAACAACCAGACGATGAATATTCTAAATCAATAGGGATAATAGGAAAAATCGTAGAATTATGACATCAGTCAGGCCTTAGCTCACATGAAGATGAAATTTCAGGCTCTGAAACAGAAGATACTAGCAGGTCGACTTGCCACATATTTTATGTTTAATGCACAAATGAATACGCTCTCGTCGCTCGTTATTATAAATCATATAAAAATTCCCATTATACTACCCATAAAATATTTAATATAAAAAACACGAAGAGATTCTCCAACACATGCAGTGTCAGGAATAACATACTCTAAAAGAAGAAAGGGGCGAAGGGACATAAACACCAAGTGAGTAGCCAACAAGAGCAACATTTGGCACGATCATAATTACTTGGTGCCTAGTGACTCGATATTAACAAATCTATAAGTTGGTCTAGCATTATCCACACTAGCATCAACATCAGAGGAATAACCATCAATTGACGTATGAAGCTTTTGTTTTTACTGAATGTAGTTAATACCTTAACATCATGCACATATACATTAGAAGACACAACTTTTTTAGCAAAAAACCACTAACTGTAACATTAGATCGATAAATGGAGCTCATTTTAAGGATTAGTAAAAAAATAAATATAGGCTTCTTACCATTTCAAAGATGAACCACGGGATAAAAACTATCAATCAGATTTGTGGTAAGTGTCTTCTTAGTCGTCTTCTTCTTTCTAGAAAATTATTTTATTATTTTTTGATGTGGTAGCCGTACAAACATAACCATTGGATGAAGAATGAGGAATATAAAAACACCATAAAAGAACTCAATTGTCAACATCATCAAACAAAGTATGACGAGGATGAAGAAATCTAAGAAAACCTCATTATGAAATGTACAAATCAACAAGTTTATGACTAAACTCAGCACCATAAAAATCGATAATCGTGGCAGCCTAGCTCTTTTAACTACTCAGGAGTCAAATCTCATGTACTCGTATGAGGAATACTTTATGAAGATTGAAAGAAACCTAGAAAATTAAATCTAGAAATGGAGGTAGCACTTCTACTGAACAACAGTATCATTAAAATCAGTTAAAAGGTTAGTACTCAAACCAGGTGTTTCCCCTTTAATTGCTACAAAATTTATTTTCGATTTGCGAGTACGAGCTGAGCGTGGAGGTTCAGGAATAACTCTTTCAACAAATGGCGCATCAAAATCAGAATGACCACCTCAATGATGACATCATCAAACAATATTGATTTTTACTTTTTATTTATTTTTTTATTATAAAGATCAAAGCTTTGAAGAACAAATTGAGCGATCAGGATTAAAGAGTGAAAGAAAAACAAGATAGCAAGAAAATAAAAAATGCCCAACAAAATTGTATTACAAAATATTTGCCACATTTATGGTCAAGAATAACTAAAGAAAATAAAATACAAGTATAAGATTATCCAAAGGACGACACACGTACCTACAGGTATATAATTTTATTACACACGTCCTTCATTGTGAGCAACATTACATAAATAAATTTATTAACATAAGTTGTCTAATCCAAGCGTATAAGTACTTGACAATACCAAAAAAAAATATAAAATTTTCAAACAATAAATTAAGCATAAAATAATGTTATTCATGATGATTTTGTCTGAAAAATATAGAAATTGCATTGGCCAAATAAATACATAATAGGTTTAACACTATCAACCATAGCCACTCAAAAGCTTAAGGGGTCAATGGATTTTATATATATATAAAGTTTGAAATTAATTGGAAAAGAAAAATCTAAAAGAATGAATTCCATCAGACAAAAATATACCATTAAAATATTTTTATTTGAAAATAAAACAGCTCTTTATGACACACATGATGTCTTACACAACATATACAAAACAAGCAATATTTTTAAATTGGTTGGATGTTGATTTCATTTGCATTTATAGTGTTTAGATTCAGTCCTCTAGATGAAGTAAAAGATTTACCTCTACGAGAAATGTAGAAGTAAATATTTTCATTTTCATATTAGTTCATTCATCTTTCATTAAAGGCTATGGGCTATTGGTATATCTATCCAATAATGCCATAGTTGTATTTGAAAATTATTAAATAAACAAAGTCAAAGGAAATACGAAAAAACCCAAAAAAAAAAAATCAGAAGCAAGAAAGGTAGAAATAAAAATAAAATAGATTCAAAACAAAAATTAAAGCAAAGAAGATAAAATCATAAATAAAGAAAAGTAAAAATAAGTACGTCACATAGTTATGTGATTTTAAATCATCATTAGTCTAGTCTTATAAAGTGATAATAAGTATAGAACAATATTATGCTAATCATTATTCGTTTTCTAATCAATACTAGAGGGCTAATGATAAGGGTATTCTAGTCCAACCCATACCATTTGGTTCAATATTTATTGAACAAATCAAAGATACACCTAACCACTTATCTTGGTAGTTAAAGAAATATCTTCTATTATCTTCAAAAATCTTAAAGATATTTATTGTAACGATCCATATATAAAAGACCAACTTCAATCAATTTCCAGCCCATACCATTTGGTTCAATATTCATTGTGAAGATATTTATCTTCTAATCTTTTCATATAATTTCACTATATCGCTCCTCCATATTAATAACTCTCATCATCAATTTCCTTCCTATTTCACTTAAACTCGTCTCCATTTTAACCGGAGGTATTAATAATTCAAGATTTAGTTAAAACAATTATTTATTTATTATATATTTTGAAATATTTTACAAAATATATAATATAATAATATCATTCATAAAATTCTAAGTTAGCCTTTTGTTTTATGTTTTTTAATAATGTTATTAGCTTTAATTTTTTTAATAATGTTATTAGCTTTAATTGTGATAAAATTATTTTACTCAAAGTTAATTAGTATCTTGTATGAATTCGACATTAACAAAAAATATGCATAATAACAAAAATATATAACAACATTTATAATAAAAATAGAATAAAAAAATTAAAAAAAAATAAAAGTGCTTTACGTATAAAAATTCAAATTATTAAAAAAAATATTTTTTAAATTCTAATTTGCAAAAGAATATGAAAGTACAAATAATTTTGTTATTTAAGGCGAACAAAACTAGATCCATAAATGATATTTTTTTCATTTTCTTTATTTTTTTCCTGGATGCACAACCATTGTTAAATATCATATGCGATACACAATACTAGATGTTGGACAATAAAGGATGCTAGGTGTTAGAAGAAAGACAATAATAAATACTAGACAAGAGACAATAATAAATACTAAACGAGAGACAATGTTGTAAGCTAGACGATAAACAATGTTAGATGGTGGATGATAAACGACGTTAGATGCTAGACAAGAGATAATATGTTACTAGATGAGAGACAATGTTATACAAGAGATGAGTCTAGATGAGATACAATTTAAGACGCAAGACGAAAGACGAGAGACAATCCTAGACGACATACGAGAGATGATGCTAGATATGAGAGAAGAAACGATGCTAGATGAAAGACAGTACTAGATGCGGAACGTGAGATGAGAGCCGATGCTAGATTTGAGATGGGAGACAATAGACGATGTTAGATATGATACAAGAAACGATGCTAGATGAAAAACAATATTAGATGCAGAAACACAAGATGAGAGCCGATGTTAGATTTGAGATGAGAGACAATAGACGATGCTATACGCGGACAAAAAACTGTGCTAGATGTAAGACAAGAGATAAGATATACTACTAGATGCGAGACGAGAGACGATGCTAGATACCAAACAATGGAGATGCATATTTAAGACGAGAGATAATTCTAGATGCAAGATGATGGTAGATAAAGGACGAGATGAGAGAAAGGATACTATATGGGAGACGAGAACCAAGAGATAATGTTAGATGTGATACGAGAGACGATACTAGTTTTAATATGCTCGACGATATATGATGGTAGATGTTAGATGCTAGACGAGAGACGATGGTAGATATGAGATGTTAAACAATAGATAATGCTAGATGTTAGACAAAAGACGATGCTAAATGCTAGACGAGAGAAAATTCTAGATGTTAGACTAGAGATGATGAGAGGAGATAGACGAGACGGGAAACGAGAGGCGAGAGACAAAAAACAAGAGACGAGAGACGATGCTGCATCTGAGAGGATGTTTGATGTAAGATAAAATAACTATCGTGTCTTCTTGAAATGAATGGGAAAATAGGAGTGAGCAGCACAAGCCGAACTGAAGAAAGCTATAAACGAGATCCCCACAAAAATCTATTGAGAGAAGATCTTGCGTAAACAAAATGCTTAAAGCACCTCCAAAATCGAGGAAAATCCTGCAACCAAAACAAGTTAAGTGAGAACCAGGGCACATGATGACATTGACCATACCATATTGGATCCAAAGAATCTAAACCAAAGGTAAGAAAATACTCGGTGCGATACCACAGAGGCAAGGACGGGAGGAGAGCCAAACATTTTTGAGTTACTCTCTTGCTAAACATGATAAATGACCGCACCAAAATAGACACGCTAAATATAATTTTTACTGGAGGGAGGCTAAACCAAAGTCATCCTATACCATTAATGGAAATTCCTGCAGAGTAAAATGAACCCAAACTCAGTACTCGCAACAACTCAAATATCATGAGTATAAATAAACTCATAGACGATATGGTTGATAAATTCATCATTGGAATTCCACAATACATAAGCAGGAGATGAGTTTATACCCTAACTAATGAGATTGTCCTTGTTAGATAGGTTACCCAGAATGGAAATCCAAAGGATAAAATAATAGAGAGAATATTATAAGTATACCATATCAACCCCGCCCGCAAGAATTGTGGTTGGGAGTACATATTGAGTTATAAGTATCATAAGTTTTGAATTTAACATTCTCAATCTTAACATACCAACAATTTAAATCAACATAGTTAATGCTAATGGGAGGGAGAGAGAGAATTAGATTATTGATCTCATGGAGATTTCAATCATTTCAAAACTATAAACGAGTCACCAAATTCCAGAGGCCACCACAAATGATATTGAAAACCTTATGATGGATCCATGATTATGAATCTCAAATAATGCTAAGCCCATAGTCATTGACCAAAGATGTTAAAAGCAACTACGAGTCATACCAAAAGGAGGTATTCTCTCTAATACCAGTCGCAATCTTGTACAATTTGCTAGCGAGATGCCTAACATTTAAAATGAACCTTGAATTTTTATGTGTTAAAAATAACAAGCTTGTCAATCTGTAAACACCATAAGTTTTTGTCTTCAATATTCTCAGAGTTAATCTAGTCATACCAGATTGAGTTATCATTTTTACTAACAATGAAGTAGAAATATTTAAGGTTGACTACCATATTCAAGGTGTTTAGGTCTATAATTCTAATGCTATTTTCAGACAATATTAAGGTCATAATAGATCAAGCCTCTTTAGCACTCGTAACCTTCATCTCATGGACAGACCAGAGGAAACAAAAGAGAGATTGAGAGAGCTATTTAAGAACTTAAGTTGGGAGAATGAAGATTGATGACCGATATACCAACCTCACAAAAATCACATATCTAATGAGATGAATCTCACCCGCATAAGAGAGATCTTTGGAAGTCAATAAGGCAAAAAATATAGTAATTTTATCCATAAGGGGTCCAAATTTTTCATGGAAAAGTCTATCCAAGAGAAGAATGACTCCAATATTTTTAACGAAGAGAGAACCTATGCTGAAACTAATGATGTTGATAAAATTTGTTCTAAGAGTGGGGTTAACCCCGTAGAGTAAGACTTGGCTCTTCTGAGGGCTAAATTTAAGGTCATATAGATCAAATAAGTCGTTCAAATCATCATTTATAAGGTTGAGAGAATTAATGTCACCACTTCCAGGTCGTCTACGAACCAGATATTGACAATCTTAAGATTATGACACTTCCAGTGGAAATTGATGTTCATATGATTAGTTTTCTCATTAAGAACCATGAGAAAACTTACATGACCTAAAAAATAGGATAAGGTATCATATTTTCTTATACCCTTAATGTCTTAGAAATCTTTGTGAGGTTGGTCGTTAATATTAATAGTATAAGAAAGGGTTATGATACATTGAATAATCTAACTGATTATTTGTTATAGAACATCTATAACCACCAAGATATCGAGGATAAGATGTCATTGAATGTTGTCAAAATATTTTATTATGTCGACTTTGAGAGCGACCCTTGAGCCCTTACAAATAGTTTGATAACCCTATAGCATCTCTTGGGAGATGATTATTGTCACTATCAATACTAAAAATGGAATTTTTAATTCCTACACAAATATCATGGCGAAGTCTCTCTTACTATTACATATTGACACTATTTTATTTCTTAGAATATATAAATTATGGTATTATGAAATAATTTTATAGCCACAGTCCCTAGGTTAAGCCAATTCTCTCTAAACTTTTATCAGTAAATATATTTCTCCGCACGACTGATGGAGATATAAATGGAATAAGTGGCAATCTCGTTCGAGACAATAGATGAATTAAGATAATCATTAGCTAAAAACGATTGTGCCAAGAAATGTTAGTTTTGACCATTTGAAACTCTAGATCTAATACTACTATATTCCTTACGATTAATATCATAGAGGAAAAATTGGAGCATATACAGCTTATGGGAAACCAATCTTATACCATAAGGAGAGATCATAATGTTCCATGAAAAAGACACTAGCTTGTTGAAAGAAGGACAGGTCTGCAACATATTATAACATTTAAATGTGTTTTTAATAGTTTTCCTTAGGGAACCCAAATTAATTTTAATAGTGGAGTGGTCGGAATAACGGGGAGGCCTGAAATGGGCATTGCATATGGGAAAAGAATAATCCCAAATATTTTTTACAAGAATTTGATCAATTTTTGAAGCAATAAGGTTTAAGGGATTCTTGGTGATTTAGGTAAAATAAAAGCCATACAAGCGAAAGTCACTTAATTCACATTGATGGAAGTAGTGATTAAACTCGTCAATCTCACCCTAAGGGAACGAGCTAGTACGTTTATTGGGATCATGAATAGTGTTAAATTCTTGAAGAGAAACCCAAGTGTAATTGCGATATGATTCTAAAATAACCTTCGGGTTAGCCCACAAAGGAAGACAATTAGGCTATCTTTAACAGTATAGAAATTCGTAAGGAAGAAGAGAATATGATAATTAAGAATACACGCTCTAGAGTGAATAAACTGAGAGGAGAAAGAGAGAACAGAAATGGAAGAAACTCTTGCGTTCCAATTCACCCAGATTATATGTTTGGAGAAAACTGTTTAGAGAGAGAAGTATGGGAAAGCTACAAGGAGAAATTGACAAAAGTAGTAATAAATTAATAATTGTTTACTATTTTAAAAAAGGTGTTGCTATATATAGTACATGTGGTCGACCCAAAACTCACATGATTAGCCCTTTAAGATCATTCCACCCCACTACTTTACTAATTTTAACCATAATTATTCTTTATTACATAAGGCACCCATATTGTTAAACATTTGTTGGGTTTTTTTATAAATTTTTATAAATCCAAATAATCCACCTTATTTAAACGATTTGACTATTAATAAAAATAATTATTTCCCTTATTAGTAGCCCTCCATTACTTGCAAAGATATTCAAGCAAAGACTAAATTGGAAGACGCCACAGAGATGTTCAAGCTCTTATCAGTAATGTTTCTCATCGAATCAATGATATCATCGATTAACTTGTTGAATTCATAATTATGTCTTGCATATTTTCACTTCAAATCTATGTGTCAAAATAATTTCTGACAATACGATGTGTGCTTTGCTTCAAGTCCACGTATCAATCACTTCCTGACATAGACGTGCATACCTTCGAAAGTGGTTTCTGAGTGATTAGGTTTGTCAGAAAACTCTTTAACTTCTCAACATGTGTGCACTTTAAATCATAGGTGAAAAGACTTGAAAATTCTTCTTCTTTCGTAGACATTTATCACCTGAAAACATTTTCATCTACATGGGCCCTCGTGACCGTTGGAAACCAAAACGTTTTCCTATAAATACTTAGGAACTTTACAATTTGGAGTTATTCATTTTCATAATACTAAAGAAAGAAATACACCTTGTAGAGCGATAAAGAGAGTACATACCTCTCTAAGTATTTTCTTACATAGTTCATGTCTCAAAAATTTAAAACCCTAAATTGGTTTTTCATAGGTCGAAAATCCGAAGAAAGAAGATCAGTTGGTTTAGACGAGCAGCCCAAACCACTACAGATTGTTAAAACTACATATTATGGTCCATGGCATCCAATCAAGAAGTAATCTGATATGGCAGGAACTACGAACACAAATACCTCATCCATCCTTACAACCACTCAGCCTCTTGGTCAAACTTATCCGATACACGAGAAAGATGATCTTAGCCCTACAAAGAAATAGGTTTCGACAATAATATTCATTCAGATGGGCAATAAATTAAAAAAAGGTCGAGAAAGTAAATCGTGATGGTCCGAAGATGAAGCGGTCTTTGTACCTATAGAAAAGAGGTATGTAAAAGTTAAAAATACATATCCTACCTCTTGAAAACAGTCCTCAAAGCACCCTCAAAACACTCTAAAAACACCTCCACAAGTAGCCCATTGGCCGATAGTTTTGAAAACCATTGTTCCTACAGTTGCATTTGCAGGAGTGCAGCCCCTCGAACTAATTAAAGAGATGAGGCCAAGCCACCATGTCAATGAGCTTAAATATGATCAGAGAGAGGTAAAGCTTCGAAATCGATGGGGGATCCGTAACTCAGTAATAATCCAATTTTCTGAAGCCAGAGAGACTTCATATCTGTTTGGGATAATGAGCTGATCGTCTACCCAAAAACTCTGAACCGGGGTCTTCGGTTCCCTCTCGACCCTGCTTTGGTAAGGTATTTTGAATTGATAAATGTATGCCCCACTTAAGAAGGTCTGAACTAATGGTTCACTCGGATAGCATACATAATGGTTGCTAGGATATCCGAGATTGACTTCTTGATTAGAACAACTCGTCAGATTGACCAGCGTTGCTAAGAATCCCTACTTCTCTTTTGATTCATTGACATTGGGGAATAAGTTCAAGATAGTATATGACCTTCTAGAAGAAAAAAAAGGTGTTAGTAGATGTTTTTTGTATCTTCGGACTATGAGAGACGGGATTCGAAGAGTCCACTGAGTGACCGCATCGACTTTCATTGAAATGGACTAGTAGAGTTATATCATTGCTCAACTTATCTTTTGTTTTGTTTATTTGATTTATTATACCAAGTGTTTTTATTGGGAGAAAATATGAAAGGGGTATCCAAGGCGTTCGAGGAGCATATACAGGATGCAAGTCAGATATTAGACCGGCTAAATAGTTGGGCAAGTAGTTCCACGTCCAATGAATTCCATTGTTGTTTCACCCCAGCTAACCTCGCTAAAATCCATCTTTAAAAGTCTGAATTAACAAAATTTAAGAAGTTGGAAGAGGTCATGGTGTCCTCCAACAAAATTTGAAATGCTTGAACGATTTGAGGCTTCAAATGTTCTTGTTTACTTTCTTGGAAGAGTTAGGGCTGCGAGCCACGAAATCCCTAAAAACGATGTAGTTGCAGATGAAATTGTCGATGTTTGGGCCAATGAGGAAGAAAATGTTGAGGGTGAGGCCGAGGAGGTTGATCCTGCAGAGGATGGTGGGTCCAAGAGGCTATCAAAAGAGAATCATTGAGTAAATTTAATTGCAAATTTATTGAAAAAAGTGATAAATAGGTAGAAGAAAATGTTGCCCCTACGGGTAATGAAATCGTTGAACATAATTTTCATTATCTTAAGAGAGTTGTTGTTATCGATTCAGTCTCTCTTCAAGTATCAAATGAAGATACTTCTACCCAAAAATATTAGGCAATTGACGCCCAAGAAACTCAAGGAGATGATACCCAAATACCCAAAAATCTTCAAGGTTGGTTCTTCAACGAAGGAGTTCAATAGTTACACCAATAATTATCTAGTCCTCGAACTTTATAAAGTACTTCATCCCCCGACACTTCTTGAAAGAAAGAGAAAAATATTGAGCATTCAAACAAATAGTTATAAAGATGGGACATCAATGAGGAGTTCGGAGATGAAAATGTCGGAAGACAAACTCGCCCATTTCAAAAAGGTTGCCCCAAACATCTTATACAACTCAAAATAATGGTAGATCGGTTAAAGTTGGATCAAGATACATTTGATTACGAGCGTGATCATTTTTAAGGTGGATATTCTGAAAAATACGCTCATCGAAACACTCTCCGAAAGATATTATTTCTTGCAGGCTGTTTAGGATTTGGAAATGGCAGAAGTTGAAGCTAAATTTCTTATGATAATAAGCTTAAGCATACAAGAATGCCGTCCACTACATTATGGCTCGCAATTCCAATTTAGAGTATATGGATGTTAAATTTAAATCTGCTATAGTGCTGGAATCTAATAAGCGTTTCATCGACATATATTCAAAACCTTTTTAGTTTTTTTTAATAAAATAATTTATTTATATTATTAATTATGTTTGACGCAAATTTAGTTTTGTTTTTATTTATTTGTAAAACATATATTTTATATAACAGACTTCATTTTATTTTTACATTTCTTTTAAAATATGTTTTAAATATAACATTCAATTTTGTTTTATCGATATGCATTAATTGAATTCAAAAAATTTGTATTAATGTCAAACTTACCCTTACCACATACATATATTGGTATTTTGCTTATAGGTTATATGTTATTATAAAATATGATAATATATATTTTTAATATTTTCATATATTTTTTAATTTTTAAAATTAAATTTTATATTATACTAGTGGTATATGCTATCACATATTTTAATATTTTGTAATATTATGTTAAAATTAATTTAAATTTCAAAATTAAATGAGATTTCTAATTATAATTGAATATGATAGTGAATATTATTTCATATTATTGATTTTTTAAAGTCAATTTTTTGTAATATCTTTTTTATATTTTAATAATTTAAAAAATATTATTATGAAAACAGGCACACTATCATAGAGGTGAAACCATGCATATCATAGATGCGGAACCAGTTAATGAGAAACCAGTGTAAACTATATTTAAAAAAAACAAATTCAAAACATATCATGAATGAATATAGTTTTATTCATCTTAGAAAATTAAAACCATCAATGGTATTTTTCGGATTGTTTATCCGAGTTACGAATTGTTTTTCCGAGGTACGGTTTAAAAGGTTCGAACTTTTAAAAAATTTAATTTTATAGTGTAAACGTAGAAAATGCAAAACCTTCTTTCTTTAGTTAGATGCGAAACTAACTAAACCTGTTTAAATTTTATACTATATGCGAATTTATGCCCAATATGATAGATGCTAGATGCAAAACCAGCCCACTATGATAGATTGAAAACATATAATAAGAAAACCATATAATGCGAAACTTGTGTAAAAAGTATATATATTTTTGAAAAAATCAAGTATTTTCAGATTTGTTTTTTCCAGTTACGGTTCAAAAGATATGAAACTTTAAAATTTTAAATTAAAAAAATAAAAGAAAGAGAAGGTGTCTAGTTGTTTGTTAGATTTTATATAAAATTATATTTTAGGTATAAAATCTCTTAATTGTTTTGAACCTTTTATTGGATGGATTTTAAATAGTAACCTTTAAAATTAATTAGAATTTCAAAATTAAATTATATTAAATTGGTATTTTACTTTCTCTATATGGTATTAGATATTTTAATATTTTTTTAATATTATTATAGAATTAAATTAAAAAATTAAAATTTCAAAACTCATGTACCATGCAACGGTGACATGATAAATATTTATCTTTATCGCAACTTTCTCTGATTATTGATAAAACAGAAACTTCATCCGATCGTTGATAACGGAAACGAAGATACGTAGAATTACTTCCAGCGAATACAATATTCATTGTCATTGAAGTTTTTTAAAAAAAAGTTCAATTTTTTTTCGATTTTTAGTATGTGAATGATAAAATTGTTGGTGGTAAAATGTTAGATTTTGTTAGGATATAGATTAAGGTTAGTTTTTGTGACAATGACAATTACAATAATATTTGATAAAGAAATGTTAGCTTTAAATTTTCAAATTTTAGTTTAAAAAAAATTGTAAATAAATGATCCAACAAAATATATTTAAATATTTAAGTTCTTAACCTAGTCTGTGAATGAAACATAAAAGAAAATAACAACGAAACATAAGATAGAAAGAAAAAAATGATGAATATTAAGGTGGCTTTTTTAAATAACTTATGAAACTCAACCCCTCTTAAAATGAGGTTAACAAAAAGTATTACTTTAACACGACTATACATGCCCTTACTTGGAGACGGTGCTCTCCAAACTCGACTCCATTTCTTTAATCTTCAAACTCGAATGAGGCTGAGGCCCATCGATGTAAATTTTGCATGTATTAGAGACAATTTATGACATCCAAATAAAGCCAAAGGGATGTGGAAACAGCACCTTTTCTTGATCAATAAGAAAAGAAAGGAATAAATAAAAACTAAAAAAATAATAAATAATAAAAGGGAAATTACCTAATTCTTGTTCGATGAGTGATCCACATTTGGTCGATCCAATCAAGATGGCACCTTGTTTTGTTATAGGGGATACGAACTTGAGTCTGGCCGCAATCTAGTTTGATGTAGTAATAGGGATGACCAACTCTTATGATCTCCCCAGTGTACCAAACTTGCTCTTCGTCGATGTACACATCTACAGCATGCGAAACAGGAAACCTAGAGAACTACAAGATTTCGGAACAGGAGGTTGTGGCCTGATTAATCTGCCTTTAGGATTTGGATCATCATACTCTTTTTGGATTGAACAATACAACGTCGTTCTCCAACTGCTGCTAGAAACGTCGCTCGGATGAAAGAGCCATCCCGGCATATTTTTATGTATTTTTTTGTGTTATAAATTCAGGTTTGGATTTCTAATCTAATTAATCCTGTAATAATACGGAAAATATTGACAAGATGTTGATATTCTTTGATCTTCAGATTCCGAACTTGTTGTAGATGAATCCTTTGCTAGGTTACAATCTTCTTAGAGCTGACAAAAAAACCCACTGATTGATTCAGAAGAAAAAACCAATCTATTTTTCTTAAATGCTCTTTTTCTCTCTGTTCTTTTTCGGTGGGAACCTGCAGTCGCTACTCAACGCGTGCGCATAGAGAAAACCGTCAGACGCTATAGCCTGCAAACAAACTCGAAAGTTGCTGGGCTTCCCGACACGTTCGATTTGAGTGGTTGTAACGTCTAATTCGGATAACTGAACCCCAAGTAAAGCTCGTTTTCATTTATCCAGAAGGGCTATAGCAGCCAGGGGATTTTGCAACTACATCATCCTCTCCTTCTTCAGAGGAATTCACCCAAGAATTTGCAGCATCGTCATCCTTAGCAACATTGGTAAACGACACGAGATGTTTCACGTTAAAAACGTTATGAGTCTTCATATGGCTGCGTAGTTTTAACCTGTATGCATTGTAATTAATATTTTCAATAATTTCAAACATTACCTACCTTCCATGCAGTTAACTCGTTACTCGTGCGCAGGATAACGATCTCTAGTAAAAAACTTCCCATACAAACTCAACTACTGTAAACTCCACCAGTCCGCGCTTCTTATCTGCGACAACCTTGTACTTTTGTGTTGTTTCCTCCAGGTGTTTGCGTGTGTTCTCTTGGATCTCCAATAGATCAGCGATGACGATCTCGACCTAGCTGGAACCTTGTCAAGCGTTGGGAAATCTAAATACATAGGACCCTGTGGGTTATAACTATATACTACCATGAAAGGAATATACCCAGTACTACGCTTGTGGTTCCTGTTATATGCGAACTCATGCGGGAATCCCATGATTTCAAGTTCCCGGAGATCTATGTGTGCAACATGTTGCCTCGTTTTGGTCGTCTGTCTGCGGGTGATACGCGCTGCTGAAACTCAGCTTTGTGTTTGTGAGGCGCTACAAACTCCTCCAAAAGTGCGTGACAACCCGCGTATTGCGATGAGAAAAAATATTCAGGGGTAGGTCATGTAAGCGGTAGACCTCAAGAAAGTATAAATTAGCAACATTCACAGGATCTCTGATTTTCTTGCAGGGAATAAAATGGGCCATCTTAGAAAACCTATCAACCACAACAAAAATAGAATCGTTATCGCTCTGTGTTCTTGGCAGTGCAGAGATAAAATCCATGTTGACGCTTCGCCACAGTCCCTCCGGTATTGAGAGTGGTAGGTGTAGACCTGCGTTGGAGGATGTACCTTTTTCCACCTTGCAAAGCCGACAACTAGCTACAAAACGAATAACATCTCGCCTCAAATGCGGCCAGAAGAACTCACTGGATACATAGTGAAGGGTTTGATCTCTACCACCATGCTCCTCGTTATGTCTCTCTTGTACAATCAATAACCTCAAACTGCCCTCAAGAATACAGAGTAAGTTACCTTTGAAGAGGTAATCGTTGCTCACTGCAAAACATTTTCTCAAACCTGCACTGACATCCTCTAGAAAATGAGCAAAATATGGATTGATAGCCAGTAGATCCTTTATTATCTCAAATCTCACAACCTCTCCTTCCATACAAATCATCATATTACGTCAGCTCAATGGATTAGCTATGCGGTTAACTGCCCCTAAAGTATGCTTGATGGAAAAGGTAAATTGTTGAGTAAACTCTGCCCAACGAGCATGGCTGGAAGAGAGCTTTTCTTGACTCTGAAAATGCTTCAAGGCATCATAATCGGTGTATAGGAAAAATTCATTATAGGACAAAGTCATTATAGGACAAGTAGGAACTCCACTGCTTCAAAGCTCGTACAACTGCATAAAAATTCTTGTCATAGGTGTTGCACTTGAGTTTAGCTCCACTTAATTTCTCACTGAAGTAGACTACAGGTCGGCCTCATTGGCTGAGTACAACTCCAATGCCTAATCCAAACGCATCATAATACAATTCAAACCCTGTAGAAAAATCAGGTAGAACCAAAATAGGTTCAGTGGTCAATCTTACCGTGATCGTTTCAAACACAGTAGTTGCTTTATAGGTCCAACAACATGTCTTGCCTTTCATACAATCTGTAATATGAGCCATGACAGTAATTAAGTTATGTACAAGTTTCCTATAGACTGAAACCAGCCCGTGAAAAGAACGCACTTCAGTGATAGAAGTCGGTATAGGCCAGTCACACACTGCTGCCATTTTCGACTTATCCATTGATAATTTATTCTTTGAAACAACGTACCGCGAGAATAGAACTGAATCTGTCATAAAGCAACGCTTGTCTAGTCCCTCATAAAACTCTTCTAAGCAAAAAACAACCAACACTTCCCGTAAGTGCTGGAGGTGCAGCTCCTCCATAGTACTATGTATGAAAATATCGTGAAAGTACACAAGTAGAAATTTTCCAATGAACGGGTGAAGTACCTGGTTCATAACCCGCATGAACGTGCTGGGAGGATTGGATAGGCCAAATGGCATGACCATCCACTGAAACAGAACTTCTCGGGTAAAGGTTGTTTGTGATATCCGCTCTTCGAATCCAGCTTCGTAAACACGGTAGCACCACTCAACTGATCCACTAAATCATCAGCAAGGAATAGGAAACTAATACTTGATTGTAATTGTTTTGATAGCCCAGCTATCCACACATATCCTCATTGAGTCATCCTTATTTGGCGTTAATAGTGCAGGAACCACACAATGACTAAGGCTCTGACTGAGGTGGCCTTTTGTCAACAGTTCTTCCATTGGTCTACTGAGCTTCTCATGCTCTTTTGGACTCATCCGGTAATGCGGTCGGTTTGGTAGGCTAACACCCGGTAGTAGGCCAATCTAGTATTGGATGTCTCTTAATAGAGAAAGACATGTAGGCAGATTCTCGGGAAATACAACAACAAATTCTTCTAATAGCGGTCGAACGCGCTCAGGTATCCCAGCAAACGGATCAGCATTAAATATTTTAAACACAAAAAGATAAACAATTCATGTACCACTAGCATGCTCTATAAATTCTTTTTGAGCTAAAAATTTCTTACTCGACTTCTGTAATACAATAAGTGCAGGTTTGGGGATACCTCTTTAGGTGGTCTTAATATGAATCTAACGTTATTCCATATGAAACTATAGCGGTTTTTCCTACCATCGTGTGTGACACTTCAATCATATTTCAATGGCCGGCTTAGCAATAAGTGACAAGCATTCATAGCAATGACATCACAACATGCCTTATCCTTATAGTTACCAATAAAAAAAACACCATACATTTTTTATAGATTGTTAATTCACTATCTTTCTTTACACAAGGGAGCTAGTAGGGGTTTGGGTGGTTTTTTGTTTTCAGGGCCAGCTTCCACATAACTTCTTTAGAAATAAAATTTCCGCAGCTCCCTGAATCAATTAAAAATTTGCATACGTTTCCCCCGATAGTACAAGTCGACTAGAAAATATTGTTTCGTAGCCAATCATCCCCATCACTTCTTACTTTGGACGTATAACAGAAATTCCTTAAAACCAATGTCTGTTCAACATCTCCTCCTGTAACTTGGTCCTTATGAACCTCATCGACAACATCCTCAAGTTCTTCATCAAACGGAGGGTCACCTTCCAGATCAATAGGAGCAGTTCCAGTGAATAAACCCCTCAATTGTTGTGGCTGTTGTCGTAATTTTGGACACTTTAAAGCAGCGTGCCCCAATTCCTTTAGACACATTTATAGGGTCGAACATGTTCAGCTAGACCTGAAAGTGTTGTCTCATCCCACCTAAGTAGCGAGATACTAATTGATATGCTGAATCAACAATATCGACACGGTTTTGCAGCTTGAAAAAATTGTTAGTGTATTCATCAACACTCTTTGATCCTTGTTTAAGGTTTTGGAACTGTTGGTACATTATATGTGCATAATTGTAAGGCAAAAACGCAGCCCTCATGTTCTTCACAAATTTAGCCCACGTTGTTATATTTGGCTTACCTTGCGTTGATCTGGTCTGCTTTAACTGCTGCCACCAAGGTGCAACTCGACCTCAGAACTTAGTTTCAGCCAACTGTACCCGTTTTGCATCTGGAACCTCCTTGAAATCAAAGAATTATTCAACTAAGGGGATCTAATCTAAAAATTTCTCTGGTTCGAGACCCCCATGGAACTCTAGGATCTCAAGTCTAAATCAAGATTCCCACCGGTTGTTGGCGTTCTGATCGAAATCTCTCGTTGGCGGCTACTCAAACACTTGTTCACGACAGTCTTGTGGGTAATATTGACCTTTACCTTGTTCTCTCCAAGGATCAAACATATTCTGCTCGCGGCCGGTGTCTCTCTCAGATCCAGACGGCTGGTTGCTCGAACCAAGAGCTTTAAATCCGTTGGTTTGGTTGTTCAAAAACCTTTGTAATGCTTCCTGTACATCTCTCATCTGGTTTCCCAACGAATGCATATGTCCACCAACCTGGAAAAATTGGTTTTTGAATTCATCACGGTCGACCGATTTTGCGATTGGGAGAGTGGACATCCACACAAGGATCTTTTTGGCTGAATACCTCTATAACCCAAGCCGTAAGAGCTTTGTCGCTCTGATACCAATATGGTAGTGCAGAACTATGAGATGGAACAGACGTCGGCAAACACAGAGAAAATAAGATAAAAATAGAGAATAAATAATCTTTAACCGTAGGTTATAATATAAGAGGCTTTAGAGAAAACTCAAATTATATTCCAAAAAGTCCGACGACAAAAATAGGGTTTGAGAGCCTTTTAAAGAAGTGCTCGAAACCCTACACCAAAATTAAAACTTGTTCCTCACGAAATAAAATAAATCCCAGCCAAATTTCAAAGCGATTAGAGTTGGTTAAGTATCTTTATTAAATGCAATAAAAATAGAAAAATGTAGAAAGTTCACTAAAACAAAAAGGTCTAAACGATGGATTTTGGGGTCTAAAACGAAAATGGTTTGGCTTCTCGACGCTATCGATTTCAATGGTTGTAGCACCTAATTTGGATAACCGAGCTCCAAATAAAGCTCTTTTTCGTCTGTGCAAAAGGGCCATATAGCCATGGACTTGTGCAACTACATCAAATTCTTTAGCCTTAATGTGGTGCTTCGGATTTCAACCACTTTCTCCACTCGTAAGGTTGGAATGATCGATTTGTGGTGCTTCGAACATCAAATAGTTTGGTTATTTGGCATGAGTGATCTATGTCCATTCAGAATTTAAAAGCAACTCAAAAGATTTGCATGGAAAACCAATACTAGTTCGGATTCCAAGTATTTCATCCATCAATAATCGTTAAATTTACTATTTAGTCTAATATGCATATTCTTGAGGATCTTTTAGAGCATGTACAATGTCACTTTAAAAATTACATGTCAGCAACCGTCACGTAGGCTAGAGAAATAAGATTTAGTATGTTTTAATTAGTAGCTTTAATTTTACTACAATCCTTTATTTTAAAATCACATGTCAAATCTATTTTATTCAAGTCGTATCTTTTAAAATCACATGTCAAATCTTGACACATATGAAAAAGAAATTATATTTATAGATTTATCTATTATCTTTTATTGTATTCCATTGTTTCTTCTAAAATGTTTATCAAAATATTCTCAAACAATTAATTTATTTTATTATTGTATAAAATTTTAAATATTTTGTTTTAATATTTTTGTAGTGAAAAAGAAGATTAAAAGCTGTTAGTTCTTTTAAATTCTGAAGACGAAAAAGATAAAATATTAAGAGTTATAAAAGATGTGATTGCTTAAAAAAAATATTAAAACGTTGAAATTGAAAAAAATAAAGTTTACATTAAAAGATAATATATTTTATTTTGAATATATCTTTTAAAATAATTTTTAACGTATCTTTTAAATAACAACTTTCATTTTATTTCGTTTATATGTTTGAAAATAATTTTTAGTTATTAATATATTAAGATTTTTGTTATAAAATAATTTATGTTAATTTTTAAAAGGAGACTTACCATTTAAGACCCATCCAACAAAATTATTACAGATAAATACCTAAATTGTTTAAGAGAATATATACCTTTTTTTTAATAAAGGGGATTTCAATTGAAGAAAATAACAAGAGCAAGCCCTTGATTGGAAATATTACAAAAATTGAAACTGAAACTTAACCCTAATTACAAACAGTATCTTCTTCTTCCCCAAATCCCTCCAAACATCCAAACCCTAATTTCTTAATCTGTAAGTCTTAAGTAGCCACAGTTCGTCTTCTCCAAAAGAACAATAGCTTTTAGCTTTGAAGGAGTATTCACCCTATCAAACTCCATATCACTTTGATTCTTCAAAACTTCCTTTGCCACCCAATCAGCCCCCAAATTTTCTTCACGAAAAACATGCTTCAACACCATTGATGACTTGATAAAAGTTCTACAGCACTTTAGCAAAGGATCAAGGAACCAAGGAGAGTTACCATACTGAATCAAATTCACCAAATCCATGGAATCAGTATCAATGTCAACCCTACTGATCCCCATTCTGTCACACAGAACCAGACCACCATCTAAGAGAGCACGACTTTCAGCAATTAACGGCGAGGCTTTACCATAAATCTTACCAACTCCAGCAACAATCTCGCCATTACAGTCCCTAATCAAAGCTCCACCACCGGCTTCACCATTAAAGGTACAACTTCCATCAACATTAAGTTTATATCTACCAGTTTTAGGGCATTTCCATTTCAGAAAAAGAGGTCTATTTCTGAGCTTGAATTGATTCACACAACCAATAACAGAGGCTTCTTTTATAAACTTGCCCCAATGCTTTCTCTGGAAGACATTAGCATGATCAAGACTAGAAAGAATCAGAAGAATGTGCTTAATGATAGAGCTTGAGTTAACATTTTCATTGCTAATCTTTTTCTTGTTTCGAGCAGCCCAGATTGACCACAAAATGATAGCAGGAAGGATACTGAAGATGTCGCATTTTTGGTAGCAGCCCAGTACCATCTCATCACCATGTGAGGAACAGACATGTAAGTATCCATTTGTACTCTAAAAATGTTGCTGAAATACTGCCAAACTAACCAAGCATTTTGACACTGCACAAGAACATGATTAGTAGACTCACTATTATTGCAAAAGACACATTTAGAAGCCAGGTTGAATCCTTTTCTTTGCATAGCACTGTCTGTAGGAAGCCAGTCATGTAGAACCCTCCATAGGAAAAAAGAACACTTCCTGGGGGTTAGAGTATTCCAAGTCCTATCATATAGACTAGAAATACTACCCTTAGATCTGATATGATTAAGAGTATCCTTAACACTGAAATTTCCATTCTTAGAAAGGGACTAAAGCAGAGTATCTTTACTATTAGTAAGCCTGACCTCCCTTATCTTGCATATCTCAGTAGATGTAACTATAGTATTAAGCTTGACAATATCCCAAGAATTCTCAAGCCAAAAATCCTTCACCATATCACTATTGCTGTCCCACAAATTCCTTCTATCTCTATCATTAGCAATACTGATAAAAGACCTTTTAGAACACCACTTCTCATACCAGAAAGCAATATTACCTTTCCCAGGATGCCAAAACATGAAATCTTCAGTTACCGATCTAGCATTAAGGATTCTAGACCAGACTTTAGATTTCCTTTGAGGAGCAATAGCTAGAATAGGATGAATGTTATTAGTGCAATAGATTGACAGCATGTATCTGGCCCAAAGGGAATGCTGGCTTCTAAATTCAAACCATAACTTCATTGCATAAACTTGCTGCAAATCTTTAAGCCTCCTAAGATTGAGACCCCCTTCTCTGTATGGCTTGCACAATCTGTCCCAACGAGCCCAGCTAATAACCTTCTTGTCTTCTTTTGTCCCCCACAGGAATTTATTAAATAAAATCTCCAACCTCTGAATGATGCCAACAGGGAGAGAAGTATGCTGAAGAAAGTAATTTGGAAAGGCTAGAAGAACAGACTGAATCAACTGTAGACGACCAGCAAAGGATAACTCAAGTTTGTCCCAATCCATAAGCCTACTTCTAACCTTATCAATAATGCTTTCATAATTAGCAATTCTTGTATTATTTGCAATGATAGTACCCAGATACTTAAATGGCATGTAAGAATGATTAATATTCCAGATATCTTCAATAATATTGACTTGATGAACTGACATTTTGTGAGAAATAATAAGCTTAGACTTAGCTGTGTTAATCTCCTGACCTGAGACACATTGGTAGTGATCCATGATAGCTTTAATAGTCTCCATAGCATGCTCATTTCCATTGGTAAACACCATAAAATCATCAGCAAAAGCAGAACAAACAACATTCAGATTACTCCTTAATTTGAATCTAAATCTATGACCATCACTATTTAACAAGTTAAAGCTTCTAATCAAATACTCCTCAGCTAAGATAAAAAGACTCGGGGACAAAGGATCCCCTTTTCTTAAGCCTTGAGTATTTGAAAAGTAACCAGCCATCTCACCATTAACAAGAACAAAAGATGAAACATTACCAATGCAGCCTTCAACCAGCTGAAAAACCTCATTACTAAAGCCAAACATCTTGAGAACATCAAACAAAAAGCCATGTCTGAGATTTTCAAATGCCTTGGTCATATCTGTCGTAATAATAACATTACCATCCTTCTTATTACTGTCAATATCAAAACAAAGCTCTTGAACAAGCAGAATCGAATGCTGAATGGATCTACCCTTGACAAACCCTCATTGCTCAGCAGAGATCAGTTTAGGAAGAATGTCTGAAAGCCTATTATTAATAACCTTTCCAAGAATTCTTGAGAAAACAGTGGTAAGACTAATTGGCCGAAAGTCTTTCCAACTATTAGGATTGTCCACTTTAGGAATTAAACAAATCAAGGTAGCTTTCACACCTTTAGGTAAAGCATACCCCTCAAAGAAAGCTTTAACAGCATTACAAAGATCTCTTCCCACAATGTCCCAGCAATGCTTATAGAACTCTCCATTGAATCCATCTGGACCAGCAGCAGAATCAGAATTCAAGCCTTTCACCACTCCATAAATCTCCTCATTATCAGGGACCTTAGCAAGACAACTATTTTCATTCACAGTGACTAAGGAAGGAATGACCTCATTCAATCTAAAGTCAATATCAGCTCTTATATCCTTAGCCAACAAGCCCTTAAAGTAATCCACAGCAGAAGCCTTCAAACTATCCTTATCTGCTAACCAACTATCCCCTACCTTTATTATGTCAATCCTATTTCTCTTCAACCTTTTCTTCACAAAACCATGATAAGCAGCCGTATTCCTGTCTGAATCTTTCAACCAAGAGGCATGAGCCTTCTGCTTCCTATAAATTTCTTCCCTATCCAACAAGAGCAGATGATTCCTCTTGGCTTCATTTAACATAGACTTGTTAACCTCATTGAAAACATTCTGAAGAACAGCTTCTCTATTATTAATAGTTTCTTCAGATTTCTTTATGGCTTCAAAAACATTGCCAAAAACATTCCTGTTCCAAGTCCTTAGCACTGCCTTTAACCTTTGTTTCTTAAGCCAAAAAACCATGATAGGATTTCTCACCTCATCACTGATAACCTCTGACCAACTCTCCTTAACCACTTCCAACAAGCCAGCATGAGTAGTCCACATGTTTAAGAATTTAAACGAAGCCTTAGACCTTTCCAACTTAGAAGAGATCTTCACTACCATTGGGCAATGATCAGAGCAGCTACGAGCAAGATGAGGGACAGAAGTATAATAAAAAAACTCTAACCAAGCATTGTTATAGAGAACACGATCAAGCCTCCTCCACTTCTGACCATTAGACCAAGTGAAAGGACAGCCACTAAAACCAGCATCCAAAAGCCCACAATCAAGAATAAGATCATTAAAGGCATCCATTCCCTTTTGATTGACAGTTACACAAGACAACTGCTCATTGAGACTAGAAATAACATTAAAATCACCAAACAAGATCCATTCATCCTGAACATCAAGGCTTCTAATGGAATCCCAAAGGACAACACGGTGCTCATTCTTGCATTTAGCATAAATAACAGAAACCTCAAACACCTTATTCAAGGAAGGATGAGTAACTTTAAGATGAACCATCTGATTAGAATCCAAAACCATGTCCACACAGTAATCATGATGCCAAAAAACCCATATCTTGTTATTCATATTAGACATAAACCCTCTAAGCTTCAATTTAGCAGCTATTAAACCCACTCTATCAGACTTAACCAATGGCTCTTGAATGGCCACAAAACTGACCTTAGAAGATTTGACCATCGACTTTAACCTTTGAATAGACTCTTTACTTGCAAGTCCTCTTGTATTCCAATTCAACATAGCAATAGTCATAACTCAGATTTATGAGGCCTTTTCAGCTTCATTAATTTTGAAGATACAGGACCCTTAGCAACTCATAGCTTTGAAACTTTCTTAACCTTTTTAGACTTGATTCTATCTTTCTCACCTTTGTTCTTAACAGGAGAAGTAGGAAGACTTCCCTCATGCCTTGGAGAGTCATGAACCTTCTCACTAAGAACCTCAAACATATTTCTTTTGTCCAACATTTTCAAGGCATCTATCATCTCCCCTTCATGGGCTTGAGCAGAACAGTCTTCATTATTTTCCACAGAATTCTCAACCTGAAAAGAACTACTATCATCTTCCATCCCCTTTTGATCAAACTTCCCCTTCACAATACCTTTATCCTCCACAACAGATTGCAACCAATGACTATTACCTCTACTATTAACAGAACCATCCTTGAACACATTCTCAACTAACTCATCTTTATTCACCTGATCCTCATCCTCAACACATTTACCATCCTCACTAACACTGTTTTCTTTATTCTTTTCAAGAAGCTGAGAACAAGATAACTGATCAGGCACACCTGAACTAACAAGATCCTCCACATTCAGTTTAACATTCATAGCTGACTCACCATCAACCTTCAGTTTCTTGCAGCTATCCTTAGAGTGACCAATATGAGCACAGTTACAACAATATAACGGTACTTTGTCATACACCAAATCAATCACATAACAATCCTCTTCACCAAAATTTAACTTCACTTTATGAATTAACGGCTTGGAAATATCCACTTCAACCCAAACTCTACAACAATTCTGCCTTGCTCTATTTACTGATGGAACCCAAACCTTTAATGGTGTACCCAAAACCTTCGCCACTTCACTGATCGTAGAGTAATTATAGAGAAATTCAGGAATATTAGACAGAGAAACCCATAACGGAGTGAAAGGGCATTCCAAGTTCGGATCGAAACCCGGCGTCCATTTTAACAGACGTATTGTTTTATTCCCCAAAGCCCAGACATTCCTAGACCATAATTTCTTCGAATCATCAACCACAGAAAATTCGATAAATACATGTCTAAAGTCCCAAGCTGAAAGATTGAAAGAACCACCAAAATTAAACTTGGCCAAAAACTTTCTGATAACATCCAACGAAGGCCTGCCAGAAGCAAACTTTGCTATCAACGTATGTTTAGAGACCTTTAAAAGCTTTTCTTTATCCCCAACATCAAATTTGATTATCGGAATGTCATCTAATATCGAGACAGAAACGTTTGAATGATGAAACTCTTTTTTATCAGTCTTTAAAAGATTTGCATACGAAACTTTCTGAACCTTATCATCCTTATCCTTGCGCGATTCTTCAAAAACATGATTTAGAAACATATTGCAATCTTTCTCTTTGTCACCAGAATTCATCAACCCCTTTTCCTTGCCTCCATTATCTTCATCCTTCGACATTTTCCTAAGTATAGGAAACTCAACTATCGAATCAAACTCCATAGTATTAATCATAATCGAAGAAGGAAAAGAAATCCAGGAAGAATCACAGAAATGAAGTTAAAAATTTGAACTCTGTTCTTTCGCAAGAACCTTGAGAGAGGTTTCATCTCATCATCAAGAGAATATATACCTTAAATACACTTCTATATAAAAAAAATTAAAAAATCTGAAATACCATTAGTTTTGTTTTTTTAAGATGAACAAGACTAATACCACTCATGAAATATTTTGAATTTTAAAAAACAATTACACGTGTTTCTAAATATATGGTTGGGTGGTTTCACAACTAGCATCTATCATAGTGGGTCTGAATTCACATCTACTAATACAAAATATTCATAGTGGGCTGAATTCGTACCTACCAATACAAAATGTTCGATATCACAAAGAACATACATAACTCTGAAAACATTTTTTTTAAAGTGATGAACTTATGTTTAGCAGAAGTAGAAAGAGATAAAAGCATGTACAGTCGTTTGGCTCAAAGTTATGTTTTAGTGGATGCGACGTAGGAGACAGAAACATCATTTGGATGCTTTTTAGTTAACAAACTTAATTTTACTCCAATATATTTTTTTAAATCACATCTTAATATATGAGAAACCATATTTCTTTTTATTAGTATTTTTTATTTTATTTTATTATATCTTTTAAAGTATTATTTAATTTTATTAGCGAATAATGTTTTAAATATTTTGTTTCACTAAAAAAAGATCAAAATCCTTTTTAATAGATAGGACGAAAAAAAGAAGAAGTAAAAAAAATAAAAATAAAATCTAGATTTGTAAAAGATTTGATTTCTAAAAAGATATTATATTAGTTAAAAAAAATAAAGAAAACAATAAATTTTGTTTTAGTTTTAATTATATCTTTTAAAATATTTTTAATATATCTTTTAAATGACAACTTTCAATTTACTTTGTTTATTAGTTTCAAAATATATTTTAATTATTAGGGGTGACAATGTGGGTCTGAGCCGGCCCGACCCGAGCCGATCTAATCCAGTCGGGTTTGGTTCAGCCCGAACATTTAGCGGGACAGGTATGCATATATACGGATATATGAATTGTGACCCGTAGGCGGGTCGGGCCGAGTATGAATTTTTAATTTTTCCGACCCGGCCCACAAATATAAACTATATATATAAAAATAAAAAATGTATTAAAAAATAATTATAAAATTTTACTATATAACTAAAAAAGTACACTTACTAATTACTAGAAGACTAACATTTATATGTTTACCAATAATATACTATTTTTGAGTAATTATTATTTTACTTTTAGACACAATAATATATTTATTAATTATATTCTTTTTCCATACACTAATTCCATAAATTATAAATATATTTATTCATTTGCCTCTATATACTTTCGATCCTAATTTCTAATTTTTCAAGTTCTTTGGATGTTTTCTCTTTTCCTATTGTGTTTTAGGTAGGTTTGTTTAAATATTCATATCTTAAACGTTTGTTTTAAATTAAAAATGAAGTCAAATTTGGATCGTATCGCACCGGTTCAGCCAACCACGAATAGTAAAAACAATCTTTGCGGGCTGTGTCGGGCTGTGTCGGGCTGACCCGCGGACATAAACGGGGTAGATTCGGGTTCGAAAATGTTAAACCTGTTGCAGGTCGGGCTGGGTTTAGGTTCGATTAAAAAATAATGGGCCTAAGCGAGTCGACCTGAATCCGATCCGAACCTGACCCATTGCCATCCTATTAATTATTAATATATTAAAAAACCATAAAATAATTGATTTTATTTCTATTTATTTTATAACAATATCTTATATATATATATAAGAAATTTGATTTTATTTATATATGTTTTTACAAACAAAATCTTTTATAAATTAAATATAATTTTCTTATATCTAATATTTATTTTTACATTTATTAACAAACACCAATGAGACTTGCTCCCAAAATTTAAGAACCAGCAAGAGGCCACCAAAGTGCCATGAGACAAGCTCCAATAACCTATTGGCCATATCCTCGAATTTAAATTTGAAGAGGAAGTAGCCTTGGGTTTGAAACCCTTTAGACCATAAGAACACCCCAAAGATTCAACATTAACCTTGAACAAGGAAAGGTTATGACGTTGCGAGATGAAGTATCCCAATAAGTAAGATTTCCATAAAACTGGAAGACCCATAGCGGAATCATCCATAATAAAAACATTATCTTCAAAAGGCATGGGACAATGGCACTAGCCTAAGATGAATGAGGGAGAGCGGGTTAAGAAGGGTATTCAAAGTCGAAAAACACAAAAGATTGACTTTGAGTGAGGGTTTTGTTTTATTATTTGGAAGGAGTGGAGCGGATTTGAGGTCGGTTTTGCACAAGAAAGATGAGTTTTTTATTTTTCCCTTTAGGACCCTTACGGACATTTCCAAAATTTATAATCTTGGTATAGGGAAAGATCGGCCCAAACATCCCCTTCTCTTTATTGATATGAAGTTTAAAAATCATAATTATTTTTTCCGCCCAATAACAGATTTGGATCGACCCAAAGGGGGAGAGGGGTTGCTGGTTTAATGTCATGTCACTAGTTAAAAATTCTAGGGAATTAAATGTTACATTAATACCAGTGACCAGCTCATTTAGTCTATAGGCGACTTTGAAGGCTCAGAAATATGATTTGAGTTGGCAAAGTCATGCGGTACATTAGTGATAAATCTTGAAGCGTCTGGAAAACCCTGAGATTACGATACCAAAAGAAAACCCTTATAAGTAGAGCTATTTGATAAAAGAGGTATATCCAGAATCTAAGAAAGACCCATTAGGTTGTAAAAAACATAGTACACCTCAAGAAGACGAAGCAGTAGTACGAGTTCCATTAGAAGCCTAGTCGGTGATGCAAATGAGAGTAAGTACTTGGTTGAAAGGAAGGAGACGGGGGGATTCTGATGAGTTGGGGAGCCCGAGAAGGAGAGATGCCACAAAAGCATCTTTAACCTCGACGACAAGGTTATTATAGAGACTAGTTCTGACCGGTTTAACCCAAAGGAGACGGTGGGGATCAGGATTGGAAGAGGGAACATCAGCGGACCGCTGGCAGAGGAGAAACACAACAAGGGAAATGAGAGACTTGGGCAAATGGTTTCGAGGGGCTCATGAAAGGGGATTTCTGATTTTGAGTTGAAGAGACTCTGGCCAAGAACATATTTTATATGTTGTTTTGCCAGGGCCAGAGTGTGCTTAGTTAATCCTCACGAGTCTGATCTTAGTTTAAAGTCAATGGAAATTGTTTAAAACCATATTATAAAAATATTATTGAATAAGATCAGACTTCAGTCCTCTCCAAATTTTGAATTACAAATACAAAACAATTGAATGCTTTGAACTATGTTCTAATTCAAAGGTAATCTAAATAATTATTTTTATTTTTATCTTTTTAATAATGTTATCTTTCGTTATTTCAAACAATTAAAAATTAATCGCGACAACAATAGTCATCAGGATATAGATTAGGCGTAAACACATTTAATCTCTTTGAAGACAAAATTCATCGTCGTGGCAAGAGAAACAAATTGCTTACAAATTCCATCGCCATCACCATGGGAAGAGTAGCATAATAATTTATCTCCTATACGACATGACCCATTATCGCGGGGACTCCACACATTTTATAAAAAATAAAAATACACGTATGGAATTCTTTTTCATACTTATCAAAACTGAAGTACTAAAAACTAATTTACCCAAACCTAAAACTTATTTCACCTCCATTCGTGACATTCTCAATAAACTCTTCATCATTTCTTTTTCTTCTTCCCTAACACCTCCACTTATATCTTCCCTCCAGTATTTCACCCCAGATTTGTTCCAAATTTCTAACCCCACACTTATACACTAAAAGCATAGTATATGTTTTAGAACAACGTATCAATTAACCAAAGAATTCGTATTTAGGAGTCACAAGCTAGGATTTCGTAAGAAGGATTTGTTCATTTGGATACATTAGAGTGAACCAAAAGGTGATATCGTTTATTAAAATAGACTGAAGGTTGCATGATTGTAGGACAGTAGCTAGAATATTTTGAGATGGATGACCAAGCTTTCTATGCCATCCATCTTGAGGGACCCAGACAAACTGCTAGTTAGAACATTAGGAAGACTCAAAGTAGAACTAGAAACATTAACTTGTGGACTCTTTAAGGCTGCATTGATGAACTGTGAATTAGAAAAGAGCATCCATCTTGTAGAGACCATTTTCAGACCTCCCTTTGAGCACTATACTCCCTTTTACCTCTCTTTGAAAAACAGAGAGTAATTTTTTATTGATTCTAGGGACATGTAGTATAGGTTTGAGACGAATAGGATTTTTAATTAAGGATTTGAAGGTTGGTTGACCAAAAACTAAAATATGTTTTTTACTTGGATACTCAGTTTTCTGAGACCTCTGATTAGTATTGCCTGTGACATGATGGTTGGCACCACTGTCAGCATACCATACGCCTTCTCCTGATGCGTCTTGAGTAACAACAAAAGCACTGTGTTCTCCTTCAGATCTAGGATTCTCTGAGGATGTGGATCCCATAACTGATGGATCATCTTTGTACTACCAGACTATGGGAGAGTGACCATACCTGGTGCAGATCTGTCAGGTTGGCTCACTCTAAGAAAACCTTCAACCACTACTTGTGTATTAGTTACCTCGACCTCTAGAATTATAATTGAAATTAGGATTGGATCTTCCTATGTAGTTTCTATTGAACCCCCTCTTTTGAGCAGAATATCTTCTATGATTTGCATTACGAAAATGATTTTTTGATTCATTCTTTTGTGTAAAATTAGCACTTGAAAAATTGACGTTAGATACTAGATTTTGCAGATTAATAAGTTGTTCTTGTCCGCTTTCAAAAGTGACGAGGCTTGTTTGTAGAATCAGGCCAAGTCAATCCTTATTTGTCACCAAGACTCACTATAATGGGAGTATATTGAGCATCAAGACCTGCTAGGACTTGAGTGATTAAGTCATCCATAGAGGTTAGACATCCTGCAAGAATAAGATTGTCAAATATCATCTTCATTTTGTTTATATATTCTATTATAGGTGTAGTTCCTTTGCGAGTTCTTTGGAACTCTGTCTTATGGTATTTGATTTTGGATCTTGTTTGTGAGCCATAAAATTTACCAGCTACTTCCCAAATATTTTTAGAACTATCTTCATCCTTCAACTGAGCTGCTATCTCAGGGCTCATAGTTGAGTACAATCAACCAAGCAATAGTTTGTATTTGGCTACCCATACTTCATGATCTCGGTTATTGGAAACATTCCCTTCATTATCAGTAGTAAACCTAGGTGGATAGAACTTATCCCCTGTGATAAATCCTCCTAGTTTGTTACCTTTAATCATAGGTAACAGTACTGTATTCCACAGAAGATATTTGTTTTTGTTAAGTCTGATATTATTGATATTGTTGATTGAATGAAGCTGTAGATTCTTTGGAGCAATTAAGGAATTTCTTGGGAAGATAGAGCCCATTGAATCTAAGGAGAATGATAGAGAATAACTGGAGTACGCCATTGAAGGCTCAGAATGGCTCTTATACCAAATATAAATTTAGAGAGACATGAATGTATATTAAAATGTTTCTCAAGCGTTGCATTTCCTGTATGTGTAGTCTTGTTATATACAAGAACAAACCCATGCAAAAACTTTTGGAATGTTCTTTTAATTTGTTATAGTATTATCTTCACTAACATTTAAGGTTGTTTGTCTATAGGTATAGCTTGTGTAGACTTATTCTAGGCCTTAGTGTTTAGATCAAGCCCAGCAACATCTTGGCCCGTGTCTTCTTTCTTTGAACCGAAATGCATACTCTCGTCATGTTTTGATACAACCCTAAGTGAGGAGCTCAAGTCATCTCTTCACTAACATTTAAGGTTGTTTGGCTATAGGTTGCAGTTATAGTTGTTGTCTTTAATGGCAGCTTCTCTAACCCTAATACAGTTGACATCCCCCTTCAAACGCAGCGATAAGTGTGAGAGCCTAAGTTTGTCTCGAAGATATTAAACCAAGATGAAGACAGAGCTTTGATGAGAAAGTCGGCGATTTGGTCTTGAGATGGTACATAACGAATTTGTACTAAACCCTCAAGAACCTGATCGCGAATAAAGTGTACATCCAATTAAATATGCTTCGTACGAGCATCGAACACCGGATTGAACTCTAGAGAGCTAGCCTGCAAATTGTCACACCATAGTACAGATGGTGGTATAAGTGGGATCTGGATCTCGGTGAGTAAAGATCTCAACCAAATCAATTCAGAAGAAAAGTTTGTGAGGGCTCTATATTGTGATTCGATACAAGAACGTGAAACTATATTTTTCTTCTTTGACGACCACAAAATTAGGGTTTTACCAAGAAATACGCAGGAGAAACCAACACTTCGACGATCACCAGGTAGGAAGCCCAATCAGTATTTGAGTAACCATGAATCTGGAGATGATAACAATGCTTGATGTGTAGCCACAGCCATCGAGAACCAGATAAGTATCACAAAACCCTTTTTCGACACTACAATTGTATAGACATATGATACTGCTGATATTGGCTAAGACTATTGAAACGATACGCAATATCAGTTCTAGTGTGAGTCAAGTATTCTAACGCACCTAACAGACTTTTATATTGTGTAGGTGAAGCAAATGGAGCATCATCAAGTGTAGAAAGGCAAGTACCAACAACAAGTGGAGTAGGACATGGCCTAGATATCGCAAGCCCCTGATCAACAATAAGTGCTCAATGTATTTGTATTGTGTTAAATACATGTCTGTCAGGTCACAATGAACTTTTATTCGCAGGAATAGATGGAGTGACCCCATGTCTATGAGAGAAAAAGTTGCATTGAGACTATGAATGAACTGTGTGAGACATGTTTCATTATTTCCTCTCACTAAAATATCATCAACATAGACCAAGATTAATAGTATAGCAGCCTTAAATACTAGATAAAAGAGTGAGCAATCTGCCTTAGAGTTCTTGAACCTCCAATTGAGAAGAGTGTCCTTTAGCTTAGAGTACCAGGTCTGAGAGGCGTGTTTGAGACCATAAAGAGCCTCGTGGAGTTTACATACATACGTAGGTTTATTGACATCATCCAAACCATGTGACTGTTTCATGTAAACAGTCTCTTGTAACACAACATTGAGAAAAGCGTTGTTAATATCAAGCTGTCTTAATGCCCATTTTTTAGAGACAACAATAGTCAAGATGAGTCTGACTATAGAAGCCTTAACAACCAGACTAAATGTTTCATAAAAATCAACACAAGGATTTTGATGAACCCCTTTGGCCACTAACCTGGCCTTGTATTGTTGAATAGAGCCATCCAAGGCATACTTGACTTTGTAAACCCACTTGCACCCTACCACTGTGAAATAGGAAGGTGAAAGAACTAGAACCAAGTAGTTTTTACCATTACAGCCCTGTATTCAGTAGCCATGTCCTCTTCCCATTTAGGATTTCCCACAGCATAAAAAAACGTAGAAGGTTCAAGCATATTATTAGTAGTAGTAGTAAGGGACTTTATGTAGGGTAGTTTAGGCTTGCATATCCCACTTTTGTGTCTAGTTTGCATGCTATGTGTGTTAAGATGTGTTTTTAGGTTAAATAGATTATTTGAGTTAGGAAAAGGTAAGTCAATGTTCAATGTAGGAGTTTGTAGTTTGTGATCAGGTGGAGTACTATCTTGTTGATTGGAATGATTTGATGTGTTTGTGTAATTTGAAACTATATATGTGTGTTATGGACAGACTAGCTGTTGGTTAGGTAAAATAGGGTTGTAAAAACGTGTTTGAGAATAAAAAATATAACTTTTTTGTTGTAAAGGAGCAGGACGTTGAGAAGTGTGCTGCTCAATTGGAACACCAGAATTAGAATCTATAGAAATCACCCTTTCATAAGTCATAGAGCCAATAGAAAGACTAGATAACCACAGATTGACAAACTACGCACAGGTTTGTTCATTCTGTAAGTTATAAAGAAACCCTGATACAAAAGGAAACTAACCCTCATTAAAGACAACGCTTCTAAAGATATAGATTATGCTACTAGGACTGAGGCACTTATAGCCTTTGTGATGGAGATACCATCATCCATTGTGCTCAGGAACCAAATGAGTCTCTAAAGTAATACATCAACAGGTTTGTGAATACGAAGAACGGGTTTGCAGATTATTTTGAACAAGTTACGATTGTTTCCCTCATGCAGGGTTTGAACCCAGGAAACTTGGTTGATTCAGTAACCCGGATGAAGGCCATGACTTTTGGGGTGTTGTTAAATCAGGTGGGGAAATATATCAATGTGGAGGAGAGTAAAAAGTCCAGGGTGCCTCGCCAGATAAGGTCCACCACTACAAGATCAACAACTCAAACTGCCAATCAGTCTAGTTACAGATCGAAGGAGACTCGACAGGAATCTAACCGATCAAGGCAGAATCAGTCCAACCAGAATAAGAACCAACATGTCAGAAACAAGAGGGGACCATGGGTTCAACCTGAGTGGTTTGCTAAGTTGGGGGAAAGTGTGACTACAATATATGATAAAACTAAAAGCGAAGTATAGTTTAGAAAACCAGCAGCATTGTAGTCCCCTAGGGAAAACCGGAGTACCCGTTTCTGCAAGTACCATAATGACATAAGGCATGATACTCCACGATTGTATAGTATTAAGGCAAGAGGTTCAAAACCTCATTGAAAGGGTAAGTTGGGGGCCTATGTCAAAAAATAAGGGAGGAAGCAAACCGGATAATACACAATCCAATGCCAACACTCCTCGAACTACTCCTTCAAGCAATCCCGGAAGGTCTACACATGAAGATGCTATGTTGATTACTGAAAGGTTTGATATAGACTCTGAGTACCTTGATCCGGATCCGAGTCGGAATCAGGTGGGGGTAATAACAGACAAGACTACTATTGTTTCTGGTTTGGTTGAATACTTTGAATTTTTAACTATTTTGGAGGGGACACTATGACCACACCTTCTAGTTATTCAAGGAAGAGGCATGTTCACAGTTTGGAAACCTAATTGGATGGAGGAATGTAGACACACCCGTATCAAACTCCATCTCCTTTTATAGTTTTCGATGAGGATGACCTAAGAGATACTGCAGGGCCTCATGAAGATGTTGTGGTATTATGGGCATTAATAGGGGGAAATATTATACTCGAATCCTGATTGACACATGCAGTTCATCAAACATCTTGTTATTAAGCTCCTACAAACAGATGAGAAAACTTTCAGTTATACAATGTTCGAATAGAACTATCGTGGGCTTCATAGGGAGTTCGGCACATGTGATTGGGGAATTTGTAGAAGAAGTATTGTTGGGCAAATGACCTTTTAAGAAAATGGTAAGAGTACTGTTTGTCGTGGATTGCCCAACATCTTATAATGCAATATTTGGGAGTTCTTGGCTCTCCAGAATGCATATTGTTGCCTCTATGGTCCATTAATGTTTAAAATACGCTGTCCACGGCCTATTAGGTATTGTATGGAGCAATCAGACGGTAGCCAGGAAATGTTATGCAACGACCATTGCCTATAAGTCTGTAGAGACAGTCAAGATTAATAGAGATTAGAAACTATTGGAGCCTTCAACCGATAAGAATGGATTTTATGATCCCAAGGAGGCTCCTAATATCATAATACCCGTAGAGGAGGTTGAAATCCATTCCCTAGATGAGGGCAAAAATATTAGAATTGGTACGAAGTTGGCACAAGTTTGAAATACAGGCTGTTATGTTTTTGAATGAGTAATCAACATGTATTTTCTTAGTGCAATGATGATGTTACCGAAGTTCCAACTGATATAATTTGTCATAAGTTATCCATACGAACTGATGTTGCGCTAGTTGTACAAAGAAGAAGGTCTTTCTCTAAAGAAAAAGTAGATTTGATTATTCAAGTAGTTGATCTCCTGACTAAGATGGGCCACATAAAAGAGTCTCAGTACTCTTTATGGACTACCAACCCTATCTTGGTCAAGAAAAAGAATGGAAAATGGCGCATTTGTATTGACTTTATTGATCTTAACAGGGCATGCCCGAAGGATCCTTATCATGTACCTCAGATAGATGAGTTGGTATATTATACTTCTGGGAATATATTATTGTCTTTCATGGATACATTTTTGGGGTACAACCAGATACAAGTAGATCCGAAGGATCAAGACCACACCACTTTTATTACGGACAGTGGTCTTCATTGTTATAAGGTGATGCCATTCAAATTGAAAAATGATGGGCCACCTATCAAAGGTTAGTAAATAAAGCTTTTGCTAGTCAGATTGACAAAAATATGGAAGTTTATATAGATGGCATGATGGTAAAAATGTTTGAGGAAGATGCGCATATATCTGACCTTCAAGAAACGTTTTCCAACTTATAAGCTGTGAACTTCAAGTTAAACCTTGAAAAATATGTTTTTGTGCTCCAGTCTTGAAACTTCTTGGGTTATATAATAAGTGAAAAAGAAATGCAACCTGATCTGGATCAGCTTAATGCTCTATTAGCTATGGATCCTCCTCGAAGCACCAAAGAAGTTCAAAGACTAACCGGACGATTGACTGCATTGAACAGGTTTATTTCAAGATCATCAGACAAATGTGCTTCATTTTTCCAGGTGTTAAGGAATCTCAAAGAGTTTAATTGGTCTCTACAGTGTGATCAAGCATTTCATGAAATCAAGAAAAAAATTTCTTCACCCAAGACTCTCTTTAAACCTGTCTAGGGGAAAAATCTCTACATGTACTTAGCTGGATCAGAGTATGCAATAAGTGTTGTAGTAGTAAGACAGGTGGATAATTACCCTGGTGCGGTGTATTACATTAACAAAAGTCTGTTGGATGCTGAAAGAAGATATTTGAAGTTAGAAAAACTAGCATTGGCCTTGGTAATTGCGGCGAAAAAATGAGATCATACTTGCAAGCCTATTCAACATATTTTCCCTTGAAGAGTGTTCTTCAGAAACGCGATGTATCAAGCAGAATTAACAAGTGGTCAGTTGAGCTGGGTGATTATGATATTGATTTTGTACCCCGAACACGATTAAAGCACAGTTAGTGGCCAACTTCTTAATAGAATTTCAGGTTGATAGATCCCCAGACAAATACCAGAAAACGAGACTAAGAAAAAATGGGTAGTCCGAAATGATGGTGGATCTAGTACTATGGATTGTGTGGTTGGAATTTGTTTAACTTCTCCATACTGTGATACTATGTAGGTGGCTATATGTTTTGGTTTCAGAGCTTCTAACAATGAATCATGAATATGAAGCAGCTATAGCTGGTCCTAAGCTAACCCTTATTTGTGGGGCCAGAAGAGTCTGATTAATGAGTGACTCTCAACTACTTATTCACCATGCTCAAGGAAAATCTGAAGCAAAGAAAGAACAGTTGATAAAATACTTTCTTTTGTTGAGAGAAGTTGCTGCAAGCTTCAACAATATCAACTATGAACACATCCCTAGATCAGAGAATACTGTGCCAGACTCTTTGGCAACCGTAGCTTATTTAGAATCTTACCCTTGGATTCAGATGTTAAAATGTCCATCAATACATACGGGCCAAGAAAAAAGTAAAAAGAATGAAGAAAGTATAAGCATAGTAACCATTCAACCCAAGGACTGGAGGTATGATATTCTTCAGTTTATTTCCGATAAGATTTTGCCTTCAGATAAAGCCATGGCAAAGAAATTTAAGTATAAGGCTCGTCGTTTCTTGGTATTAAGGGAAATTCTTTACAAGAAATCTTTCAGCAGACCCCTTTTGTGTTGGTTAGGATTTGAAGAATCCCAAGTTGTGCTATCTGAACTCCATAATGGTGAAGGTTCTGCACGCTGTGGCTACAAAGTCCTAACCAAGAGAGTCTTATTACCAGGGTACTACTGGCCAACCATAATGGTAGATACCCGAGATATAGTAAAAAAGTATGATCCTTGCCAGAGATATGGAAATGAAATTCACGTGCCAACAGTTCCTATGGAATCCATATCTGAATCGATACCCTTTGATAGATGGTGGTGGAATCTGGTTGGGCCTCTTCCCATGGCATCCGGTGGATTTCGAACAATCATAGTTGCTATTGACTATTTCTCTAAGTGGATAGAGGCAGCTCCCTTAGTTGGAACCACTTCTAAGGAAATTATTAAATTCATTTTATCTAATATATGTTGTAGATTTGGGGTTCCCCGAAGGATCACCACATATAATGGGCCACAATTAGATAATAAAGACATGGAAATTTTCTGCACCTCCAGAGGAATTCAAAACTGCTTTTCTTCTCATTTCCACCCTCAAGCAAATGGACAAGTTGAAGTTTCTAATCGGACTATCTTGTCTGGGTTGAAGAAAAACCTGGAGGGAGTTGCAGGAAAGTGGCCAAGTTATCTACAAGAAGTATTGTGGGCTTACCAAACTACTCATTAGGCTGCTACACAAGAATCTCCTTTTGCCCTCGCTCATGGGATGAATGTAATCACTCCCATAGAAGCTAATTTACCATCTTACAGAATCCAGAACTATTCCGAATAGGAAAATGATATGGCGGTCATGAATGAGTTGGATTTGATTGAAGAAACAAGAGTTAAATCGTATTTAAGAACGACACATTACGAGGGTTTGATGAGGAGCAGATTTTCTTCCAAAGTAAAAAGAAGAGATTTTCAATTGGAGGATAAAGTCTTAAGAAAATTCTTTTATACACCAAGGAAAAAGAGTTCGGCAATCTGGCTCCGAATTGGGAAGGTCCTTATATGATATGTGGGAAAGTCAAACCAGGAACACACAAACTTCAAGACAAGGAGAGGAGAACAATAAAACACCCATGGAAGGTTGAAGATCTCAATTTATATTTAGAATAGAAATCTCTTGTAAATATTTACTTTTGAATTAATGTAAATATTAGGGAGGCATACTCTTTCCTACCCTGGTGGCGCGGGGAGTTTTTATTGAGGTGTCTGAGTTTTTCAATAATGTCTTATGCATTTTTCAAAAGTCTAGTGCAAAATTATTCTTGACTTAACCATAGTGTGAGATGGTCGGATATTAACTACTTATTAAACACCTTAGTTCTCAAACATTTTTGAGTTGATCAGATATGTTAAACACTTGATCAGATGTATTAAACATATGTGGTCAAAATAATTTAATACACTTACTTAAAAGATCTGAAATATTAATAAAGAATTAAACAAAATTCACACAAAGGGACATAAGATATTGAAGTCTAATCGGAATAGACCTCATCTATGGTTCACAAATTCCTTGATCATTCAAGTACTTTAATTTTAAAGAACATAAATTAAACAAGCAGCCCAACAAGATGCCTTAGCCATCTAAAGACTTTAGTATTTTAACAAAAAACACACAGCATAACAATATAACCTTAGGGCTCGTTCCCTTCGGGTTTTTCATCACCATCGCCTTTCTTTGGGTTTTTTCAGCACTTGAACTCTCACCAACTCCTTTGTTATCTTCATAATCTTCTTCACTTAAGTAGTTGTGCTTATCACCATCAATCATTATCTGGAAAGGAAGGTCAACATATTCCACAAATCTCCACAAAGGACCAAGAGTCATCTTACAAAAACGTTTCGTGAAACAGTAAGACCATATCGGATTTAATTTCATCATCTATTTTCTCAAAAGAGTTCACCACTCCAGAGGCATACTTCTCTACTCCAGCAGCTATCTCTTCGGCTTTGGTTTTTACTAGAGATGTATTCTCCTCTATCTTCTTCTTAAAAAGATCCTCCAAGTTGACTTTGTCTTTGGATAAAGTCATGATAACTTTATCTCTATCTTCCAGTTGCTCCTTCAGAGCTTTGATTTCATTGGAGGAAGAAGTTTCCAGTTCAGAGTGTTTAGTCTGAAGATCTTTCTGAGCATCTTCTGACTTGCGCAGTTTGGTAGCTAAATCCTCTGTTTCCTTCCTCGAGGATTCTATGTTTTGCTGAGCGGTAGAGAGACTATTCGTCAAACCTCGATTCTCTGTAGTCAGGGAAGTTATGGTAGTTGTTTAATCTCTCACTTTCCTTTCCAGGTCAACTACCGGACGTATGTAACCTAATAGGAAATGACTTAAAGTGTCTTATTCGCTTGATATCGCGTATGCCTCACCATTATGGGTTACAGCATTGTCCGCAAATTTGTCCTTGTTCAAATCATTAAAATACATATTAATATTCTGAAAAGCATCCAGATTTACTTCTTTATCAATAGTGGCCTATTCGGAATAAAGACTGGGTGAAATTTCTTCTTGAAGAGTAGGGCCAGCAGGAAGCGGAGAAGGAAGTTCAGAAGGACGCAGAATTATCTCTGATCCCAAACTAATTTTCTTCTTCTTTGCAGCTTTTCACCACTTCTTGCCTTGCGCTTCTTATCTTTCTTTGTGATCTGTGGTGGGTCATCTGATCCACCAGCCTCTTTGACTGACCCCTTCCATAATTGACTGAGGTGGGTCTGTTGTGGTTTTCTTTCTCTTCTTCTTCATCTTGTCCAGATGGCTAGTGGCTTTGACCCTGGAAGACAGATAAAGTTTGGCGTCCTTAGTCTTAGTTCTCTTCAGGATGACATCTATAGGAGGAGGAGTGGTCATTTGTTCTCAGGTTAGGTCTCTTCTCCTTTTAGTATTCCACAGGTGAGACCTTACAAAGTTCCTTGAGGTAAAGCAGTTGTGGAAACCATTCTCCCATTTCTCTGAAGCCCATGCGTTTAACTTAGCATAGGTGCTTTAGCCAGCCTACAGATGGTCTAAAACTTTCTTCAAAAAAATTGAAAGGAAACACAAGTCAGTTCGAAATAACCACATAATATATAGAACTTACTTATACTCTTCCAGCGACTAGTCAGTTGGCTTGGATTAGATTCAGCTTTTATCTTTTTCCCATTCTCCCAAGATCCACTGATGAACATGGATTATGTCCTCTATGGTTTTTCGGACTCCAGTAAGTCATATACTACCTTGTAGTCGTTCCCAATATTGTAGTAGTAAAAGAGAATGTCATGGTTCTTGCATAGGCTGGCCATAACAACGAACTTCTCCATCGATAGTGGGATGTTTAACAATCTTGAAACCATTATGCCAGCTATCAGAGTGTACCATGCGTTTGGACTCAGCTGGCTTGGGCATAGCTTTATCAGGTGAAAGTACTTGACTATCTTTGGATCCAAAGGAAACCGAAATCCTCAATTTAGCACCGCGGTGTATACTACTAGCTTTTGTGACCCTCAGTGCATCAGAGTCTCTGGGGTGATTGGGATTCTCACTTTAACAGAATCGGGGAAGCCCCACTTTGTTCATATACGACCCAACCCAGCAGTATGAGTGTACACGTAAGCAATGTTCTATAGGGATATCAAGTACTTCACGTTAACCTTCTGGAAGTTTGGCCCCACCTTCCCTTCCAGACACTCCGGAAGCGACTCAGTATTAGGCAACCCCACCTTAAACTTGGCCTTCTGACCTGCTGCAGTGTCCTCCATTTTTCTGGACGCCTCAAAAGGAGTATCTTTTATACTATCCTTAATGGTTTCTTTCATTACAATGGCTTGGTGATCGGATGGCTTAGTTTCTGCCATGGGCTTTATCGTCTCCGAACTAGCAGGCTACAAAGAGGTAGGGGTAGATTTAGCTTTGGATTGGTGAGTTATTCGGCCAAGGGTGGTCTTCCCAGTAGACTTCTCAGCATCCGAATCCATGATTATGAAAGGCGAAGGTTTCCTAACATTGGAAACTGCCTTTTCTTTCGAGAGGGGGTTTTGAGACTCTTGAACAGAGGACCCCGATTGAATAGGAGAAAGAGTTGGGACAAAAGGTCATTTTTTTACCTTTGATGTCTTCGTTGATGATGAACCTTGGTCTGTGTTTGCTTTTGTTTGATCGATTTCTTCACTAGGTGAGGCAAGAAGACCAACAACAATTCTGGCGTCTCTCACAACTTTTCTTGCTTTCTGTAGATCAGACAAGTTCAACCAACCTCCTTTTACCAATGCGTTTCTGGCTGTGAATAAACATTATCTAGACACAGTCTGAAAGGATTACCAAGCTTTCTCTCTGTAGAAGTATTTGTTTTCTTGTAGACAATAAAATAGTGAAATCGATTTATATAACTATGAACATTGGAAGTTTACCTAAGAGAAGACAACCCGTTAAAATTGATGATTATGGGGCTATAAAGTATGGGGGTTACACCCTATGTAAGGTTTTAGCCTAGTAGGTATAATAATCTAGGAGAAAACGGCTGACAGGTCGAACCAAAACTTGACACGTGTCCCACGTCGAAAAATGACTCTTGAAATTCTTAACAGAAAAAGTCGATCTCTTCGGTTTGGATACAGAAACAGATCATAATGTCATATTAGAAATGCGTTGATTTTTATTCTTGTGGGTTAGCTCTTCCAGAGATTATTTGCAAGACCTAAAGGGGCTATTAATGAGGTCAGATAATTTTGACACTGCTGCTTAACCCTATCCGAAAGGCAGTTCGGACTGAACCAGTATCATAAGATACCGAACAGGGTAATATCAGTGGAACGTGACTAAGCAAGGTGCTGGTCAATTCATATATTGGGCTAATGGGTTCTTAAACTTGACCCAAGCCCACAATCCGACCCGAAAGGCCCATGGGTTATTAATTAAGTATAAAAAATCCAAATACTTTCATTAATGAGGATGATCAGAATTTAATACAAGCACACACCTTCATTATCTCTCTACATTTCATCCTAAACCTTAGATTCTCAAAACACTTAGAAAACTACCCTCAATAAAAAATAATCCACACTAAGATCTATTTCTTTTTTTGCATGTAAACTAGATGTGTACTGCCAATACTTCTAGAAAACCATTACATATGACACATTTTAACTTTGGCACCAGCATTTATGAGATATTATAGCAACAATAGGGAGATCTATATTGTTGGTGCTTATTCGCAACCCAAGTGCATTTTGGCACAAAAAGTGTACCTATTCTACAACCATCAGTGTTGAGGCAATATACCGCCGGTAAAGGTGGGACATACCCAGTGGTATACCATCTGTTAAAATTCATCTCAAATTCTCTTTTCTATGTTGTGGTTTTAATTATTAATGATTACTATTGTAGATGGTCAAGGATACTGTTGGAGTGCAAGATAATTTTGATGTCGGTTATAGTTAATTGTTTACCACGTAATTTTAATATAGATAAAAACAATTGATTGATTGGATAAAGGTTATCAAGAAATACAACAACTTTATAATTGTATTAAGACATCGCAAATATGCAAAATATAGAAACCTCATAAACTATTTTTTAGAGGCGACAAATCTGAAACGTATATGATGTTGGTAGACCCAAAAAATCTTAAGGGGATATCTACCGAAACTAAAAAATTGTGGATGTCCTTTCAAGCTTAAAGAAAATATGGTAACTCGTGAAAAATGGTTCTTAGAGGTCATATTCAAGATTTACAATTATTAAAATATAAACTTCAGTGAATATCATTGTACTTGGGATATTTTTCTACAAAATAGTTGGAATTTTTACTTAGTTATTCCAACATGAGAACCCGTCCTCGGGAAATTTACGCATAGCAAAAAAATTGAACCTTAAATTTGCTTTTCTATGCGCATTGCATATAATTCTCAACTAAAACAATGTAAAATCGAGAAAGGAAATCGCTCACAATCGCAATACTTGTTAGGTGAACTCAGAAGGTTAAATTATTATGAATGGCAAAGATCGGGCAGAGACAGAAGTGTTATCATAAGGGAAATTTTCTTTGAACACCGAGTTAATGTGAATTTGTTACGGACATTTCCAAAAGTGCTAATAATATATAACACCTAGAAGGTAATAATGTACAAGATGCCGTTGTTTAAGGTTATTTGAGCCATTTGTACAAGTATGACTTTTTACATATGATTTACGTTTATGTCCGGGGAGAAATTTGACAACTACAAGTGGTTATTAGAATGTTTGTAATCATTTATAATAACTAACTCCATCGATCAACCGTATACATTTTTGAAGGATAAAGATTAAGTGTTGGTGAAGGTGTTCGAATAAGTAATTTTTAATAGAACCCACATGTTACGTGTGAGGACTCCTAAAAAACTTTGAATGGAAAATGAATCCTGAGTACTTTTGGGGTCACACAGAAGTTAGAAAGAGATTTAGGACGGGAATTCTAAAGACGAAAACTACCATTTGTAGTAATAGAATAATAAATGTCTCCCCTTTTAAACAAAATGTACATTGTCTTATATAGTAATGCTGTTAGGCATTTAGGCTTATAAAATTAGTCTAGTTCTGACTTACCAACTCCATTAAAACAAGTTAGAAAGAAATTAAAATATATTTACTCTTTATTACATAAAACACCATCAATTTTATACAATTATTGGATTTATATTAGAGTAAATAGTGATACAATATTTTATCGGTTAGAGTTATGGGTCGGACGGATCCTACCCTTCTTGGTAGCTCATCTACTCCTTGTAAAACATTATAAGGTATGACTAGTTTTACATTGTTCCGAATTTATCGGTACCTCTGCCATTTACAACCGTCGACCCAGTGGTCTAAAATGGAATGGGTTAGATAAATTTATCATCGATTGTTTTTGCTATATAAATAAATAGTCTTGGGAACCGTTTATATCATACAGAGTATGATTTTGCACACATGTCATAATGAAGCATGAAAGGATGGTGAAAAGATGTCTCTATTACCTGATGTAAGTGCTCGTTGGACTTTCAGAGGCACTTTTATAAATTTGTTGTCCCTTTTCACTCTATCACTTTTAATTGATCATAGAGATAAAGACATAAAGTAACTTCATTTTACTATGACCATCACAACTCCAATTTCTAGGAGATCTTTGTCGTATAAACATTTATGGTAAAGATCTTCGTCTTATTTTTTAATTAATTAATTAGAAAATCTTTGTTTCCACCAACTTTCCCTCAGAGTTACCCAAACTGCTTGTTTTAGGTAACTTATCAATTCTTCAACTTAATTTATTTTATGTTTTTCCTTGACAACGACTTCTCAGACAGGTTTTTTATAACCTAAAAAGCCGAGAAGAGAAAATTCGTCAGCATTATAGACGAGGAAGATAGATATATTAACAAATTATTTGATTTTTGAGTCAGCACACGAGGGAAAGATCAAGCCGTACTAGTTGGCCCCTAAGTTTTTAAAAATCTTTCTACTCATCCTACTTCGACAAAAAATACATATCCTCCTAAAAAACCCATAACTAGGAAAACGAACGCCAATCTCGATTCATTCTGATGGGCTAATTTGATACTGAAAAAGAATCTCCGAAAATAAAACCCACGATGCCTTCACAGAAAAGAAAACACTCTCCTAACTCTAAAGAAAAAGAATCTAATAGGCACAGAGTGATTCCTCTCAACCATGATACACCCTAAGAGGATTCAGTTGGGTCTGGAGAACGGGTTCTCACAATACCTAAAGGGATTCCTACCGGCCACGATACACTCCTAGATGAATTTGTTGGGTGTCAAGAAATAATGCTAGTTACCGCTGAAAATTGGATGCAATTAGTTGCTGAAATTTCTCATGATATCGAGATTGTGGCAGTGTCTCATAGAAAAGTAGTAACAGTACCACTATAAACTATAATGCCTTTTTTAAGTGGAGTCGTAGTTCGAGAGGGTTCTGATGATGAGGTTGGGCTTGGAAAGAAATTAAAAATAAAAATCTAAAACTAGACAAAATAAAAAAGAAAGAGGTTAAAGTTGAATTGTCCTTGAAGATATCCGGAATAGTAAAAAATAATCTTTACGACATCATCCATTGATACCATATAGCTCTCTATAAAATCAAATACAATTAGTACTCCTCAATTGAAACCTCAAACCTCTGAAGAAGATATGGAGAACTAGAGTTGGTTCATATCCGCTTTCTTGAACTTGGATATATTACTGTTTACCAAGATGCGTGAACTTATGGTTTATCCTGAAGCCTTTATTTGGGGACTTCGATTTCCTTTAAACCATACCATTAATTGTTTCCAAACTACTTGACCTTTGTTATAGTCACGCCATTTCGAATACATGATTGACCCTTATATCTTGCAACATCACTTTGAGGATTTCTGGAATCAAACTTCCCATGAAGAAGTTTGTGGCCTTAACCTCTGTTTCGAGGAACCATGTTACACCTTTTTATTTTAACATGTTAGGAAAGGAGTAGAAGGTGGTGGATGATCTCCACGAGGCATAAAAGACTTGGAAGCATAAATTATTTTTTGTTAGTGGTTGTTGGAAGAATAGTAAAGAAAATTCAAAAAGATTAAATCATTGCTGACGTTAGAGGAAGTGGAAGAGTGCAAGTAATTTTGTCTCACGCCAAACTTATCCAAAACAATTATCAAATTTTAGTTTTTTTGTCATTTTTTTTTATTTCTGATACAATATTATTTTTCAGTAATCTTTAAGTCCTAACAACAACATTTGGAAGCTGCTGAGAAGACTTTCACTAAGCTAAGTAAATGGGCAGAGAAAATTGATCAAGTGGATTTCACAACTACTTTAATTTTGTAAGTCTGGTCCAAAGTCACCTCTCGAGAATGCACGAGAAAATTATCCACTCTTGAGGACAATTGATAACTCCTTTGAATACAAATGATATTTTAGACCGATTGACTGTTCTCAATACACATATTTATCTTTCAACCGAAAAATAGCTCATAGCAAAAGGGTAAAGAAGGAAGAGAAGAGACAAGCTAGCTTGGCCGATTTGAAAGGTTAATAAATGAGAAACCCACTGAAGTTTCTGACCCAAAGGTGAATGAACAAATAAATGAAATTGTTGACCCAATGATGACCAAGAAAAGAGAAACAAATCTTTCATCCGAAAAAGAAAAAATCAAAACACACATCTAAGGGTAAAAATAGAATAAAAAGGCGAAGAGAAAAATAAATATGTTGTTTAAAAGAACACTGACCCTCGAAAGAAGATCGGCCCGTCTTCAGACCAAATTGTTGGAGTTATTCTAGATATCGTAGGTTTCGGTAAAGATCAAAACTCTGAAACTGGTCGTCCGGGTATTCAGCACTGACTGACCATCTTGATACTCATACCCAAGAAATAATATGTTTTTTAAATGAGAGAAGTTAGTATATGGATGGGATAAATTTTTGAACTATAAATTAGGCATAAAATGAGAATAATTATCTATTTAATGGGAGAACTTAAAATTGAGAAAACTTATTTTTTTGGACATTAGTTTAGCCAAACCCTTATTAACTTTGAATATTTCCTATTGATACTCTTAAATGTTTTGCTATTATTTATTTCTTCTAATAAATTCTATATTCGCTCCAAATAAATAACAATGTCGATTCAAATTTTGACTCATAACCAAAATATATCCGGTATTTAAATTTCGAAAACTCAACCGCCATTGAAAATACATAAAATATATTATAATATCTATAATATTTATAATATATTATAAATATAATTCTTTACAAATTTGAGTTATAATTTATATTAGCTATTAGAATCATATGGTTGAAATAGATTAATTAGGGAGGATATATCTCCCTATTAGGCTTATTTTTTATACACAAGGTAAAAATAATATGATGAAGAGTAATATTGGATGATATTTAATAAGAAAAAAAACTATAATAAAAAAATGTTAATATCAAGAGAATTACTGATAACTATTTAGGTAGAATTCAAATTAGTGATAACCCATTTAGTTTTTGAAGTTTAAAAGCCTTTAAAAATATTCATGAACACGCCAACACGTAAAACTTTCAACGATTAGTTATTTTAATATTCAAAACATCAGATCTTTCAAATCCTAATTCAATTTGTTTTTCCAAAAACACAAATATTTCTATTTCTGAGGATAAACAAAACAAATTCAATGAGAGATATTTTGAATATTTTTTCTTATTATTTTCTCAACCAAATTACACGTAATTCCGCAAGTGGAACACAATTGCTTTTTGTAATAAAAATAAACGTAATTGCGAAACTAGAACGCATTGATATTTTTCCATAATTATTTTACAACTAAACTCCTCTTTTTACAACTACTTTCTTCTTATTTTTGCAACTTATTTACACGTAATTCTATAACTGGAACACTATGTTTTTTATAATCAAATTATACGTAATTTTGCAACTATAACACATTTATTTTTAGCAACCAAATTACACGTAATTCTGTAACTTGAAAACAACTACTTTTACAAACTTATTTCGCAACCTAAATACACACAATTTTATAACAAAAAAGTAAAAAATATATTTTAAGGATATAGTTTTGTTCGTCTTTAAAAAAAACTAATGATATTTCTTATCTAACTTCGTAAATACCAAAACATTAGTTAGTTCACAACCAATTAATACTTATTTTCACAAAACAAATTTGTATTTTATTTTTTCACATAGCCAAACTTATGTAGAATCCAAATCCTTTTTTTTTTGCAAGTCTTATGTACCTCATTTGCACGTAGTTTTGCAATTCAAACATAGTTGTTTTTTTTGCACCTTAATTATGCATAATTTCGTGCGGGAAATATAATTTTTTTTTCGTACTCCAATTACACGTAATTTCTTAACTAGAACATAATTTATTTTTCTGGACTAATTTTGCATCGCAGTTACACGTAGTCTATTTAGAAAAAAAAAACATTTTTTACAAATAAGTTAGTTGTTTCACACTAATTTTTCTCGTCGTAGTCTATTTAAAAAAAACATTTTTAGCACGAAAATCTATATATTTTTGTAAGTACAAATAAGTTAGTTGTTTCACACCCGATTAACATCTATTTTCATAAAACAAGTTTGTATTTTGTCTTTTCACACAATCAAATTTATTTAGCAACTAAGGTCCTATTATTGCAACTATTATTTATATTTTTACACCTCATTTCACATAATTCCGCAACTGGAATATAATCGATTTTCCGCACCCCAATTATAGGTAATTCTAGACATGATTTTTTTTTTCATCCTAATTACTTTTAATTTGAAAATTGAAACACTGTTTCTTTTTCTATACTAATTTTCCACCCGAATTACACATAATGTCACACCAGATCGTTGTCCAAATTTAAAAAATAAGTTTTTTCAACACAAAAATGCATATATTTTCACAACTATAAAAAATTTAGTCGTTTCACAACCAATTAACACTTATTTTCACAAGATAAATTTATATTTTATTTTTTCACACAACAAGACTTATTTAGCAACCAAAGTCATCTTTCGGGAACTATTTTCTTCTTATTTTCGTACTTTATTTGCACATAGTTTTGTAACTAGAATATTTTTTCACCCTAATTACATATAATCATGCACCTGGAATATAGTTGTTTTTCCGTAGCCGAATTACACATAATTTCATAACTTAAACACATTCTTTTTTTTCTAGACTATTTCCACACTCGAATTACACACATTTTTACACTCTGTCCCATTCATTTTTTTAGAAAAAACAAAATCTTTCATGGATCTAGATTTTTCCATGTTAGAAAAGCAAAACCAATAAAATTTTTGGATTTTTTTTGGAGCTGTGTTTAAAAGATATGACAGTTGTTTTAGAAAAACAACAAAAAAAATAGACAAAACCGTTAGGGGTATATTGATATTAATAGAAATTCCAGGTGATTACCGTTAACTTTAATTCAAAGCCATGGAGTTATCTATAGTTTATCAAACCTTGGGTGGTTATTTGTATTATAAATTCGATTTCTATAGATTCGTTGTTATTCATAAGTTTTAAATTATATTAAAAATGGTAGATTGAACAAAACTAATATAATGATTTAAATTGAATATATTTAATAAAATATATTGGGAAGATCTCCGGTTCGATCGGGGAAAAACTGAGGTGTTGCTATCGATCTTTTGTAATGCATAATTTATCATGTTCAATAACTAGAAACAAATAAAAAAAGCGTAATAAAACAAAAATACACAAAAAAAATTTAACATGGTTTGGATTATTAAGAAATCCTACATCAATGGAACAAAAAACATTTTATAAACAAGTAGGTTACATAAAACCTCCCAAACAAAAAAAGGACTCAATTACTGTTTGTTACACAAAATGATGTGATTCACATAACTCTATCTTCAATATTTATCTATCACCTCACTTAGCTTAAGAAAATATTGGTTGTATCACCACACCTTTTATATCTTCTTCTATTTATATGTTTAAGGAAAACCCTAATTGTTCATTAGACGCTCCAAATTAATGCCCATTAATCGATAATTGTGATAACTCGTATTTTCCTTAATATATGAAACGCCATAAAAAAATTAAATAAAACAGAAGACCCAATTAATAAGAAATCTAATTAATATAGGAGGACAAAAATAGAAAACTCCATGAAATAGAAAACCTAACAAGTAGAATAATCTGTTTCGATCTAGTTGTGGTGTTTCGGTGTAGCTTGCTTCGGATCAGACTGCTTCAGATTATCTCATTTCAGACCAACCTACTTTATATCAGCCTATGCTTTGAATCAATACATATTTCTTTCAACTTAATGTTCAACAGTTTTGACAGGTTGCTTCTATACCTTTAGGTTCAAGCAGTCGTCTCTGCCACTATGTCACGGCTTAAACTTCACCTAGAGAGTCACAATAGTTATTGCATGTACATGTCAAGACATATCTAACCATGCCCCATTTAGTCCTTTGGTATACCTCTCTTAACCAGTTACTTCTGGTATACACTTATAAATTCTCCACATAGCCTCGTAATAACTCTAACATCTGTTGAATCTCAATGTTCAAATCATTTGAGACCCGTTCACCTGCAATCGTAACTTCCACGAGTTTCATGCGTTTGTGTGTTTTGAAATCGACAATAACCTGGTCAGAGCATCTGAAGTATTTTCTATTCTAGTAATCTTAGCCACTTTTACTTACTTCATTTCCACCACGTTTGAGATGAAGTGTAACTTAATTTATACAAGTTTAGTTTGCTCATCGAACTTCGTATTTTTCTTTAGACGAATAGTATTAGTGTTATCATATAACATAATAACATCTTGCTCCATATCAAAAAGCTTTCGTCATGACTTCCTTAGCATCCATATATTCAGCTTCCGTACATGACAATACCCCGATCTTTTTTATACAAGACTTCGCGTTAACTACTCCTCCAATTACACGTAATTTCTTAACTAGAAAACAATTTCTTTTTCCAAACTAATTTTGCATCACAATTTCACTTATTGTTTCCCATGGTCATAGTCTATTTAAAAAAAAAACAATATTCAACACGAAAATGTATATAGTTTGTAAGTACAAATAATTAGTTGTTTCTCACCCAATTAACATTTATTTTTTATTTTTTCACACAATCAGATTTATTTCGCAAATTAGGTATTATTATTATTGCAACTATTTTCTTTATATTTTTACACCACATTTACACATAATTCCGCAAGTGGAATATAATGTCTTTTAAACACCCCAATTATAGGTAATTCTAGAAATGAATTTCTTTCATCCTAATTACATTTAATTCCGCAACTGAAATACAATTTCGATTTCCAGACTAAGTTTGCACCCAAATTACACATAATGTCTCACCAGATCGTAGTCCAAAATAAAAATAAGTTTTTGCAACACAAAAATACATATATTTTTACAACTATAAAAAAAAGTAGTCGTTTCACAACCAATTAACACTTATTTTCACAAGATAAGTTTATATTTTATTGTGTCACACAACGAGACTTATTTAGCAACCAAATCCCTCTTTCTGCAACTATTTTCTTCTTATTTTCGCATCTTATTTGCACATAATTTCGTAACTAGAATATTTTTTCACCATAATTACATATAATCTTGGACCTCAAACATAGTTATTTTTTCGTACCCGAATTACACATAACTTCATAACTTACACACATTCTTTTTTTCTAGACTATTTGCACACCCGAATTACACGCATTTTTACACTCGGCCGCATTCATTTTTTTAGAATTTTTTTTTATCATGGATCTCGATTTTTCCATGTTAGGAAAGAAAAAACAATGGTATTTTTGGATTCTTTTTTTAGAACAGTGTTTAAAAGATATGCCGTTTGTTTTTGAAAAACTAAAAATATGAGAGATAAAACGGTTATGGGTATATTAGTATTAATAGAAAGTCTAGGTGATTAGCGTTACTTTTAATCCAAAGTCATGTAGCTATCTATAGTTTATCAAACCTTTGGTGATTATTGGTAAATAAATTTGATGTTTGGTGATAATTGATAGATTGCCCTATAAAAATTATATTTAGAAATTCGATTTATATAGATTTGTTGTAATTCATACGTTTTAAATTATATTTAAAAATGGTAGATTTAACAAAACTAATATAATGATTTAAATTGAATATATTTAATAAAATATATTGGGAAAAGTTCAGGTTCGATAGGGAAAAAACTGAGGTGTTGTTATCGATCTTTTGTAATGAACAATTTATCATGTTCAATAACGAGAAAAAAATAAAAAAAAAAGCGTAATAAAATAAACAACACAAGATAAATTTAACGTGGTTTAGAATATTAAGAAATCCTACATCCATGGAACAAAAAATCTTTTATAAACAAGTAGGTTACATAAAACCTCCCAAACTAAAACGGACTCAATCATTATTTGTTAAAAAAAAGTGATGTGATTCACATAACTTTATCTTTAATATTTATACATCACCTCACTTATCTTAAGAAAATATTCATTGTCTCACCACACTTTTTTAATTGCATATCTTCTTCTCTTTATACATTTAAGGAAGACCCTAATTCTTCATTAGACACTCCAGATTAATGCCCATTAATCAACAATTGTGATAACTCGTAATTCCTTAATATAGGAAACCTCATAAAACAAATTAATTAATATAGAAGATCTAATTAATAAGGAATCTAATTAATATAGGAAAACCAAAATAGAAAACTCAATGAAATAGAGAACCTAACAAGTAGAAGAATCCGCTTCGGTTTAACTGTGGTGTTTTGGTCTAGCTTGCTTCGAATGAGACTGCTTCTGATTAGCTTGTTTCAGACCAACCTACTTCGGATCAGCCTCTGTTTTGAATCAATACACATTTCTTTCGACTTAATGTTCATTAGTTTTAACAGTTTGCTTCTATACTCTTAGGTTCCAGCATACGTCTCTGTTAGTATGTCACGGCTTAAGCTTCACATAGAGAGTTACAATAGTTCTTGCATGTACATGTCATGACATATCTAACTATGCCTCATGTAGTCCTTCGACATACCTCTCTAATGACTTACTTCTAGTCTACACCTATAAATTCTCCACGTAGCCGGGTAATAACTCCAACATCTACTGAATCTTAATCTTCAAACCATAAAAGACCAGCTCATGTGCATCAGAAACTTCCACGAGTTTCATGTGTTCGTGACCTTTGAAATCGACAATAACTGTTAGGGTAGCGACCAAAGTTCCACATCCCACATCGGTAATATATGAAAAGGATTAGTGGTATATAAGTAAGAATATACATCAACTAGTATGAGGCCTTTTTGGAAGTGGACCAAAAGCAATATCATACTAGAAGCGGAATATGTGGACCGGACATCCATATTCCTAACAATAAAAATTAAAAGTAATAATAATTATAATAATAATAAAAATTAAAAGTAATATTGTCTAGTAATAATAACAATTTACCCATATACTCGAGAATAACAAAATACATTAAAAGTATTTAGTTTGAAAGTAAAATTTCTAAAACAAATATATAAAATTTTGTGATGTTTCAAATATCAATATCAATATAAATCAACACTAATTTATACTTGTTAGTAAGTTATTCCAAAATAATTTTCATTATAGATCAAACTAACAGAATAATGGGTTTATATATATATAGAGTTCTGAATTATTAATTATATAGAAGAATATTTATATAGGACAAATCCTTTGATATAAAAGAACATGAATATGACAGTTCAAAAGAAGGTGTTATGGACAATACAAAGATTATAAGTCCATATATGAGAACCGCAAAAAGAATAGTTTTAGCCAATTTTTTGTACCTACAAACTTTAGAAATTGTTATCATGCAGTTATTTCACTTTACATCAATTGTAAAATAAAATTGGTTCATCTGCGTATGGAAACTACTTGTAACATATTATTTCATAGAACTGAAATGAAATTCTTTTACCACCAACTTTATGTGTTACTTGGGGACAGTACTCTCCGAGCTCGACTCCGTCTCTCTAATCTCCGAGCTCGACTCCATGGGTTTAATCTCCGAGCTCGACTCTGTCTGTTTCATAGGTGTAGGCCTATTGATTTAGAAACAATTTAGAATATCTAATAGATTTAAAGACAATTTACAGAACCCAAACAAGGCCCAAGATATGTGGAAACAGCACCCTTTCTTGGTGAGCAAGAAATGAGAGTAGAAAAAACACTAAAAAGATAAAGAAATGGAAAATTACTTGATTATTGATCCAGTAGTAACCCACTTTTGGTTGATCCATTCCATATGCCACCTTACTTTTTTATAGGGGATACGAACTTCAGTCTGATTCAAATCTAATTTGACGTAGTAATAGGGATAGGCAACTTTGTTGACAACCCCGGTGTACCAAACTTGGCCGGCCTCATTGTACACATCAACAACATGCTTAACAGGAATGCTCCGGGAGCTACCAGATTTCGGAACAGGAGGATTTGGTCTGATTAGATCTGCCGGTAGGGTTTGGATAAACATACTCTTTCTGTGTTGAACAGTATATCCCCGTTCTCCCAGTGCGGCTAGAAACGTCCCCTGGATGAAAACACCATTCTTGCATATCTCTATGTCTTCTTTGAGCTTGTAAGGGCAAACGGGATCACCCATTTTTTTTCTAGAAAGAGAAAGAACGGTTTAAAGATTTCAGAACTTTAGAAGTGTGGCTATACTAACGAATGCAAGTAAATCATTCAAATACTGATCCAAAAATATAACCGATTTTTTATCTTGTTATTTTACCGTTATACATAAGGCAGTTTCTGCTTATTTACATATATGAAAACATATGAAAATGATCAAAATATTTTTCTCAATATATACGGTTATAAATTGATTTACTAAAATTGGTACCGTTTTGAATATTTTAGAAAATAAATATTTTTTAAACCTTTTCAATTTCTATCCTTTTTTTTCAAAAAATCCAATTACTATGTGAGTGTGTTCAAACTAATAAGTTATTTACTTTTCATAATTTGTTGTAAGTTATGGATTCTTAAAACTTTACAGATCCAAGATAGACTATGGATGATTTCTTTTTTATTGATCCGACGAGTTAATTATATTCAAATTATCATCTGCATATAAAAGAAAAGGGCGAAAGATTCGTAGAGTATGGATTTATTGAAGACACTCACGTCATATATCAGATAAGTAAATTTTTACTATTAACACAAACTAGATGTTCTTATTTAGTAATCTTGTATTGATAAAGGAAGTTATGAGAATGAAATTATTTTTTTAATTATAATGTATGGAAAAACGCGGTGTCCTATAACTATTAGTTTAGCGGTTAGTAAAAATAAATGGTGATGGCATAAACTTCAAACTCAGAGTAGCCATATAAAATAAATTGAATAGACACAGGAACTGAAACAATAAGCACACAAGAGTTGATTTTATTAAGTGAAGAGTCAAAGGTTCAGTACTTATAGAAAATATGATTCAAACGTCTCTTACTAATTTGAGACTTTCAGAATTCCTAATATTACTCTCACTACTTCACTAAGTTATAAAATAGTTGAGAATTGATTTGGAGTTGTCTACTTCTTTACGAGTCCTTTGCGGGTCTTTAGTTTGTCTGTTTCTTCTAACTTCGATTAAAGAGTTCACTAATATTTTACACTCCCCCTTGGTGCATTCTTTCGATCAGCTAGACCACGAGAAAGTTGTTGAACCAGTATCAAAACAATAGCCTGAAGTGGACCATCTGTCATTCATATTGTCGGTCCAATCAGTATCAACAAACCCACATAAACGTCTCTTACTGATTTGAGACTTTTAGACTTCCTAATATAACTCTTACTACTTCATTAAGTCATTTGATAGTTGAGAATTGATTTGAAGTTGTCTGCTTTTTTGCGGATCCTTTGTGGGTCTTTAGTATGTCTGATTCTTGTAACTTGGATTAAAGAGTGCACTAATTTTTGATACCATACTGGTTATAACCACGCGGTGACTTTCTAATAGTATTCAAAAGAAGAAAAAATGATTGTCTAAAGAAAATATGGAGAGTTAGAACAAAAACGGAAGTAACAATAAACATAAATATGCAATTTTCCTCTTTTGATGGAGATATCTCAAAACGAGCCCATATCGGTCGGACCCTTAACATAAAAATATACAAAAGAAGTTTTGGTTGCTATCATATAACTTCGGTTGACCCAACTAACAGTTAGCCAAACAAAAAGCCTGGTCGAGGAAAAAAGAAATAACACTATCAAATATTTAAAGGATCATGAAGCTTCGCTTTACAATTCAAGCACGAGAAGTCAAATATAAGATTACAAAGAAAACCATTAATTATTAACAGACATAATATATTATATCGCAATAAATCTTTGTGTGTACAATATCGCATATATAGCGTGTTCTCGGAAAATAAAACTTCATGAGATATTTTATCCCTTGTTAGTTACAAAATTATGTAGCTATAAAGACTCGTTTGATGCCTCACATCACAGAATTCCTCCACCATAATGGACGATACAATAAGTGTTTGATTTACACTCTCCTATGATATTACACCTTCATTTAATAAATATATGTTCCCGAAGTGTTTTTGTGTGTCCTTCCATCCACAAAAAAACTAAGTCAGAATGCCTAATGATCTACAGCATTTTGACCTTCATATATGCCAACATGTGCCCTTTCGTAGCCTTCTAATGGTCCATACTTAATTTACATACATGCATCTTTAACATATTCACAACAAAGGAAATTTTTGACCCAATATAAATTTGAGAATACAATAAACTCCAAATAGCTAAAGCATAAAAAACTTGTTTCATTTCCTAAATATCAAGTGTTTTCTTTGAATATTGACCCAGAATTAGTCTGTCCCCTTTGTTATAGGGGTACTAATTAGTTTTTAGCTTCTTAATTAGTAACATTGTAACATACTTTCAAGATATGATTATTGTGATAATCCAATAATATCAATGGATTGATCTCGATGTAATTGGATTCCTAAGACAAAACTAGCATCACTAAGATCCTTTATGTCAAACTTGTAGATAGAATTCCTTGCGTAGTGTGTAAAAATTCCTTATTGTTCGAGGCAAGAAGTATATCATTGACATATAATATCAGAAGTATGAAATTACTCTTACTCAACTTGTTATACACACAATCCTAAACTGAGTTGATCTCAAAATAAAAAAAGACTATCACCTCAAACAATTTGTGGTACCGCTGGCGAGAAGCCTATATGAGCCCGTAAATATATTTCTTAAGCTTTCATACCAGATTATTTGAGTTATTCATTTAAAAATGTTACGATTGTGTCATATAGGTCATTTCTTTAATATCTTCATTGTGAAATACGATCTCTACATCCATTTGATAAAGTTCAAAATGAAAGTGTGTAACTAATGCCATGATTGTTCTAAAGGAAATTTTGTTGATATTGGAGATATGTTTTTTTTTTAAAATAAATCATTTCACTTCTTTCCATATGAATCATGGAATTGTGTTTGGTTTTGTAAACCCACCTACAACCAATTTATTGTTTCCCTTCATGCAATGGGAAAATTTCTCATACCAAACTGTCTTGTGTTAATTTATATTATTTTCTCATAACTTCAATCCACTTCTAAAAGTCAGAGGTTTCGGTGGCGTATTTGTAGGATGAAGGATCATCTACAATTCTAACATACTCATCATGTTCACGAATATATACTATAAAATACAGATATAACATTCTTATTTTCTTTTGTGGACCTTCTAAATGATATCATTATTTCTTATTGCACTTCTTGAAGAGGTAGAGATTGATCCTCAAGAACAATGTCAAATTGATTTATTTGTGGAAGATTACTTCAAGGCTCCTTTAAGTATCTCCATAAAACCATTCATAAATATCTACAAAATCTTCCTCAAAATAGAAACTTTTTCGTTCCCACTCAGAATATAATATAAGTGAGAGAATCATAAAACTTAAAGCCCTTGTAGTGTTTAGAATAACCAATGAAAAAATATTTAACTATTTTTGGGTCCAGTTTCTTTTCGTGAGATTTGTAAGCCCCTGTCTCAGTTGGACACCCCCATATATACATATACTTTAAATTGGGCATGCGCCCATTCAAAAGCTTATATGGAGTGCTAACAGTTACCTTGGTGGGTATTGTATTGAATATATAACCGACATATTTGGGGGGCTTCCCCCATAGAGATAATGGCATGGATGATTTACTTATCATGCTTGTAACCATATCCTTTGGTGTACAATTATGTCACTCCGATACACCATCCATGCAGGGTGAACCCGACATTATATATTGAGGGAATATACCCCACTCCTCTAGATATTTTTAAATATCTTTTGACATTGTTCACTCGATTCTTTATATCTACCATTGTATTTACCATTACTGTTAAATCCAACACTTTTAATTCTGTTACCAAGTTTTTTTTTCAAATTGGTCCTTAATGCTTTGAACTTGTCCAGGGCCTCTGACTTTTCACGAAGGAGGTAGAGGTATATGAAACAAGAGAACTCATCTATAAATAATATGAAGTACAACTGCCTATTCCATGATTAATTTGGGAGTGGTCTACAAATATTACTGTAAATCAATTCTAATAGTTCAATTGCTATGTATGCCCGTACCATTTTAGTTTTAGTTTGTTTACCTTTGATATGCTCGATACATGAAACAAAATCAGGGGGAACCAATAAACCTTAAGCTACAAGCTTGTCCATCATAACTTTGGATATATGACCTAATCCCACGTGCCATAGTTTAGAAAAAAAATTATATTTAGTAATTTTATCTGGTACAAGTTGTGGATTTATGAAACTTTTTTAATTACTAACAATATTTAATAAATTTTGTTCCTTTATAAAACATTATATGACCAAAAATCATATCATTATAAAAGATAATTAATTTACTGTTTCCCATTCGACAATAATATCCATACAAGTCGAAAACCAGAAATTAAATTAAGGTCCTTCTAAAAATGGGAACATAACATTCTCTAAAAACAATACATTTCCAGTAGAAAGTTTTAAATTCAAATCACAAATTTCTAATACACAACATGAGATATTGTCTCTTATTAAAATGGAACTTTAATCCCCACATAACATCCTACCCCTTAACGTACCGTGGAAATAAACATGAGTTGTTATAGTCAATCAACTCACTTCATGTTCTTTTCAACATAAACAAGATTACTTTGTGAAACAACCAAATATATGAGAGTCCCTTTGCTTAGCATATAAGCCCGACATTTCTCACAATCCTTCTGTGATGTCCATTTTCCTTACAGAACAAATATCGACCAACTGTCGATTCCTCAGGCTTTTTAATCTTAGTCTAACCATTCTGCTCTTTTAATATCAAATATTTTGTTTGCCCTCATCCTCTTTTCTGATGCTTCTATGTTCACTTCATGGACCTCTTCTTTAAGCTTTTCGTCGTATTGTGCAGCGTTTGCAATAATTTATTGATTGTCTACTATTCTCGCATGTAAGAATAAGTGGATTGGAAATGTTTAAACTTTAGTCAGATTGATTGAAAAATAAACACCACCACATACTTTTCAGGTAAGTCTGCCTTAATTCCTTTTAACTTATTGGCAGTCACACATTTCCAGAATGTTGTTAGGAATTTTACCTTTTCCACTGTATTTCTTGGTAAAGAGCACATTAACGAGACATTACATCTCTATTTTGTCATTCTTAGAAAAATATTTCTTAACTTCCTTAAGTAAACCTGAACCAATGGCAATATTGCTCGGGATAGCCCCGTGAAATGTAGATAGCATCCTTTGACGCATAATGGCCATGAATAATCGATTATACTTTTCTCATGACTTATACTATTTTGGTTTCTCAAGTTTCCATCATTACCCCAATGGATTGTAACTCATTATGTGAACTAGAAAAGAAAAAAATATCATACAACACACAAGAATTTGGACATATAACAACTAACATAATTGAATATGGTATATATATGTAAAACATAATTTACTATGGTAATAGGATAGCGAAGGGAAATCATACTAACACACATTTTATGAGTTTGATGAAATTACCATGATTATTATTTCAATTTTCCTAAGTATCGTTGAAACCCTCACAAGGGCTGATTTCACCTACTCAATTAAAATAAACATAAAAATTAATTTACTTTTTTAAATGCCAGTAAAACCTTCTTGAGTGATAATTTCACTTCAATTAAACATTCGTAAAGATCATTTTCTATAGATTTTATCCAGTTAATGATTAACCAAATCCAAATATTGACCTTCCTAAGCGTCGTCTATATTTGAATCTAAAGTGATCTATTGAAAGTTTTTTGATCTTCAAAGAGACTAGTTAACCTTCTGGAGGACCGATTAAATTATTAACTAATTCACACATCGAAATCTGAAACTTCAGGCATACATTACCATTCAAATATTGAAGCACATAAACCATTTCTTTCATATACACATAATAAAAATAATATGTCCAAACACTTCATCATGTGAATAAATCATTATTTTAAATAATAAAGTGTTTTTAAGATAGTGAATATTTTTATAAATAGTCTAGTGCGCATAATATATGAACAATGTAATAAATAGAACTATGAACAATACTTTTCAAAAACAGTACGCATTAAAAGTAAATTCAAAAAAACACTTTCGCGCCTTCTGTAGTTATTACTAAGTAATATGCCCAACCAATAATAGTAGTTATTGCCATCTTTGGGTGTTCGCCCAGCCAACAGCCTCCCTGCATCACAAAATCAGTGGGTCGCAATTGTCTCTGGAACCGTGACATTTATCTGCAGCGATAATGGTTCGTTGACCGTAGCGAATGTCACTGGATAGCCTTCAGTCGATAATAATATCAGGACTTAAACTTTTGATGAATCATTGTCCCAATATTTTGATTTATTTTGTTAAATTAGGATTTAGCTCACTCAAAATTTTGGAGAAAAAATCCATGAATCAATCAAACCTCGATTTAAAATAATAATAATAAATATCATAATTTTTATCAATACAACCTATTTATTCATAAATAGTAAACATTTTAAACATTATTTCATATGAATAAATCATTGTATACCTACTTTTCACATAAAGCTTAAATTCATACCATAACAGAGTAAATTAATTAAGTAATCCCAACCGTATGGATTCTTTACAATAAAGAAAAACATGTTTTGATTCAATTATATATATATATATATTCAGTTTATCATATGAATCATTTGAGGGTTAAGGTTTTGTTACCAATTTTACAACTAACTGAATCACATCAAATTAGTTTATCGCCCTCAATATAATTATTTATTGTATACATAAAATAAAATGTAAACTTACGGTTTTATATGGTACTATTCATAGAATCCTTACTTGAGATTCTACTTTCGAACACTCCTTCTAAACTTGATCCGATAAACGTATAGAAAAAAACACCGCATAATAGAAATAAGTAGCGAAATTAAACACTATGAAGGTGAGGTATCGAATAGGACTTAGCCTCTGATACCATGTTAAGAATATAACAATTTATGTCCAAGCGAAATAGGATGTGAGATCAAGTATACTTTCAAACATCTTCATGTGGAATAGAATAACGTACCTAAACATCGTCGAAATGGAAACGAATGGATTACATGGACGACTTAATCAGATCACACCAATATTGATTGAGTTACGTTCATATTTATTTAGGATATTTTATATGTCTAAGTGAGGTGTGATGTGGAATCATATCTACTTTCCAACACTTTTAAATACCATGTTTTTATTTTATTTTAAAAAATGATAACATTATATTAAAATAAAATGGTAAAAAAAACAAATATATATTCCATATGTATAAAAAAAATTCAAATTATTTATTTATATATATATATATATATATATATATATATATCTAGATATAGATATATATAAGAAACAATCTATGTCACAATAAAATACCTAATAATTAAAGATATAGTTTTGATATCAAATAAACCAACTATGTATAATAACCTTTGGATAATAAAATAAAATAGTATATTTTTTATTTTGGTAAAATCTTTCATTCAATGGATATGGGTTCAGACTTAAAAAAACTAAAAGATAAAATATGAAAACTAGCCATAAATTCATTTAATCGTGAATCAATAAATACAAAATATTTTATTTTATATAAATTGTGATGTATGATATTTAAAACAATATGTTTTCGACTTTTGGAGAGAAAAAATTATAATTGATCTTCTATTTCGTTAGAATACTAAATTCTCATAAACTAGGAAATTTATGAGAATATTAACCAATTTTAATGTGAAGTGGTGGCTGGCACCACTGCCAGCATACCATACTCCTTCTTCTGATGTGTCTTAGGTAGCAACCAAAGCATTGTGTTCTCCTTCAGATCTTGGATGTTTTAAGGATGTAGATCCCATAACTGATGGATCATCTCTGTAGTAACAGACAATGGGAGGTTGATTTACTTTGAGAAAATCTTCCACCTCTGCCTATGTAGAAGTTACCTCGCCCCTAGAATTATAGTTGACATTAGAATTGGATCTCTCTTTATAGTTTCTATTAACCCCCTATTTTTAGTAGAATATCCTCTATGATTTGCATTATGAAACTGTTGTTTAAATTCATTCTTTTGTATAAAATTAGCAGTTGAAAAACTGATGTTAGACACTGAATTTTGCATGTCAATAAACTGCTCTAATGATCTTTCAAAAGTGAGGAGGCATTTTTGAAGATCAGTCCAAGTCAATTCTTATTTGTCACTAAGACTCACTACAATGGGAGTATATTCAGCATCAAGGCATGCACAGACTTAAGTGATCAAGTCATCCATAGACCCTATAAGAATAAGATTGTCAAATATCATCTTTATTTTGTTTACATATTCTATCATAGTAGTAGTTCCTTTGCGAGTTCTTTGGAACTCTGCCTTATAGTATGTGTTTTTTGGCTCTTGTCTGTGAGCTAGAAACTTTACCAGTTGTTTCCCAAATAATTTTACAAGTCTTTTCCTCCATCAACTGAGTTACTATCTCAAGGCTCATAGTGAAGTATAACCAACCAAGTAGTAGTTGTTATTTCGCTACCCATACTTCATGATCTCAGTTATTAGAAACATTCCTTTTAATATCAGTAATAAACCTAGGTGGACAGACTTTCTCCAGTGTGATAAATCCTCCTAGTTTGTTACCTTTGATCATCTGTAACACTACTATATTCCACATAATATTTTTTCTTTTGTCAAGTCTGATATTATTGACATTGTTGATTGAATGCAGCTGTAAATTCTTTAGAGCCATTGAGGAATTTATTGGCAAGATAGATCCCATTGAATATGAGGAGAATGATGGGGAATCACTGGAGTTCTCCATTGAAGGCTCATAATGGCTCTGATACCAATTAGAAATTTAGAGAGAAATGAATGTATATTAAAATGTTTCTCCAGCGTTGCATTACCAGTAGGTCTAGTCTTGTTATATACAAAACCATGTAACAACTTTGGAATATTATTTTAATTTATTACAATATTCTCTCCACTAAAATTTAAGGCTGTTTGGCTATAAGTATAACTTGTGTAGACTTATTCTGTTAGGGCCTTAGTGTTTATATCGAGTCTATAAACACCATGTTCTGTGTCAACTTTCTTTGAATCGAAACTCACAATTTTGTCACATTTTGATACAACCCTAAGTGAGGAGCTCAAGTTAGTGTCGTTTTTGACTAGTTCCTCACTCTTACAGTTGTTGCCTTCAATGGAAGCCTCTCTAACCCTAACACACTTGACAATTTTTTTTGTCAAATTACAACAACCAACTATTACACATAAAGTTCGGGAACTCGCACCAGATTATCTTTTGTAGAAAGAAACAATGATAAAGTCATAGTTATGGGTCATCTGATTTTATTCACAACCACATACATAATAACCTTTATCATCTTACGGTGGTAGAAAATGATTGATTTACTTAATATACTCAGATCAACCATGAATAAATTTTAAAAATCATTATAGTTGAAGACACATTGCGGATGATATTAGAAAATAAACTCGTTACTATTAAGAAAGTGAGATGAGTGTTAGTAAGAAAATGAACATGGGTCGAGCAAGAGATCCTCCAATGCCACAAAACGCAAAACTGATTAAGCTGAAGTTGTTAAGACCAAAAAGTCAGTTGGTCAAGAAATTCTAATTGTGTCTCATGTTAAGCTAAAAGCCATCAGTATTTTTGAATAACTTAATAATGATCATACCATTGTGGTGGTGGCTAAAACACCGAAGGCCTTAGAGCATGTTGTCATTGTGGCCGAAAAACTAGATCTTGCTGATCACTTGGTTGTTAAGATCTAGAAGTCTAGAGTTGAAAATACTGCAGATTGAGATATTTATGAGCCAATAATTGATGTTGTAACTTTGATAGCCGAATGCTATGAGGTGCATGAGTTAAGTCATTTATCTCTCTATATAATTATAGTAGTGCTAGATATAAGGGAAATATTGATACAATATGTACAAGATCTCCTTTGATGGATATGGTTAGAGTAACAAGAAATATTGTGTTTACTTTGGAGCAAATCAATGAGTTTGTGACACAGTTCATTATTTCGACCAATTGGAGAAAGTTGACAAACTTGGATTTAGCAAAAAGAAATTGAACTTAATAGTAAAGGTGAACTAATATTGTCTCTTTCCTATTTAGTTGTGAATATATTATTATATATGTGTATTTGTGATGGATTTAAATTCTTTTTATATATATTATGATTTTTAAAACTATTTTTTTGGCACAAAATTACTTTTATTGCAAGAAAAGAGTTATAGAATGAAATAAGTTTATCTCACTTGACAATGACACATAACTGAAAGTGTATAACCTTATGAATGATAAAATTATGGCTTCTAGTTTCTAGAGGCTAGAATGAGTGCCAATCTTCTAAAGGCAGCACTGAAAATGAGATACTTAGTCATTGGAAATTCACTGGAATAGTTCTTATTCTTGAAGTCCAATAAGAGGTCTATGTAAATTACTTGAAAAATATGGATTATCCTGAAAAATAAAATATTTTGGGGATTATGGTTAAAATCTTTATTGCCATTCAATTTTAGTGGACACAAATGTTATGCAAAGTTATTTAGTGAGTCTCGACTAAACTAAATTTAAGCTTTCAAGATAAATTATGGCTTTAAAACATATAATTTATAAAGTATGTTAGATTAGTAATTAGGTTTCGTTAAATTAATTCTCTTAAAATTATAAGTTTTTAAAAAATATATTTTTAATTAAACCTAACTTATTAACGATATTATTTATTAGATCTAATGAGGTCGGATAATTTTTACACTGCTGCTTCGCCCAATCCGAAGGTAATTTGGATTGAACCACTATCATGAGATACCGAATATGGTAATATCAGTCGAACGTGACTAAGCGAGGTGCTGGTCATTTCATATCTTGGGCTAATGAGTTTTTAAACTTGACCCAAGCCCACAAGCCGACCCGGAAAGCGCATGGGTGATTAATTAATTATAAATACCCCAACTACTTTCATTAATGAGGGTGATCGGAATTTAATACTAGCACATACCTGAATTATCTCTCTAGATTTCATCATCAACCTTAAATTCTCAAAATACTTTACTAAATTACCCTCAATCACAAATAATTTAAACTAAATTGGAGACCCTAGTGGGAGCACGACGGTGCCTGAATTTCATATTCAAAAACAGCATACAAAGTAGTTCGGATGGATCCGAATACAGAGAATGTTCCACCCTCTGAGGTGGAAGTTGCAAAGGAAAAAAATGAATACATTATCGAGTAACGCGATCAGTTGAAGGATGAGATAGAGGTGTTGAGAGCGCTAAAAAAAGTAGAGAAACGGGTTAAAGAAAAATCCAGTGGGCCGGTGGTTCACCATACTGACAATCCTGGAAAGAACGAGCAGTCTCTAAAGACTCATCTCAGCTCTAAGAAAATACATCGATCTAAACATGTGAAGATCTCTACATAAGAATCCTCCAGTAACTCATATATTAAGGAAAAACTTGAAGATTCAGTTTCCTCCATAAGTGATGAAAGGCGGTCGAAAAAAAATGAGGCTGACTAAAAAACATTCTAGAAAAAGGAATAGGCAGGCTGCTGTTAAGAAACACCATGGGAAGGTAAAGGGTTCAGCTGATCGACACATTGACCGTTTGATGATTGATCACTTCGCTTTCCAGTCCGAACCAGGTATTTTTGCTACTCCGAATGAAGATATTGTTTTTAGCTATAACAAGAACTGAAGGCAATCGTCTTTATCTGCGAAAACACTCTCCGGACACCTTCCCAAAAGGTTTGACAGCTCTAAGATGGAGAAATATGACGGGAGAAAAGATCCGGACAACCATCTGGAGCAGTTTAAGAACTTAATGATAAACTTTGACGACCACGACAGATTGTTGTGTAGGGCCTTCTCCTAAACCTTAACGGGAAGTGCCCTCAAGTGGTATAATAGTCTCCCCTAGGGATCTATTAAACTTTTTGATATATTTTGGGTTGCTTTCCGGAGACAGTTCGTGGGAAGAAAAGAGTTTAAGGGTAATGGAGATACCATCATCAATTGTCTCAGGAACCAAATGATTCTCTGAAGGAATACATCAAAAAATTTGTGAATACGAAGAACGGGTTAGCAGATTGTTTTGTACAAGTTGCGATTGCTTCCCTCAGGCAGGTTTGAACCCAAGCAACTTGGCTGATTCGGTAACCCGGGAGAAGGGCATTACTTTTGGGGGGTTGTTAAATCAGGTGGGGAAAAATATTAATATATAGGAGACTAAAAACTTCAGGGTGCCTAGCTAGGTAAGGTCGACCACTACAACGTCAACACCTCAAGCTGCTAATCAGTCTGGTTACAGATCGAAGGAGACTCGACAACTCAGAACTAACAAGTCAGAAACCAGAGGGGACCATGGGTTTAACCTGAGTGGTTTGGTGAGTCGGGGAAAAGTATGACTATAATATATGATAAAACTAAAAGCGAAGTAAACTTTAGAAAACCAGCAGCATTGTAGTCCCTCGGGGAAAACCGGAGCACCCATTTATGTAAGTACTATAATAACATAGGGCATGATATACATGATTGTATATTCTTGAGGCAAGAGGTTTGAAACCTCATTGAGAGGGGTAAGTTGGGACCCGATGTCAAAAAACGAGGGGGGAGAAGACCAGATAATACACAATCTAATGCCAACACTCCCTGAACTACTCCTTCAAGCAATCCTGGAACATCTACATAGAAAAAAGCTATGTTGATTACTGAAAGCTTTGATATAGACTCTGAGTTCCTTGATCCGGAATTGGGTGGGGGTAATAACAGACAAGACTACCATTGTCTCTGGTTTGGTTGAATAATTTCAATATTTAACTATCTTTGGAGGGGACACTGTGACTGCACCTTCTAGTTCTGTAAGGAAGAGGCATGTTCACATTTTGGCCACCTAGTTGGATAGAGGAATGTTGATACACCTGTATCAAACTTCATCTCCTTTTATATTTTTTGATGAGGATGACCTAAGAGATACTGCAGGGCCTCATGAAGACGATGTGGTATTAGGGGCATCAATAGGTGGCAATGATATACGTCGAATCCTGATTGAAACAAGCAGTTTGGAAAACATCTTGTTTTTAAGCTCCTAAAAACAGATAATAAACCCTTCGGTTATACAAGGTTCGAACAGAACTATCGTGGGCTTCATAGGGAGTTCTGCAGATGTGACTGGGGAATTTGAAGAAGAATTATTGCTGGGTAAAGGATTTTTATGAAAATTGTAAGAGTACTGTTTGTTGTGGTGGATTGCCCAACATCTTATAATGCAATATTTGGGAGTTCTTGGCTCTCCAGAATGCATGTTGTGGCTTCTCAATCCATCAATATTTAACATACACTATCCAGGGACAACCAGGTATTGTCCGGAGCAGTCAGAAGGTAGCTAGGAAATGTTATGCAACGAACCTTGCCTCTACGTCTATAGAGGCAGTCAATATTGATAGAGATTAGCAGCTATTGGAGCCTTCCACCAGATCCAAGTAGATATGAAGGATCAAGACCACACCACTTTTATTACGGACAATGGTCTTCATTGTTATAAGGTGATGTCGTTCGGATTGAAAAATGTTGGGGCCACCTATTTAAGGTTAATAAATAAAGCCTTTGCTAGTCAGATTGTCAGAAATATGAAAGTTTATATAGATGACATGATGGTAAAAAGCTTTGAGGAAGATGCGCATATATCTGACCTTCAAGAAACGTTTTCCAACTTAGAGGCTGTGAACTTGAAGTTAAACCCTGAAAAATGTGTTTTTGGGGTCCGGTCTGGAAACTTCTTGAGTTATATAATAAATAAAAAATGAATTCAACCTGATCTGGATCAGCTTAATGCTCTATTAGCTACGAATCCTCCTCATAGAACCAAATAATTTCAATGACTGACCGGACGATTGGTTGTGCTGAATAGGTTTATTTCAAGATCACCAGACAAATGTGCTCCATCTTTCCAGGTGTTAAGGAATGTAAAAGACTTTAATTGGTCTCCATAGTATGATCAAGAATTTCTTGAAATCATGAAACATTTGTCTTCACCCAAGACTCCCTTTAAACCTGTCTAGGGGGGAAATCTTTACATGTACTTAGTTGTATCAGAGTATGCAATAAATTTTGTACTAGTAAGAGAGGTGGAAATTTACCCTCGTCTGGTGTATTACATTAGCAAAAGTTTGTTGGATGCTGAAAGAAGATATTTGAACTAAGATATATAGCATTGGCCTTGTTAATTGCTGCGAGAAAATGAGACCGTACTTTCAAGCCCATTCCATTGTCGTTCAAACATATTTTCCCTTGAAGAGTGTTCTTCAGAAAGCTGATGTATCAAGCAGAATGACCAAGTGGTCAGTTGAGCTGGGTGATTATGATATTTATTTTGCACCCTGAACAACGATATAAGCACAGTAGGTAGCCTCCTTCTTGGTAAAATTTCATGTTGATAGATCCCCGAACATATACTAGAAAACGAGACTAAGAAAGAATGGGTAGTCTGAACTGATGGTGGATCTAGTACTATGGGTTGTGGGGCTGGAATTTGTTTAACTTCTCCATATGGTGATACTATGTACCAGGCTATATATTTTGGTTTAAGAGCTTCTAACAATGAATCTGAATATGAAGCAGCTATAGCTGGTCTTAAGCTAGCCCTTATATATAGGGCCAGAAGAGTATGATTAATGAGTAATTCCCAACTACTTATTCACCATGCTCAAGGAAAATCTGATGCAAAGAAAGAACAGTTGATAAAATACTTTCTTATCTTGAGAGCAGTTGCTGCAAGCTTCAAGAGTATCCACTATGAACACATCCCTAGATCGGAGAATATTATGGCAGACTCTTTGGCAACCATAGCTCATTTAGAATATTACCCTTGGATTCTGATGTTAGAATATCCATCAATACAGACGGGCCAAGAAAAAGGTAAAGACAATGAAGAAAGTATGAGCATAGTAACCATTCAACCTAAGGACTAGAGGTATGATATTTTTCAGTTTATTTTCGATGAGATTTTGCCTTCGGATAAAGCCATGGCTAAGAAATGTAAGTATAAGGCTCATGGTTTCTTGGTATTAAGGGAAATTCTTTACAAGAAATATTTCAGCAGACCCCTTTTGCGTTGGTTAGGATTTGAATAATCCCAAGTTATGCTATCGTAACTGCATTATGGTGAAGGTTATGCATGCTATGGCTACAAATCCCTAACTAAGAGAGTCTTATTATAATGGTACTACTAGCCAACCATAATGGCAAATACCACAGATATGGTAAAAAAGTGTGATCATTTTCATTGATATGGAAATGAAATTCACGTGCCAACAGTTCCTATGGAATCCATATCTGAACCGATACCCTTTGATAGATAGGGGTTAAATCTGGTTGGGCCTCTTCCCATGGCATTCGGTAGATGTCGAACAATCATAGTTTTTATTGACTATTTCTCTAAGTGGATAGAGGCAGCTCCCTTAGCTGGAACCACTTCTAAGGCAATTATGAAATTCATTTTATCTAATATATGTTGTAGATTTGGGGTTCCCCGAAAGATCACCATAGATAATGGGCCATAGTTCGATAATAATGACATGGAAATATTCTGCACCTCTAGAGAAATTCAACACTGCTTTTCTTCTCCTTTCCACCCTCAAGAAAATGGACAAGTTGAAGTTGCTAATCAGACAATATTGTCTGGGCTGAAGAAAAACCTGGACGGAGTTCCAGGAAAGTGGCCAAGTTATCTACAAAAAGTATTGTGGGCTTACCAAACTAATCATTGGGCTGCTACACAACAATCTTTTTTTCCCTCATTTATGGGATGGATGCAATCACTCCCATAGAAGCTACTTTAGCATCTTATAGAATCCAAAACTATTCTGAATAAGAAAATGATATAGCAGTCAAGAATCAGTTGGATTTGATTGAAGAAAGAAGAGTTAAAGCATATTTAAGAACGACACACTACCAGGGTTTGATGAGGAGCAGATTTTCTTCCTAAGTTAAAAGAAGAGATATTCAATTGGGGGACAAAGTCTTAAGAAAAGTCGTTTACACATCAAGGAAAAAGAGTTCGACAAGCTGGTTCTAAATTAAGTAGGTCCTTATATGATATGTGGGAAAGCCAAACTAGGAACATATAGACTTCATGACAAGGAGAGGAGAACACTAAAACACACATGGAACGTTGAACATCTCAGTTTATACTTCGAATAAAACTCTCTTGCAAATATTTACTTTTGAGTGTCAATGTAAATATTAGGGGGCATACTATTTCCTACCCTGGTGGCACGGGGAGTTTTTAACGAGGTGTCTGAGTTTTTTAATATTGTCTTATGCTTTTTTCAAAAGTTTGGTGCAAAATTATTCTTGACTTAACCATAGTGTGAGATGGTCGGGTATTAAATACTTATTAAACACCACAGCTCTCAAACATCTTTGAGTTGATCGGATATGTTAAACACTTGATCACATTTATTAAACATATGTAGTCGTATTCATTTAATACACTTACTTCACAAATCTGAAATATTGAGGGCTATTTAAACACTCGCAATAAAAAATTAAACAAAATTCACACTATGGGAAATATGATATTGAAGTTTCATGCGAATAGACTCGATCCATGGTTCACAAATGCTTTGACCAATCAAGGAATTTGAATTTTAAAGAAAACAAATTAAACAACATACCACAACAAGATGTCTTGGCCATCCAAGAACTTTAGTATTTTAACAAAAAACACATAGCATACAAATATAACCTTAGGGCTCGTTCCCTTCGTTTTTTTCATCACCATCGCCTTTCTTTGGACTTTTGAGTTCAGCACTTGAAATCTCACAAAATCCTTCGCTATCTTCATAATCTTCTTCACTTAAGTAGTTGTGCTTATTACCATCAGCCATTGTCTGGAAAGGAAGGTCATCATATTCCACAAATCTGAACAAAGGACCAATAGTCCTCTTACGAAACGTCTTGTGAAACAGTAAGACCATATCGGATTTAATTTTATCATCTCTTTTCTCCAAAGAGTCCACCACTCCAGAGGAATACTTCTCTACTCTAGCAACTATCTCTTCAGCTTGTTTTTTTACTATAGATGTATTCTTCTTTGTCTTCTTCTTAAGAAGATCCTCCAAGTTGACTTTGTCTTCAGATAAATTCTTGACAATTATGTTTCTAGCTTCTAGTTGCTCCTTCAGATCTTTGATTTCATTGGAGGAATAAGTTTCAAGTTCGAGTATTTAGTCTGAAGATCTTTCGGAGCATCTTTTGACTTGCACAGTTTGGTAGCTAAATCCTTCTTTTCCTTCCTCAAGGATTCTAAGCTTTGTTGAGCGGTAGAGAGACTATTCGTCAAACCTTGATTCTCTGTAGTCAGGGAAGTTATGGTAGTTGTTTGATCCATCACTTACCTTTCCAGGTCAACTACCGGACGAATGTAACCTAAGAGGGCATGACTCAAAGTTTCTTGTTCGTTTGATATCATGTATGTCTCACCGTTATGGGTTACAGCATTGGCCGAATTGGTAGAACGATAAGGCCCCGCAAAATCATCCTTGTACAGATCATTAAAATACATATTAATATTCTGAAAACCATCAAGATTTACCTCTCCGTCATTAGTGGCCTATTCGGAATAAAGGTTGGGTGGAATTTCTTCTTAAAGAGTAGGGTAAGCAGGAACCGGAGGAGGATGCTCAGAAGGACACAGAATTATCTCTGATCCCAATTTAACTTTCTTCTTCTTTACAACTTTTTCACCATTACTTGCCTTGCGCTTCGTATCTTTATTTGTGATCTGCGGTGGCCATCTAATCTACCGACCTCTTTGACTGTAACTTCGACTACATCCAGTGGAGCAGCATTGATTCCTCCTTGATTCTTTGAACTGACCCCTTTGGTAATTGCCTGAGGTGGGTATGCTGTGGTTTTATTTCTCTTGTTCTTAATCTTGTCCAGATAGCTAGTGGCTTTGACTCTGGAAGACAAATAAAGTTTTGTGTCATTAGCTTTAGTTCTTTTCAGGATGATATCTGCAGGAGGAGGAGTGGTCATTTGTTCTCAAGCTAGGTGTCTTCTCCCTATAGTATTCCATAGGTGAGACCTCACAAAGTTCCCTGAGGTAAAGCAGTTGTGGAAACCATTCTCCCATTTCTCCGAAGCCCAATCGTTTAATTTAGCACAGGTGCTTTTGCCAGCCTCTAGATGGTCTGAAAACTTCTTCGAAAAAACTGAAAGGAGACACAAGTCAGTTCGAAATAACCACATAATATTTAAAATACTAAAGGAAACATAGATAAAACTTACTTATACTCTTCAAGGGACTAGTCATTTGGCTTGGATTAGAGTCAGCTTTTATCTTTTTCCCATTCTTCTAGGATCCGCTGATGAGTAGGAATTACGTCCTTCATGGTTTTTCGGACTCTAGTAAGTCATTTACCATCTTGTAGTCGTTCCCCGTACCCTGACCACAACATCGAATTTCTTCATCGGTAGTGGGATGTTGGACAATCTTGAAGCCATTATGCCAGCCATCAGAGTGTACCATGCGTTTGGACTCAGTTGGCATGGGCATAGCTTTATCAGGTGAAAGTACCTAACTATCTATGGATCCAAAGGAAACCGGAATCCTCAATTCAACACCTTGGTGTATACTACTAGCTCTTGGGATTCTCACTTTAACAGAATCAGGGAAGCTCCAATTTGTTCGGATACGACCCAACTCAACATTATGGGTGTACACGTAAGCAATATTCTGGAGTAAAATATCAAGTACTTCACGCTAACCTTCTGGAAGTTTGGCCCCACATTTCCTTCGAGATACTCCGGAAGCGACTCAATATTAGGCAAGCCCACCTTAACCTTGCCCTTCCGATCTGCTGCAGTGTCTTCCGTTTCTTCGGACGCCTCAAAATGAGTATCTTTTATACTATCCTCCATGGTTTCTTCCATTACGATGGCCTACTGATTGGATGGCTTAGTTTCTGCTAGAAGCTTTATCGTCTCCGAACTAGCAGGCTACGAAGAGGTAGGGGTGGATTTAGCTTTGGATTGGCGAGTTATTCGGCGAGGGGTGGTCTTCTTAGTAGACTTCTCAGCATCTGAACCCATGGCTATGAAAGGCGAAGGTTTCCTAACTCTGGAAAGTGCCTTTTCTTTAGGGAGGGGGTTTTGAGACTCTTGAATAGAGGACCCTGATTGAAGACGAGAAAGAATTGGGACAAAAGGTAATTTTCTGACCTTTGATGTCTTCGTTGAAGATGAACCTTGGTTTGTTTTTTCTTTTGGTTGATCAATTTCTTCACCACGAGAGGCAAGAAGACCAATAGTGATTCTTGCGTCTCTCGCAACTTTTTTTGCTTTCTCAAAATCAGACAAGTTTAACCAACCTCCTTTTACCAATGCGTTTCTGGCTGTGAATAAAAAGTACCCAGACACAGTTTGAAAGGATAACCAAGTGTTCTCTGTCTGGAAGTATATTTGTTATTGGAGACAATAGAACAATGGAATTGATTTATATAACTATGAAAATTTGGAGTTTTCCTAGGAGAAGACAAACCGATCAAAGTGATGATTATAGGGCTATAAAGTATGGGGGTTACACCCTAAGTAACGTTTTAGCCTAGTAGGTACAAGAATCTAGGAGAAAAATGGCTGACAGGTCGAACCAGAACTTAACACGTATCCCACATCGAAAAATGACTCTTGAAATTATTTACAGAAAAAGTCGATCTCTTAGGCTTAGATACAGAAACAGATCGGAAGGTCACATTGGAAATGCGTTGATTTTTATTCTTGTGGGTTAGCTCTTCCAAATATTTTTTGCAAGACCTAAAAGCGCTACTGATGAGGTCGCATAATTTTGACACTGCTGCTTAACCCTATCGGAAGGCAGTTGAGACTGAACCAGCATAATAAGATACCGAATAGGGTAATATCAGGGGAATGTGACTAAGCAAGGTGCTGGTCATTTCATATCTTGGGCTAATGGGTTCATAAACTTGACCCAAGCCCACAATCTGGCCCGAAAGGCCTATAGGTCATTAATTAAGTATAAATATCTCAACTACTTTCATTAATGAGGGTGATCAAAATTTAATACAAGCACGCACCTTAATTATCTCTTTACATTTCATCCTAAACCTTAAATTCTTAAAACACTTTACTAAACTACTCTCAATAAAAAATAATCGACACTAAGATCCAATACCATTTTTGCATAAATGTTTTCTACAACGTACCAACGATATAGAGCACCAGTACCGCATGCACACTACATATTTACTGCCAATACTTCTAGAAAACCATTACATATGACATATTTTCACTTTGGCACCAGCGTTTATGAGATATTATAGCAACGACATGGGGATTTATATTGTTGGTGCGTATTCGCAACCCTATTGCATTTTGGCACCAAACATATACCTTATCTACAACCCTCAGTGTTGAGGTATTATACCGCCGGTAAATGTGGGACATACCTGGTGGTATACCATCCGTTAAAATTCATCTCCAATTATTTTTTCTATGTTATGCTTTTAATTTTTAATGATTTCCATTGTAGATGGTCATGGATACCGTTGGAGTGCAAGATCATTTTGATGTCGATTATAGTTAATTATTTACCATATAATTTTACTATGGACAACAACAATTTATTTATTGGATTAAGGTTACCAAAAAATACAACAACTTCATAGTTGTATTAAGACATCGCAAAAATGCGAAATATAGAAACCTCTTAAATTATTTTTTGGAGGCGACAGAGCTGAAACGTATACAATGTTGGTAGACCCCACAAATCTTAAGAGGAAATCTACCAAAACCAAGAAATTGTGGATATCCTTTCAAGCTTAAAGAAAATATGGTAACTCATGAAAAATGGTTCTTAGAGTTCGTATGCAAGATTTACAATCATTAAGCTGTAAAATTCAATGAAGATCATTGTACTTGGGATGATTTTCTACAGAATAGTTGGAATTTTTACTTAGTTTTTCCAACATGAGAACCCATCCTCGGGAAATTTACGTATAACAAAAACGTTGAACATTAAATTTGTTTTTCCATGCGCACTGCATATAATTCTAAACTAAAACAATGTAAAATCGAGAAAGTAAATCCCTCACAGTCGCAATACTTGTTATGTGAACTCAGAAGGTGAAATTATTATGAATGGCAAAGATCGGGCAGAGACAGAAGTGTTATCATAAGCGAACTTTTATTTGAACACCCAGTTAGTGTGAATTTGTTACGGACATTTCCAAAAGTTCTAATAATAGATAACACCTAGAAGGTAATAATGTACGAGATGCTGTTGTTTAAGGTTATTTAAGTCATTGGTACAAGTATGACGTTTTACACATGATTTACGTTTATGTCCGGGGAGAAATTTGACAACTACAAGTGGGTATTATAATGTTTGTAATCGTTTATAATAACTAACTCCATCGAACAACCGTATATATTTTTGAAGGATAAAGACTTAGTGTTGGTGAAGGTGGTCGAATAAGTAACTTTTAATAAAACCCACATGTTATGTGTGATGATTCCTAAAAAACTTTGAATGGAAATGAATCCTGAATATTTTTGGGGTCACACAGAATTAGAAAGAGATTTAGGAGGGGAATTCTAAAGAGTAAAACTTCCAATTGTAGTAATAGAATAATAAATGTCTCCCATAGTAATGGTGTTAGGAATTTGGGTCTACACAATTAGTCTATTTCTGACTTACCAACTCCATTAACTTACTAAATTAAAATATATTTACTCTTTATCACATAAAACACCATCAATGTTATAAATTTGTTGGATTTATATTAAAGTAAATAGTGATCCAACATTTTATCGGTTAGACTTACGGGTCAGAAGAATCCTACAGTTTTTAGTAGCCCATCTACTCCTTGTAAAAAATTATAAAGTATGACTAGTTTTACATTGTTTCGAATTTATCGGTACGTCTGTCATTTACTACAGTTGACCATGTGGTCTAAAATGGAATGGGTCAGACTCATCGATTATTTTAGCTAGGTAAATAAATAGTCTTGGGAACCGTCTATATCATGCGTAGTATGCTTTTGCACACACGTCATAATGAAGCATGAAATGATGGTGAAAAGATGTTTCCATTACTTGATGTAAGAGTTCGTTGGACTTTCAGAGCAACTTATAAATTTGTTATCCTTTTTCATTGTGTCACTTTTCATTGATCCTAGAGATAAAGAGAGAAAGTAAATTCATTTTACTCTGACCATCACAAACTCCAATTTCTATGAGATATTTGTCGTATAAACTTTTCTGGTAAAAAACTTTGTCTTATTTTTTAATTCATTAATTAGAAAATCTTCATTGTCACCCACTTTTCCTCAAAGTCATCCAAACTCATTGTTTGAGGTAACTTATCAATTCTTTAACTTAATTTATTTTATGTTTTGCCTTGACAACGACTTCTCAAACTGTTTTTTGATAACAGAGAAAGCCGAGAAGAGAACATTCGTCAACATTGTAGATGAGGAAGATAGATTTATTAACAAAGTATTTGATTTTAGAGTTAGCACACGAAGGAAAGATCAAGCCGTACTAGTTGCCCCTAAGTTTATTAAAATCTTTCTACTCATCCTACTTCGAAAAAAATACATATCCTCCGATGAACGCCAATCTCGATTCATTCTGATGGGCTAATTTGATACTGAAAAAATATCTCCTAAGAAAAACCCACGATGCCTTCAGAGAAAAGAAAATACTCTCCCAACTCTAAAGAAAAAAAATCTAATAGGCACGGGGTGATTCCTCTCAACCATGATACACCCTAAGAGGAATCAGTTGGGTCTGGAGAACAGGTTCCCATAATACCTAAAGGGATTCTTATAGGCCAGGTTACACTCCTAGATGAACTTGTCGGGTGTCAAGAAAAAATGCAAGTTACCGCTGAAAATTGGATGCACTTAGTAGATAAAATTTCTCATGATATCGAAATTGTGGCAGTGACTCATAAGAAAATGGTAATAGTAACACTAGAAAATCTAATGCCTTTGGTAAGTGTATTTGTAGTTCGAGAGGGTTTTGATGATGAGGTTGGACTTATGAAGAAAACAAAAATAAAAATCTAAAACCAGACAAAATAAAAAAGAAAGAAGTTAAAGTTGAACGGTCCTTGAAGATATCATGAATACTAAAAAATAATCTTTACGACATCATCAATTGATACCATATAACTCACTATAAAATAAAATAAAATTATTACTCCGCAAATGAAACCTCATACCTCTGAAGAAGATGTAGAGAACTAGAGTTGGTTCATATCCGCTTTCATGAACTTGGATAGACATTATTGTTTGCCAAGATTCGTGAACTTATGGTTTACCCCAAAGCCTTAATTTGTGGACTTCGAATTCCTTTAAACCATACCATTATTTTTTTCCGAACTACTTGACCTCTTTTAAAGTCATGCCATTCGGAAAACATGATTCACCCTTATGTCTTGCAACATCACTTCGAGGCTTTCTGGAATCAAACTTCCCATGAAGCAGTTTGTGGCCTTAACCTCTGTTTCGAGGAACCATGTTATACCTTTTTATTTTTTACACGTTAAGAAATGAGTACAAGGTGGTAGATGATCTCCACGAGGCAGAAAGGACTTAGAAGTATAAATTGTTTTTTGTTAATGGTTGTTGGAAGAATAGTAAAGAAATTTCAAAAAGATTAAATAATTTCTGACTTTGGAGAAAGTGGAACAGTTGTCTTACGCCAAACGTATCTGAAACTATAATCAAATTTTTAGTTTTTTCGTGAATTTTTTTTATTTCTCATACAATATTATTTTGCATTAATCTTTAAGTCCTAACAACAACATCTGGAAGCTGCTAAGAAAACTTTCACAAAGCTAAGTAAATGGACCAGAGAAAATTGATCAAGTGGATTTCATAACTACTTTAATTTTATCAACCTAGTCCAAAGTTCACCTCTCGAGAATGCACGAGAAAGTTATCCACTCTTCGGGACAATTAATGACTCCTTTTAATAAAAATGAAATTTTAGATCGATTGATTGTTCCAAATACACAAGTTTATCTTCTAACCAAAAAATAGCTCATAGCAAAAGGATAAAGAAGGAAGGGAAAAGACAAGATAGATTGGCTGATTCGAAGGTTAATAATAAGAAACCCACTGAATTTTCTGACCCAAAGGTCAATGAACAAATAAATGAAATTGTTGACCCAATGATGATCAAGAAAAGAGAAAAAAACCTTTCATCCGAAAATGAAAAAATCAACACACATATCTAAGGTAAAAAGAGAATAAAAAGGCGAAGATAAAAATAAATATGTGGTTTAAAAGGGCGTTGATGCTGGAAAGAAGATCCGTTCGTCCTTAGACCAAATTGTTGGAGTTATTGTGGATATCGAAGGCTTCTGTAAAGATCAAAACTATGAAACTGTCAGTCCAGGGGGTCTTCATACAAATACCCTAAGGAATAATGTCTTTTTTAAATGAGAGAAGTTAGTGTATGGATAGTATAAATTTTTAACTATAAATTTTGAATAAAATGCGAGTACTTACCTAATTGATAGGAGAACTTAAAAAGAATTTTTTTTTTTTTTTACATTAGTTTAGCCAAACCCTTATTAACTTTGAATGTTTCCTATTGATACTATTACATATTTTGTTGTTATTTATTTGTTCTGTATTCGCTCCAAATAAATAACAATGTTGGTTCAGATTTTAAAATTTTGACCCATAACCAAAATATATCCGGTGTTTATATTTAAAAACTCAACCGCCATTGAAAATTCATGGATATATTTTAATATCTATAATATTTATAATATATTATAAATATAATTGTTTACAAATTATTGTTATATTTTATATTTCTTATTAGAATCATATGATTGAAATAGATTAGATAAGGAAGGATATATCTCCCTATAAGGCTTATTTTTTATATACAAGGTAAAAATAATATGATGAAGTGTAATAAGAGAAACACTATAATAGAAAAGTATTAATATCAAGAGAATTATCGATAAATATTTAGGTCGAATTCAAACTTATGTAGAAACCAAATTCTTTCTTTTTTCAACTCTTATGCACCCCATCTGCACATAGTTTTGCAATTCAAATATAGATTTTTTTTTTGCATCCTAATTATGCGTAATTTCGTATGGGAAATATAATTTTTTTCCGTACTTCAATTACACGTAATTTCTTAACTAGAACTTAATTTCTTTTTCTGGACTAATTTTGCATCGCAATTATACTTCTTTTTTCCATGGTCGTGGTCTATTTTTAAAAAAACATTTTCCAGCACAAAAATTTATATATTTTTGCAAGTACAAATAAGTTAGTTGTTTCACACCGAATTAACATCTATTTTCATAAAACAAGTTTGTATTTTGTTTTTCACACAATCAAATTTATTTAGCAAATGAGATCTTATTATTGTAACTACTTTCTTTATATGTTTGCACCTTATTTCACATAATTCCTAAACTCAAATATAATTGCTTTTCTGCACCCCAATTATAGTTAATTCTACACATGAATTTTTTTCGTCCTAATTATATTTAATTCGACAAGTGAAACACTATTTCTTTTTCCACACTAATTTTGCACCCGAATTACACATAATGTCACACCAGATCATCGTCCAAATTAAAAAAATAAAAAATTTCAACACAAAAATGCATATATTTTCACAACTATAAAAACGTTAGTCGTTTCACAACCAATTAACACTAATTTTCACAAGATAAATTTATATTTTATTTTGTCACAAAACGAGACTTATTTAGCAACCAAAGCCCTCTTTCTACAACTATTTTCTTCTTATTTGCGCACCTCATTTTGCATATAATTTCGTAACTAGAATATTTTTCAACCTAATTACATATAATCTTTCACCTGGAACATAGTTGTTTTTTCTTACCCGAATTACACATAACTTCATAACTTAAACACATTCTTTTTTTCTAGACTATTTGCACACCCGAATTACACGCACCTTTACACTCGGTCGCATTCATTTGTTTAGAAAAAAAATCTTTCATGGATCTAGAGTTTTCCATGTTAGAAAAGAAAAAACAATGGTATTTTTTGATTGTTTTTTGGAGCAGTGTTTAAAAGATATGACGTTTGTTTTTGAAAAACCAAAAATATGAGAGACAAAACGGTTAGGGGTATATTGGTATTAATAGAAAGTCCAGGTGATTATCGTTACTTTTAATCCAAAGTCATGTAGTTATCTATAGTTTATGAAACCTTTGGTGATTATTGGTAAATAAATTTGATGTTTGGTGATTATTGATAGATTGCCCTATAAAAATTATATTTATAAATTCGGTTTATATAGATTTGTTGTAATTCATACGTTTTAAAGTATATTTAAAAATGGTAGATTTAACAAAACTAATATAATAATTTAAATTGAATATATTTAATAAAATATATTGGGAAAATTTCCGGTTCGATCGGGGAAAAACTGAGGTGTTGTTATCGATCTTTTGTAATGAACAATTTATCATGTTCAATAACGAGAAACAAATAAAAAAGCGTAATAAAACGAAAAACACAAGATAAATTTAACGTTGTTTGGATTATTAAGAAATCCTAAATCCATGGAACAAAAAATCTGTTATAAACAAGTAGGTTACATAAAACCTCTCAAACAAAAAAGGACTCAATCATTATTTGTTACAAAAAAGTGATGTGATTCATATAACTTTATCTTCAATATTTATACATCACCTCACTTATCTTAAGAAAATATTCGTTGTCTCACCATACTTTTTTAATTGCATATCTTCTTCTATTTATATATTTAAGGAAGACCATAATTCTTCATTAGACACTCCAGATTAATGCCCATTAATGAACAATAACTCGTAATATCTTAATATACGAAACCTCATAAAACAAATTAATTAATATAGAAGACCTAATTAATAAGAAATCTAATTAATATAGGAAAACCAAAATACAAAACTCAATGAAATAGAGAACCTAACAAGTAGAAGAATCTCTTCGGTCTAATTGTGGTGTTTTGGTCTAGCTTGCTTCGGATCAGACTGCTTCTGATTAGCTCGTTTCAGACCAACCTACTTCGGATCAGCCTCTCTTTTGAATCAATACATATTTCTTTCGACTTAATGTTTATTAGTTTTGACAGGTTGCTTCTATACCCTTAGGTTCCAGCAGACGTCTCTGCCACTATGTCACGGCCTAAGCTTCACCTAGAGAGTTACAATAGTTCTTGCATGTACATGTCATGACATATCTAACTATGCCTCATGTAGTCCTTCGACATACCTCTCTTAATGACTTACTTCTAGTCTACACCTATAAATTCTCCACGTAGCCGGGTAATAACTCCAACATCTATTGAATCTCAATCTTCAAACCATAAGAGACCAGCTCATCTGCATCAGAAATTTCCACAAGTTTCATGCGTTCGTGACCTTTGAAATCGACAATAACCTAGTTAGAGCATCCGAAGTATTTTCTTTGCTAGTAAACTTAGCCACTTTTACTTACTCCATCTCCACCACGTTTGAGATGAAATGTAAGTTAATTTATACATGTTTAGTTTGCTCAGCGAATTTCGTATTTTTCTTTAGATGAATAGTACTAGTGTTATCACATAACATAATAATAATTTGCTCCAAATCGAACTTCCTTAGCAACCATATACTCAACTTCCCTACATACCAGTGCCTCTATCTTTTGTACACAAAACTTCTTGTAACGATTATAAAATATTTTATTATGAGCTTTCCACCATAAATATTTTTACATAGAGAATAACGAAATGCATTAAAAATATTTAGTTTGAAAGTAAAATTATAATAATTTCAAAAACAAATAAATTTTGTGATGTTTCAAATATCAATATCAATATAAATCAACACTAATTTATACTTTTTAGTAAGTTATTCCAACATAATTTTCATTATAGATCAAACTAACAGAATAATGGTTTATATATATATATATAGAGAGTGTGTGTGTTCTGAATTATTAATTATATAGAAGAATATTTATAAAGGACAAATCGTTTGATATAAAAGAACATGTATATCACAATTGAAAAGAAGGTGTTATGGACAATACAAAGATTATAAGTACATATATGAGAACCGCAAAAAGAATAGTTTTAGCCAATATTTTGTACCTACAAACTTTAGAAATTGTTATCATGCAGTTATTTCACTTTATTGTAAAATCGAAATTGGTTCATCTGCGTATGGAAACTACTTGTAACATATTATTTCATAGAACTGAAATGAAATTCTTTTACCACCAACTTTATGTGTTACTTGGGGACAGTGCTCGCCACACTCGACTCCGTCTCTCTAATCTCCGAACTCGACTCCGTCTCTCTAATCTCCGAGCTCGACTCTGTCTGTTTCATAGGTGTAGGCCTATTGATTTAGAAACAATTTAGAATATCTAATAGATTTAAAGACAATTTACAGAATCCAAACAAGGCCCAAGATATGTGGAAACAGCACCCTTTCTTGGTGAGCAAGAAAAGAAAGGAATAGAAAAAACACTAAAAAGAATAAAGAAATGGAAAATTACTTGATTATTGATCCAGTAGTAACCCACTTTTGGTTGATCCATTCCATATGCCGCCTTACTTTTTTATAGGGGGCACGAAGTTGAGCCTTATGCTTATCTAATTCGACGTAGTAATAGGGATAGGCAACTTTCTTGATAACCCCGGTGTACCAAATTTGGCCGGCGTCGTTGTACACATCAACAACATGCTTAACAGGAATGTTCCGGGAGTTACCAGATTTCGGAACAGGAGGCGCTGGTCTGATTAGATCTGGCTCAAAGGTTTGGATCAACTTACTCCTTTTGTGTAGAACAGTATATCCCCCTTCTCCAAGTGCGTGTAGAATCACCCCCTGGATGAAAGCGTCATCGAGGCATATCTCTATGTCTTCTTTGAGCTTGTAAGAGTAAACTGGATCACCCATTTTTTTTCTAGAAAGAGCAAGAACGGTTTAAAGATTTCAGAACTTTAGAAGTGTGGCTATACTAGCGAATGCAAGTAAATCATTCAAATACTGATCCAAAAATATAACCGATTTTTTATCTTGTTATTTTACCGTTATACATAAGGCAGTTTCTGCTTATTTACATATATGAAAACATATGAAAATGATCAAAATATTTTTCTCAATATATACGGTTATAAATTGATTTACTAAAATAGGTACCGTTTTGAAGATTTCAGAAAATAAATATTTTTTAAACCTTTTCAATATCTATCCTTTTTTTTTCCAAAAAATCCAATTACTATATCAGTGTGTTCAAAATAATAAGTTATTTACTTTTTATAATTGGTTGCAAGTTATGGATTCTTAAAACTCGACAGATCCAAGATAGACTATGGATGACTTTCTTTTTTACCGATCCGATGAATTAATTGTATTCAAATTATCATTTTCCTATAAAGAAAAGGGCCAAAAATTCGTAAGGTATGGATTTATTGAAGACACTCACAACTAACAAGGACTAAGAAAAAAACGGTAAAACGTCATATATCAAATAAGTAAATTTTCACTATTAACCCAAACTAGATGTTTGTATTTAGTGATCTTGCATTGAAGTTATGAGAATGAAATTATTTTCTCAACTATAATGTATGGAAAAACCCGATGTCTTATAAGGATTAGTTTAGCGGTTAGTAAAAATAAATGGTGATGGCATAAACTTCAAACTCAGAGTAGCCATATGAAATAAATTGAACAGACACAGGAACTGAAACAATAAGCACACAAGAGATGGTTTTATTAAGTGAAGAGTGAAACACAAAGGTTCAGTACTTATAGAAAATATGATTCAAACGCGTCTTACTAATTTGAAATTTTCAGACTTCCTAATATAACTCCCACTACTTCACTAAGTCATATAATAGAGTGGTTTGCTGACTCCCCCTCATTCCTTGTCTGCTTACCATCGTTTTGAAAATGACTTAGTGTGTTTTTCCATCTTGAGCTGTCTTTAGTAAACAGTGTATCTTCAGCATCAACTAAATACTTACCAAGCATTTTTTTAACCAATGCTTCCTCGTTAGAGAGTAAGGTCTATAACTCAACAATTGATGGTTGGTTGACCCATCCTTGTATTGATGATATAAATGACATGAAGTCAGATCGTAATCCACGAATCAAATAACGTCTTACCCTTGCATCACTGATAGGTTCATCACTATCCAATCCTGAAATTTCCGAACATACATTCTTAACCCTAAGAAAGTAATCAGATATTTACATATTACCTTGAGTTAACGAAGCAAGCTCATTCTCAAGGTATTGAAGCCGCATAATATTTTTATGGATAAATAATATAATTTGGAGAATCCAATGTACGAACATGATCAATAAATTCGTTGCCGATCGAAGTTCACAACGAGAATACAGCCTTTTCGCACCTTACTTTCCATTTCCTCATTAACTCACCGTTTTCCGGAGTATCACTAGGAAGTATCTCGGTACCGGAAACAAGATCCCATAAATCTTTCCCTTAAAGGAAGGTCTCCATACACAACCGCAAATATTGGTAATTTGTTCCAACAAACGTCTCTTTAGAGACATATGAGAAGCTGAATTACTTCCATTCATATCGATTTAAAAAGTAATAACAATTGACATGATTTTTATTTCAATGGGTAATAAAATCAAACACTTGATATGTACAAACCTTGCTCTGATACCATGAAACACATTGAACAGACACGGGAACTGAAACAATAAGCACACAAGAGTTGATTTTATTACTTAAAGAGTGAAACACAAAGGTTTAGTACTTATAGAAAATATGATTCAAACTTCCCTTACTAATTTGAGACTTTTAGACTTCCTAATATAACTCTCACTACTTAACTAAGTCATTTGATAGTTGAGAATTGATTTGGAGTTGTCTGCTTCTTTGCGGGTCCTTTGTGGGTCTTTAGTCTGTCTGATTCTTGTAACTTGGATTAAAGAGTGCACTAATTTTTGACACCATACAGGTTATAACCACGCGGTGACTTTCTAATAGTATTCAAAAGAAGAAAAAATGATTGTCTAAAGAAAATATGGAGAGTTAGAACAAAAACGGAAGTAACAATAAACACAAATATGCAATTTTCCTCTTTTGATGGAAATATCTCAAAACGAGCCCATATCGTTTGGACCCTTAACATAAACAAATACAAAAGAATTTTTGGTTGCTATCATATAACTTCGGTTGACCCAACTAACAGTTAGCCAAATAAAAATCCTGACCGAGGAAAAAAGGAATAACACTATCAAATATTTAAAGGATCATGAAGCTTCGCGTTACAATTCAAGCACGAGAAGTCAAATATAAGATTACAAAGAAAACCATTAATTATTAACAGACATAATATAACTAAGTATATATACATATATATATATATATATATATTTCAATAAATCTTTGTGTGTAAAATATCGCATATATAATTAGATCATATTACAAATACTCTAACTTAAACCATCAATCCTCTAAATCAACTACGTCTATATTTATAGCGTGTTCTCGGAAAATACAACTTCATGAGATATTTTATCCCTTGTTAGTTACAAAATTATGTAGCTATAAGGACTCGTTTGATGCCTCAAATCACAGATTTCCTCCACCATAATGGACGATACAATAAGTTTTTCATTTACACTTTCCTATGATATTACACCTTCATTTAATAAGTATATGTTTCCTGAAGTGTTTTTTTGTGTCCTTCCATCCACGGAAAACTAAGTCAGAATACCTAATGATCTCCAGCATTTTGACCTTCATATACGCCAACATATGCCCTTTCGTAGCCTTCCAATGGTCCATACTTAATTTACATACATTCATCTTTAACATATTCACAACAAAGGAAATTTTGACCCAATATAAATTTGAGAATACAATAAACTCCATATAGCTAAAGCATAAAGCTTGTTTCATTTCCTAAATATCAAGTGTTTTCTTTTAATATTGACCCAGAATTAGTTTGTCACCCTTTGTTATAGGGGTACTCATGAGTTTTTAGCTTCTTAATTAGTAACATTGTAACATACTTTCAAGATATGATTATTGTGACAATCCAATAATATCAATGGAGTGATCTCGATGTAATTGGATTCCTAAGACAAAACTAGCATCACTAAGATCCTTTATGTCGAACTTGTATGATAGAAATCCTTGCGTAGTGTGTAAAAATTCCTTATTGTTCGAGGCAAGAAGTATATCATTGACATATAATATCAGAAGTATGAAATTACTCTCACTCAACTTGTTATACACACAATCCTAAACTGAGTTGATCTCAAAATAAAAAAAGACTATCACCTCAAACAATTTGTGGTACCGTTGACGAGAAGCCTATATGAGCCCGTAAATAGATTTCTTAAGCTTTCATACCAGATTCTTTGAGTTATCCATTTAAAGTGTTACGATTGCGTCATATAGGTCATTTCTTTAATATCTCAATTGTGAAATACGATCTTTACATCCATTTGATGAAGGTCAAAATGAAAGTGTATAACTAATGCCATGATTATTCTAAAGGAACCTTTCGTTGATATTGGAGATATGATTTTTTCTAAATCAATCTTTTCACTTATTTCCATATTAACCATGGAATTGTGTTTGGTTTTGTAAACCCACCTACAACAAATTTCTTTTTTCCCTTCATGTAATGGGAAAAGTTCTCATACCACATTGTCTTGTGTGAATTTATATTATTTTCTCATAACTTCAATCCACTTCTAAAAGTCAGAGATTTCGGTGGCGTGTTTGTAGGATGAAGGATCATCTACAATTCTAACATACTCATAATGTTCTGATTTGATAAAGTTCAAAATGAAAGTGTGTAACTAATTCGATGATTGTTCTAAAGGATTTTTTCGTTGATATTGGAGATATGGTTTTTTTTAAATAAATCTTTTCACTTCTTTCCATATTAACCATGGAATTGTGTTTGGTTTTATAAACCCACCTACAACCAATTTATTTTTTCCCTTCATGTAATGGGGAAATTTCTCATACCAAACTGTCTTGTGTTAATTTATATCATTTTCTCATAACTTCAATGCAATTCTGAAAGTCAGAGATTTCGGTGGCGTATTTGTAGGATGAAGGATCATCTACAATTCTAACATACTCATCATGTTCTCGAATATATACTATAAAATATGGATATAACATTCTTCTTTTCTTTTGTGGACCTTCTAAATGATATCATTATTTCTTATTGAACTTCTTGAAGAGGTAGAGATTGATCCTCATGAACAATGTCAAATTGATCAATTTGTGGAAGATTACTTCAAGGATCCTTTAAGTATCTCCATAAAAACCTTCATAAATATCTACAAAATCTTCCTCAAAATAAATATTTATTTATTATTTTTCCGTATAAACTTAACATCATTTAGAAACTTTTTCGTTCCCACTCAGAATATAATATAAGTGAGAGAATCATAAAATATAAAGCCCCTGTAGTATTTAGAATAACCAATGAAAAAATATTTAACTATTTTTGGGTCCAGTCTCTTTTCGTGAGATTTGTAAGCCCCTGTCTCAGTTGGACACCCTCATATATACATATACTTTAAATTGGGCATGCACCCATTCAAAAGCTTATATGGAGTGCTAACAGTTACCTTGGTGGGTACTGTATTGAATATATAACCGACATATTTGGGGGGCTTCCCGCCATAGAGATAATGACATAAATGATTTACTTATCATACTTGTAACCACATCCTTTGGTGTACAATTATGTCACTCCGATACACCATCCATGCAGGGTGAACCCGACATTATATATTGAGGGACTATGCCCCACTCTTCTAGATATTTTTTAAATATCTTTTGACATTGTTCACTCGATTCTTTATATCTACCATTGTATTTACCATTACAGTTAAATCCAACATTTTTAATTCTGTTACCAAGTTTTTTTTCAAATTGGTCCTAAATGCTTTGAACTTGTCCAGGGCCTCTGACTTTTCACGAAGTAGGTAGAGGTATATGAAACAAGAGAAGTCATCTATAAATAATATGAAGTACAACTGCCTATTTCATGATTAACATATTCACAACAAAGGAAATTTTGACCCAATATAAATTTGAGAATACAATAAACTCCATATAGCTAAAGCATAAAGCTTGTTTCATTTCCTAAATATCAAGTGTTTTCTTTGAATATTGACCCAGAATTAGTTTGTCACCCTTTGTTATAGGGGTACTCATGAGTTTTTAGCTTCTTAATTAGTAACATTGTAACATACTTTCAAGATATGATTATTGTGACAATCCAATAATATCAATGGAGTGATCTCGATGTAATTGGATTCCTAAGACAAAACTAGCATCACTAAGATCCTTTATGTCGAACTTGTATGATAGAAATCCTTGCGTAGTGTGTAAAAATTCCTTATTGTTCGAGGCAAGAAGTATATCATTGACATATAATATCAGAAGTATGAAATTACTCTCACTCAACTTGTTATACACACAATCCTAAACTGAGTTGATCTCAAAATAAAAAAAGACTATCACCTCAAACAATTTGTGGTACCGTTGACGAGAAGCCTATATGAGCCCGTAAATAGATTTCTTAAGCTTTCATACCAGATTCTTTGAGTTATCCATTTAAAGTGTTACGATTGCGTCATATAGGTCATTTCTTTAATATCTCAATTGTGAAATACGATCTTTACATCCATTTGATGAAGGTCAAAATGAAAGTGTATAACTAATGCCATGATTATTCTAAAGGAACCTTTCGTTGATATTGGAGATATGATTTTTTCTAAATCAATCTTTTCACTTATTTCCATATTAACCATGGAATTGTGTTTGGTTTTGTAAACCCACCTACAACAAATTTCTTTTTTCCCTTCATGTAATGGGAAAAGTTCTCATACCACATTGTCTTGTGTGAATTTATATTATTTTCTCATAACTTCAATCCACTTCTAAAAGTCAGAGATTTCGGTGGCGTGTTTGTAGGATGAAGGATCATCTACAATTCTAACATACTCATAATGTTCTGATTTGATAAAGTTCAAAATGAAAGTGTGTAACTAATTCGATGATTGTTCTAAAGGATTTTTTCGTTGATATTGGAGATATGGTTTTTTTTAAATAAATCTTTTCACTTCTTTCCATATTAACCATGGAATTGTGTTTGGTTTTATAAACCCACCTACAACCAATTTATTTTTTCCCTTCATGTAATGGGGAAATTTCTCATACCAAACTGTCTTGTGTTAATTTATATCATTTTCTCATAACTTCAATGCAATTCTGAAAGTCAGAGATTTCGGTGGCGTATTTGTAGGATGAAGGATCATCTACAATTCTAACATACTCATCATGTTCTCGAATATATACTATAAAATATGGATATAACATTCTTCTTTTCTTTTGTGGACCTTCTAAATGATATCATTATTTCTTATTGAACTTCTTGAAGAGGTAGAGATTGATCCTCATGAACAATGTCAAATTGATCAATTTGTGGAAGATTACTTCAAGGATCCTTTAAGTATCTCCATAAAAACCTTCATAAATATCTACAAAATCTTCCTCAAAATAAATATTTATTTATTATTTTTCCGTATAAACTTAACATCATTTAGAAACTTTTTCGTTCCCACTCAGAATATAATATAAGTGAGAGAATCATAAAATATAAAGCCCCTGTAGTATTTAGAATAACCAATGAAAAAATATTTAACTATTTTTGGGTCCAGTCTCTTTTCGTGAGATTTGTAAGCCCCTGTCTCAGTTGGACACCCTCATATATACATATACTTTAAATTGGGCATGCACCCATTCAAAAGCTTATATGGAGTGCTAACAGTTACCTTGGTGGGTACTGTATTGAATATATAACCGACATATTTGGGGGGCTTCCCGCCATAGAGATAATGACATAAATGATTTACTTATCATACTTGTAACCACATCCTTTGGTGTACAATTATGTCACTCCGATACACCATCCATGCAGGGTGAACCCGACATTATATATTGAGGGACTATGCCCCACTCTTCTAGATATTTTTTAAATATCTTTTGACATTGTTCACTCGATTCTTTATATCTACCATTGTATTTACCATTACAGTTAAATCCAACATTTTTAATTCTGTTACCAAGTTTTTTTTCAAATTGGTCCTAAATGCTTTGAACTTGTCCAGGGCCTCTGACTTTTCACGAAGTAGGTAGAGGTATATGAAACAAGAGAAGTCATCTATAAATAATATGAAGTACAACTGCCTATTTCATGATTAATTTGGGAGTGGTGCACAAATATGAGTGTAAATCAATTCTAATAGTTCAATTGCTATGTATGCTCGTACCATTTTAGTTTTAGTTTGTTTACCTTTGATATGCTCGATACATGAAACAAAATCAGGGGGAACCAATAAACCTTAAGCTACTATCTTGTCCATCATAACTTTGGATATATGACCAAATCCCACGTGCCATAGTTTAGAAAAAAAATTAGATTTAGTAATTTTATCTGGTACAAGTTGTGGATTTATGAAACTTTTTTAATTACTAACAGTATTTAATAAATTGTGTTCCTTTATAAAAAATTATATGACCAAAAATCATATCATTATAAAAGATAGTTAATTTACTGTTTCCCATTCGACAATAATATCCATACAAGTCCAAAACCATAAATGAAATTAAGGTCCTTCTAAAAATGGGAACATAACATTCTCTAAAAACAATACATTTCCAGTAGAAAGTTTTAAATTCAAATCACAAATTTCCAATACACAACATGAGATCTTATCTCTTATGAAAATGGAACTTCAATCCCCACATAACATCCTACCCCTTAACATACCGTGGAAATAAACATGAGTTGTTATAGTCAATCAACTCACTTCATGTTCTTTTTAACATAAACAAGATTACTTTGTGAAACAACCAAATATATGAGAGTCCCTTTGCTTAGCATATAAGCCCGACATTTCTCACAATCCTTCTATGATGTCCATTTTCCTTACAGAAAAAATATCCACCAACTGTCGATTCCTCATGCTTTTTAATCTTAGTCTAACCATTTCTAGTATTTTAATATCAAATATTTTGTTTGGCCTCATCCTCTTTTCTGATGCTTCTATGTTCAATTAATGGACCTCCTCTTTAAGCTTTTCGTCGTCTTGTGCATCGTTTGGAATAATTTATTGATTGTCTACTTTTCTCGCATGTAAGAATAAATGGATTGGAAATGTTTAAACTTTAGTCAGATTGATTGAAAAATAAACACCACCACATACTTTTAAAGTAAGTGAATAATGGCCATGAATAATCGATTAGACTTTTCTCATGACTTATACTATTTTGGTTTCTCAAGTTTCCATCATTAGGGTTTATTCTCCAATGGATTGTAACTCATCGTGTGAACTAGAAAAGAAACAAATATCATACAACGCACACGAATTTTGACATATAACAACTAACATGAATGAATATGGTATATATATGTAAAACATAATATAATATGGTAATAGGATAGCGAAGGGAAATCATACTAACACACATTTTATGAGTTTGATGAAATTACCATGATTATTATTTCAATTTTCCTAAGTATCGTTGAAACCCTCAGAAGGGCTGATTTCACCTACTTAATTAAAATAAACATAAAAATTAATTTACTTTTTTTAAATGCTAGTAAAACCTTCTTGAGGGATAATTTCACTTAAATTAAATATTCCTAAAGATCATTATCTATAGATTTTATCCAGATAATGATTAACCAAATCCAAATATTGACCTTCATAAGCGTCATCTATATTTGAATCTAAAGTAATCTGTTGAAACTTTTTGGATCTTCAAAGAGATTAGTTAACCTTCTAGAGGACCGATTAAATTATTAACTAATTCACACATCGGAATCTGAAACTTCGGGCATACATAACCATTTAAATATTTAAGCACATAAACCATTTATTTCGTATACACATAATAAAAATAACATGTCCAAACACATCATCATGTGAAATAATTCATTATTTTAAATAATAAATAGTGTTTTTAAGATAGTGAATAGTTTTATAAATAGTCTAGTGCGCATAATATATGAACAATGCAATGAATAGTACTATGAACAATACTTTTAAAAAACACTACGCATTAAAAGTAAATTCAAAAAAACACTTTCGAGCCTTCTGTAGTTGTTACTAAGTAATATGCCCAACCAATAATAGCAGTTATTGCCATCTTTAGGTGTTCGCCCAACCAACAGCCTCCCACAACTGGCATCGCAAAATCAGTGGGTCGCAATTGTCTCTCAAACCGTGACATTTATCTGCACCGATAATGGTTCGTTGACCGTAGCGAATGTCACTGGATAGCCTTCAATCGATAATAACATCAGGAGTTAAACTTTTGATGAATCATAGTCCCAATATTTTGATTTATTTTGTTAAATTAGGATTTAGCTGACTCAAAATTTTGGAGAAAAAATCCATGAATCAATCAAACCTTGATTTAAAATAATAATAAAAAATATCATAATTTTTATCAATACAACCTATTTATTCATAAATAGTAAACATTTTAAACATTATTTCATATGAATAAATCATTGTATACCTACTTTTCACATAAAGCTTAAATTCATACCATAACCGGGTAAATTAATTAAGTAATCCCAACATTATGGATTCTTTACAATAAAGAAAAACATGTTTTGATTCAATTATATATATAAATTCAGTTTATCATATAAATTATTTGAGGGTTAAGGTTTTGTTACCAATTTTACAACTAACTGAATCACATCAAATTAGTTTATCGCCCTCAATATAATTATTTATTGTATACATAAAATAAAACATAGACTTACGGTTTTATATGGTACTATCCATAGAATCCTTACTTGAGATTTTAATTTCCAACACTTCTTGTAAACTTGATCCGATAAACGTGTAGAAAAAAACACTGCATAATAGAAATAAGTAGCGAAATTAAACACTATTGGAAGGTGATGTATCAAATAGGACTTAGCCTCTGATACCATGTTAAGAATATAAAAATTTATGTCCAAGCGAAATAGGATGTGAGATCAAGTATACTTTCAAACATCCTCATGTGGAATAGAATAATGTACCTAAACATCGTCGGAATGAAAACGAATGGATTACGTGGACTAGACTTAATCTGATCACACCCATATTGATTGAGCTACGTTCATATTTATTTACCTTCAATATTTTATATGTCTAAGTGAGGTGTGATGTGAGATCATATCTACTTTCCAACCCTTTTAAATACCATGTTTTTATTTTATTTAAAAAAATGATAACATTATATTAAAATAAAACAGTAAAAAAACAAATATATATTCCATATGTATAAAAAAACATCAAATTATTTATATATATATATATATATATATATATATAAATAAGAAACAATTTATGTCACAATAAAATACCTAATAATTAAAGATATAGTTTTGATATCAAATAAACCAACTATGTATAATAACTTTTGGATAATAAAATAAAATAGTATATTTTTTATTTTGGTAAAATATTTTATTCAATGGATATGGGTTCAGACTTAAAAAACTAAAAGATAATATATGACAACTAGCCATAAATTCGTTTAATCGTGAATCAATAAATACAAAATATTTTATTTTATATAAATTGTGATGTATGATATTTAAAACAATATGTTTTCGACTTTGGGAGAGGAAAAATTATAACTGATCTTCTATTTCGTTAGAATACTAAATACTCATAAACTAGGAAATTTATGAAAATATTAACCAATTTTAATGTGAAGTGGTGGCTGGCACCACTGCCAACATACCATACTCCTTCTTCTGATGTGTCTTGGGTAGCAACCAAAGCATTGTGTTCTCCTTCAGATCTTGGATGTTTTGAGGATGTAGATCCAATATCTGTAGTAACATACTATGGGAGACTGGTTTACTTTGAGAAAACCTTCCACCTCTGCCTCTGTAGAAGTTACCTCGCCCCTAGAATTATAGTTGAAATTAGGATTGGATCTCTCTCTATAGTTTCTATTAACTCCCTATTTTTAGCAGAATATCCTCTCTGATTTTCATTATGAAACTGTCGTTTTTGACTAGTTCCTCACTCTTACAGTTGTTGCCTTCAATGGAAGCCTCTCTAACCCTAATACACTTGACAATTTTTTTGTCAAATTACAACAACCAACTATTACACATATAGTTCGGGAACTCGCACCAGATTATCTTTTGTAGAAAGAAACAATAATATAGTCATAGTTAGAGGTCATCTGATTATATTCACAACCACATACATAATAACCTTTATCATCTTACGGTGGTAGAAAATGATTGATTTACTTAATATACTCAGATCAACCATGAATAAATTTTAAAAATCATTATAGTTGAAGACACATTATGGATGATATTGGAAAATAAACTCGTTACGATTAAGAAAGTGAGATGAGTGTGATTAAGAAAGTGAACATGGGTCGAGCAAGAGATCCTCCAATGCCACAAAACGCAAAACTGATTAAGCTGAAGTTGTTAAGACTAAGAAGTTAGTTGATCAAGAAATTCTAATTGTGTCTCATGTTAGGCTGAAAGCCATCAATATTTTTTAATAACTAAATAATGATTATACCATTGTGGTGGTGGCTAAAACACTGAAGGCCTTAGAGCATGTTGTCATTGTGGCCGAAAAACTAGATCTTGCTGATCACTTGGTTGTTAAGATCTAGAAGTCTAGAGTTGAAAATACTGCAGATTGAGATATTTATGAGCCAATAATTGATGTTGTAACTTTGATAGCCGAATGCTATGAGGTGCATGAGTTAAGTCATTTATCTCTCTATATAATTATAGTAGTGCTGGATATGAGGGAAATATTGATACAGTATGTACAAGATCTTCTATGATGGATATGGTTAGAGTAACAAAAAATATTGTGTTTACTTTGGAGCAAAGCAATGAGGTTGTGACACAGTTCATTATTTCGACCAATTGGAGAAAGTTGACAAGCTTGGATTTAGCAAAAAGAAATTAAACTTAAGAGTAAAGGTGAACTAATGTTGTCTCACTCCTATTAGCTGTTAATATATTATTATATGTGTATTTGCGATGGATTTAAATTCTTTTTATATATATTATGATTTTTAAAACAAATTTTTGGCACAAAATTACTTTTATTGCAAGGAAAGAGTTACAGAATGAGATAAGTTTATCTCATTTGATAATGACACATAACTGAAAGTGTATAACCCTATGAATGATAAAATCATGGCTTCTAGTTTTTAGAAGCTGGAATGAGTGCCAATCTTCTAAAGGCAGCATTGAAAATGAGATATTTGGTCTTTGGAAATTCACTGGAATAGTTCTTATTCTTGAAGTCCAATAAGAGGTCTATGTAAGGTACTTGAAAAATATGGATTGACCTAAAAAATAAAATATTTTGGGGATTATGGTTAAAATCTTTCTTGCCATTCAATTTTAGTCAACACAAATGTTATGCAAAGTTATTTAGTGAGTCTCGAGTAACTTAAATTTAAGCTTTCAAGATAAATTATGGCTTTAAAACATACAATTTATAAAATATGTTAGATTGCTAATTAGGTTTCGTTAAATTATTTTTCTTAAAATTATAAATTTTTAAAAAATATTTTTTTAATTAAACCTAACTTATTAATGATATTATTTATTAGATCTAATGAGGTCGGATAATTTTTACACTGCTGCTTCGCCCAATCCGAAGGTAATTCGGATTGAGCCACTATCATGAGATACCGAACAGGGTAATATTAGTCGAACGTGACTAAGCAAGGTGCTGGTCATTTCATATCTTGGGCTAATGAGTTTTTAAACTTGACCCAAGCCCACAAGCCGACCCGAAAGGCCCATGGGTGATTAATTAAGTATAAATACCCCAACTAATTTCATTAATGAGGGTGATCGGAATTTAATACTAACACATACCTGAATTATCTCTCTAAATTTCATCATCAACCTTAAATTCTCAAAATACTTTACTAAATTACCCTAAATCACAAATCATTTACACTAAATTGGGGACCCTAGTGGGAGCACGACGGTGCCTGAATTTCATATTCAAAACCGGCATACAAAGTAGTTCGGATGGAACCGGATACGGAGAATGTTCCACCCTCTGAGGTGGAAGTTGCAAAGGAAAAAAATGAATACATTATCGAGGAACAAAATCAGTTGAAGGATGAGATAGAGTTGTTGAGAGCGCTAAAACAAGTAGAGAAACGGGTTAAAGAAAAATCCAGTGGGCCGATGGTTGACCATACTGACAATCCTGGAAAGAACGAGCACTCCCTAAAGACTCATCTCAGCTCTAAGAAAATGCATCGATCTAAACATGTGAAGATCTCTACATCAGAATCCTCCAGCAACTCATCTATTAAGGAAAAACTTGAAGATTCAGTTTCCTCCATCAGTGATTGAAGGCGGTCGAAAAAAATGAGGTTGACTAAAAAATATTCAAGAAAAAGGAATAAGCAGGCTGCTGTTAAGAAACACCATGGGAAGGTAAAGGGTTCACCTGATCGACACATTGACCGTTTGATGATTGATCACTTTGCTTTTCAGTCTGAACCAAGTATTTTTGCTACTCCGAATGAAGATATTATTTTTAGCTATAACAAGAACTGAAGACAATCGTCTTTATCTGCGAAAATACTCCCCAGACACCTTCCCAAAAGGTTTGACAGCTCTAAGATGGAGAAATATGACGGGAGAAAAGATCCGCACAACCATCTGGAGCAGTTTAAGAACTTAATGATAAACTTTGACGATGACGACGACAAATTGTTGTGTAGGGCCTTCTCCCAAACCTTAACGGAAAGTGCCCTCAAGTGGTATAATAGTCTCCCCCAGGGAACTATTAAAATTTTTGATATATTTTGGGTTGCTTTCCGGAGACAGTTCGTGAGAAGCAAAGAGTTTAAGGGAATGGAGATACCATCATCTATTGTGCTCAGGAACCAAATCATTCTCTGAAGGAATACATCAAAAAAATTGTGATTACGAAGAATAGGTTAGCAGATTGTTTTGAATAAGTTGTGATTGCTTCCCTCAAGCAGGTTTGAACCCAAGCAACTTGGCTGATTTGGTAGCCCGGGAGAAGGGCATTACTTTTGAGGGTTTGTTAAATCAGGTGGGGAAAAATATCAATATGGAGGAGACTAAAAACTTCAGGGTGCCTAGCTAGGTAAGGTCCACCACTACAACGTCAACACCTCAAGCTGCTAATCAGTCTGGTTACAGATCGAAGGAGACTCGACAAGTCAGAAACCAGAGGGGACCATGGGTTCATCCTGAGTGGTTTGGTGAGTTGGGCAAAAGTGTGACTATAATATATGATAAAACTAAAAGTAAAGTCAACTTTAGAAAACCAGCGGCATTGTAGTCCCCCAAGGAAAACCGGAGTACCCATTTATGTAAGTACTATAATGACATAGGGCATAATATACATGATTGTATAGCCTTGAGGCAACAGGTTCAGAACCTCATTGAGAGGGGTAAGTTGGGACCCTATGTCAAAAAAATGAGGGGGGAGCAGACTAGATAATACATAATCTAAAGCCAACACTCCCTGGACGACTCCTTCAAGCAATCCTGGAACGTCTACATAGGAAAATGCTATGTTGATTACTAAAAGCTTTGATATAGACTCTGAGTTCCTTGATCCGGAATCGGGTGGGGGTAATAACAGACAAGACTACTACTGTCTCTAGTTTGGTTGAATAATTTCAATATTTAACTATCTTTGGAGGGGACACTGTGACTGCACCTTCTAGTTCTGCAAGGAAGAGGCAATTTCACATTTTGGTCACCTAGTTGGATAGAGGAATGTTGATACACCTGTATCAAACTTCATCTTATTTTATATTTTTCGATGAGGATGACCTAAGAGATACTGCAGGGCTTCATGAAGATGCTGTGGTATTAGGGGCATCAATAGGGGGCAATGATATACGTCGAATCCTGATTGAAACAAGCAGTTTGGAAAACATCTTGTTTTTAAGCTCCTACAAACAGATGATAAACCCTTTGGTTATATAAGGTTCGAACAGAACTATCGTGGGCTTCATAGGGAGTTCTACAGATGTGACTGAGGAATTTGAAGAAGAATTACTGCTGGGCAAAGGATTTTTATGAAAATGGTAAGAGTAATGTTTGTTGTGGTGGATTGCCTAACATCTTATAATGTAATATTTAGGAGTTCTTGGCTCTCGAGAATGCATGTTGTGGCCTCTACGGTCCATCAATATTTAAAATACACTATCCAGGGACAACCAGACATTGTCCGGAGCAGTCAGAAGGTAGCTAGGAAATATTATGCAACGACCATTGCCTCTACGTCTGTAGAGGCAGTCAAGATTGATAGAGATTAGTAGCTATTGGAGCCTTCTACCGATGAGAATGAAATTGATGATCCTAGTGAGGCTCCATTCCCTAGCTGAGGGAAAAAATATTAGAATTGGTACCAGGTTGGCGCAAGTTTGAAACACAGGTTGTTGTCTTTTTTAATGAGTAATCAACATGTATTTTCTTGGTGTAATGATGATGTTCTAGAGTGCCAGCTGATATAATTTGTCATAACCTGTCCATACGAACTGATGTTGCGCTAGTTATACAAAGAAGAAGGTATTTCTCTAAAGAAAAATCAGATGTGATTGTTCAAGAAGTTGATTGACTGACCAAGATGGGCCACATAAAAGAGTCTCAGTACCCTTTATGGACTACCACCCCTATCTTACTCATGAAAAATAATAGTAAATGGCGCATGTGTATTGACTTTACTGATCTTAATAGGGCATGCCCTAAGGATCCTTATCATGTACCTCAGATAGATGAGTTGGTGGTATCTACTTTTGGAAATATATTTTTGTCTTTAACATTTTTGGGGTACAACCAGATCCAAGTAGATCTGAAGGATCAAGACCACACCAGTTTTATTACGGACAATGGTCTTCATTGTTATAAGTTGATGTCGTTCGGATTGAAAAATGTTAGGGCCACCTATCAAAGGTTAATAAATAAAGCCTCTGCTAGTCAGATTGACAAAAATATGAAAGTTTATATAGATGACATAATGGTAAAAAGCTTTAAGGAAGATGCGCATATATCTGACCTTCAAGAAACGTTTTCCAACTTAGAGTCTATGAACTTGAAGTTAAACCTTGAAAAGTGTGTTTTTGGGGTCCGGTCTGGAAATTTCTTGCGTTATATAATAAATGAAAAATGAATTCAACCTGATCTGGATCAGCTTAATGCTCTATTAGCTACGGATCCTCCTCATAGCACCAAATAATTTCAATGACTGACCGGACGATTGGTTGTGCTGAATAGGTTTATTTCAAGATCACGAGACAAATGTGCTCCATTTTTCCAGGTGTTAAGTAATGTAAAAGACTTTAATTGGTCTACATAGTGTGATCAAGCATTTCTTGAAATCAGGAAACATTTTTCTTCACCCAAGACTCCCTTTAAACCTGTCTAGGGGGATCTCTACATGTACTTAGTTAAATCAGAGTATGCAATAAGTTTTGTACTAGTAAGAGAGGTATAAATTTACCCTCGTCCGGTGTATTACATTAGCAAAAGTATATTGGATGCTGAAAGAAGATAATTGAAGTAAGAAAAACTAGCATTGGCCTTGTTAATTCCTGCGAGAAAAACGAGACCGTACTTTCAAGCCCATTCCATTGTCGTTCGAACATCTTTTCCCTTGAAGAGTGTTCTTCAGAAAGCTGATGTATCAAGCAGAATGACCAAGTGGTCAGTTGAGCTGGGTGATTATGATATTTATTGTTCACCCCGAACAACGATATAAGCACAGTAGGTAGCCTCCTTCTTGGTAGAATTTCATGTTGATAGATCCCCTGAACAGATACTAGAAAACGAGACTAAGAAAGAATGGGTAGTCTGAACAGATGGTGGATCTAGTACTATGGGTTGTGGGGCTGGAATTTGTTTAACTTCTCTATATGGTGATACTATGTACCAGGCTATATATTTTGGTTTAAGCTATGGTGATACTATGATACTATGTACCAGGTTTCTAACAATGAATCTGAATATGAAGCAGCTATAGTTGGTCTTAAGCTAGCCCTTATATATAGGGCCAGAAGAGTATGATTAATGAGTAATTCCCAACTACTTATTCACCATGCTCAAGAAAAATCTTATGCAAATTAAGAACAATTGATAAAAGACTTTCTTATCTTGGGAGCAGTTGCTGCAAGCTTCAAAAGTATCCACTATGAACACATCCCTAGATCGGAGAATATTGTGGCAGACTCTTTGGCAACCATAGCTTATTTGGAATCTTACCCTTGGATTCTAATGTTAGAATGTCCATCAATACGGACGTGCCAAGAAAAAGGTAAAGACAATGAAGAAAGTATGAGCATAGTTAACATTCAACCCAGGGACTACAAGTATGATATTTTCAGTTTATTTTCGATGGGATTTTGCCTTCGGATAAAGCCATGGCTAAGAAATATAAGTATAAGGCTCGTGGTTTCTTGGTATTAAGGGAAATTATTTACAAGAAATCTTTCAGCAGACCCCTTTTGCGTTGGTTAGGATTTGAAGAATCCCAAATTGTGCTATTTGAACTGCATTATGGTGAAGATTATGCACGCTCTAGCTACAAAGCCCTAACTAAGAGAGTCTTATTATAATGGTACTAGTAGCCAACCATAATGGCAAATACCAGAGATATGGTAAAAAAGTATGATCATTTCCATAGATATGGAAATGAAATTCACGTGCCAGCAGTTCCTATGGAATCCATATCTGAACCGATACCCTTTGATAGATAGGGGTTGGATCTGGTTGGGCCTCTTCCCATGGCATCCGGTAGATTTCGAACAATCATAGTTTTTATTGACTATTTCTCTAAGTGGATAGAGGCAGCTCCCTTAGTTGGAACCACTTCTAAGGCAATTATGAAATTCATTTTATCTAATATATGTTGTAGATTTGGGGTTCCCCGAAAGATCACCATAGATAATGGGCCATAGTTCGATAATAAAGACATGGAAATATTCTGCACCTCCAGAGGAATTCAACACACTTTCCACCCTCAAGAAAATGGACAAGTTGAAGTTGCTAATCAGACAATATTGTCTGGGCTGAAGAAAAAACTAGACGGAGTTCTAGGAAAGTGGCCAAGTTATCTACAAAAAGTATTGTGGGCTTACCAAACTACTCATTGGGCTGCTACGCAAGAATCTTTTTTTCCCTCGTTTATGGGATGGATGCAATCACTCTCATAGAAGCTACTTTAGCATCTTATAGAATCCAAAACTATATAGAATAGGAAAATGATATGGCAGTCAAGAATCAGTTGGATTTTATTGAAGAAAGAAGAGTTAAAGCATATTTAAGAACGACACATTACGAGGGTTTGATGAGGAGCAGATTTTCTTCTAAAGTTAAAAGAAAAGATATTCAATTAGGGGACAAAGTCTTAAGAAAAGTCGTTTACACACCAAGGAAAAAGAGTTCGGCAAGCTGGCTCTGAATTAGGTAGGTCCTTATATAATATGTGAAAAAGTCAAACTGGGAACATACAGACTTCATGACAAGGAGAGGAGAACACTAAAACACCCATGGAACGTTGAACATCTCAGTTTATACGTCGAATAGAACTCTCTTGCAAATATTTACTTTTGAGTGTCAATGTAAATATTAGGGGGCGTACTATTTCCTACCCTGGTGGCGCGGGGAGTTTTTAGCAAGGTGTACGAGTTTTTCAATAATGTCTTATGCCTTTTTCAAAAGTCTGGTGCAAAATTACTCTTGACTTAACCACAGTGTGAGATGGTCGGGTATTAAATACTTATTAAACACCACAGCTCTCAAACATCTTTGAGTTGATCGGATATGTTATACACTTGATCACATTTATTAAACATATGTAGTCAAATTCATTTAATACACTTACTTCACAAATCTGAAATATTGAGGGCTATTTAAACACTGGCAATAAAAAATTAAACAAAATTCACACTATGAGAAATATGATATTGAAGTTTGATGCGAATAGACTCGATCCATGATTCACAAATTCTTTGACCAGTCAAGGAATTTGAATTTTAAAGAAAACAATTAAACAACATAACACAACAAGATGCCTTGGCCATCCAAGGACTTTAATATTTTAACAAAAAACACATAGCATAACAATATAACCTTAGGGCTCGTTCCCTTCGATTTTTTCATCACCATCGCCTTTTTTTGGATTTTTGACTTCAACACTTAAAATCTCACAAACTCATTCGTTATCTTCATAATATTCTTCACTTGAATAGTTGTGCTTATCACCATCAGCCATTGTCTGGAAAGGAAGGTCATCATATTCCACAAATCTGCACAAAGGACCAATAGTCCTCTTACGAAACGTCTTGTGAAACAGTAAGACCATATCGGATTTAATTTCATCATCTCTTTTCTCCAAAGAGGCCACCACTCCAGAGGCATACTTATCTACTCTAGCAACTATCTCTTCGGCTTGCTTTTTTACTATAGATGTAACCTTTTTTGTCTTCTTCTTAAGAAGATCCTCCAAGTTGACTTTGTCTTCATATAAAGTCTTGACAAATTTGTTTCTAGCTTCTAGTTTCTCCTTCAGAGCTTTGATTTCATTGGTGGAAGAAGTTTCCAGTTCGGAGTATTTAGTTTGAATATATTTCTGAGCATCTTTTGACTTGCAGAGTTTGGTAGCTAAATCCTTCTTTTCCTTCCTCAAGGATTCTAAGCTTTGTTGACCGGTAGAGAGACTATTCGTCAAACCTTGATTCTCTGTAGTCAGGGAAGTTATGGTAGTTGTTTGATCCCTCACTTACCTTTCCAGGTCAACTACCGGACGAATGTAACCTAAGAGGGCATGACTCAAAGTGTCTTGTTCGCTTGATATCATGTATGTCTCACCGTTATGGGTTACAACATTGGTCGAATTGGTAGAACGATAACGCCTCGCAGACTCATCCTTGTCCAGATCATTAAAATACATATTAATATTCTGAAAAGCATCAAGATTTACCTCTCCATCAGTAATGGCCTATTCGGAATAAAGGTTGGGTGGAATTTCTTCTTGAAGAGTAGGGTCAGCAGGAACCGAACGAGGATGGTAAGATGGACACAGAATTATCTCTGATCCCAGGTTAACTTTCTTCTTCTTTGCAGATTTTTCACCACTACTTGCCTTGCGCTTCTTATCTTTATTTATGATCTGCAATGGCCATCTAATCCACCGGCCTCTTTGACTGTAACTTCGACTACCTCCAGTAGAGCAGCATTGATTCCTCCTTGATTCTCTGAACTGACCCGTTTGGTAATTGCCTGAGGTGGGTATGTTGTGGTTTTATTTCTCTTGTTTTTCATCCAGATAGCTAGTGGCTTTGACTCTAGAAGGCAGATAAATTTTGGTGTCATTAGCTTTAGTTCTCTTCAGGATGACATCTGCAGGAGGAGGAGTGGTCATTTGTTCTCAAGTCAGGTTTCTTCTCCCTGTAGTATTCCATAGGTGAGACCTCACAAAGTTCCCTGAGGTAAAGCAGTTGTGGAAACCATTCTCCCATTTCTCTGAAGCCCAATCATTTAATTTAGCACAGGTGCTTTTGCCAGCCTCCAGATGGTCTGGAAACGTCTTCGAAAAAACTGAATGGAGACACAAGTTAGTTCGAAATAACCACATAGTATTTAAAATACTAAGGGAAACATAGATAAAACTTACTTATACTCTTCAAGCGACTAGTCATTTGGCTTGGATTAGAGTCAGCTTTTATCTTTTTCCCATTCTTTTAGGATCCGATGATGAATATGAATTGCGTCCTCCATGGTTTTTCGGACTCTAGTAAGTCATTTACCACCTTGTAGTCGTTCCCTGTAGCCTGGTCACAAGATCAAATTTCTTCATCGGTAGTGGGATGTTGGACAATCTTGAAGCCATTATGCCAGCCATCAGAGTGTACCATGCGTTCGGACTCAGTTGGCATGGGCATAGCTTTATTAGGTGAAAGTACATGACTATCTCTGGATCCAAAGGAAACCGGAATCCTCAATTCAACACCTTGGTGTATACTACTAGCTCTTGGGACTTGCAGTCCATCGGAGTCTCTGGCGTGATTATGCTTCTCACTTTAACAGAATCGGGGAAGCCCCCCTTTGTTCGGATACGACCCAACTGAACAGTATGGGTGTACACGTAAGCAATATTCTGGAGTAAAATATCAACCACTTCACGCTAACCTTCTGGAAGTTTGGCCCCACATTTCCTTCCAGACACTCCGGAAACGACTTAATATTAGGCAGGCCCACCTTAACCTTGCCCTTCCGATCTGCTGCAGTATCTTCTGTTTCTTCGGACGCCTCAAAATGAGTATCTTTTATACTATCCTCCATGGTTCCTTCCATTACGATGGCCTACTGATTGGATGGCTTAGTTTCTGCTAGTAGCTTTATCGTCTCCAAACTAGCAGGCTACGAAGAGCTAGGGGTGGATTTAGCTTTGGATTGGCGATTTATTCGACGAGGGGTGGTCTTCTTAGTAGACTTCTCAGCATCTGAACCCATGGCTATGAAAGGCGAAGGTTTCCTAACTCTGGAAAGTGCATTTTCTTTAGGGAGGGGGTTTTGAGACTCTTGAATAGAGGACCATGATTGAAGAGGAGAAAAAGTTGGGACAAAAGGTAATTTTATGACCTTTGATGTCTTCGTTGATGATGAACCTTGGTTTGTTTTTCCTTTTGGTCGATCAATTTCTTCACCAGGAGAGGCAAGAAGACCAGTAGTGATTCTTGCGTATCTTGCAACTTTTTTTGCTTTCTCAAGATCAGACAAGTTCAACCAACCTCCTTTTACCAATGCGTTTCTGGCTGTGAATAAAAAGTACCCAGACACAGTTTGAAAGGATAACTAAGTGTTCTTTGTCTGGAAGTATATTTGTTATTGGAGACAATAGAACAATGAAATCGATTTATATAACTATGAAAATTTAGAGTTTTCCTAGGAGAAGACAAACCGATCAAAGTGATGAATATAGGGCTATAAAGTATGAGGGTTACACCCTAAGTAACGTTTTAGCCTAGTAGGTACAATAATCTAGGAGAAAAATGGCTGACAGGTCGAACCAGAACTTAACACGTATCCCACATCGAAAAATGACTCTTGAAATTATTTACAGAAAAAGTCGATCTCTTAAGTTTGGATACAGAAACAGATCGGAAGGTCACATTGGAAATGCGTTGATTTTTATTCTTGTGGGTTAGCTCTTCCAAAGATTCTTTGCAAGACCTAAAAGCGCTACTGATGATGTCGGATAATTTTGACATTGCTTAACCCTATCTGAAGGGCAGTTGAGACTGAACCAGCATAATAAGATACCGAACAGGGTAATATCAGGGGAATGTGACTAAGCAAGGTGCTGGTCATTTCATATCTTGGGCTAATGGGTTCATAAACTTGACCCAAGCCCACAATCCGACCCAAAAGGCCTATGGGTCATTAATTAAGTATAAATATCTCAACTACTTTCATTAATGAGGGTGATCAAAATTTAATACAAGTACGCACCTTAATTATCTCTTTACATTTCATCCTAAACCTTAAATTCTCAAAACACTTTACTAAACTACTCTCAATAAAAAATAATCGACACTAAGATCCAATACCATTTTTGCATAAATGTTTTCTGCAAAGTACCAACGATATAGAGCACCAGTACCGCGTGTACACTAGATGTTAACTGCCAATACTTCTAGAAAACTATTACATATGACATATTTTCACTTTGGCACCAGCGTTTATGAGATATTATAGCAACGACATGGGGATTTATATTGTTGGTGCGTATTCGCAACCCTAGTGCATTTTGGCACCAAACATATACCTATTCTACAACCATCAGTGTTGAGGTATTATACCGCCGGTAAAGGTGGGACATACTCGGTGATATACCATCCGTTAAAATTCATCTCCAATTATTTTTTCTATGTTTTGCTTTTAACTTTTAATGATTTCTATTGTAGATGGTCAAGGATACCGTTGGAGTGCAAGATCATTTTGATGTCGATTATAGTTAATTATTTACCACATAATTTTACTACAGACAACAACAATTCATTGATTGGATTAAGGTTACCAAAAAATACAACAGCTTCATAGTTGTATTAAGACATCGCAAAAATGTGAAATATAGAAACCTCCTAAATTATTTTTTGGAGACGACAGATCTGAAACATATACAATGTTGGTAGACCCCACAAATCTTAAGAGAAAATCTACCAAAACCAAGAAATTGTGGATATCCTTTCAAGCTTAAAGAAAATATGGTAACTCATGAAAAATGGTTCTTAGAGTTTGTATGCAAGATTTACAATCATTAAGCTATAAAATTCAATGAAGATCATTGTACTTGGGATGCTTTTCTACAGAATAATTGGAATTTTTACTTAGTTATTCCAACATGAGAACCCATCATCAGGAAATTTACGCATAACAAAAAAGTTGAACATTATTTTTTTTTTCCATGCGCACTGCATATACTTCTAAACTAAAACAATGTAAAATCAAGAAAGGAAATCGCTCACAGTCGCAATACTTGTTATGTGAACTCAGAAGGTGAAATTATTATGAATGGCAAAGATTGGGCAGAGACAGAAGTGTTATCATAAGGGAACTTTTATTTGAACATCCAGTTAGTGTGAATTTGTTACGGACATTTCCAAAAGTTCTAATAATAGATAACACCTAGAAGGTAATAATGTACGAGATGTTGTTGTTTAAGGTATTTAAGTCATTTGTACAAGTATGACGTTTTACATCTGATTTACGTTTATGTCCGGGGAGAAATTTGACAACTAAAAGTGGGTATTAGAATGTTTGTAATCGTTTATAATAACTAACTCCATCGAACGACCGTATATATTTTTAAAGGATAAATACTTAGTGTTGGTGAAGGTGGTCGAATAAGTAACTTTTAATAAAACCCACATGTTATGTATGATGATTCCAAAAAAACTTTGAATGGAAATGAATCCTGAATATTTTTGGGGTCACACAGAAGTTAGAAAGAGATTTAGGAGGGGAATTCTAAAGAGCAAAACTTCCAATTGTAGTAATAGAAATATAAATGTCTCCCATTTTGAAATAAAATGCACACTGCCTTAGTAATGGTGTTAGGAATTTGGGCCTATACAATTAGTCTATTTCTGACTTACCAACTCCATTAACTTACTAAATTAAAATATATTTACTTTGTATCACATAAAACACCATCAATGTTATACATTTGTTGGATTTATATTAAAGTAAATAGTGATCTAATATTTTATCGGCTAGACTTACGGGTCAGACGAATCCTACCCTTATTAGTAGCCCATCTACTCCTTGTAAAAATTTATAAAGTATGACTAGTTTTACATTGTTTCGAATTTATCGGTACATCTGCCATTTACTACAGTTGACCATGTGGTCTAAAATGGAATGGGTCAGACTCATCGATTATTTTAGCTAGGTAAATAAATAGTCTTGGGAACCGTCTATATCATGCGTAGTATGCTTTTGCACACACGTCATAATGAAGCATGAAAGGATGGTGAAAAGATGTTTCCATTACTTGATGTAAGAGTTCGTTGGACTTTCGGAGCAACTTATAAATTTGTTGTCCTTTTTTATTGTGTCACTTTTCATTTATCCTAGAGATAAAGAGAGAAAGTAAATTCATTTTACTCTTACCATCACAAACTCCAAATTCTAGGAGATCTTTGTCGTATAAACTTTTCTGGTAAAAAACTTCGTCTTATTTTTTAATTCATTAATTAGAAAATCTTCATTGCCACCCACTTTCCCTCAAATTCATCCAAACTCATTGTTTGAGGTAACTTATCAATTCTTTAACTTAATTTATTTTATGTTTTTTCCTTGACAACGACTTCTCATACTGTTTTTTATAACCGAGAAAGCCGAGAAGAGAACATTCGTCAACATTGTAGATGAGGAAGATAGATTTATTTAAAAAGTATTTGATTTTAGAGTCAGCACACGAGGGAAAGATCAAGCCGTACTAGTTGCCCCTAAGTTTATTAAACTCTTTCTACTCACCCTACTTCGAAAAAAATTACATATCCTCCGATGAACGCCAATCTCGATTCATTCTGATGGGATAATTTGATACTGAAAAAATATCTCCTAAGAAAAACCCACGATGCCTTCAAAGAAAAGAAAATACTCTCCCAACTCTAAAGAAAAAAAAATCTAATAGGCACGGGGTGATTCCTCTCAACCATGATACACCCTAAGATGAATCGGTTGGGTCTGGAGAACAGGTTCCCACAATACCTAAAGGGATTCTTATAGGCCAGTTTACACTCCTAGATGAACTTGCTGGGTGTCAAGAAATAATGCTAGTTACCGTTTAAAATTGGATGCACTTAGTTGATAAAATTTCTCATGATATCGAAATTGTGGTAGTGACTCATAGGAAAATGGTAATAGTACCACTAGAAAATCTAATGCCTTTGGTAAGTGTATTTGTAGTTCGAGAGGGTTTTGATGATGAGGTTGGACTTATGAAGAAAACAAAAACAAAAATCTAAAACCAGACAAAATAAAAAAGAAAGAAGTTAAAGTTGAACGGTCCTTGAAGATATCCTGAATACTAAAAAATAATCTTTACGACATCATCAATTGATACCATATAGCTCACAATAAAATAAAATAAAATTATTACTCCGCAACTGAAACCTCATACCTCTCAAGAAGATGTGGAGAACTAGAGTTGGTTCGTATCCGCTTTCCTGAACTTGGATAGACATTATTGTTTGTCAAGATTCGTGAACTTATGGTTTACCCTGAAGCCTTAACATCTATTTTCATAAAACAAGTTTGTATTTTGTTTTTTCACACAATCACATTTATTTAGCAATTGAGGTCTTATTATTGTAACTATTTTCTTTATATTTTTACACCTTACTTCACATAATTCCGCAACTCAAATATAATTGCTTTTCTGCACCCCAATTATAGTTAATTCTACACATGAATTTTTTTTCGTCCTAATTATATTTAATTCGACAATTGAAACACTATTTCTTTTTCCACACTAATTTTGCACCCGAATTACACATAATGTCACACCAGATCATCGTCCAAATTTAAAAAATAAATTTTTTCAACACAAAAATGCATTTATTTTCAAAACTATAAAAACGTTAGTCGTTTCACAACCAATTAACACTACTTTTCACAAGATAAATTTATATTTTATTTTGTCACACAACGAGACTTATTTAGCAACCAAAGCCCTCTTTCTGCAACTATTTTCTTCTTATTTTCGCACCTCATTTGCACATAATTTCGTAACTAGAATATTTTTTCACCCTAATTACATATAATATTTCACCTGGAACATAGTTGTTTTTTCGTACCCGAATTACACATAACTTCATAACTTAAACACATTCTTTTTTTTCTAGACTATTTGCACACCCGAATTACACGCATCTTTAGACTCGGTCGCATTTATTTTTGTAGAAAAAAATCTTGCATGGATCTAGATTTTTCCATGTTAGAAAAGAAAAAACAATGGTATTTTTTGAATTTTTTTTGGAGCAGTGTTTAAAAGATATGACGTTTGTTTTTGAAAAACCAAAAATATGAGAGACAAAACGGTTAGGGGTATATTGGTATTAATAGAAAGTCCAGGTGATTATCGTTACTTTTAATCCAAAGTCATGTAGTTATCTATAGTTTATCAAACCTTTGGTGATTATTGGTAAATAAATTTGATGTTTGGTGATTATTGATAGATTGCCCTATAAAAATTATATTTATAAATTCGATTTATATAGATTTGTTGTAATTCATACGTTTTAAATTATATTTAAAAATGATAGATTTAACAAAACTAATATAATGATTTAAATTGAATATATTTAATAAAATATATTGGGAAAATTTCCGGTTCGATCGGGGAAAAACTGAGGTGTTGCTATCGATCTTTTTTAATGAACAATTTATCATGTTCAATAACGAGAAACAAATAAAAAAAGCGTAATAAAACAAAAAACACAAGATAAATTTAGCGTGGTTTGGATTATTAAGAAATCCTAAATCCATGGAACAAAAAATCTATTATAAACAAGTAGGTTACATAAAATCTCCCAAACAAAAAAGGACTCAATCATTATTTGTTACAAAAAAACTGATGTGATTCATATAACTTTATCTTCAATATTTATACATCACCTCACTTATCTTAAGAAAATATTCGTTGTCTCACCACACTTTTTTAATTGCATATCTTCTTCTATTTATATATTTAAGGAAGACCCCAATTCTTCATTAGACACTCTAGATTAATGCTCATTAATGAACAATAACTCGTAATTTCTTAATATAGGAAACCTCATAAAACAAATTAATTAATATAGAAGACCTAATTAATAAGAAATCTAATTAATATAGGAAAACCAAAATAGAAAGCTCAATTAAATAGAGAACCTAACAAGTAGAAGAATCTGCTTCGGTCTAACTGTGGTGTTTTGGTCTAGCTTGCTTCGGATCAGACTGCTTCTGATTAGCTCGTTTCAGACCAACCTACTTCGGATCAGCCTCTCTTTTGAATCAATACATATTTCTTTCGACTTAACGTTTATTAGTTTTGACAGGTTGCTTCTATACCCTTAGGTTCCAGCAGACGTCTCTGCCACTATGTCACGGCTTAAGCTTCACCTAGAGAGTTACAATAGTTCTTGCATGTACATGTCATGACATATCTAACTATGCCTCACGTAGTCCTTCGACATACCTCTCTTAATGACTTACTTCTAGTCTACACCTATAAATTCTCCACGTAGCCGGGTAATAACTCCAACATCTATTGAATCTCAATCTTCAGACCATACCAGACCAGCTCATCTGCATCAGAAACTTCCACGAGTTTCATGCGTTCGTGACCTTTGAAATCGACAATAACATGGTCAGAGCATCCGAAGTATTTTCTTTGCTAGTAATCTTAGCCACTTTTACTTACTCCATCTCCACCACGTTTGAGATGAAGTGTAAGTTAATTTATACATGTTTAGTTTGCTCATCGAACTTCGTATTTTTATTTAAATGAATAGTACTAGTGTTATCACATAACATAATAACAATTTGCTCCAAATCGAACTTCCTTAACAGCCATATACTCAGCTTCCCTACATGTCGGTGCCTCTATCTTTTGTACAAAAAACTTCTCGGATTATAAAATATTTTATTATGAGCTTTCCACCATAAACATTTTTACATAGAGAATAACGAAATGCATTAAATATATTTAGTTTGAAAGTAAAATTATAATAATCTCAAAAACAAATATATAAAATTTTGAGATGTTTCAAATACCAATATCAATATAAATCAACACTAGTTCATACTTTTTAGTAAGTTATTCCAAAATAATTTTCATTATAGATCAAACTAACAGAATAATGGGTTTATATATATAGAGAGAGAGATCTGAATTATTAATTATATAGAAGAATATTTATAAAGGACAAATCCTTTGATATAAAAGAACATGAATATCACAATTGAAAAGAAGGTGTTATGGACAATACAAAGATTATAAGTACAAATATGAGAACAGCAAAAAGAATAGTTTTAGCCAATATTTTGTACCTACAAACTTTAGAAATTGTTATCATGCAGTTATTTAACTTTACATCAATTGTAAAATCGAAATTGGTTCATCTGCGTATGGAAACTACTTGGAACATATTATTTCATAGAACTGAAATGAAATTCTTTTACTACCAACTTTATGTGTTACTTGGGGACAGTGCTCTCCACACTCGACTCCGTCTCTCTAATCTCCGAGCTCGACTCCATCGGTTTAATCTCCGAGCTCGACTCTGTCTCTCTAATCTCCGAGCTCGACTCTGTCTGTTTCATAGGTGTAGGCCTATTGATTTAGAAACAATTTAGAATATCTAATAGATTTAAAGACAAGTTTACAGAATCCAAACAAGGCCTAAGATATGTGGAAACAGCACCCTTTCTTGGTGAGCAAGAAAAGAAAGGAATAGGAAAAACACTAAAAAGAATAAAGAAATGGAAAATTACTTGATTATTGATCCAGTAGTAACCCACTTTTGGTTGATCCATTCCATATGCAACCTTACTTTTTTATAGGGGGCACGAACTTGAGTCCCATGCTTATCTAATTCGACGTAGTAATAGGGATAGGCAACTTTCTTGATAACCCCGGTGTACCAAATTTGGCCGGCGTCGTTGTACACATCAACAACATGCTTAACAGGAATGTTCCGGGTGCTACCAGATTTCGGAACAGGAGGCTCTGGTCTGATTAGATCTGGCTCTAAGGTTTGGATCAACTTACTCCTTTTGTGTACAACAGTATATCCCCCATCTCCAACTCCAAGTGCGTGTAGAAACATCCCCTGGATGAAAGCGCCATCGAGGCATATCTCTATGTTTTCTTTGAGCTTGTAAGGGTAAACGGGATCACCCATTTCTTTTTTCTAGATTTTAGAATTTTAGAAGTGTGGCTATACTAACGAACGCAAGTAAATCCTTCAAATACAGATCCGGAAATATAAACTAAAAAAGTTAGATAAAATTTTAATATAAATATCTTAACTAATTCCTATGGTTGTTAAATTGTTAAGCGAGAGAAAATGGATAAAATTTCAAATTAAATATCTTAATTAATGCCTAAAAATTAAATACCTTAACTGATACCTATTTTTAATAAAGATGTAGTTATAAATTATGGTTAGAAAGAGCAAGAATAGTTTAAAGATTTTACAACTTTAGAAATGTGGCTATACTAACGAATGCAAGTAAATCATTGAAATACTGAACCAAAAATATAACCGATTTTTTATCTTGTTATTTTACCGTTTTACATAAGGCAGTTTCTGCTTATTTATATATATGAAAACATATGAAAATGATCAAATATTTCTCTCAATATATATGGTTATAAATTGATTTACTAAAATGGGTATCGTTTTAAAGATTTCAAAAATAAATATTTTTTAAAAAAATTTCAATTTCTATCTTCTTTTTTCCAAAAAAATCCAATTACCATATAAGTGTGTTCAAAATAATAAGTTATTTACTTTTTATAATTGGGGGTAAGTTATGGATCTTAAAACTTTACAGATCCAAAATAGACAATGGATGATTTTTTTTTATTGATCCAACGAGTTAATTGTATTCAAATTATCATTTTCGTATAAAGAAAAGGGCGAAAGATTCGTAGAGTATGGATTTATTGAAGACACTCACAACTCACAAGGACAAAGAGAAAGAGAAGGACTAAGAGAACGAAAGAGAAAGAGAAGGACTAAGAGAAAGACGGTAAAACGTCATATATGAGATAAGTAAATTTTCACTATTAACACAAACTAGATGTTCGTATTTAGTGATCTTGCATTGATAAAGGAAGTTATGAGAATGAAATTATTTTCTCAACTATAATGTATGGAAAAACCCGATGTCCTATAGGGATTAGTTTAGCGGTTAGTAAAAATAAATAGTGATGGCATAAACTTCAAAGTCAGAGTAGCCATATGAAATAAATTGAACAGACACGGGAACTGAAACAATAAGCACACAAGAATTGATTTTATTAAGTGAAGAGTAAAAGGTTCAGTACTTATATAAAATATGATTTAAATGTCTCTTACTAATTTAAGACTTTTCAAACTTTCTAATATTACTCCCACTACTTCACTAAGTTATATAATAGTTGAGAATTGATTTAAGGCTGTCTACTTCTTTGCGGGTCCTTTGCGGATTTTTAGTTTGTCTGTTTCTTGTAACTTGGATTAAAGAGTTCACTAATTTTGTACACTATCCCTTAGTGCATTCTTTCGATCAGCTAGACCACGAGAAAGTTGTTGAACCAATATCGAAAAAATAGCCTGAAGTGGACCATCTGTCATTCATATTGTCGGTCCAATAAGTATCAACAAACCCACATAAACAAAAATTTGCAGCGGCTTTGTCAAACAGACTTTGAGCTTCCTCACTTGTAATGGTTTCTTTGAGTGCTTCTGAACATAGTTTCTTTTTTAGTTTCTTCATTTTCGATAGTTTCTTCTCCAAATCATTCACCCGATGGGTCAGGCTTGATATTGCGTCAAGTTGCTCCTTCCCTGCTCCCATAAGCTTATTTATCATCTCCATTAGATTTTAATTATGCTCAATCAATTTATGATTCTCATCTATTTGTTCATTATTTTTTAGAGCAATCTGTCTCTCACCAAACGATTATTGCTTGACTAAATCAGCAGGCTCTGGAACAATGTATTCTCACCAACAACAATGTCTGCGTCTTTTAGACCCACAGAACTAAAAGCATATTTACTGTTAACATCTGCAGGTTTAGTAGGGGACATATTCATCTCCTCGTTCACTAGTTCAGACACCTTCAAAGAGTCAGGTGCCTCTTGAAGGTTCACAAGCTCATTTGCCAAGGCTTTTCTGATTTCTCAGAGAGATTGATGTAGACCCTGAATTGTGTTGAGTTGTAATAGAAGGCTCATTATTGTCTCTCCAATAAATATTTTCTGCCTTTCCATCTGCTGTTTAACAGTTAAAGACCCAAGAGCATATATCTGAGTTTTGATCTCATCCACCTGCTCACGAATTCTGCAGGGTTGCTTCAGTTTTTTCAGTGATTCAGATCTTCTAACTTCATACCCACGGTATACAGACTGAATGATAATAGCTGCCTCTGCATCTGATAGCTTCTTTCTTGTTGTTTCCAATTCATTGTTTTTTCCTGAACTTTTCCTATTATGACCACGGCTAAGAGACCTTGAATCATTTCCCTTTTTCGGCAAGGGGTCTACTATCAAACAAGAAGAAAGCAACTTAGATTATTTATATGTAGATGATGATCCTCTTCTAGTGGCTCTAATAACATCTCCTGCTTGTTTCGAAACAACATGATCTTCGTCGACCTTCGCTTCTATCTACTTACGAATCAATACCATATTCGACTCGGATAAACTCGCTTCAACTTGACAATAATGGCATATTCCGTACTAATACCACTTTTAGAAGAGCCTTGCAAAACCTTCACCATAACCTTAGACGATTTGTTTTTGCTCTCACCGGACCACTTTCAGTCACGATACCACTTTGTGGCTTCTTTACCTTATTATTACCACTAGACAACACAGCCGAACCATTTTGTACCTTCTTCGGTGTGAGGCGGGCAGGTAGACAAGGCCTGAGTACAAGGATAGGTGCACCACAAACAGTTGAGGAACCAAGGGCAACTGGTTGATTAATAGTTGAAGTCATGTTTTCCGGTTGATTAACAACCTCAATCGAGAAACAACTTTCCCACTGTCTTCCATTGCTCTCTTCAACATCATGTGCAATATTTGCATCTAATTCGACGATTTTCGAATAACAATTTTGTTTAATCTGGCCTGGTTTGCCACACTTCTTACAAACAAGCTTTGCACGACAATCCAACTTTATATGTCCAATCTTTACACATCTAAAACATATCAGTTTAGAGTGGTTTGTTGACTCCCTCTCAATCCTTACATCCTTTTGAAAATGACTTAGTGTGTTTTTCCATATTGAGCTGTCTTTAGTAAACAGTGTATCTTCAACATCAACTGAATACTTACGAAGCATTTGTTTAACCAATGCTTCCTGGTTAGATAAGGTCTCTAACTCAACAATTGATGATTGGTTGACCCATCCTTGTATTGATGATATAAATGGAATGAAGTCAGATCGTAATCCACGAATCAAATAACGTCTTAGCCTTGCATCACTCATAGGTTCATCACTATCCAATCCTGAAATTTCCGAACATACATTCTTAACCTTAAGAAAGTAATCAGATATTGGCATATTACCTTGGGTCAACGAAGCAGGCTTATTCTCAAGGTATTGAAGCCGTATAATATTTTTTTGGATAAATAACCTTTCAAGAGTATCTCAGATATCCTTTGGAGAATCCAATGCACGAATATAATCAATAAATTCGTTACCGATCGAAGTCCGCAACGCGAATAAAGCCTTTTCGCACCTTACTTTCCATTTCCTCCTTAACTCAGCATTTTCTAGATTATCACTAGGAAGTATCCCGGTACCGGAAACAAGATCCCATAAATCTTGTCCTCGAAGGAAGGCCTCCATAAACAACCGCCAATATTGGTAATTTGTTCCAACAAGCTTCTTTGTAGACATAGAAGAAGCTGAATTACTTCCATTCATATGGATTTAAAAAGTAATAACACTTGACATGATTTTTATTTCAATGGGTAATAAAATCTAACACTTGATATGTAGAGACCTTGCTCTGATACCATGAAACAAATTGAACAGACACAGGAACTGAAACAATAAGCACGCACGAGTTGATTTTATTATTTAAAGAGTGAAACACAAAGGTTCAGTACTTATAAAAAATATGATTCAAACGTCTCTTACTAATTTGAGACTTCTTGACTTCCTAATATTACTCCTACTACTTCACTAAGTCATTTAATAGTTGAGAATTGATTTGGAGCTGTCTGCTTCTTTGTGGGTCCTTTGTGGGTCTTTAGTATGTATGCATCTTGTAACTTGGATTAAAGAGTGCACTAGTTTTTGACACCATACAGGTTATAACACGCGGCGACTTTCTAATAGTATTGAAAACAAGAAAAAATGATTTTCTAAAGAAAATATGGAGAGTTAGAACAAAAACGGAAGTAACAATAAACGCAAATATGCAATTTGCCTCTTTTGATGAAAATATCTGAAAACAAGCCCATATCGGTCAGACTCTTAACATAAACAAATACAATAAGTGTTTGATTTACACTTTCATATGATATTACACCTTCATTTAATAAGTATATGTTTCCCGAAGTGTTTTTGTGTCATTCCATCCACGAAACACTAAGTCAGAATGCCTAATGATCTCCAGCATTCTCACCTTCATATACGCCAACATGTGCCCTTTCGTAACCTTCCAATGGTACATACTTAATTTACATACATGCATTTTTAAGATATTCACAACAAAGGAAATGTTTTACCCAATATAAATTTGAGAATACAATAAACTCCAAATAACTAAAGCATAAAAAACTTGTTTCATTTTCTAAATATCAAGTGTTTTCTTTAAATATTGACCCAGAATTAGTTTCTCACCCTTTTTATAGGGGTACTCATGAGTTTTTAGCTTCTTAATTAGTAACATTGTAACATACTTTCAAGATATGATTATTGTGATAATCCAATAATATCAACGGAGTGATCTCGATGTAATTGGATTTCTAAGACAAAACTAGCATCAGTAAGATCCTTTATGTCGAACTTGTATGATAGAAATCCTTGCGTAGTGTGTAAAAATTCCTTATAGTTCGAGGCAAGAAATATATCATTGGCATATAATATCAGAAGTATGAAATTACTCCCACTCAACTTGTTATACACACAATCCTAAACTGAGTTGACCTCAAAATAAAAAAAGACTATCACCTCAAACAATTTGTGGTACCGCTGACGAGAAGCCTATATGAGCCCGTAAATAGATTTCTTAAGATTTCATACCAGATTCTTTGAGTCATCCATTTTAAAGTGTTGTGATTGCGTCATATAGGTCATTTCTTTAATATCCCAATTGTGAAATACGATCTTTACATCCATTTGATGAAGCTCAAAATGAAAGTGTATAACTAATGCCATGATTGTTCTAAAGGAATTTTTCGTTCATATTGGAGATATGGTTTTTTCAAAATCAATCTTTTCACTTCTTTCCATATTAACCATGGAATTGTGTTTGGTTTTGTAAACACACCTACAACAAATTTATTTTTTCCCTTCATGTAATGGGAAAAGTTCTCATACCACATTGTCTTGTGTGAATTTATATTATTTTCTCATAAATTCAATCCACTTCTGAAAGTCAGAGATTTCGGTGGCGTGTTTGTAGGATGAAGGATCATCTACAATTCTAACATACTCATAATGTTCTGATTTGATAAAGTTCAAAATGAAAGTGTGTAACTAATTCGATGATTGTTCTAAAGGATTTTTTCGTTGATATTGGAGATATGGTTTTTTTTAAATAAATCTTTTCACTTCTTTCCATATTAACCATGGAATTGTGTTTGGTTTTATAAACCCACCTACAACCAATTTATTTTTTCCCTTCATGTAATGGGGAAATTTCTCATACCAAACTGTCTTGTGTTAATTTATATCATTTTCTCATAACTTCAATGCAATTCTGAAAGTCAGAGATTTCGGTGGCGTATTTGTAGGATGAAGGATCATCTACAATTCTAACATACTCATCATGTTCCCGAAGATATACTATAAAATATGGATATATAATATTCTCTTTTTATTTTGTGGACCTTCTAAATGATATCATTATTTCTTATTGCACTTCTTGAAGAGGTAGAGATTGATCCTCATGAACAATGTCAAATTAATCTATTTGTGGAAGATTACTTTGAGGCTCCTTTTGTTATAACTAGACCATATATGTATCATGGTTAAAACCAACAAGTGAATCATCAAGTTTATTTTTAGTATAAATTTATTTTAACGGGAGCAAAATGATTAGAACTAAATTCCAATCTCTGATACCTAAGTATCTCCATAAAAACTTTCATAATTATCTACAAAATCTTCCTCAAAATAAATATCTATTTATTATTCTTCCCCATAAACTTAACATCCTCTATAAATGTTTTTGTTCCCACTCAGAATATAATAGAAGTGAGAGAATCATAAAAAGTAAGCCCCTATAGTATTTAGAATAACCAATGAAGAAGTATTTAACTATTTTTGGGTCCAGTTTCTTTTTGTGAGATTTGTAAGCCCCTGTCTCAGTTGGACACCCTCATATATACATATACTTTAAATTGGGCATGCGCCCATTCAAAAGCTTATATGGAGTGCTAACAGTTGCCTTGGTGGGTACTGTATTGAATATATAACCGAAATATTTGAGGGGCTTCCCCCGAGAGAGATAATGGCATGGATGATTTACTTATCATACTTTTAACCATATCCTTTGGTGTACAATTATGTCACTCAAATAAATCATCCATGCAGGGTGAACTCGACATTGTATATTGAGGGACTATGCCACACTTCTCTAGATATTTTTCAAATATCTTTTGACATTGTTCACCCGATTCATTATATCTACCATTGTATTTACCATTACGGTCAAATCTAACACTTTTAATTCTGTTACCAAGTTTTTTTTCAAATTGGTCCTTAATGCTTTGAACTTGTCCAGGGCCTCGGACTTCTCACGAAGGAGGTAGAGGTATATGAAACAAGAGAAATCATCTATAAATAATATGAAGTACAACTGCCTATTCCATATTTAATTTGGGAGTGGTCCACAAATAGCAGTGTAAATTAATTCTAATAGTTCAATTGCTATGTATGCCCCTACCATTTTAGTTTTAGTTTGTTTACCTTTGATATGCTCGATACATGAAACAAAATCAGGGGGAACCAATAAACCTTCAGCTATAAGATTGTCCATCATAAGTTTGGATATATGACCTAATCGCACGTGCCATAGTTTAGAAAAAAAATTAGATTTAGTCATTTTATCTGGTACAAGTTGTAGATTTATGGAATTTTTTTAATTATTAACAGTATTTAATAAATTATGTTCATTTATAAAAAAATTATATGACCAAAAATCATATCATTATAAAATATAGTTAATTTACTATTTCTCATTAGACAATAATATCCTTACAAGTCCAAAACCAGAAATGAAATTAAGTTCCTTCTAAAAGTGGGAACATAACATTCTTTAAAAACAATACATTTTCAGTATAAAATTTTAAATTCAAATCACATATTTCCAATACACAACATGAGATCTTGTCTCTTATGAAAATGGAACTTTAATCCCCACATAATATCCTACCCCTTAACGTAGCCTGGAAATAAACATAAGTTGTTATTGTCAATCAACCCAGTTCATGTTCTTTTCCACATAAACAAGATTAATTTGTGAAACGACCAAATATATGAGAGTACATTTTCTTCGCATATAAGCCCGACATTTCTCACAATCCTTCTGTGATGTCCATTTTTCTTACAGAAACAATATCGACCAGCCGTCGATTCCTCAAGATTTTTAATCTTAGTCGGACCATTTCTGGTCCCTCTTTTCTGATGCTTTTATGTTCACTTCATGAACCTCTTCTTTAAGAATTTTTTCGTCTTGTGCTGCGTTTGCAATAATTCATTTATTGTCTACTTTTCTCGCATGTAAGAATAAGTGGATTGGGCATGCTTGAACTTTAGTCAGATTGATTGAAAAATAAACACCACCACATACTTTTCAGGTAAGTCTGCCCCAATTTCTTATAATTTATTGGCAGTCACACATTTCCAGAATGTTCTCAGGAATTTTACCTTTTCCAATGTATTTCTTGGTAAAGAGCACATTAACGAGACATTACATCTATATCTTCTCATTCTTAGCAAATTACTTCTCAACTTCCTTAAAAAAAACCTAAACCAATGGTAATATTTCTTGGGATAACCCCATGAAATACAAATAGAATCCTTTGAAGCATAATAGCCATGAATAATCGATTAGTCTTTTCTCATGACTTATACTCTTTTGGTTTCTCAGGTTTCCATCATTAGGAGTTTATTCCCCAATGGATTGTAACTCATCATGTGAACTAGAAAAGAAACAAATAACATACAACACACAAGAAATTTGACAAATAACAACTAACACGATTGAATATGGTATATACATGTAAAACATAATATACTATGATAATAGGATAACAAAGGGAAATAATACTAACACACATCTTATAAGTTTGAGAAAATTACAATGATTATTATTTCAATTTTCCTAATTACCGTTGAAACCTTCAGAAGGGCTGATTTCACCTACTTATTTAATATAAACATAAAAATTAATTTACTTTTTTTTAAATGCCAGCAAAACTCTCGAGAGATAATTTCACGCACTTAAATTAAATATTGATAAAGATCATTTTCTATAGATTTTATCCAGTTAATGATTAACCAAATCCAAATAGTAACCTTCCTAAGTGTCGTTATATTTGAATTTAAAGTAATCTATTGAAACTTTTTGGATCTTCAAAGAGATTAGTTAACCTTCTAGAGGACCGATTAATGAATAGTTTTATAAATAGTGTAGTGCACATAATTTATGAACAATGCAATGAACAATACTATGAACAATACTTTTCCAAAACACAATGCATAAAAAACAAATTCAAAAAACACTTTCGAGCTTTCTGTAGTTGTTACTAAGAAATCTGCCCAACCAATAATAGCAGTCATGGCTATCTTTAGTTGTTCGCCCAGCCAAAAACCTGTCACAACTAGTATCGTGAAATAAGTAGGTCGCAATTTACTCTCAAACCGCAACATTTATCTGCAGTGATAACAGCTCGTTGGCCATAGTGAACGTCACCAGATAGCCTTCAATCGATAATAACATCAGGAGTTACACTTTTGATGAATTATTATCCTGATATTTTGATTTATTTTGTTAAATTAGAATTTGGCTGACTCAAAATTTTGGAGAAAAATTCCATGAATCAATCAAACCTCGATTTCAAATAAAAAAAATATCATAAGTTTTATCAATACAATCTATTTATTCATAAATAGTAAACCTTTAAACATTCTTTCATATGAATAAATCATTGTATACCTACTTTTCATATAAAGCTTAAATTCACACCCTAACTGAGTAAATTAATGAAGTAATCCCAACATTATAGATTCTTTACGATAAAGAAAAACATGTTTTGATTCAATTATATATATATATATATATATTCAGTTTATCCTATGAATCGTTTGAGGGTTAAAATTTTGTTACCAATTTTACAACTAACTGAATCACATCAAATTAGTTTATTGCCCTCAATATAATTATTTATTGTATACAAAAGATAAAATGTAGACTTACACTTTTATATGGTACTATCCATACAATCCTTACTTGAGATTTTACTTTCCAACACTCCTTCTAAACTTGATCCGATAAACGTGTAGAAAAAAAACTGCAGAATAGGACTGTCCATGATAGAAATACATAGCGAAGTTAAACATTATTGGAATGGTGAGGTATGGAATAGGACTTAGCATCTGATACCATGTTAAGAATATAACAATTTATGTCTAAGCAAAATAGGAGGTGAGATCAACTTTACTTTCCAACATATGGATTGTAATGGCTAGACTTAATCTGATCACACCAATATTAATTGAGTTATGTTCATATTTATTTACCATTGATATTTTCTATGTTTAAGTGAGGTGTGATGTGAGATCATATCTACTTTCCAACACTTTTAAATACCATGTTTTATTTTATTTTCAAAAATAAAATTTAACATTATATTAAATGAAATGGGAAAAAACAAATATATATTCCATATGTATAAAAATAATTCAAATTATTTATATATATATAAGAAAACATAATAAAATAAAATAGTATATTTTTTATTTTGATAAAATCTTCTATTCGATGAATATGGGTTTAAATTTAAAAACTAAAAGATAAAATATGACAACTAGACATAAATTCATTTAAGCCTGAATAATAAATACAAAATAGTTTATTGTATATAAATTGTGAGGTATGATATTTAAAAAAATAACATTTTCGATTTTGGTAAAAAATAATTATAACTGATCTTCTATTTCGTTAGAGTACTAAATTCTGATAAACTAAGAAATTTATGAAAATATTAACCAACTTTAACTGTATCTATTTTTTTTCAGGCATATATATTAAAAGAATATAAGTTGATATATACGATTTCATCGCTTTTAGAAATGATGGGTTCGGCATAATTGAACAAAAAATACCCCAACAAAAACGACTACATATATAGTGTATATTTCAAAGAATCGGATCGAAAAGCAAACGGTGTCTATTTTTTCTGAATTTTGGAGAGCGTGTTCGGGACATCTAATCCTTCAATCTGACTGGATTGATTATGATTCGATGGTACGGTTTAGAAGAAATAACTACTGGAACAGTGCAAAATTTTGGTTGGTAAAATCATATATTTGATTTTGATTGGAAATTTAGTTTTGGATTTGGATTTGGTATTTGAATTTAGCATATGCATTTCGTTTGGATTTGTTTGGATATTTGGCATTGAGATTTCGTTTGGATTTTGTTTGGCGAGTGTTTGACGTTTAGACTTTGTCTGACGTTTGCTTATATCGACGTTTGTCGTTTTGATTCGTTTTGGTGTTTAGAATTTGTTTGACGTTTGAACTTTGTCTGACATTTGTTTAGATCAATATTTTTCGTTTTGATTTTTTTTGGTGTTTAGATTTCGTTCTTTGTTTGGATTTGGATTCGTTATAAAATTAGTTTGGATTCGTTTGGATTTGTTTAGCTTTGTTTGGCTTTGTTTGGATTCGTTTGGTGTGTAGATTTAGATTGGAGTTTAGAGATTGGATATTGGAGTTTGGAGATTAGATTTCAATTTTTGGGTTTTGACGTTTCGATTTTGATTTTGGCGTTTTGTATTGATTCCGGCTTTCGATTATGGTTATGAAGTTTGTGTTTTGTTTTTGCTGCAGTTTTGGTTTTTTATTTTGTGTAACTAACTCTCAATGCAAGAATAAGAATTGCGAGTTTGAGAGAGGGTGTTAGAGATATAAGTCCTAGGCCCATTAGCCCATATAGTCTATCTATAATCGAGTCTATCCATAAGAATTGCGAGTTTCAAGGGTATTTAGTGTTTGGATAGATTGTAGTGAGAGATTTGAGCTGCCTGGTTGTATTAAATGTTCATTACCCTCATCAATAAAGTGGTTGGGTATTTATACCCTTAATTGTGGGTCACGTGGGCTTTTGGGTCAACTTATGAATTCAGGTCGAGTTCAATGACCCATTAATCTTTAAGCAAGTAAGTAATTAGCTTAGTCATGAAGTGATTTAGGTTTTAATACATTTAGTCATGTTCGGATAGTTCAGTGGGTGGCTTTTGTCTGAGTTGCCCCTGTCCCGTTCCCTCCGTGAGTGGTGTGAAAATCCGGACTCATCAGTAGCCCCTTTTTTAGGTTATGTTCGAAGGCCTTTGACAAGACCTAAAAAATAGTTCAAGTGTACACATAACTATGTCCGGACATTTCAAAATGTGTAACGACTTTATCCGGACAGATTGAAAACCCTTAGAAGCTGAACGGTTTTTCCAGAGAGAGTGGGACACGTGTCTTTCTTTGATTCGCCTCACCGGCTGTTTTCCTCCTAGAAAGGCGCTTCCACTTGCTTCGAAAAGTAACTTCTTAATTAATGTTGGTGACATGAGCGCCGTCTTTAATCACTACACCTATCTTTTCGTATTCTCTTAGGTATTAAATCATCATTTGTTCTTTTAGTATAAATTAGTCCACTTCTCACTATTTTATCATCTTCATTATCTCTACTTTGTTAATCTTCAAAGCTTTTACCTCTCAAAAAACCCTTCTTTTGTTGTGATTTTATGTTCACAGCAAGAAACACCCTAGTAAAAGGTGGGTGGCTCAACTTGTCGGAGTTAGAAAAAGCTCAAAAAGTCAAACGAGAAAAGCGCATTGCTGCGGGCCTCCCTGTTTCTCCTGTTGACAAGCCTGATACACCAAGCTCGGTGCCTGATCGGGGTTCATCTTCTACCAAAAGTTCTAAACCCCGAAGGTTATTCCAGCCCATCATTTCTCCAATCGCTTCAGGCTCATCGGTTCAAGAATCAGAGCCCGTTGTTGATCAGAACAGGCGGTTACAAGCCTTAGGAAACCTTCCCCATTCATTGCTATGGGATCAGACGCTGATATTTCCCCGGAGAAACTAGTAGATCGACGAAGGGGTCGTTTGGTGAAAGGGCACGCTGCTATTGCACAGCCTAAACCTCCAAAATCCACGCCTTATAAATCCGGGGCTAAGAGTAAGACTACAAGGTCAGAAGCACCCATTCAAATTCCCAAGGACAAGTTATCCGGTCCGGAGACAACCAGTTCAAGCCTTCGGAAAGAGACCTCCGGATCTGAGCCCCAACCGGATTCCAGACCACAAGAGTAAAGTAACGTTCAACCATCCGGAGGACCTAGCGAGCTAACCACCAGCTCTTCTCTTCCAAAAACTATTGATAATCCATCAAGGGTAATGGGGATGTAATGGAGGATAGTATCGAAGAAGCCCCTTTTGAGAGCGACGTCTCCGGGCAAACAAGTGAGGTTGCTACTGCCAAGAAAAACAAGGGCAAGGATAAGTTATGCTTAAAACACCCGGATCGGCCGGAGTGCCTTGTGGGAAAAGTGGGACCTTGCTTCCACAAAGTAAGTGTAAGGTATCTGTTGGCTATGCAGAAGATTAATTATGCTTTTATCTATACAGTCGAACTGGGCCGGATGCGGACAAAATGGGGGATCCCTGAAAATGTCAAAGTGAGGATATCGATGGATCTGGAGACACCGATGGATTGCAAGCTGAGTGAGATAGTCTTCTTCACTGAGCTATTCAACTGGGGGCTTAGGCTTCCCTTAGATCCAAAGATCGTTAGGTACTTCCATCTCATAAAGCTTTGCGCAAGCCAATTGAGCCCCAATGCCTGGTATACGCTTATGGCTTGTATTATGGCCTCCAGGCTCTCGGAATCCCTCTTCCGATGGAGCAGTTTGGTGCAGTGGCCAGCCTTTGTAGGAACCATCACATTCCCTTATATCATTTTAACATGGGCGATAATTATAAGGCAGTGAATGACTTACTTGAGTCGGAGAAGAGCTAGAAGACTCAATTTCTGTTCATCAGCGGTGCCTGGGAGAATGGGAAGAAAATTAAAACTGGTGTCAACCCAAGCATGCTTACCAGCAGATGGCGAAGTGATGGTAAACATCTCATCACATACTTCTATCTTTACTTATAACAAACTCATTTGTCTAATTCCTCTTCTTTTATTTTTTGGTAGTGCTGCCTAAGGATTTCAATGATTATTGAGAGGCTGGGCAGACCACTTATACCAAGCTAAATGCTTGGGCTGCTGAGAAATGGGGAAACCGCTTCCACAACTGTTTTACCGGAGGTAATTTAACGAGATCCCATCTTTGGAATACAACCGACCGGAAGGACTTATATTGGGAGGAATTAACCACTTCACCCCATCCGGGGGTGATTCTTCGGAAGATAGAGGGAAAAGATGGAAAATTGGTTTTGCCGGGTAGAGCTAAAGCCCCAAGCAAGATGAAATGTAATAAAGGCAAAGGCAAGAAAAGTGTGGTTGAGGCCAACCCTACCGAGGTGGAGGAAGCTGTCCCAACAAATCCAGAGGGGCAAGATGAAGGATACATTGATGTTGCTTTATTGCAAGTGGTGGAGCATGAAAGCACCAAAGAAGTACTTGGGTCTCCAAAACCCTTAAAGGCTCCCAAAAAGGATAGAAAACGGGGAGCAGAAGGCGGAGACAGGGATGCCAAGAAAAAGAAAATCTCCAAGGGAGATGAAGTTTCTCTCCGGGCTCCGGAGTCTCTTCCTCCAACTGACCCAGCTGACCCCACTAAAGCAGAATAAATCCCAAGTGATTATCACACCGGAGAGGGTGCCGGAGGGGACATTAATATTGATGGTGTCGACATCACCGGGCTTCAAGGGATTGGTCTTTACTTTGAAGACTTTTCCAAAGATGATTTTGTTGGACCCTACCTCCCCCCAAGCTCTTCGAACATCGTCACTTTCAATGGCAAGTCATTTTCTATTTCGAGTGAGAGAGACATCATCACCCACTCCTTGTTAAGAAACATCCAGCTAGTGCTTACCTTGGAGAAGCAAGTACGAAATCAGTCAGCCCTTATCAATACCCTCAATTCTGACAAAGAGAAATTATCTAGCGACCTCCTCACTGCCAATCAAAATGCTGAGGCATTGAAGAAATAAAATGAGGAGTTGAAGAAAAGTCAGGAGGACTTGGTCATCAAGTTGGCCAATTCGGAGGGATTTGTCAAAGAACTTCAATTGAAGCAGTCTGATCTGGAGAGAAACCTCTCTTCTTCAAACGAGTAGGTGAAGGCTAGAGACAGCATTATTCAGACCTTACCCAATGACAAGATTTCGCTTGAAAACACCGTGTCCAAGGCTGAACAAGAAAAAGGCGACTTGTTAAGGGAGCAAGAGAAAACAATCCAAGAAAGGATTGATGCTTATACCAACGAGGTGATAGATTCTTGAGGAGAGATATGCCGAAGTCAAGTCAGATATGGTCTTGCTCTTTCATGAGAAATTTCTGAAGAGGACACTGGGAGATTTATGGAAGTTTGTAGAGTATGAAGACCTCCCGTTCCACATGATGGCTGATGGTGACAAACATGACTACTCCAGTGGCTGGGATGGCACAACCGATAAAGAGGAAAAGACTGGGGAGAGTCCGGATGAAGAAAATGATGACCCAAAGAAGAAGAAGCCAAGTGAGGCTGAGCCATCTAAGAAAGCTCAGTCTTAAAGTATCAACTATATTTTTTAATTTTCTGTGTTTGAACCAAAGTCCTTGGATGGCCAAGGAATTTTTCGTAACCATGTCCGGCCCGTGTCCGAATAAACCTTTCTGTTTTGAGAATTCAAAGTCCTTGGATGGCCAAAACATTTCGTATATCTTAATGGGTAGTTTCATTTTACACAACCCTCGCATTGTTTCATAGTTTTTCAATTTTGGTGGATAATGTTTAAACATCCCTTAGTTATTTTACAAGTATTTTAAAGTAAGAGTGTTTAAATTCTCTGATGACAAATGTTTAAGTAGTCATCACTCCACCAATTCAATCCGGTCTGCCATAAAAAAATTCAAAGGAAACTAATAACTGAAACACTCCGAATCTTTTAAGAAGGCATCGCATTTTATAAAAACGACCGGACACCTCATTAGAACCTCCCCGAGCCACCAGGGAGGAAAGAGTATGCCCCCAAATATTTACATCAAAATTTTTAACAAGTAAATATCTACATAGTTTTTATTCCAAGTACAACCGGAGGTGCTCACTGTTCCAGGGGTGATTCAAAATCCTTTCATCTTTATCTTGGAGCATGTATGTCCCAGGCTTAAGCTTTTTACTGACCACATAGGTTCCTTCCCAAGTTGGAGCTAACTTAGCGAACTGCTTCTCCTTGGTATGTAGGAATACTTTTCTCAATACATTATCTCCTAGTTGAAAATCCCTTCTCTTAATTTTAGAAGCAAACCTGCTTCTCATTAAACCTTGATAGTGTGTGGCTCTATGGTGAGCCTTAACTCTTCTTTCTTCCATTAAGTCAAGCTGGCCTCTGACTGCCATTTCATTAGCGCATTCGGAAAAAATATGAACTCAAAATGAAGGAAAAGTAGCCTCTATGGGAGCTATGGCATCCATCCCATATACCAAAGCAAAGGGAGACTCTTGTGTTGCAGTCCTGAGAGTGGTCCAGTAAGCCCACAAGAATTCTTGTAAATAACTTGGCCATTTTCCAGTAGCTCCCTCTAAATTCTTTTTAAGACCGGACATTATTGTCCTGTTAGCCACTTCAACTTGACTGTTTGCATGTGGGTGAAAAGAAGAAGAGAGCAGTGTTGAAGGCCTCTAGAGGCATAGAAAGTCTCTATTTCCTTGTTGTCGAATTGTGGCCCATTGTCTGTAGTTATCTTTTGTGGAACTCCAAATCTGCAACAAATGTTAGATAAGATGAATTTGATAATAGCTTTCAAGGTAGTTCCTGCCAATGGGGTTGCTTCGATCCACTTTGAAAAGTAATCAATGGCAACAATTATAGTTCTACACACCTCGGACGCCATGGGTAGAGGTCCCACTAAATCCAGCCCCCATCGAGCAAAAGGTATTGGCTCATAAATTGACTCTAAACGAACAGCTTGGGTATGAATTTCATTACTATATCGTTGGCATGGATCACACTTTTTTTACCAACTCCTTGGCATCTTGCATTATGGAGGGCCAGTAGTATCCAGCTAACAAAACTCTTCTAGTTAGAGCCCTGAATCCACAGTGTGCTAATCCCTCACCATAATGTAATTCGGAGAGCACTATTTGAGACTCATCGACCCCCAAACATCGCAAGAGGGGTTTACTATAGTAATTTTTATAAAGAACATCTCTTAAGATGACAAAACCACGAGCCTTGTACTTTACTTTCCTTGCTACTGCTTTTTCCAGAGGCAAGATGCTATCTGAGAGATATTGAAGGAGAGGAAATCTCCAATCTTGGGGTTGTTTTATTTGTATATTCAAACTTTGTTCTTCCTTATCCGGATTAATTTGAATGGATGGGCATTCTTGCACGTGTATCCAAGGGTAGGACTCAGAGTAGGCTATGGTTGCTAAGGAGTCTGTTAGCGTATTTTCCGTTCGGGGTATGTGCTCATAAGTGACGCTTTTGAAATCGAGGGCCACTTCTTTGAGGATGAATAAATATTTAATCAGTTGCTCTTTTTTTGCTTCGGATTGGCATTGTGCATGGTGGATAAGGAGCTGAGAGTCGCTCATTAACCTGACCATTTTGGCTCCACATATGAGAGCTAACTTCAAACCAGCTATAGCAGCCTCATATTCGGACTCATTAGTGGAAGCCCTGAAGGCAAAGCATATAGCATGGTACATTCTGTCACCGTACGGAGAGGTTAAACATATCCCAGCACCACAACCCATGGTACTTGATCCACCATCAGTCCGGATGACCCATACTTTTTTATCTTTTACCTCGGTTGCTTGTTTAGTATCCCTATCTGAATGAAATTCAACTAAGAATTCAGCCATAGTTTGGGCTTTGACTACTGTTCGAGGGGAAAAATCAATATCATAGTCTCCCAGTTCTACTGACCACTTGGTCATTCTACTTGAAATGTCGGCCTTCTGGAGAACGTTTTTAAGGGAAAAGATGTCCGGACAATGATAGAATGAGCCTGAAAATAGGGCCTTATCTTCCTCGCAGCAATCACCAGGGCTAGTGCTAATTTTTCAAGTTTTAAATACTGTTTTTCTGTATCTATCAAACTCTTGCTGATATAATACACCGGATGAGGATAATTATCTACTTCCCATACCAACACTGCACTTATAGCACAATCAGAGACTGCCAAGTATACGAAGAGGGTCTCTCCATCCATGGGTTTAAACAAAGTCTTGGGGGAAAACAAGTGCTTTTTAATCTCATCGAAGGCCTCATCACACTGTGGGGACCAATTGAAATCTTTTGCACCTTTCAGAGTTTGAAAACACGGGGCGCACCTAACTGAAGACCTTGAAATAAAACGGTTTAGTGCAGCCAGCCTCCCGGTTAATTGTTGTACCTCTTTAATATTCCGAGGAGGCTCCATTTGTAGTAAAGCATTAAGTTGGTCAGAATCAGGCTGTATCGCTTTCTCAATTATCAAATACCCCAAAAATTTCCCGGATCGCACTCCAAAGACACTTTTCTGGGTTCAATTTTAAATTTACTTTCACCAAGTTAGCAAAAGTTTCTTGTATATCTGCCAAGTGTAGCTCTTCGTCCACACTTTTCACCATCATTCCATCGATGTAAACTTCCATGTTTCTTCCAATTTGATCAGCAAAAGCCTTGTTCACCAACCTCTGATAAGTAGCCCCAGCATTTTTTAACCCAAACGGCATTACCTTGTAACAATGGAGGCCCCTATTAGTAACAAATGTGGTATGTTCTTGATCCTTCGGATCTACTTGAATCTGATTATATCCGGAGAAGGCATCCATAAAGGAAAACAGCTTGTTTCCAGATGTAGAGTCTACCAAATGATCAATTCGGGGGGACCGGATATAAATCTTTTGGGCAAGCTTTGTTGAGATATGTGAAATCAATGCACATACGCCACTTACCATTTTTCTTTTTTACCAATACCGGGTTGGTTGTCTATAAAGGGAATTGAGATTTCTTTATGTGCCCCATTTTAGTAAGCCAATCAACCTCTTGAACTATAACATCAGCCTTTTCTTCAGAAAAGGCTCTCCTCTTTTGTACAACATGTGTTATGTCCCTTCGGATGGATAATTGGTGTGATATAATGTTTGCTGGTACTCCGGTAACATCAGCATTGCACCAAGCAAAGACATGCTGATGGTATTTCAAGAAATCTAACTTCTTCAATTGGTATTAAAACACCAGGGGTCTTTATGGGTTCATCAATTTCACCCTCTCCCCAAGAGGGCCCCTCAAACTGCTATTCATCATTGATCCGAACTGCCCCCAACGTCCGAGGAGCCAATGTTGTTGCATAACACTTTCTTGCTACCTTTTGGCTGCTTCAAACAACTCCCACTTGTCCTTGCACAGTATACTTCAAGCATTGGTGGACTGTTGAAGCCACAGCATGCATCCTAGAAAGCCAAGATCTCCCCAAAATAGCATTATAGCAAGTGGGACAATCCACCACAACGAATAGTATTCTAACCATCTTTTTAAAAGGGCCTTTGCCTAATAAAACCTCCTCCTCGAACTCCCCGATCACATATGTTGGGCTTCCAGTGAAACCCACAATTGACCTGTTCGAACATTGAATTACTGCCGGATTTTTCATTTTTTTATAAGAAGTTAAAAAGAGAATATTGGCAAAACTTCTGGTCTCCACTAAAATTCGTCTTATGTCATTGCCCCCAATGGATGCTCCTATGACAACAGCATCTTCATGTGGACCAGCAATATCCCTCAAGTCATCCTCATCAAAAACAATAAAGGGAAATGGAATCTGTGATTGGTAGGAAGTCATGCCTCCTTCCAGTTGGGTAGCTAAAGTATGGACGTGCCTCTTTCTCGAAGAAGTAGTTGGTGTAGTCATGGTGTCTCCCCCGAATATTGTAAGTGACTCAAAAAAGTTAATAAGTCTGAACACCGTCTTGCAATTCTCTGTGATAACACCGACTTTATTCCGGGTTGGATCAGGATCTAAATATTTTGACTCTACATCAAACCTTTCGATTATAACCATAGCCCCATCCGGAGCCGACGTGCCCGCATTGTTTGGACCAGCACGATGAGCATTATCAGGCCTATTTCCACCTCTTATTTTAACATACGCCCCAACTTTCCTTTTTCAATCAAATTCTGCACTTCTTGTTTCAACGCAATACAAACCTTAGTGGTATGGCGAGTATCATTGTGATACTGGCAGAAACAATTATTACGGCTCTCCCTAGGAGATTGTAATGCAGCCAATCTTCTGTAGTGTACTTCATCTTTTGTTTTGTAAAAAATAGTGGCTACGCTTTCTTTCAACTCAGCAAACCACTCCGGTTGAACCCAAGGCCCTCGCTTATTCCTAGATTGCTGACTCTGCGCTGGTGCAGCTGGATGAGACTGAGCTTTGGCCCTGTTATGACCCTGTCCGGCTTCCTGTGCGGCTGGAGCAGATCTCACCTGCCTGTGCACCCTAGTTTTCTTTGTTTCATCTACATCAATCTGTTTACCGACCTGATTCAACAAACCTCCCCATGTCATGGCCTTCTTCCTGGTTACTAAATCAGCCAAGTTTCCAGGGTTCAATCCCTGCCTTAGAGAAGCTATTGCTACTTGTTCAAAGCAATCAGTCAATCCATTCTTGGTATTTACAAAATGACTTATGTATTCTTTTAAATATTCGTTTGGTTCTTGGGCACAATGGATAATTGTGTGTATATTGCCCTTCACTTCCTTACTTCCAACAAACTGCCTCCGAAAGGCCACCCAAAAAGTGTCGAAATTTCTAATGCAACCTTGCGGCAAACTATTGTACCACTTTAGAGCACTCCCCGTAAAAGATTGGGAGAATTCTCTACAAAGTAATTTGTTGTCATCATCAAAATTCATCATAAAATTTTTGAATTGTTCCCAGTGGTTATCCGGGTCTTTACTACCATCATATTTTTTTATTTTTGTAGTGTCAAACCTCTTAGGAAGGTCAATGGAGATTATCTCCAACTTCGGCCCTCAGAGCTTCTATTTCAACTTTTAACCTATCTCACTCCTCAACCGTATATTCATCATTTTCCCCCACCACTTCTGCCAAAGCTGGTGGTATTTCTTGCATGTCCGGATTCATCCGAACTGATTTTTCTTGATGGTTTTGAATGCTAGATTCAGGCACCTTCGTGCTCCCACTGTGGTCGCCAATTTGGTATGGATTATTTTCAACTGAGGGTAATTTTATTTTAGAGTTTTGTGATATTTCAAGGGTATTTAATGTTTGGATAGATTGTAGTGAGAGATTTGAGCTGCTTGGTTGTATTAAATGTTCATTACCCTCATTAATGAAAGTGGTTGAGTATTTATACCCTTAATTGTGGGCCACATGGGCTTTCGGGTCAACTTATGAATTCGGGTCGAGTTCAATGACCCATTAATCTTTAAGCAAGTAAGTAATTAGCTTAGTCATGAAGTTATTTAGGTTTTAATACATTTAGTCCTGTTCGGATAGTTCAGTGGGTGTCTTTTGTCCGAATTACCCCTGTTCGGTTCCCTTAGTGAGTTGTTAGAAAATTCGGACTCATCAATAATAATTTCGAAAACAAACATATAAAATTTTGTGATGTTTCAACTATTGATGGGGTTGTTATGAATGAATTAATATCAATATAAATCAACACTAATTTATAATTTTTAGTAAGTTATTCGAAAATAATTTTCATTATAGATCAAACTACCAGAATGATGCTTTTTTATATATATATAGAGAGTTCTGAATCATTAATTATATATAAAAGAATATTTATAAAGGACAAATCCATTGATATAAAAGAACATGAATATCACAATTAAAAAAGAGAACAATAATTTGAAATATCCTTTCTTTTTAACATGAAGATAAAGAAATATACCCCAAACCCAAACTCTCTAAGAAAATAATCGATTGGAATCTGTTTGGAATTTCAAAGTTTGAAAAATCAGGTTTCATTTTACATCTCATAGTCCATTTAGCAACCCAGTCTACGGCTTGATTTTGGACTCGTGAGATGTATTTGAAAAGGATAGAAGAAGACAAAGCTTTCGTGAAAATTTTCAGAACAGGCTCCAAGAACCAAGGCTCACCACCGAAAGCCAGGTGATTGTTCAAAGTCTAGCAGTCAGACTCGATATAATATATGGAATCATAAGAATTTATGGTAACTCCAGAAAATTTGACTTTGATTCCATTGCTCCAAATGGTCCAAAAAATCAGGGCAAACATTAAGTGAGTGATGTGAGACTTACTTACAGTGAAAGTTTGCCAAATTTTAATAACATGATTGATCACCATATGTTTATCAATACGAATCTTGAAAATGCTGCAAAGTATGACCAAATTTGCCAAGCCTGATTGCGATTTACAAAAACATGATTGATATCTTCGTAATTCCGACGGAATTGGCATTTTGATGCTATTTGTAGGTATCGCTTCTGTAAAATTGAATCAACCGAAATGAAGTTCATAACAATTCTCCAAAGAAAAAAGGAAAACTTCATAGGAATAAAGTTATTCCAGATTTGTTTTAACATAGTAGAAGAAGGAGATTTTATTATGATCTTTTCCCAAATCATCTTCGAATTGAAGGTAACACTATTAGAACATTTCGAAATCAAAGGGTCAGTGTGTCATTCATTGTTTCTCCATAAAATATTTACCTTAGCTTGCAAGAAGTTAGAGTGATGATTGGCAATAGGATGATTATTTAACCAAAAGTCCCTCCAGAATTCTATCTCTCCCTTTTCTAAAAGCCATTTGATATTTAGCTCCGCCTCTCTTCTGATACCTGCAATTCTTTTCCATATAAGAGAACCTGGTCTGTTATACTTAGTATAAAGAGGGTGATTATTATTTGAATAAATGCTATGCATCATATGGGCCCATAGAGATTTATTGATTTTGAAATTAGACCAGAGTTTGTGAGAATAGACTTTGTGAATGTCAGTAACCCTCTTGATGCCCAGACCTCCCTCGCTAAAAGGTTTGCTAAGGGATTTCCAGTCAGACCAGTGGGTAGATTTTTTGTTAAAATTTGATCGCCACAGAAACTTATTCAAAGTCTTCTCAATCCTGTTATTGATACTACTAGGCAAAGTGCAATTCTGGAGCCAGTAGCAAGTAATAGACATAAGAACTATAGAAATAAGGACCAGCCTCCCTCTAAAGGATAGGCGCTTACAGTCCAAATCACCAATTTTGTCATTAATCTTATCAATGATTTTATTGTAGTTTCTATAGCTGTTTCTCTTGCTTAAGGTAATCCATAAGTAATTAGTAGGGAGATACTCAAACCTTAAAACAGTTTTCAGCTCCACATGATTGAATCTATTCTGTTTATGAGAATGGAAAGAGATAATCTTCGTCTTGTTCTTGTTAATGGCTTGTCTAGAAGACTTTATAAGTCCAGGAAATCACCAAGCTTTGAGATGGGGTCCTGCAAGCTATTAGAGAAGATTAAAATGTCGTCTGCAAAAGCCATATTTATCAGCAGAGAAATATTAACATCCTTTATCATCCTGTTAATAACCTTAACAAAACCATCATTAAAACAAAACTTGATTAGAAATTTGATAAGAAAAGGAAAAGATATTCGATCGAATGCTATAGCCATATCTAACTGGATAATAATATTTCCAGTGTTAGGCTTCTTCTTTAGATAAAAAAACAGCTCATTAGTCACTAAAATGTGATCCTGAATGGATCTTCCCTAAAGAAAAGCTCCCTGATGTTGAGAGATAACGTTAGGGAGAATGATAGAAAGCCTTGAGTTGATCAATTTTGACAAGATCCTATTGATCACGGTACAAAGACCAATTGGTCTATATTCATTCCACGAAATAGGATTGTTTCTCTTAGGGATGAGGCACAGACTAGTGTCAAAAATACCTCTATGAATGTCATGGCCCTCAATAATAGAATTGATGAAGTTACATAAATTAGATTTGAAGATATCCCAGCAGGAAATATAGAATTAGATGTTGAATCCATAAATCCCTGCTGCACTATCTTTGTTCATGTTTAAAATAGTTTTCCAAATCTCATTTTCAGTAGCTAATTTCATTAATAAAACGTATTCTTCACTTGTTACCAGTTTGGGAATGGTGCTAAATATTTTGTGGTTGATTAAATTAAGCTCCTCATCTATGTTAGTGTAAAAATCAGTTGTAAGAACATTTTTGAAGAAGGATTCAGCAGACTTTCTAATAGAATTTTTATATGTAGTCTAGGTATCTTCTTTAACGCTAGTGATTCTTCTTCTTCTTCTCTACTTGTTAACAAAGGAGTTGGTGAGGATTATTTTAGATTGACTGTAATTTTGTCAGATGATTTGTGGTATTTTTAGGGTATTAAATGTTTGGGTGTTTTGTAGTGAGTGATTTAAGCTGCATGGTTGTATTAAATGTTCATCCCCCTCATTAATGAAAGTGGTTGGGTATTTATATCTTTAATTATGGGTCCTATGGGCTTTCGGGTCAAACTATGAAATCAGGTCGATTTCAAAGACCCATTAGTTTATTAAGAAGATTAGCATTTAGCTTAGTCAAAAGGTGTTTAGTGTTTTAATACTTTTGTCATGTCTGGATATTTCAGTGGGTAATTATTTTCCAGATTACCCCTGTCCGGTTTTCACAATGAGTCGTGGTGAATAATTCCAGACTCATCAGTAGCCCATTTTTTAGGCGTTGTCAAAGGTCTTTGGCAAGACTAAAAAATCCTCTTAGGAAATAACAATATTCTTCGGACCGTTATTGTATTTAGCCCAGTGTTTATCCGGACTGAATACTTCTCAGAAGTTCAAGAGTTCTGCTATGGATCGTGGGACACGTATCACATTTTGATTCGTTTTACCAACCGTTTTCTTCCTAGAACGGTGCTGCCACTAATCCTAAAAAGCAACTCCTGTATTTAATGTTCATGACGTCAACGCCACCTTCAATCATTACTTTTTCCTTTTCGTTTTCTCCAAGGTATTTGGTAACGTTTTTGCCTTACTAGTATAAATTACTTCTTTTCACTGTTTTACCATCTTCAACACTTTGTCATTTATTCTTTTTAGAGCTTTTTACCTCTCCTCTCAAAATATTTATTGTGTAGGTTTATGTTCACGGCGAGAAACGCTCTGGTGAAAGGTGGTTGGCTAAATCTTTCAGAGTTAGAAAAAGCACAAAAGGTTGAGCGAGAAAGACGTATCGATGCGAGTCTTCCAGTTTCTCCAATCATTAAGCCCGACACACCATCTTCAGAAGCTGATCGAGGATCATCCTCTACTAAAAGTGCCAAACCTAAGCGTTTGTTTCAACCAAGCCTCTCGCCCATTCCGCCAAGATCCTCGGTTCAGGAGTCACAACCCTCTGTTGTGCTAGAGAAAGCAGTATAAAGTACAAGAAAACCCTCTCCGTTCATCGCTATGGGGTCAGATATTGAGAAGTCTATAGAAAAAGTTAATCTTCGTCGGACAAGTTGTCTAGTAAAAGGTCAGGCAACTGACTCTCAAACCAAGTCCTCAAAGTCAAGGCCCTCCAAGTCTGGGACCAAAAATAAAGCCTCCGGATCAGGGACACCTATTAGAGCCCCAAAAGACAAATCTTCTGGACCAGAGGCCACTACAATTAGCTCTCATACTGAGCCCTCCGGAACTGAGCCCTTGCCGGATACCAGAACCCTAAGAGAGGCTGATGCTCAACCGTCCGGGCAACCTGCTGAGCCGGCCAGTAGCACTCTCCCATCAACAACAGCTGATAAACCTTCCACGATGATGGAAGAGGTGATGGAGGACGGTATTGAAGATGCTCCATTTGAGACTGAGGCTTTCGGGTAGACTGGGGATGTTGCCTCTGATAAAAAAGCAAAAAGCAAGGAGAAAATCTGCATGACTCATCCGGATCTACCGAAGATTCTGGAAGGAAAAGTGGGACCTTGCTTCCACAAAGTGAACGTGAAGTATCTGATGAACATGTAGAATATCAACTACGTCTATACTAATACCGCTGAGTTAGGTCGGATCTGGACGAAGTGGGGGATCCCTGAATCTGTTAAGGTGAGAATACCAGTCACTCTGGAGACCCCGATGGACTGCAAGCTCAACAAAATCGCCATCTACACCGAGTTGTTTAACTGGGGGCTCAGATTTTTCTTGGACCCAGAAATTGTCAGGTATTTCCACCTGATAAAACTATGTCCAAGGCAGTTGAGTCCCAGCGCTTGGTACACTCTTATCGCTTGTATTATGGTATCAAGGCTCTCCAGTATACCACTTCCAATGGAGCAGTTTGCTGTTGTGGCCAGCCTCTGTAAGAACCATCTTATCCCATTCTACCACTATAATATGAGAGACAACTTTAAGGTGGTGGATAACTTGCTTGAGTCAGAGAAAAATTGGAAACCCCAATTTATGTTCATCAGCAGGACTTGGGAAAATGAGAGGAAAATCAAAGCTGGTGTCAATCCTAGCATGCTCACCAGCAGATGGAAAAGCTCAGGTAAATATTTTATCATGTTTGTCCTTCTTTCTTTGTAAAAAAATTGTTTATGAATTATTTTTCTTTTTCTTTGGTTAGTGCTGCCGAAAGAGTTCTCCGATTATGTGGAGGAGGGGCAGGCCACATGTGCCAAATTAAACATTTGGGTTGCTGAACATTGGGGAAACGCTTTCCACAACTGCTTCACCTCCGGCAACTTAGTGAGGTCCCATCTCTGGAACACAACAGGTCGGAGAGACCTTACTTGGGAGGAGCTGACCACTCCACCCCCTCCGGCTGTCATCCTCAAGAGAACAGAGGAGAAGGATGGCAAACTGGTCTTGGTTTCCGGAGTTAAAGCCCCAAGTAAGATGAAAGTCAAGAAGGGCAAGAAAAAACAAGTTGCAGCAGAGGTTGTTCAGGGTGCTGTTGAGGAGATCGCACAGGCGAGTCAGGGAGTGCATGCCCAAGGGGGAATTGATGCAACTCTACTTCAAGTTGTTGAATATGAGAGTATTAGGGAGGCAAGTGGACCTCAAGATCCTCCAAAGGCTTCTAAGAAAGACCGAAAACAGGGAGCAAATAGTGAAGAGAGGGTGGCCAAGAAGAAGAAAGTCCCCTTGGGGGATGAAGTTGTCCTCCGGCCTTTGGAGTCTCTTCCTCCGGCCAAACTAACAGACCTAACTTTGGCAGAGCAAATCCCAAGTGGTCTACATGCCGGAGAGGGTACCGGAGGGGATATCAATATTGATGGAATAGACATCAGTGGCTTCCAAAATATTGGCCTTTATTTTGATGACCTTGAAAAAAATGACTTTACGGGTCCCTACCTTCCCCCGAGTTCCTCTAACATGGTGACTTTTAATGGTAAGTCTTTCACTGTTTCAAGGGAAAACGATACGGTGACTCATTCTTTACTGGGCCATATTTACCCAGTGCTCAACTTGGAAAGACAAGTACGAAGTCAGTCTGCCCTCATCAACACACTCAATGCAGATAAAGAGAGCTTATCCAATGATCTTTTTAACGCCACTCAAAGTGTCGAAGCATTAAAGAAATAGCTCAAAGAGTTAAGGAAAGGGAAAGAAGACTTGGCAACCACGCTGGCCACTTCGGAGATGGCTAACACAGAGCTCCAAACCAAGTGTTCTGTCTTGGAGAAGGATCTCTCCACTTTGAAGGAAGAGGTGAAGACTAAGGACAATGTTGTCCAAGCGCTGTCCAGTGACAAGACTTCTCTTGAAGGTGTTGTGTCCAAAATTACCAAGGAAAAGGAAGATTTGATGAAGGGGCAAGAGAAGACAATCCAGGCCAAGGTCGATGCGTATACCAACGATGTGATAGACTCCTTAAAAAAAGTTATGCCAAATTTAAATCTGACATGTTCTTGCTTTTTCATCGAACATTCCCGAAGAGGACACTCGGTACTCTGTTGCAGTACGTTGAAATTGAAGATATCCTATTCCACACGATGGTGGATGGTGATAGGAGAAACTATTCCAGTGGTATTGATGATACTACTGACGAGCAAGAAGGGACCGAAGAGAGCTCCACTGATGAACCCAAAGATCTGAAGAAGAGACAAGATAATGCAGTAACATCTAAGGGAAACTAGCCCTAAAGTTTTAACTATTTTCTGTTTTTGTTATCCTTATGACATACTAAAGTCCTTGGATGGCTAGTAGTATCCGGCCAATAAAACTCTTCGGGTTAAAGCTCTATAGCCACAGTGTGCTGACCCTTCACCGTCATGCAGTTTGGACAACACTAGCTGAGACTCTACAATCCCCAAACAATGCAAGAGAGGTCTAGTAAAAGACTTCTTGTAAAGGATGTCTCTTATGATTAAAAAACCACGAGCCCTATACTTCATTTTTCTTGCTACTGCTTTTTCGGGAGGCAAAATACCATCTGAAATGTATTGAAGAAGAGGATACCTCCAGTCTTTAGGATGAACCACTTGTATACTTAAATTTTCCTCCTCTTCCTTGCTCTGATTGGGTTGAATAAATGGGAATTCTTGCACATGAATCCATGGGTAGGACTCAGAGTATGCTATGGTTGCCAAGGAGTCTGCTAGTGTGTTCTCCGGCCTGGGTATGTGCTCATAGTTGATATCTTTGAAGTTAGCTGTTACTTTTTTAAAACTGAATAAATATTTAATCAAATGCTCCTTTTTTGCCTCAAATTGACCTTGGGCATTATGGATAACAGCTGAGAATCACTCATTAACCTAACTCTTTTGGCTCGACAAAGCAAGGCTAATTTCAAACCAGCTATAGTAGCTTCGTATACGGACTCATTGTTAGAAGCCCTAAAATAGCCTGGTATAGCTTGTCGCCGTACGGATAGGTTAAACATATCCCAGCACCACAACCCATGGTACTTGATCCACCATCGGTCCCAACAACCCATACCTTCTTAGTTTTTTCACCTGTAATTTGTTTAGTACTTCTGTTCGAATAGAATTCAACTAGGAAATCAGCAACAGATTGAGCCTTGATTGCAGTTTGAGGGGCAAAATCAATGTCATACTCTCCCGATTCTACTAACCATTTGGTCATCCTGCTTGATATGTCTGCCTTTTGAAGAATATTTTTTAAGGGAAAAGACGTCCGGACGACAATAGAATGAGACTGAAAATAGGGCCTCATTTTCCTGGCAGCAATTACCAAAGTTAGCGCTAGTTTCTCGAGTTTTAAATATCTTTTTTCAGTATCCATCAGGCTTTTAATTATGTAGTACATCAGACGAGGATAATTGTCCACCTCTCTTACTAGCACCGCACTTATAGCACATTCGGACACTGTTAAATATATATACAATGTTTCTCCATCAATAGGTTTAAAAAGGGTTTTGGGGGAAGATAAATGCTTCTTTATTTCATCAAAATCCTGGTCGCACTATGGAGACCAGTTGAAGTCTTTAGCACCCCTTAAAGTCTGGAAAAATGGGGCACACCTGTCCGAAGACCTTGAGATAAAATGATTTAAAGCAGCCAACCTTCCTGTCAACTTTTGCACCTCTTTAATATTCTGAGGAGGGTCCATCTGTAATAAAGCATTAAACTGGTCTGGATCAGGCTGTATCCCTTTCTCACTTATCACATACCTCAAAAACTTCCCGGACTGTACTCCAAAAATGCATTTTTCTGGATTTAATTTTAAATTAACTTTTACCAAGTTGGCAAAAGTCTCTTCGAGATCTGCCAAGTGTAATTCTTCTTCCACACTTTTTACCATCATGCCATCAATGTAGACTTTCATATTTCTTCCAATCTAATCAGCGAATGCTTTGTTCACCAACCTCTGATAAGTAGCCCAGTATTCTTTACCCCATAAGTAATCACCTTGTAAAATGGAGGCCTCTATCAGTAACAAAAGTAGTGTGTTCCTGGTCTTTCGGAGCCACTTGTATCTGATTATAACCGGAGAAGGCATTCATGAAGGACAACAACTTGTTCCCAGATATGGAGTCTACCAACTGATCTATCTGGGGGACAGGATACAAATATTTTGGGCAAGCCCTGTTGAGGTCAGTAAAGTCGATACACATACGTCATTTTCCATTTTTCTTTTTCACTAGCACTGGATTGGTTTTCCATAAAGGATATTGAGATTATTTTATGTGTCCCATCTTGGTAAGTCGGTCAACCTCTTGAACTATAACATCAGTTTTTTCTCTAGAGAAAGCGCTTCTTTTTCTGCACAACGGGTGCTACATCTCTCCGGATGGATAGTTGGTGTGATATAACATTCGCAGGCACTCCAGTTACATCAACATTACACCAAGAAAAAACGTGTTGGTGGTTTGTTAAAAAAGATAACACTTTGCATTTTAGTTCTGATGTCATCTTAGATCCAATCTTGATATTTCTTCCTTCAGCCATAGAGTGAGTTTCAACCTCTTCAATCGATATTAAAACACACGGGATCTCTCTGGGGTCATCAATTTCACCCTCTCCCCCAGAGGGACCCATCAATTTTTAATCTTCATTAATCCGAACTGCCCCCAAAGTTCTAGGGGCAAGTGCAGTTGCATAACATTCCCTTGCTATCTTTTAACTACTCCGGACAATTCTCACTCGTCCTTGAACAACGTATTTTAAACATTGGTGAACCGTTGAAGCTACAGCATGCATCTTAGAGAGCCAAGATCTTCCCAAGATCGCATTGTAGCAGGTGGGACAATTTACCACAACAAAGAGTACCCTGACCATTTTCTTGAAAGGTCCCTTACCTAACAAAACCTCCTCTTCGAACTCTTCGAATGCGTCCGCAGAGCTTCCAGTGAAACCCACAATGGACCTGTTTGAACGTTGAATCACTGCCGGATTCTTTATTTGTTTGTAAGAACTCGAGAAGATGATATTGGTTGAGCTGCCAGTGTCTACCAAAATTCGCCTACTGTCATTGCCTCTAATTGATGCTCCTATTACCACAACATCTTCATGAGGACCAGCTATATCTCTCAAGTCATCTTCATAAAAAAAATGAAGGGAAAAGGAATTTGGGATTGATAAGAGGACATGCCTTCCTCCAACTGAGTAGCCAGAGTGTGAACATGCCTCTTCCTTGAAGAAGGAGTTGGGGCAGTCATTGTATCTCCCCCAAATATGGTAAATGACTCAAAAAAACCTATGAGTCCAGACACCGTCTTGGTATGTTCTGTTATAACACCCACCTTATTCCGGGCTGGATCAAGATCCAAATACTCTAATTCTACATCAAATCTTTCAATAATTACCATGGCCTCATTCGGAGCCGATATCCCTGTATTGTTTGTTGGGTCGGTCCGATGAGCATTATCGAGCCTATTCCCACTTCTTCTCTTGACATAAGCACCTAATTTTCCTCTTTCAATCAAATTCTATACCTCTTGCTTCAAAGGGATGCAATCTTCTGTGTTATGGCGAATATCATGGTGATATTGAAAAAAACAAGCATTACGACTTTCCCTTGGAGATTGAAGCGATGTCGGCTTCCTAAAATGCACCTCATCTTTTGTTTTGTCATAGATGGTTGCCACATTCTCTTTTACTTCGGCAAACCACTCCAATTGGACCCAAGGTCCTCGCTTATTTCTGGACTGCTGACTCTGAGCTGGAGCTAGGTGAGATTGAGCCTTGGCCCTGTTGGGACCCTGTCCGGCCTCCTTAGCCTTGTATCCTGACTTATTCTGGTTGGTATAGCTGGGGCAAATCTCACTTGCCTGTTCCCTAGTCATTTTTGTTTAAACTACATTGATTAGCTTTCCCACCTGGTTCAATAAACCACCCCAGATCATGGCTTTCTTTCTGGTTACCGAATCGGCCAGATTGCCAGGGTTCAAACCTTGTCTTAGAGAAGCTATTGCTACTTGCTCAAAGCAATCAGCTAATCCATTCTTTGTGTTCACAAACCGACTTATATATTATTTCAATGATTCATTTAGATCTTAGGCACAATTGATAATAGTGTCTTCATTGCCCTTCACCTCCTTACTTCCAACAAACTGCCTCCAGAAGGCCACCCAAAAAGTATCAAAATTTCTGATGCACCCGTGTGGTAGGATATTATACCACTTCAGAGCACTCCCCGTAAAAGATTGAGAGAAGGCTCTACAAAGCAACTTGTCATCATCGTCAAAATTTATCATAAAATTTTTAAACCGCTCCAGATGATTATCATGATCTTTGCTCCCATCATACTTTTCTATCTTAGTACTGTCAAACCTCTTAGGAAGGTTTCCGGACAGTATTTTAGACGACAATAGAGATTTTCTCCAATTCCGGAAACGACTGAAAACAATATCTTCATTGGGAGTTGCAAAGATACCTAGTTCATCATGGAAAACAAAAGGATCCATCAATAGCTGGTCAATGTGCCTCCGGCTATGGCTATCAGATGACCCTTTACTCAGATGCCTCTTCAACCTTCCATGTATATCCCTCTTTTTTGAATATTTTTAGCCAACTTTTGCTTCTTCTTGGACCTGCCTTCATCACTGCTGGATCACAGGGACTCCTCAATTGCATCCTCGTTCGAGGAGCTACTAGAGGATTCTGACTCCTAGTTCTCCACCGGTTTAGACTGGTGAGACTTCTTTGAGCTGACATGAGTCTTTTTAGTACTAAAATAAATCCTTGCTGATGGGTCATGCTCCCTTGGATTGTCAGTATGGTTAATGGCTGACACCTTTGATTTTCCTTTCAAGCCTAACTCCATCTTTTTAACAGCCCTCAAGGATTCTATTTCAGCTTTCAACCTGTCTCGTTCTTCGATCGTGTACTCATCGTTTTCTCCCACCACTTCTACCAAAGGTGGTGGCACTGCTTGCCCTTCTGGATTCATCTGAACTAGTTTTTCTTGTTGGTTTCGAATGCTAGATTCAGGCACCTTCTCCTCCTACTGTGGTCGCCAATCTGGTGAGGATTATTTTAGACTAAGGATAATTTTGTCAGATGATTTGTGGTATTTTTAGGGTATTAAATGTTTGGGTGTTTTGTAGTGAGACATTTAAGGTGTCTGGTAGTATTAAATGTTCATCCCCCTCATTAATGAAAGTGGTTGGGTATTTATATCTTTAATTATGGGCCCTATGGGCTTTCGGGTCAAACTATGAAATCGGGTCGAGTTTAAAGACCCATTAGTTTATTAAGCAGATTAGCAATTAGCTTAGTCAAAAGGTGTTTAGTGTTTTAATACTTTTGTCCTGTCCGGATATTTCAGTGGGTAATTATTGTCCGGATTACCCCTGTCTGGTTTTCACAGTGAGTCCTGGTGAATAATTCTGGACTCATTAGGAGTGGTACAACTTAGTGTTACGCTCACCATCCTTGAGCCAGTTATTGTAACACTTTTGCTTCCAAAACTCATATTCTATTCTCATATCTTTAATAAAAAGACTATTAGCTTTCTCTAGATTAGCTATAGAATTTGAATTTTACTCGATAGAATGAATCATCTCCATTTTGCTAACCTTATCCTCAGTTTCCTTTAGCTTGGTGAAAATGTTGCCAAAATAATTTTTTTTCCATACTTTTAGGCAAGTCTTAAGCCTTTTAAGTTTAAACCAAAAACCTTGGTTAGCTTAATCTGCAATACTTAACTTCCCGTTATTCTCAACAATACTCATGAATGAGTCATCTTTAAGCCACATATTCATAAATTTAAAAAAAATTGTTATTAGTAGACTGATTAACAGAAGTATTTGCAGTAATGAGTAAGTGAGCATGGTCAGAACAGGTTCTGACCATGTGAAAAACCTCGGTACTTTTGAAATAGGATTTTCAGATACTGTTAATCAAGGCACAATCCAATCTTTTCCACCTAAAGCCTTGATTCCAAGTAAATTTTAAACCACCGTAGCCAGCATCCACTAGCCTACACTCCCTGATACAGTCATAAAGTCCTCGATACTATTCTGGCATATGGAAGAGCACCCCACTTGATCATCATTGATGGAAATAATATTGTAGTCCCCAACAGTCATCCAAGCAATATCATTATCAGCCACAGATTTTAAAATATTTTAAAGATCCTTCCTCTTATATATGTTGCATCTAGCGTAAATTATCGAGAAATTAAAGTTAATCTTAGGGTCCAAGTTATGAACATGAAGATGTAAGTACTGATCGTGATTAATAAGTAAATAAATCCCAATATTATCTTTCCAAAGACACCAAATCTTGTTCGAGACGTTAGAAACATAGTTGTTGGAGCCAATTTTAGAAGCAATCTCATTTATCTTGTCACAATCAGCCATGGGTCCTGAATTGAACAGGACTTGAATTTTGTTTTTAATGGATATGTCATTTATCCTTTGAATTGTAAGATTGTTGTTAATTCCTCACAGATTCCAACTAATCAAATTCATCATTATCTGAAAAGAACTTTTGTTTTTGTTTCGTCCCAGGGTAACTCAAGGACTTGATGATTTTCTTACTTGGTTTCTTGATCTTTCTAAAAGCTTTTAGTTTCTTGATCAGGATCTCATTGAAGCCATAAGATTTTACAAGCTGATATCCTGTAGTGCTGCATCTAGAGTTGATTGGTAGTGTTCATTTATCTTTTGGATTCTCAAATTCTGGCGAAGCTTCATATGAAAAGCCATGTTCAAGATTCTTTAATGCTTCAGTTACTTCTGTTTCTTCAATTTGTAATTCATTTTCTTTCAGATTGTCTTCCGTAGACTTTTCAGTTTCCTTTTGAACATTTTATAAAATGATCGACTTGACCTTTGGAATATAAATTTGCAAATTTTTTTGATTATTTATTTGCTTTGTTTTTTAGTAACTTTATTTTCTGTATGAGCAACAGATTTCTGTTTCTTGGAATCAGAGTCTTTAGGGCCCTTATGCTTACAGGTATTACAGTAGAAAGGAAGGTTTATGTATAAAACTGAAACCCAGGCTCACATGTTATCACCAAAGCCCATCCATATTTTGTTATGAAGCTTTTGATTAATATATATTTCAACGAGGGCAAGACATCCATTTTTGTGAGCTCTGTTAATATCAGGTAATATAATCTCGTATGGTGTTTCTAATGATGAAGCCATACCAGAGACTATCTTGTTATTGAACAGAAACTCCGGTAAACCTTCGAATCTGACCCAAATCAAAGACAGTGGGCTTTCTTTTTTGCTGCTAAAATCTAGAGTCCACCTTAATAATCGCATCTCATTTCTATCAAAATTCCATACTTTCTTCAACCAGAGAAGACAAACATCTTCTTTAAGCCTAAACTCCAGGAATATGTGTCTCGAATCATAAATTTCCATGTTTGTTTGCCCTTTGAATTTGAAGGTTTTCAGGAAATTCAAAATAGAAGACCTTTTCGGTATGCCATTTTTGAACTTTCCCACTAAAGTAATCGTAGAGTTACCTTCAAGATTTTCTTTGATTTTTTAAGAATATTGAAAAGAGATGTGGTCATCCTTAACCCTGATACTTTCTGAGATTATGTCCATTTTAATAGAGGGTTTGTTTCAGAGAACCTCAGCGTATGATTTTAGGTTTTTTTGCTTGTTTATAGTAGAAGAGAGATTGGAAAAATCATCATCTTCAAAAAGATCATTGTTGTGTATCTCTATGTCCGGAGAAAAGGAGGCAGAACGGAGCTAAAACTATTATGACGAGACTCTGTTTTAGGTTCTTTACTTTCTTGGAGAAGCCATATTCCTCCAATTCAGATTCTTTGCAAAAGTAGAAAAAAAATATAAGTGATCTTCTGTTTTGTTAAAATACTAAATTCACATAAAGTAGGAAATTTATGAAAATATTAACCAATTTTAACTGTATTTAGTTTCTTTTCACGTAAAAATATATATTAAAAGTATATAAGAAAAATATGATAGTATGATTGTTATATACGATTTCAACCGCTTTTACAAATGATGGATTTGTCATAAGCGAACAAAAATGATCCCAACAAAAACAAAAACGACTAAATATATGTAGTGTATATTTTAAAAATGATCCCTGCAAAACCAATTACTAAGCATAAGTTTTGTATAAAGAATAGGCTTATTTATATTTATGGTTTTATAGCTAAGCCAAAATTTTATAGGTTTATCAAAATGAAATTTTAAATACTAAATAGTTACTAAAACTGTTAGAGATATAAGGCCTAGGCTTATTAGCCCATATAGTTTATCTATAAATAATAGCTTTATATTCTGTATAATATATACTTTCTAATAAGTAGAAACTCTGCACGTTTATTGACGGCTACTTCTCTATTTTATCTATTTGTTTCTTAACATGGTATCAGAGCTTTAGCTTAGATCTTGAAGTTTTCGTGTCTTCCGTTGTGCCGGCGGGCAATTGTATTAGCTGTACGCCGGAAGAAAAAAAAAGTATAAATTTTCGGTTTTTTTGATCATTTGTGTACAGTCCTAATCAAACAGTCAGATCGAAAAGCAAATGTTGTCCGTTTTTTATGAATTTCGGAGAGCATGTCCGGGACATCTAATCCTTCAATATGACCAGTTGGATTATGATTCGGTGATAAAGTTCGAAAGAAATCGCTACTTGAATAGGGCAGAATTTTGGTTGGTAAAATCATAGATTTGATTTTGATTGAAATTTTAGTTTTGGATTTCGAGTTGGTATCTGAATTTAGCATACGGATTTTGTTTAGGTATTTGGCGTTGAGATTACGTTTAACGTTTGGACTTTGTCTGACGTTTGCTTAGATCGACGTTTTTCGTTTTGATTCCTTTTGGTGTTTAGATTTTTTTGACGTTTGGACTTTGTCTAACGTTTGCTTAGATCGACGTTTGTCGTTTTAGTTTGTTTTGGTATTTCGATTTTGTTTGACGTTTGGACTTTGTCTGACGTTTGATTAAATCGACGTGTGTCGTTTCGTTTTGGTGTTTAGATTTTGTTATTCGTTTGGATTTGGATTCGGTATAGATTTAGTCTGGATTCGTTTTGGTTTCGTTTGGATTCGTTTTGGCTTCGTTTGAATTTATTTAGCTTTTTTGGTTTCGTTTGGTGTGTAGATTTATATTAGAGCTTAAAGATTGGAGTTTGGAGATTAGAGTTTGGAGATTGGATTTCGATTTTTGGGTTTTGACGTTTCGATTTTGATTTTGATTTTGGCGTTTTGTTTTGATTTTGGCTTTCAATTATGGTTTTGAAGTTTTTGTTTTGTTTTTGCTGCAATTTTGGTTTTTTATTTTATGTAACAAGCTCTATACTCTCTCTAGTACGTACTTTAATAATAAATAGAAACCATTGAACTTTTCACCATTAACATTTTTAGATTGAGAATAACGAAATAATAATATTTAATTTGAAAATAAAATTATAATAATTTTGAAAACAAACATATTAAATTTTATGATGTTTCAAATATCGATGGGTAGTTTTGGATGAATTAATATCAGATATAAATCAACACTAATTTATAATTTTTAATAAGTTATTCGAAAATAATTTCATTATAGATCAAACTACCAGAATAATGGTTTTTTTTAATTATATATATAAAAGAATATTTATGAAGGACAACTCCATTGATATAAAAAACATGAATATCACAATTAAAAAAGAGAAAATCATGGACAATACAAAGATTATAAGTACAAATATGAGAACCGCAAAAAGAATAGTTTTAGCCAATATTTTGTACCTACAAACTTTAAAAATTGTCATCATGCAGCTATTTAACTTCCCATCAATTGTAAAAATCGAAATTGGTTCATCTATGTATCGGAACTACTTGCAACATATTATTTCATATAACTACTTGCAACAGAACTACTTGCAACTTTATATGTTACTTGGGATCCCAGTGCTCTCTACTCTCGACTCCTTCTCTCTAATCTCCGAACTCGACTCTGTCTGTTTCATAGGTGTAGGCCTATTGATTTAGAAACACTTTAGAATATCTAATAGATTTAAAGACAATTTACAAAATCCAAACAACACCCGAGGCCCGAGAGATGTGAAAGCAGCACCCTTTCTTGGTGAGCAAGAAAAGAAAGGAACAGAAAAAACACTAAAAAGAATAAAGAAATGGAAAATTACTTGATTATTGATCCAGTAGTAACCCACTTCTGGTTGATCCATTCCATATGCCACCTTGTTTTTTTATATGTATTTCGAACTTCAGTCTCATTCTTATCTAATATGACGTAGTAGTAGGGATAGGCAACTTTCTTGACAACCCCGGTGTACCAAACTTGGCCGGCGTCATTGTACACATCAACAACATGCGAAACAGGAATGTTCCGGGAGCTACCAGATTTCGGAACAGGAGGCTCTGGTCTGATTAGATCTGGGTCTAAGGTTTGGATCAACTTACTCTTTTTGTGTTGAACAGTGTATCCCCGTTCTCCCAGTGCGGCTAGAAACGTCCCCTGGATGAAAGCGCCATCCCGGCATATCTCTATGTCTTGTTTGTGCTTGTAAGGGTATACGGGATCACCCATTTTTTTCTTGAAAGAGAAAGAACGGTTTAACGATTTTAGAACTTTAGAAGTGTGGCTATACTAATGCAATGCAAGTAAATCATTCAAATACAGATCCAGATATATAAACTAAAAAAGTTAGATAAATATTTTAACTAATTCCTATTGTTAAGGAAATTGTTAAGCACAAAAAAGCTAGGTAAAACTTCTAAAACTTCTAAAAGGAAATTGTTAAGCAGAAAAAGGCTAGATAAAACTTCTAAAAACTTCTAAACTAAACACCTTAATTAATACCAATTTTAAATGTATTTATAAATTATAGTTATAATATATATATATATCTATATATATATATATATATATATATATATATATTTATCTTTTATGAGTTATATATTATTATCAAATACGATATTATATATTTTTAATAGTTTTGGTATAATTTTAATTTTTAAAATTAATTAAAAATTTAAAACTAAATTTTATATTATATCAGTGGTTTATTTTTTCGATATGGTGTTACTTATTTTAATATTTTGTAATAATATGAAAATATTAGTTAGAATTTCAAAATTTAAAGATGGTTTCTAATTAACATTAAATATGATAATAAATTTATATTATATTATTAATAATTTAAAATCAACTTTTAATAATAACTTTTTTATATTTAAAAAAAATCAAAAAATTTATTATTAATACCAAACTTGTCCTTACTATATATCTATATATATACTTGACTTATATTACATTACTAATTATGATAACATATTTTTATATACTTTCATATAACTTTTTTAATTTATAATTCTAAAGTTGGGTTTAACCCAAACACCATAGTATTATTCATTTACTATCCATATTTTCATATATTTATGACAACGATCTATTTCAGTCAGATATTTATCATTAAAGACTCACTAAATACCCTAAATGCTTTTCGTTAGTTATATAAAAGGGTATATATTTTTCAACTGATGTTTTTCTCATCTTTTTCTTTCTCTTTTTATTTTACGTGAGGCTACAATACCACAACAATAAAGGGTTTGATTCCTTGTTTTCGTATAATTTTGATTGTCTTTTTATATGATTTCGACGTTTGATTTTGGATTTCTGTCTAGGTATGTTGATTTGGTTGTTAGTTAACTCGATTTTTTTATTTTATTTTTATTTTGAAATAGGTTACTAGATGCGAAACATGGTTATTTTCTGTAAGATGTTAGATGCAAAACTATGTAAGGTAATGAGAAACCAGTGTAAGCTATAGTTTTTGAAAAAAATTAAAACATATCATAAATGGATCTAGTTTTGTTCATCTTAAAAAACAAAACCAATGGTATTTTTAGATTTTTTTTCCGAGTTATTTTGTAAACGATAAGAACTTCTAATTTTTTTAATTTTACACCGTAAACGAATAAGACAACCTTTTGGAACCAGGTAATGAGAAACTAGTGTAAAATATATATTTTTTAAAACAAATTCAAAACATATCATGAATAGATATAGTTTTGTTCGTCTTAGAAAAAAAGATAAAAAAATTTAAAAAATTAAATATATAGTGTACACGAAGAAAATGTGAAACCTTTTTTGTTTGGCTATATGTCAAACCTATTTAAATTTTGTACTGCTAGATACACATTCATGCCCACTATAATAGATGTTATCTGGGAAACCAGACTCAATATGATAGATGCGAAACTATATAATGATTTTTAAAAAAAAATCAAAACACATGATGAGTGGTACTAGTTTTGTTTTTATTAAAAAAAAATCAATAGTATTTTCGGATTTCTTTGACCTTTATCCATAATAGGTTGGTCGGATGGGTGTTAAATACTAAGTCTCTTTTTAAAGTTGATCTGAATTTCAAAATAAAATTTGATATTAAATTTCTCTTTAAAATTAATTCGAATTTGAAAATTAAATTTTATATTAAATTTGTGGTTTACATAGAGTCTAAATCTATTAGATGTCTATATGGGCTAATGGGCTTAGGCCTTATATCTCTAACACCCTCTCTCAAACTCGCAATGCTTATTCTTGCATTGTGAGTTTTTTACACAAAATAAGAAAAACAAAATTGAACTTCAAACTCTAATCTCAAATCTTTAATCTTCAAACTCCAAACTCCAAACTCCAAACTCCAAACTCCAAACTCCAAACTCCAAACTCCAAACTCCAAACTCCAAACTCCAAACTCCAAACTCCAAACTCCAAACTCCAAACTCCAAACTCCAAACTACAAACTACAAGCTTCAAACTCTAAACTCCAAACTAATCCAAACGAAATCAAACACAAAACAAATCCAAACGAATCCAAACAAAGCAAAACAAATCCAAACGAATCCAAAAAAAATCTATACCGAATCCAAAACCAAATCCAAATCCAAATCCAAATACCGAAACCAAATCCAAAAATAAATCAAAATACCAAATCCGAAATCAAAGCTAAACAAATCTACCGAAATCGTGGCTTCCAAACCGAAATCCAATGCTACTACGAAATTGAATACCTGATAGATCTACAAAAATTCTGGTGGACAGCCAAAAAAACTGTCCACCGGCACAGCGGAAGACGCGGAAACTTCAAGATCTAAGCCAAAGCTCTGATACCATGTTAAGAAACAAATATAGATAAAAGAAGAAGTAATCGCCAATAAGCGGCTAGGGTTTTTGATTATTAGAAAGTCTGTATTACATAGAGTCTAAATCTATTATTTATAGATAAACTATATGGGCTAATGGTCTTAGGCCTTATATCTCTAACAAATATAAGGTTCAAGGCTTTAGGAGAACATTGAAAGTGAAGCCACAAAAAGAAGTGCTTAACATGCAATTATAGGGAAATGAGGGTCTGGGAGAATGTCGGTAAAAAATTGATCAAAATGAGATCCGAAGATTGTCCAGAGACTTGGCCAGGAAAAACCCTTAAGAGATTGAGAAGAAGATGGTTCATGCAAAAGTTTTTGAAAGCCAGAGGTTTGATAAATTTCTACAGTTTTGAAGAGAGTTCGAGCTTAGATGATTCCGGAATTCTGGGCAATCTTTGAGTAGCTTTTTATGAGTTTATCGTAGGTGAGAAGAAGATCTGCACCAAGAATCCTACAAAATAAGACTTTTTAAGTAAATTTTAATCCAAACAATAATGATTTGTGTGATATTTGTTAAAGAGATTGAAAAGTAATCGCATGATTATTAGGGATCGAAAAATTATCTGATAAAATTGGTCTTTAGACTATATACCAAGATGCTAGCTTTCAGCTTATTAGAAATTGGATCCGCATATAAATCAATTTTGAATTTGCATTTGGTGGTCTATCGAGTCAACCAATCAACAGCAGAGTTTTGCTCTTTTTGCTGATATGTGAGATGTCCATGGTTCGAAAGTAAGTTCCTACAACATTGAAGAATTGGAGATAAAACCAATGTGCTTTATTAGTAGATAGCATAGTTAAGAGTATAAGAGAGCCTGTCTCTATCTCAAGAACAGAGATTTTCATTTTGTTACAAAGTATTAGTCCATTAACTAAAGCACGCGTCTCTACAAGAATAGGACTTAGCTTTTCGTAGATTCGTCCAATAGTAACCTTTATGTCCCCTTTGTGATATCTTATAATGGCACTACCCGAGGCTTCTCCAGATATTGAACATTATGCATCTGTATTGAGTTTAAGACTAGGGGTTGTAGTTGGAATCTAGTGGATAGCCTTTAGTTTTCTTTACTGTTTTAAGTGTTGAAAGCAGTCTAACTTATAAGCCTTTCAAAAGTTATTTGTCCAGAAACTTTTGTTGAGCAGTTTAGTCATATCTAACTTGAGTATCTCCTGATTGATTTGAGTTTTTACTGTTGTATGAGATTAATCTTGTTGGCTGAATCTTCTTGTTTCTGTGTTGCCAACGAGTCCAGCACGCGACAGAGGGTAGTGTAGATCTGATGTGAATTCGATTTGGGGCATACCGTATCCAAAGTTTAATAATGTAAGAGACGGTCATGTAATTTCCAATCCTGACTTTAAACATAGTACTGTAATGAATCCATATAGGCAATGCTATGTAGCATTAATCAAAAGTGTGTTGAATGGTTTCAATATTTCCACAGTGTTGGCACATGGAAACTAAATTTATGTTTATATTTGTAGGACAGAGTCAACAGGGACCCAATTGTGTAAAAGTCTCCATAAGAAAAAATAGTACTTTACAAGGGTGACTCTGTCCCAGATAGTTGAGTATAAGTTTGATAAGGTTTGTTTGACTCTAAGGACATTTATGTGTCTTTAAAAGCAAAATCTCATGATTCACTAACAGTCCATTGAAACTTTTCTGAGAGGTGAGGCTTGATGGCTAGGTTAGAGATTTTGTTGATGTCAAATGCGGTGACACAAGAAGTCATTTTGTCTATATTATATTCATTGTTCATCCATAAGTCTTTTACCTTGGTTTGATTATATCAAGATGTGTCATTTATAGTAGAAAGGTCTATTAAAGGTCTGGTATGACACCAACGATCTAGCCAAAACTCACAATTCCCTTGACCAATAGACCAGAAAATTAAGGCTTCAACTGTGCTTCTGATATCATGAAGTCTCTTCGAAACCTGATATGTCTTATAAAATATATTAACTTGCATTGGATGAGTTGTGGAGCAATAAATATTATGAATGACCTTAGACCCTAAACATGTATTTTATTTGAATTTCTTCCAAATTTTGCAGAAATAAGTGAGTAGAATATCTTCTAATTTTCTAATGTTTAGTCCTCCTTCTTTATAGGGGACACATATATTATTCCATCTAGCCCAATAGATGGATCTATGATTCTCAGTTGTACCCCACAAGAATCTACTTGAGATGGTTTCTATTCTCTTGATGGTAGATGCAGATAAACGAGTATGCTGCATATGATAATTTGGAATAGCCATCAGGATTGATTGGATAAAGGTGAGCCTGCCACCAAATAAATTGTATAGTATGATCCCATTCTTGAAGTTTCCTCCTTATGGTTGATATTAGTCCTTCATAATGAATAGCATAGGTTTTGTTGTGGATTACTGCACCCAAATAGATAATAGGAAAGTGGCTTTCCTTATATCCATTTAGTTAATGAAAAAAAAATTGATATGTTTAACGAAGATGATTTATGAAGTATGAAAAATAAATTTTCTTTGTTAATTAGTTTCCCAGTTTGTTCCCGAAACTTAGTTAGAAAGTTGTTGATAAGACCAATACTAGATTTAAGACCATTAGTAAAAATAATAGTATCATCAGCAAAAGATACGCAGGTGATAGTGAAATTATTAGTGACTTTATATCTTAAGCTAGGATTGTCTTGAAATAGATTTTTGAGACCTCTTATTAGGAATTTTTGAGCTAGAATAAATAAACTAGAGGACAGTGGATCCCTTTAGTAGCTTTGAAGAAACTTTTGGCTTCACCATTGAGGAAGATTGAAAATCTAATATTATTGATAAATTTCGAGATTAGATTGATAAATCTGTAGTTAAAACCAAAAGTTGTTAGAATATATTTTATGAATGAATAAGAGATTATATCAAAAGATATAGATAAGTCTAGCTTAAGAATTAAATTCCATAATCTACTCTTCGTGTTTGTATTAAAAGCTAGTTCTTTAGTGAGTAATATGTTTTCTTGAATAGATCTACCCTTAACAAAGCCACTTTGTTCTGTAGAGATAAGCTTGGGTAAGATGATAAAAAATCTATCATTTAAGATTCTAGATATAATCATGTTAAACATATTGCAAAAGCTGATAGATCTATAGTCACTCCACATTTTGGGATCATATTTTTTAAGGATTAACCAAATTTTAGTAGTATAGAAACCACTAGGAACATATTCACCATTGGAAAAAAAATATGATAGCATAACATAGATCATTAGCTATGATAGGTCAAGATTTGCGATAGAATTTGATGTTGTATCCATTGCACCTGCAATGTTGTCAGGATTTAAAGCAAATATAGAATAATAGATTTCTTTATGAGTAGGTAAACTCAGTAATAAAAGGTTATCTTCACTTGCAAGAATGTTTGGGATAGTATATTGAATACTAGCTAAGTCAATAGAGAAGTTATTATCAGTTACTGGAGCTTTAAAGAATGATATAACTGATTTTTCAATTTGCTGAGGGTCTTGAGTCGAATTATTGTTAACTTGGATTCTATAGATATGATTTCTCTTCCATTTCTTCTTGACATATGAGTGAAAAAAAAATTGTGTTCCTGTCTCCATGTCTTATCCATTGAAAGTTGTTTTTTTTTGCTTCTTTGGCAAGTAATTACAAGTGATGGACATTTCTAATGGCCAGTTTGGTCTTGTTCTCAACATAGGGTGAGTCTTGATAGCAGGATTCCTCAAATTTAATATTATCCCCATATTGGTCTATAGAGTTAAAGATATTACCAAATGTTTCTATGTTGTAAAATTTGAGTGTAGCTTTGAGTTGCTTGAGTTTTAGCCAAAATATTTGAATAGGTTGTCCAGATATATCTTGACTCCATCTGGTCTTGATTGTTCAGTACAAATCATGATGACCTAGCCATATATTCTGGAATTTTGAAGCTAGATTTAACCTGGATATTATTGTTAGATAATCTTATGCAAAGTGGAAAGTGGTCTGATTATGTCCTTGCCATGTGAGTGACTGTTGTTGATGTGAAGTAGTTTGTCCACGAATCGTTGATTAAAACTTTGTACAGATGCGTCCATTTATAAGAGTTAGACCAAGTAAATTTAGAGCATATATACCCTGCATCAATTAAGTTACAATCAGAAATTAAGTTGTTAAAGTCGTCAATACTTCTCCAACATGTTGGTGTGCATGAAAGTTGCTCAGTTGTATCAACAATTGAATTTAAATCCCCCATAAGAAGTCATTCTTTGTTTGACTTGATTACATCTTTGATTTTTATCCCAAAAGATGGTTCTAAGTTCACGAGTGCATTTAGCATAGATAACTAAGACCAAAAAATATTTCTTAAAAGCAGTATATTTCACATTTAAGTGAATAATTTGTTCTTGATCCAAAAGAGTGTGAATTGTGTAGTTAGAATTCCAAAAGATCCAAATTTTGTTGGAGTTGTTGTGCATTGCATTTTGGAAACTCAAGCACTCAATAGTTTGATTTAGGAAACCTTTATCAATCATTGGTTGTTATGTGATTAAAAATTCAATATTTATAAATTTTATGATAGATTTAATTCTTCTCTATTATTTTACATAGTTTAAGTTATTTTTTTTATATAGTTTTTGTTGGATAGTTTTACGTCGGTGATTTATGGTTGGTTTTTTTAAGAATCTGATATTATATGTATATATTATACTAACGAAATTGCGTAAATATCAAATAAATCATTCAATAATCCATTTTTTTTTATTTAGTATGGTGAATAATATAGCTTTTACTTTATATATATATATATGAAAAGTATCAAAATACTTTTCCTGAACATATAACTTTAAAATTGTGTTGAAATCAAAAAATATTTACTCGGATTAGCCATATCTTTATAGTTTGAATATATTGATGTTTGAACATAAAAAATAATGTATAACTTTTTTAGTATGGTTTGTTTTGAAATTTCGAACATAATCTTAGTTTGAGTTTTGCAAACCAAACTTTGAAAACATAGCTCGTATATTTGTCCTACCCGATCCGAAGCTAATCGACGGATCAATATATATAAATAGTTTTATATATATAATATAGATTATATGTAGAACATACATGAAACAGATCTCTATCCATAATCGAACATGTTGGAGTGTTTTCATTTTAAAAATTCATTCAATCTAAAATATGTAAAAAACCTAAAAAAACTCAACGGCAACCTAACGTATACATCTTAACCAAAAGCATAACACTAATTTATGGAGTGAAAAATCAAATAAAAAATAAACCAGAGTAAAGGATAAAAAGTAAAAAACACATTTATAGTTAATAAAAGAAAACTGTATGGAATGCGATTTGATAGGAATAGTCAGAAAATAGTATTATTAAGGATGAAAAATTAACTCCGTAAAAAAAGGAAGAAATTTAGATTTTCTTTAGGATAATGAAAATAAATAACTAGTATTTTTTTACCGGTGAAAATAAAGAATAAGAAGTATATTTAAATTTAGTGTTTTTTCGGTTGAAAGATACAGTCAATTAAATAAAGAAATTTTTACAAATACATGGGACATAACCCGAGAAGTGATGGAAACATGTATAAATAAATAAATTTGGTCAAACAAGTACAACAAAGCAAAGCAAATATGCTAAAACCAAAATGATCACAAAGACTAAGAAGTAGTGACGTAGGCAAGCATAGACCGCAATTGATAAGAGAAAAACAGCTGCTTCGAACAAAACACAGAACAATATTAAGTTAGAAATTTAAAAGGCATGGATAGGCCAGGCAACCTTGGTGCCAAAAAATTTGAACCGGATATCAGAAAGCATGCGATAAGAGACCGCAGAGGCGAGGATCGAGGAAGATCTAACAATTCTAGAATTCCTCTCACACCCAACGTCGTAGACATCAACACCAAAGCAAGCACGTCAATCAAGATCTAGAAGGAGGTCAATTGGATAGATAGTTTACCTTAGATAGCAAGCCAAAAGATGAAAGAATGGCGGGGAATAGTAAACGTATGCCAAACAAGCCCCGTCTACCCAATGCGGAGGATGGGCAAACGAATGGCATTATAGGTATCCTTGATAGCGAACTTGGTTATTCTTCGTTAAGCATTCCAATAATCAATGTTGTTGTAGAGGATGTTATGGAGAGGGGGACAGAGGATGAGATGGTTAATCTCTTGGAAGGTTCGATATTTTCTAGTTATAGTCGACCTTAAATGAGTCGGCTAATTCCATATATCATCTCGAATGATATCAGAGACCTTAAGGTTACTTGCTAGACGAGAATCTCGAATAATACTCTGCCCATAGTGGTTGACCAAAGAGGTTGAGAGCAACCACAGGTCAAAATAAAAGAAGGTCTTCTCTCTATTACCAATTACGACATTATACAAATTCCTAGCGAGAGGCCTAAGATTCAAAAGTTTCCTCAAGTCTGCGAAAGAGAAGAGTCAATCTTTAAACACTAGAAATTGTTGTATTTGATCTTCTCAGAGTAAATCAGTCACCACAGATTGAGTTATCGAGTCTGATTTCAAATTTTTAGGTTTAGAATCCTAAGATCATCCTCAAACACGGGCAAAGTTACATTAGATCATTCCACTTTATCACCTGTAACATTCATTTTATGGCCTAAGCAGAGAAAAAAACGAAGAGACTATGAGAGTTCTTTAAGAACTCTAGCGGAGAGAATGAAGATTGAAAACCAATAAACATGTCCAACAAAAAGACAGATTTAATGAGAATAGGTCGACAATCGTTATGAGAAAGTCGACCGGGAGAAGATGGATTTAAAGATATTTAATCGGGAGAGAACCAACATTGAAACCAATTATATTGATCATATTCGTTCTAAGAGTGGGGTGAACCCCAGAGAGGAAGATGCAGCTTTTTTAAGGGCTAACTTTAAAACCCGAGAGAATAAAAACATCATTAAGACCATCCTTGATAAGTTTGAGGTAATTAATGTTACCACAACAGAAAATCATTAGGTCATTTTCAAAAAAAGGTTGATAATCTTAAGCTTCTGACACGTCCAATGGAAATTGAAGTTCGCATCAATACTTATTTCCTTAAGGATACATGAAATAACTTGCATGACCAAGACAAATAAGAAGAGACATAACGAATCACCTTGTCTGAGACCCTTTTTTACCATTCAAATTCCAATAAGGATCACTGTTAGTAATAACAGTATATGAGGGGTGGTGATACAATGAATATTCCAGCTGATCATATGTTATGGAAAATTCATGGCCACCAAAATGTCAAGGATAATATGTAAGTGAGCATTATCAAATGCTTTCATCAAATCGATGTTTAGAGCGTCCCTTAGACCCTTACTATAAGTCTGGTAGTCCATAAAGAGTTCTTTGAAAGAAAGATATTGCAAATAATATTATGGGAGTCACTAAAGTCGATTAAGATTTGTCAACCAGGCAGGGGAAAGAGTCTTTGATTGTGTCCGCTGGGATCTTGGAAATAGTCTTTTCAACCACATTGCAACATGCAATAGGTATGTAGTCTCGTAAAAAGAGGGGAAATCCTTTTTAAGAAAAATTGTGGTGGAATTCCAAGAAGCCTCAAGACGACCCGTATTAAAGAGCATTAAGATTCCATCACAGACGTCTTTACTTATGTGATTCCAAAAATGTTTGAAAACCCCCGCATTGAAGTCATCAGTCCCAGAGGATTTATCCCTATCAATACTAAAAATTGTACTTTTTATTTCTGCACAAGTAACATGACGAACCATTGAGGATTGGTCTTGGGAATTTACTTTAGCAGAAATAAGAGATGTGCTACGAGCGAGCCTAGGGTAACCCGGGAGGGACATAGAGCCAAAAAGATTAGAGAAATAGTTAACTAGCACACTCGCCACCTCATTAGTGGAAGTGGTAAAGACCCCATTACTATTAGTGATAGAGACAAATTTATTTTTAATAATACGATTTTTGAAGCTGTTATGAATTTAGTGTTATGATCCCCAAGATTAATCCAAGTCTTTCTAGATTTTTGTTTGTAGAAAGATTATTTGGCACGACTTGAAGAGATATATGCGGAAGAAGCTGCAATCTCGGTAGATACAAGAGAGGGATTTAGGGGGTCATTTGCTAATATGGATTGAGCCAAGAAAAGTTGGTTTTGGGAATTTTTCACCGAATCGCTTATATCGCTATATTATTTACGATTAAGGTCATAAAAAGGAAATTGGAAGGTTTCATAAAAAAAACATCATATCGACTGAGTTTTTAAGAAATCAATCTCATACCGAGATTAGAATGTTTAAAAAAACACCATATCGTTTTAAGAATGATGGATCTGCCAAATGTTTTTTAATATATGGCCTGAAACGGCCTAAATTTAAGATAAAAATCATTTCAAACACCGATAATAAAACACAATCAATCTCGAACCAGTGAAGTTTAAAAAAAATGTTAATCTACGTCAAATAAGAACTTTACGATCGATGCTTTATATTTACATAAGGACAAAAATAAAATAAAAATTTATAAAAACAATAACATGGTGATAATTGTAAAATCCTTATACTTATAATAGGACAAAAGTATATAAAAATTAACAAAGAGAAATAATATAGACTAAGGACTGATTATTTTGTATCTATACAAATCTATTATTATTGAGTTTTTGCCATTCAAATTTTTGAAATAATATTCAACCCTTATATATATAATGAATTTAGTAATACAAATTTAATTTAATTCGTGGGGTTGATATTAGATCTATAAATTTGTTAACATCTATTATATTTTTATTACATAAAAAATTATATGTAATTTTTAAATTTTACAAAATATTTTATATATTTGTTAGTGATCTATAAATTTGTTACTAAATATTTATATTTTTAAAAATTTGTACTATAGACATATTTGTTCCTCTTCTTGAAACAAATCATTTTGTTCTTCAATATTCAAATATAATGATATATTTAAATTTTGGTTTTGTTATTTAGATTATTATATATTTAGGTTTTGGTTTTTTAATATTAAAAAATTATTTTTTATATAGTTTAAGTTGTTTGGTTAGTTGTATAATACATAATGATGTTTATGTATGTTTTGGATGTTTTTTTATATTGAATTTGGGATAGATTTGAGAGAGTTAGGTTATGGACTTCAAGTTGTAGTCGTGAGAGATTTTTGATAGGTTGGACGAATATGTAAATGTTAGTCGTTCGATCCGAACGATTATCACTTAGGAAGTCGCTACTTATATAACGAACAAGGTGACAAAAATGGTTAAGTCTTTAGCAAATATGTTAACAAATTTGTTAGGAGATAGCAAAATTTACAAGGTCTTAACAAATATAGTGACAGAAAATGTTACGCGACAAAAATCGTTAAATCTTAGCAAATGCTTTATATAATTTAACTAAGACACAGAGAATACTTACAATAAAAAAAATACAAATCCTGACAGATGAACATTGTGCCACCAAAACACACAATTGAAATTAGACAAGTGAAAAAACAAAAGATCCAAACCAATGACTGATGAATTACTTAGATGGTGGAAACTGGTGCACATATTCTCTGGACACGAGCAATTTCAAAATATCTCATTGTTATTGTTTTTGTGTATAGTAAAAGTGTTAGTCGGTAAAATGTTAGATTTATGTTAGGGTTTTACATTAGGTTTAGTTTTTGTGACAATGACGGTTACTTAAATATTTGATAAAAAAATGTTAATTTTGAGATTTCAAATTTGATTTAAAAAAAATATAAAATAAAAGATCCAACTAAATGTATTTAATCTCGAACATAACCAATCAATGAAGTATAAAAAATATTTATAAAAAAAAAACCAGCGAAACCTAAAGTACAAAGAAAAAAACGGACGAATATTGAGGTGGTTTCTTAGATAACTTATGAAAATTAACCCCTCTTAAAATGACATCAACAAACAGTAATACTTTAAGACGAATGTACATGGCTTTAAAATGACATTACTTGGAAACGGTGCTCTCCACACTCGACTCGGTCTCTTTAATCTTCAAACTCGAATCAGGCTGAGGCCTATTGATTTAAATTTGCATGTATCAAATAGATCAGACACAATTTATGACATCCAAACAAAGCCCAAGGGGTGTGGGAACGGCACCTTTTCTTGATCAGCAAGAAAAGAAAGGAATAGAAAAAAAAACACTAAAATAATATAAAATAATAAAAGGAAAATTACCTAATTCTTGTTCGATGAATGACCCACATTTGGTCGATCCAATCAAGATGGCACCTTGTTTTAGTGTAGGGGATACGAACTTGAGTCTGGTCGCAATCTAATTTGATGTAGTAATAGGGATAACCAACTCTCATGATCTCCCCGGTGTACCAAACTTGCTCATCGTCCCTGTACACATCAACAGCATGCGAAACAGGAAACCTCAGAGAACTACAAGATTTCGGAACAGGAGGCTCTGGTCTGATTTCATCTGCCTCTATGACTTGGATCAACATGCTCTTTTTGGATTGAACAATACATCCCCGTTCCCCAACTGCGGCTAGAAACGTGGCCTGGATGAAAGAGCCATCCCGGCATATCTCTATGTCTTGTTTGTGCTCGTAAGGGTAAACCGGATCACCCATTCTTTTCTGGAAACACCAACAAAGGTTTAAAGATTTTAGATCTGAGTGATGAGTGAGGTAGTAGAAAACTGATTAAATTCCCGATCTTATTCTTTTCCCCACATCAACATGCACATCTATAGGAATGCTAACAAAATTAGTTATGTTCCGATCCTATCTTTTAAAATATTTTTAGAATATACTTTAAATGACTTTTTTTTTATGATATTTTATAATTAAATTGATAATATATTAAATTTGTTTTTATAATATAACTGATTTAATTTTCAAAATCTGTTTAAAAATATATTCATAAAATAATATATATTGACATTTTATTTTTGTTTTTTTAATAAAATAATTCATTTATATTAAAAATAATATTTGACACAAATTTGATTTTATTTTCTTATATTTTCTATATATAAAGTTAGATTTTAATTCCATCTATTTTTCAAAATATCTTTTATACAACAAATTTGATTTTATTTCTAGGTATCTTTTAAATATTAAATTTGATTTTGTAAATATATTTTAAATATTAAATTTAATTTTGTTAAATTTAATTTTTTAAATATCTTTTAGAATAATATATTAAAATTTATTTTTATTTTTATAAAATAGTTATTTTTGTTAACTTTTTTTATTTTATTATTACATTTGTTAACCGTAAAAGGGATGAAGAATGCTCTGAAGAAGCTCTGTTCTTGCGTAAGAACAGAGGTTAATTTTTTCTCCTTCTTTCTTTGATTCTCTCCTGATTTCCTTCTTTGGATTGTTTGACGGAAATGGATAACGCTATTGAGATCGAATCGACAAAGGAATTTCCTATGCTTAGGAAAATGTCGAAATCGGAGGAACAGGAAATCAAGAAGAAGGGGGTGGAGGTCATGGATTCTGTTAGCAAAGATTGCAACATGGTATTGAACCCTGTATTTGAAGACACGTTAAAGGAAAAGGAAGAGATAACTCAGAAGAAATCTTACGCTAATTTGTTAAAATCGGGGAAAACAGAGTTTGTACATTCAAACGTTTCTGTTATTCTTTCAAATGAGATTCCGATAATCAAGTTCGATGCTGGTGACAAGGAGCAACTGTTAAAGGTTTCGAAGCATACCTTAATAGCCAAGTTCGCTACTGGTAAGCCTTCGATGGAGGTTCTCCGAAATTTTTTGGCTAAGTTCAATTTCGTTGGAAATTTCAGTCTCTCTGTCTGGGACTTTAGGCATGTATTTGTGGAATTCACTGAGATTGATGATTTAAAAAGATTATGGTCAAGAAACGTCTGGGCTTTGGGAAACAAAACGATGAGGCTATTAAAGTGGACGCCGGGTTTTGATCCTAGTCTTGAGTACCCATTTACTCCGATATGGGTTTCTCTTCCAAATATCCCTGAGTTCTTGTTTAATTATTCGACGATCAGTGAAGTTGCTAAGGTTATGGGTACTCCTCTGAAGGTTTGGGTTCCTTCGTTTAACAGGGCAAGGCAGAACTGCTGTAGAGTTTGGGTGGAAGTGGATATCTCCAAGCCATTAATTCAGAAGGTGCAGTTAAAGTTTGGTGAAGATGATTGTTACTGGATTGATTTGGTGTATGATAATATTCCCCTTTATTGTACAAACTGTGCTCATATCGGGCATTCTAAAGATAAGTGTAAGAAACTGTTGTTGGATGGAAAGGCTTTAATGAAACCTAATCAGAATATGGAAGGTCTTGTTAGTTCAGGGGTGCCTGATCAATTGTCTTGTTCTCAATATCTTGATCAGGTAAATGATGTTGGTGTTAAAAAGGATGAAGTTAGTGTTGAGGATCAAGAGGATAAAGATGATGCTGTTGTGAATAGAACTAATGGTCGTTGGTTAAAATCTGTTGTGGTTAATAAAGGGATTGGGAAAGTTGTGCAAAAGGAAGTGGAAGTTGATAGTAGTTCCTTTCATGAAGTGGTTCATGTGGAGGATAAGGGTGAATCTTCTGCTCAGGTTAATGAGGAAGAAATGATTGAAGCTCTGAAGATGTTGGAAAAGAGGAATACTTTTGAAGTCCTTAGTGAAGAGACTCATGACTCTCCTAAACATGATGGAAATCTGCCTATCTCTCCTGTTAAGAATAAAGATGGAAAAGGCATGCATGATATTAGGAAAGTGAAGAAGGTGTCTAAGTTATGGACTTCAAAGGGTCCAGTGTCTTTAAAGATCATGAAGCTGAAAAGGCCTCAAAAATCTGGTATTGATTGATGACTATAAGTATGCTGAATTGGAACGCAAGGGGGCTTGCGAATAAAGCAACTGTGCAAAGATTAAAGTCTATGGTGAAATCGTTAAAGATTAGTTTTGTGGCTATCCAAGAGCCTTTGGTTAAATCTGAAAAGATGAGTTTGCTGGCTAGGAAGCTGAAGCTTAGTGGGTATATTTGTAATGTGAACAACAAAATATGGGTTTTTTGGCATCAGGATTTCTGTGTGGACATGGTTTTGGATACTGAGCAGATGATTCATCTTAAGGTTGGTCATCCTTTCTTGAATAAAGTGTTTGATGTATCTATCATCTATGCTAAGTGTAAGAAGGAACAGAGAATTGAACTTTGGGATACCATTAGAAGTTTGGATGTTCAGAATGAGTGGATTTTATGTGGTGATTTCAATGTTATCTCAAGTATTCAGGAGCAGTTGTGTTGTTCAACTATTAATCACAGAGGTATGGATGACTTTAATGGTCTTATTATGGACTGTAGTCTATTGGATGCTGGTTTCAGTGGCTGTCCTTTCACTTGGTCTAATGGTCAGAAATGGAGGAGGTTAGATCATGTCCTTTATAATAATGCTTGGCTTGATTTCTTTGATTATACTTCTGTGACTCATCTTGCTCGTAATTGCTCGGATCTTTGTCCAATTGTTATTAAGATTTCTTCTAAATTGGAAAGGTCTAAAGCTTCTTTTAAATTCTTAAATATGTGGACTACTCATGCTGGTTTTTTGAAGGAGGTTAAAGAGAGTTGGTCTGGTATTATTAGTGGAGATGTGAGAAATCCTATCATGATTTTCTGGCTTAAACAGCAAAGGTTGAAGGCTGTGTTAAGGGCTTGGAATAGGAATGTCTTTGGTAACATATTTGATGCCATTAAGAAGTCTGAAGAAACTATTAATAATAGAGAATCTATTCTTCAGAATGAGGCTTCTGAGATTAATAAGGCTTTGTTAGTTGAAGCCAGAATGAATCATTTGTTGTTACTTGATAGGGAAGAAATTTACTGGAGGCAGAAAGCTCATGCCTCCTGGTTGAAAGACTCTGATAGAAATACGGCTGCTTATCATGGTTTTGTGAAGAAAAGGTTGAAGAAAAACAGAATTGATAGAATAAAGGTTGGGGATAGTTGGCTTACTGATAAGGATAGCATTAGTTCTTCTGCTGTTGATTTCTTTTAAGGTCTGTTATCTACTGACTTAAATGTTGTAACTGAGCAGACTTTGAATGGAATTATCCTTGTTCTTGTCACTGAGGAAGATAATAGATGTCTTGTTAGTGTTCCTGATGAGGATGAGATTTATAGGGTTGTGAAGGGTTTGAATTCTGAAGCTGCTTCAGGTCCTGATGGCTTCAATGGGGAGTTCTATAAGTGTTGTTGGGATATTGTGGGAACTGACTTGTGCAATGCTATTAAAGGGTTCTTTGAAGGGTATGCTTTGCCTAAAGGTGTAAAATCTACAATGATTTGCTTAATTCCTAAGATAGATAATCCAAACAGGAGGAAGGATTTTCGCCCTATTAGTCTAACCACTGTTTTCTCAAGGATCCTGGGGAAGATAGTAAATAACAGACTATCAACTATTCTACCTAAGCTGATTTCTGATGTACATGGGGGTTTTGTTAAAGGTCGATCTATTCAACATTCTATTCTTCTTGTTCAGGAGATGTGCTTGGATATTAATAGCAATAAGAAGGATGGTAATGTCATTGTTAAAACTGACATGAACAAAGGTTTTGACAAGCTTAGACATGAGTTTTTGTTTACTATCCTCAGGATGTTTGGTTTTATTGATGGGGTTATTGGACTGGTTAATAGCTGCATTGGTAACGTCTATTCTTCTATCCTAGTTAATGGTGAGATGGCTGGTTATTTTTCAAATACTCAGGGGTTAAGACAAGGGGATCCCCTCTCCCCGAGTCTTTTTATCTTGGCTGAGGAGTACTTGATAAGAAGTGTCAATCTGGCCTCTAATGATAATCATAGTTTTAGATACAAGACAAGGAGTAATCTGAATATAGCATGCTCTGCCTTTGCTGATGATTTTATGGTGTTTACTAATGGTAGTGTTCAGGCTATGGAGGCTATTAAAGCAATCATGGATCACTATCAGATTGTTTCTGGACAGGAAATTAACGTTGCTAAATCTAAACTCATTACTTCTAACAAGATGGTTGTTCATAATGTTGCTATTATTGAAGATATCTGGAAAATCAGTCACTCTCATTTACCTTTCAAATATTTGGGTACAATAATTGCAAACAATACAAGAATTGCAAACTATGAAATTCTTATTGACAAGGTTAGGAAAAGGATTATGGAGTGGGACAAGCTTCACTTATCATTTGCTGGTCGTCTCCAATTAATTCAGTCTGTCCTGGTTGCCTTTCCAAACTATTTTCTGCAGCATACTTCTCTTCCTGTTGGCATTATTCAGAGATTGGAAACCTTATTCAATAAATTCCTGTGGGGGGACAAAAGAAGAAAAGAATGCTATTAGTTGGGCTCGTTGGGACAGATTATGCAAGCCATATAGTGAAGGTGGACTTAACCTTAGAAAGCTCAATGATATGCAGCAGGTATATGCTATGAAACTATGGTTTGAATTCAGAATGCAGCATTCATTATGGGCCAGATATATGATGTCTATTTATTGCAATAATAGTATACATCCTGTATTAGCTATTGCCCCTCACAGAAAATCTAAAGTCTGGTCCCGTATTCTTAACACTAGAGAGATTGCTGAAGAGTTTATGTTTTGGCAACCTGGCAATGGCAACATTGGTTTCTGGTATGAAAAATGGTGCTCTACTAGTCCTTTTATAATGGTTACTACTGATAGAGACAGAAGAATGTTGTGGGACAGTACTAATGACCTGGTGAAAGATTTTTGGTTGGGGAACTCTTGGGACATTGATAGACTCAGGACTAAGGTTACCACTACGGAGATTAACAAAATAACTGAGGTCAGGTTGTCTAATACTGAGGATGTTTTGCTCTGGTCTCTTTCCAGGAATGGAAAGTTCAATGTCAAAGATACTATGAATCAAATCAGAATTAAGGGCAGCATTTCTAGTCTATATGAGAAGACCTGGAATGCTGTAACACCCAGAAAATGTTTCTTTTTGCTGTGGAGGGTTCTACATAACTGGCTTCCTACTGATAATGTTATGCAAAGAAGGGGGTTTATGCTTGCTTCGAAATGTGTTTTCTGTAATAACAGTGAGTCTACTAGTCATGTTTTAGTGCAATGTCAGACTGCTTGGGGAGTTTGGCAATATTTCAGCAATATCTTCAAGGTTCAAATTCAGTCTCATATGACTGTTCCTCACATTGTTATGAGGTGGTACTGGGCTGGTAAGAAGTGTGACATTTTCAACATTCTTCCTGCTATTGTTCTGTGGTCTATCTGGACTGGCCGTAACAAAAGAAAACTTAATAACGAGAACATCACTACAGCCTCTATAATCAATCACATTCTGCTGATTTTGTCAAGTCTGGACCATGCTAAAGTCTTAGTGAGGAAGCATTGGGGTAAGTTTGTTAAAGAAGCTGCTGACATTGGTTGTGTCAATCAGATTAGGCTCTGGAATAGGCCTTTTTTTTTAAATGGAAAAGTCCTAAGCATGGAAGATATAAGCTTAATGTGGATGGTTCTTGTACCTTGAATGGAGAAACTGGGAGTGGAGTTCTGATCCGTGACAGCAGTGGGGACATTGTTGCCGGCATCGGTAGACTGTACGGGAAGGGTTCTCCACTGATTACAGAGAGTAGAGCTCTCCTTGATGGCCTGAGATTGTGTGATAGGCTTGGGCTCAGAAGGGTTGATGTTGAACTCGACTCTTTGATTCTGGTAAATCTGATTCTTCATGGTAATGTCCCTTGGTTTTTGGATCCTTTGCTCAAATGTTGTAGAAAATTGGTCAAGGCTGAAATGGTGGTTAGACATGTTTTTCGGGAGCAGAATTTGGGAGCTGATTGGGTCGCTAAGGAAGCTCTTAAGCTTCAATTGGATATGGAGTTTAGTGGTTTGATTGCTCCATTGAAATTGAAGGCTATTGTTTTTCTGGAAAAGATGAATTTTGGATATTTGAGACTAATGGATTAATCTGATTTAGGGTTTTGGTTCTGTGAAGAAGATGAGGTTTGGGGTTGAAGATGAAGTAGGGTTTCGCGCTCTCTTTAAATTTTTGTAAAATTGCCTAATAAGGGCTTACTCTTTCATTTTATTTCAATTGAAATCCTTTCATTAAAAAAAACCGTAAAAATTAAAAAAACGAATTTGTTTTTTTAACTTTTTTATTTTTGTAGTTGTACATCAATGATTTGTGGTTTTTTAAGAATTTGGTGTTATATGTATAGACTATACTAACAAATTGCGTGGAGGATTTGAACTTAAGCGTCAAGAACGTTGAGCATTGACTCCAAGAAGCAGAGTGCCTTCTCAGGCCTCTAATTTGTTCGTGGTTTTTTCTCCGCTCCGGCTTTCCTTGCCGGAATTCTGGGCTGCTTCCCTTTTCTGTTTTCAGAGTCGCTTCCTTTTGTTTCTTTTGTTCTATCGTTTTCGATCTATGGCAAACGACATCATCAACATGGAAGAGTTTCCTTCTCTTCTCCCCTGCACTAAAACCAACAGAAAAAACAACGACAAGAAATCATACTCCAAAATCGTGAAAAATGCAACAGAGACTCATGAATTTGAACCAGATTTCATTAAACAAACAGATGACCACAATGTCATCCAATACTCTAGATCAACCAAGGATATCCTGCTGCAACAATCAAGATCAACTCTAATCGGGATATTCAGTCAAGGAATCCCCAAACGTGTTTTTTTCCAATCGTTTCTTGAGTCCTTTAAATTCAAAGGAAGTTACAGTCTCATTACTCTCGACTCAAGACAGATCCTCATTGAATTTGGTTTAATAGAGGATGTGGGCAGGCTTTGTTCTAAAAGAATATGGAATGTCGATGGTAAAGTCATGAGGACATTAAAATGGTGCCCTGATAATAGCAAAAACTTCAAATGCCCCATTACTCTGCTTTGGGTTAGATTCAAAATGTTGTCTGATTACTTCTACAACAGATCTATTATCAAAGACATGGCTGCCTCTCTTGGTTTGGTGCATCGGATTTTTGATCCTGAGTCACACCGGGCCAAGACTAATGTTTGTTTTGCCCAAGTTGAGATAGACGTGTCCAAAACATTGAAGAGGAAGATATGGATTGGGTTCGGTGAAAATGATGGGTGCTGGATTGGTGTTAGTTACAGAAATGCTCCAAATTATTGTCATGTTTGCCACCATTTTAGTCACAGTGTGGATGATTGTAAAAGGATTGCTACTAAAAAAGAAGTTCAAGAAAATGTGCACAAGCGTGAAAATGGCAATGGTAATAATGATTTGATTCAATCTGATTCTATTCAAGACACTTCGATAAACGTTCAACAGACAAATCAAATACAATATTTTACTAAGGTTTAGAGAAGAAAATTAAAATCCAATATTACTGCTAATGACAAGGCCTATGACACTAACTACTCTGCTAGCCCTACTAGTCCTGATATGAAGGACAATGCTTCAAAAAAAGATCTGGATCGTATCAGTGCTCTAAAGGAGCTTGATCAGGATAAATCTGACTGCAGAATTATGGACTCCACTTCTCCTCAACAAAGTAATATAGGAAGCTACAATGCTTCCCCAAAAGCCACCTCTACTGATCAAGATTTCACCTCCATTATCAACAGCAAACTAAAGTCTGCATACAAAAACAAAAGCACAAAAAGGTTAACTATTAACTATATTCTTAAAAGAGAGAAATCCAATAACAAATCTCTATCTGATAATGATAAAGATTTCTAGTTGGAATGCTCGTGGTATAAATAATAATCCTACCTTGTCTAGACTTAAATATATGATTCAAAATGACAAAGTCAAGGTAATTGATATTCAGGAACCAATGACTAAATATGATAAAATAGATAATATTGCTAAAAGAATTGGCTTTAATCATTATGTGGCTAATTGTTCTAATAACGTTTGGATATTTTGGGCTAATGATATTAACCTGTATGTCATTACTGATCATGACCAATTCCTTCATATGGATGTAACTTTTTCTACTTTTTCTTGTTATCTTACATCTATTTATGCTAAGAATCAAAGAATGCAGCGTAAAGTTCTTTGGACTCTTTTGATTCACTTACCCAGTGAAGACAAACCTTCGATACTTGCCGGAGATTTTAACAGCATCCAGTGCTGATGATTTTAACAGCGTAAAGTTCTGTGGTTCCACAATTGATGCCTCCAGTGCTTATGACTTCAATGGCTTCATTAGACATTGCAGTCTTGAAGACCCTGGCTATGTGGGTTCTCGTTACACCTGGAGCAACAACAAAATATGGAAACGATTAGACAGAGTTTTAATCAATCAATTCATGGCCTCTTCAATGTATCAAATTCAGGGTTTTCACATGGTCAGAACATGTTCTGACCATGCTCCCCTCCTTATAATTCTCTCAAACTCTAACAGTCGTGTTTCTTCTTATCACAAATGTAATTTTAAGTTTAATAATGCTTGGGTTAACAATGTTGACTTTCTTAATGATGTTAAGCTTAACTGAAATTTGTCTTGTAATGGTGACACCAACATGGTTTTTTGGTACAAGCTCAAGAGACTTAAAAAGTTTCTTAAAAGTTGGAACACTAATAAATTTGGCAACATTTTCAGTAAGGTTTAGAAGGCTATGGAAGAGGTTTCTAACAAAGATCTAGCTCACCAACAGGATAATAATAATGTGTCAAAGGCTAATATAGTTAAGGCTAATAGCATGCTCATTCAAGCTCTTAAGAATGAAGAATATTATTGGAGACAGAAATGTTATAATACATGGCTGAATGACAGTGACGGTAACACTAATCTTTACAATATTATGTCTCTAATAAGAAGAAGAAGAGTACTATTACTGGTATTAAAGATAATGGTGTCTGGATTACTAAGCCTGATGATATTGTTGTGTCTGTTGAGTCCTACTTTAAAGGGATTCTTCCTACTAATGCTTACACCTGTGATGATTTGGATACTCTTAACTCTATTCTTAACAATATTCATAAGCTTGTTAGTGACAGGGATAACAGTAACATTATGAATCAGACTACTAAAGATGAGATGTGGAGCATAGTTAAAGGAATGAAAAAGGACAGTGCCCCTGGCACAGATGGTTTTAACTGTTTTTTCCTAAAATCTTGTTGGAATATCATTAATATGGACCTCTGCAATGCCATTAATTCTTATCTTAAGGGTAATAGAATTCCCAGTGGTGTATTTTCCACTAGGATCTGTCTCATTCCCAAAGGACCCAACCCTATCTCTTGGAACAATTTTAGGCCTATAAGCTTTTGTACTATCTTTAACAGGATGATATCTAGCTTAATCAACAATATAATTGATGTGGTTTATTTCTATCTGAGGGTAAGTTTGTAATTTTTGTTTAGAGTTTGTGGAAGTTTGCAAGTATTTAATATTTGAGTAGAGAGTAGAGGGAGAATTAAGCAGCCTCGTTATATTTAATTTTCATTACCCTCATTTAATGTTGGTGGTTGGGTATTTATATCCTTATATCTGGGCCTTATGGGCTTCGGGTCATGTTTAATGGACTCGGGTCAATTTTAAGGACCCATGAGCTCTTAGTAGGAGAGCAAGCAGATTAGTCAAGAGGTGATTAGGTTTTTATGTACTTCAGTCCTTGTTCGAAAAGTCCAATGGATGAGGTGTTCGAACTGCCCTGTCCCTGTTTGGTGATCTTAGTCTGAACTGTCCCCGTCTGGAGAGGTAACAAGATTCGGACTCATCAGGAGCCCCTTTTTTAGGTGTCTGTTCAAATACCTTTGTCAAAAACCTAAAAAACAGTCCGATGTCAGTGACAGTTTTACCCGGACAAGTCTTTCGAATTGTGTTATGGCTTTATCCGGACTGAAAAAGCTCTGTGAATCTAAACGGTTTTTTTCCAAAGTTCATGGGACACGTGTCACTCTCTGGCTGGTGGTTTCAGCCGTTTTTTCACCTTGAATTTTGCACCCACCTTCTCTGAAAAGCAACCCCTTCATTAATTAAGGTGACATCAGCGCCGTCTTTTAATCATTACTAATCTTTTCGAATTCTCCTAGGAATCAAGACTTCCTTTGGAGATTTACTATAAATTGAGATACTTTTCTACTGTTTTACTATCACTTTCATTTTCACTCTGCAAATCTTCAAAGCTTTCTCTCTCAAAAACAAATTCTTACCTAGGTTGTTTATGTTCACTGCTAGGAACGCTCTGATCAAAGGCGGGTGGCTCAATCTATCTGAATTAGAAAAAGCGCAAAAAGTCGAAAGGGAAAGGCGCATTGATGCAAGCTTACCCACTTCTCCCATCGACAAACCAGCAATCTCAGCCGCAGAGTCAGACCAGGGTTCTTCCTCCACAAAGGGTGTCAAACCGAAGAGATTGTTTCAAACCAGTCTTTCCCCTGTCATCTCAGGTTCTTCGGTTCAAGAGTCGGAACCTGCCGTTGAACCAGTTCTAACAGTTACCAGCTTTAAAAAACCCTCCCATTCTTAGCCATGGGGTCAGATGCTGAAACCTCTCCTCACAAGCTAGTTGATCGAAGAAAAGGCCGGCTGGTCAAAGGATAGGCTTCTAAGGGCACCCCTTCGAAATCAGGTGCCAAGGACAGTAGTATTGGGTCAGAAGTACCCATTAGAGCACCCAGGGACAGGCTGTCCGATCCGGAGGGCACTGGCTCAAGTCCCCGAAGAGAAATGTCTACATCAGAGCCCCAACCGGAGGCTAGGAATCAGGAGAGTACTGAAGCTCATCAGTCCGGAAGTCAGGCTGAACCGACTCCAAACCTCCCCCTCACAACAACAACTGAAAACCTCTCCTCAATAATTGAGGAGATAATGGAGGATTCTATCGAAAAGGCTCCATTTGAGTCCGAACCTTCCGGACAGACCACTAGTGTCGTTGCTGCTCAGAAGGATAAAAACAAGGCGAAGTTGTGCTTAAGGCATCCGGATCTGTCGGGGTGTCTCAAAGGAAAAGTAGGACCTTGTTTCCACAAGGTCAATATTAAGTACCTTCTTGCTTTGCAAAAGATCAATTACACTTTCATCCATATAGCTGAGTTAGGCCGGATGCGTACGAAGTGGGGGATTCCGGAGAATGTGAAGATAAGAATCCCCATAGACCGCGAAACCCCAATGGATTGCAAACTCAGTGAAGTAGTCATCTTCACTGAGCTCTTTAACTGGGGTTTAAGGTTCCTCTTGGATCCGGAAATAGTTAAATATTTCCATCTTATTAAGCTCTGTCCCAGCCAACTAAGCCCCAACGCCTGGTACACACTTATGGCCTGTATCATGGCCTCCCGGCTCTCCGGGATTCCTCTACCAATGGAGGAATTCGCTGTTGTGGCCAATCTCTGCAGGAACCCTCACATTCCCTTCTATCACTTCAACATGGGTGATAATTACAAAGCAGTGGATGATCTAGTCGAGTCGGAGAGGAACTGGAGGACTCAATACCTGTTCGTAAGTGGTGCTTGGGAAAACGGAAGAAAAATCAAAGCCGGAGTCAATCCAAGTCTCCTCACCAGCAGATGGAGAAGTGATCGTAAGGCTCCTACTTTATATTCTTAACTCTTTTTTTATTGAACTTGCTTAAGCTAACTTATCTTGTCTTTTATTCTTCACAGAACTTCCCAAGGACTTCAATGACTACCTAAAGTCCGGGCAGACCACTTGCACCAAGATCAACACTTGGGCTGCTGAGAAATGGGGGAACCGATTTCACGATGCTTTCACAGCAGGAAACTTTGCAAGGTCCCACCTCTGGAACACTACTGGTCGGAGGGATTTGACTTGGGAAGAACTCACCACTCCACCCCCTCCAGATGTAGTCCTCAAGAGAACATACAAACCGGACGGGTCACTTTACCTGCCAGGCCGGGCCAAGGCTCCGAGTAAGATGAAAGGCAAGAAGAAGAAAGGCAAGAAGGTGGTAGGTGAAGTTGACCCTGCTGGGGTGGAGGAGGCTGTTCCAACTAATCCGGAGGGGCCAGCCCCAAGCCAGATCGATGCTGCTCTCTTAGAAGTGGTAGAGCAGGAGAGTGTTAGGGAAGAGGTTCAATCCCCAAAACCCCCAAGGGCTCCCAAAAGAGACCGAAAAGGGGAAGTGAAAGCAAGGACAGGGAGGCTAAGAAGAAAAAGACCTCCAAGGGTGACGAACTTTCTCTCCGGGCTCCAGAGCCTCTCCTCCTTGTTGATCCTACTGACCCAACACAAGCAGAGGAGATCCCAAGTGATTTTCAGACCGACGAGGTTGGAGGAGGAGACCTTAGCATTGATGGGGTCGACATCACCGGTCTTGACGGACTCGGTGACTATTTTGCCAACCTCCCCAGAGACGATTTTGCTGGGCCTTACCTCCCTCTGAGTACTTTGAACACTGTTAATTTTAATGGTAAGACTTTTACTGTTTCAAGTGAAAGGGATATTGTAGCTCACTCTATACTAAGTAGTGTTCAGCCAGTGCTTGTGTTGGAGAAGCAAGTTCGAAGTCAGGCAGATAGCATCAAAGAGCTCAGGTCTGACAAAGAGAGACTGTCCGATGACCTTCTCACTGCCAATCAACATGCTGACATTCTAAAGGGAGAAAACTAGGAGGTGAAGAAGAGCCAAGAGGGATGGATCACAAAGGTTGCCACTTCGGAAGATACTATCAAAGAGCTCCAGGAGAAGCTATCCGGATTGGAGAAAGATCTTGCCTCTTCGAAAGAGGAGGCAAAAGCCAAGGATCAGAACATTCACAACTTGACGAGTGAAAAAATTGCACTCGAGAACACAGTGTCCAAGGCCGCAGAGGAGAAAGTCGTTCTGTTAAGAGAGCAGGAGGCCAAAATTCAGGCCAAGATCGATGCTTATGCTAACAACGTAATAAACACTCAAGAAGAAATGTATGCCAAGGTGAAATCAAACATGGTCCTGCTCTTTCATGAGAAGTTCCCGAAGAGGAACCTGGGAGATTTGTGGCTTCATGTAGAGTGCAAAGACCTTCTTTTTCACACCATGGCTGATGGAGACTTGCATGATTATTCCAGTGCTTCCTCCTCTAACGAAGAAGAAGAAGAAAATGTCGGGGAGGGCCCTCTCGAAGAGAAACACGATCCCAAGGGGAAGAAGAAGATAAGTGAGGCTGAGCCATCTTCAAAGGCTCAATCTTAAATTATGAATTATCTTTTCACTTTTATGTTATCTAAACTAAAGTCCTTGGAAGGCCAAGGCATTCTTTTTGTTATTGTGTCCGGTATCTGACCGGATAGATCCTTTGCTATGTTTGACAATTTAAAAGTCCTTGGAAGTCCAAGGCACTTAAGTTATTTTAATGAACATCTTTGTTTTGCACAATTCTCGCATCTTTTCATAGTTTGTTTCAATTCGGGTGGCTAGTGTTTAAATAGCCCTTAGTTATTTCATAAGCATTCTAATAGTGAGAATGTTTAAATTCTCCGATGACAAATATTTAAGTAGTCATCAATCCCTTAATTTAACCCGGATGGTGTGACAAAAAACAAAGTAAAAACACTTCAAATTATTTTTAAGAAGGCATCAAATTTTATTAAAAAGCCCGGATACCTCATTAAAACCTCCCCGTGCCACCAGGGTAGGAAAGAGTATGCCCCCAAATATTTACATAGATTTTTAAACAAGTAAATATTTACACAACTTTTATTCCAAGTACATTCGGAGATGCTCAATATTCCAAGGGTGATTTAAAACCCTTCCATTCTTGTCTTCGAGCCAATACGTTTCAGGTTTAATCCTTTCAATGACCATATAAGGTCCTTCCCAAGTTGGGGCCAGTTTGCCGAGGAGCTTTTCTTTAGTGTGTAAGAAAACTTTCCTCAATACTTTTTCCCCTGGCTGGAAATATCTTCTTTTAACCCTAGAAGCAAACTTGCTTCTCATCAAACCTTGATAGTGTGCAGCTCTAAGGCGAGCCTTTACTCGTCTTTCCTCTATTAGGTCAAGCTGGCATCCGACTGCCACTTCATTTGCATGTTCGGAGAAGTTGTGAAACCGAAATGAAGGGAGAGTTGCTTCTATGGGGGCTATTGCATCCATCCCATAGACCAAGGCAAAGGGTGAATCTTGTGTCGCAGCCCCAGGTGTAGTCCGGTAGGCCCACAAGACCTCTTGTAAATAACTAGGCCACTTCCCAGCAGCCCCTTCCAAATTCTTATTCAAACCGGACAGTATAGTTCTGTTAGCCACTTCAACCTGTCCATTTCCTTATGGGTGGAAAGGTGAAGAGAAACAATGTTGTATACCCCTTGAGGCACATAAACTCTCCATTTCTCTATTGTTGAACTGTGGCCCATTGTCTGTTGTTATTTTTTGTGGAACACCAAATCTGCAACAGATGTTGGACAAAATGAATTTTATAACAGCTTTTGATGTTGTTCCTTCCAGGGGGCTGCTTCAATCCACTTCGAAAAGTAATCTATAGCAACAATTATAGTTCTGCGCCCTCCGGACGCCATAGGGAGAGGACCCACTAAATCCAACCCCCATCGAGCAAAAGGTATAGGCTCAGAAACCGACTCTAAAGGGATGGTTGGGACATGAATTTCATTGCTATATTTTTGACATGGATCACACCTTCTTACCAGCTCCTTAGCATCTTGCATTATAGAGGGCCAATAATAGCCAGCCAGTAAAACTCTCCGTGTTAGAGCCATGAATCCACAGTGAGTTGATCCCTCACCATCATGCAATTCGGAGAGGACCACTTGAGACTCATCGTCCCCAAAATATCGCAAAAGAGGTTTACTGTAAGACTTCTTATACAGAACGTCTCTTAGTATGATAAAACCACGAGCTTTGTGCTTCATTTTTCTTGTTAATGTTTTATCCGGAGGCAGGATGCCATCAGAGAGATACTGCAGGAGAGGAAATCTTCAGTCTTGTGGTTGTTTCATCTGTACTTCAAAAATTTCTTCTTCTTTACCGATGTTATGTTGAATTGAAGGGCTCTCCAGCACATTGATCCAAGGGTATGACTCAGTGTAGGCTATGGTTGCCAGTGAATCTGCTAGTTCATTCTCTGCCTGGGGTATATGCTCATAATCAATGCTTTTGAATTTAAGAACCTCATTTTTAAGAAGAAGCAAGCACTTCACTAGTTGCTCCTTTTTTGCCTCAGATTGACCTTGTGCATGGTGGATAAGAAGCTTAGAGTCGCTTATCAGCTTGACCCTTTTGGCCCCACATATATAAGCTAACTTTAAACCAGCTATAGCTGCTTCGTATTCGGATTCATTGTTAGAAGCCCTGAAAGCAAAACATATAGCCTGGTACATTCTGTCACCATACGGAGAAGTCAAACACACCCCTACACCACATCCCATAGTACTGGACCCACCATCCGTCCGGATGACCCAGACCTTTTTGTCTTTCATCTCAGTGGTCTGCTCTGAATCCCTATCATAGTGGAATTCAACTAAAAAGTCAGCCACAGCTTGGGCTTTAACTGCTGTTCGAGGAGCAAAATCAATATCAAAGTCCCCCAATTCCACTGATCACTTAGTCATTCTACTTGAAATGTCTGCCTTTTGGAGAACATTCTTCACGGGAAAAGATATTCGGACGACAATAGGATGAGCCTGGAAATAAGGCCTCATCTTCCTGGCAGCAATCACCAAGGCCAACGCTAACTTTTCGAGTCTCAAATAACGCTTTTTTGCATCTATTAAGCTCTTGCTGATGTAGTACACCGGATGGGGGTAATTATCTACCTCTCTTACCAATACAGCACTGATGGCACAACTTGAAACTGCCAAGTATATGAATAGTGTTTCTTCATCAACAGGTTTAAATAAAGTCTTAGGGGAGGACAGATGTTTCTTAATTTCATTGAAGGCCTCATCGCACTGTGGAGTCCAGTCGAATCCCTTTGCACCCTTTAGAGTTTGGAAAAACGGGGCACATCTGTCTGAAGATCTTGAGATGAATCGATTTAAAGCAGCCAACCTCCCCATCAACCTTTATACTTCTTCAACATTCCGAGGAGGCTCCATTTGGAACAGAGCATTAAGTTGGTCCGGGTCGGGCTGTATCCCTTGCTCACTTATTATGTAACCCAAGAACTTCCCGGATTGTACTCCGAACACACATTTTTCTGGATTTAGCTTCAAATTCACTTTTACCAAGTTGGCAAAAGTTTCTTAGAGGTCTGTCAAGTGTAGCTGCTCATCCACACTTTTCACCATCATGTCGTCAATGTATACTTCCATATTTCTTCCAATTTGATCAGCAAAGGCTTTGTTTACCAATCTCTGATAAGTAGCCCCAGCATTCTTCAATCCGAATGGCATCACCTTGTAGCAATGAAGACCCCTGTCAGTGACAAACGTGGTATGCTCCTGATCCTTCGGGTCAACTTGAATTTGATTGTACCCGGAGAAAGCATCCATAAAGGAAAGTAGTTTATTCCCAGAAGTGAAGTCTACTAGCTGATCAATCTGAGGAACCGGATATAAATATTTTGGGCAAGCCCTATTGAGATCTGTGAAGTCGATGCACATACCCCACTTGCCATTTTTCTTTTTTACCAAGACCGGGTTGGCAGTCCATAAAGGATATTGAGACTCCTTTATATGCCCCATTTTTGTGAGCATGTCAACTTCTTGAACAATAACATCAGCTTTTTCCTTGGGAAAAGCCCTTCTCTTTTGTACCACAGGCGCTATGTCTCTCTGGATGGATAGGTGATGTGATATAATGTCTGCTGGAACCCCTGTTACATCAGCATTGTACCAAGCAAAAACATACTGGTGATCTTTTAAAAACTTCAACATTCTATTCTTCAGTTCGGACGGCATTTTGGACCCTATCTTAACACTGTTTCCTTCTTCTAAAGAATGTGTTTCAACTTCTTCAACTGGTATCAACACTCCAGGGGTCTCTCTGGGGTCATCAATCTCACCCTCTCCCTCAGAAAGCCCCTCAAATTTCTATTCTTCGTTGATACGAACTGCCCCCAATGTTCGTGGAGCCAGTGATGTAGCGTAACACTCTCTTGCAACCTTTTGACTGCTTCAGACAACTCCCACCTGTCTTTGAACAGCATATTTTAAACACTGGTGGACTGTAGAGGCCACTGCATGCATCCTAGAGAGCCAAAACCTCCCTAAAATAGCATTATAACAAGTGGGACAATCCACCACAATAAAACGTATCCTGACCATCTTCTTAAAAGGGCCCTTGCCCAACAAAACTTCTTCTTCGAACTCCCCGATCACATCTGCTGAGCTCCCGGTGAAGCCCACAATTGATCTGTCCGAACGCTGAATTACGGCTGGATTTTTCATCTTTTTGTAAGTGATTAAGAAGAGGATATTGGCTGAGCTTCCAGTATCCACCAAGATTCGTCTTATGTCATTGCCCCCAATGGATGCTCCTATGACAACAGCATCTTCATGAGGGCCAGCTATATCTCTTAAGTCATCTTCATCAAAAACAATGAAGGGGAATGGAAGTTGCGATTGATAGGAGGTCATGCCCCATTCTAGCTGGGTGGCTAAAGTATGAACATGCCTCTTCCTCGAAGAAGCAGTAGGAGCTGTCATAGTATCCCCTCCGAAAATGGTAAGTGACTCAAAAAACTTAATAAGCCCGGAGACAGTTTTATAATGGTCTTCAATGGCACCTACTCTATTTTGAGTTGGATCGGGATCCAAGAATTCGGATTCCACATCAAATCTTTCGATTCTTACCATTGCCCCCTCCGGAGCAGCGTTGCTCGGACCAACCCGGTGAGTATTGTCAGGCCTATTTCCTCCTCTTCTTTTGACATACGCCCCCAGCTTTCCTCTTTCAATCAAGTTCTGAACCTCTTGTTTCAAGGCTATGCAATCATCAGTGGTATGGCCAGTATCATTATGGTACTGGCATAAAGAGTTGTTACGATGTTCCCTAGGGGATTGCAGTGCAGTCGGTTTTCTATAGTGCACTTTTTCCTTTGTTTTATCATAAATGGTGGCCATATTTTCTTTCAATTCTACAAACCACTCTGGCTGGACCCAAGGCCCCCTCTTATTTCTAGATTGCTGACTCTGGGCAGGTGCAGCTGGTTGAGATTGAGCTTTGGCCCTGTTATGTGCCTGTCCGGTCTCCCTTGCTTTGTTCCCTGACTGATTTTGGTTAGGGTTTGGTGCAACCGGGGCAGACCTCACCTGCTTGTGCACCCTAGTTTTCTTCGTTTCATCAACATTGATCTGCTTTCCGACTTGATTCAGCAAACCTCCCCAAGTCATGGCTTTCTTTCTGGTCACCGAATCAGCCAAATTTCCAGGGTTCAAGCCCTGTCTCAAGGATGCTATTGCTACTTGCTCGAAGCAATCAGCCAACCCATTTTTGGTGTTTACAAAACGACTTATGTATTCCTTTAAGGACTCGTTCGGTTCTTGGGCACAATGGATTATTGTGTCCCCATTGCTTTTCAACTCTCTACTCCCAACAAACTTCCTTCGAAAGGCCACCCAAAAGGTATAAAAAAATTGATGCAGCCCTAAGGTAGGCTGTTATACCACTTCAGAGCACTCCCCGTAAAGGATTGGGAGAATGCTCTACAGAGTAACTTATCGTCATCATCAAAGTTCATCATGAAGTTTTTAAATTGCTCCAAATGGTTGTCCGGATCAGTACTGACATCGTACTTTTCCATTTTAGTGCTATCAAACCTCTTAGGGAGGTTCCCGGACAGAATCTTGGAAGACAATGGAGATTGTCTCCAATTGCGGCCACGACTGAACACAGTATCCTCATTGGGAGTTGCAAAGATACCTGTTTCATCGTGGAAGGCAAAGGGATCCATCAGCATCCGGTCTACATGTCTCCGGTTGTGAGATGATCCTTTGCCTATATTTTTCTTCAATTTCCCATGTCTATCCCTTTTCCTTGAATATTTCTTAATCAGCTTTTGCTTCTTTTTGGATCGGCCCTCATCACTGCTGGAAGACAAGGACTCTTCGACTCCTTCCTCATCCGAAGAGCTACCAGAAGACTCTGAGTCTAAGTCAGAACTCTCCACTAGCTTAGACCAGTGAGACTTTTTGGAACTGTCATGAGTCTTTTTGGAATTCACATGAGTCTTTGAAGGCTCATGTTCTCTAGGGTTATCGGTATGATGAGCAACTGATGCTTTTGACTTATCCTTCATGCCCATCTTAGCCTTTTCTGCCCTCAGAGCTTCTATCTCGCCCTTTAATCTATCACGCTCCTCGGTGGTATACTCATCATTTTCACCCACCACTTCAAGCAAAGGCTGGTGGTACTTCCGGGGCGTCCGGATTCATTCGGACTGATTTTTCCTGTTGGTTTCGAATGCTTGATTCATGCACCCTTCTCCTCCCACTATGGTCGCCAATTTGATGTGGTTTATTTCTATCTGAGGGTAATTTTGTAATTTTTGTTTAGAGTTTGTGGAAGTTTGCAAGTATTTAATATTTGAGTAGAGAGTAGAGGGAGAATTAAGCAACCTGGTTGTATTTAATTTTCATTACCCTCATTTAATGTTGGTGGTTGGGTATTTATATCCTTACATCTGGGCCTTATGGGATTTCGGGTCATGTTTAATGGACCCGGGTCAAGTTTAAGGACCCATGAGCTCTTAGTAGGAGAGCAAGCAGCTTAGTCAAGAAGTGATTAGGTTTTTATGTACTTTAGTCCTTGTTCGAACAGTCCAATGGATGAGGTGTTCGAACTGCCTTTTCCGGTTTGGTGATCTTAGTCCGAACTGTCCCCGTCCGGAGAGGTAACAAGATTCAGACTCATCAAGAATATCTCAGACCCTTCCTAACATCATATTTAATTGCCAAGGTGCCTTTATCAAAGATAAGCTGATCCATGATAACATCTTAATCATCAAAGAAATGCTGCATAATATCAACAGAATGCCTTCAAAGGGAAATATTATTCTACAGCTTGATATTTCAAAGGAATTTGACAGAATGTCACATGCCTTTGTCATCAAGGTTTTAAAAACATTTGGGTTCTCTGACATCATATTAACCCTCATCTATATCTTGATCTCTAAGGTCATGATTTCTATTTTACTTAATAGCACTAGCATTGGTTAGTTTCCTCAGATGAATGGGTTAAGACAAGGAGACCCATTGTCCCCTTTCCCTTTCATTCTTGCTGAGGAAGCTCTCTTAAGGGGTCTCTCTAATCTTTTTATGTCTAATAATAAGATGAAATTTTACCTTAAATCTGGCTATATCTTACCCAGTCTTGCGTTTGCAGACGACATCATGATTTTTACCAATAGCTCTCCCTCTTCTATAGACAACCCGTGCAAGTTTCTTGAAAGATATCAAGACCAAAATAATTACCTCTTCCAAGAGTGCTCAGGCTGCTACAACCAGACTAAAGTCCTCTACTGGATTCAATGTTGACGTTTCTCTTTTCAACTACCTGGGCATCATCATAGCTGTAAACAACAAAGGGAAGCACTTCTTAGACTTACTTTCTAAAATTCACAACAAAATTCAGACTTGGGACATGAAAGCTCTGTCTTTAGGGGGAAGGTTGTCCCTCATTAAGAATGTCCTCTATCCTATTGTCTATTACTGGATGCAGAACAGCCTTCTCCCCAACTCAATCATTAACAAGATTGAATTGTGCTTTAACAGGTTTCTTTGGAGGTCCAAGTTCAATGAAAAGGACATTCATTGGGCCTCTTGGAGACACCTTTGCAAGACTTTTGAGGAAGGTGGATTGAATATCAAACTATTGTCTGATATTCAACTCACTTTCTCTCATAAGTTGTGATATTTGTTCAGGAAAAACTCTTCCATTTGGGTTGATCTCATGCACCATACCTATTGCCTAAGTTGTGGTATTTGTTCAGGAAAAGCAGCTACTTTTGTGAAGCCAGTGGTGGTATTCTGGTTCGAAACGGTCAAGGCAACTTTGTTGCTCGCTTAGGTCTCCTTTTTGGCAAGCTCGACCCTTTCCAAGATGAGTGTAAAGCATTCATTGAGGCTCTTATTATCTATAAAAGGAATCATTGGTACAGTGTCGACTTTGAATTGGACTGCCTCACTCTAATCAACAACATAGCTTCTGGAAACGCAGTATCTCTTCCTATGATCACCATTTGTCGTAGCTTGATCCACCCTTCCATGAACTTCTCCACATTCCTTGATCTCAGAACGTTGCAGCTGACTGGATCACCAAATGGGTTATGACTGAGCAAAATAACCACTTTATCATGACCACTCAGGATATTCTGATACCTCTCCTAGCAATTATAACCCTCGAAAGCCTCGGTGTAGGCTACATTGATCTTGGATAGCTCTACATCTTCTGGTTCTCGAAAGCTCGGTGAGGAGTTGGTTATGATTCGTTCTCATTCGTCTTCCATGGTCGATTTCGAGTCGTTTTTGCCTGCCTACTCATTCTTCTTCGCCATTAATCATTTGTTCATCTTGCTGGAGAATACTTTGCATGGTTGTTCCTAGCTCTTTTGCTAGGGTTTTCCTCTCAATTGGGGATTTCTAATTTTCAATTTTGTCCCATTTGTCTTTTAGCTTGTTAGGTGCGACCAAAGTCCCACATGCCACATCGGTTAAACATGGGAAGAAAGATCAGTATATAAGTTAAGAATACATCTCCATTAGTGTGAGGCCGGTTGGAAGTGGACCAAAAGCAAAGCCGTGCGGGCCAGTGGGCCCAAAGCGGACAATATCACACTAGTGTGGAGATCGGGGTATTCTTACTTATATACACAATTTTGTCCCTGATAAAAAATATAACCATATTTTTATTTTGTTATTTATCATATATATATATATATATATATATAAATTATCAAAATACTTTTTATGAACTTATTAATTTCAGAATTATGTATAAATTAAAACTTCTTACTCAGAATAGTCATATCTATTATCGTTTGAATATGTATTGATGGTTAAACATAAAAAAATAAAGTATATTCTCTCTCCACTCTCCTGCCTCGCTCCAACGATAACATTGTTCCAGCCTCATTATTGGCTCTTTGGAATCATCTCTGGCTTGTGGCCAAAGAATATAGTGTTTAATGATTCTAATCATTCCCTACCATTCGTTGATTCACTCCTAGAAGGGTGGTAATTGGTCATTTAAGCTCCATGTTGGTGTCCTACTCATTCTAGCAGATCTCCCGTTTTGGTACTGGACTTTTCACTCTCAAACTTTCCCTTGTAATAAGGATGTTGTAAGTTTCCTCTTGAACTTCTTCTCTCAAGATGGTGATTTTGTTAAGCTCTCAGGTTGTCAACCTAAGTTCAGGTCTGACATTCATCATTTCATGCTAGACCTCATTTCATCCATGGCTCACTACCTCAATGCTTCCTACTCTTTTCAGAACCATCGTCTTCTCAAGCTTCTGGTTATCTTTCTTTTCAGAACTCTTTTCCTTAGAACTTGGTCTTATATCCTCAACTCCTTACCCCATACCCCTTTTTTGTACTCTCTATCACAAACCTTCTCTACCCCTTCTCATGTAGCTTGCAGTTTAAATCGTTACCACAACTATATCAGCATCACTCCCCCTCGTCTTCCCAGATGCCTTAGTTCATCTATCACCTTCCTATCCTCAAGCATACCCTATTCTAAGGGCTTTTCTTAAAATCCCAATCATTTAACCTGCATGTTCACGACCTCTATTTTCACCTCTTTAATTTACTTTCTGATATTCTTCTTACCTAATTTTTTAATTTCTTCTCTGTAGTAAATCTTCTTGTTACTGCCTCTCTAACTATCGATATTGGAGACCAAAATCTAATTTGGGTTTCCAGTTTCCCTCTCTCCGGTAATTATCATGCTATTTCCTATAGTCTTCCCAAACTCTTCCCTAGTCAACCTTCTCAAAAACTACACCCTAAACATCTCAAACCCTACTCTCTCCCTCTTTGGGTATACTGCATAATCTTTTTTCCTCCTTTTCTGCCTCCTCCCTTCTTATCTTACCATTTTAAGCTCTTCTGGTTCTATCGTGCCTCGAGACAAACCTTTTACCAAATCTCGTTCATCCACTATATTTCTCTCCTAACTTGTTTTTCCTATGTATTACCCTAGTCTGAATCACCTTGTCAATGTGATTACAGAATGTACCTTCCATACTCTCATAGCCAAAATTTCCATTCAATGGCTTCTCTGCCTCTCTCCCTATGTTATCAAAGCCTACCCATTGTCATATCCCCCTTCTTCAACCTATCACCATGTCTTTTCTAACACAGCCCCTTATATCACCAAGTCTCGATCAGACTAATATTAAAATCCATCATTAGCTTATCTATTTAGAATGCATTACCTCTCTACCAAAACCAGAAATACTTAGCTTCTTCTCCTTCATATATCATTAATGGTTTCTCTTTTTAAATCGTTGCGCTCTGCCAAGCCTTTTCGGAATTTTGGTTCTTTCTCCCCTCATTAAAATCCAGTTATTCTCTTCATCCATGACTTCTTTCCCTCCATCCACTTTGCATCCTCAATCCCATGTTAATCTCTCTACTCTATTCTTGTCTTCTGCTCCTCGATGAGCTTCCTTATGTCCTCCAGTAACCCCTCCACCCATCACCAAATCCCTCATCACCATGAAACCTTCATCAAACGTTATATCGCCTTGGCCAGACACCACATGGAGTCTGGCCATGACCAGATCATGTTCCAAAACATTTACTCCTTCTAAGATGTTGGACTTTCTCCCATCTTCATCTGCATATCCTGATGGCCTCCATCTGGTGGATTTATCCCTTGCATCAGGCGCTAACCCTCAGTCATCAGACTTATCGTCTCCCTCCGCTGAAGCTATCAAGTCATCTGGCTCCTTGGGTTCTACTGTAATCTGGTGGCGTCGACTAGAGACAATCCTCGGGAGTCTAATCATTTTGAGAATATGTTGCTTTTTGTCGTTCCAGTCTCAGTCCAGGGTCTTGTTGAAGTCCTCAGCCATCACCCTAGCAGTGGTGGTTATGTCAACCCTCCCATTGCAGTTAACCAGAGCCTCGCATATTCTGGTTCTGATATTCAAGGCTCTCTTCCTCTTGCTCAAGTCGTTTCATCAAATCTGGGAGACATTAAGGTTTGGTATGGCTACACTTCTCTTTTCTCTCTAAACATATCCGTCGAGTCGAACTATGGTAGCTTGGAGGTCTTATCTAGGATGGATAATTAGAATCAATTCGACAACTTTTTGAACTTCTCAAGAAAATCACCTCATACCTCGTCTCCTAATGTTGTGTTTAACTTCTCTGATCTTTCTGGGAGCAAGAATTTGACCTTAGGATGGCTTCTCAGGTCTGCTTATGGTCTAAACGAAACGTTTAATTCACTGGAGTCACTTTTTTTTACTTGGGCTTGGTTCAGCAGACTGTCTGTCAATATAGGCAAGAGTTCAAAATTTATTGGGCCCACTGAAGTTTTAACTATTGATGCGTCGGTAAAAAATAATGGAAAATGTATGCTTGGGTCGGGTTCTTCTTTAGGTAATTATTCCAAAATAAGGAATTTTGCTACTCCCGGAAAGAGAACTAAAGGAAGGAGAATTAAAAATAATCAAGCCTAACTTCACTTAACTCATTCAAAGTCTTCTAAACCCCATCCTTCAAGTCAAATTCCATTACTACGTCTATTTCGAGTTCTCTCATCTTCATATACTAGTATTGTCGCGGGTCATAATCGATCCCCTAGGTTATTTCCCTTAGCCCTATCAAATTAGATGGAAATGCTTTTATTATGAAGGATTCTGTTATGAACTCTCCAGATTTATAGAAGTCTTGTCTCTCTGGTTATTTTCTCTCTCAACCCCATAATTTATCTTTACTTAAGGCCAACGTTGAATCCATGTGTGGAAATTATGATCTTATGGATTTTAAGCTTCTACTCGAAGGCTATTTTCTTTTCAAATTTGGCTCCAAGAAGATGGCCAAAAAGATATTAGAGGGTGCCTCATGGCACTTTGGTGGCAATTTGATGATTCTTAAAAATTGGGAACCACTCCCCCCCCCCCCTCTTCAAAAACCCTCACACTGAAGTTCCTATTGGATTAAGGTTTTTAATCTTCCTTTGGAATTATGGAGGGCTGAGGGATTCAGTAATATTAGTTCGGTCATTGGCACCCCTTTGTTTGTTGACAAACAAACTGGGAGGAAGGATAAACTTTATTTTGATCGTATTTACATTGTGATTATGGCGGGATCAAAAATATGCTATGAGTTTACTTTCAAGACTAGAGGCAAGCTAATCACGGTGAATTTTTAATACCAAGGGCTCCATCTTCGGTGTGCTAATTTAATGCTTTGAGTCATTTTACTCGCCTTTGTAAAAAAAGGCTTTCGGCATCCTAATTCCGACTTCTGAGGAATCCAATCCTTCTGAGATTGATCCAGAGCTGGACACTGGACATTATCTTGCCTCTCTAAAATAGGTCACGAGGTTGATAGGGGCGAGGAGGTTGATTCGCCTCTTAAAAGACTTCGTTCTTCTGAAGTCTAGGCTAAAGGTATAAAATATTTTTCCTTTAACATGACCATCGTCTGATGCGCTGTGAGTCTTTTCCTTATGAATATTTCATCTTGGAATGTGAAGGGTCTCAATGATCTTATTAGACAAAAAAATATTACCGATTTCATTATTAGTAATGATATCTCATTGTTAATATTAGTAGAGATTAAAGTCCAACTTTTTAAAGTAGATTTCATTATTAGATATATGGTTCCTTTTTGGCATGACATCACCAATCATTCGCCTCATCCTCTAGGTAGAATTTTGATTTTCTGAACCCTAGTGTTATCATTCTCTCTAGGTTATCACAATCTCTGCAGTACATTCATTGCATGACCAAATGCCATAATTCCAATGCCTCTTTTAGATTCACGACCATATTTGCTTTCAATGATGCAATGTTTCGTTCTCATCTTTGGAATGATTTAATATCTATTTCTAAACAAGATCTAGGCATCCCATGGGTCTATCTAAGGGATTTCAATGTCATTCGTCATCCTATAGGAGAGATTAGGCTCTTTCGAAAATGGGTCATCAGCAATTGATGGATTCAATAATTGTTGCTACCTTATTGAGCTCAGTGATCTTCGATCCACTGGATTCTATTTTTCTTGGATTAATAAGGAGCATGCTCATCCAATCCTCTCCAAAATTGATCGTGTACTAATTAATCCTGACTGGGACGACCTCTTTCTTATGTTCTTCGCTCACTTGGGTTTTCTTCGTTCCTCTGATCATACCAGTATCACTCTTAATCTTGGTTTACTCTATCCAAGACGTAAGAAATCATTCAAAAAATTTAATATGTGGAAATCTCATCTTCATTTCAAAAACATTGTTTCCAAAATCTGGAACCTTCCCATCTCTTCCGCTGGTATGAATCTTGTCACTAATAAACTTAATCGTCTTCAACATGAGCTTTCTAGTCTTAACCGTAAAGAGTTTAGCAAAATTAGTTCTAGGGTTTCGAATGCTCAGAACATCTTCTTTCAATCCCAATCAAACCTCGTCCTTGATCCCTTCAACCCTATCATTGTCACTAAAGAAGTCAAGGCTTCCATGACTTTCATCTTCCTTAGTCGTGTTGAAGAATCTTTCCTTAAGAAAAAATCTAGAGAAAATGGATCAAGCTTGGTGATAAAAACACCAATTGTTTTTCACAATAGTCTTAAAACTCGTATTTTCCGTAACAAAATTATTTGTATCAATAATGACCTAGTTATCATTGTTTCCACTCCCGCTAGTGTTTCCAATGGTCATTATGAGTTATTTTGAGGACTCTCTTTGTACTAGACATCATTCTAATTATCCTGGGTTGGAGAAAATATCCTCTCTTATTTCCTCTAAAGTTAAAGATAATGACAAGACCTCAATGATACGTGAGATCACTTGCGATAATATTAACTCTACCTTTTTCAGTATTTATATCAATAGATCGTCTAGGCCTAATGGTTTTAATTCATAGTTGAGCAAGATATTTGTAATGAAGTCCTTGAGTTTTTCCATTTGGGAACTCTAGTCACCTCTTGGAACTCCACATCCATCGCTCTCATTGCTTAAAAAGAATTTCATTATGTGGCTGCTGATTTTAGACATATTGCTCTTTATAATGTTATTTACAAAATCATCTTTAAGATCTTAACTAAGATAATCAAGGATTTTTTTGCCTACCTGATTGACATTTCTCATTCTGTTTTTGTCTCGGGTAGAAACATCCCTGACAATATATTTCTTTCTCAAAAACTTCTTCAAGGGTATCATACCAATTGTAGAGGAAAAAGGGTCGCCCTCAAAATTTATCTTATAAAAGTCTTTGATAATGTTCGTTGACATCTCATTTTTGACATTCTTGTTGTAATAAACTTTTCAGAAAAGATGATCACTTGGATCATCAATTGCATTTCTACTCCCACTTATTCCATCAATATTAATAGTGATCTTTACGGTAACTCCAAACGTAGAAAAGGTCTTAGGCAAGAATACTCGCTTTCTCCATTACTCTTTGTTCTTGCTATGCAAGTCCTCTCAAAAATCCTCAAGGAGAAGAGAATTGACATTTGATGAGGGAGAATAAAAGATGTATGGGAAAAGTGTAAGGAAATATTCTTATTGGGGAAGTATTGTAAAAACTACAATAGAAATAGTTATTATGAATAAGTGGGAAAATATAGGGGCTAAATGTGTAATAGGTAGGAATTAAAGTGTGTGGGTCCTGTTATTATACTAATAGGACCACACACGAGTTCATAATCTGATGGATTAATATAATAATACTTTCTCTCTCTACTTAGTCTAACTCTCACTTTCTCTCTCTAAAAAGGTGCTTTCACGTAGTATTTGTTCTTTACTATTTGAACCCCCCGAATAATCACATAACACAAAATCACCCTAGAGCTATTTCTTAATTCATCAGTGGCGCCGTCTGTGGGATCCAAAGATTATTCTGATGAAAATCTCTTTCCGGGAATTATTCGTGCTCCGAGTGGAATCATGGAACACGAAGGGGATGATTTTGTTAACGAGTGTGAGGGAAATCTTGTGGGGAATACTTATCAGAATGACATGGAATACGAGGCGCATGGTGGACAGCGCGTCGGAGAAATTGATGACTCGGATTTGCTGGCTCGAAGGAATAAGTTATTACAGGAGATTGAAAAATTAAGGACATAAAAAGAAACCGTTCACGAAAATCTTCGTTCTGAGGTGAGGAGGGAGCCTGACAGTGGAAAAGAAGAGCGTGCAACTGACTTTCATCCTAGAAACAGAGACGATAGATATAGAGGTCATGAGCGACGTTCTTCGAGGAGGAAAGAAAAACGCCACCTTGAATCTTCTGATTCAAGCGATTATTCTCGTTACAGTTCACCAGAATCGTCTCTTAGGAGGAATCACCGAAAGAAAAGATATATTCGAAGGCATGGGAGCACCATAGGGGAAGAAGTTTGGAGCGAAAATCTCCAAGAGAAAAGACCTATCATGCTCGTGCTAATGAGCAGGGTTATGACCAGATGAATTTTACCTCTGGGAACCAACATGTCGAACAACGGAATTCGGAATGGCAACATCAGTATACTTTGCCATCCGAAGAAGGACTTTATATTCCGAGCCATGAACATTTGAGAGCAAACATTTATAGGACGGGTCATAATTGGAGAGCTTCCCCATTATCCTCAGAAATTCTAGTTGGAAACCTTCCAAAACATTTTGATATTTCGAAGTTAGAAAAGTTTGATGGGACGCATGATCTTGATAATCACATCGAGCAGTTCGAGAATTTCATGATTAATTTCGATGATGATGATAAATTGCTGTGTATGGCGTTTTTTCAAACTTTCAAAAGGGTAGCTTCCAAGTGGTATAACCGGCTTCCGCAAGGCTCGATAAAGAATTTTGACATGTTCTGGAATATCTTTAGACAGGATTTCATGGGGAGCAAGAAGTTTCGAGCATATAGAGACACAATAATCTATTGTAGGCAAAAAGTGGGGGAGAGCTTGAAGCATTACACCAATCGATTTGTTAAAACAAAAACGAACATGGAGTATTGTAAAGATTCTGTGGGACTCGCGGCATTCATGGTGGGGCTTTTCCCCGGATTATTAAAGGATACGGTAGCAGAAAGACAGGCAATGACTTTTGGGGCACTATTGGATCAAGTTGAGAAGAGGATTTTAGTGGAGGAGACTCGGGCATCCGAGAAAGGATCAAGCGATCAGTTAGAGCAGAACCAATTTCAAAGGACTGACTCTAATAATAAAGGGCCGCGTACTAGTGTTCCAGCTAAGAGTGAGGGTCAGTATCCGCCGAGGACGAGAACGAACTATAGTAGCCAGCAAAAGTATAACCAAGGCACGAGGCCAATTTTGAATAAATAGATTCGTCCGGACTATTTTGCGGAGTTAACGGAAAATGCGGCTATGATATTTGATAAAGCAAGATCAAAAGTGCAGTTCAAAAAACCTTTTCCGATTCAAACTCCGAGGGAAAGTAGAAGTGCTAACAGGTTATGTAAGTACCATGAGGACATTGGACATGACACTAAAGAATACATTGCCTTGAAAAAAGAAGTAGAAGCTTTGATTGAGAATGGAATGTTATTAGAGTTTGTGAAAAAGCACTCCCAGAAAAAACTGCGGTAAAGGCTGTCCCAAAGATTGCTGATACAGCAATGGTGATTTCCGAAGAGGTTGATATTTTTTATATTGAACAAGAGTATCTGGATCCCACGGAAGGGAGAAATAACGTGCACATGGTAGAGGAGATTATTCCAAGAGGGAAAGTAAATGACCTGTGTGCTTTTTTCGAGTCGCTGGCTATCTTCGGAGGAGATACCATCCTAGGAAATTCTAATAGTTCGCTGAAAAGACATATGGTAAACTTGACCACACAGATTGAAGCAGGGTTTTCAGCACAGATGCATCGCTTGCCCTCTCCCATCATATGTTTTGACGATGATGATATGAGGAATGTAGCGGGCCTACATGAATATGCGGTGGTCATCACTGCGGGTATAGCCAGATACCAAGTTCAGAAGATACTTATTGACACGGGAAGTTCCGCGAATATTTTGTTTATGAGTACCTACGGGAGAATTTCTTACCCGCCTGTTATACGACGATCCGACAGAACTATAGTGGGCTTTACAGGAGCAACAGCAATAGTCGTTGGAGAGTTTCAGTGTGTGGTAGAGTTAGAGTGTGCGTCGTTTAAGAAGGAAGTGGGAGTATTGTTCATAGTGGTAGACGCTCCAACGTCTTACAATGCAATTTTGGGTCGCTCTTGGCTGTCAAGAATGCATGGTTTTATCTCTACGGTACACCAGTGTCTGAAATATGTGGTAGGAAATAATATAGGGACGATCAGGAGTAGCCAGAAGATGGCTCGAAAGTGTTATCAGATAGCTCTATCCTCGAAGGGAGTTCGGGGAGAAGTATCAGAAAAGGCATAGCAATTAAAGGGGACTTCCTCGGAAATCATTCCCTGTGATGATCCGAGAGAGGCCCTCGGGTTTCTTGTTCCGGAGGAGGATCACGAGGAGTATAAGTTTGAAGGGGGACAAATTTTGAAGATTGGAGTAAAACTTTCTGTTTGAGTTCAGAGAACGATTGATTGCGTTTTTTGTCAACGAAGTTAAATATGTTTGCTTGGTGTGCACAGGATGTTACGTGAATACCTCCTGAAATAATATGTCATAAACTTGCAGTACGACATGATGTTTGACCTATTATTCAGAAAAGAAGACCGGTTTCTCAGGAAAATTCTGCAGCTATTCTCTTGGAAGTGGAACGGTTACTAAGCATAGGCCACATTCGAGAGTCGCAGTACCCTGTATAGGCCTCGAATCTAGTCTTGGTCAGGAAAAAGAATGGAAAGTGGAGGATGTGCGTGGACTTCACGGACCTGAATAGGGCTTGTCCCAAGGATTCTTTTCCGGTACCCCGAATTGATCACTTAGTGGACTCTACTTCGGGTAATCAATTATTATCTTTCATGGATGCTTATTCAGGATATAATCAAATCAGGTTAGATGCAAAAGATGAAGAAAGAACATCGTTTATTACCGGGAGAGGATTATATTGTTATAAGGTCATGTCATTTGGCCTAAATAATACAGGGGCAACTTATTAGCGCTTGGTCAACAAAACATTTGAGGGGAAGATTGGCAGAAATGTAGAAGCTTACATTGATGATATACTGGTAAAAAGTTTGCAGGACGAAGATCATTTCTCCGACTTGGAGGAAACTTTTGACAATCTGAGTAAAGTCAATTTGAAATTAAATCCATAAAATTGCATTTTTGGGGTACGATCGGGGAAGTTCCTTGGTTACATGATAAGTGAAAGGGGCATAGAAGATGATCCAGAACAGATAAAGGCTTTGAAAACTATGACGCCACCTCGGAATATCAAAGAAGTCCAGATTCTGATAGGGAGATTGGCAGCATTAAATAGGTTTATTTCTCGTTCATCGGATAAATGTGCACCTTTCTTTGAGTTATTAAGAAACGCGATACAGTTTAATTGGACCGAGGAATGTTCAGCCGCTTTTCACCAGATTCAAGAATATTTGGTGTCCCCGGAGATACTTTCCAAATCTTTGGTGGGAGAAAAGTTAATCGTCTATGTGTCTGTATCAGATTGTGCAGTCAGTGCCGTTTTAATCCGGGAAGAGGTCGATATTATGTCATCAAAAGTTTGTTAGATACTGAGAAACGATATCTTAAGTTGGAAAAGTTAGCCTTGGCATTGGTAACAGCGGCGCGGAAAATGAGACTATATTTCCAAGCTCACCCTATTGTGGTTCGAACAGCATTCCCCTTAAAAGGTTTGTTACAGCGACCAGATATATCTGGAAGGATGACAAAATGGTTAGTTGAACTGGGAGATTTTGACATAACATTCGAGCCTCGGACGACTATAAAAGCTCAAGTTTTTGCTGATTTTCTGGTCGAATTCCACTGAGAGAGGGAAGACATACAGGTTATCAACCACTCAGAAAAGACCAAATGGTTAATTCGAACGGATGGGGGTCGAATAATTCTGGAAGTGGTGCAGGAGTCCAATTAATTTCCCCAGAGGGAATAGCCATGTTTCAGGCTATTCGATTTGGTTTTAAAGAAACTAATAATAAGGCAGAGTATGAGGCAGCATTGGTAGGACTACGATTGGCTCAGATATGTGAAGCCAGAAAGGTTAAATTGATCAGTGATTCACAGTTGGTGATAAATCAAGCTTTGGGAGAGTCTGAGGCGAGAAAAGATAAGTTGGTCAAGTACTTGAAAGTGTTGAAGGACTTGGCTTCCGAGTTTGATGAGGTTCAGTATGAGCATGTTCGAAGGGAGACAAATGTCATCCCTGATTCATTAGCAGCGGCTTCGCGATCGGAAGGTTATCCATGGGTCCTAATTAACGAGCATTCTTCGGTTACAGACGGTACAGAGCACTCAATGAATTTGGAGGAAGTCAGCAATGTGACCACAAATGATTGGAGGTCAGAAATCGTAGACTTCTTGGGAAAAGATAGTTTACCCACAGAAACGTCTGAGGCTAGGAGGGTCAGGTTTAAGTTTCATGGTTACATCTTGTTAGGAGGAGTCATATATAAGAAATCCTTGAGCAGACCATTACTTAGGTGTCTGGCTAAGGACGAGTCGCAATTTGTCCTGTCATAATTGCACGACAGAGAAGGATCGGCCCATTGTGGGTATAATGCGTTAATTCGACGGGTGTTTTTGGCTGGTTATTATTGGCCGACCATCTCTTCTGATGCGAACGATTTGGTAAAACGGTGTGATATATGTCAGAAATATGCTAACATAATACACAAGCCTGGATGCTCTTGGAGAGTATTTCAAAAGAAGTACCGTTTGATAAGTAGGGCATTGACTTAGTTGGGCCCCTACCAATGGCATCTGGTGGAAGACAGACCATAATAGTAGCAGTGGATGATTTTTCCAAGTGGGTGGAAGCTGAACCTCTAGCAGGAACAAAAGCAAAATATGTAATCAAGTTCGTTGTCTCGAATATTTATTGTCGTTTTGGGGTGCCGATAAAAGTCACAACGGATAATGGGCCTCAATTCGATAACAATGAGTTTAAGAGTTTTTGCATTTCTATGGGCATACGACAATGTTTTTCCGCCCTGTTCCATCTGCAGGCTAATGGTCAGGTAGAAGTGACCAATCGAACGATTTTGGATGGATTGAAAAAGAATTTGGAAGGAAAGGTTGGAAAATGGCCCGATTATTTACAAGAAGTATTGTGGGCTTATAGGACGACGCCTCGAATAGCAATTGCTACATCTCCATTTGCCTTAGTATACGGCATGGATGTTGTTGTCCCTTCGGAAATTGTCTTCCCATCGTACTGTGTGGCAGCTTACACAGAAAATTTAAACGATCAAAGCAGAGCCTTGGAATTAGATTTGGTGGAAGAGAAAAGACGACGCGCACAGTTAAAATCCTTGCATTATCAAACGTTGATGAGGAGTAGGTATGCTTCCAAAGTAAAGCAAAGAGACTTCAAGGTGGGGGACAACGTGTTACAAAAAGTTTTTTTGCACACCAAAGAGAAGAATCTTGGAAAGTTGGGGCCAAATTGGGAGGGCCCCTATGAAGTAACGGAGAAAGTAAAGCGGGGAACGTATAGATTAAAAGACAAATAAGGGCGATATCTTCGACATCCATGGAATATCGAACACTTTAAATTGTATCTGGAATGAGGAAGAAGTTAGCATGTAATGATCATCTTTTGTGTATTTTCAGGTTTACAAAAACAACGAGGGGATAAACTTTCCTACCCTGTTAGGCACATGAAGGTTTTAACGAGGTGTCATTATGAGCTGATCAATACATTTGCATTTTTTGCCACATATTATTCTTTCTAAGACAATATTTTTTTCCTCGAATTATTCTTTATAAGCTTTCCTTAGCGCAGCATACAACGAATATTACGATGAAAATCGGCATAAAGCAACCATTTTACGCAAGTTGGCACACACATATTTTTTCATATAAAAAATGTGAAGATTAACAACTTATAAAATTGTCATTTCAAAAGTGGCATACTCAAAAATTCGAGGAGGATGCTCTTCGGAGCAAGTCAGGTGGATTACAAAAATTTCCTTATAAGGACTTATACACAAAGATTGCCAAACATGCTAACATTTGTATTACAAGATTTATCTAGTCAGAATTTTCCGAGGAGTCGCTCTCCTCGGAATCCGATGAATCACTATCACTAACCACAATGTTAGGAGGACGAATGTCTGGGGAGACGAGCTTCCAAAAACTGCCTAAGTTGTACTCGGGGTATTCTGCATGAATTTGGGTGATCAACCCTGCTCGGGTTGTAGCATCTCGAGTGTTGAGATTGTCCGTACACTTAGCCGCATACGGATTCACAGCTTTTTCTTTCTCCTCCTCAACTTGTTTAGGAAAATCTTCAATTCTCTTCACTAACTTTTTTCTGTCCTCCATAACAACCTTGTAATCATCAAAACAATCATTAAATCCTTTGCATGCAAGATGGTGAGCTTTCTTGAGTTATGTCAAAAGTTTCTCTTGAGCCTCCGTCTTCTTTTGGTAGAGATCTCTTTCTTCCTGGCAGCATTTTTCGGAGTATAAGGATGTAAATTTCAGAGGCAGACAGTCTTTCAAAAATTGCATCTGCTTGACTTTCTAAAATGGTGTGTTGTTTCTTTGCCTCTTCAAGTTGAGAGGAAGCAAGAGAGTCCTTGAACTTATAATGGTTTTTTCGGTCTTCTAGATGCTGCATTCTTCTTCCCATGTTGACAGAAGCATGAAAAAGGTTGCGAAGACTTAGTGAAAATTCATCATGCTGAGGAATTTCGAAGGAGCTGGAAGGCGGGCCGATTGTTGCGGGGTCAAAATCCGAAGACTCACCAGTTAGAATATTGAGATCCACATTTTGAGGAGGATCGTTTCGGGGAACTGGGAGCGGTGCTAATGTAGCAGAATTTTCAATTGGAGAGGGACTTGAAGCCAGTGTAAGAGGAGAATTGGGTGTCTGACTTAAATTTTCTCTAGCTTCCTTTTCAGGCTCACTTGACACATCTTGGGTCCCAGTGCCTTGAGCAATTTCCTGGACATCATCCTGTGTTTTAGCGTCATCGGATAATTATTGGATGGGTTCCAAAACAACCTTTTTCTTGCTTTTTTTCTTGGTATCTTTTTTCTTGCTATGGTGGACAAATTTCTTTGGAGGGGAAATCGAAATGGGTGCAATAGTGTTTGCCGAAGAGGATCGCTCCTGATTAGCAATTAAACCTTCAGATTCTGACTGAAGGTATTTCGTGGACACTTCCTCGTCGGAGTCCCCAAGGTGACTTTTGGCACGATATCGCTTCGGAAGATAGATGACTATATCTTTCTTAGTCACTTGATCCAGAATTTCTTGTTGAGAGGGAGGGGTCATCAATTCTTTCATGGTCAACTGGTCAAGGGGACTCAACCTCCAGAGTCGACTTTTGGCCAAGTTGTTATTCCTGAAGCACATGCGGAATTTGTTATCCAAATTTTCTTTGGCCCACTCGCTGAGCTTGGTGAAGACGGTGGTGGCACTCTCTACGTAGTCTGCGTATGGTTTTGAAACTCCGGTCATAGCTACAAAGAATTTAAGTTAGTGCACCATTATCCGAGGAGGAAAGGTAAGCGAAGAAATTAATGGACTTACATTTGTTGGTCCACAAGAGAGATAGCTTGTGTGGATTCGAAGGAGTCGATTCTGATCCTGTCTCCCAATGGCCAGAAAAGTAGACAAATTGCTGCCTCCATTTCTTATCAGCTTCTAGCAAGTCTTTCAATACTTTTTATCTTCGGCCAAAAGTTAATGAATAAAATGGGAAAACAGATTCCTTGCTAAGCCCGCTAATCTGATGAGCTCTTCTAAGGAAAACTCGTTGCCCAAAATCCTCGAGGCCATGATACATGCCATGAGTGTGAACCATATATTTGGACCGGCTTGTGATGGGCAGAGGTCGATCTTCGCAAAGTACTCAATGAAAAATGGGTCTAAGGGATACCTTAACCCCAGTTCATATTTCCGTGTAAACAACTAATTTGTTATCCCTAACTGATAAGAGAGTCTCACCTTCTGAGGGGAATCTAATGTCGATGTACGAGGGGATGCACCATCGGGTTCTCAGCATGGGCTCTTCCGAAGGCAAAAAGTATTTATAAGATATATTGTGAAGTGCAACCATATGTTTGTTTTCGATTCCTCAAATGTTGTTGCCTGCAATGGCATCAAGTTCTATGGGAAGAGTGATGTCTCCCTTAGATTTAGGGGCGATCCGACGAGCTAGTTCTTCAGACATTGTTGGGGGAGAGGTAATCATTCGACTAGAAGAACCCGAGGGAAGGTCAATGGACTTGCTCTGCTCTACAATAGAAATTGATTGAGTTTCTGGCTCAGGATTATCCGAGGCAATTGCTTTCCTTTTATCAACTAAGGATTTGTTTCGCATTGCTTGAAGATCGTCTTCGACAATAGTGGTTCTTGATGGGGAAAATCGAGGGCTACCGGTTCCCGTTATTGAAGGGGTGGCTGGAAGGCTTGATCCAGAAATGTCGGTTTTCCGAGGAGAATTTTCAACTACTAAAGCCAAAGTGGGCTCTAGGGTTTCCGAGGGAGTTTCTTTGGCATGTTTGCGTTCCTGAGAGTTCTTTTTATCCTTATGATGTATTTTCCCCTTACGAGAAGAATGCTTTTGGTGTTTATCTTTACCCATGAGTTCGAGGGGACTGAGATCGGAAGCTTGGTTTTGTTGAGAAATTTCGAGGGGTATGATAGCGGCAGAGTTTTTCGATGGAGGCCAGGAATCGTAGAACATGGTGACAAAAGGTTGGGGTTGAGGCTCAACGTATTCACCAGCAACAAATCTCTCTTGAAATATTTTACTGATTAAAAGCCACTCTGGAATCCGACAAGGTTTATAAGCCAGCTTTCTCTCTCTAGAAATTTTAGAACGAAAAGTTTGGAGTGTGAATGAAGGAGATCAGTATTTATAGAGGAAGATGAAATTTTAGGGTAAGATAGGCTTGGGGACATTTTCCATTATTTTCCTAGGGGCGTTATGGGTAACATAGGCACAATTATGTTGATTCGAAAAACGAGGGAGAAGATGAAGTGGAAATCAAATGATGAAAAGTATTGGGATACGGGATAAGATATTCGAAGAGAAAATATATTTGAAGAGGAAGGCTATTCGAAAAGAAAAGATGTTCGAAGAGAAAAGATATTTAAAGAGTAAAAGATATTCGAAGAGAAAAGATATTCGAAGAGGAAGGCTATTCGAAAAGGCATTGTGTATTCGAAGAGGTATCATTCGAAGACAAAGAAAGAGTAGAAGATATTCGAGGAAGTGCATTTTTGAGCAGAATTGAAACGAACAAGATGAGATTCGGAGATGTCTTCATACTCCCAATAAAATTATTTTTACTAGGACTGGGGGCTACTGATGAGGGAGAATAAAAGATGTATGGGAAAAGTGTAAGGAAATATTCTTATTGGGGAAGTATTGTAAAAAGTATAATAAAAATAGTTATTATGAATAAGTGGGAAATATAGGGGCTAAATGTGTAATAGGTAGGAATTAAAGTGTGTGGGGCCCGTTATCTATAAGGGGCATGGTCGTTATTCTCCGATGAGAAGGCTAAAACATCACCAAGAATCTTCTGACTCAAGTGATTATTTCTGTTATAGCTCGTTAGAATCGTCCCCTGAAAGGATTCATCGAAAGGAAAAGCAGGACAGAAAGCATGTAGCGCATCATCGAAAGAATCATCAATTAGATGAGCAAGCTTTTAACCAAAAGAATTTTCCATCTCGGAACCAAATTTTCGAGCAGCAAAATTTTGAATGGAAACAACAGTATACTTTGCATTCCGAGGAAGGACTCTATGTTGTGAACCATGCAATTTCGAGGGCTAATATGTACAGGGAGGATCACAATTGGTGATCTTCTCCTTTATCCTCGGAAATTCTTTCAAGCAACCTCCCAAAGCATTTTGATATCTCAAAGCTGGAGAAGTTCGATGGAACACAGGATCCTGACAACCACATTGAGAAATTTAAAAATTCCATGATCAACTTTGATGATGATAAGTTGTTGTGTATGGCGTTTTCCCAGAACTTCAAGGGAGTGGCTTCCAAGTGGTATAATAGGCTTCCGCAGGGTTACATAAAAAAAAATTGACATGTTCTTGAACATTTTCAGACAACATATTATGCGAAGCAAGAAGTTTAGAGCTAATGAAGATACAATAATATACTGCAGGCAAGGGATCGGGGAGAGTTTAAATAAATATACCAATCGTTTTTTGAAAACAAAAACGGATATAGAATATTGCAAAGATTCGTTGGCATTGGTAGCATTTAGAATGGGACTTCTCCGTGGACTTTTAAAAGATACAGTGGCTGAGAGTCATGTGATGACTTTTGGACCTCTTCTTGACCAAGTCGAAAAGAGGATTCTGGTAAAAGAAACTCAGGCGTTGACTTTTGGACGTCTTCCGACCCATTTTTGTATTTAGCTTGAGGTTTGTCCGGACTGACCTTTACCCAGAATTCTAAAAGTTTCTCTTTGGATCGTGGGACACGTGTCACAATCTGATTCGACCTACCATTCGTTTTTTACCTAGATTGGGGCTCTCACTAAACCTAAAAAGTAACCTATGCATTTATTTTTTTCTCACGTCAGCGCCGTGTTCAATCATTGCACAAATATATTTATCTTCTCCTAAGTATCAGTTACCTTTTTCTACCAATATATAAATCATTTTTTACTGTTTCAAAATGATTTCATCAAGTTTGTTGATTCGGAACAAAGGCGAAGGATGTCATCAAGTTTGTTGTTTCGAATATTTGCTATCCTTTTGGAGTACCAATGAAGGTTACAACAGATAAGGGACCCCAATTTGATAATAAAGAGTTCAAAAAAATTTGCGCTACTAAGGGCATACAGCAATATTTTTCTGCTTCATTTCATCCGCAAGCTAATGGGCAGGTGGAGGCTACTAATAGGACGATCCTTGATGATTTAGAGAAAACTTTGGAGGTAAAAGCTGGGAAGTGGCCAAACTATTTACAGGAAGTGCTTTGGGGTTACAGAACAACTCCACGAACAGCGACTTCAGAATCTCCGTTTACTCTGGTCTATGGAATGGACGCGGTGGTTCATTCGGAAGTTATTTTCCCATCGAATCGTGTGGCAGCATACACAAAGGAGCTGAATGATCAAGGTAGAGAAATAGAGCTTGATTTGGTGGAAGAAAAAATAAGGCGTACGCATTTGAAATACTTACATTACCAAACGCTAATGAGAAGTTGATATGTTTCACGAGTAAATCAAAGGGAATTTAAGGTGGGGGATAAAGTACTACGAAAGATTTTTCTTCACACCGAGAAAAAGAGCCTCAAAAAATTAAGTCCTAGGTGGGAAGGCCCTTATGAAGTAACGCAAAAAGTAAAACAGGGAACATATCGATTTAAAGAAGGAAGAAGCCTTAAGCATCCTTGGAATATGGAACATCTAAAGTTGTATCTCGAGTAAGGATGAAAATTTTTGTCATCTTTTGTTTTATGATTTTTCTTTGTAAAACAGCGACGACACACTCTTTCTTACCTTGATAGGCACAGGAAGGTTTTAGCGAGGTGCTATTTTTACTGATGAATGCATATGAAGTTTTTGCCTCAAAATTTTATGTCTCAGTTTAAAATTCCATGCTCAACGAAAAAGTTGACATACAACTAGTATCATCTCTAACTAAAGTTAGCATACAACTAGTATCATGTCTAACTAAAGTTAGTATACAACTATTATCATATCCAAAAAACATTGGTACACAACTATTACCATGTCCAACAAATGTTGGCATGTAACTATTAGTTCACCCCATAAGAGTTGCATACAATTATTATTATATCCAACGGAAGTTGGCGTAACATATATTTTCATACCTAGCGAGAATTTCAGATTGAACAATAATAATGGGTTACAAAATATAGAATAGAAAGTTGAACAATGTTCTTTAAATATAGATAACGTTCCTTGAAAAACATTGGGAAATGTACAAAAACAATGCCTCAGATTATGGGAGGACTTACATGAAAAGACCTCGAAAATAACGAGGACTTGTACAAAAAGTGGGAAAAGTAGGAATAGTTACTTAAAACTCTTGGAGGAATCATTGTCCTCAAAATTTGAGGCATCACTTTCACTGACAACAATACCAGGCGGGCGATTGTCTAAAGGGACAAGTTTCCAAAAACTACCCAAGTCATAATCAGGGTAGCATTCATGAATTTCTGTGATTAGCCCTTATAGGATGGTAGCGTCCCTCGCATTTAGCTTGGCAACACATTTTTCGGCATACGCTTCAACCGCCGCGGTCCCTTTTTGCTCAAAATTATTTAGGATATGTTTTTTCTCCTCTATTATCCTCTTGAAATTTTCGAGGCAGTCATTGAAGCCTTTGGTTGAAAGCTCATTGCATGTTTAAGAGCTGCAATAAGTCTTTCTTGTTTGTCAGTTTTCTTACTATAAAGGTCCCTTTCTTCAAGATGCTTCATTTTCTTCCCCATTGTGACCAAGGCGTTATGTAGTGTTCGAACACTGTGGGAAAAGTCATCTCCTTGAGGAACTTCGAAGGAGCTGCTCAGAGAGCCCATTTCAGCTGAGTTAAAACATGAAGATTCCTCTGTCAGAATAATTGTATCAACAACTTGAGGTGGTTGACTTCAGGGGAATAGGGAGAGGGGCTAACTTTTGGGGAGGATCTTTGTTTGGAAGAAGACTTTGTGAAATATTTTGTGGGGAATTCTGTGTTTGCCCAGAGTTTTTTCCTTCTTGTTCTCTAGTGTCTTCATATATCTCTTGAATAGACTTTAGAATGACTTATTTTTTCTTTGGTTCTTTTTTCTTGACCGGATCGATAGGAGATTTTTGAGGAGGAGAAGTTGAGGCTTTGGTTGGGACGACTTTTTTCAAGAAAGGGGTTGTTTTTGGAAGAGCAGTTACTCATTTGGGATTAGAATTTTGATCTTTTATTGACAACTCTTCCTCGGAATTATCATCTAAGTGACTATTAGCCCGAGAACGCTTTGGGAGGTAGATAACAATGTCTTTAGCTTGAAGACGTTCGAGGACTTCTTGTTCAGAGGGAGAAGTCATTAGTTCTTTTAAAGATAACCCCCCTAAGCGATTCAATCTCCATAATCGAATTTTGGCTAGGTTGGTGTTCATGAAGCATAGCCGAAATTTTTTTCCCAAGCTTTTTTAGCCCACTCATTTAGTTTGGTGAAGACGGTTGTTGCACTTAGGACAAAGTCAGCATAAGGTTTAGAGGTGCCAGTCATGGCTACAAAGAAGTTCGAAGATTTAATATTGGAGGTAGTTAAATTTTTATGAAAAGAATTAAAATTTGAGATAGATGAAAGTTGTAACTTTGTTAGTCCATAGAAGGGAAAGCTTGTGTGGATTTGAAGGGGATGATTCAGAACCTGTCTCCCAATGTCCTGAGAAGAAAAGAAATTGTTGCTTTCATTTTTTGTTAGCTTCAAGTAGGTCTTTCACTACCTTTTTCATGGGCCAAATGTTAGTGAATCAAACGGGAAAAATGGGTTTTTGGCCAAACCAGACAGCTCAATGAGCTCTTCCAAAGAAAACTCGTGACCAGAAATTATTAACTCCATGATACACGCCATAAGTGTGTACCACATGTTTGGACCTGCTTGGGTGGGGCAGAGTTCAATTTTAGCAAAGTATTCAATGAAAAATGGATCTAAGTAATACCATAAACCCTAATTAATGATCTATGTATATACGACCAGGTTGTCGTCTTTTACGGCCAGATGAGTTTCGCCTTCGATCAGAAATCTAATTGTGATATATGAGGGGATTCCCCATCGAGTCCTCAAAATAGTTTCTTCAGAAGGCAAAAAATATTTGTACTTGTTGTTATGAAGAATCACCAAGTTTTTGTTTTCTATGCCTCGAATATTGTTGCCAACAATATCATCGAGTTCTAGAGGGTGTGTGATGTCACCTTTTGATTTGGGAGCAATTTTTGAAGAGAGCTCCTCGGAAGTCTTAGGGGGGTTGGTAGTCACTTGGCTCGATGAGGCCAAAGAAGGCTCACCGGTTTTTCTTCCATCTGTCTTGTGTATTTCTACTTGATCTGGGTTAGAAGGTTCAGCCAATGTCATTTTACCTTTCAGTTTGAGAGCGTCGGATTTGACTGATTGAACTTCTTCATCAGTTACTGTGACTCTGGATGGATGAACTGCATTTTTCTTGTATAAAGCTTCGAGGAGGAATTTCCAGGGTAAATCTAGGACTTCCTTGAGCTGTGATTGATAGAGATGCTGGAAAATTTGACCCAAATCCCTCGGTTTTTTGTAATGGAGGTTGAGCATCAATCTGAGTTTGGACAAGTCTATGAAGTTCCGAGGGAGACCCTTTAGAACTTTTATGCTCTTTGGAATGTTTCTTATCTTTGTGATGCATTTTTCTTTTGGCAGGAGAGCTTTTGTGATGTTTGTCTTTCCCCATAAATTATAGGCTGGAGTTAAGGGTCGAACAACTAGGATTGAGGGGCTGAGAACAGACATTGAAGGGAAGGAGAGTAGAAGAATTTTCCGAGGGAGGCCAGGTGCCGTAATAAGTGGTCACAGGTGGCTCAGGTATAGGATGGACGTAGGTTCCAACGGCTATTTTATCCTCGAAGTTTTGACTAACCAGCACCCACTCTGGAATCCGACGGGTTTTGGTGGGCATAAGTTGGGCTTTCTCTCTCTATAAATTTTTTGGCAGAGTTTTCTCTCTCTAAGAAGTGTGTTTATGGATTAAATTTGGAAAAAAAAAATTATAGAGAAAAAGTGGGCTTCTGAAAACGTTTGAGGCCGAGGGACATTTCACTTGTTTGCCTAGCGGTATTATGGGTAAAATATGCGTAAATTCTTTTTTGGGGAAGTGTGAAAGATTTTCTAAAAGATATTTGTCAGGACAGAAGGCATGAGAGGATATGAATCGATTGGTGATGTGATAAAAAAAATGGAAAGCGTGAAAAATTGTCTAAATGAGATTAATTGCTAAAGTTTTCTTTTTGTGATGTCATCACTAAAAGAAACGGCGGGAAAACGTGATGTAGGCAGAAGGCTTCTATAAAATCTATTTAAATGTTTTATTTTTTATTTTTTATTTTTTTTATACTTTAAAGATTTATTTAAGATAGCAAATTAAATCTGAATCTAATCAGATTTAATTAGATATTATTTTATTGCGTTTATTTTTGTTTCCATATTTTGTATTAGGGATTTGGGCGATTTCTATTTAAGGCGTCTCAAACACTATTTTTGTTTTTTAAACTTTTTAATTGAATTTTGATAAAGAAAATTAGGATTTCCTCTATATTTGCTTCTCTGCGTTTACTCTGTATCATATTGGTATCAGACACATGCAGTCCTGCGAGATGGTGCGAGGAAGACCCAGAGGTCGCAGCGGTGTTACTGTGGAAGGAGATGCGAATTATTTCGGAGATCGCAAGAATGCTGACCTGCGCCGTCAGGTCGAGTATCTTTCCTGTTAGATGACTGAACTTACTCCCAGGAAACCCGGTGTGGAGACTGAAGGTCCCTATAACCCTTTTGGAGAAAGGCCAGAACGGAACGCTTATCCGGACCGGCGCTGGGATCTTGGATTTAAGGTCAACATTCGTGACTTTGATGGTGGCCTTCAGGCGGAGGAGTTTGTTGATTGGTTATACCAGGTTGAGGAGGTGCTGGAGGGTGAAATTTCTGATGTAACTTGGCTGGAATTGGGAGATCTGATTTATGATATATACGGTGATGAGGATGAAGACGTTCTGATTTGTGATGATGAAGACGATCCGAAACACGTCTCTTACAATAAAATAAAACCTTTTACACCATTTTTTTTATCGAAAAAAAAATAAAGAATTTTGAATTCAAGTTTCTCTCCTACGGTTGAATCGGTGGATAAAAGATATGATATCGAGTATACACTATATAATTTAAAATAAAAAATAAAAAAGAATAAATTGATGGATAGGAATTTTATTGTAACCAGAGGTTTAAATTAGATACCAGATTGGGTATCGTGTTCGACAAGAAAGAAAAAAATGAGAAGCCAAATACGACCGTGGAAGAGAAGGAAACGAAGCAAATGTCAGAGAGCTGTGTACACTACAAGAAAATGTGATAATTGCATTCAGAAGATGAAGAACGACATTCAAGCACTAGAGAAGTCCGATCATCTGGTAATGTCATTTGATTCTCTGTTTGTTGTTTTCTTAGCAACTGGTCGGTTTGGGTGTGTACTTAAGGTATTCGAGGAAATGCCTGAGAATAAATTTTTGTCAGAAGCCAACGCGTTCAATACTGGTAAGCTTTGTAAGAAAAATAAGATTTTTTTTGTTTAAGAGAATGCATAGTGGAGCTGTATCAATGGTTCATGGGAGAAGAATTATCTCTGTTGTACGATTGTGGGATGCCCTTGCCCACAGCAAGACTGCCAGTCATAATAAAACAGCGTCAATACATGAATGCTTTGTGGTTACTGTAGGGCATTTTCTATCTACTTCCATACCAATGTTTGAAGGCAGTGGCACTTCTTGCGGTGCTGTCCTTGAAATCATCACTCAGTTCCAAAATCAGAATTTTGTGGTCGAAATTGAACTTATCAGTAGTCCTGATGTGATCAGAAATCTAAGCAAGAAGATGGCTCCTCCTCATGTGACCTTACTATCGGCAGATCTGAAATACACTATGTTGCACTGTGTAACATCAACCTTATTGTACAACAGCGACCCACAACTCTTTCCCATGAAATCAAGGTGTTTTTCTACCAGCTTCTGTTGGAATTCAAAGAGTATGCTATAGAAGTATATGTTGATTTTGTAAGAAAGGTTGTTCGTACTATAGGCCGATGTGCCATCAAGTTGGAGAGGGAAGTTGAACGTTGCATCGATGTTCTGTTTGAGTTAAAGATCATTACATCGGATAATACTTGTAAGCTGATATCAAGTATTCGGGAGCTGGAGTTGCTATCAAAGATAGCTGATGTAGATCTAGACAAAGTTGTAAAGTCTCAGATGGAGACTTTAGTATGGCAGACATGTGTTGATGAAGATCACTTAGTTCATGATTTGGCATAGAAAACATGGATCAGTCCAGAGGTTATGATTGAATATATTTGTGATGTTGTGATAACAATGCCAGTCACCACACCAAAAACATTTCTCAACAGTGTGCAGGAAATCGTGCACAGGCGTGCCTTCGGTGGAGATGACGTACCTAACAGAATCATTTTTGTGGCAGAGAAGAGTCTGAACTTGATGGAAATAGTACACTGCAAAAGGCTTAATATGCAGAAAATTCACCTTAGGGGCACTCCACGGAGGATCCTATATCACAATGAAAGCAGGAAATTTGAACACTTCAACAAGGTTTACTGAGAAATTGATGAAGAATTTGAATTACGTTGGGGCAGGTTTCTTATCTTGGAAAATTATTCCGACATGTGCATTGTTCGTACCAGCGATAATGCGTTTGGATGGCATGAACTGTCTGTCTTACAGTTGATTTCTACTTTAAGATCCAATATAGAGTTCAACATGCTGTTTTTCAATACGGATACTAAGGCAATTATTTCCATCACTGGAGGAAATTGTTTTTGGGAAACTGCTGCGAATGTTTCTATAGTGACTGTATCACTGCAACAACTAAAGTGTCTGCTTTTGATTTTTCGTTTCACTATACTAATGGGAATCATTCATGTTATGGAATCTGTTCCCACCCACAGAGATGAATGGTCATGGCACATAATAGTAATGGGATTCTGTTTCTTATTTTTTATATTCACAAGAGAGATGAATGGTCATGGCACATAATAGTAATGGGATTCTGTTTCTTATTTTTTATATTCACAAGACATATTAGCATCAAGAAATCAGATATGTTATGGGTCTCAACAGCTGCGGAAGGTGTAATGGTGCACATGGAGAGAACTACAGACCATGAACTCCAGGATCGCATTCCTTTTGTGGTCGTAATTAACAAAGTTGGCAAGTTGATTACCGAACCTAAACCGCCTCCAAAGGATGCTTACCATAAACTAAGGCATACTCTTGAAGTCATTAATACCTACATAGCTGATGCGTCTACTATTGCTGGATATGCACCAATTATCGATCCAGTTGCTAGATATGTTTGTTATGCAAGTGTTACCGCTAGGTGGTCCTTCATTTTTCAGTCATTTGCTCCATTATATGTCAAGCTTCATGGTATCCCTTTCGATGCTGACTTGGATGCTATAACCTGGGATTTCCATAGCGTGGGAGTTGAGTCAATCACTTCCGAAGTCACTTCCGAATGTCGTAGTACAGTTCGTCTAATGTTTCGACGTTTTGAATTCCCACGTCGAATTCTTTCCAACCGGGGAAGGACGATGTAGGCAGAAGGCTTCTATCAAATCTATTTAAATATTTTAGTTTTATTTTATTTTATTTTTTTATGCTTTAAGGATTTATTTAAGATAGCAAATTAAATCTGAATCTAATCACATTTAATAGGATAATATATTATTTTATTACGTTTATTTTTGTTTCCATGTTTTGTATTAGGGAATTGGGCGATTCCTATTAAAGGCGTCTCAAACCCTACTTTTGTTTTTTAGACTTTTTAATTGAACTTTGATAAAGAAAATTAGGGTTTCCCCTATATTGGATTCTCTGCGTTTACTCTGTATCAAAACGTTTGAAGGGGTTGAAAGATTTTTGTGAAATACGAAGGACATGTTTGAAAGTTTGAAGCAGCTTACGACAGCTTACGAAAAAATGGTCTTCGAAAGACATTTTGTCCAACTTTTCTCTAGTTTTTGTAAACTTTTTTAACAAAGACTATGGGGCTACATATATACATATAGAGTTGTATTGAGAAATTCGAGGAGATTAAAGGCAAAGAAGTCGCAATTTTCGAATCGTTGGTTATTTTCGACGAGTGAAAATCGAAGAAAAAATTTCAAAAATATATGTTCCAAGAGTAATATTCGAGGAGTAATTTTCGAAGAGAAAAGTTGAAGTTGTATTGAGAAATTCGAGGAGTCTAAGGGAAAAGGAGTGTAATTTCCGAAGAGATTTAAAAGAGAAAATTAATTCGAAGAATACCTAACAGTCGTTGCCAAAAACATTTTCACAAGGACTGGGGGCTACTCATAGGGAGAATAAAAGATAAGGGAGTTAATTGCAAAGCATAAAATTAATTTATGGAAGATTGTGAAATATGTATAAGAAAAGGACTAGTTTGGAACAAAAAATATAAGTAAGGACTAATTATACAATTACCAAGTTGTTAGACTTGTGGGACGTACTGTTGTACTATAAAAGGACCACGTTATTGTGGAGAAAATGATGATTAATATTAAAATATATTTTCTCTTCCTAAAAGTGTAGAGCTTCTCCCTCTAAAACTAGTAACTAAGAAGTCATTGATACAAAATACATCCTCACATCTTTGTTTGACTCCTAAAACCCCTCCAAAGACTTCTTACCTCTTCAGATCTCACTCTCGAAACCGTCATATTTGGCGCACTTGCTTTGTCACGATTATTTATAACATCTGGAGGGAGAGGAACTTAAGAATTTGTGGATCCTATATGGCCAATGTTTCTTTGGTTTCTCACCGAATTTTCTCTCACCTCCGTTCAGATTCCATGGCACCAAGATTTGTTAGCCTTCTTGACATTTTTTATCTACTTATTCTCTTTTTGTTTCATGTACTCTACTCAGATATCAGAGCGTACCACGGGATGCTTTGTGAACAACCCCATTTGCAAGTCCTGCTGCAGTTATATAAGCTACGCCCTATGTGCAATACTGATACCTGTCAGAGTCCATAGCTGATGAATCTCTTTATTTTGAAACTATTTTCATTCTTATACCTAATTCTCTCTTTATCCAAAAGGTGGTAAACTAGTGGGACTAACGATAAAATGATTCCCTTGCGAACATCTAATATACACCTGATTTCCACATCTTCTCGACCACGATCCAACACAAAATATGGAGGGAAATAACCAATCAAACCAGGGCCTGGCACCAATCACATAGACTTCCCAGATCAATTCAAATTTGAACTGGTAAGGTTAAAACACAGACCTTCTCTAAGAGACCGTTGAAATACATCGTTAAAGCATCTAGTGAAGGTTCATAAGTCATTAGCATGGTATGGTACCAGATAAGCCATTTGAGCCACTATCTTATTCAACTGTAAGTCTCAGCATCTCCTTCTCACCATAAAACATAAAATGGTTAGGGACCATTTTCATAGCTTTGGGTTTGAAGTCCTTCATCATATGACTCACTATGGTACCCTTCAAGTAAGAATTGAGTGGGTTTCCCCTTCCAATCTACTAGTGAGTGTGGCCCATGTCGTTTTTTTTAGTAGAATGAATTGGAGCGGCTTCACTATCCCATGCAAGTGAAGGGCTAATCCTCCTATCGCGAACCTAACCACTTATCAACCGTATCGAGGCTGACATCTCGGCTTGGTTGGAATTTTGAAAGTTATAGCAATAAACCGGAAGACTCGGGTCTTTCTCGACGAATCAAATATTCTTTCTAATTGGCTCTACTTCCTCTATAAATGTAAGGAAGATTTATATATGCTAATATGTGCTCGGATCAGGATTCTGATGATTCTGCCTCAGGGGCCAAAGTGCTACTTTTCCCTGGAGCTAGTCGTTCATCGTCTGACTCATCTTTCAATTTGACTAAAAGACTTCGTGGAATTAAATTCAGGGACTCGGGTTTCTAAATAAAATACAAGTGTTGTTTGCTCCAGCTGTGAAGAGTGGACCTTATTTATTCTTTCTCATGGATGAACAACAAAGGCTAAATATCTGTAGAGAAGAATAAGCATCTTTCTTCTAGGGGGCTCCAATCAGATCATCTCACTCAAAAAGGTAAGAAAGGAAGAAGAGTCTATACCAAGGGATGAAGCAATAGTAAAATAGTTTCCTTACTACCAGTGCGAGGTTGCTTACATTTTACTTCAGTTGTTGGCTTACGTTTGGCTATCGTTCTCTCATCCTATAAAGTGGATGAGTGAGTAGGTACCCTTTTTTAATGATTATGCATCTTATATGGTTTAGTTTATATTCCATTTAGCTTGTCTCAAGACTACTATCTATCATTCCACTGTACCTACTTCTCATACTAGTACTTGGCTAACTATACAAATGCCTATTGTATAAGGGTAAGAACTATGCTTGCTTATCCCCTTGCCGCTGCCATCTAATGAAGAAAAATACTCATCTTCTTAGGTGGATGTGGGAGTAGCGATTACATGAGAGTAGTTCGTGATTGGTGCAGCGTGGCAGTAGGCGAAGAAGGTATTAGTCCTCCCATAGGTGAATATGAGCCTCGTGTTATCAAAGAACCCAATTTGAATAGGTATGTCAAATTTGGTTGAATCTGCCTATCGGCTAGGGATCTGATACCTTTCTCTACTAATACATGAACTCGAGAACATTTGATTCCAAAGAGTGGGAATACACCTCCCTCACTTACGGTAAGGTAGTAGGCAGCTTTGGGTATCGGTATTAGGAATTAGGTTTAAGTTCCGCCCGCAAGGGTTGTTTCCTTCGACAAATAAGTAAGAATAATGAGTAAGATTTTTTTTAAGTCTTCATGCAACAAACTCACATATAGAAATGATGTTAAACAAGTTCTCTCATTCCCCTTAAATCTTCTAAAACAAATTTCTAGTATCCTCTTCCCGTTGCTTCATTGTATCTATCGATTATGGTCGAAGAGAAAGCGCATTATCTAAAACTAAAAAGAGTTCTAATGAATAAATCATAGATAAAATATTATAATAGCTGGATGACATTCAATATCATGTACCCATGTTGTTATATGTATATTGGAAAATGGTATTTTATATCTATAAGCAGGGATCGTGGCTAATAAGCAGCTAACAGACTGCCCCCTCGGCCTTTACCTTTATTTGATTTTCAATAAGTTCTTAGTATGGATGGTCATTCTGGTTGGATCGCAATAAAACGATAGTCGAAGGTTTGGACCAATCGCAATTCATCACCATTTTGTCATTTTTAATTGATGACTGACTATTATATAAATGTTGACCTAAGTCCATGTGCTGGGGCTCGGCTCCCGAACCGTACATGAGCTTCCTCCTAGAATCTTCCTAAGAACATGAACCCCTTTATCTCTAAAAAAAATAAAAATACAAACAAACAAAAAATCAAAAGCCTCCACCCTCTTATTCTACGGGACTATTAGAGAAGCAACTTCATTCATTGAATTCTTTTCTTAGTCAAGCTTCATTTTTCCTTATTGTAGTCTCTGTCCATATTTAAGACTTTATTCCTCATAGCCTAGTTTATATCCACAGCTGACGGTGACTTCGTACAGACGCATTTGCCTTTGTAGGCGGCTAACTGACTTTGCAACCTTAATGTACTTATTTTAATACTTTATCACTCTATCATAGGACTTCGTTGGGAAAGGATGGGGATGGCGCATTGGTTTGGCTGGTGACTTGTCTTTGCTCATGACTTGGTATAAAGTATTTGTAGTCGTAGGACTTCCCGCCAATAATAAAGTGGTCGGCCTTTCAAATGTCGACCACTAATACTTTTCCCTTTCTTTGAAAAGAGAAATGAAAGCAAAGCTTAGCAAGCTTTATAAGGCTGATCACTACATCATCCAATGGAGGAGAAAGTTCAAAGAGCTTCCCTCCATTCGTAGCTAAGCTAAGATCCCAGATCTCTGAGTCAGCCTGCACTTTTTTTACGAATCCTGCACCCATGGGCATACGGCCTAGCAAGCCTTCCCCATTTCCACCGGAGCTTCATGGGTGTTACCCCATTCCGCAATAAGATGTTTGGATGTGAGTTATAATCCGTGAGGAGCCAAGCGGGTGTATGGATTTTCCATTAGACCTACCTTTCCGTGCGACTAGGTATGCTCAATGACAAGCTCTCAATTATCATCGTCTGGAATTTCTTGCTACCGAAGTAACACCTAGTGTGGTCAGCACCAATCATTTTCGAGCAATGGAGCTTACACTCATTCACATGGGCTCATCCTGCTATGCCTCAGACCTTTTGCTCTCCTAACATAAAAGGTGGCCAACCAATTGTTAAGGCCCAGGAGTTCGCTAAACATCTTAGCGGTGGGATTGGATACCTACATTCTTTCAAAGTTTCATTTGATCATCAAAATATTACCTTTTCCTACTATCATTATGCATTTGTAATGTTACTTGGTTCAACTCTATTTGTGACATTTTTCTTGTCTATTGGACTCTATATCTTCTTAGGTATATAATCGATCGTCTTTCAATTTTATAGTGAGTAGTTTTTATAATAAGTCAAGTCAAGAATCATAATCAAAATAAATGAGCTTTCCATAATGGTTTGGTAAGCAAGCAACCAGACGCCAATTCCCAGTTCTTTCTCTTCTCTATTTTTTCAAAGTCATTATTATAAATTGAAGTTTGATGGTTATTTTTTTCTCCCAGAGGTGCTTGTTTGAGTCTATCTCGTGAGAAACCTCAATACTATATCTATCTTTTTTCTCTTCTATGAGTCTTCTATACAATTGCTAATAAATTGGGGGTAGGACACATTCTGCCATCTGAAGTGATGGAAGGATAGTAGTCGGTTGAATTCTCTATATCTTTTGCTTTTTCGATAATGGATTCCATTTTTATCTAAACTCGACAGTCCGCATCTTTTTTTCTCTAAAGAAATTAGTTTAACCTTTCATTTTCCGCAGCAAGTCTAAGAAATGGCCGACCCATCTCGATGAAAAAGAAATTCGAACTTTTATTCTTGGCAACAAGTCTAAGGTGAGTCAGTTCATACTCTTCAGAATAGTGAAAGTCTTGTTGAAAGGTTTTTAAGTGTGGAGGCCAGAATGGCTAAGTCAAAGAGAAGGAATAGGTATTCCAACAAGCAGATATTCGCTCCTTAAGCAGAAAGCATTTTTTCATCCTTCTGTTTGCCCTAAACTAGTTTGGTTACTAAAGAGAGATGCTTGTATAGACTGAAGATATGAGCGATTGGCTTTAGTATATGAGATTCTAACAAGGGATGGGCTACTAGGCACCAGCTTGAAGAGAGTTACTTACTCAGCAGTACTAGAAGCAACTCCCCAATGAAGTACGGGAAGAGAATATCAGTCTTTTTTTCCCCATCATTTTCAATGCAAAAGCAAGAGCTTAAGTGATTAGGGGATTCATATACGATCGGGTAGGACTGATATGCTTAAGACTAGAATGCTAACTTAGCGATAGCGAAAGCGTGTTAGAGTTTCCCTTAGACCCCTTTACTAATAGGGCAGGGCCCTTGATTGATTGAAGCGCTTAAAGAAATTGGAAAGTTTGTCATAGAAGAAAGAAAAGACCTATACGTGAGATAGCGGACAGTTGTGACCCTTTAATGACCCATATTTTCTTGCATTTCTGTTATAGGTCCAACCATCGCTCAAATTGGCTTCAACTATCGCATTCGAAATTCCAGAACCTGAACATATCTAGGCTAGAGCGCGAGACCTTGCCCAACCACTCCTTCCAGTGCTACATTGTCTCTCGGTACTTAATCATGAGCGAAACATCACACATGTGAAGCTTTATTCAAAAACATTGATTGACCCTACCATTAATGAGATATACTCGAGAAGGAAATTTTATCCTTTGCACATCCATTGAAAAAGCTCTTTGACGTATAATCTTTACTTTTGGATCATTACTTCATTACTCATAGTGCACTGAGTAATCACTAAGAAATAAGACCTCTGTTCTCTCTTTTTTAGCAAGATATTTTGAGGTAAGCCTGTAGTCTAAGACTAGTGAAGCATTGAATTTTTTATCTGCAGTTAGCCTTGAACTTGCCTTGATGGCCTAGGCCTAACAGGATTTCTAAGGGGCACTCAAAGGAATTCGGCTAAACAGACAAAACTGGCTAAAAGCTACCATGTAACTTCACAAGGGAATCCAACTTCTCAATTTATCCTATTTTTTAGATTAAAATATTATAACTCCAAGCAGATCGAAAGTATAAAGTAAAGATTAGGAGTCACCTGAAGATTGGAAGACATACTAAAAAACACTCCAAGAGAAGCACTAGAGGATGGGATTTTTACTCCAACGGGGCTCGGTCTTTCTTCATTTAAGATTTTCACTTTGCACTAGATACATGCCATGGTGGGGTGGAGAACTAGAATGAAAATGATTAACTCGTTCACTCTTTAGGGCGGAGTAAGATTCTCTTAAACTCTTAGCTTGTTTGGCTTGTTTGAAACGGAAATCTCGAACAACTCGTGCTAGACGGACTAGGCATTTGACTACCCCTTAGGGCACTCAGATTCTTTTTGGGTAGCAAAAAGAGGAAATCTAGTAAAAACCAGAGGACTACCACTCTCTTGAAAATAGAATAAAAGAAAGTAAACCGTTTAAAGTAAAAGGAAACTTTACTATTATTTTACTACTCTAGTAATTAAGTAAGAAAGCTAAGGAATAAGAAAGAGAAAGGGGTAAAGAATAGAAACTTTTTTTTATTAGTTAATGGCTGGAAAGGAGTCTTCTTATTCGGGAAGTAATTTCCAATGCCATAAATTCACCATCTTCGAGTACTGATTATGGTGCATCTGGTTGTATTTTACCTGACATAAAAACAAGTAACAAGTCTAAAATTGCACGAATAGGTGACTTAAATAGCCATATGAACCGAGGTCACTCTAATTATCTACTTTCAAAAACCATGATTATCCTAGTTTTGAAGAGAAATCGATTGTATGGCCATATATCTGGTGATGTTCCTTGTCCTCCTAAGGTCATTATTGATTCTACTGGTGTTTTGTTTTAAAATTCATCTTATGAGGACTGGTACTCCAGGGACCAGCTTGTGTTGGGTGGCTTTTAGTATCATATAACCAGAGATGGTTGCTCAACTACTAGATGAAGAATCTTGCAAAGAATTATAGAATGCATTAGAAAGTCTCTCTGCTCCACAAACTAGAGCCAGAGTTACCTACTTTAAAAGTAAGTTCAATAATCCTAGGGAATAAGGTCAGACTATGGAAGAATACCTTGAAAATATAAAACTAATAACTAGAAATTTGGATCTAAGAAGTTGTATTATTAGTATTGATGACCTGATATCTCAGGTTCTTGCTGGTCTGGACTCAGACTACACTCTTATTATGGTGAGTATGGCTGATAAGAATGATAATTTGTTTGATTTACAGACTTTGTTGCTAATATTTTGGAGCAAGTTAGAGCAATTGTCCATTCTATAATCTGATATGGCCAACCTTACTATGACTACTACTAATAGCAATTCAAACAAAGAAAATAAGTCACAAGGAATTAATCACAAAAACACCTCTTCTATAGGACAACACTCTTATTCTAGAGGTCATGGTCGTGGAAACAGAGGCATGAATCAGTACAATTATAGAAAATAGTTATAATAATAATACTTATAGGAAACACAGAGGGAAGTAATCCCCAAATAGAGCAACTTGCCAGAGTTGTGGCAAGTTTGGTCATACAGCACCAACTTGTTACTATAGGGATATAACTAATGTTATGGGATCAATACCTGGTGAGCAACAACTATAGAACATAAATAAGTTAGATACTAGTGCATTTTTAGTGAATCAAGAGCCAAATAATAAAGCAATATGGTAACTGGTTTTGGAGCAACACACCATGTCACTCATAATCCAAGCTTAATAAGCTAAACGGTTAATTATGAAGGTAAGGTCTCTGTCAGAATTGGGAATGGACATAGTTCATTAATTTAAAATTTAGGAGCTCTAGTATCCCTATAATTGATAAAAAACAAATGGCCCTTAAAAATATTTTGCATGTTTATATTTTTTTTAAACCTACTTTATGTTTATCAAATAACTACAACCAATCCTATTTATCTTGAGTTCTTTACAGATTTTTATTTTGGTAAGCCTTTGGACACATGAAAGATTCTACTAACATAGAGTTCTAAATTAGGGCTCTATTGCATTGAGAATTCATCTAAGTCTCAAGTTTCCATACCTCATGTTCTTGTTTCCGAGTATTTTTTTTAAGTATTAAGAATCAGGTGTCAATAATAGAATTTTGACAAATATTTTCAAGCATTGTAATATTGCAAATTATATAAATGAACAATCTATGTTATGTCACTACTGTCAACTTAGAAACTCACATATGTTACCCTATCTTATTTTTAATTCTCATGCTACTAATATATTGGACCTTGTTCATACATACCTTTGGGGGCCTACTCCAATCTCAACTAAAAATGGTTTCAAGTATTATATTTTTTTCTACATGATTTTTCAAGATTATTCTGGATTTGGGCTTTGAAAACAAAAGTGATGAACTTAAAACCTTTCCACGATTTCAAACAATGGTTAAGGTTAAATTTGATAGAAATATTAAGGTTTTATAAACCAATGGTGGCGGTGAATACCAAAGCTTTGTATCACACAATATTCACACTGAAATTTGACTTGGGAATTTCTGCCCTTATTCCTCTGCCCGAAATGGTAGGGGAGAGAGGAAACATAGACATATAGTTGACACTGTCCTTACACTCTTGGCTGAGTCTCAACTACCCTTCATTTTCTGGTTTGAGACTTTACTATTGTTGTTTATCTTATCGTAGGTTTCCTACTTCTATATTACAGTACAAATCACCCTTTAAAAAACGTTATTTCAAACAACCGAATAGAAACTATATCTCTAGGAATATGTTTCTAATGAGGGAGAAAATTCTTATGCTAAACACTTTTATAAACTACTTCTAGTCAGTACTCTCTTCCTATTCTAAGTTTAGGTTATTTCAATAGTTTTCATACTCTGGAAATCAAATGTAGTAACTTCATGCAATAAAACTCTTGTAAGATTACTGGAGGCAGAAGCTTACCTAGATCTTGTTCTAGTGTCATGCCTAGCATTTCATCTTCTTCTGCTCCATGTGATTATTTTAGTAACTCCAACCTTTTGTCCAACTTAACCTACACATACATAAATACAAATTAGTCATTATCCTTTAGCTACTCAACCTAATCAGACACATTCTTTTTTTTCTTCACAAACGGTTACACATTCGAAACATGATACTACACATAATTCAATAAAACTTCACATTGATCATACTCTACCTGTTCACTCAATTTCATTATTGTCTAAGCCAAAATAGTATACATTACTAATCTTCATCCTATTAATACTAGATAAAAATCTGATATCTCAAAACCTAAAAATATTTTACTAGACTGAGAATAACATATACGGGATAGAACCAACCATTAATAATGAAGAAACTTCTGATCCAAATTGGTTGGGAGCAATATATATATAGATTTTCAAGCGTTACAATCTAATAATACTTGGACTTTGGCACCCTAGACATCTACTATAAATCTGGTTGGTTGTAAATGGGTTCATAAAATCAAACATGTTCTTGATGGTTCCATTCAAAGGTACCAAGCTCGTTTTGTGACTAAAGGATTTCATCAGTGCTTAAGGATTAAATTTCATGAAACCATTAGCCCTATGGTTATGGCTTCTACCATAAGGCTTATTTGTAGCAAAGAACTAGGTAATTAGTCATCTTGATATTAATAATTTATTTCTTAATGGTTATTTAAACGATACTTTCTACATGACCCAACCTTAAGTTTTTTTTATTTAAAATGACCATACCATGTGTGTAAATGGATCAAAGCTAGATATGGTCTAAAGGAAGCACTTTGTGCCTCGTATTCTAAGCTAAGAGAGGTAAAAGTCAGTTGGGGATTTCAGATTCTAAAGCTGACTATTCTATGTTTTTCTATATGTCTTCTCATGAGATAGTGGTCATATTAGTCTATGTGGTTAAAATCATAGTCACTGGAAATCTACTTAATTCTCGAAACAGTTTTGTTACTCAACTTAATGTTGTTGTCTCACTAAAGGATATAAGAAAGCTCAATTTGTTCCAATGAATGAGGCTGTAAGGGTTCCTATTGGTCTCTATCTAACTCCAAAACATATATCGAGGATCTTTTACCAGTGTTGGAATGAGCTCATCAAAGTCATATCATACTACGATGGTTGTAGGGAATCTTCCTTTTTCCCTCATGGAACTTTGTTGCATGATCTTACATAATATCGAGAGTTGTTAGGCTCCGTATAGTACTTGCTACAGACAAGACAGTTGTTAGGTTCAAAGGCATACCAAACTAGTATTTTCTATTTATATATTAATACTCATGTGTAACTAAACTAATTAAGAAATAAAAATATAGAATAAATAATTATTATAAGCCTTCTTTCTCTAATTTTAATTTGAGTTATGGCCATTCTTCTATGATTAAGGACAACGAATCCACAATTTGAGCTCAGGATCATTAGGTCATGTAAGAAGGTATAATGAACATTTCCTAGCTACAAACCTTGTCAAACAATCAAATGAATACATTTAACAACATCTGGGTAGAAAAAAAACAACTACATACTATGGAAGACAATGGTCCTTCAAGTCATCGGAGGAAATAAATTTGAGAGTTCATAAATGGTAAAATTTTATGCCCTCCAAAACTAACCGTGAAAGAAGTGGTAACATAATAGAAATTTAAAAAATAAGAACTGGAAAGTATTGTGACAGCATAGTAGAAAAAATGGTGAAATTTTTAGATAGAGGAAGACTGTTATGACAACAAAAAGATTTTATGAAAGAGTAGTGGTACTGAAGAAGAACATGACCAAGTGTGTGATGTCTTAACTAACTGAAGGGTTTTCTGAGAATTGGATTGGGTCAAGCACGTGTATTGGGTTGCAAGCCCATCTACTATTAAAAAAAAAACTTGAAATTTAAATAAATAAAACAAAGTTACAGTCACGTGTACAATAACTAAAGTTGTTATAGTATTAAAAACCAATGAAAAATTGTATATATATATATTAAAGAATGTACATATGTCAATATATGTAAAATACACTAAATAAATTATTTCTTCTTCTTCAAGTTTCTTTAAATTCTTTTTCTTCAAGTTTGTTAACTAGTAACACACTAATTACTATTAGGCTGGTTTTACAGCAGCATGAGCACAAAAACAATTTATCAGCTAATGCAACAAGAAACATCTAAAGGACTGTGGAATGCTACCACAAGGTTATCCGGATCACACCTAATTGAAATCAAAGTTACATAGAATAATCTACTCAAACTATGGAAAAGTACCTACATAAAATAAAAAATCATATGTGTCAACCTTACCCTAGTTAGGTGTCTTATTTCTCTATATGACCTAGTCATAAAAGTTTTTGTTCACCTTGTCTCTAAGTATATACCTATAGCGGTGAGCCAGGCTGATAAAGAGATAATCAGTTGTATAGATCTAAAAATTATTTTCTAACTTTAGTAATGAGATTGAAACAACTTAACAAGATACAAATTGTAACATCTAATCTAAGTATAACTTCGGCCAACTATGTTGCAAACAAGCAAGAGAACAAACTAAAAAACAGCAACTATGGAGTTCATAACAATGTTTATTAAAAAAATACGATATAAATGATATAGAGGATAAAACCACATTTATAGAGATCATAAGAACTATAGAGCAAGAAGCTTCAGAGGAGACAAAGGAGGAAGGGTTGCACCCTCTAAACCCGCCTGTCAAATCCATGAAATATATAGACATATCGGTATTATGTGTTATTTTGAAGATGATCAAACGTATATAGGAGCTGCACCAAATGAGAAACAAATGAGCGACACAAAACAACGAGCATAAATGGTCACATATAACCAAGAAAGTGAAGGCTCTTAGTATTTTGACACTAGTGTTAGTCACTATGCAAATGAAAGTCCTAGTCTAATCAGTTAAAAGGTTGATTACAGTGGTAAGAGTTCTATCATTGTAGGTAATAATAAAAAATTATCTATTTATATACATAACATATAAAATTACTAATCACACAGACAAATCTGTTACATTGAAAAACAAACAAGAACATGTTTTTTATCTATCAACTTACTTCATATAATATTGTGTATGTTGAATTTTATAATTTAGTTTATTTGTGAAAGACAATAAAACGGGGATGGTGTTGCTCAATAGGAGATCTGAAATGACATTTATAACACTGAAGAACCATATAATAAAACCTTAGTCATTTAGCTTTAATACAAAAGTCTCTAGGTTATCAGTCTAATTTAAACATTAGCTCTAATTCTTTCAAAGAATGATGACACTCACTAAATCAATATAATATTTCAACAATCTTGAGTAATAAAATGAAATTATGTGATGCATGTCAATTGAGACATTTACATTCCTTACCTTACTCTAATTTCATTTCCTATTCTACTCGTGTTTTTGGAACTCACACATACAAATTTTTGGGGTCATTATCCTCTTAAATCTCAATCCAGTTTTAGTTACTACTTTAGTTTCATAGCTACTTTTAGCGGATACACATCACTATATTTATTAAAAATAAAATTGAAACACTCACTACATTCATTCATCTTAAAAAAATTAGTTTGAAAGGAAAATAAAATCCTTTCAATAAGATTGGGATGGTGACTTTAAATTCTTTGTTATAATAACTAAGCAATCTGGAATACATTTCAAAACTTCATATCCTTACACCTTTATGCAAAATTAAATGACAGGGAGAAATATAGATAAATTATTGTTAAACCCAATCTAGTAAAAACTAATTTACCTTAAAAATATTCGGTTGAAGCTTTCCTTATAAAACCTTTTGAATCACCAAACTTCCTAGTGTTATCTTAAATAGTCATACATCAATGAGAAACTCTATAACAAATCACCTATATATGTTCGTTTTTCTATTTTAAGACCATATGAATATTAGAAATTTCAATTTCATTTAATTACATGTATTTTTCTGAGTTATAGTTAATGTGGGTAGGATTTATTCGACTCGTAAGTTGAACCAGTGAAATATGAAACCAACATTTATTTTGTCATATAGACTTAATAAATTTGTAACATTGAGGGCTTTTTGTGCAATAAGAAGTAAATGTGTTTTTATTTAGTAAGTTACCATGATAGATTAGCCTCAAACGAACTAATTTTCTAGGTTCCATGGCCAAACAGGCCAAAAATACCACAACCACTACTATATTAGGCACCTTACCCTTTCTTAGAAAGGGGAGAAAACATTTTGGTGATGAGGGTTTTATAGTAGATTTCATATTTTTGTCGTCTGTATAATTCTTCTACTATTCCTATATTTTTAACCATCAAATATGTAGCCCTTTTACTCCTCATAGAGAATTATGAGGGGGGTTAGTTTTGCCACTGCTTCGGATTTTATATGTTCCTCGTTTTACATGCAAAATTAAAAGCATGGAAAAAATATAGAAAAAAATACCAAATTTAATAAAAGTGGGAACAAAACATAAAATTCTCTAGACTACCACTTTGTTGGACTTATATTAAAAAGTAAATATCAGTCTAATAATTCACTGGTTTGACTTGTGGGTCAGATAAATCAAACTCTTATCGGTCGTAGCCCCCCAGTCATTGCAAAGAATTCTGAGGAAGGACTAGTTTTGATATCGCTTCTAATTTTACATGTTCCCGACTTTACATTCAAAATTAAAACCATGATAAAAAAGATGAAAAGAATACTGAACTTGATAAAGGCAGGATAAAACATAAAACGCCTTGGCTAGGGACTTACATTTCAAAGAGAGAGATAAAAATAAAATTACGACATCGGGAATATTCAAACCAAACCAACTACTACTTGAACATAATGTGACCAACTAGTGTTGGAACCTTTTTTATCTCTTTTGTTTTGTAAAAACATGACCAACTAATGTTGGAACATTTTAAACATGACCAACAAGTGTTGGAACCTTTTAAACATGACCAACTAGTGTTTGAATTGTTTTTTTAAGTCGAATGACCTTCTTCTTCTTTTTGGTCGATGACTTTTTTTTTAGGCCGGAAGACCTAATTTTCTCTAGGCGAAAGAAAACTTTATTTTTCTACATTGGATGATTTTTTTTTATAAAAACATAATTCGTTGACATGTAAATCCATCGCAAAACCATCAACAAAACATCAGTTGCAGGCTCCTTCTATAATTAAAATTAGGTATGAACCATTAAACATAAAGATAATAATGCAAATATCAAGAAATCTAATCAGTGGTTAAATATATTTATTTTCATTTATTGCTTATTTTATTTATCATGTTAACAAGGTAGTGTTGGAAGATACCTCAGATCCAAAATAATAAGTTTCAAATCTAGACCAACAAGTGTTGGAAGATCCCTCAAATCCAAAATTATTAATTTCAAATGTAAACCAACAAGTATTGTAAAATTACTCAAATCCAAAATAATAAATTTCAAATGTTCTAAATAATCAGTAAGCCAAGAACCTTGTCCATGCCATTCATTAAAATGTGGAAAAAACTCACATCTATAATTCTATTAGTTTTTGTTATTGAAACAAGAAGTACACGAATTAGAGAGAAATGTATTATTAAAGCATATAAGTAAACAATGTGAATAAATGTTCACCATTGGTTAAGACAATGATATTTCAACCACGTATTTTTTTTCCACAATAAAAGTTTTAGAGAATATGGGTACCGCATCTTCCGTCTTCGTATATAAGTAAGAACAATCCGATCTCAACACCAATATGATATTGTCCGTTTTGGCACCCAAAGGCCCACACGGCTTTGCTTTTGGTCCACTTTCAAAAGGTCTCACACTAGTTGAGATATATTCTTACTTATATATCATTGATCCTTCCCATGTTTAACCAATATGGGATGTGAGACTTTGGCCGCACTCGTAACACCATTGGTAAAGTGTAAGTGCTCTAATAGGGTTGATAAGTATATATGTTTTACCATTTAACAAATAAAGTTGTTTTGTAAGCTAAAAGTTAGTTTCTTTAAAAATCATAAGTTTTTTTGGTACATAATCAAACAAACTTGTTTGTTATAGAACATAAGAAAAATGGACGGTGATTAGGCAAAAAAAATCAAAATTAAAAGAAAAACAAAACAAATTCTAAATTATAGTAGTTTATAAAGCTTTTCAATTTTATCAATTTTAAAAATTAGCTTTGTTTAATTCTAAAAGTGAAAACAGCTACAGAGGTTTTTTCTAAGACAAAAAGGATAAGGTAAAAAAACACTACCTAAGTTTGAGCGGTTTTTTTATCTTGTTTCGTACATGAGATCCAAAATCCAAAAAGATAAAATATAAAAATAGAAAAGCGATTCTTTAACTCAAAGTGGCACATTTACAAGAGAGTTTAGTGCATAAAGTGTAACTGAGTTAATTTATCTGGAACTTCAATCCCTTCTTATAATATATAAATGACATAAAACTTATGAAGATTAGCACATGTATAATTTTCTTTTAAACTTGAGAAAATACAATAATATTAAGAATATTAAATCTTTGAGAAGTAATCAATGAACAATTTTTATTTTAGGAGACTAATGAGAAATAACTCGTTCACATTAAAATGATAAATATATAATATTTTATTATCGACCATCTCTTAGTTGCAAGAACAATCAGCGCCTCTAGAAATATATATATATATATATATATATATATATATATATATATATATATATATATATATATATATATAATATTTTATTATCGACCATCTCTTAGTTGCAAGAACAATCAGCGCCTCTAGAAATATATATATATATATATAGTCATTTAAGAATAAGTAATTCGTATTGTTCATACAAAATAAACTCAACTTTAGCATAAACTAAAATCAGAATAATCTCTTTTAAAGATCTATAAATAGAGATAAATGAAATATTTGGCATTCAATTTATGTAAATTATTTTAATAAAGTATGCTACAATAATATTAAGGTTATTTATTATGCGACATAATAATTCAGTTTCAGCTTTTGTAAGGTCATAAAAAATCTATAATAAAGTTAAGATTCTTTGTGGGGTGACAAAATAATTCAGCTTTAGCTTCTGTAACATCATAAAAATTTATATAATAAAATTGATGCAAAACAATTTTGTTCCAAGTTCGTATCTGTTATCTGAAGAAAAAAGACTAGTAGGTTACAAATTCATACTTAAACCTTGTTTAACTCGAAATGTAACATGATAAGATATACATAAGATCTTCCAGCAAATAAGTTTCATTTAATATAAAAAATATTGAATATTAAGCGGACTTTCATTTTAGTCAATTGAAATATTTTTCAAGCCAATAGTACATATTGCATATATCATCATTAAGCTTCATTAAAAGAATGTTAGGGTCATGTATTGTCTAGCATGGTAACATTTACAAAGCTTGCTATATAGTACAACCCAAAGACTTTATTAATTGTGTATGATAGTTTATGAAAGTTACCTGGTCCAAAAGAAAGTTAACAATTTTATAACAATTGTATGTAAATATCAAATCAAGGTCAACGATTTAAAGTATTTATAAATTAATTTATAATATTAAGTGGTCTTCTCATCAATGATACAACAATCTCTTAAAAGTTTTTCATTTTTTTAGTTTTGAGTTAAACTTAGTGTAGTATTACAAACTTCACAAATTCAGTTTCTAATTTAGTGTTATATATTGATCAGATATTACTTGCCATAAATTTTAAGTACAGGATGCATGCCACCAAAAGATTAGTGTTGAAGAAATTAGGTGTGAAAATTACGGGTGATACATTTTATGTGTTAGGGACCAAGATTAATCAGATTTACAATTTATGTTCTACGGGTTTATCAAAAAGACATACATTAATAGCATGTTGAAACATCATGATATGAAAAATAACAAGCCTCTTGTTTTTTTAGGTAAATTGAGATAAGTTCTCTTAGTTAATATCTCAAGATTGACTTGAAAATTTAAGTGATACAAAAGATTTCATATGTTTTGCAAGTAAATTTTTTTATGTTTGTGCAGGATGGTTTCTGATAAGATATGATATTCATTATAATAATTTTAAGTAGATATTTAAGTTTCTATGGATGGGACATTGTGTAGTAGGACACTGGAATTTAAAAAAAATAAAACCTCGCATGTTGACATAAAAAGCCAGAAAATTAAGGAGATCATTTGTTCGTCCTGACTTTATAAATTAACTTGATGTTAGATCAAATTTATGTGTTTTTTTATTTCCATAATAAGAATTTATAAAATTATAAAATACTAAATAACATCTGATAAATAAAAGACATTTAGTTTTTTCCTCTTAAATAACTTAGAATGTAGTAAATAAGAACAAACTCCACAATTCATTTTTTGGTTAAAATTAAAAAAAATGAATATTCAACTTCATATTTTAATCTCCCCCTACTAAATTTTAAATGGCCATAGTGTTTCATGAATACAACATTCATGTAGGCGTCCTTAGCCTTGAAGATATTCAGTTTCAATGAGATTTTATTTGTAATTCAATGTTTAATCATATTATATTGTATTGAGCTTAAGTTCATAAACAATTTAGTTAAAACCATACGATCTTTATCTTTGTTATTATATCTCTTGTATATTTTGTACAAATTAGCGACAGTTAAACAAGACACGTTGGAAATCGAGACTTAGTGATTATGAGGTTTTGTGAATTCTATGGTGCACTCATTTAGATGTCAAGTGTCATTTAGGTGTTAGTTGCCAACGTAATTATTGTAGGTAATTTTATATCTTAAGTTGTATGATCGCCTTAGTTTTTTGTAGACTATAAACTTATAAGGCAAAATTTTGGGTTCTTGTGAATACAACCTCTTTCTATAGTGCACACTTTGGTGGACCATTTAGATCCAAGTAGAAGATTGTAAGGATAACATAATTTGTATGTCTCATCCATGTAGATTGTGAGCACTCAACTTGTTGGAGTTATACTCCAATTATTCAGATGTAATCAATACTAATTTTTATTGTATTATGGGTTAATGTAGACCTAAAAAAAGGGTCGCTTAATTTGCCATTATAGTTAGTATGCTATATGAATCTAATAATATTATGGTCTTTTGTGAGGCGCACTCACTGAGATGTAGTGAATTGGACTAATGAACAAATTTAATAAAAGATATATACAAATTATGTAAAAAAAAATAAACGGTTAAGTTTCTTTTTATTTTTCTTAATTATATTCCAATAGTGGTTTGGAGTATAACTAAAATTAGATTTGTTATTTGTTATTGGATCTCTCAGCTAGTTAACCCGCCCAGGACTGGTCCGAGTAGTTTAGAAAGCGGTTTGAAAGCTCAAATTCTTAGAGCGACTCTCTTATTGGTCTGGACTGGTTTGCGCACAAACCGGTCAAAGAAATATATAAGTATTTCATTTTTCTTAATATAATCCTAAACTAAACCTAAGATTTGTCAGTGAGAAGCATTTTTCACCGCAAGAAGAAGAATCATCCAATTATTGTCGCTCAATATTAATCGATCTTCATCTTCATCTTCATAGTTTCTCAATCTAAATCTATTTCATTTTCCAATCAATCTTAAACGGGTATATGGGTTCATTCTCTTCGTTTAAACCTACGTTCTTGCTTTAATTAATTTTTATTACAGATCAGATATTATTTTTTGTTACATGGATTGATGGAATATATTGTCTTGGTTGTTATTCAAACTTATGGACGGAAACAAATGATTTTGTTATATATAAATATGATGGATTCTATAATTCTTTTTAAAATATAGAAGAAGAAAAGAGTCAAAACTTCAAGAATATAATTTCGTGTTTTTATCATTAACAAAAGATATATATATATATATACAAAGTCATTGTGCTGTAGCCCAGAAAGTCCAAACAAAAGCATTTTTTTATTTTATTTTATTTTATTCAGATATCTTATGTATTTAAATCAAATCTAATTATATTAAGATTTTATTTGATTTTATTTTATTTTATTTTAGAATATTTATTTTATTTCCTTGTATTCTAATTTAGGGTTTTGAGAAGCTATTATATAAAGCCTCTTATGCCTTAAGATATTTTAAGTTTTTGGAATAATAGATTTTTTTATCTCTGAAAATTTCACTCTTTGTTACCCTTAGATTAGGGTTGCATCATGTTACCCTTGAATTAGGGTTTCATCTATCGTTGCTTCTTCTTCTACTTCCGCCGCGTCATCAGTTTGGTATCAGAGCCTCAGTTCCTGCTACGGGTCAAGCATGTTTCTGAATCTTGATTTCATCTGATTCAAGGTCTAAAGGAGAGAACAACATACGGCCATGAAGATCTCAAAGATCGTTTGGTATGCGGGAGACACACTAGGCGTTTCAATGACGATCATATTGACCGGTTACTGAAGGAGTTTAAATTGGCTACCAATCGTCGAATCAAGGTAAAAAATGCTTATCGAGATGATGTCTCAGGCTATGAAGAGGTTTTCAAAATCATTTTTTTTCATCAACTGGACATGGGGATGTTGTCTTCAGGCTATGAAAAGGTTTTCGAAACTATTTTTTTCCTTCAACTAGATAGCTTCAATGTTACTTTGGATAAGGAACACTCGAGAAGAATTTATCTGATTCCGATAAGGTCAACAATTATAATTCCCAATGTAACGATTGAATAAAATAAAATAAATAATTTAGGTTCTTAATGGTGATGGTGCTGTGAATTCGAGGACGAATTCTTGTCAACCAGGAGAGGATGATGTAGCCCAGAAAGTCCAAACAAAAGCCTTTTTTATTTTATTTTATTTTATTCAAATATCTTATGTATTTAAATCAAATCTAATTATATTAAGATTTGATTTTATTTTATTTTATTTTATTTTAGAATATTTATTTTATTTCCTTGTATTCTAATTTAGGGTTTTGAGAAGCTATTATATAAAGCCTCTTATGCCTTAAGATATTTTAAGTTTTTGGAATAATAGATTTTTTTATCTCTGAAAATTTCACTCTTTGTTACCCTTAAATTAGGGTTGCATCATGTTACCCTTGAATTAGGGTTTCATCTATCGTTGCTTCTTCTTCTACTTCCGCCGCGTCATCACATTGGCTACTAATTTGGTTATAATTTGGGCAACTACTAATTAGGCTATAATTTAGGCAGTTACTAATTATGTTATAATTTAGGTAGGTACTAATTAGGCAATACGATATACTAAATATATACAAATATTTTGTATTATATCACTCTCATGCAGTCGAAACTGGAGGTTCACGAACATTGAGGCCGGTCTAAAACTTGTCGAATAAGACAAGAGGTAGCCCTTTTGTGAAAATATCGGCAACCTAGTACATATAAGGCATGTGACAAACCCGAACAGCACCTTGTGCTACTTTTTCTTGAACAAAATGAATAAACATTTCAATATGCTTCGTGCACTGGTGTTCGACATATTTCTCAGAAAGATGAATAGCATCACATTATCACAATACACAAATGTAGCTTTACGGATGGGAAAATAGAGTTTCAGAAGAAGATTACACAGCCAACAAGACCCATGAACAATGTTTGCTACCCTTCTGTATTCATCTTTTTCACTAGACTGAGAAATAGTAGGTTAACGTTTTCATGACTACGAGACCAAGTTGTCACCCTAGAAGACACAGTATCTGAAGGTGGAATATCGAGTATCCTAACACCCTCCCCAATCTACATCAGTGTACGAGACAAGAGATGTAAACGATAAGGAGAGAGATGTAGTCCAAGATGTAAAGTTCTTTGGATATATCGTATGATTCACTTTAAAGCATTCATATGTTCATCTCGAGGATCATGCATATGTAGACAAATCTATTGGACAACGTAAGAGATATCCGGCCAGGTAAATGTAAGATATTCCAGTGCACCAACAAGGCTGTGGTACAATGTCGGATCAGCATATAACTCATATTTAGTGGCATTAACTTTTTTATTTGTATCAGCAAGAGTGAGAGTCGGCTTGCAAGAACTCATTACAACCTATTGTATAATGTCCTCGATGTATTTTTCCTGAGATAAAAAAAAATATGCCCTTGTTTGCCAAGTAAATAGTGCAAGAACCCCAAATTCTTCATAGCAAATTCGGAGCTAAGATGCGTCATGATGGTTTTGCGGAAAGTATAAGATGAAATAGTCAAAATAATGCCATCAACGTATAATAACAAGTAAGCCATATGTGACCCATATTTGTAAATAAACAATGCAATATTTGATTTACTATTAGAGAAACCACTATTGGCAGCGGCTGATAGGACATTGTACTTGATGTATAGTAGGCAGAGAGGGACGTGTGGACAGAACTGGTGTCGAAGGATGCCCAGAAGAAGGTGATGATGAAGATGGTGAGGAAATTGGTATGTGTTGTGTTGAGGGAGAATCGCCACAAGAGATGTTGGAATCGACTGGACCGCGAGAGAAAGAACAATAGGTTTTGGTTTTCGGTATTAATGGATGAAATATGGAGACACGCCATTATCCAAAAAATCATAATCCATGGTATGAGACGGATGGACTTTGGAAAAGGGAAAATAGTTTCATCAAATTGAGCATGACGACAAATAATGATTTTATTAGTGGATAAATCAAAACATTTATAGCCTCTATAATTTTTGGGATAACCTAAAAAATCCAAAGATAAGAACGAGCTTGCAATTTGTGAATGGTAGTGGACGAAAACAGTGGAAAACACAAGCATCAAAAAAATCAAATGTGAGAATGAGATGGAACACGATGGTAGAGAATTTGGAGAGGGGGCTTATTGGCAAAACTTTTATTGGGAATAATATTAAGTAGGTGCGTTTCCATGTGAAGAGCATGATGCCAAAAATAAAGTGGAAAATGCATGAATAAGAAGTGTGCGCATGATATTATTAATGGATCATATTTTTCTTTCAGCCTTCCCGTTTTGTGAGGAGCTATGGGGACATAAAAATGAAAAGAAATTCCATGAGACTCATAAAACTGCAAAAAATAATGATTATCAAACTCTTCATTATTGTCAAGTCGTATGGTTTTAATATCTCATTCAAACTATGTACGAATATGAGCTTGGAATTTTGTAGAAATTAAGAAAACTTATGATTTATAAGCAATAGAAAAAGTCCATAAGAATTTTGAATAATCATCCAAGAAAAGCACATAATATCTATGTCCCAAAGAACACAAATGTGGAGAAGTCCAAAGGTCAGTATGAATAATATTAAAAAGCATACAAGTAGTAAAAGTTGAGAGAACAAAAGACAACTTTATATGTTTTCAAAGAACACACGATTGACAAGTAGTAGACTTAGATGGACTATTACAATCAAGCAATTTATTTTGCCGCATAATAGCTAAAACTGAGTCTCTCGGGTGACCCAGACGGTCATGCCAAAGAGTGGATCCAATGCATGCAGTGGAGGAAACAGTTAAAGTCGGACTAGAGGGAGTGATAGGGTAGAGAGGGCTTGTACTATCACATCTCATTAGATGTGTCCTCATCTGTAAATCATGCATAGAAAAACTAAAAAGATCAAACTCCACTGACACATAATTATTAGTTGTAAACTTTCTAACTGACACCAAATTTTTAATAAGTTTAGGTTTATGCAAGCTATGATTGAGTGACAAAAGTGGGTTCAGGGGAGGTAATGAAGCATGACCGTAACCACGAATCAGAATTGATTGACCACTACCAACATTAACACCATTATTATTGCTCATATTAATATAAGACGTGAGATTACTTTGTGAGGACGTCATATGAAAAGTTTTCATTGTGTCTATATACCAGTTAGGATGTTTTTGTAACAAAGACATAATGTGCATAGCCAATTCTATATCCGCCGGATTCCACTTAGAGGCTGCATATTGTTTTTGTTGATGTTGGTGGGTTTTGGAGCCTAAGATTTCGAGTTGTTGTGGTCTATGAGGCATGTTCCAAGATTGCGTCGGGTATGGGCATGGAGGTACGGTCCATGGTGGCTGGATCCAATCCCACCAAGGAGGTATCGTCCAAGATGGATCACCTGTTAAATTTTAACCACCTCCACGGTAGCCTCCACATCCAGTACTTCCATAACCCACAGCCGAAGTGTGTCCCGAACCATCACCGGATTGCCTATAATTCAGATGTTTGTTGTTATATGTTTCTTAGAATGTTTTTTGCGACATTGACCCTGACTTCAAGGACGATGGTTACGCATATCATCTGATTCACGCATAGCCACAATCATCGCATCATCACCCCCAGGCCCTGCTTTCTTCATGCTAGTTCCTTCTAAAGCCAACATGGATCGAACTTCATAAAACGATGATAGAATCTTCTTATGTCGAATTACAGAAGCTAAAATTTTGTAAGCGAGGGTAAGACCACCCACTATACGAAGAACCAGACGATTGTTCGATACTGGAGCCCCCACATTCTTGAGTTGGTCGGAAAGAGTCTTGAGGTGTTGACAATAAGCAGAGACTGACGATAAATCCCGTAAATAAGCGTTATTGAACTCGTGTTCCAAAGCAACGACACGAGAATTCGCATTATCTAAAACAAATCACACAGACGATTCCACATAGCCACGGCCGAAACGTCCGCTTCAATAATAGTGGTCAAAAGATCGGTGGAGATGGTAGAATATATCAATTGAGCCACAACAGCATCAAGATATCCCACATCTCTTTGTCATCTTCGGTAAGAGGACTCATTTCTTCAGGTACGAGCCTAAACATCTCAGACGATGATCTCCTTACCCGCATCTATTAATCTCTTAAGCCTAAACATCTCAGACGATGATCTCCTCACCCGCATCTATTAATCTCTTAACGCGTCTTTAAATATCTCACATCTCTTGTTCGTCATCGGTAGAGATAGTAAAATATTTTGTATTCTATCAAATACATATTCGGTTTTGGTCTGATAGCTTATTGAACCAATTTCAATTTCAATCTTGATCTCGATCCCATCCAATTTATTGTATTTTCTTCTATGCCTCCTCTTTATATCTAGATGATTCGTCATTACAATCTCTTTTTGCTCCATTAGTTAAATCTTCTTGGTTGCTACTCCGTCAAACAATACATGCGTGTAACTATTCGTGTTCTTAAAATCATTATCCCAAGAACAAATATTTATCGTCTTCAAACACCAAAAAAGTCACTAAGTGTTCAACATCCATCTTTTACGTTTAGACTTCTCAATAAATAGTTTATAAATATTTTACTAAACGTATTTTCATTCTACAATATAAACATTGGAATTTTGATTTCTAATACCCACTAATAACTAATAAGGGTCGATAAAAGGTATAATTTGCCTGGCCAATTTTCCCAAAATATTTAGGGAATAATTATAAATTCTTCTAAAATAAAATTTTGCTATTAAAAACTCTAAAACCAAACGAATTATTATTGGCTCTTGTTAGATGACATATTTGTTCAATACCTTCTTACCATGCTTATGGGTTAATGATGTAAAGACAAGTTTTTCTTTTTGCAGAGTTTATAAATAATAGATATCATAATTTTATACGAGTTAAGTTTCCTTGTAATTATATGTTGTTATTATTTATATATGAATTACAAGCAGTTTACAATAATAGTATCCATAGTTTAAAACCAAGACCAACAGTAGCATAAAACAGAAAGAAAACGGAAGCTTATTAGTTTAGAAATGGGCATCAGCAGGGATATCGAATTCTTTGAAGATTTTAGCGCATTCAGGAAGAGCGGTCTTTCTCAAAAAACCAAGAGGGTTGACGAAACGTTTTTCGTTGGAGACAACCCCGTCATGGGCACTGAGGCTAACCCTGGCAGCGTTTTCAATGTATTCTTCCTGAACGATCTCACCGCACTGGTGATCAGGGGAGCTGATTAGACTCACCTGGCAAACCTCCTCCTCGTGGTCTCCGTGAGCCGTGAAAATGTACTTCCCGTTTTTATCAGTTTTAGCTTCTGTGGAAAAGGTAACAGTCTTGTTCTCGCGGTGTCTGCATTCCAACTTCACGGTCGCACCTGAAAACAATTGGATACACCGTGGTAGATTATTAATATAAATTCTCTAGCTAAAATAGAACACTCGAAAATTTCATCTACATTTTAGAACTTAAAAACAATCACCAGTTAGTTCTCTATCTTTCCGCATTTGTCTCAAATTTTTCGTTCATATTTGTATTCAGACAATTTTCACCATTTTAATATTTTGCATGTTTAGTCTATACACGTACAACAGTTTACGCAGTTCAAACAATAAATAACGAATGTTTTGATTAGTAATAATTTATGTGGATACGTACCTTCCAGGTAGTAGCTCAGACGACTAACGAACTGGGCACGGCAAGTATCACAGTAGACAGATCCTTGAACGTGAAAGGTATCGTAGTCATCAGCGTCAGCTGAGGCGATGCGGACAATGGACAAGAGGCAAAGAGTCGAAGCTAGGAAGAAAATGGCTTTGTTGAACGTTGCCATTTTTTTATTCTTTCCTTTCTTCTTCGCTTTTTCTATATTTGGATATGTAGACTCGGCAGAAAGAGAACGACATCTTCAAAAGGAGATAAACAACTCCTTTTATAAAAAAACATCGAGTTATTTTTAGTGTTTTTTTCTCTTTTTTGTTGTGAAAACAGTAATTTGTTCTAAGGGTTGTGATCGTTCTTTAGCTCTTCATAGCCTTTCTTTAGACCCGCTTTTAACTCTTTACCTTCCAACAACAAGATTTTTTTTGTGTTATAGAATAATAGACCAGTTACTTATAACTTCTTAATTCGTCTAATAAATAGCAAATTTTGTATGAATGGGAGATGTTATAGTTATATATGTAGTTTAACTATAACGTAAAACTTTAATAAATATTATTTTTACCTTCTGAACTTAAGCCCATGTAATAGTAGTAGTAGTAGGTGTGTATAATATTAGATATCTTTGAAATCGCAACCGGAGAAGAAGTAATGGAACAAAAATTAAAAAGTATAATGTTTAATGTATAATGTACAGAAGCTGGGTAAAATTGTAAAAGAGTTCACCAAAAAAAATGTAAAAGAAATATGTTAGAATTTTATTATATAAAATAATTGGAAAATAGTAGCTTTTTTTTTGGTGAGGAAAATAGTAGCTTGGTTATAATTAGAAACGATATGTAAAGGGATGGAATGAAAGAGTTTGAGAGCATTCAACATGAATTGATAATAGACAGGAGATTACTTCTATTAATGTAAGTTAAGATATTAATCAGTTATTAATTGAAATAGTTAAAAAATTAATTAAAATTAATTAAAATTGATTGCGAAAAACTAAAAAAATAGTTAAAATTATTATTGTATTAGTAATATGCTATAAAATATATTATTATAATAAAAATATTTAAAACATTTTTTTAAAATACATGGGTTAGAATGAGACTATACAATGTGTTTTTAGTATATGATATAATTTTCGATGCAACGTTTCTCGTGATTTGCACATTGGAATACACTTTATATGAGATGTGTTGATTACAAGTTTCTTTGGCGCCGATTTAGGTATAGATCATATTGTCTAAAAAACATTCATCATCATTGTGATGATGAGATATTTTACCGCAATGATAACTTCAATTGTCGCAACGTTACATGTTAACAGACATTTTTTTACATGTAAACCTATTTCTCACCGCAGTAAGTTATGCTCATTGTTATAAGTGCAAAATGGCCTTCTTGCAACAAGTTAACATACATAATTGTCTATAATGCTTTTAGACTTTGAAGATTTTTCTTAAATACTCGTTTTAATGTTTGAGGGTTGTTTCATACATATTAATATACTAGACCGACGGAAGATCAAATCACTTACATAATAATTTTTTAAAATATTTTTATATCTTTTCAAATATTTGTGTTGTTATTGACTATGTTTATTCTATAATTTAATTTTAGTTATTTATATATAATTAAAAAAAATATTCCAAAAAAAAAATTATAAACCAAAAGAATAAGCGAAAAAAGTTTTCAGCATTGTTTCTTGAATTTTATCTTATTTCATTCAATTTTCATACATTAAAAAACTTATATTACACCATTTATAGAAATATGAAGATGATTAAGATGATAACTGAGATGATGAATTAATATTTGTTTTAGTTAGACCACTTTGATGGCAAAGCAAGTTGATGTTCGTGCTAATAACATTCAATATATACTACATTTTTGGTTTAAAGTTGGTTAAACTTTATGAGATAACTTCAAAAACATCTTTGAAAAATAAGTTCAAATGAGATAACTTGGTATGAAAATTGTAAGAAAATCATAGATTTGGAATGTCTCATATATATATATATGTATATATTGCTTCACTTTGAATGCTTCTTATCAACTTAGTTAGACCACTTTGAATGCTTCTTATCAACTTACAATATATATATATATATATATATATATATATTGCTTCACTAGTTTTTAGTTTCAATCAAACAAATATTGTAACAGAGTCATCTCACTATCTATGGTAACTAGAATTCTGGTTTAGCTAGCAAAAAAGATATTTGATTTTAAATACAAAAATTTTACTAAATTTTGATCAAGAAATCTCTAACATAGACTACTTATGACATAAAAGAAAAATAAAAAGTAAAACATTTTTCTTATGATGACTAACTTCACTAGAATTATGAAAATAAAAGATTTACACAAGACAAACATTGCAATCCTGACGAAACCAATAATGAAAACTTTAATATAGAAAAGTAACACAAAAACTTTCCCTTCGAACTTATACTAATCTAGCAACCAAAGACCATGCTGCAATTGACATCAACAATAAAAACTAAAACCAAACATTAATTTACACAATTAAACATATATAATAGCAATACTCATGATACACGTAACATGCTATTAAATAAAAAACTCATAATGATAATAATTTATATGCACAACAATTAAATCCCAACTAAAATTAAAAAATAAAAGAAATCGAAGACTAAAAATTTGAAATTAAAACCTACAACGTAGAAACTAAGAACAGTTAGGATATAGTCGAGTTTGTAAAGAGAAAGACTAAATTTGGTTCAGATGAAAAATAACACATATAATTTTAGAGGTTTAAAAAAATGAAATTATAATTAATGAAGGTAAGACTAAAAAGATATCCATAGTGGTTGAATTACATTGATATGCAAGCTTGTTGTAGAAGGAGAAGTTATGTTGAAAATAAGTTGCGTCATAAAAGAATACAATATTCGTATCAAAAATATTTTAGGTCTTAACCATTAAAAATGTAGCTAATTCAAATAAATAAAAGTTTTGATACATTTAATAAAAATTAACATAATAAAATAATAAAAATAATAATCTATTTTTTATATGCTTATAAAACAAATTACCAATAACCACTAACTATCAAATTTATTAACCAATAACCACCGAAAGTCTGATAAAGTACCGATAACCATCCGATGATAAATGAGTATTTACAGATTACTACATGGTATTCCGAAAATTATCTAATTGTTTCTCTCTTTTTTGGTTTTTAATTGCCATATCTTTCAAACCAGCTCAAAAAATATATAAAGATATCATTAATTCATTTTTAAGGACAAACAAAACAAGATCTATGAAAAATATTTTTTTTAAGATAGATTATGTTTTAGTTGAAAAAATACGTGTAATTGGGGTACAAAATTAGTCATTGAAAAGAAATTATGCTATAGTTGCAGAATTACATGTAATTTAGTTGTGAAAAAATAAATGTGCTCCGGTTGATATTACGTGCAAATGTGTTACAAAAATAAAATAAAAATTTGCCAAAATAGGACTTTGGTTGCTAAATTAGTCTCATTGTGTGAACATACAAAATACAAACTTATTTTGTGAAAATAAGTGACAATTGGGTGTGAAACAACTAACTTTATATACTTGCCAAAATATGTTCATTTTGTTTTGGAAAAACATTTTTCCAATTGGATTGTGTTCTAGGTACGAATATACGTGTAATTAGAAAAAAAATCTAGGTAGAATTACATGTAATTTGGTTGTGAAACAACAAATGTGTTCCAATTGTGTAATTATGTTTAATTTGGTTGCGAAAATATGAAAAAAAAAAATCTTTAAAAATATCATTTATAGACTTCGTTTTGCTAGTTTTTTTAAATAAAAATATGTATTAAAAAAAATTTATTAATAATTACAAAAGTTATATATATATATATATATATATATATATATTTAAAAGTTCAAACAGCATTATTACTTTATTAATTAATTATTCTAGAAGATAGAATAACAAAACGAACCAGCGAAACTATTTTCCCGGCCCCTAAAGGAAATTATAAAGGAAATGAAGAGTGGATATAGTTTTTTTTGAAAAATTGAAATCCGTGGCTACAAAGGAGGCTTTTAGTTCTGGAAACAATAACTCCAACACGACACGGTTTCTAAACTCTTTGAAGTGATCTAGCTTCAATCGTAATAATGGCAGAAACGGGATCTATACTCCAATTTGCACCATTTCAGAGCTCAGTTGACGAGGGTTTTTGGCACAAATTGTCCTCCTTGAAGCTCGACAAGCTCGGGATTGACGACTCTCCGATTTCCATCACCGGTACGCCTTTACTTACAATCTATATGAACACGGTTATGTTTAGCCTTAGTTCTTTCGATCTGATTCGTCGAACATTAGAACAATGAACTTTGACTTTGTGTCGTATGTTACGGAATCTAGAGTGTTTCTGGTAATTGACATACAATTAATGTTGCGAACTTTGTTCTAAATGAATGATCAAGTCATAATTGTGGAGTTCCAATCGTCTATAAGCACTTAATAGTGTTGCTGCTGTTAGTTACCTGGAATTCCATGCTGTAAAAATGTATTTCAGTATAAATGTTGTTGCTTCTCTCGAAGAGAAGTAAGAAGTTCAATCTAAAATCGATGAGTTCAGATTTTGATAGAGTATGAAAAGCGAAGTTACTGTCAACTGTGTTTTCATTTTTTTTCTCATGTCTTATCACCAACCTAGGGCAAGCTCCATGACATAAATTTTATCAGCTAAAGTCTTTTTTGGGTTTTCGGTCTTGTGTAATGAATTTATTGACTCTTTGAGAGATGTGAACTGAGAGATGTGAACTGGGGTTTTCAGGTTTCTTTGCACCGTGTTCTCACTCGCAAGTCCCAAATCATTTGACTGTTCTTGCTGAGTCGTTGCCATCTTGTTCCCAAGAAGCATCATCAGTTACAGGGAGCAGTCATGGAAATAGGAATAGGTGCCCTGTCCCCGGCCTTCTTTACAATACAAATACATTGGAAAGCTTCAATAGTCTTGATAAACAAAGTTTGCTCGAGAGGGAAGCACAAAAGGTATAGGATTAGGATTAGGATTATATTATAACATGTATATGTTAAGTTTATGACGGCCTGCCTATAAATTTACTCAATCCCTCTTACTGGTTCTTAGATTTGGGAGGATATTCATACTGGAAAAGCGATTGAGGATTCTGCGCTGTTGTCGCGATTCCTCCTTATATCGTTTGCAGACCTGAAAAAGTGGACTTTCCGTTATTGGTTTGCTTTCCCTGCTCTGGCGCTGAGTCCTCCAGCGAGAATTGTCAGCTTGAGGCCAGCTTCTCAGTGGCTTACCTCGGAGGAGGTACTAAAAACATGATTGTTTCTGGAAAGAAATTTGTAACTAGTGACATTAATACTACCATTTGATATCAATGTGCTACAGGATTTGCTTTGACTTTTTTACGACTATCTTTATTGTGTAACATGCAGGCAGAATCCGTATCAGCGGCTTGCAATAAGTGGCGTGACTTAAGCTCAACAGCTGGTGATGCCTCTAATAGCTTTTCTTTTTGTGTTCCAATTAGTGTTGAATTGATATTGGTTTGGTTAATGTATTGGAAAGACATTATTCTTTCTTTATGATCATTTTTTATTATTTTATACAGGTGTGCCATTCTTTCTCATTAGTATTACTTCAAATTCACAGGCAACTATACTGTGCTTGAAAGACTGGGAAGCCTGCCAAGCTGATTGTCACAAGGTGTGTTTGGAATGCTTTTTTTGAGTTCAAAGAACTTTTCTGTGCCTCAGATTAATTAAGATTAATATTGGCACCACACGTAAAATAGCTATCTTTTAATGATATCTGAATGCTAAATGCAGTTGTTGTTCGGGTTTTATGACCCATGGCATCTTCCAAATAACCCTGGTTGGCCTCTTCGCAATTACCTTGCCCTCATATGTTCAAGATGGAACCTGGAGACAGTAAGCTTCTTCTGCTATAGAGAGAGTCGTGGTTTTGCTGATATGGATTTGTCCCTTGTTGGTGTAGCTCTAATTAAAGTTCCACAAGGTATAGCTACCTAGATTGGAAGACAGCTATGGTCTGATTCCTAGTTACTTTGCTTAATACGATATTTTTCGTATTTCCTAATTAAATCATGTTTTCCAGAATGGAGCAATCCTGAGAAGGTGCCTAATGCAGTGGGATGGGAACTTAACAAAGGGAGGATGGCTCCTAGGTCAATTAGCCTTGCTAGATCCATGGATCCAGCCATGTATATTATCTCAGCATTTTCACTTTGTTCTTTTGTTCATTTTTTTTTTATTTTTACTTTAAGCATTATCAATAATGTTTCAGGCTGGCCGTATCTGCTGCAGATTTAAATTTGAAACTAATGAGATGGCGTGCACTTCCATCTCTGAACTTGAGTGTTTTGTCGTCAACCAAGTGTCTTCTCCTTGGAGCAGGTACACTAGGATGCCAGGTCGCTCGCATGCTCATGGTGAGTCTGGAAAAAGTTGAGCTATTTAGCTGTAAAGTCCATCCACATGTAATTTGAAGATTTTGTGCATTGCAGGCTTGGGGTGTCCGGAAAATAACGCTAGTTGACAGTGGCAGGGTAGCTATGTCTAATCCGTTGAGGCAATCTCTTTATACATTTGATGACTGTCTGAATGGTGGTGAGTTCAAAGCCACAGCTGCCGTCAAAAGCCTTAATCGTATATTTCCAGCAGTGGTGATTTACTTTACCCTGATTTCTTTTCTATCCACTTTTCTCAATGCTGAACAATGTAAACTTTATTAAACCACGCATATTTGCTGCCCTTTCTTAGGAAGCTGAAGGTGTTGTCTTGGCTATACCAATGCCCGGGCATCCAGTTTCTAGCCAAGAAGAGAGTAGGGTGCTCGATGACTGTAGACACCTTGGTGAATTGGTTGATTCACACGATGCAGTGTTCTTACTAACTGATACAAGAGAAAGTCGCTGGCTACCTACACTTTTCTGTGCTAATACCAATAAGGTAGGCTGCTTTTTCTAGGTAATCTTTAAGTAATGACTTTATATGCAAAGTTCATTATAGTCTGATGAGTGGTTCTGGATCAACTGAAATCAGATGTATGTATTTGCTGCTTCTGTTTGTGTAGATCACCATTAATGCAGCTCTAGGCTTTGATAGCTTCTTGGTGATGCGGCATGGACCTGGTCCTTTTGGTTCAAAACCCGGAGCTGCAAGTTCATTACCTGATGACATGCAAAATCTTGCACTTTCCGAGAAAGACAAAGGGAAGCGATTGGGATGTTACTTTTGCAATGACGTAGTTGCGCCTACTGATGTAATTTTGGGAATGCAATATATCCAAATTTATATCTGATTAATATCTAGTGTCAACACTGATAGTGTTTATTATTTCTTTCTGGTTTTCGGTGTAGTCAACTGCTAATCGCACGTTGGACCAGCAATGCACTGTTACAAGGCCAGGTCTTGCTCCTATAGCTGGGGCTCTTGCCACTGAACTTTTAATAGGGCTTCTACATCACCCTCAAGGGTAAATACTTGAAAACCTTTATTTGCTTGAAATATTTTAAGACGTTGAAAACGGATTTCATATATTTTTCTGAATGGTTAATATCTCCAAATGTTTACAGTATCTACGCTGAAGGTGAGTCGGCGAACTCTAGTAGCAGCAGAAATAATGATCTTCCTCTCGGTATATTACCCCATCAGATCCGAGGCACCTTGTCTCAGTTCTCTCAGATGACCCTTGTCGGTACTGCCTCCAACACTTGTACAGCTTGTTGCACTACTGTAAGTTTCTAAAATAACTATGTCCTTCTCCTTGTAGTTATATTTCTTCTACCTGGTTTTACGACAATTTCTGTTAACATTTGTTTTTGCCAGAAATCAACACATACCCCCTTTGTAGTTTGGTTCGACATATTGCGATTGCAAATAGTTTTCGTATATTATCGTAATAGTCGGAGTTTAAATTTAAATTTTTGTTAGTTAAGATTGCATCATTGTTCGAGTTGTGAATCGTTGTAGAATGAGGCAAGTCCCGCTATAACAAGCTCCTAACCTGATAGGATTGTTGTTCAGGTGGTGTCAGAATACCGTAAAAGAGGCAAGGAATTCATATTGGAAGCAATTAATCATCCCACGTATCTTGAGGATCTTACCGGACTAACGGAGCTGATGAAGTCTGCCAATTCCTTTGATGTTGACTGGGATGAAGAAGAAGAAGACGACCAAGATACATGTCTAGAAATCTAAACGATGAACGCTGGCACTCTAATCAAATTCTTTGGGTGTAACATTGCCAATTTAATTCAAACGAACAATCTTATAACTGAAGCACTAATCAAAAGAAAAACACAGTTCATTGGATAATCAACTGTAAATTTTACGATCCAATCTCAAATCATTTGAAACTTCATTGTTTTGCTCTCTAAACTAAATATCTGAGTTTTTTTTATATACAAAATTAATCCATCAGAAATTTTACCTTCTAAACTAATTTTTCCAGACATTTAATGCCTTTTATTATAATTTAAAAACACAGTTGATGGCTAATATATAAAGGCTCGTGCTATTTTTTTGTCCAAAAAAATTATAACCAACCTACAAAACTAGAGTATATTTGAATTTTTATTATTTTGTCCTAGAATCCGTCTGTTCAAAGGTCAGGGTGAACCTTCTCACCCGTCAAAGGAGACCTGTTTATGTTTATATTTACTCCACGACAAGGCGGATCTAGAACTAAAATTAAAAGTGTGCTAAAATTAATACTAAAAAATTTGACAAAAAGTCAACACTTGAATATTACATAGTAAAAATATCAATGTTTCCATAAATATTTATTTCTAATCTAAACGTAAATGCATTATCTTTAGTAAAATGAGTATCTAATTACTGAGAGTATGCCGTGGTAACAAAAATCTAATTCTAAGAGATTTGGGGATTAGCGTTTTGGCTGCAGGTCTCATGGGTTCGAACTCATGTACACAAGGAAAAAACTATACTAAGCAACTTAACAACTATACTAAGCATTTTTTAAAAACATTTAGGGTATGTCATGGTATACTTAGCTACCCTTTAAATCCGTCCTTATAGTCGGCGGTAATGGAAAAAAAATTGATAACTTCTTAAATTTGATAAAAGTTTAGGATTGGTTATTTCCTTACACCAGATTTAATCACTAGAAAAGTACTACTAAATACTCACTCAACTACATAATTACTCACTTGTACCTAAAATTAGAATAGTGTCACTTGGTACCTTAACCGAAAAAATAGACAAAAATACCACCAACCATATATACCCATATTTCTCTTCAAACCCGTTTTTTCCCCTTATGAACCCCCCTACAGCAACAAAAGAAGACCACCATCCAACCTTTCGACTTCAACCTTCTTCACCAGAGAAACCCTAAGCGACATCAACCCCAAATTCAACCCTTCTTTGCTGGATTTCGACTATTCATCTTCGTCTACTCCTTCAAACAAGTAACCAACAACCATTCGACGACTTTTCGTTGAGTCTACGCCGGTCGGTGAAGCAAGAAACAGTTACAGTAACCAGGTACGTCTAGATTTTGGAAAATGTCTCATTTTTTGCGTTTATGGTGACTTCGAAGAACTTGTTGCTGTTATTTGACGATCGGCGTTGCTTATTTCTACCGATATCAAGTGGTTAGGATCGATAGTTAGTTTTTTAGTTTCTGGGTTTATCGTCATACACAACAGTCTCTTAGGTTGCATGTACTGTTAATCGTTTTGTGCGTGTTGTGATGTATGTTAGATGTGTTTTAGGTGGTTGTTTGTTGGTTTTGGTGTTGTTTCCATATTTCCCAGATCCTTGCAACGTGCATGTAAAAAATAGAACAATTCGCATCTCGCTACATGTGTATTATGGTACAATTCGCATCTTCATCATGTATGAATGCAAATAACTCGCAGCATAGCCGTACGTGTATATATATATGTGCAAACAATTCGCAGCCTTTTATTTTCGAAGTTGTTACAAAATATTCGCCTGAAATCCTGAGAGTTGTTGGAAGTCTTATTTTTACCTAAGAGATGTTTAGAAACATACCTGATAGTTGTTTGCAACTAAACCCTGAGAGTTGTTTGCAACTACAAGGTGGTTGTGTTGTTTTTCACTTATGGGAGTTTGTTCAGAAATGCAGCTGTTGATTTGTGTTTTTGCAAGAAGTATGACAACAAAACCAAGCTTTTACAGGTCAAGATTGGTGAGCCTTTTGAAACTGCTGAGAAAGTACTGTATTACTGCTGCCCATATCAAAGCTGCAAGAAACACACCCTTCTACACGTTTTTAAAGGCGGCATTCGACCTCCGGAATGTGGCAGATATGTCGAAGAAGAAGTTTTATTCGAACATTCAGTGGATTTTGGAGATGCTCTCGGTCAATCAAGATGTCTTCCATTTTTGGTCGAAGTTTTTGAAACTAACGACGGATGATGTAAAGGTCATGTTCTGGCTGAAGCACGACACATAGGAAAGGGATTTAATAAAAGTCGAAGCATTCCACAGCAGATACGTAAACGGGGAGGAGAACGATTCAAGGATGATGAGAACATACTTCATGGGTGAAACGTAGAGGAAGAAAGGGCCGACGAATACTAAAACCATCACGAACACCATCTTAAAGGTACCTGTAAATATAGTTTATGTTATAAGCAGGATATTGAGCTGCACTAACATAGCATGTTGTGGTGGGTTAGCAAGTATAGCAAGAGCCATCAACCAAGGGGGGAAGCATGAGTTGGAGGATGTTGCGCGGCTGTTGATATTTTTTTGTGCTCAACCTTATTCTACTCGGTCTCTAGAGATGTAATGGGTTGGAGTGTGCTTTATTTTTTCGAAGACCTCAGCAGAATATACGATTACGACTGGTCCGGATCAATATTGTTGAAGCTTCTCTAGTCTATCAGGACATGTTTAGAAGAGGGAAAACCCGATAGAGTTATCGGCTGCGTCACATTTCTAACTGTAAGATTTTTTTATTTAGTCCAAATATTAGTTAACACTGAGCTTTGATGATAATAATTTTTCCAATGCAGCCCTTCGTCATGGAGCACTTAACAATTAGGCTAGAGCTTGTAAAGCAATACATGATCCCAAGGTTCTTTAAATGGTGAGGATTGGAGTCTCAAGCATTGGTCGTGCAGCTGCTTAGAAGACTACCTCTGTTGGGAGATGATAAGGTATGAAACATATAGTTATATAGACAACTCTCAGGCATTAGACTTGCATACATCTCCAACCTGATACAGTTATAAATAACTTTCAAGATATTCTGAGAGTTGTTTGTAACTCCAAGATGATAGAGTTCCAAACAACTCTCATGATATTCAGAGTTGCAAACAAGTCTCAGGATTTATAGTTTGCAAATAACTCACATACTATTCTAGGAGTTGTGAAAAACTCTCATACTCTGGTTGCAAAAAAACTCCCAGGCTATAACCTGATATTTTCCAAACAAACCGCGTGTAGCTATGTACTTTGATGTTCTTCAATTTTTAGGTTTTGGAAGATCTACTATGTTTGACTGAGGCTGAAAGAGAAGCATTCAGAGGAGAAGTAGGAAATAGAGATCCATATGTTGCACCGGTTTTGCCGGAAGAAAGACTGAGGAAAAAGAAGAAAACACAGCCCCAAAAACAAGGAAAAATGTGACACATAAACGGAAAGACTCTAATCAGGACATCCCAATCAGAGTCCAACCACAAACAGTCCCCAGATTAGTGATTCCACCAACACCAATCGAGACACCCCAGCAGGAGGTTGAGGACGAGGAAGACGATAGTATGAGTGAAACGATCGGTAGTTTTATCCTCAAACGTAGACAGACTCCAAAGAATTCTGGAACTGAAGCAAAATCAAAGCGATTGAAGATGTATATCAATTAGAATAAGTACCATTCAAAGATCGACACACATGCGAAAGAAGTAAGTAGGAAATTGAGCCTTACATAAACATATATTTAATCGCTTTAATCAACACGAAATATGTTATAATGTGTCTAATATTAATTTCTCATATTGAAGCGTTAAGGTTAGAGGTAGTGGAACTTGAAGAACAACAACTCTGCAATGTTGTCTCGTTTCCCATTTGCCAGACTAGAAACCCTGCAAAGGAGAAGGAATCGGAGCTAATGGCATTGCCAGCAGAAGAGGTGTCCACTGAATTGCAGGCACTTGCGCCATGTGAAATTCAGGATAAGGAACTAAATCAGGACGAGCAAATGAACAAGGCTGAAAAGTATGATGGAATACCCAAAAAGGACGATACAAGTAATTGTCCTGCGGAAATGGTGGTTTTAGAAAAATAGGCAGATAAGCCAGAGGAAGTCTCCACAAAGACAGACACCACGGAGAGACAAATAGATAAGTATCCTCCTACGGAGGATGCAACGACAGATCTGAGTCCTCCAAAAGAGACAGAAAGACATGAGTCTCTTACGAATGACCGACAGCTCATACCTCACATACCAGAGGAAGTAGGCTGCCGAGAATACAAAGCTAAGGAGGTAGAAGCTCGTGAGAAGGAAGTGGCAACTGAAGAATCTGGACTTACGGACGCAGAAATCCGTGAAGATGTAAGTGGATCTGAAGTACACTAAGATTCAAATATTTTTATATATTGTTGTGATGAAATTGTCTCATAATTTGTATTATGAACATTGAGATCTGCTTTGCTGATAACCATTCGCATCTTAACGTGCGTTATCTATTCAAACAACTCTCGGGGTATATATTTCAAACAATTCTCATTTGTCTCGTACTAAAAATTCACAAACTGTTATGCTTAATTTTCACATAGTTCGTAAAATGTTCATCTTCAAAGAACTCTCAGGATTGTTATGTTAGTCCAAATAACTCTCAGGTTTGATATGAAACAGCATATTCTCAGGTCTGATATTATCAGTTGCAAACAACTCTCTGGATAATCTGAGACCTGTTTGATACTCCGATCTAATATAGTATCAAACAACTCTGAGAATATGTTGGGAGTTTTTTGCTACTCCAAGCTAATAGAGTTGCAAACAACTCTCAACATAGTCTGAGAGGTTTTTGGTATTTCAAGTTAATAGAGCTGCAAACAACTCTCATATTATGCTTAGAGTTGTTGCTAACTCTGAATAATAGATATCCAAACAACTCTTAGGGAACGCTGAGAGTTGCTATAAAATTGTTTTACAAATATCCTAACACTCATAAAATCCTAAATACACACCTTTCAAAATCATTTAAAAATCCACTTAACAAACGATCGGCGACAACCAATGTCGTTGACTGCTTCGACATACTCTCCGGATCCCTTCGACAAAATTAATTTATCACATCCTCCGAAATATTTTCGAAAGACCGTTGTATCATAATATCTTACTCAACATTATCAATTTCATTTAAAAATGACTGTGAAACTTGAGTGGAAAAACCATCAATAAATACATTTTATAAACGATCGGTGTAATCGTGTGTATCGGATGAGTCCGAAGCTTGGCCTTCTATGTTTTCCGGTTGATTCAGTACTGGTCCTACAACTTCTGCTTGGCTCAGTGATTCTGAATTGGCGCATGCTATTTTTTGTTTTTCAGCTACATCTCTGTCTCACTATTGGACTTCTACCAGTGGTTCTTCCTGGATGATTAGTTCAATCATCTTACAGGGATGGACATACTCTGAATCTTCCGGAGCTACGTGTTGTGCATCTCATGTCTGTTTTAGCCTTTCACTTTTTGCCAAGGCTGGTTGTTGTTATTTTTCTCCTTGATTTTGTTGTTCTTATTATGGCTGTTGTCAATCGACATACTGTTTCATATCAAACCTGAGAGTTAAATGGTAACAGTTGGAATATTATGTCGAAAAAGGATACTTACCTCATTCAAGGAACAGGTACTAGGTGAAAAATGCAAGAGGGATTCCACAACAAAAACAAGACACCCTCGATTATTGTATTTTCATCTGTCAATACGCTAGAGATATTATCGAAAAAGGATCCGTGCAAGAGACTTACCGCGAAGAAATGGTAACAAAGGCCAGAGCGGAAATGTTTTATTATTTCCTAAACGATGTAAACACTAACAGACACTGGTAATAATCTTTTTTATGTTGAAAACTGTGGAAGGAGCCTTTTGGATATAAACACTACCAAACGTTTTTTGGTGTACATATATTCTTTGTAATTTTTTGGTGTATATATGGAGTTTTTTTTTGTTTCAGAAATATGCAATATATGACATTTTTTAACTCACTTGAAAGAACAGTGGGTAATTTAGCACAACATTTCCAATAACACAATTCGCATCATTTCCAGATATATAAAATAAACAAAATTACTACCAAACAATTCGCAATGTATACATACAACTACTTCTACACAATTCTCATGAGTAAAATACACCTAACAGTTCGCATCATATCCTGATATATACTAAATATTTAGAAAACATCCCAAAGAACACGAACAGACTATGGTGTCTGCCTTGGTAACCGGTAAGTGCATTGAGCACCTAAAAAACCATCTAATCAAAACATCTCATTAATCGTTGATTGGAAAGAGGAGGCTATGTAATGATTAATATAGCCACCACCTCACTTAGACTCCCTCCCTGCCTATAAATAATAGTAACCAGAGGCTAATTGAAAAACAAACTCTATATTTCAGAAACTCATAACATCTTTAAATTCCAATCACCATGTCTAGCTCCGGTTCATTAGGCGACTCATGGTCTTCCATAACCACCAATAGAAGCTTCGGCTTAATCTCTCCGGTAGCACCACCCAACATTCCAGCCTATGTACTGGACTTTGATGTCGGTTGAAGTGGTTCCCCTGGTGGCTGCATCTCAGCCAACAAAGGTTCCAAACAAGAGAAGGAATGGGGAGGACACAGAGGAGGAAGATGTTGGTCCATCAGAGGAGGGCCATCAGATGGAGGTAGATAACAAAAAGGAAGAGCATAATGGAGATGGTGATGATGAGCATAAAGAGTAGGAAGAAGCAGAAAAATCCTTTAGTGATGACTGATAGTTACTGCTTCTGTTTTTTGTTTTTTTATGCAAACTAACAAACACTAAAATTGGTAGTATTTTTTTCTAAGTGATTAGTGCATGAAGCCTGTTATGGCTATGTAATCTCTTTTTTGTATAAACTTTTGATTAGTGTAAAAAGTTTATGAAGTACTTTTATTTTGCAAACAAATCTCTGGTGACCTTGACAAAGAAATAATTAATCTATTTTCAAAAAACTATCATGAACTAATATACAAACAATTTTCATTCCTCTGTTATACAGACTCATGGGAAGGGCATGCAAACAATTCACATCCTTATATATGTATGTGAAATAATTTGCATCCTAGTAATTGCAAAAAACTCTCAGTAACACCTACCAATTGTTTGCAATATCATACCCAGATAGTTGCAAACAACTCTCGATAGTACCTGCGAATTATTTACAACTCTCATACTAGACTAAGAGTTGTTTGAAACTATGTTTCTGAGAGTTGTTTGGGAAAAATAACTTTATTAACCAAACAACTCGCATTTCATTACTGTAATACAAACAATTCTCAATATGTGTAAATGAACAAACAACTCTAGAAATGTTTAGTGTATTGTCCATCCCAAGCACAATATTACACATCAATGTACCCAACGAGAATTGTCCACAACAAGAATTGTCTTTAAAATAGAACCTCACAGGTTCCCCTGTTATGACCTGATTCCGAACAACGGCCACACCTCAACTGCTTGGTTTTGTCTTCTTCTCTAGAGAGGATTCATTTTTTCTTAGGCCTTCCGGGGCGTCTTTTTCACGTTGGGAGGCAGAATTTACACCTCCGAATGATCGTTAGTGCTTGATCCTTTGCCGAAATCGGTTATTGTCAGTATGCTGAAAGAGTAACTTTCCCTGTAATTCTTAACCGTGAAGAACGACTCTATTATAGTAAAAGGATCTTGGTCGGTATACTGTATTGCCGCTAAAGCGTGAGGACATCGAAAATACTCTTGTTTCTATGCTCCGCAAGAACATTTAAAATCCACTAAATTAACAACCGCCACAAGATCTTAATAGACTTCGAATATGGCTGCAAAGGACTTACATACTCCCCAAATTCGGCACATGTCAACATTCTGCTTTAGCTTCTTCTCGTACTAGTAAATCATGCGTCGGGACAATCTGAAGCTAGAAAAGAGCATCTAGTTAAGTATTTAGCGGCTTTGCGGATCTTGGCGGCTTCTTTTAAGAAAGTTACTTATGAGCATATCTCTAGAGCAGAAAACATAATCGTTGATTCATTGGCATATATCTCGTATAATGATAACTACCCCTGGATCTTGACTCAGCAAATCCCATCGATGTTAGAAAAGAAGAATTGGGAAACCGACCTGAAATTGCTTGCTAAGTGTCATCAATAACTCTATCAGATTGGTGGAAATACATCACGAATTTTTTAGCTGAGTATTCGTTGCCCGAAGATAAATTATTGGCAAGAAAAATACAAAACAAGGTTCAGGGGTATGTGCTTTTGGGAGACATACTTTATAATAAATCTTTCAATAGACCGTTGTTGAGATATTTAGGAACCAATGAATCACATATGATTTTATCTGAACTATATGACGGAGAAGGAGTTGCCCACTGCGGTTTCAAAGCATTAAGAAAAAGATTTTTTCTTGCGGGCTTTTATTTGCCAACAATATCATCTGCCGCAATAAAACATGGTGAAAACAAGCGTTAATTGTCAAAGATTCGCGAACATATTTCATACATCGGCAACTTCATTAGAATCAATCTTAGAAGGTCTCCCAATTGACAGGTGGGGGATTGATTTGGTCGGGCCACTCTCGGCGGCATCGGGGGGAAGACAAATGATAGTGGTCGCAGTAGATTATTTTTCCAAATGGGGTGAAGCCGAACCGTTATCTGGAAAAAATACTAAAGATATAATCAAATTTATTTGGTCAAACATTTGTTGTCGATACGGAATCCCGCAGCGATTGACTATGGATAACGACCCTCAATTTGACAGTAATGAAATGAATTTTTTTTGTTCAGTTCATGGAATCAGACAATGATTCGCAACACTTTTCCACCCGTAAGTTAATGGCCAAGTAGAGGTTACGAACCGAACGATCATAGACAACCTCAAAAATAACTTCAAAGGGAAGGCCGGGAAATGGCCGAACTATCTCCAAGAAGTTTTATGGGCCTACCAGACAACTCCTCGGACGGCGACCCATGAATCACCTTACGCCCTTGTTTATGGTATGAACGCAGTGACCCCATCAGAAACAATTTTCCATTCTTTTAGGGTCGAGAACTACACCGAAGACAGAAAGTTTGAGGACTGGTCCTTAGCTCTTGATCTGGTTGAAGAAAGACGAAGTCGAGCACCATTTAAATTTGTTACATTATCAGACATTGATGAGAAGTCTATACACTTCAAGAGTTCGTCGAAGAAAGTTAAATTTGGGGGACATGGTCCTAAGAAAGGGTTTTCTGCATACCAAAGACAAGAGCCTCGAGAAGCTAGCTCCAAATTGAACAAGCATGACCGACTTTTGTGAATCCCATGGGACATTGAATATCTCAAGTTATATTTAGATTAAATTTTCTAGTTTTTATTCTTATCAACTTGTAAAAAATATTGATCGGGGGCACACTCGAGGGGGTTTTAACGAGGTGTCCATGGCAATCGGTTTATTTAATTTACTTTTTTGCCTTTATTAAAATGAACGAACGATGATCCCGAAGTATGAGATCTACAGGAAAGTTCAACAATTTTTCGATAAAGTCAAACCTTAAGGGTTTTTAGTTTCAAACTGATCTACATTATTCATCCTGAACCTTAAGGGTTTTTAATTTCAAACTGATCTACATTATTCATCCCGAACCTTAAGGGTTTTTTAGTTTCAAACTGATCTACATTATTCCTCTCGAACCTTAAGGGTTTTTCAGTTTCAAACTGATCATCATTATTTCATCTTGAACCTTAAGGGTTTTTCAGTTTTGAACACTATTTATCCCGACCTTTAAGGATTTTTCGGTTCTGAACTGATCTGCAATATTTATCCCAAACCTTAAATGGTTTTTTAGTTGTTCAACTGATCTACAAGAATTTCTCAGAAAGAACTAGAGATTAAGAACTGTAACAGTGACAGATTGTTATACCAAAATCCTGTTGTCGCCTTCGGGATATACAAGTGTTGTTGGTCTTTTCAAAACAAAAAAACAAGTTATAATAAGCAAACAACAAATTATAGATAACCACAACCTCCTCAGGATTGTCAAACGGCTTCATCATCGAGATCATTATCAGACGAACTAGCGTCGTTACGCTCCTCATCTTCACAAACAACACCAGTTGGGCGATCTTCCTCGAGAATATCCATCCACATCAATCATAGGGGAAGTTGGGAAAATCGATTATGAAAATTTAGAACGTAAGAGGCTTTGGCATCAGCCACCTCTCGTTCCATCATATTTTTACAATAAGCAACAAAACGACTATTCTCTTCTTTGATTTTGACCCGCGGCTCGTCAACGTCGTTTTTCTTATTTGCCATTAGCTGCCGAAGAGAATGATTTTGGATCTTCTGAGTAGCCAACTCATGAACCTTATTATCGCGGTCCTTTTTTACTTGCGACGGGGAGCTACTCAAGGATACCTTTTTAGCCTGAAGGGCTTTCAATTCAGCTTCGACTTTTGTCGCTCGGTCTTCGACATTTTTGGCATTCTACTCCAATTTTTTCTGACGTTTGTCTTGCTCAGTGGCCTTTTTCTCCAACTCGGCTGGGAGATTTTCAACCTCTGACAGATCATGGCTCATTTGTCCCGCCCTTCTCTCTTTTATGGCCAGCGGTAAAATCATATTGTATAGAAAAAGGGCGAGGACATCATAACTTACCAAAGGAAAATTATTTGTGCTTCCTGGTAACGTAAGCACCAGTAGACGTAATCCACTTGACGATGTCTCTACCATAGCGTTTGTACCTTTGGAAGGACTGGGAAACAGTTTCTTTGGGACAAACTCACCCATTTCTTCTTTGTCTGCGCTTTTGGTAAGAATTACTACAACGTCGGCATTTTCTGCTATGGGTTGGTCTGGTATTTCGAACCGTTCTTTGGTAATTCTAATAGGCCAAACTAATTTTTCACCCTCTTCATACTGTTCAAATAAGGTCGGGATAGTCGCCTTCTCAGCAACAGGCAGACTAGTCTTAAGTTCTCCGACTTTCAGGTTGATTTTCCTCTTTACCGCCTTGGAGCTCTTGACTCCACCATCGTCGGTCACAACCTTCTTTATTTTCTTATTGCTTTCCATCTTCTCCTTATTCTGGGGTTTTCCAGCGCTAATATCATGATCACAAAAAACTATGGTAGCCTTATCTTCCGCAGCAGCCATGGGATCGAGCTCATCAACATCAGTTTCATTTTTTGCCTTCTGATCAGCAAGTTCGTCAGATTTAGAGAGTTTGTTAGCCGACCTGTTTCGCTTGGGAAAAAAAAGTTGGCATCAAGGGAATCCGTCTTCAACACCAAATCTACTAGGTTGGGTAGTTGTCGCAATTGTTCAGCAGTCAAGGGTTCGTTCGAACACCGCCAAAGATTGATGTTTATCAAATTAGTATTCTTGAAGCAGCGATGGAACGCTCGGCCCCAATTCTTCTGAGCATACTCCTTTAGCTTCTAGAAGTCACCTTGGCAGATTCAAAGTGGTCTTTTTTCAGCTGTTAAATATTTTCCTTCGATACTGAAATATATATATATATATATATATATATATACCGTCGTGGATCCACTTGCGTGATAAGCGCATCGGGTTTTCTAATGAATAAGGTCGGCCATTTTCTCAAGCCCCACCAATAAAAACAAACCGATGCTTCTACGATTTATCGCCTTCTAATAAGTCATTCATGATCTTCCAACTGTTGGTCAGAGAAGAGTAAAAGAAGGGCCGTCTAGGTGACTTTAAAAGGTCGGTGATGGCGATATATTCTTCCATTGGCATCGGAATCCCAGATAATCTATAAGCCATTATGCATGACATCAATGTATATCAAGCGTTGGGGGTAAGCTGGGATGGGCAAAGGCAAAAAATCTTTTAGTATCTTACCATGTTAGGATCTAGTGGAAATCTAAGACCCCAATTGAAGAGATCGGTAAAAATTGCTATTTCTATTTGTTTGATGGATAGCAGTATCTCCTCGGGTTCTGGAAAACGGACAGTCATATTTTTTAGAATTCCCCACGTTATTTCTAGCTTGGACATCTCCTTTTAGTTATAGTACATATACTTACCATTAAACAAAGTGATAATGTTGTCCCTAGATAAGTCATTATGATAGCCAGCCACAACTGTATTGATTTCTGGTGGGAGAGGTTCTCTATCCGGTGCGACCTTGACAATATCTTCCCCTTCAACCACAACTTGTTTTCCTGCCCGATGTTCTGTTTGGTCTTCATCACCAAGAGTTAGATCCGCTGCATGATCATTAGCAGTCTGAGAAACGTTAACATCAACAGGGCTCAGATTGACCATTGGCATAACGATGACTGGTCGGGCTGTAGCAACAACGCTTGAGGTCGGACCATCAGGAATGGATTTTTCCAAGCGAGCTGTAACACTTTTTTTATTTGGGAGAGTAGTGTCCTTAGTGTTGGTTTTCAGCATGGGAAAAGTAGTAGCTTTGTCTTTGCGTTTCTTGTTCTCTATAGGGGCTTTAGCAGAATCGGCCATTACTGGTGTAGAGTTGACAAAACTAGAACTACTACTGACGCGTTTATGACCCGGCTCAGATCCTCTAAGATCTTTCAATGCTGCCTCTTCCTTTTTCTGATGCTCCACGTCACGTTGAACGACCATTCGAGGAGTAGCGGTGGTATTGTGGTTGGCTCGAACGCGAATAATCATTTTAGTCAATTGGCGAATTTAGGAGATGAAGAAGAGAAGGAGTCTTCCATGACGAGGAATTGAAGTTTAGATTTTTTCTAGAGGGGGGCGTCGGTTTAGAATTCTCAGCAATATCACCAGCTAGAATTGCTAGGTCAGAGGCTTTCGACCAGAAGAAGCGATATGGGACTAAGAGTGGGTTCACTTAAAGAAATTAGGATCAGAACGTGCATCGGTTCAGAAGCAAAATTTAGATTTTGGGAACTTTCTCTGGTCAACTACGACGATCGAGTAGGGTTGTAAGGTACGGGTGCGGTCGATTGAAGAGGAATTTTACTAGAATCCCAGATCAGGCTTGCATCGCGATACTCTGCAGATCTTTCGGTGATACTCAAGTAATCTATAAGCCCGAATACGGGTTCCATTTACGGTTTAGGCTTTCGTTTGCGTTTTAGGACGGGTCTTCTCATAAACAAGGGTTGATTCTCTCTCTAGCATAGACAAAACTCAGACTGTTTCTCGCACTAGAATTTCTTCTGATGGCAGATAATAAATGGGAGGAGAAGTATTTATAGAGGATGCTTTCCTTGACGAATCCCTGTATGGGAAAGATCAAGCGAAAAGAGCTGCGGAGAGTTGAAGAGTCGTTTTGATAGACACATAATTAGACACGCTTCATATAAAAGGGTGACACGTATCAATTTTGGATGGCTACAGTAGGTCTAGGAGGATAGAGACATGATTAACGCCACGTCGTAGGCGTGTGAAGAGTTCGAGATACAAGTGGCATCCAAAAAAACAGACGTGTGCGCCAAAACGAGAAACATGACACGTGGTTATATAAATGGGCTACAAAGACGATATAAATTTATAGAAGGCCCATTAAAATCGAAGCCAAATGAAACAGAGGATAGGGAAACCAAACCCAGACATATAAAATTAGAAATGGGTGCCGGCATGACATTTTCAACACCACGAATAACTCGACGAAACCCAATCACGACTGAAACGGGCCGTTAGCTATGAAAACGTCAGATCAAAGCCTGGCGAAGCTATCATCGACAGCGAGATCATGCCCGAAGCTCTTCTCGTTCCCGATCAGACCTAATGCGATTTTTCTCAAGTTGTGACAATCCTCACTGCCGCAATCGATCATAGACTGTAATAATAATTGGAGGAAGATATAACCTCAAATAGATAATAAAACGAAAATAAGAGACCGGAATGTAAGAATAAATAATGATTAGGAGGACTACAAGGATAAAAGAGAGGGGTCTGTCTCTCTTACTATATAAGGGACACCCTTTATTAGAAATGGAACACATTTAATATAGTACAATATTTTCTACTTTCTCTACTTTTTACTTTTCATTCTCGTTGAGCGTTATTGAACCATATCCAAGTCCGAACCATTTTAGCTTTGTGAAACTATTTTATGACTCTATATTGTACATATAAAAAAATTAGAATGTATATGAGTATTAAATATTAATATATTTATATTTTATATATATATATATATATTACAATTTTAAACAAATATTATCTACAATTTTTCAATTGAATTAAATAACATATAGTTTACATTAAAAAACTACCAACCACTTCCACCCAATACTCCAACCGATTTTCTCCTATGATAACAACGCATACAATAAAATTTACGAATTTTAGTATAAATAATATAAGTAGTAATATCTATATTTACATTTTGTTCACACTTACTACAAATTGTTTCTTTAATTCCTATGTTGTTCATCATCATAAAGATGAAATATTTCATTAAAGAACAATCTGCATTAAAAGAAACAAGTATTATACTTATATTATTCAAAGTACCGAACAAACCCAACAAATAATAAGGTCAAAGAGAAATTTAAAAAAATAAATTAGAAAAATATTATCCAAATCGATGTAAAAAATACACTACCAAACCAACCTATTATAGGTACTCAGTGATATCATCATCATCTTCATCATTATCTTCAACATAAATGTATAAATGAATGTTTTGAAAAAGAAGTTACAAATATTAAGAGAAGAAAAAAAAAAGATTAGGGTTTCACAGCCGTGTGATTGTAAAATAATAAAAACAATGATTCTTCTAGAATTTATAAAGAAATTGATGACCAAAGATTAATTATTACTGTAATTTGATGACTAGATTTTTTTAAGGATCTTGATTTTTTTTTTCAATACACGTTAAGCACTCGATTTTATTTTTATATTCGACGTCGTTGCAAATATGTGGCAAACCGATATTTTTTATCTTTTAAAAAAATTGATGTTATTTTCATATATTTTTATACAACAAATTTAATTTAATTTGTATTTATTTCTTAATAATATCTATTAAATATAAAAACATTTTATTTTAATTCTATATATATTGTTTAAATCTCTTAAAAAAGCATTTCATTTTGTTTTATTTTTTTATAATATATTCTAAAATAATTTTTAAGTAATAAATTTGATTTTATAATTATGTATCTTTTATATAAAAATTTGATTTTTTTATTACTTTTTTTTAAAACAATTGATTTTTTTATTACTTTTTTTTAAAAAAAAATGTATAACAAATTTAATTTTATTTCTATCTATATTTTAAATATTATTTTTAAATTTGTTATATCGTATTTTAGAAATATCTAAAAATAATATATTAAAATTTATTAGTAGTTGTATATTAAAAAATACATTTAGTAACAAGCAGTATAAATGTAAATAAAAAATTAAAAAGATGAGAAAATATGATAAATAGATTATTAAAAAAATAAAATGATAATAAGATTGTTTTCTTAAGTGATTTTAAGAAGTTTTAAAAATACACTAATTTTTTGAAAAATTTAGTTAAAATGTACTTTAACACGTTCAATGAAGTGATTTTAGCAACATGTTGAAAAAGATATAAGTTTTTTCATCGTGTGTTGCAACTCTTTGGTAAAATATAAAAATCCGGAAAGCAAATTAAGTTAGAGATAACATGTCATAACATCCATGTCTAAAAAATAAAGTCACCAACACAAGTCAACAAGATATTCCACACCAACAATAATACTAATAAAAAGAAATAATAAAACTCAGAACAATCAAATACTATCTTAAAACACAAAGTTTAACAAAATAAATGATTTATAAACAATATAAAAAAAATCTTAAAGTTGGTTATTTTTCAGATGAGTTTATAAACGATGATGATAGCGAAGATGGTCATTTTTCAGATGATGAAGTTGGTCTCATATTCATCATCTGAAAAATTACCATTTTTTCTATCATCATCTGAAATTTGTTAATCTTCACTATCATCATCTGAAATATATTAATCTTTACTATTATCATCATTTATAGACTCGTCTACATTTTTATCAAAGGTTTGTTTGTGATTTTCATATTTTTCCATTTCAACAATCTCAAAATTTTCCGGATCCAGAAGATGGCTAGGATAATTTAGGTCCATATTTAGTTGTAGCAGCACCGATAGAGGCATTTCAGCTTCTTGGAATTTTTGTTGTATTTTTTTCAGCAACTAATACTTATGTTTCATCTTTGGTACGAACAACATGTATCATGTTTATTCTATTTCTGGAGTCCTTGCATACAACTATTAACTCTTTATAAGATGTTTATTTTGAGATATAGTATAAAAATATACTTTTCGAAATATAGATAAACGCCCACCAGCCTCTATTTTCCCTCAATCACTATTCATTGACAGTTGTTGCTGATTAGTTTGTATAATTTCATCAAAAATATTCAACCAGTCAAAGTGCCGAGAGAGAGGGTGGAACTTTACCGGTTTGTCTTAAGATGCAGACACAAGTTAGTGGAACAATGAATCATAATGCATCTTTATTCGGTTAAAAACGAGGAACAATATTGGTAGTGAAATATAGTTGTTCAAAATAATTTCCGGTGTACTATCAACCTTTTATAGATGGGTTTAACGATGTACATATTAATGATCATTGTGATTTTGATGCAGTTTTGTATGACTTATATGAAAAGATGGGAAGAAGCATGTTAGACGACTTCTTTGCAATGAGATTGTGGATGATATTTTGGTTTATATATATATATATGGTCTTTATGAGTTTAAAAAGTCACGACAAGTCTATACTACTATGTAAAAAATTTAGGTATCCAATATTATATGTCAATAACGTCCATTGAAATGGTAATCACATCAAGGTTTAATTACATTGTCCATCTTATACCGAAACACCAAAGCCGCATTATTCAACCATGGTAAAATACAACATCTCAGATGTCTGATAAGAAGTAAATAGAGTTTGTTTTTCTTGATAACAAGCAATTTATTAACGTAGTATTTGATGTTTGTACTTTAGGTGCTTCGTTAATGTGACTCATGCATCTGTAACTATGTTTTTTCTCAGATTATTATTGCAATGGATGCACCTAATTAAGTACATCCTTTATTAAGTACATGGGTCAAGCATAAGACACAAATTTGGAACTGCGAATTAAAACTCATTGTAAAAGATTTTAAGAGATTCAAAATAGATTGTCTTTAAGTATAATCGACCAAATAAATAATTTAGATGAATTTTTAAAATAATTTTGTTTAATCTATTTTGAATTATTTATCATTGTATTTTATTTGTGCTAAAGCTTGTCAGATCATGTTTAACACAAAGTTTGCATATGTTAACAACAAACTGAAATCAAACACTAAACTTAATATGATAACTTTAAACATTGAATTCAAAGAAACAAACAAACATACCAAATACATTTACATAATATTTGCAACACATCATAATGTAAATAGCACAACAACAACAACAAATAAGAGCAAATTCAAAACAACTAGCATGATATATACATCTCTACGTAGGGCAACTGCCATATATACTTCTGATTCTGCCACAATTCGTTCAAGCTCCGAAATTAATAGCATATTTGGCACGCTATAGTTATAGTTTTATGGCTTTAAAAAAATACAAATTTGTAATAATTTAATGATTTACTATTACGTTTTTATGAAATTATGAAATCAATGTATTTTTGTTTGTATCGTCTGAATTTACTTTCAAAACACGCTCGTATGTTTGAGCAACCCATAAAAAGATAAACTAACAAGAAAATCCATATGATATAAAAAACATCAATGTATGTATATCGTCATATATATATATATATATATATATATATATATATATATATATATATATATATATATATATATATATATATATATATATATATATATATATATATATATATATATATATATATAACAATAACATAAAAAAATAACCTCGTCTGAAATAAAATAAGTCTAAATATATAAATATAAAAATCATGGGAAAATGATTTGTAACACTTGCTTCTCGAATACCTTGTAATTTTCCTCAACCTCGTTAATTGACTTTAGATTTTTAATTCATAAATCTGCATCGATCATTCTTCTATCTCTGAGATCCCTTTTGTTAATCTTATACGATCATTATTTATTTACGTACTTTATGTACCAGAAACATCATCGAATGGGGAGATGATGCAAAGTGTTATGTCAATTTGTTTGTGTTCAGCAAATGCCTTCAAGTTACTTCATTCCATTTGTATCATAATGTATCGTTTCTCTTTTTTATCGGATCCATACCTTGTAGAGGAGGATAAGGCACATCATGTACCATTTGAAATAACATAAAAAGGTTTCTGATATGCATGTACGTAGTCCAACATACGATTTGGATAATTGTATAACTTAATCGCATAAACTAAAAACGATGTTAAAGGTACATGTATGGCTAAAATAACACCAATAAAAGACAAACAAAATAAATTTTAGGATACGAGAAATAGTAAGATTATAATTTTATTGAAACTTAATTGAATTATACTAACAACCATGTCTGACTGATTCAAAAGAGTTTCATAATGAAACTATTTTTGTCGCACTTCCACCGATATCACCATACGAGGCATCCAATTTTTTATCTTCAACATAGTCCGATTGTAAGACGGGTTCGAAAAACGTCAGATACAAGGAAATCAGTCGTAAGTCTAACTGTCTAACAAGGTGATAAAACCACTTAAACTCCTCATTTTATCCCTCAAAGCATCACCCAATTTGTTATATAAACATGCAAATATGTAAGTCCTCTAATCTAGTATGGTTTGGTTTATTTGGGGTTGATGGTAGTTTTGTAAAATGTTTTAATAAGTTCGGGGTGTTTTGTGTTTAGTGTGAGGAGTAGTTAGATAATTAAGCAGCCTACTAGTATTAAATTCTGATCACCCTCATTAATGAGAGTGGTTGGGGTATTTATACCTTAATTATTGACCCATGGGCTTACGGGGCCGGGTTGTGAAACCGAGTCGAATTTAAAGACTCATTAGTTTTTAAGTAGATTAGCAAATAACTTAGTCAAAAGTTATTTACGTTTGTCCTGTTCGGATTTATAGTGGTGTGATATGGTCTGAATTACCCATGTTCGAATTAATGGGTTGGCTGTGACTTTAAGATCTGAAGTCATCAGTATTCCCTTTTTTAGGCCATGCAAAGTATCTTCGGAAGGGTTAAAAAATTTACCAAGCTAACATCAATTTCGTCCGATCTTCTTGCGTCGTCCAAATTGAAAAGCTTCTTTTCACAAACAAGGCAGTTCGAAATTTATCAAGACTGATATTTCTTTCCAGCATTCTAAAAGTTTTTTCTTGAATCGTGGGACACGTGTCAACATCTGGTTTGACCTCACAGCCGTTATTTCCTCCAGATCATCGCACCCACTAGGTCTAGAAAGTTACCTAGGTTTTGATTTTTCATACGTTGTGCAACCCTTAATCATTTCGAAAATACCATGTTCACCTTCTCCTTGGTAATTGTTACTTTTTACTGTTATATATATATATATACTATTATATTGTCTTCAACACTTAAAAACCTTCTTCGAGAGAAAAAATCCCATTTCATCTTCATCTTCAAACTGTTCTTGAGAGATATATGTTCACAGCCAGACACACCTTAGTTAAAGGAGGCTGGTCGAACTTATCTGAGTAAGAGAGACCAAGGAAAGTAGAAAGAGAAAGTTGTATCGCCGTCGGTCTTCGTGTTTCTCCAGGCGAGAAAAGTAATCAACCAAACTAGGACGCCGATCAGGGGTCATCTTCCTCAAGAAACCCTAGACCCAGAAAACTTTCATTCATACCAAACCTCTCACCCCTCCCTTCTGGCTCTTCCGTACAAGATTCTCAACACCCTATTTCCAAAGAAAAATCTATTCCAAGCATTAGAAAATTTCACCTTTTATAGCGATGGGCTTCGATACAGAAAGGTCATTAGAGAGGATAACTCATCGTCGGACGACTCGCCAAACAAAAACCCAGTCAACACTATCATTTTCAAAACGCTCCGAATCAGAGATGGCTAAAGTTTCTACACAGGTCAAGCCCTCCGGATAACAACCTCTACCAGACATTAGGCCCTTAGAGGCAACAACTGCACAACCACCCGAATAAATTTCGATGAAGGAGCTGGAGCAACCTTCTTAAAAACAACTGAAAACCCTTCTACGGTGATGGAAGAGAATATGGATGACAACATTGAAGAGGCCCCTTTTGAGACCAAGGCTTCATGTCAGACATGGGATGCTGCCTCAAAAAAGAAAGGTAAATTTAAAGTTGGCATGACTCATCCAGACGCTCTTCCGGAGAGTCTAGAGGGTAAAGTAGGCCCTTGTTTTAAACATGCCATTGTCAAGTATTTGTTGGCTTTACAAAATATTAACTATGTCTACACCCACACTACCGAGCTAGGTTGAATCCGGACCAAATGGAGGATTCCGGAGTCTGTAAAAGTGAGGATACCAATCACTCCGGAGACCCCAATGGACTGTAAATTGAACGAGGTGATAGTATACACCGAACTGCTGAACTGGGCACAAATATTATCAAGTACTTTCATCTGGTCAAACTTTGTCCCAGTCAACTAAACCCCAATACCTGGTATATACGCTTAGCTACTATCATGGCGTCTAGACTGTCAAAGATCCCTCTTCCAATGGAGTAGTTTGCTAGCTGTAGCAAGTCTGTGCAAAAACCATCAAATTCCCTTCTACCACTACAACATGGGGAATGATTTCAAGGTTGTGGACGACCTGCTAGAGTCCGAAAAACCTTGGAGAACACAGTTCCTTTTTGTCAACGGGACATGGGAGAATGGTACGAAGATCAAGGCCAACACATACGAGAGGGCCAACATCAAGTTTCTCTTTCTTTTTTTTTTACTTCTTAAAGTGCAATTTTTCCTATTCTGACTAATTTATTATTTTTCTTTAGTGTTGCCAAAGGAGTTCACCAGCCACTTGGAAGAAGAGCAAAAGAATTTTACAAAGCTCAATGCATGAGCTTCAGAAAATTGGGGGAATGTCTTCCACAATTGCTTCAAGTCGGGCAATTTTGTGAGGTCTCACATGTGGAACACCACGGGCAGAAGAGACATTTCGTGGGAAAAGCTAACCCCCCCCCCTCCTCCTGCTGACGTGATTTTGAAAAGGAAAGAAGCCAAAGATACTAAGTTGTACTTGCCTTTTAGGGCTAAAGTCCCCAGTAAAATGAAGAACAAGAAGAGAAGGACTACAACAGACCTGGCTTAAACAACTACGGAGGGGAATGGTTGGGGGAACCATGGTGGTATTGATGTGACCTTGTTAAAAGCAGGTAAAGGTCAAGACTGTAAGAGAAGCTGGAGGGTCAAAGAACCCACCAAGGCCTCCTAAAAAGAACATAAAGTGCAAGGCCAGCAGTGATGAAAAAACCGCCAACAAGAATAAGGTTACACTGGGGGAAGAGATAATCCTTTACCCCTCCAGAAAACCCACCCCCAGCTCCTACTGACCCTACTATGCAAGAGGGAATCCCAACAGACCTCCAGTCCGGACAGATTGTTTGTCGAGAAAATGACGAAGTGGACCTTTCTTCCTTTCAAGACATCGGTCTGAACTTTAATGACTTTGATAAAGATGACTTTGATAATCTTTTCTTTTTTTCGTACTCCTATTTCGTACGAGGACATCCTATTTCATACCTTGGCTGACGCTGACAAGCACAACTATGCTAGTGGAGTTGATTCCATTGATGACGAAGAAGGTACAAGTGAGAGTTCAAGTGTTGAACTCAATAGTCCCAAAAAAGGTGGTGGTGAAAAAATAATCCAAATGGAACAAGCCCTAAGGTTTTATCACGTATTTTCTCACTTTTTTGAACAATCAAAGTCCTTGGATGGCCAAGGTACATTTTGTACTACTGTTCAATATAAGTCCGAACAGGTTTACTTTATCCAATCTTCTTTTCGTTTAATACTATGCTTTAAATATTTCATGGTTAATGTTTAAGTAGCCCCTAGAATTTCAGAAGTATTGAATTAAGAGTGTTTAATATCTCCAATCACATGTATTTAATAGTCACGATCAATCATTAAGTGTATCCGATTTGCTCAAGATCACTAGAAATATGGGGTGTTGAATAAGTGATTTATATTTGAATTGAAGTAAAATCACACCAATTTTTTGAAAAGGGCATCATAAATTATTGAAGAAAAAACCGGACACCTCATTAAAACATCCCCGCGCCACCAGGGTAGGAAAGAGTATGCCCCATAATATTTACACTGGTATATACCAAGTAAATATTTACATAAATTTTTTATTCTAAATATAACCTCAGATGCTCAACATTCCATGGGTGGTTCAAAGCTCTTTCTTCTTTGTCTTGAAGCTTATATGTCCCATGTTTGATTTTCTCACATACCTCATAAGGGTCTTCCCAGTTCAGAGCTAATTTACCGAATTGCTTCTCCTTGGTATGTAAGAAGACTTTTCTTAATATCTTATCCCCCGGTTGAATATATCTTATTTTGACATTGGAGGCAAATCTGCTCCTCATCAAACTTAGTAGTGTGTTGTTCTTAAGTGTGCTTTAACCCTTCCCTCTTCTATTAAGTCCAATTGATTCCTAATTGATGTCTCATTAGCCTGTTCAAAGTAGTTATGGACTCTGTATGATGGTAAAGTAGCCTTTATGGGGGTAATTGCATCCATCCCATACACCAAGGCAAAAGGAGACTCTTGTGTAGCAGCCTGAAGAGTAGTTCGGCAGGCCCACAAAACTTCTTGCAAATAGCTTGGCCATTTCCCTGCAGCCCCATCTAAATCTTTTTTAATCCAGACAAAATGGTTTTGTTTACAACTTCAACTTGGCCATTTGCTTGTGGATGGAAAGGAGAAGAAAAAAATATTGAATGCCTCTAGAGGCACAAAAATCCTCCATGTCTTTGTTATCAAATTGTGGCCTATTGTTTGTATTAATCTTTATGGGACTCCAAATCTGCAGCATATATTGGATAAGATAAATTTAATGACAGCCTTCGATGTGGTCTCAGCTAAGGGAGCTGCTTCTATCCACTTTGAGAAATAGTTAATATCGTCTATATTAGTTCTGCACCCTCGGATGCCATGGGTAGAGGTTCAACTAAATCCATCCCCTATCTAGCAAAATGTATTGGCTCAGAAATAGACTTCATAGATACTGCTGGTACATGAATTTCATTCCCATACCTTTGACATATAGCACATTTCTTTACCATTTCTTTAGCATATGTCATCATGGTTGGCCAATAGTATCCATCCAATAAGACTCTCCGGGTTAGCGCCCTGTACCCACAGTGTGTTGAGCCCTCCCCATCATGCAGTTCAGACAAAACAACTTGGGATTTTTAAACCCCAAACAGCGTAGGAGAGGTCTACTGAAAGATTTTTTTGTAGAGAATTCCCTTTATCATAAAAAAACCACGTGCCTTGTATTTAATATTTTTTGCACATCTTTACCTGAAGACAATGTCCCATCAGAAATATATTGAAGGATGGTATATCTCCAATCTTTAGGTTGGATCACATATATGCTCATACTTTCCCCATCTTCTTTGTTCTGATCTAGCTGTATGGATGGGCATTCTCGTATGTGAATCCAAGGGTAGGACTCAGAATATGCTATAGTTTCTAGAGAGTCTGCTAGTATATTCTCCGATCTGGGAATATGTTAATAGCAAACACTTTTGAAGCATGCTGCCAATTCTTTCGAAATGAGTAAATACTTGACCAATTGTTCTTTTTTGGCCTCATACTGACCTTGAGCATGGTGGATGAGCAATTGAGAGTCACTCATTAACCAAACTCTCTTAGCTCCACATAGGAGGGCTAATTTAAGACCAGATATAGCTTCTTTATATTCAGACTCGTTGTTAGAGGCTCTGAATCTAACATATAGCTTGATACATTTTATCACCATACGAAGAGGTTAAGCAAATTCCAACTCCACATCCCATAGTTCTTGATCCACCATCAGCCCGGACCACCCATTCTTTCTTGAAATTATCTTTTGAAGTTTGTTTAAAGCTCTTGTCTGTATGGAATTCTACCAATAAATTTCCTAATTCTACTAACCACTTGGTCATTCTGCTTGATATATTTTCTTTTTGAAGAACATTCTTTAGCGGGAAAGACGTTCAGACAATAATAGAATGATATTGAAAATACAACCTCATCTTTCTTGCTGCAATCCCTAAGGCTAGTGCCAACTTTTCCAACTTTAAATATCTTCTTTCAGCATCCAAAAAACTCTTACTGATGTAGTACACCGGACGAGGATAATTGTCCACTTCTCTTACCAAGACAACACTTATAAGTACATTCTGACACAACCAGATATACATAAAGCTTTTCTCCTTGAAGGGGCTTGAAAAGAGTCTTTAGTGAGGATAAGTGTTTCTTTATCTCAACGAAGGCTTGGTTGCACTCTGGGGACCAATTGAAGTCTTTAGCATTTTTTAATATTTGAAAAAATGGAGCACACTTGTCCGATGACCTTGAAATAAACCTATATAAGGTAGCCAACCTTCCGGTGAGCCTTTGAACTTCTTTAATATTTCAAAGAGGATCCATTTCTAATAGTGCATTAAGCTGATTTGGAACGTGCTGGATACCTTTCTCACTTATTATGTAACCCAGAAACTTTCCAAATTGGATCCCAAACACACATTTCTTTGGATTCAATTTCAAATTCACAGCTTCTAAGTTAGCAAATATTTCTTGAAAATCAATTATGTGTAAATCCTCCTCCAGGCTTTTAACCATCATGTCATCTATCTATACTTCCATATTTCTGCCGATCTGATTAGCAAATATTTTGTTCACCTAAGTAGCCCCAACACTCTTTAACACGAAAGGCATTACCTTGTAGCAATAGAGACCTCTATCTGTAATAAAGGTAGTGTGATCTTGCTCCTTCAGATCCACTTGTATATAATTATACCCAGAGAAGGCATCCATGAAGAACAACAACTTATTTCTAGATGTAGAGTCTACCAGCTGATCTATCCGAGGGACAGGATAAAGATCCTTTAGGCAAGCTCTGTTACGGTCAGTGAAATCAATACACATACGCCATTTTCCGTTCTTTTTTTTTACTAACACCAGATTGGCAGTCCATAGAGGATATTGGGATTGTTTAATGTGCCCTATCTTGGTCAGCCGATTAACCTCTTGAACTATCACATCTGTTTTTTCCTTAGCAAAAGCTCTTCTTTTTTGTATAACAGGTGCAATATCGCTCTGATGGATAACTTGTGTGAAATAATACCTGTTGGTATCCTGGTTACATCATTATTTCACCAAGCAAACACATGATGATTGTTTAACAAAAAAGACAACAACTTCTTCTTTAACTATAACGCCATCTTGGAACCAATCTTGGCATTCTTACCCTCTACAAGAGAGTGAATTTCAACTTCTTCAATTGGTATTATGACACTTGGACCCTTTCTGGGGTCATCAATCTCACTTTCCTCAGTAGAAGGCTCTGGTAACTGCTAATCTTCATTAATTCAAACTGCCTCAATGTCTTAGGAGCAAGAGCTGTTGCATAGCACTCTCTAGCTATCTTCTGACTACTTCGGACAACACATACCTGTCCCTAAACTGCATACTTTAAACACTAATAAACTGTTGACGCCATATCATGCATTCTGGAAAGCCGAGACCTCCCAAAAATCACGTTGTATGATGTGGGGCAATCTACCACAACAAATAGCACTCTCGCCATCTTTTTAAAAGACCTTTTTCCCAACAATATTTCCTCTTCAAACTCCTCAATTACATCCACAGTACGACTTGTGACACCCAGAATAGTTATGTTCGAACGTTGAAACAACTGAATTCCTCATATGTTTGTATGAACTTAAGAACAAGATGTTTGTTGAACTGCATGTGTCGATCAGAATTCGGTGTATATCATTCCCCCTATAGATGCTCTTATAACCACCGCATCCTCATGGGGTCCAGCAAAATCCCTCAGATCATCCTTATCAAAGACTATGAATGGGAAAAGGGACTGGCACTGATGGGAAGACATCCCCCCTTCTAATTGAGTAGCCAAATTGTGGACATGTCTCTTCATTGATGAAGGGGTAGGTGCAGTTACAGTATTCCCTCCAAATATAGTTAATGACTCAAAGAAACTGATCAGTCCGGATATTGTCTTGGTTTGTTTTGTTATCACTCCCACCTTATTCCGAGTTGGATCAGGATCCAGATACTTAGAGTCCACATCAAACCTCTCAAGTAGTACCATTGCCCCTTCTTGAGTAGACGTTCAAAGATTATTTGTAGGATCTGTCTGAGGAGCATTGTCAGGTCTGTTTCCACTTCTTCTTTTAACATATGCTCCCAGTTTTCCCCTCTTAATAAGGTTCTGAACTTCTTGTTTTAATTCTATGTAGTCTTGAGTATTATGGCTCATATCATTGTGATACTGGCAAAAACAAGTGTTTTGGTTTTCTCTGGGGGACTGCAACGCCGGCGGCTTTCAGAAGTGTACTTCATCCATAGTTTTATCATAGAATGTAGCTACATTTTCTCTTAACTCTGTAAAACATTCAGGGTGGACCCAAAGACCCCTCTTACCCCTTGATTGTTGGCTTTCGGTCTGGTTCTGGTTGGATTAAGTTTGCTTAGACCGGTTAGATCCTTGTCCGGTCTCTTTAGCTTTGTATCTGGACTGGTTAGCGGCTGGATGAGCTGTTATGGTGGACCTCACTTGACGGTGCACCCTGGTCTTCTTTGTTTCTTCCACATTAATCTATTATTCCACTTGGTTTAATAAGACACCCCAAGTCATAGCTTTCTTTCGGATTACAGAATCAGCTAATTTCCCAAGATTCAAGCCCTACCTTAGAGAAGGAATTGCCACCTGCACAAAGCAATCTACTAATCCGTTCTTTGTATTCACAAATCGACTTATGTAGTCTTTCAAAGATTCGTTTGGTTCTTGGGCACAATGGATAATGGTATCCCCATTACCATTCAATTCTTTACTCCTACGAATTGCCTCTGGAAGGCAACCCAAAATGTATCAAAGTTTCTAATACACCCCTGAGGTAAGCTATTATACCATTTAAGAGCACTTCCCGTAAAATTTTGGGAGAAGGCTCTGCACAAGAGCTTATCATCGTCATCAAAATTCATCATGAAGTTCTTGAATTGCTCCAGATGGTTGTCCGGATCCCGACTTCCATCATACTTTTCCATTTTGGAGCTACCATACCTTTTGGGAAGGTGTCCAGACAGTATTTTTATGGACAAAGGTGAATGTCTCCAGTTTTTATTGCGATTAAAGACTGTATCTTCATTAGGAGTTGAAAAAATACCTGGTTCGGACTGAAAAGCAAAAGGATCTATCAACAACTGATTAGTATGCCTATGGGACGATCCTTTGCCCATATGCCTTTTAAGCCTACCATGCGTGTCCTTCTTTCTTGAGTGTTTTTTAGTTAATTTTATCTTGTTTTAGATCTCCCCTCTTCACTGCTTGATGACAAAGATTATTCAAGCTCAGCCTCATTCAAAGAGCTACTGGAGGACTCAGACCCATAACTTTCAACAGGCTTGGACCGATGTGTCTTCTTTGAACTGAGATGAGTTTTTTTTGAACTGAGGTGAGTCTTTAGTGATGGCTCATTCTCCCCAAGATTGTCAGTATGGTGAAGGACTGACGCTCCAGATTTCTCCTTAATACATTTTTTGCTTGTTTTATGGCCCTAAGTGCCTTTATCTCTCTCCTCAGCTGATCTCACTCATCAATAGTGTATTCCTTATTTTCCTTCATTGTTTTCACCTCAGGAGGTGGAGTACCTTGTTCATTCGGATCCATCAGTACTGTTTTTCTCACTTGTTTTGAATATAAAATTCAGGCACCGTCACCTCCCACTGTGGTCACCAATTTGGTTTGGTTTATTTTGGGCTGAGGATAGTTTTGTAAAATTTTTTAATAAGTTTGGGTGTTTTGTGTTTAGTGTGAGGAGTAGTGAGATAATTAAGCAGGTTGCTAGTATTAAATTCTGATCACCCTCATTAATGAGAGTGATTGGGGTATTTATACCTTAATTATTGACCCATGGGCTTACCGGGTCAGGTTGTGAAACCAGGTCGAATTCAAAGACTCATTAGTTTTGAAGTAGATTAGCAAATAGCTTAGTCAAAAGTTATTTATGTTTGTTCTGTTTGGATTTATAGTGGTTTGATATGGTCTGAATTACCCCTCTTTGGATTAATGAGTTGGTTGTGACTATAAGATCCGAACTCATCATAGTGTACACTAGTCTTTTAAAAACAATAAATATTTTACCTTGACGTAAATAACGTTAGTATCAAGAAATAACATGTATCCAAAAACGTATATGAGGTATGTAGACGTAACTATACATATATGTCCTATCTTGGCTTGATGTCAGCAGTAAACGTATCGTGCAACCATTTGAAATACAGCCATGAGCTATCATTTTATCACTATGCTCGCAAATTGTAAAAAGATTAATGCATAATATTCGCTCATAAAGCCCGTACAAGCTCCTAATATCATCAGTCATAACGGACTTAGAAACCAAAAAGGAATATGTGGGCCTCTTAATATCATTTCTGAATAAAAACACTATAATTATCTAGTTCATACTAAACTACGAGAAATGACCTACTAAAAGACCAAAAAGAGTCTTCACTGGCAAATCATGTATCCATATCTACCTAGATAAATCCCATATTGGAAACATTATTCCCGCACAAAAAACAATAATTAATGTTTTAGATTTCCTAAAAAAAAGATTATATAATAAAAAATATTAATAACACAAATATTAGTTAAAAAAACCCATTTCACAACAAAATTACATAAAATAAGATTCAAAACTGCCTAAAAATTCATTTTAATTATGTCAGTGAAAAATAGATATTAGTCTGAAATAAAACAAAATTATTTATGCTATTTTTTCCCCAATGCTAAAACGTTGTTTGGTTACGGTAGTGTTGGAGTTGTCTTGGTTAAAGATATAAGACCAAAGCTCGTTAATTCTTTACTTTATCTATAAATATGAACAAATGCTTTATGTAATTATTACGCTCTCTAAATAAACAAAAGTCCTAACCGCTTCTTAGTGGCTTCTTCTTTTTTATTTTTTATTTTATTTTTAAAACTTGGTATCAGATTATAAAGTACTCAGATCGGGGAAGCGTAGTGATCCTCTCTGTTTCCGCCATGTATTCTATTTTTAATTTTCTGTTTGGATCTGCTTTCTACTAGATATTCGATTTCGATTCATTGTTCATATTATTCGATTTCGTATTGGTATTGGCATTTAATTTCGTCTTTGTATTTCAATTTACTATTTGTATATGTTTTACGCTAGCTATTCGATTTCGATTCGTTGTTTGGATTATTTGATTTCTATTAGTATTTGGATATGATTTTGATTTTGATTTGAGTTTGAATTTTGAATATGGACTTGGTTTGATTATGATTTTGGATTTTGGGTTTGATTAAGATTTTGATTTAATTTTCCGATTTGGATTTGGTATCTCTAGATTGTTTAATTAGAGATTATGGATCATATTGCGAATATGATAGGAAAATGTGATTTTCTATTGTATACTGGTATCAAAGTGAATGATAAAAACTTTTTTATGTCTACATCTACATACCCTTAAGGTATGCCCTCATCTTCTACTTCAGGTATTGATTCCTCATTGTGGATTTTGGATTCAGGTGCGTCTCATCATATGTTACCTCATATATTTTTTGTCTTATGTTTCACGCTTATATATTTTATCTTGTGCTAAAACAATGTTAGTAAATGCTATTGACGCTATTTGTACCCATCATATATCGTTATATGATGTTTACTACATTCTCACCCTTACTTTGAATCTTATTTCGGTTAGCCAATTGTGTAAATCTTGTTATTGAGTCTTGTTTTCTAATTCTGATTGTGCTATATAAAATTAACAGACTCATAAAGTGAATGTGACAGGTCGTAAAATAGGGGAACTCTACATATTAGAAAAACTTGAAGTAACAGATGTGGATGTCTATTGTGTTGATAGTGGAAAAACATACTTGACTGATATTGTTGCTTATGGTGTTGATTTTTCTTCGCGTTGTTTGAATCATTCATCGTCTTAGTTTTATCTTTTACATTCTCATCTGGGACATGTATCTGCATCGTGTTTGAAGTTTTTAGTCTCTACATGATCTTTAGGTCAGTTAAACACTTGTAATATCTTAGATTGCAGTGATTGTAAACTAACCAAATTCCAACGTTGCCATTTAATGATAATATCACTTCTTCCATTGCTCCATTTAATATTATTCATTTGGATGTCTGGGCTCTATCTCATGTCTCCACAAATGGTGGTTTGTTATATTATGTATCATTTATTTAGTATTATACTCGATACATGAGTTTATTTGATGAAACAAATGCCAGATTTTCTTACAATTTATAGAGAATTTAGAGCACTAGTTAAGACCCAACATTCTGTTGTGCATAAAATACTTCAAGTGTGGCTTAGGGGATGAATATACCTCCACGATTTTAAAAATTTAATTACACCCGATAGTACCATACATCAATCATCTTGTACTAACACCCCTCAACAAAATGGTGTTACATAAAGAAAACATCGTTACCTTGTTGATACTGCTCGTTCTTTTATTCTATCAGCTGAAATTCCAACTATTTTTAAGGAGAAATAATTTTGACTGTTGTTTATGTGATTAATTGAATTTTCGCTGCTAATAATGTATGAATGTCTCTATTTTAGAAGTTATATATATAACTTCTAGATTATTTTTCCTTACGAGTGTTTGGATGTTCATGTTTTATCATCCGTCCTCATATTGAACGTAACAAATTAGGTCTTTAAACAAATATATGTATTTTTCAAGGTTATAGTTGGTGTGGTTAATTTCTGTCTGAGGGTAATTCTGTAAAGTGTTTTGGGGAATTTAATGTTTAAGGTAGAGAGTAATGAGATAATTAAGTTGTGTGCTAGCAGTACATTCTGATTAGCCTCATTAATGAAAGTGGTTGAGGTATTTATACTTAATTAATGACCCATGGGCCTATCAGGTCAGATTGTGGAATCGAGTCAAGTTTAAAGACCCATTAGTAATTTGGTGTGAAGTGACCAACATCTAGCTTAGCCACCATTTATTACGTATGTCTTATTCGTTTTTTTATAATAGTGGTTATGGTCAAAACTCCCCATCAGATTAAGTCAAGATTCGGCATCTAAAATATCCGATCTCATCAATAGTGTTACACAAAAAGGTTATCGTTGTTATGATCCCACCATTCAGAAGCTATACATATCTTGTCACGTCATATTTCTTGAGCATATCTCTTTTATTTGATTCCAACAAAATCACATAATGTAACAAAGACAAACATTTAGTTTATTGATCCTTTTGAAACTGATAGTGATACATATTTTGACATTGATATTCCAAATTATGAGACATCTACAACAGTTGATACTAATTCTGCTCCATCAATTCCTGAGCCAACTCATTTCTCTAGTTAAGAAATAGATCCTCCACCTCTCAGGAGATCCAATCGTACAAGTAAGTCTACGAAATTACACGATTTTACGTATTCTTCTTACTCATCTATTTTTTTCTTCTTTCATAGCAAACATACATGATTTGTATGAACCTTAGTCGTTTAAAGAAGTTGTTTGTGATCCTCGTTGGAAAAATATTATAGTAGAATCTTATTTATCTTTATCAGACTTGTACATGCGATATAGTTAAACCTCCATATGGTAAGCAAATAATCGGTTCTTGTTGGGTTTTTAAAATTGAAATAAAATTTGATGGGTTTTGTTGAAATATATAATACTCGTCTTATATTAAAAAAGTATTCACAATAGTATGGTATGGATTATGATGATACATTTTACCTAGTGGAAAAAATTATGACAATTCATACTCTTATTGCGGTTGAATCCGTTCGCCAATGAAAGATCTTCAAACTAGATGTCAAAAATGGATTCTTGAACGGTGATCTTCATGAGGAGGTTTACATGACCCTTCCTTATGTATTACTCAACGACCAGGTTAAGTCTGTCGACTTAGGAAAGCTTTATATCATTTCAAACAAACTCCACGTGATTAGTTTGAGAAATTGTTTATATTTATACTTCACTTGGTTTTCTTGCTAGTAACCATGATTCAACATTGTTTATCAGATGTACGAGTGCAAGAAAAATTATTTTATCCATATATGTAGATGACTTGATCATTACAGGTGATAATATTGATGGCATCGAGGAACTAAAACATGATTTGGCTCAACACTTTGCGATGAGGTACTTGGGACTATTACGTTATTTTTTAGGTATTGAGGTGACTCAGGCTCCAAAAAGTTATATTCTCTCTCAAACAATATATATCTGATTTATTTGAGCCATCACGACTTTCAGATAATAGGACGGTAGATACCCCTCTTGAAATAAATGCTTAGTACTCTCTAACTGATGGTGTTCCTTTGTCATACCCAACTCTATATCAAACTTTGGAAGGGAGTTTGGTCTATCTTACAATTACTCGACAAGATATAGCTTATGATGTTCATGTGGTTAATCAGTTTGTTCCTACTCCTACATCCGTCCATTGGGGAGATGTTCTTCGAATATTGAGATATATTTGCGGCACTTATTTCCAGAGCATTTTGCTTCCTTCAACCTCTTCACTTGAACTGCGTGCCGATAACGATGCTGATAGGGATAATGATCTTCATGACCAAAAATCTACTATGGATTTCTGTATTTTCCTCAGAAATTCACTAATCTCATGGAAAAGCAAGAAACAAGATGTTGTCTCTAGATATTCTACTAAAGCTGAGTACCGTGCTATGACCGTTACCACATGTGAGATTGTTTGGTTACAATGCCTTCTTGCATATATGAGGGTTAATGTTACTAAACTCACTTCCTTACATTGTGATAACAAAAACACCATGCATATAGCAAATATTTCTATTTTTCATGAGAGGATGAAACAAATTGAAATAGATTGTCACTTCCCTCGACATCATCTTCAGATCAACACCATCTCGCTTCCATATGTTCCATTAGTTTTGCAGGCCACTGATATTTTCACCAAGGCTCAGTCAGCAACGCGGTTTCGTTTTCTTTGTAACAAACTCTCAGTGCTTAATACTGTTGCATTGTGAGTTTGCAATATAGATGTTAAAAATATAAAATCCAAGTCTTTTAACTCTTTATTTTATCAATAAATACAAGCATATGTTTTATGTAATTCTTACGCTTTCTAAATAAACAAAAACCCTAATCACTTTTTAGCCTCTTCTTCGCTTTTTTCTTTCTCTTTGTTTATTAACTATTTTAAATCTCAATCAATAAAACGATATCATATTTTAACAAAATAGCCATTAACAAACATCTCAATCCAAAATCATAAATATCATACCCCTCCTCTAAATAAATCTATTTTCATCTTTAATACAACTATAATGTTATTATTCTTTTCATTTCTAAACACCAATTATTTATTTATATATATAAAGAAGAGGAAGAAAATACCACTCCTCAAAATTAACTCTATTTTCATCTTTAATACAACTATGATGATGTTATTATTCTTTTCATTTAGAAATCACCAATTTTTTTGTTATATATATATAAACAAGAAAAAAATGTTCTAAAACGAAATAATATAAAATATAATAAAAATAAAATAATTCTTTAAAAAATAAATAAATAAAAAATTAAAAAACACTTTATATTTATGTCATCTATTTAAAAAGTAAATATAAGATTTTGATAAAGATAATAAGTATTGGATGAGGATTAAATTCGGAAAATAATGTAATGATGGTATACCCCTCCTAGCCCCAAATTATTAAAACACCGTCTTAAATTAAGAGGGACCCCACTCACACGCCTTTTATCTCTCTGTCTGAGTTGTCAAAATAGTTTTGGGTATCGGTGTTTTCCTTTGAAAAAACGTGACTTAGTTATAATATATTCTTTCCTAAGTTTCGAGTTAAACTCTTATAATAATGAAGTCGGAGAGGATTTAGGGTTTTTGGCGGTTAGGGTTTTGGTAGTAAGACTAGGAGGAGTCCCATATTTTACTTCTCGCTCGGGTGTTGTCTGTCAAAAGGAATAGAATTTCTGGCTTATGTGTCGGCCATTCCTCTCTGATTGCTCAATCCAACACTAACAGGTTCGTTTCTCTTCCTGTCCCCAATATCTCACTGCCATGTTCCTCCTATTGTTTCTTCGATTCGCAACTCGATTTCCCCTTTGGCTTTCCACTCTACCCTATCGAATTTGACCGAGGTCTTCACTCTGGTTGACTGTATTTGACCTTAGTCCTTATCTTCGTTTTAGTTGTCTCTTTAATTTCTCGGTACACCAAAGCTTGAATCACAAATCGGAAAATCGTTTTCTGATGATCATCTAAGCTTTTAGCTTGTGTGCTTAAAGGGGGTTTCCTGGAAAATGCTGGTTTTCGCGTTCTCGATGATTTGCTTTGGGTAAAATTTGTGTAAGGTTACTGTTCAAACGCTTCAGCGATGTTCTTAAACCTGTTCCTTTTGTAACTTTAGACTGTCTTTAGTGTTTTAGCTTGTTTTCTGCTTTTAAAAGTGTTTTCTATGCGCACTTCAACATTTGTTTCGCTTTATGTTTTGATGTAAGCTAAATATGCTCATTAGACGTTTGTCTGTCCCTTGGTGTATACCATGAAAAGTTAGTGATTAGTCTACCTTGTATTATTAAGCGGCGAACTGCTTAGGCATGAATTTGCGACATGTCTCTATCATTCCAAGCTAATATGAAGGTTGTAATGGTTAGGCATAGGCTAATGTTCTTTGACACCACTTTCCTCCACATCTCTTTGGATACCTTTTCTTTTCTTGGTTCATTTGTAGAGTACCATCTTGAAGCGTTTGAGAACTCATTCAAACTTATTTAGGTGTTATGAAATAAGGTGCATTAAGAGCCTTGTTTTACAACTGATAGGTTCCCTATAGACTCATAAGTTTCTCTCCTTTTCTTTAGTTCCTAGTATCAATAGTTTTGCATCATTGCAGTTGTTAATCCGTGTATACCGACTCGTATTTATCACTGCACGAGACTTTTCTTTTGGCTATTGTTGCTGTTGATGTCCGTGGATCCTTTAGACTCCACCGCATAAGGAAGCTAGTTCTTGGAATTAGATTGTTATTGATCAATACTATAAAGTATCCATACAGCTTGTACCACAAATATGTGGTGAAAAATCAATGAAATATGTCTTGTGCTATCCACTAAAGTTCTGGTCCATCATAAAGAAAGTAAAATTGTCGAAGCAGCACTGGGCACTGGGCGCAGGGTTCTATGGTGTTTTGGTTTCATCAAATGGGTATATGTGTTTAGATACTTTTGCAAAGAGTATTTTTACATTTGCAGGATCAAGAACCTTTATAGGGTTGAAGATCTTGATTTTGAGGACATGGATAGAATCCATTCATGTCTAAAGTAATAAAAGCTTAGAATTTGATGAGTTTCTCCTTCTGTGTTCTATTCATGTGAGTAGTTATGGTAATAAATATGCGTAATTATAGAAGAAAAAAGAAGTAACTAGTAATGCTGTAGTTAGGTACTAGAGATAATGCTAAAATTTTCATATATGGGGACAGAACTTGATGCTTAATGCAGCTTCTTAATTTTGTGTCTTTAATTGTTATTTAGGAGAACATAATTAGCTTGAAGATACTGGACGGATATTTTTACAGAGAGCAGTGTTAGTTTAAGCTAAACTCCCTGGGATGACAGAGAGTGGGATTTGCCGGCAAGTTACAGCTGGTAGCAAGAATGAGTCTCGGCATATATCTAATGTCGTGGAGTATAATGATAAAATAAAAATAGAAGACACTGAGACAGTAATTGAGCCTCTTGTGACCTCCCAATATCAGAAAAGCGAGAGTCATTCTGAAGGTCAATTTGAAGGAGCAAAAGAACCAAGATCTAGAAAACGCAGACGCAGTACTACTGCTCAGAAGGTTATTAAAACTAAGCAGACAAAATCTCTTAAGCGTTGGTCGACTGAGAGGTATTTTTTATCTTTTTTGCTTTTTCTATTATTCCTCAAGTTCTGTTACATAAACTAATTATGCCTGAAGGTTGAAGTGGGGCGAGCAAATATTGTTTGAGATCATGAAAGCTGAAGGAGCCGTGTATAATAAACCAATTTCTCGCTCAGCTCTTAGAATGGCAGCTCGCAAGCATATTGGTGACACCGGGCTTTTAGACCACCTACTCAAGCACATTGTTGATGAACTAACACCAGGCGGTGATGAGCGGTATCGGCGGTGGCACACTACCAATGGGCAGATGAGTTATTGGATTGAAAGTACTGACTCCAGAAATATAAAGCAGGAAGATGGGATTCTGGGTCCTTGGGGGAGGTCTGATGGAGTATTTCATGAATCCGGAGAGTTGCAACTCCTTAAGGATGAGCTAGCGAGAACGAAGAGGTAGTGTAACTCAAATAATTGACTTGGATAAGGTTTATATTCGATAACCTGAACTTGCTGCTCAAGTCTTATGTTTCATTGTCAGTGAAATGCGAGAGCTGGTGTCAAAGCCGAAAGAGCAATATAATTCTGGTGTATCTCAGGTTGATTTTTGAAGTATACTTGCTGGCTGTTTAGTTTATTTTATTGTAGCCAAATCTTATGTTCTGTTTCCTTCCTATATGCTTCTATAGGAGATGCAGAAGGAATGTGTAAGGAGAGCTACGACTGACAAGCATCTGATGGAGATCTCAAGTTCTTTGTCAGATATGTTGGTATGCAATGCAACTTGCTTAAGCCTTCAAAATAATGAGAAATCATTAGTTTAAAGTTTATCACTTTGAATGTAAATATTACTTCTTTCTGGCAATACTTTTTGCATAGGGTATGTACAAAGAATTGGTAACATGGAAGGCTAAAGCGGAACATCAGCTGTCGGGAATTTCAAATTCATTGAGCACTATGCAGGCTTCAACCCGATTCAATTCCTTCAGTTTGGCTCCACAAAGTTGGGATTCGGGAGATTGGATCGAGAGTGCTAACTTGGACAGTATATTAGAGGGCGAAGAATTCAAGGCTTGGTTAGAAAATAGTGATGTACATGACATTGGGCAGAGAGCAGTAGTAAAAGATCTTCACCCGACTATCCAAGCGCTGCCAAATCCCAGCAGCAGCCCTACTCTAGACCAAGTGAGTGCCAGCGGGCTGAAAGAAGAAATGACTAGAACTAAGAGGTAATAATTATAGTACTTTCTTTTATTTCTTTTTGTTTGGTGGTTTGCCCAAGGTGTGTTTGTGGGTGTGCTTATTTTTATTTTAATGTGCAGAGATGCGAAAGAGCTCGAGGCCAAGATTGAAGACAATGATCTCACTAACATGACCTCAGACGTCAAATTGTCTGACATCGACAAATCAGTTACATTTTTCCAGGTCTTTGTTAATCCTGTTGTTTAGATGCATAGGTAGACATGTTATTACTTCTCTATATCTGTTCCCTCGAAAATTAGATTAAAGCAAAATTTGACACTTTTTACAGGAAAGGTGCAAGGAGTTGATGGCATGGAAAACAAAGACGGAGCAGCAGATGATGGAAATGTCAAACACAGTTATAGATCTGCAATCATCAAGGAGATAGACGGTGACACTTCCTGCATATATGGATATCAGCCATCATTTTGAGCAAGTATTTATCTTGTACAGTACTGTCAAATGCTTCTTCCTTTCAGATAGGATGCAACTGGTGGATGAGTTGGCTACCATTAGTTAAACGTACAATCGACAAATAGGATAATACCCTTCCCTTAGATGAGAAAGATTACTTGTCTGCTAAAACATTTTAGTTAAGAGCTCTTTTTTCGAGTTGTGGAGAAGTAGAAACAATGAATGGAGTACCGTTTCGTGGAGGCATACTCTTCTCGATAGACGGATATCGGTTATCGTTATCTTATCTATTTAAATGTTACATCTAAATCTTTAATTTACTTTTGTCAATGAAATTGCGAGGATCTGATAATGGTATTTGCAATGCTGATGGTTATGCTGTTTTATGTATTTAGATTTGTTCATCATCTAGGGTTTTAAGGATATAGCAAATTTGGAATGGGGATGTTCGGTAATGTTTGTGCTTAATCTGTTTGAATCTTCCAGCCTTTAAAACTTGAGAGGTTTATGACAAGACTTTAAGACAAGAACCATGAGATCTCACTTTAAAACTAGAACCATGGGAACTTTGAAGCTCTCTTCCTTAAAAATAGAATCATGGGAACTTTGAAGCTCACTTTACTTTAAAACTAGGAACGACAAATCTGGGTTTGCCTATTTAAAAATTATAGTAATATGTACAGTTATATACTACTTGAGTAGAAGACCGCTTAAAATATTTTAACATGAATGATTATTAAACGATTAACATAATTATCAAGATGTAAGAGTATGAAACAATCAGATAACTAAATGATAAGAAATAAATGAAGTATTCGGCAAATAAGCAAATGTAATTGATATATTATTATGGACGAGATTTGATCTTTACTAATTTCATTGACTTTTTCTTATTAAAAGTTGTAAAACTAAAAATACCTCTTCTACGTGTGCTATTCAACCAATTTTTCATTAATAAACTATATAAATTTTTTTTTAAATTTCTAAATTTTTTAAACTTGAACAGTAGATGGATAATAACGATTTCGCCCGCGGCAGGTCTTTTTTGATGAAAACAATTTTTTTTGCAATGGAGGTAATATTTGTAATTTTTTAATTTTAATTATTTAAATCACATGATTAACCGACGAACATGTAAAATTTTATGTAGATTTAGTTGCATATAATATGCGGTTTTGGGTAGGTTTAAGTGCATCCAATGCGTATTTTTTTGGGCTCATCGCTTGTTGGACACTACGATAAGATAAGATGCTGTCAAGATACGAGTGTGAAAATTTGAGTTAGTGTCTGTATATATGTACGACTAAGTGTATGATTATGGTAGACAAATGTGCAACAAATTGAATGATTATATGTTGTAGGAACCTGAATGATTATATGTTGTAGGAACCGGAGCAACAAACATTTATCATAGTCAATTACACACATTTTACTATTATACTAAACTTGATTTGGACGCGTGAGTTGAATCTAATTGAAAAAAGATATGATTCATCAACATTGTTGTCCTTCATGACTCCGATAAATGGAGAAAAAAATCTAAGATAGTCTACAAATGCGAGATGTATAATGTTTATAAATAGAAAGCTAAACCGATTGTTCCATCGAATTAAAAGTGTGTCCATTTGATGCATTGACTCCTTATTGGCGATTAACTATTGGAAACGGGTACATAACCACAAACCGGTCATCCAGTTAGATGATCATCGCAAGCTTGTAAACTCAAGGCTAACGAAGAGGAGTTAGTCCTTAATTTATTGCTACTTGGTTCGTGTCATAAGAAAATATATGTTGGTTTGAACATTCATAACCCAAAAAATATTTCCAACATGCGCACGATCTATAATTGTCGTTAAAAACATCGTTTTGTTCAAAAATATGATCAAAACCATATTGTATACTTGTTTACGATATTGAAGGAACACAATCACTACGCGTGACATCAGACAGTTAATGTAACAAACATGATCACCGATTTTTCTGTGTGCATCCTACAAGTATTGACTTGTTGTGTACATTTCCACAAATTATGATGGATAATACTTATGATGGATAATAATTACAAAACAAGAAGGTAAAAAATGTCATTGCTTAAGATCGTTGGTGTACTTCAACACATCTTACAGTTTGCGTTGGTTTCGTGAGTTTGGAGAAGCAAGCCAACTACACGTGGGCTTTAAGTGTTCTACGAAGAACGATGGTGGATAATAAGTGTGAATTTATTAGTAGTCATTTTAAAAAAATCTAGAGTTAGCGTTAATGCTAGTTACTGAAGACGTATTTCTGGATGCAATCCATGTGTTATGCAGATGACATATAAACAAAAACGTTCTTGCAAACACTAAAAAGTTGATGTCCTCCGAGGGGGCTTTAAATTATTTTATGAAATTTTATAACTTCGTTTTCAAATCAAACAATGAGGAAGAGTATAGCAAAAACCCAATATCATCGAGCAAATTGTTTTCTTCCTACCTAAAGCTATAGACTACGTTATGACATGAGTAAAAATATACACGAAAAAAAATCTTAATTGCTTCAACTACGAGACTAAACATCTGGGAACGGGAATAATCAATTCGTAAGGTAAATTCTGTTTTCAATGTTACATTTTTTTATAATAATTTAATTTTATAATCATAAAATTTAATTTTTTAAGTCTAAGAATGCTAACACGTCCCTAATATGCTACATTGGTACTAATGAGTGTAATTTTGAACTTTTTCATGACAAAGTTCACAAGCTAAATGATTCAACATTCAAGTATTCTCGAATCTTTCGAGAGAAGTAAGTTTCGTATGGAACCTAAACATATAATCACTATGTTTGAGAAAATAAATAAATAATTTATCTATTGCTGCGATAAATATAAATAAGAAGACTTATGACCGCTCTAGATATATAGTTGTAGATCGGTTTAGGAAAATACACGGGTTATCTTGCGCATATAAAATTATTTTGATAAAAAAAATATCCATTCCTAACGACGATTGCGACATATATTGTAAAATATTAGACATTATTTCTAGAGATGAAACTACGTGTGAAGACGATCTAGCAAAAAAAAGACATGTTCATCATAGATAGTTTCGTACGTGGTTACATGCCAAATATTCAAAATTATATTATAAAAGGGTTATGCAAATCATAAAACTCGAAATGAGTCACATTATACAACCTAAAGAATCGATTACTAGTAGAGGTAGAAAAAAGATGGTCCAAACCAATCGATTGGATGAGACAAATATTATTACGAACATGTCTTTGAACAAACCTAGAGTGCTGACATGCCCGATACAATATGTATCAAGATTTCCTCAAAATTAAATCCATTCATAGTACCAAAATATCCCACTAAAAGAAAAGTAGGTTAACAAAAAAATGGAAATATGTATGCGGGATACATCTCAATAGTTTTATATCATTTTATTACTAGCATGAAATATGTTGCACTAGGTGGACAATGCGGTTATCTAATCGTATCGAGAGTGATATATTGTTAAGAGGAAAATTGGTTTTCCATTAGACTTGATAACCATTTGATATCAATATATTGCATATCTTTTATCTATCTCATTGATATTTAACGTCTATACCATTACATGGTTGCACTCCTTAAACATAAAATATTTCTTCATATAGCAAATAAAATAACTAAAAAATGTGATATATATTAGATATAAAATAGACCAATAAATAAGACAACTAGTTTTTTCAACCCGTCAAGTTTGTGAAGAGAACAAGGTCCGATGAGACTACCGATTAGTTTTTTTATAAGCTTGTGTGTATAATTTACTACATGTACGGGAATGCATGAGCTCCATCTCCACCTCTATGCAGTTTTGAAGAAGTCTCTACCAGGTAAAATCATTTGAAATTGGAACCAATAGTTAAGTGTTTGACTTATCATATGAAGTTAGGCAAGATATGTTCAACATGTTTCATTTGAAAATTAATAATTTCATTACAAAATATATGATAAGATATATGGAGGAGCGCATCACTGAACAACTGATGTGTTAATGATTTGCACACCTTTTGAATTTAACGGAGGATGTGACTTTGACTAATAATATTTAATGTTTAATGTAATTTGATGTTAAATGTTATTTTCATAAGTTAATCTCATCTTGTATTGATATTTAGTGATATATTTTCATTGTATGTTGAAAAGTATCTTAAATTATGGTCAATGTTTCATTGTTTGGCCTTAAAATTATATACTAACCGGTGTGAATTATTTCTGATTAAGGGTCATTTAGTAAACTGTTTTGAGAATTTAAAGTTCAGGATGAAATGTAGTGAGATAATTAAGGTGTATGTTTGTATTAAATTCTGACCACCCTCATTAATGAAAGTAGTTGGGGTATTTATACTTAATTAATGACTCATGGGCCTTTTGGGTCAGATTGTGGGCTTGAGTCAAGTTTAAGAACCTATTAACCCAAGATATGAAATGACCAGCACCTTGCTTAGTCACGTTCCACTGACATTACCCTGTTCGGTATCTCATGATACTGTTTCAGTCTGAACTGCCCTTCGGATAGGGTTAAGCAACAATGTCAAAATTATCCGATCTCATCAGTAGTCCATTTAGGTCTTGCAAATAATCTTTGGAAAACTAACCCACAAGAATAAAAATCAAACCATAAGAATCTTTGGTTGAACTTGTCGGATCTAGAGAAAGAAATGTTTTTTGTGAGAGACGCAAGAATTGATACTGGTCTTCCTGCCTCTCCTGGTGAAGAAATCGATCGACCAAAATCAAACATAGAACAAAATTCATCATTAACGAAGACATCAAAGGTCAGAAAATTACCTTTTGTTCCAGCTATTTCTCCTCTCCAATCAGGGTCCTTTGTTTAAAAGTCTCAAAACCCCTTTCCAAAAGAAAAAGCAGTTTCTAGTGTTAGGAAACCCTCGCCTTTCATAGCCATGGGTTCCGATGCTGAGAAGTCTACTGAGAAGACCACCCCTTGCCGAATAACTCATCAGTCCAAAGCTAAATCCACCCGTAGCTCTTTGAAACCTACTAGTTCAGAGACGATAAAGCCCATGGTAGAAACTAAGCCCCCTGAATAGCAGTCCATTATAATGGAAGAAACCATGGAGGATAGTATTGAAGATACTCCTTTTGAGGCATCCGGACAGACGGAGGACACCACAGTAGATCAGAAAGGCAAGGTTAAGGTGGGCCTGCCAAATATTGAGTCGCTTCCGGAGTGTCTGGAAAGAAAAGTGGGGCCAAACTTCCAGAAGGTTAGCGTGAAGTACTTGATAGCCCTCCAGAACATTGCTTACATGTACACCCATACTACTGAGTTGGGTCGTATCCGAACAAAGTGGGGCTCCCCTGATTCTAATAAAGTGAGAATCCCAATCACCCCAGAGACTTCGATGGACTACAAGTCCCACGAGCTAGTAGCATACACCGAGGTGCTGAATTGGGGACTCTGGTTCCTTTGGATCCAGAGAGAGTCAGGTACTTTCACCTGGTAAAGCTATACCCAAGCCAGCTGAGTCTGAACGCATGGCACACTTTGATGGCTGGCATAATCGCTTCAAAATTGTCAAACATTCCACTACCGATGGAGCAATTCGCTGCTGTGGCGAGCCTATGCAAGAACCACCACATCCCCTTTTACCACTACAATATGGGGAATGACTGCAAGGTAGTAAATGGTTACTGGAGTCCAAAAAACCACGGAGGACACAATTCTTATTCATCAGCAGAGCCTGGGAGAATGGGAAAAAAAATAAAAGTTGACTCTAATCCAAGCCAACTGACTAGTCGCTGGAAGAGTATAAGTAAGTTTTGTTTATGTTTCCCTTACTCTTTTAAATACTATGTGGTTATTTCGAACTGACTTGTGTCTCCTTTTAGTTTTTTCGAAGAAGTATTTAGACCATCTAGAGGCTGGCTGGCCAAATCACTTGTGCTAAGTTAAACGCATGGGCTTCGGGGAAATGGGAGAATGGTTTCCACAACTTATTTACCTCAGGGAACTTTATAAGGTCTCACTTGTGGAATACTACAGGGAGAAAAGACCTCACCTGGGAACAATTGACCACTATTTCTCCTGCAGACGTCATCCTGAAGAGAACTAAGGCCAAGGACGCCAAAATCTATCTTCCTTCCAGGGTCAAAGCCCCTAGCCATTTGGAAAAGATGAAGAACAAGATAAAGAAAAAAAATACAACAGACCCACCTCAGCCAATTACCGAAGGGGTTAGTTTGAAGAATCAAGGAGGAATAAATGCTGCTCTGCTGGAGGCAGTCGAAGTTACAGTCAAAGAGGCTGGTGGATCAGACGGCCCACCACAGATTACAAAGAAGGACAAGAAGCGCAAGGCTAGAAGTGATGAAAAAACTGCAAAGAAGAAGAAAGTTACTCTGGGATCAGAGATAATTCTGCGCCATTCTGAACTTCCTCCTCCGGTTCCTGCTGACCCTACTCTTCAAGATAAAATTCTACCCAACCTTTATTCCAAATAGGCCACAATTGATGGAGAGGTAAATCTTGATGCTTTTCAGAACATTAATATGTATTTTAATGATTAGGATATAGATGACTTTGCGGGCCCTTATCGTTCTGCCAATTCGGCCAATGCTGTAACCCATAATGGTGAGACGTACGTGATATCAAGCGAACAAGACACTTTGAGTCACGCCATCTTAGGTTACATCCGTTCAGTAGTTGACTTGGAAAGGCAAGTGAGGGGTCAAACAACTACCATAACTTCTCTGACTACCAGGAATCAAGGTTTGACAAAAAATCTCTCTACCGCTCAGCAAAACAGAGAATCCTTGAAGAAGTTAAATGAAGATTTAACTACCAAACTGGACAAGTCAGAAGATGCTCAGAAAGATCTTCAGACTAAATACTCCAAACTGGAAAATTCTTCCTCCAATGAAATCAAAGCTCTGAAGGAGAAACTAGAAGTTAAAGACAAAACTTTCAAGACTTTATCCGAAGACAAAGTAAACTTGGAGGATCTTCTTAAAAAAGAAGACAGAGGAGAATACATCTCTAGTACAAAAGCAAGCCGAAGAGGTAGCTGCTGGAATAGAGAAGTATGCCTCTAGACTGGTGGACTCTTTGGAGAAAAGAGATGATGAAATCAAGTTTGATATGGTCTTATTATTTCAGGAGACGTTTCCTAAAAGGACTCTTGGTCCTTTATGGAAATTTTTGGAATACGATGACCTTTATTTTCATACGATGGTTGATAGTGATAAGCACAACTACTCAAGTGGGGAAGATTCCGAGGAAAATGAAGGAGTTGGTGAGAGTTCAAGTGCTGAACTTAAAATTTTGAAGAAAGGCGATGGTGATGAAAAGACCGAGGGAACAAGCCCTAAGGTTGTATTGTTATGCTGTGTGTTTTTTGTTAAAAAACTAGAGTCTTTGGATGGCCAAGACATCTTGTTGCGTTGTTTGTTTAATTTATGTTCTTAAAACTCAAAGTCCTTGAATGGTCAAGGAATTTGTGAACTATGGATCAGGTCTACTCCGATCAGACTTTAATATCATATTTCCCTTTGTCTGAATTTTGTTTAACTCTTTATTGCAGCGTTTAAATAGCCTTCAATATTTCAGATCTGTTAAGTAAGTGTATTGAATGATTTCAATCACATATGTTTAATAAATGTGATCAAGTGTTTAACATATCCTATCTACTCAAAGATGTTTGAGAGCCGGGGTGTTTAATAAGTATTTAATATCCGACAACCTCACATTATGGTTAATTCAAGAAGAATTTTGCACCAGACTTTTGAAGAAGGCGTAAGATATTATTGAAAAGTCGGACACCTTGTTAAAACCTCCTCGCACCACCAAGGTAGGAAAGAGTATGCCCCTCGTATATATACATTGACATTCAAAAAGTAAATATTTACAAGAGAGTTATATTCTAAGTATAACCTGAGATGTTCAATGTTCCATGGGTGCTTTAGTGTTTTCCCCTCCTTGTTTTGAAGTCTGTATGTTCCTGATTTGACTTTCCCACATACCATATAAGGACCTTCCCAATTTGGAGCCAGCTTGCCGAACTGTTTTTCCTTGGTGTGTAAAAAGACTTTACTTAGACTTTGTACCCCAATTGAAAATCTCTTCTTTTAACTTTGGAAGCAAATCTGATCCTCATCAAACCATGGTAATGTTCTGTTCTTACACTATTCTTTCTTTCTTCAAATTTAACTAATTCCTGACTACCATATCATTTTCCTGTTCAAAATAGTTCTGGATTCTGTAAGATGGTAAAGTAGCTTCGATGGGAGTAATTGCATCCATCCCATAAACGAGGGAAAAAAGAGATTCTTGTGTAGCAGCTTGATGAGTAATTGAAAATCTCTTCTTTTAACTTTGGAAGAAAATCTGCTCCTTATCAAACCATCGTAATGTGCCGTTCTTAAATGCGCTTTCACTATTCTTTCTTCAATCAAATCCAACTAATTCCTGACTACCATATCATTTTCCTGTTCGGAATAGTTCTGATTCTATAAGATGGTAAAGTAACTTCGATGGGAGTAGATATGGATTCCATAGGAACTGTTGGCATGTGGATTTCATTTTCATATCTCTTCCAAGGATCACACTTATTTACCATATCTCTGGCATCTTCCATTATGGTTGGCCAGTAGTACCCTGCCAATAAGACTCTCCTGGTTAGGGATTTGTAGCCATAGTGTGCAGAACCTTCACCATCGTGCAGTTCAGATAGCACAACTTGGGATTCTTCAAATCCTAAGCAACGCAAAATGGATCTGCTGAAAGATTTCTTGTAAATAATTTCTCTTAATACCAAGAAACCACAAGCCTTATACTTAACTTTCTTAGCTATGGCTTTATCCGATGGCAAAATCCTATCGGAAATAAACTGAAGAATATCATACCTCCAGTCCTTGGGTTATATGATTACTATGCTCATACTTTTTTAATTCTCTTTACCTTTTTGTTGGCCCGTTTGTATAAAAGGACACTCTAACATCAGAATCCAGGGTAAGATTCAGAATAAGCTATGGTTGCCGAATAGTCTACCACAAGATCCTCCGATCTAGGGATGTGTTCATAGTGGATACTTTTGAAGCTTGCAACAACTTCTCTCAACATAAGAAAGTATTTTATCAACTGTTCTTACCTTGTTTCAGATTGTCCTTGAGAATGGTGAATAAGTAGTTGAGAGTCACTCATTAATCAAACTCTTCTGGCCCCACATATAAGGGCTAGCTCAAGACCAGTTATAGCTGCTTCATATTCAGATTCATTGTAAGAAGATCTGAAACCAAAACATATAGCCTGGTACATAGTATCACCATAGGGAGAAGTTAAACAAATTCCAACCCCATAGTACTAGATCCACCATCAGTTTAGACTACCCATTCTTTCTTAGACTGGTTTTCTGGTATATGTCCGAATGATCTATCAATATGAAATTCTACCAAGAATTCGGCCACTGACTGGGCTTTAATCGTTGTTTGGGATACAAAAAGAATATCATAATCACCCAGATCAACTGACCACTTCGGCATTCTGCTTGATACATTAGCTTTCTAAAGAAAGCTCTTTAAGATAAAAGATGTTTGAACGAAAATGGAATGAGCTTGTAAGTACAGTCTTATTTTTCTCGCCGCAATTACCAAGGCTAATGCTAGTTATCTTACTTTAAATATATTCTTTCAGCATCCAACAGACTTTTGCTAATGTAATACACCATACAAGGATAATTATCCACATCTCTTACTAGCACAACACTTATTGCATACTATGATACAGCTAAGTACATGTAGAGATTTTCCCCCTGGACAAGTTTAAATAGAGTCTTGGGTGAAGACAAATGTTTCTTGATTTCAAGAAATCCTTGATCACACTGTGGAGACCAATTAAAGTCTATGGAATTCCTTAACACCTGGAAAAATATAGCACATTTGTCTGATGATTGAAATAAACATGTTCAACACAATCAGTCGTCCGATCAATCTTTGAATTTCTTTGATGCTCCGAGGAGGATCAATGGCTAATAAAGCATTAAGCTGATCTGGATCAGGTTATATTCCTTTTTCACTTATTATATAACCCAAGAATTTTCCAGACCGGACCCCAAAAACACACTTCTCATAGTTTAACTTCAAGTTCACAGCCTCTAAGTTGGAAAACATTTCTTGTAGGTCAGATATATGCGCATCTTCCTCAAAGATTTTTTCATCATGTCATATTTATAAACTTCCATATTTCTGCCAATCTGACTAGCAAAGGCTTTATATATAATCTTTGATAGGTGGCCCTAGCATTTTTTCAGTCCGAACGACATCACCTTATAACAATGAAGACCTCTGTCTGTAATAAAACTAGTGTGGTCTTGATCCTTCAGATCTACTTGTATCTGGTTGTACCTCAAAAATGCATCCGTGAAAGACAATAATTTATTCCTAGAAGTATAATCCACCGACTAATCTATCCGAGGAACAAGATAAGGATCCTTGGGGCATGCCCTATTAAGATCAGTAAATTCGATGCACATGTGCCATTTGCCATTATTTTTCTTGACCAGAACATGGTTGGCAGTCCATAAAGGGTACTGAGACTCTTTTATGTGGCCCATCTTGGTCAGACGATCAACTTCTTGAACAATCGCATCTGTTTTTTCTTTAGAGAAAGATCTTGTTCTTTGTTCAACCAGCGCAACATTAGTTCGTATGAACAACTTATGACAAATTATATCAGCTAACACTCCGGTAACATCATTATTGCACCATACAAATACATGTTGATTACTCATTGAAAAAGACAGCAACCTGTGTTTCAAACTTGGTGCCAGCTTGGTACCAATTTTAAAATTTTTGCCCTCAGCTAGGGAATGGATTTCAACCTTCTCTACTGGTATTATGACACTGGGAGCCTCTATGGGATCATCAATATCATTCTCCTCGGTGGAAGGCTCCAATAGCTGCTAATCTCTGTTAATCTTAATTGCCTCTACAGACTTAAAGGCAAGGGTCGTTGCATAACATATCCTGGCTACCTTCTGACTGCTCCGGACAACACCTACTTGTCCCTGAACAACATATTTTAAACATTGATGGACCGTAGAGGCCACAACATGAATTTTGGAGAGCCAAGACCTCTAAAATATTGCATTATAAGATGTTGGGAAATCCACCACAACAAATAAGGCTCTCACCATTTTCTTGAAAGGTCTATTGCCCAACAATACTTCTTCTTCAAATTCCCTAATCACATCTGCAGAGCTCCCTGTGAAACCCACGATAGTTCTGTTCGGATGATGTATAACCGAAGGGTTTCTTATCCGTTTGTAAGAGCTTAAAAATAAGATGTTTACCAAACTGCATGTGTCAATCAGGATTCGACGTATATCATTTCCCCCCTATTGATGCCCTATTACCATAACATATTCATGAGGCCCTGCAATATCTCTTAGGTCATCCTCATCGAAAACTATAAAGGGAGATTGAGTTTGATACACGTGTGTGAACATTTCTCCATCCAACTAGGTGGCCAAACTGTGAACATGCATATTCCTTGAAGAACTAGAAAGTGCAGTCACAGTATCCCTTCTAAAGATGGTTAAATATTCAAAATATTTAATCAAACCGAAGACAATATTAGTCTTGTCCCCACCAAGATTCCGAGTCGAATCAAATCAAGGTACTCAGAGTCTATATCAAACCTTTCAGTAATCACCATAGCATCTTCTTGTGTAGACATTCCAGGTTTTCCTGAAGAAGTAGTTCGGGGATGTTGGTATTGGATTGTGTATTATCCGGTCTATTTTCTCCTCTTTTTTTGACATATGCCCCCTCCCCAACTTATCCCTCTCAATGAGGTTCTGGACCTCTTGCTTCAAGGATATACAATAATGGGTATCATGCCCTATGTCATTATGGTACTTGCAAAAACGGGTACTCCGGTTTTCCCTGGGGGACTGCAACACTGCAAGTTTTCTAAAATGTACTTCGTTTTTAGTTTTATCATATATTGTAGCCACACTTTCCCCCAATTCAGCAAACCACTCAGGTTGAACCCATAGTCCCCTATTGTTCCTGACCTGTTGATTCTGATTCTGGTTGGACTAATTTTGCTTTGATCGGTTAGATCCATGTCCAGTCATCTTTAATTTGTAACCGAACTGATTAGCAGTTTGAGGTGTGGATGGTGTAGTAGCGAACCTAATTTGGCGAGGCACTCTGGATTTCTTTATTTCCTCAACATTGATTTGTTTCCCCATCTGATTTAACAACCCCCCAAAAGTCATGGCTTTCTTCCGGGTGACTGAATCAACCAAGTTGCCAGGATTTAAACCTTGTCTGAGGGAAGAAATTGCAACTTGTTCGAAGTAATCTGCTAGCCCATTATTTGTATTCACAAACCAGCTGATGTACTCCTTCAGGGACTCATTTAGCTTCTGAGCACAATGGATGATGGTAACCCATTAACCTTAAGCTCCTTGCTTCCAACGAGCTGCCTCCAGAAGGAAACCCAAATTATATCAAATCTTTTTATAGACCCTTGAGGGAGACTATTATACTATTTGAGGGCACTTCTTGTGAAAGTTTGAGAGAAGGCCCTACACAACAGTCTGTCGTCGTCATAGAAGTTCATCATAAAGTTCTTAAACTTCTCCAGATGGTTTTCCGGATCATTAATCCCATCATATTTCTCCATCTTAGAGCTGTCAAACCTCTTGGGAAGGTGTCCGGAGAGTATCTTCGCAGATAAAGGCAATTATCTCCAGTTCCTGTTACGGCTAAAAACAGTATCTTCATTTGGAGTAGCAAAAGTACCTGGTCTAGACTTGAAAGCAAATGGATCAATCAGCAAACGGTCAATGTGTTGATCAGTTGAACTCTTTACCTTCCCATGGTGTTTAAGCCTGCCATGCCTATCCTTTTTTCTTGAATGTTTTTTAGTCAGCCTCATATTTTTTAACCGCCCTTCATCACCTGCTGGAGGAAACTAAATCTTTAAGCTCTGCCTCATTAGATGAGTTGCTGGAAGATTCCGATGTAGAGCTCTCCACATGTTTAGATCGGTGCGCTTTCTTGGAGCTGAGATGCGTCTTTATAGACTGCTCGTTCTCTCTAGGATTGTCAGTATGGTGAAGCACTGACGCACCAGATTTTTCTTTAACCCTTTTTTCTGCTTGTTTTAGCCCTCTTAATGCCTCTATATCAGCCCTCAATTGATCGCCCTCCTCAATAATGTATTTATTGTTTTCTTTTACAACTTCCACCTCAGGGGGTGGAACATTCTCCGTATTCGGATCCATCCGAACTATATTTGTATGTTGGTTTTGAATATAAAATGCAGGCACAGTCGTGCTCCCATTATAATTGCCAATTTGGTATTGATTATATTTGATTGAGGGTCATTTAGTAAAGTGTTTTGAGAATTTAAAGTTTATGATGAAATGTAGTGAGATAATTAAGGTTTGTGCTTGTATTAAATTCTGATCACCCTCATTAATGAAAGTAGTTTCGATATTTATACTTAATTAATGACCCATGGGCCTTTTAGGTCGGATTGTGGGCTTGGGTCAAGTTTAAGAACCCATTAACCCAAGATATAAAATGACCAGTACCTTGCTTAGTCACGTTCCACTGACATTACCCTGTTCGGTATCTCATGATACTAGTTCAGTCCGAACTGTCCTTCAGATATGGTTAAGCATTATTGTCAAAATTATCCGACCTGATCACTAAAAATGTATCTTGCACTATGTGCGATATAAAGCTTATACACTACACATACTGCACGACAGAAGGCTAAATTTAGGCCTTAAAATTCTTTCCAAACTATGAAATCGCATGTTATATGCGATATCCAGCTCATAAATTGTGCATTTTGTGCGATCGAAGACAATTTTTTGGCATTAAAAATATTTTCAAACAATGAAATCGCTTGATATGTGCGATATCCAACTCATACAACATACATTATGTGCGATTGAATGCAATTTTTTGCCTCAAATTTCTTTACGAACATGAAATCACATGAAGCATGCAATACTAATCGCATACATTACTATTTTATGCAAGACAATGCTATAGTTGGGGTCCTAAAATTCTCTCCGTACAACGAACATGCTATATAAAAACTAAGCATTTCCTTATAGAAGTTTACGACTATTTTGTTCAAAAAATTGAATAAAACATATATAAGATAATAAGAAGAACGTAACAATCATAACACGATCCTAAAAGTCATGATAAGATCTTAAAATTCATACAAGTTACAAACAAGAACATAAACCTCAAAGATCATTAAAGTCATACAAGTCACAAACAAATATCATAAACGTCATCGAACATAAAAATGATAACAAATCACAAAATAATCTATCCATGACCTTGATAGAAGTTTGGAATATGATAACACTTATCTAAACACTCTAACTTCTTCTTTACCATCATTATATCATGATGTGCGTCCATCTCGAGAATCTAATCCCAACCCTCGTCTGAGTTGTCCTGAGTATTTGTCATAAAATATATATCCGACTCGAGTGAATCCGAGTTACGCACCACACACCACAAGTTAATACTAACCTTAAAAGGGTAAATGGATCGTATGTAGAACCTCTATGATGGATCAAATGATTTTCCCAATTATTCTATTTTTTTATCCCAAAGAAACTTAGGTCCAACACATCTACCAGGTCTAGGCATATGAGGTCGTAATCGGTCTGGTACCATTTGAATATGATCCAACTAGTGTGCCATATGAAGCAGATAATAAGGTTCTATGATTTCCCAAGACGTAAACGTATGATCGATACAAGAAATCTCACAAAACGATCTAACGAATCGTAGATTACCATAGAATAAAAAGTTAACCTACAAAAATGTTAAAAAGTTAGGATATATTTAATAAAAAATAAAACAAAATAAAATTTTGATTTTAAAGTGTTAATTGAAACTTACATCGATATTTCAAAACATAAATATGATGTGTTGAATATCATCTCGAATAGATTGGTTCGAATGAAGAATATATGATGTATATCCACACATATGCAGTGATGTGATAATATACTAATTGTATAACATAGCCAATAACCGAGGAAAATAATAAAAAATCGAAGCCTCCAACATCCTAGTAAACTGCATTGACCACTACTACCGTGGAGAAAAATCTGTCGAAGGCCATGATATAACTGGGCCAAAAACTTCCAACCCTAATTGTACCTATCCATCATAGTGTAATGCTGAATAAACTATAAATAATCAAGATAAACCACATTTATAATCTTGTTGGCCAATATCGTACTACCTACCTTGAGTAGTATGAGTGAGAAAATTATCAATGACAATATCATCCTAATAACGACTAGTATAATATGTCTCTCGCATCGCAACCATGCCACAATTATTATCTTCTCTCTTAGTCCTTTATATAAGGTAGGTCGGTCTAAAGCCAAACATAGAGGAACAAACATGGGTCTTCACTTGCATACTCAAAAATATCAATATACATACCTTCTACGAGAAAACCCATAATCGCATGGATGTCGTCAAGGGTCATTGTCATCTTGCCAAAATAAAAATGGAAATACGATCTGTATACATGTTAATGTTCGATAAATTCCTCCATCAGATGCCTAACTGCCATACTTATAATATGCTCTCTAACTCTAGCCTGCTAATGAAGATCCCAACGACGAATAGTTTCGTACATAAAGTAACATTATAGTGATTTCTGAGGCTAAAAAACAAAAAAAAATAAAAACAAAAATATAGAGTGGTAATCAAACATATTTTTTCAAGAGACTTACATCATCGGTGAATACACTAAACTCTTCGTGCTACTTGTAGTCCAAATATAATCAACGGACATGGGAATTGGTGTTTGCAAACACCTCCTCCGAGGTCTGCACTCTAGATGAGCACTTCTCCCACATTCTCCAAAACGACCATCTGAGGAGGAGGAAGAGGAGAATGAGTAACTTCTTCGTCCTACTACAACTCCACAACAAGAAGATTTTAATATATTGTAGAATTAGCTCTTAAAAAGTTTTTACTTCATGCGAATGCTCGTTACTCGTAACCTTACGTCTAACCATATTCAATAAACAAAAGTGAGTTTATAAATAAGAAAACTAAAATAAAAAAATAACCAAAAGCTACAAAAACTATATACTTTATAACTATCGATATAGTGTATTAATGTCGCATGATATATGAAACGAATCAACAAAATATGGAAACATGTAGAAATAAGATAAATGTAGCAATAAAGCACCAAAAAACCTAAAAAGATATGAAACCTACATAAACCTTCGAACCTAAATTGAAAATCTATCATATTATATACATTAAAATATATCCTAAATATAGATATACCAATTACACACATTATTTAACCAACAAACCATCAAGCAAACAACTAAAAAGATATGAAAATCAAACTATTCAAATTCATCCTTTTGAACCTAATTAACTTAAAAATTAAAGAATGAAATAAAAAATAAATTATACTGTAATTCTTGTATTACATACGTTAATCTAACTATGAAATCAGATTTGAAAAATCACAAAGTTGTGAAATGGATTTCTTGAAGAAAATGAAGAAAATAGTATGAGATATATCAATTTTTATAGGTCTTTTTTCATAAAAGGTAAAGTTATCCAAAATTGTGAGATCTAACAAAATACTGCGGGATCTACCCATATGAGATAAAAAAAATAGGACGAGATCTGACCATGATGTATAATTATGGTTGCCCAATTGTGAAGGAATTAACCCTTAGTTGAACACATAAAATACTAAATTGCTAAAAGCGATCCAAAATTTTGAGTCCATATTATAGGTGTCAAATTTTTATTAAATTCATAGGATCAACTTACTTTTTTCACATTAAATATATATATATATATATATATATATATATATATATATATATATATATATATATATATATATTATTTTGCTAGATCTATCTTTCATTTTAATTTTATTTAGACCATGCTCTCTATAGTTGAACTTCCTTTCAAAAATGAATGTTAGTTAGGTTATGTTAGATTATTTTAATAATGTGATAGATTTAGATTTAATAGTTGTTTTTTAGATTTTCTTTTAATTTTTTTTTTAATAATTTCTAGTTGATTTGGAGGCTAAACAATGGTTTTAGGGGAGGTACGTATACTTAAAGTACTATAGTATACTTAAAGTACTCTAGTAATATACTTAGTGACGTAGCATGGACCGAAATACTATGGTGTCATGAACCTCATGATTATTAAATTATATATATATATATATAAAAGTTTTAGTCTCCTGTCATTACATGTAGTCCATTAATAATTTTAGTTTCTTATAATAATTACTTATTATCTTATTGAGTCTACTGTAATAATATGAAATTATATTCGGTCTTTTAATATATTATACTCGTTCTCTTTCTATTAAATACTATGGTGTCATGAACCTCATGATTATTAAATTATATATATATATATAAAAGTTTTAGTCTCCTGTCATTACATGTAGTCCATTAATAATTTTAGTTTCTTATAATAATTACTTATTATCTTATTGAGTCTACTGTAATAATATGAAATTATATTCGGTCTTTCTATTAGATTCATTCCAATTAAACTTCCCTCTTATTAATTTGGAAAAAAGTTTCAATCCAAAAAAATTATTGATTTGGAGTGGCTTTGAGAGTCGACCGGAAAAGTACAAAATAATAATTAGAAATCTATATTTTTTTAAAATCAATATATATATATATATATATATATATATTCATGAATAAATTATATATATGATATAAGTGAATATATAAATCTATATTATTGTCTTTAAATCAATATATCTATTTATATTACCGTATCCTTTCTTTTAAATTAAATGTGGCTCACTATTACCAATATATTATTAAATAACATTAAGTATTTATGACGAATTAAATTTATTTATTTTTATAAAACAAATGTAGCTCTAATTATTTTGGACCAATCAAATTTAGTTTCTTTGTTTAAAAAAAAAATAGAGGTAATAATTATTTTTCTTAATAGCTTTGCAATCTATTTAAATGGATTTAAATATATATATTATAAATGACTTTGTAGATTTTCGGCTTTAATTACTAAAACGTCTAATATTAGGGAGTAATATTTTATTTTCTACCGATAGAAGTTAAATGTACAATAGCTTTTATTAACTTTTGTCAATCAAATTTATTGCATTTCTTTTCTAAAAAAAGTTAAAGTGCAATTATGACCCTCATTAAAATATGTGAAACTACTTAAAACGTCTAATATTATTATAGAGAGGGAGTATTATTTAATACTAAATATATTATATACATAAAAGCATGGGTTTCTAGGGTCCACCAGAACCCACGTAGCGCAGCCTCTATGTGGATCTCAGACCAACATACATTTTTTGTATAACATATTTTAGTTCAATTTGACATGTATTTTTAGTTCAAACTTAAATGTAATTATGTATTAATTTAGAATGTTTAAAATTTAATTTTTATCTGATTACAAAGATCAACGAATCTAGTTTTTATTCTATATTAATTTTTTAAAATTTTCATTTAATACAACTTCACGATGATCAACAAATCTAGTTTCTAATTTCGAAAGTATAATATTGAAATAAAATTTTTAAACAAAGTTATGATATTTTTTTTGTAAGAGTTGTTGAAACTATCAAAAACTGATTTTATATTAATAGATTTTAAGATCACATTAAACTATAGTTTTGCAATAATTTATAATATTTAACATTTTCTTTCATATAAAACAGTAAATATCTAAGAGTCTACTTTTCAATGTAAAATATATCATATTAAAATAGAGTTTTTCTAGATTAAGATATAGCATATCTCCAAAGAGCGGTTGAAGCTATAAAAAAACTGATTATGTATCATACTACTAAAATGTAATTATGCAGTGATTTAGAATATTTAAAACGTAATACTATATTAATTTGGTGAAGATTTACAAATTTAGTTTCTAATAAAAAAATCCGTTTGAAATTAAATTGGTAGGTAAAGTTGTCGTCAAAACTATAAAAGTACTGGACCGGTACCATCTGAACAAACCTATGTGCTGTTGGAATTACCTTTCAATACCACAAAATTTTGGCGGTACCGAGCTTTAGTACCATTACAAACGGATGGTATTGGAGTTGACCGCTGATATTTAAAAAGAAAATACTCAATAGCTTCAACTTTTCCATTTATTTAAAATAATTTATATACAAATTCGGGTTGATTATCAAATTGTTTGATGTTGAATCAAATTCATTTTATGTTTTATTTTTGATCCATAACAAATTTAATGTTTTTAGGATCATAGTGAGTCACAAATAAATATGTAAATATATATATATAAAAAGAGTGTTTGGTTTTTTTAAAATAAAATAATAAAAGCCTAAAATTTTCGGATATTAATTATTTATGTTATTTAATATAACTCTTAAATTATATATATTTGTTAGGGTGGCTAACAAAGTCTCACGTCCACGTCGGTTAAACATGGGAATGATGAGTGGTATACAAGTAAGAACTTAACTCAACTAGTACGAGATTTTTTGGAAGTGGACAAAAACAAAAACGGTTTTATAGGATAAAAACGGACAATGTCATTATAACTGGTGGTTTGTTCTTTCCACTTGGCTTATCTCTTCAACTTGTTTCCTATAGTGATGCTGATTGTGGTGGATGTCCAGATACACGTCGATCTACTACAGGTTGGTGTATGTTTTTAGGCGATGCTCTAATTTCGTGGAGGTGTAAGAAACAAGATCGTGTTTCTAAATCCTCTACCGAAGCCGAGTATCGTGCCATGTCTAGTGCTTGTTCCGAAATTGTATGGCTACGCGGTCTTCTTGAGGAGGTTGGATTTCCTCAAACAACTTCTACCCCTCTTCATGCTGATAACACTAGTGCCATTCAGATTGCCACAAATCTTGTTTTTCATGAGCGCACCAAACACATTGAAGTTGATTGTCATTCCATTGGAGATACTTTGGAAAAATGGATGATATCTCTTCCTCACATCTCTTCTGATCTCCAAGTGGCTGATATTTTCACCAAAGCTATGACTCGTCAGCAGCATTAATTTCTTATTGGCAAATTGTTACTGGTTGACTTACCATCATCAATTGGAGGGAGGGTGTTACATGAAATATATTAGATTAATATATAATTTATTTAGTCAAAGATTGAGTTAATATATATATATATATATTGTAGTATAATATCTATGATAATCAATTATAGTCAATAGTCTGCGTCAACTTTAGAAAAATAAAGATTCGGGTATTAATTGATGTAACCACCATAAATTAGTATAAAAGGTGAACGAGAACGATAAATAATATACTTTTTTTTAGAAAAAAAATGTTTTTGACATGGTATCAGAGCGTAATTGATTTTTTTTCGTAGAGTTTTTGGGTGGTGAGTTTTTCGTGTATTTTGGATGGTGACATTTTTCTAAATTTCGAGAGTATTTGGGGATTTTAGTTTCATATTTTTCTGAATTTCAAGAGTATTTGGGTAGTGAGATATTTTTTTTTTCTTTTGATAATTTGGGGGTTTTAGTTTTATTTCAGATTTGTGTTCTCGTGGATATGTTTTTCTTGGTTACATCATCTCACCTGATAAATTCGAGCCGTTTCATATTCAATTTACGGGGAAAAATTATTTTTCCTAGGAATTTCAGTTTCAATTGTATGTGAAAGGAAAAGAATTATGGGGTCATATTGATGGGAGTGGTCCTGCCCCTCTGAATGCTAATGCTTTGTCCAAGTGGGAAATAAAAGATGCTAGAATCATGACTTGGATTCTTAGTTCACTCAAACCTCATCTTGTTCTCACCTTGAATCCCTATAAAACCGCTGCTGGTATGTGGAATTATCTAAAGACAATTTATAACCAAGACAACTCTGCTAGGAGATTTCAATTGGAGTATGAGTTGACTGATTACACTCAATGAAGTCTTCCGTTGAAACACATTTTTCAGGTTTTCAAAACCTTTGGGCAGATTATTCAGATACAATTTATGCTGATATTCTTGTTTCAGCTCTTTCTGCTATCCATACAATGCATGCAACCAGCAGACGAGATCAGTTCTTGATGAAGCTACGACCGGATTTTGACATCGCACGGTCTAATCTGATGAATCGTCATCATGTACCATCACTGGATGCATGTTTGGGTGAACTTCTTCGTGAGGAGCAGCGCATGATAACTCATGCATCTATTGAACATCAATCTAGTATCAGTACACCGGTTCTGGTAGCTTATGTAACACAAGCTGGAAATAAAAATAGAGATATGTGTGGCATCCGATGCTATAGTTGTTATTTTTTCGGCCACATTGCTCGGGATTGTCCCAAAAAGGTTTGCAACTACTGCAAGAAACAAGGGCACATCATCTCTGCTTGTCCCACTCGACCTGAACGGTGACAAGGTACTGATTATCATGCCTCCACTAGTGCTTGTTTAACTGCGTTGCCTACTGTCTCGCCGATTATTCATGCTCCTTATCCAACAACAAATCCAAACACACTCACTCCTGAAATGGTTCAACAAATGATAATTTCTGCTTTTTCTGATTTTGGACTCTCAGGTAATCCAAAACATAATTCCACACCATGGTATTTCGATTCCGGAGCCTCAAACCATATGACCAATACCGTTGTTCCTCTGTATAATGTTAAAAAAAATATGATGGAGATCTGAAAATTAACACTGTTGATGGTCAGTATGTGCCTATTAGTGCTGTTGGTGATCTTTCTTCCACATTCACTAATATTTTTGTGTCTCCTGACCTCTCCACAAATCTTATTTCTGTTGGTCAATTGGTCGATAATAATTGTCATATCATTTTTTCTCCTTTTGGCTGTGTTGTGCAGGATCAAGTGTCAAGAAAGATAATTGCGACGAGTCCTAAAGTGGGACGAATCTTTCCATTATATAAGTCTCCTTCCACTGATAATCCTAGTTTTTCTTTTTTGTTTGCTTGCAATGTTGTTGGTTCTCGAAACCAAATGTGTCATAGGCGTCTAGGTCATCCACATTCTGATGTACTTCGTACTTTGGTTCATTCTCGATTATTGGGAAATAAAAGAAGTTCTTCTCATGATCTTTCTTTTGATTGTACATCATGAAAACTTGGTAAAAGTAAGGTTTTACCTTTTCTTTATCATGCATCTCGTGCTTCACAATATTTTGATGTTATTCATAGTGATATTTGGGGGATTGCACCCATTGTTTCTCATGCACACTACAAGTATTTTGTTACATTCATTGATGATTTTAGTTGTTTTACTTGGGTTTACTTCCTTCGGGCTAAAGCTGAAGTTTTTTCAGTTTTTAAACGATTTCTTGCATATATTGACACTCAATTTTCTGCCAATATAAAAAATTTACGATCTGATTCTAGGGGTGAATACATGTCACATGCGTTTTAAAACTTTCTTCAAAATAAAGGGATTATCTCTCAGCGTTCTTGTCCTTCGACACCACAACAGAACGGTGTTACTGAGAGGAAAAATGGTCACTTTCTTGATGTGGTAAGAACTATTTTACTTGAATCATCTGTTCCTCCTCGTTTTTGGTGTGAACCACTTTCTACGCCTGTTTTTTTATTAATCGCTTACCTTCTCTTACGTTAAATCATGTTTCTTCTTTTTATAAGTTTTTTGGTCATTCTCCTTCATATTATGATCTTCATATCTTTGGATGTGTTTGTTTTCTACACCTTCCTACTCATGAACGTCATAAACTTACTACTCAATCTGTAAAATGTGCTTTTCTTGGTTATGCTATTCCTCATAAGGGTTATGTTTGTTATGATCCTCATGCTCGTCGTCTTCGGTTGTCTAGGAATGTGATTTTTTTTAATCAATATTTTTTCCATCTCATGTTGATCCACCTCCTGCATCTTTATCTCTCATGCCTAGTTTTTCTGATATTCCAAAATCTATAGAAAGATTTAAACCTGGTTTTGTGTATCGACAACGTAATCGAGATGAGTCTGGTCCCACTACTGTGATCCTTTCTAATATTATCTCGACACCTGATCCTGCTCTTCATTCCACAACTCTTCGTCGATCTGTTCGTCCTTTTCGACCTCCTGATATATATGGTTTTTCTTCCCATGTCTCTCTTGTAACTACTTTATCCAGTATTTCAATTCCCACTATCTACAAACAAACCATGTAACATGAGCGTTGGCAAAACACAATGCAATTAGAACTTCAAGCACTTGATGAGAATCATACATGGGATATTGTTCATTTTCCTCCTACAGTTAAACCAACTAGGAGTAAGTGGGTTTTCTCTGTGAAACTACGTTTCAAAGGCTCTTTGGAGCGATATAAAGCTCGTCTTGTATCTCTGGGTAATAAACAAGAATATCGGATTGATTATGAGGAGACATTTGCTCATGTTTCCAGAATGACCACCGTTCAAAGCATTTTGGCTATTGCTGCTTCACAATCGTGACCGTTGCATCAAATGGATGTTAAGAATGATTTTCTTCATGTAGATCTTCAAGAAGAGATTTACATAAAGCTTTCCATCTGGTATGAGTACTTCTTCTCCTCATGATGTCTGTAAGTTAAGGCGTTCTTTGTATTGGCTCAAACAGGCACCTCGAGCTTGGTTTGAAAAGTTTTGTCGTACACTTCTTTCTTTCAGTTTTACCCAAAGTCAATACGATTCTTATTTATTTTTCCACACATCTACATCGGGTATAGTCCTTCTCTTGGTTTATGTGGATGATATTATCATCACTGGTACTGATTGTAATTTGATTACTAAGCTTCAAAAATAGTTACATGCAACTTTCCATATGAAAGATCTTTGCCAACTTACATACTTCTTAGTATTAGAAGTTCATCATCGGGCTAATGGCATTTTTTTGAACCAACAAAAGTATATTCAAGATCTTATCACTTTGGCTGGTCTGGAGGATGCTTCTTCTGTTGATACTCCTATTGAGGTAAATGTCAAATTTAGGAAAAATGAAGGGAACCTTTTGGATGATCATACTCTTTATCGACGCTTGGTTGAGAGTCTTATCTACTTGACAACTACGCGCCCTGATATATCCTATGATGTTCATCAAGTTAGCCAATCTATGTTCTCTCATCGATATCTACACCTTGCTACAGTTCGACGCATCATTCGTTATCTTCAAGGCTCGCCTACTCGTGGTTTGTTCTTTCCAGTTGGCTCATCTCTTCAACTTGTTTCCTATAGTGATGCTGATTGGGCTGGATGTCCAGATACACGTCGATTTACTACAGATTGGTGTATATTTTTAGGCGATGCTCTAATTTCTTGGAGGTGTAAGAAACAAGATCGTGTTTCTAAATCCTCTACCAAAGCCGAATATTGTGCCATGTGTAGTGCTTGTTCCGAAATTGTATGGCTACGCGGTCTTCTTGAGGAGGTTGGATTTCCTCAAACAACTTCTACCCCTCTTCATGATGATAACACTAGTGGCATTCAGATTGCCACCAATCCTGTTTTTCATGAGCGCACCAAACACACTGAAGTTGATTGTCATTCCATTGGAGATACTTTGGAAAACGGGTGATATATCTTCCTCACATCTTTTCTGATCTCCAAGTGGCTGATATTTTCACCAAAGCTATGACTCGTCAGCAGCATTAATTTCTTATTGGCAAATTGTTACTGGTTGACTTACCATCATCAATTGGAGGGAGGGTGTTACATGAAATATATTAGATTAATATATAATTTATTTAGTCAAAGATTGAGTTAATATATATATATATATATATATATATATATATATATTGTAGTATAATATCTATGATAATCAATTATAGTCAATAGTCTGCGTCAACTTTAGAAAAATAAAGATTCGGGTATTAATTGAATGTAACCACCATAAATTAGTATAAAAGGTGAACGAGAACGATAAATAATATACTTTTTTTTAGAAAAAAAATGCTTTTGACATGGTATCAGAGCGTAATTGATTTTTTTTTTCGTAGAGTTTTTGGGTGGTGAGTTTTTCGTGTATTTTGGGTGGTGACATTTTTCTAAATTTCGAGAGTATTTGGGGATTTTAGTTTCATATTTTTCTGAATTTCGAGAGTATTTGGGTAGTGAGATATTTTTTTTTCTTTTGATAATTTGGGGGTTTTAGTTTTATTTCAGATTTGTGTTCTCGTGGATATGTTTTTCTTGGTTACATCATCTCACCTGATAAATTCGAGCCGTTTCATATTCAATTTACGGGGGAAAATTATTTTTCCTAGGAATTTCAGTTTCAATTGTATGTGAAAGGAAAAGAATTATGGGGTCATATTGATGGGAGTGGTCCTGCCCCTCTGAATGCTAATGCTTTGTCCAAGTGGGAAATAAAAGATGCTAGAATCATGACTTGGATTCTTAGTTCACTCAAACCTCATCTTGTTCTCACCTTGAATCCCTATAAAACCGCTGCTGGTATGTGGAATTATCTAAAGACAATTTATAACCAAGACAACTCTGCTAGGAGATTTCAAGAGTAACAGGATGAAATTATAGTCAACAGTTACTAGGAGAATCATGATACCGCTAACAGTTAACAGGATGAAATTATAGTCAACAGTTAACAGGATGAAATTATAGACAACTCCGCTAACAATTTGCCGATAAGAAATTGATAAGAAATTGATACCGCTGACGGTTATACCGCTAGGAGAATCATGATACCGCTATCTCATATGATTTTGGTTTAAAAAGTAATAACAAAACCCTAATTCAAGAGTAACATGATGAAACCCTCCTCTAAGGTAACAATAATTGAAATTTTCAGAGATAAAAAATATATTATTCCAAAAACTTCAAATAACTTAAGGCTTATGAGACTTTATATAAGAGCTTTTCAAAACCCTAAATTATAATACAAGGAAATAAAATAAATATTTTAAAATAAAATAAAATAAAATAAAATAAAATAAAATCAAATCTTAATATAATTAGATTTGATTTAAATTCATAAAATATTTGAATAAAATAAAATAAAATAAACTTAACTTTTATTTGGACTTTCTAGGCTACATCGTTAACCATTTGCCACTCTTACTCTAGACGGAAAAGACTTGCATGGGTCGACTTAAAAGGTTAAATGCGCATGTTTAATAGAATTAATTTTATTGCCCACCTCAATTTCTCCCAACAAATTGCATGCTTACTTAAAGAAATTACAAAATACCCACGAACCCACGAACTATAAAGATCTTCGTTGCTTTTATACGACGACACTTACATAATAAACATAATAATTGGTAGAGATAAACAATTCTCTCTGACCTTTATTATGCCAAACGCGGTAACATATCCTTCAACAGATTAAGTAAATGCAAAAATATTTATTTCGCTAGCCGTTACTCTCTATCAGAGGGAGCACTTACGAATTATAATAAAATAATATACAATTGAATAAATTAATCCTTTCGACACAAATAAAAGATAAAAAAACCATACTCATTACCTCATCCTTTGCCAAAAGTTAAAAGGCTACTCTAATACGTTTAAAACATGATTAAGCTAGGCAAAATATGACTCAACAAATGAAGCAAAAAAAAAAATATCCCACAAACACATGACAATCCTTACCAAGGTAAGGATGGACAACAACAAATCGCACCTTCAAAATCACCTACAACCCCAATACCAAATGATATCGGGGTAAGTAAGATAAAAAAAATAGCCTAAAAACAGATAACCAAATGTTTTGGAAGGTGCTTCAGAAAATAGAGTTGGCGCATCAGCAAAGGCAAAAAAACACTTCGGTCAATATAGAAAATTATATTATAATGGATAAATTTAACCATTTGTTTTCCTGTCTTTAGCTGCGCCCTTTTAAAATAAAGGGAGAAAAACGATCTAAATTAGAAACTATGGATACATTAAAGGAGCATAAGCAAATTTTAGCCATACATTTGTCTTGTCAAGAGCTTGCATTGCATCCCTTCAGCATATGCCACAATAAGAAAGCGATTCACATGAAATGAATAAGAGTTAAATAAGAACACAGAAGTCTATTATTATAGACAGATGATGCATTTCTGCATATCGATACTGATATGTATACGGCATACCACCAAACGATGCCATCCAAACTGCTTGATCAAGCAGAGATTAGCCGATAGCCAGATTATTCAAATTTTACTACTAAGAGCAAGGTATTTGGTATGACGTCCTTGAGCTATGATTTTCCCCGTTTTTTTCTTCCTCAATTCTACACTAACAACCGCAACTGCTTTACCGACACGTAAAGTCTTCGCATCGATCTCAATCTCCTCCTGTATCCAGAGAAGAAAACGAACTGTAAATGACATGTGTAATTCCATGACACCCTAAACCCTCCCCAAGATTTCAGCTACAAAGTGTACTAGAACACAGTTATCACAGATATAAAGTAAAAGTATCGGTCTTTTGCGTCGATATAGCAAATAAATACTATTCGAGCTCAAAACCTCATATTTTGATAGAGTACAATCTACATTTACACATAAAAACTGCGTAATCGACTCATTGAAGATGAAAAGCATGACTGGAAAGTCTTTTAATTTTCTAGTAGTAGCTTTGCCTAAACATAAAGTCTGGGTTTTAGAGTTAACTCTTATCATTCATATTCACATAACTTATAGCTTTCTTTAGCTAAAGATTGGTGCTTGAAAATTTGTCTATCCAATAAATATTCACATAACTATCTGCGGAGAGAAGACTCACTTCAGCATAAGCAGCGTCCAAGTACGAAACATTGATCTCCACCGAGACACCGGTCTGTGGCGCTCCATGAGTAAATATTACAGCTGATCCAACTATGTCCACAAGAGTGGCTGTAGCCCCGCCGTGCATGAAGTTCCCCGAATTCTTCAACAACATATCACCAATCACACAGAAATCAAAATACACACAAACAAAACAGCCTGAATCGGAATTTGAGCTATTAATATATATCAAGTAGATAAATCATTGTCCTCACCTAACATCAAACAAATTTATCTTCCGCTAAGACCTTAACCCAGTGATTTAGGGGAAAGTTTTGTATTTAAAAGAGATAGAAACAAAAAGCAATTACAAAATAGTTGATGGTACAATTTCTCTGCAATTGACCTGGTGATCTTGGATCATAATATGGGTTTTGAATCTCGAATCTTATTGATTGACTAATCTGAAGAGAAAGGGAGAGAGATAATACCAGCAAGCGACGAGGCACTGTCATGGAGCAAAGGACGCGACCGGTCTCGATGTGATCCACACGAAGGCCTTCCAAGATGAATCGCTCGAAGTACCTTTTGGGCAGATTCTCGATAGTCGATGTGTCGCCATGGAATCCTTTTTCGAGGTATTTTCTTACTGATTCGAACTCCATTTCTAATTTCCCTCTCCCTGTATTCGTGGAGTCGAGGGTTTCAACTGGTGGATAAAGAGGTATTCTTTTCTGGTAAAAGTATGGGGCGGCTTTAGTTATGGTGTTTTATTTTATTTTATCTAGATGTATGAATACGAGCTTTTTATATTTTGTATTTTATTTTATCTATAGATGTATGAATACGAGTTATTTTATATTTTGTTTTCACGTTTAACACGGTCAGTTCTCGGTAGTTCGTGAATTTGTTCACATCTCATGTTATGTTTTATGTTATTAGTAGTTCGCAATAGCAACACATATTTCAATTAACTTATAATTAAAATTGTTATTATTTTTTTGTCAGAAAAGTTTTGCCGATGAATAATAGCAGTAGGATTAGAAATTTTAAATGCAATGAAATATTTTTGAATCGGTTTGTTTGAAGAGTGTATTTGAGGAAGTAGTCACTCGTTATATCAAGAACTTTTAGACAATTTTTAACTAGACTAAACAAAATAGAACTTTCTCCGTATTCGAAGTTTGAATATTTAAAAGAGGTTGTGTTTTGCTGTATTTCAATTTTTTGAATAATTTCTTATCTCATTGTTGTTTACATGATGCAGTTGTATTTATACAGGGCTGAGAAGGTTGTTACAACAACTATGGTAGTAACTGTTGTACATTCTTCTCCATGTTGTAACAACAATGCATAACAACTAACTAATTGTAAAGTTGTAATCAGACTCTATAAATAAGATTTTGTTTTGTAATGTTTAATGTATCGCAAGCTTTATTGTGTATGGGCTGAGGGTTTGTGCTTTTGGGCTTATGTTTAGATACGTGGGCTTCTGTTTGGTTTGGCTCAATATATATATGAGATGATTTCTCCGAAATAGAAATCCTGAATAATTTTTTCACTTCCCTCGCAGACGAAGGGTTGTCTCTGATAACCCGAGTTTGTCTTTGAGAGAAATAAAACGACTCTGAAGAAGGGGATTGGTCAGAAGGTCACCGATCTTGTCATGCAAAAGAGCGTATTTGAAGTTGGTTTGCCTTGGAGCACTTAATCTCGTACGAAGTGAATGTTCAACTCGATGTGCTTCGTTTGAGCATGGAAGATTGGGTTCGAAGCAAGGGAGCTGGCTCTCAGATTGTGACACCAGATTATGAGAGATCGAGAGAAGGATAACTTGAGTTCTTGAAGAATAACTCGAAGCCAAATAAGCTCATGAAAGAGATTCATAAGAGCATGATATTTTGACTCAATGCTTGATCGTGCCACTAATTTGTTTTTTCTTCAAAGACCAAGACACAAGAGTATCCCCAAAATACACACAATAGCCACCCACAAGACTGGGCTTGATGTGAAGACTAAGATTTGAACTCATGGATAAGTAACGCAAAACTATGTTTACCGCTTGTAGATGTATATCTGTTGGATTTTGTTGATTCTCGATGAGTTTGTAGACAACAAAAACAATATCAACTCTTGTGTGAATAAGGTATTGTAGAGAACCTAATAAGCTGCAGTATTTCTTTGGTTGTAGGACATGAGTTCCATCAGCAAGGGAGATGACACGAGAGGCACGCGTATGAGTAGTGCAAAGATTTGCTGAGGTAAGTGTTTCGTTGGCTAGTAGATTTCTAATGTATGCTTGTTGTGTTAGGTAGAAACCCATAGAGTCCCGCGATACCTAGATGCTTAAAAAATAATGTAGGTTGCCCAAGTCCTTTAGAGAAAACATTGTATTGAGTTTCTTGATAAAATTTTGTAGATGATTCGTGCTATTTCGAGTGATAATGGTATCATCCAGGTAGACCAGTAGGATGCGAATAACCTGCTTGACACAAGCAAAAGCATTAAGTGTCAGCTTTAGAGTATATGAAACCCCAGAGAATCTGAGTATCCCGTAGTTTTGAGTACCAAACCCTTGAGGCTTGTTTGAGGCCATATAAGGCCTCGTGAAGTTTGCAGACACTAGATAAGTTCCTCAGGTTCTGAAAGCCTTTAGGTTGAGCCATGTATAGGTTTTCAGTAACCTCACCATTTAGGAAGGAATTGTTAATGTCTAGTTGACGAACTTCTAAATTCATTGAGACTGTTAGAGTCAGGACCAATCTGTTTGTAGAAGGCTTTATCACACGACTAAAGGTTTCTGTGAAGTCAACACCTAGTGTCTGTTGAAACCCTTGGCCACCAGACACGCTTTATATCTCTGAATAGACTCATCCGAGTTATGATTGATCTTATGTTTGCATAGCTTGAGGCCAATTAGTAATTTTGATCGCATCGGAAAATTTTGTAGGTTCTGGTAGAAGTACTGTGGGAGCAGTGGTCAGGCCAATGTATGGTTGTTTTGGTTCGTGAATGCCATGTTTTGCTCTAATGATCATGTTGTGAGTATTGTATGTGTGTGTGTGTTGTCTGGTTAATGATTAAGGCGTGTTAGGTGAGGCAAAGTGTGAGTTTTGTGGTGTACATTGGTAGTTGTTGAATACAGGACTATTTGGTTGTTGGTTGCAATGTAAATTTGGTATTTGTCGTGACTGAGTTTTTATGTTGTTTGTTGTATGTTGAGCTAGATCTGTAGGTGTCTGTAACTGAATAGAGACATATGTTGGCCCTGCAGTATGAGTAATGCTAGTAGATGCTGATAGTCTAGGAAACATAGGTAGCAAGTTAAAAGGTGATAAGTTGTGTAAGATTGAGGTAAGAAGTCTGTTTATCAAATAGGTAGCAGTCAGAAAAGCCTCTGGAAAAAAACAGTAAAGAAGTGAGACTTGAGCTAGGAGTGTGAGACTTGTTTCGACAACATGTCTATGCTTCCTCTCAGCTCTTCCATTGTGGACAAAGGTGTGAGGGTAAGAGGTGCGAAGAAAATTCCACACTCCTTTGCTAGAGGAGCAAAAACTTTAAATTCCCCTCCCCAATCAGATTGAAAACTTTTAATTTTTCTCCCAAATTGATTCTCAACATAGAGTTTGAAGTCATTTAATGTTTGTAGAGCCTCACCTTTGTGTTTTAAAGGATGTAACCACGTGAATCTAGTGCAATAATCAATAAACAAAAATATAGAATTGACTTTTTTAGTACAGTGCCTGGTCCCTATACATTTAAATGTATCGAATCCAAAATATATGTACATTGTTTTTCAGATTTAGTATAGAGAAAGGCATGTGACTTTCCATATTGACATGAATCATATAAAATTGCATTGAAATTTTTTAATGAAGTATTACACTGCTTAAGTACTAAAGAAAGTATTTAATGAGAAGGATGGCCTAAACGCATACGCTAGTCTTAACCTATAGAAAATAAATCTTTGGACAAAGTGACCTTATCCTTAGAGAAAACATAAATGTTGAGAATGTTAGAGTAAATTCTTGGACCCAATTTCTTGGATGGATTATCATGTACTGCATATTCCAGCTTGTATAGACCATGCCTAGTTGTCCATATGAGTATAATTGTTTTATCTTTTACAAAACAACCATTAGGGTGAAATTCAACAAAAATAGGATTGGAGAGGGTAAGTTGATGAACATATAAAAAGTTTTTGTTAATATATGGTGCATGAAGAATGTTATTTAGTGCTAGAGTATTTTTATCAAGTGTTTTGAGGGTAGATGTTTCTAAATGTTGTATGCTTAGTTTGTGACCACTGCCCACAATTATAGTTCTTACCATAGTACTCTTCCTTCTAATCATGTGGCATGATGGGTAACTCCACTGTCTAGATACCAAAAATGATCTGTTTGTGGATTTTGTGTTGTAAGAAAAACATTTGGTTCATGTTCTGCTTTGTTTTGATTGTTGTTTAGGTTACCATCACAGTCAAGTCTTCTTGTAGTTACAATAGGCTCCTCAGTGTTCATATCTGCCACAAATTTGGCAGGTGGGTTTGTTAAGAGTAGTGTATCCAATGTTCGAAAATTCGGAACGGTGCCTCGAGGCGTAAAAGGCGTAAATCAATTAAAATATTACTAAAAACATATAAACCATGACTAATTAAGATATAACATCCAAAATAAATTCAAATAAAACATACCATTCAAAGTAGCATAACAAAGACAAAATTAAACAAACAGTGCTAATAGGATGAAAACAGAACATATTATATTACTTATATAAGTATTAAAAAAATATTTTTAGCATGCAAAACATTCTACTCACATAAAGAGAAGAAACAGTTACCTACTCATGCATAACAGTCTGAGATAAAAGAGAAGGTAACTGTTTCTTCTCTTTATAGAATGCAAAACACAGTCTCAAATAAAAGAGAAGAAGAAACAGTTACATAGTATTATAAAGAGAAGATAACAGTTATATAAAATTTTGGAGAAGAAGAAGTAGAGAGTTTAGGAGATGAAAGAAAGAAGGAAAGTACATTTCATTTATAGACAGAGTAACGGATGGTCAAAAGTCTAAAGAATGACCATTACTACTGAGGCGTACGCATTTACTACCTCGAGGCGTTCGCCTTCAGGCGTACGCATTAAATAAAAAGGCGCACGCCTTATCTGTTTCATTAAATGCGTATGCCTTGGTTCGCTTTATAACCGAACCGATTCAAGGTGCGCCTCAAGGCGTACGCCTTGAACGATTTTTAAAACCTTGAGTGTATCTACCACCTTTACCTTCTCTATAAGATTTCATGCCTCTAAAGTTGTTTGACCTGCCTTGAGAGCCTATGCCTCTGAAATTGTTTTGTGCTATGTAGTTTTTTGTATAATTGTTGACATACCCGTTGTTTCCATTAGATGATATTTCTCTGTTGGAAGCAAAATTTGCAGATGCAATGTTGAGACTAGCAACACCATAGTTTAGTTTGTTGAGTTGGTCAAGTCTGCTCTCATATGTGAGCATAGTAGATTGTAAATTAATCCAGTTAGTCACATCTCTTTCTGCTAGATTAATGGTTGTATTCAGCATCCAGACCATTGAGTATGCGTGATACCAGATGATCCAATGGTAGATGATGTCTGACTAGGCTTAAATTCTAAGCTAGATTTTTCATAATGTTTAAATATTCCTCCATACAGTTGTTTCCTTTTCGAGTTCTTTGGAACTCAGATCTGAGGTAATTTACTCTAGATCTATTCTGTGTTCCACACAGTATAAGAAAACATCCCACAATATTTTAGTTGTGTTTCCTCCATTAGTTGGGAGACAGCCTCTGTGATCATAGGGTTGAATAATCACCCTAAAAGCAGCTGGTCTTTGCATACCCAGATTTCGAATTAAAGGTTTTTAATGACATTCTGGTGGAGTTATTGATCAATTTAAGAGGACATGGTTCCTCACTTATGATGAAATCACCAAGTCAAATTCCTCGAATGATTAGTAGCACCATTGTTTCTCACAATAAGTAGTTGTTTCTGTCTAGTCTTCTTGAGTTGAAGGCACTCATGTGACTTTTCTTTGGGTCATTATTGTTGCTGCTGAGGATATCACTAGTGTAAGTAGAAGTAGCGTTCGTATCAAATTTCAAAGGTGAATCTTGATTGGCCATTGTAGGTATTGGTTATGGTACCAAGTTTGAATACATAGTAGAAGCTGTGTTTTGTTGCATTTCAATTCTTTGAATAATTTCTTATTTTTCTGTGTTTTACAGGATACATGTGTATTTATACATGGATGAGAAGGTTGTTACAACAACTATCCTAAAGGATCTTCTTCTAAGGACTGTTGTACATTCTTTTCCATGTTGTAACAACCATGTATAACAACTAACCAATTGTAAAGCTGTAATCAGACTTTGTAAATACGACTTCGTTTTGTAATGTTTAATGTATCACATAATTTATTGTGTATGGGATGAGAGTTGGTGCTTTTGGGCTTGGGTTTAGATACATGGGATTTTATTTGGTTTGGCCCGACACGTATATGAGATGGCTTCTCTTAAATAGAAACCCTGAATGTGTTTCTCACTCTTAATTTTTTTATTTTTCTTAAACCAATCCATAAAATTTTATACGAGATATCCAAACCATAGTATTTATTTACAAATAATCGTACACTTTTGGTTGTCATATCATTTTTGGATCTAATACACCCTTGTATCTGTATAGTAATCAAATTCGATGTTAAATGTGTTTTTACTTTATTTGTTAAATACAGTCCCATAAGTATGCTGTCCAACATACTTTTTAGTGACCATAAAACCGATAAAGGTATTATTTAAATCTTTATGACATCCCTTTGAGACTTTATTCCGACAACAAGCAATTACTTTTTATTATGGATTTTTTAATTATCTCTGTAAATATATGAATACTAGTTTTCATATATATATATATTTTGTATTGTGTTAATTAGAGACTATATAGAACTTATATAATTTTTTAAAAGTATATTTTAGCTAAAATGTCGAAGTTTTTGAGTTAAATTTTCAATTTTATATAATACGTAATTCAATTTTTTTTTTAATTTTTGATTTTATGTTTATTTTTAGTACAATAAAAACAAATCTACATCAATCTTAATTTGAATATGACTGAAAATGTGATTAAAGTTTAAGTTTGAGATAAGTTTTGAATAATCTTGTAAAAAAATTATAGATGTCATTTTATTACTTAGAATGTTTGAGAATTATTTTTAGACACAGTACAAACAACAAATAAGGAGCTCTGAAAAGGGTACCATATCTTCTGTCCATAGCTGAAGAGTTGCAGTCCAACCCATTCAATTAACTTATGTTATATCTCGATATAATAGAATGCGTTTTAAGTCGTCTTCCTTTTACCAAAGGCTGAAGACTTTTACTAATGAATTGACCAATGGAAAAATATATATTATTCTTTGGAATATAGATACAAAAATTGATGTTATTACCAAAAAAAACTATATGCATTAAGTCGTTGTAGAAAAGTTCATGGAGAAAATAAATTTGTTTTATAACAGAAATAAAATACTACCATTTGACCAATTTTCTAGCAAAAAACCTGACTTTGACCTAACCGTTTCCTTCACGTCTTCATTTTTAGGGTTTTCCAACCTGTTTTTTTGGTTGTTCTTTTAGTTTCTGCCAGAATAGACCCGAGCTTTCTTTTTAGTTGTAACCATTCTAATAACTTATCTTCTTTCTTTCATCATTTTAGTTTCGCTTTCTTTAAATATAAACAACTCTTCGGAAAGGTTTTCATTGCGTAAGTTTGTCAGCTAAAAAAGATATCATCTATGGAAAAGCCAAACGCTATGCCGCAAACAACATTCGTTCATACAGACACGAACACCTTTCGAGAAGTGGTGCAACGACTAACTGGCCAATTGGAACCGGAACCAAAAAGACAAGCTTCCAAGTCGAAGCGGATGAGGCCTAAGCTCGAGATTGTTAAACCTCCATTAAGCTTTAGACATATTCCATCTCCATCAAAACCTTTTTTAACGAGCCCTTCGACAATATTTTCAAACTTGAGTTTGAAGGAGCAAGAAAACCTACAGCATCAGTTGAATAGTTTGGAGGAAGAGAATGCGATAAACGAGAAGCGGTTTTATTTGCATCCGTCGCCACGGTCTAAACCAGGTTATATGCAACCTGAGTTGCTTCCTTTGTTCCCTCTAACGTCACCTAAGACTAGTAGTGACAAACCTTGATTTTATCAATGTAAATCGATTTTGCTTTGTCTTTGTAATAAAATATTAACCTGTAAGTTTTTTAGCCAACGAGATGAATGATTATAAGTTATTTATAAAAGGGTTATGCTAACGGGGGCCATGAGTACAAGTTGTTATTATTAGCTTGCTTTCGTACAATTGTTAATGTTGTATAGATTTTAAAAGTTTAAAGACAAGATTACACTTCTACTCTATATTGAGTTTTGAATATAAAAAATATAGTTAATAATTATTTAAATTATGGTAATATAAATATTATATTATTATTCTAAATTAAAGTAATTTAACTATTAAATAATATATTTATAAATTTTATATTTTGAATATTGTTTATTTTTAAATTTTAGATAAAAGTAGGAAAACAAGTTTTTAAAAATATTTAAAATGTCAGTTTTAAAATGAGTGTTGCTTTTTGAAAATATTTTAATAAAAAAACAGTTTTTAAATAATTTTAAATTCAGTTTTTAAATCAGTTTTCTTTTAAATTAAAATTTTTAAAGAAAATTAGTTTAATTTTCAGTTTTTAAATAAATTAATTTTTTAAACCAATTTTTTTATTTAAAAAATTGAAAGTTTATTAAATACGGTTAGAAGTGTTTTTCAAAATCATGTTTGGAAAATAAATTTAATGTTTTTATTACAAACAAAATCTACTTGTTCAAAATAAATAATTTCAAAATAAAACGTAATTAAAGCCTTCAATTTTTAAGAAAAAATTAAAAATTAATTTTAAATAAATTAAAATTTCAACTGATTTTTTAACTAGCAAAATTGAATGCTTGCGATGCCTTTATAGTTTATACAAGAGTAATACTTACCTTGAAGGATACTTTTGTCTTTAAAATTGTACGAAAACAAACAAGACAAAAACAATGATTAGGGGAAAAAGGGGTAATTAAAGGGTCATGCTAACCAGTGTTAGCATAACCATTTAAAAAATGATGTTAAAAGGAAACTAATTTTTAATACTGAGATTTACTAAAAGTGGTTTTTATTTTTTTCTTATTTTCTTAATTTTTTTTAACAGAGGATTAAGATTTGCTAATTTGGATGTAACATCCATTCTAGCTGCTCCAAATGTTACTAATTTTAGTTAGATATTCGTTAATATTTCAGGTCGATTTGACCCGACAATATCAGACCCGGATCGATTAGTTATTAAACCGATTTTGATTTAAAGTTTAAATTTGATCTGCTGTCTGGTCCCTTCTGTCCGATAGCTTACCGCAGTTAACAATTTTAGCTTAACCCTTCTAAAATTTGGGTGTAATTTGTTGGGTAACCCTCACCGTATATAGTACCGCAACCATTGTCCGCCAAACTTCAGTCTCGAAACACTCAGGCGACGAAGATTGCTCTGATTTTCTTTTCTAGTCAGCTAAGTTTTACGGGTTGAAACAAAGTCTCTAACTTCCGTGTTAGATATTAGTTTCCATTTCTAGAAATTATCGAAGTCGGTAAATGTTGTTGGAATTTGTAATATGAAATCGGGTATGAGATAGTGGATAATTTTAAACTTTTGTAGCACTTGTATTTAATCTCAGATATTAGAGTATTGTCAACCGTAATCTAGATAATAAATATATATATTTTCAATCCCAAATTTTAAACTTTTGTAACACTTGTATTTAATCTCAGATATTAGAGTATTGTAAACCGTAATATTAAATATATATTTTCAATCCCATCAAATAACATATAAGATATTTCATATTTATTTCTCACACGTTATTACACTCTTTATTTTTTATAATTTTAGTTACTAGTTGTTACGTGGGTTTTGAATAATTTTATATTTCTTTAATTTCAGTTACTAGTTGCCGTGTGTTTTGAATAATTCTTTATCCACTACGTGGATCGACTATAGTGGAGTAAGAATAGGAAGTCAGATAGTTTTTATCTACAAATGACGTTAGTTGAGTGGTGGTAGTCATATTTTGCTATAAATATTGAAATTGAGTTTTTTTTATTCTTCATCATAATAAAAATCAAGTTTCTTGATCACTTATATATATAAAAGCTTGTTCAATTTGTTTCATGGTATCATAGCAAGGTTTCTGCATATCAAGTGTAATTACTTTTAAATCAATATGAATGAAAGTAATTTAGTTTCTCTTATGTTTACAAAGAAACTTGTTGGAACCAATTATTAATATTGGCAGTTGTGTATGAAGGCTTTCCTTAAATGACAAGATTTATGAGATCTTGTTTCCGCTACCGAGACACTTCCTAGTGATACTCTGAAAAACGTCGAGTTAAGGAGGAAAGGGAAAGTAAGGTGTGGAAAAGCTTTATTCGCGTTGAGAACTTCTACTGGTAAGGAGATTATTGATCATATTTGTGCATTTGATTCTCCAAAAGATATATGGGATACTCTTGAAAGGTTATTTACCCAGAAAAATACTATGCGTCTCCAATAACTTGAGAATGAGCTTGCTTCTTTAATCCAAAATAATATGTCAATCTCTGATTACTTTATTAAAGTTAATAATGTATGTTCGAAAATTTCAAGTTTGGATAGTGATGAACCTATTAGTGATGCAAGGCTAAGGCGTTATTTGATTCGTGGATTACGACCTGACTTCATGCCGTTTATATCATCGATACAAGATTGGGTTAAACAACCATCAATTGTTGATTTAGAGAACCTACTCTCTAACCAGGAAGTGTTGGTTAAACAAATGCTTGGTAAGTATTATGCTGGTGTTGAAGATACACTCTTTCCTAAAGACAAGTCAAAGTGGAAAAATACACAAAGTTATTCTCAAAATGGTGGTAAACAGAAAAGGATTGAGAGAGAATCAACAAACCACTCTAAACCGACATGTTTTATATGTGGAAGGATTGGACACATGAAGTCGGATGGTCGTGCAAAGCTTGTTTGCAAGAAGTGTGGCAAACCAGACCACATTAAGCCAAATTGTTATGCAAAAATCGTTAAATCAGACGCAAATATTGCACATGATGTTGAAGATAGCAATAATCTATAATGAGAAAATTGTTTCTCAATTGAGGTCATTAATCAACTAGACAACATGGCTTCGGTTACACATCGATCTGAAAAGAAATCGAAGGTTAGTACTAGTTGTATTGATTACAAGAATGAGTGGATCGCTGATTTGGGTTGCTCACATCATGCTACCGGTAATGCTTCTATACTGTCTGATGCTTGTCCTTATTTGAGCAAGCGAGTAGTTGTGACAACAGATAAATCATTACATCAAGTAGTGAAAGAAGGTGATCTCAATGTGAAGGCTACTAATTCATATAATGAAAGTCTTACGCTTGAAGATGTATACCAAGTACCGGGTTTAGAGAAGAATCTTGCTTCTATTTCTCAAATCACTAATTCTGGTAAGTATGTTTTATCCAGACCAAATGATGATCATTTTATTGATGATTATAAGTATTGATGTTAATGTCTTATTTACCAGAAGAAAGACCAACTCTTTATATGTTTTATGTGCAAGTGAGGCGTATGTATAAAAGACAAGTTAAAATACAACAATTTCGCTTTGGCATACTTGAATAAGACATGTTGGTAATCAATTGTTGCAACAAATATTAACTAAAAGATTACTTGAAGGAGTTCTATTCTCCGAATCAACACATCAGGATGTCATTTATGCTGGTTGTCAATATGGTAAGTCACACCGACTCAATTTTCAGAAATCTTTGAACTGTTCATCGTCGATGTTTGAGCTTGTACATTATGATCTCATGGGACCTACAAGATTACCAAGATTTAGTGGTTTCCGTTATATGATGGTTATTATTGATGACTTCTCTCACTATAGTTGGGGTATCTCTTGAAAAACAACGGCAACGATTTCACACACGATGTACAATTAATAAAATGGCAGAGAAGCAATTCAGGTCTATTTTAAAGTGTTTGCGAACTGATAATAGGGGTAAATTCCAGTCACAAAATTTTTCCAAATTCTGTCGCAAACATGGTATTTATGGACAACTAACATGCCCGGATACCCCACAACAAAATGGAGTCGTTGAACATAAGTTAGAAAATCTTACAACACTGACTTTGTCTTGACTGCACGATAAGAATCTTCCTCGAGAGTTATGTGCAATAACTATGCAATGTGCTTGTCATGTGATAAACCGATTGCCTCCATGGCCAGGTACATCAAAATATTCTTTTGAGATGCTATATACTATCAAACCTAATGTGAGTTACTTTAGCATTTTTGGTTCTCTTTGCTATACTCATATACCTAAGCATAATCGAACTAAGCTTGATCCGAAAGCAAAAAAATGTATGTTCGTTGGTTATGAAACGAACATGAAAGGATGAATATGTATGGATCCTATCACTAAGAAGATTGCGACTTCTCGTGATGTTGTTTTCGACGAGGTTTCTAATTTTTACTCAACTACTGGTGCATAAGAAACTTCTGTATTTATGCCATTTTTTGAAACTGATCCTGAGCCAATCTCTACTCAAGACGATCTCAACAAGAGGGAGAGTTCAGAATTTTCTTTTCATAATAATTTACCACAAAGTAAAATCATACTGCAAAGAAGTACAAGACCTATGAAACCACCTATTCATTTAAAGAATTATTAACTCAAGCGAACCAATCTACTATTACTTCTTACTTTATGTTGGAAGACACATTGGAAAATGAACTTCATCCTATATTGAAGCTCAAGGGAAGTCAGAATGGGAGAATACAATGAAAGATGAAATTGCAGCCTTGGACATAAATTCTACTTGGGTTCTTGTACCGAGACCGAAAGATGCTGAACTTGTTACATGAAAATGGGTTTACAAGTCAAAGAAGACAACTGATTGAAGTGTTTTTAGACACAAAGCTTGCCTAGTTTCTCGTGATTTCTCTCAACAACATGGTTTTGATTATGAAGAAACCTTCAACCCCATTACAAAGATGGTAAAAATTTGTACTATTGTTTCTTTGGCAGCAAACAAATGATAGAATCTTTGGCAATTCGATCAAAAGAATTCTTTCCTCTAAGACGAATTAGATCGGGATATATATATAGAACAACTACTTGGTTTTATTTTAGAAGAATTTCCAAGAATATGTTTGCAAACTTAAGAAAGCACTCTACGGTCTCAAATAAGCACCTCGCTCGTGGTATGGTAAGATTGCTGAATACTTCTTATTCTATGGTTATTATCCTTGTGATTCAGATCTAATCCTTTTTGTGAAAATTGATGGAATTTTAAAAAGTATGATTCTTATTTACGTTGATGATATGATTATTACCGGTAATCATTCAACTGAAAGCAAAGAATGATTTATCAACTCATTTTGAGATGAAAAACTTGGGGAAAGCTCACTGTTTCTTGGTTTAAAGGTTGAAGAATCAGATGGTTATTTTTTTTCACAAAGAAGTTATGCTATTAAGATTTTAGCACGGTTTGGTATGGACGACTAAAAACTATACAACCACTCCAATGGATCCAAGTCTCAAATTACACAAGGATGAAGGTGAATTATTAGAAAATGTGACTGAGTATCATAAATTCTTAGGATATCTTCTATACTTAACAGTAACTCGTATGGACCTTATCTTTTTTGTGAGAATAATATCTCAATTTATGAATCAACCATGTGTTGGTCATATGGGTGCTGCAAAACGATTTCTTCGATATGTGAAAGGAACTTTAGAGTATGGGTTGATGTATTGAAATAATACAAAGTTTCGCTTATGTGAGTTTTTTTTATGCCGATTGGGCAGGCAATGTGAATTATAGACGGTCCACTTCAGGTTATTGTTTCAATAATGGTTCAATAACTACCTCTTAGTGCAACAAAAAGTAAGACACGATTACATTCTCAACTGCTGAAGCTGAATATGTCGCAACCACATTAGCTTCTCATGATTATATTTGGCTTACAAGATTCTTTGATATGTTAATCAGCTGCTACAGTTTCCTATCTCCATCTTTGGTGATAATGAAAGTGCTATTAAACTTGCTGTAAATCACGTGATTCATGCTCGTACAAAATATATTGATACTCGCCATCATTTTGTTCGAGAGAATGTACTTAATCAGAAAATTGAGTTGAAATCTATACTGACAAATGAGCAGGTTGCTGATGGCCTTACTAAGGCACTTCCCAAATCGAAGTTTGAAGAGTTCAGAGGAGATCTTGGTCTAGTTTATCAAAAGAATGCACTGAAGGAGAGTGTCACAAGTTAGTGCACTCTTTATTTTTTGTAATTTTAGTTACTAGTCACGTGTGTTTTGGATAACTCTTTATTTCTTGTAATTTCACTTACTAGTTGTCACGTGTGTTTTGAATAATTGTTTATTTCTTACAATTTCAGTTACTAGTTATCACGTGTGTTTTAAATAATTCTTTATCCATTACTTGGATTGACTATAGTGGATTAAGAATAGTAAGTCAGATATTTCTTATCTACTAATGATGTTAGTGGAGTAATAGTAGTAGTCATATTTTTTTTATAAATATTGAAATCGTGTTTTCATTCTTTATCATAATAAAAATAAAGTTTCTTGATAAATTATATCTTCTATATATATATATATAATTTAGACCGAGCTCAAACTTCTGTCTTTAAACCGCTCGATAACGATATCGGATTTAGATGGATTTTACAAAACAGATTCCGCACGAATTATTTAAATAAAAATTTGTTCAATTTGTTTCATAACATAAATAATTATAGTAAGTAAAAAAAAATGCATAAATCAAGTTTTTATGGATTTACTGTTCCAGAATAATAATCAGGCCAAGCTCAAACTTTGGTCTCTAAACCGTTTGATAACAATATCAGATTTAGACGGATTTTACAAAACAGATTCCGCATGGATTACTGGGTCTGGTAGCCTAATAACATTCATAGGTTCAACAATGATATATATATATATATATATATATATATATAAAGAAATAAAAACTTTAGGATGAACAACCAAAACGAAAAGCGTATTGGTTGGATTAGGGGGAGATCGAAGAAGAGAAGAAAATGTGAGTTTGTTTGTTGTTCTGAGGGAATATCGTTATGAATAGTAGTCCACTTATGTTTATAGGGTTTAAGAATAACATCTTTCATGAAACAAGTATGGTTAATCTGCTACGAGCAAAATTAATAATCTCTAAAAATTAAAAAGCTTCATGAACCATGAAGGTATCTTAATATTTTTAGATGTTGCTATTTTGATATTTTGAGATTCTTCTTTTTCAATTAATTATTGCTACTAAATAGATAACTGGAAAATTTTAATATCTTGGGTATCACAAATTATATTTATGATACATGATCTCTAAAAATTATGTAAAATAAAATGACTTCTGAGCCATTCATTTAAAGGAGAAATCGAAGTCGAGACACAACTTACCAGAGAGAGAATCTATTGGTCACTTTAAGTCGACTTCAACCACAGTATTAAGTAATTGAATATAGTGGCAATAAGATGGCTATGGTTTTTCTAGTCGAGAACAAGAAGAATATATCGTTCAAGTGTTTTGAATTTAAAGTGCAACTCAAACTTTTTTATATCTCAGGATCATGGATCGACCCGAGTCTGGTGCTTCTAGTCCAAGCCCAACGAGTATTGTTAGACTAATTAAAAGCAGTCCAAGCTTATAAAGAAGATGAATTCAAAAGATAAATTTATATTAGTACATACCTTATGTTATAATCGTAACACATATTTAGTATAACTTATTATTGTACAATTAAAAGAAAAAGTTTGAGCTGTACTATTTAGCTGAATTATATGATACAAAATTATACAAATTTTTTTGATATATACCATGTAACATATATATATATATATATATATATTGAGTTGGTATCATAAGATAGAATAACCTTCAATGGAAAACCTTGGTCCAATATCCATGTCCATAGAGACTCAAGAAACTCCAATGATACCCTCCTCATCAACATTAAGGAATGCAAATGATAAGATGAATTCATTTAATTCTATTAGGCTAGATATAAATAATTTCATACTTTGGAAGACTATAGTCTTACTAATCACAGGATACAAACTAGGAGGGTTTATCAACAATGACAAATCCTTCTCTTCTAGAAAAACTACTGAAATAAGTAGAGATATCATTGAAAACCTAGATTTTGAAGACTGGATAACCAAAGATCAATTACTTCTAGGCTGGCTGTACAACACCATAGCTCTAGATTTTACTGCTTAACTAATAGAGGAACAAACATCTAAAGATCTATGATATGTTGTCTCTATGCTCTTTGGCTCTCAAACCAAGTCCAGAATAACTTTTTTTTGTCCGAGTTCCAAATAACTCGAAAATGAAAAAATAACTATATGGATGAAAACTTGAACAAAATGATTTTTTTTTGCTGAAAATATGGCTCTAGTAGGTTTACCTATGTCTATGGATGACTTAGTTTCTCATGTCCTAACATGTTTGGACTCCGAGTACACTTCCATTGCTATTAGCCTAGCACAAATAGATGTTAATAACTGGATGGATCTACATTTTACTCTACTGACCTTTGAGAGCATACTAAACCAACTAAACAAGTTATCAAACAACCTGGCTAGTTTAAACCTAGTAACAACTAACTATTCTATTAGCAGAGGATAATCAAACAACAACAACTCAAACTAGTTAGAGGTTACATAACAACTACATGGGTCAAGTCAGAGGCTACAGAGGTGGAAACAACAACTATAGAGGAAGATTATGCTATAGAGAAGATAAATATGGTAAATACAACACTCCAAAACAAGGTACTTGAGAGATTATCCAAGTGCTATGGGTTCATTCAAACTGGCTAAGACAAACTGGAACATGACCAATAAGTATATGTGGCAACTCTGGAAAAGACATAAGAAAATGCGTGATACTCTGATTGTGGTGATTGACATCATATAACAAGGACCTATAGTCTAATAAGTAAGAAAGCTGAGTATTCTGGTTAAAATATTACTATTGCTAGTGGTGAAAGGCTTAATATAAAGCATGTAGGAAGTTCTAACCTAGATACACCTATAAATAGATCTTTAGCATTCAAAAACATTTTATATGCTCTAAACATTAACAAAAATATTTTGTTAGTTTCTCAACTTATACTACAAATCCATATTTATCTTGAGTTTCATAATAATGTTTGTTTGGTCAAGGAAAATACCATAAGGAGAGTGTTGCTTACATGATAAACAAAGCAAGGATTATACAAGTAGGAAAGTGCTGCTAGATTGAATTAGTCAAGTCCTAAAGGTTCAAATTATCTTCATAATGTTTTCAATGTTATTGTTTTATCCAAAAGTTACTCTTTATCTAGTAATTTACTTTTCCAAGGAGAAGGATGGCATAAGAGACTAGGTTACCCATCCAATAAAGTGTTGTATGTTATTCTAAAGCATTGTAACCTAATTTCATAAACAATAAATAGATTTTTTTTGTTATTCTTGTCAATTAGGAAAATCTCATTCCCGACCATATAGTAAATCTGATTCTTAATCTCAATATGTGCTAGTCTTAATACATTTATGCCTCTCTGGACCCTCCTATATTCTATCTAAGTCAATTTATAAGTATTACATTCTATTTGTGGATAACTATTCCAGGTATACCTGGATTTATCCCCTATAACGGAAAGGTGAGGCACTAATTGCTTTCAAAAACTGTAAAGTGTTTGTTGAAAATGAATTTCATAAGGATATATAAGATTTTCAAATCCTGGTTGGGATGGGAAATTTAGGTCTTTTCTTTATATTGTTAGAGAATATTAGATATTGCTTAGAACATCATTTTCTTAGACTTCTACACGAAATGGCATAGCTAAGACAATACACAGGCATGTCATGGAGAGAAGTCTCACACTCATCCAGTCTAATATCCCGTATTTTGTTTTGGCCAAAGGCTAACCTAACTGCAACATACTTGATAAATATGTTACATACAATTATCCAAGTAGATGTATCACCTTATGAAAACCTTTTTCAAAGTAAATCTAATTATTATTTCTTAAAAACTTTTGGTTGTGGTTGTTTTCCTTGCTGAAGACCATATAAGCCTCGCAAATTTAAGTTTCCCTAAAGTAAATGTGTGTTTCCAGGTTACAATGAAAAATACATTCTAAAAAACATGACTCACCAATCAAACAGAGATACTAAACCACACCAATTATTTCACCTCATAGTCATAATACATTGCATCTTCAGTGCATAAACCAACATAATCAATCTTTAAATCACATACATGATATGTCACATACATGTTTTTAATCAACATAAGTTAACACTCCACCAACTGCAAATCAAAATATGTCTTCACATAGTGAGAGCCTTTTTAATTAATAACTATCACCAATCCTACACACACACACACACGCACACACACGCACACACACAAATCAAACACATATCCACACAACCGCAAATTAACTATTAATCTTCCTCTATCCCAGTCCACCAACAAGTTATTTACCAATAATACTATGAATACCAGTCCGATGATAACTAGAAAAACATGGTATTATATTACCTTAACATGTTTATTTTTGTCTCTCCATAACTTGAACATGGGTTTTACCAAAACCTACAAAGTTTTGTGATATTATGACTAACCCTAATTGATCTAAGGCTATATAGATTTAGTTTGATGCTTGAGTAAGGAACATGATATGATTATTGGTTCTTTTTTGTTCTACAATGAACCTAATGGGATACAAGTGGATCTATAAGGTAAACCATAATCATAATGGGTTTATTCAATGTTACAAAGCTAGATTGGTGGCAAAAGGATTTCGCTAGACACTAGGTATTGACTTTATTGAGACTTTCTGTCCACTGATTAAATCATGTGCATTTAGATTGATCTTGAATCTAGTTGTTTCCACGAATTAGGTTGTTAGATAGTTGTATATCAATAATGCGTTTCTAAATAGAAAAGTCATTGAGAAAGTTTTTATGACACAACTTGAAACATTGGAGGATTCCAAATGACCATCTCATATGTATCTGCTACACAAGGATCTTTATAGTTTAAAATAAGCTCTAAGGGCTTGGTATTCTTAACTCAGAGACACTCTAATTTTATGAGGTTTTACAAATTCTCATCCTGAATGCTCTATGTTTTTTTATGTGTCAATGTAGACTATTATGATCCTACTGGTCTATGTTGATGATATTATCATCATTGGCAATAAACTATTTAATTACAAAAGTTCAATCGACAGACTCAACATTACATTTGCTCTAAAATATATGGGCAACCTACACTAATTTCTTGGCATTGAAGTTTCAAGAGAACTAACTGAGATTTCATTTATCATAGCAGCAATACATTACAAACCTATTGGCTAATGAAGTACTTATGAGTGCCAAATTTTGCTCAAAACCAATGCGTGTCACCCGTGTTATCTCACTCAATGATCGTAAAACCCTCATACAACCAACAAAATATCACAAATTGTTACAATCATTATAATATATATTGCACACGTGTGAAGATATTACATATGATATAAACAAACTTAGTCAATTTCAACATCGTTCTACAAATACAGACGATACAGATTTACAAGTAGTGAAACGAATAATATGATACTTATCTAGGACACTATCTCTAGGGCTTCACATTAAATCCAGTTCTGATATTTATCTCCTTGGGTCACTAACATAGAATGGGTTCCTTCCCGGTGGTAGCAATTGTGTGTTCTTCCGGGATACACTAGTGTCATGGTCCTCGAAGAAGCAGAACATGGTGGCAAGGTCTAGTACTAAATCTGAGTAATGCATTATTGCCAACCTTTTCCTGGAGGTTATTTGGCTTTGATATATACTCAACAAATTTTGTTTTTTGTTACTATGCACTTTGATAATTTGGTGTGATAATTTAGGAACTAGTTCTCTGGCCTCAAACCCGGTGTTTCACCTAAAAAAACACATTGAGCTTAACATATATTTGTGAATGATCGGGTAATTCAAGGAACCATTGACATCCAATATGTCTCCTCTCATGATCAGGTAGCTTACTTCTTCTTTAAAATTCTTATGTAAAGTCAAATTTTATTTTTAGGGACAAATTTGGGCTTATTGATTCATCTCTTCGTTTGAAAGGAAAAATAAGAAATCGAATTATAACCACAAAGTAACTCCACAAATATTTTTAGACTAATTAAAAATAGACAAAAATAATATAATAATAATTTAAAAACCTAATGAGTATTGTTCTAGTAATTTAAAACTTTCTGAGATATACAAAAAAACTCCTCGTACATACCTTAGGTAAAAGTATTGCCAGAAAAAAATTATAATTACCCTTACTCAGCGTTTAAGAGAACAAAATTCATCACTTAAATAAATGCGAGTTCTGTTACCAATAATATAATATTCATTGTTTTTTATATTTAACTTTTGTTATTGTATAACTTTTTAATATGATAAGAGAGAGAAAATGATAAGATAAAATGTGTACTTAAAATCTTGCATTGGAAAATGCGTTTTTTAAATTAATGCATATAAACCTTCAAAGACTGGTAAATTGGGACGAATAAAGTATATCAGAGGGTATCAAATTCAATTCTTTCTTAGAGTAGAGTATATATACTCCATCCGTTTAGGTATCAAATTCAATTCTTTCTTAGAGTAGAGTATATATACTCCATCCGTTTCATATTAATGGATGTTTTGGGAGGATGTAGAGTTATTGAGAATCCCAATTATTATATTTTGTTTAAGTGAAAAAATAAATGAAATCAATTAGTTAAATAATAATAAATACTACATATTCTTTATAAAAAGTAAGTAGTAAGTGCATTTAATTGGTTAAAATGTATTTAATATGATGTGGATAATATAGGATGATACTTAATTTAGAATAATAAAAATCTTCCAAAACGTCCATTAATATGGAATAAGAGGAATAGGATATCAGGGAGAAAACAATAGTAAAATATATTCACCCAACTAGCCAAGCGTCGTTAAATCGACAAAAAACCTACTCTACGGGTTGAACAAGAGATGAATAGAACTAAGAGATGATAATGTTATTGTTTTTTTTTCCTGTGGTCCAGGTTTATAAAATGGACAAATAACTACTCGACTTATTATTTTAAACCTTATATATAAAATACATTATCTTAATCTTTAACAATATAATTTAAAATATTTGTTTCACATGTAATGAGTTTTTTCAATTTTCTACGCCACTCAGCTATAAACTATGTTATATTTATCTCTTTTCCATATCATACAATGTTGAGTTTTATTTTGTGTCCAAATCATACAACCAAAACTCTATTTATAGATTTCTAAAATAAAAGAATAATAATAATTTATTTTTGAAAAAATATTTTCCAAAAATATTCCAAAAGATAAAAATAAATCTCAATCGCAGCGTGTTTGTATAAGCTATCAAGAGAAATTATAGGACACGTGGAGAACACGCGTTTGTTGGCAACCATGTGGCAGACTACTATTGGATGTAATAGATGAAAAACCCGGTATGTCCATTAGAATTTTCAGTTAAATTGAAAGAGTTGGACCAAGTGAAACCTATATTTTATTTAACAAATCCAAAAAACTCCATAAATTCTTCAACTGTTCATGGTCAAAGATGGACAATAAGTACTTGAGTTATCATTGATTTTTTTTTCAAAACTAATTTATTTACCGCTCCATATTTTTGTTTTTCTACCAATCTGTAAATGTGTTTTAAAGTTAAAAAGTGTGACATATATTTTTTTTAGTTATATTATGTGCAATTCAATTTTTATATTGATAATGCTATGTTATTACTATTTAATTTGGATAATGAATATATGATTTTGCTTCTTTATATGACATCTTAAAAAACAATGGTCTTACTTTCATATTGTATATGAATTATTAATAAGCATGTTTATGTTATGTTTTTAACAACCTTTGTTTTCATGTGTTTTAAAACATTTCAATCTATACAAATCTAACAATAGAGAAGTGACATAGTTTTGAAGCTAAAGTCAATTTTAGTAATGACTGATTATTAATTATAGTTTAGGCTCATATGAATCTTAACTATAATTGTTAGGTATTAGTATTGTTTGAAATGAAAAATTTATTAATAATTAGTAACTGATTACGAATTATAGTTTAAGATAAAATGTTCAACATATATTTTATCTCTTGATATTGTAGTGTTTCTAAATTGTATGTGTCTAAATGTAGTTTTTGTACTATCACGTACATACCTTTCCAGTTGGCTCATAAATTTCTAGATGTTTAATCTTATATATGTTGAAAGGTTTTACAAATCGTACAAGTTATTATAAAGAAAGTTTAAAACTTAACATTTAGGTTATACTTTTTCACATTAGGCTTTAATAATTCTCGTTCTGCAATCACACCAGGTTTTTAATCCTTGTAATAAGTTCGTGTATGTCTGAACTATTATGTGTTGTTGACTACTTTAGTTATGTAGACCTTTAAAAACGTTTTAGTTTGAATTCAATTTTTTATTTTGAAAGCCCAAAGAACTCGCATTAATATCTTGGACAAGTTCTCTTTAGATTTATCTATGATTGATACCATAGATGAGGTTTCAGCTAAATTTTTTAACTAAACCATTGATATAAGGACTGTAAGGTGACAAACAAACTATGGTCGGTATTATTATTAGTGTATAAATCCTTTATTTTAGCATTATTAAATTATAGATCGTGATAAAAAATCTAAATTCTAGAATTATAGTAACAGAAATATATATCGAGGTGTATGAAAACTCGATGACTTCTTTAGAATTGATAAGATTCATTAGTACAACCTTAATCCACTTTGAGAAATATTCCATTGCTATATTAGTATATCCCATGTTCCCAGAGGTTGGAAGAAAAAGATATACCGAATCAACTATATAGTGAGAATATACTATGGAAATTTATAGTAAGAGTTTGTTTGCCAACAAGTTGATCATGTGTCCAAACATTTTACATTTATCATACTTGGTTAGTAGGGCTTTAGCATTTTTACGAGTGTTGAACAATAGTATCCGACTATAAAAAGCGTTATGTAATGCATTAGTACTTGCCTATACGGATTTCATAAAGAATATCCAATACTTTTTTGGGTATGACAACATAGAGGTACATGTGAGTGAACCTTTGTTAAATAAATGAATTTTTATATACAAAATTAGAACTCTAAACCGAAATGTATCTAGTATCATTCTCATTGGCTATAATCACTTTACTCTTCAAGTGATAAACTACTATCTTTTGCAAATCGTCACAGATAAGGATGACGTCTGATATATATAGGATATTCATATGAACCAAATATTCTGATCTGGATGATTATTGGATAATGCGTAAATCTATACATTCTCGTTATTGAGGACATACAAAAAGTCCATAAACATATTTTTCTTAAATTTATTTCAAAAAGTCTAAAAACTTGGGCATTTTATCTTGACACACTTCTTAGATTCTATTTACCCGACCGATAACCAACTAAAAATAATTTATGTCTTTCACACTCTTAGAACTATATATTTTGAACGATCGTAGACATGCTTATAACTTCACATATAGCTCCGCTGTTTGTAGTTCTAGCACTCAATTTAATAAACTCATGAATTCTCTTTTATGTGGAAGTTTTTTATGATACATATATTATGTATCGGTTTTTAGAAATTCTAATGTTTTTACTCTCTAAGTTTCTTGCGAATTAAAAAAATTCTACCGCGACCAAGGTTGCGATTTTATTCTCTGAAAGTTATATGCTTGGTGAAATTTATTAATAAAGTCAGTAAACTCCTATGCTTTAATAGTTGTTTAAGGTTAATATGCAATTTCAAAGTCCCCAAGCTCAACTAACTATTTTACTAAATGAATGAATATATCAAGCTTAAGTAACATCCATTTTAAGTGATAAGATGCTAGAACTATATTTTTACGCGCGAAATAAAGCATTGTTTTCTAAGAGAAAATTATCAGATCTAAATAAAGGATCTTAGTACTAATTTGATGTGTCTTAAACATTTTAATGATGTAATAAATATGGTTTTGAGCTTCATTATCTCCACCTATTAGCACCAAACTACTTACAAACCTTTACGTATGTGTTTTCTCATGAGAATGCTTTACATATAACTTGTATGGAACTTAAGTAATCTTTGAATGAGTTGAAAGTCTCATGACACTCTGTTAACCTTATAAATTTTCTCGAACCCTTTAAATTTAGAACAACGGGTTTCACCTGTCCAAAGATCCTATAATGAAACGGATAAAAGTTGCTAATTTACCAGTTTCAGTATGCACTTTTTTAATCGAACTAAGGAAAATTATTTTGATTATTGCTGGCAAGTGCACAAGATCGGCCGTAATTTCATTACTACTCACAGTCAACCTGAGAAACTTTCTCGATGGGTCCCTTCTAAGAAGAGGGTAAAACAAAACTGTTGTAAGGTGTGCTTGGAATTGAATGTATCTGAAAATCTTTATACCAAATTCTAGAGAGGTTTTTGTGAAACTGATGGATATTGGTTAAAAATTATAAATGGGGATTTATATTTCTCTAAATGTTTTCATCTTGGACACCAGCATAAAGATTACAAAAATATTAACATCAATAAAGAAAATCTCAAAAAGCCAGATAAATCCAAAGGCCCTGAAAAATCTATGGCTCAAGAAGGTGTTGGGAAACCTAAGGTAAAGTCTATAATTATGAAAGAGGATAACTCAGAATGTCAATGAATAAACAATGAACAAATCAACTCAAATATAAAATAAAGGAAAAATGATCATATAACACATAAATAAAAGCATCAGAAGAAGAGAAGGATATACAAAATAAGAGTAATTATGTCCAATAAAAAACAAAGAAATCAGATAACTATTGTTTGAAAAGAAAAAGCAAATACACTAATAAAGTTATGAACTCAAAAGTCTTAGAAACATTACTAACATTAGATACAAGTACATTGTTTCTGGAAAAAAAAGAATCAGTGGCATGAGTCAGTGAAGATAAATCTTCAAATCTTCTAACAATAGGAAGTCTTCCTTCTTCGTTTGTGCTGAAAAAAATTAAAAGTACGTAAAGATTTTAATTTTTTTTAAACTAGAGACTGTTGCAGTCAAAGGTCAATAATACTAAAGGTCATAACCTTTTCTTCTTCTTATAAATGGTCAGATATATATTTAAAAGAAGCTTTTAAATGACAATCAACAATCTAAATTGGAGTATTAAAGGAATCAACAATAAATCCTCTATTAGGAGATTAAGATCTATAAAAAAAATAAGAAAAAAGATTTTATGGTCATTCAAGAGTCTATGGTCTCTTCGGACAAGCTTTTTATTACTGCCAAGAGATTGGTTTCACTGATTTCACAACCAATGTTAATAATAAAATATGGGTGTTTTAGAATGAAAAAATATTTTATTGAAGTTATAGTCAATCAAGAGTAGCTTATTCATCTAAAGGTTAACCATACTGGTCTTGATAAATAGTTTAGGGTCACTATTATCTATGCAAAGTATCTTAGTCCATCAAGCTTGATCTATGGAGCAATTTAAAGAACATATCAAGAGATGTTAATGAATGGATGATGTTTGGAGATTTTAATAAAATATTGAACTTTCAAGAGTAACTTTCATATACTACTCTTTTTAGTAGAAGTATGGATGAATTTGGTTAGGAATTAAGGGAATGTGATCTAAAGGATGCTGGTTTTCTTGGCTCCAAGTTTATTTGGACCGATAACAGAAATATGAAAAGACTAGACATAACTTTATATAACTATGCCTGATGTGACTATTGTACTAACACAAAAGTAAACCATCTTTCAAGAACATTTTTTGATCACCCCCCCTTAAGTATCTATTTAAATTACGATCAAATGATGCATAAAGCCTCATTTAAGTTTAAGAATATATGGACTCTTTATCGAAACGTTTTCAAGTTAGTGGAAGAGAACTGGATAGAAAGTATGGAAGGCCCTTCTGTGTCGTTATTTTGGAACAAGCTTAAGAGGTTATAGGAAAAATTAAACAAGTGGAACTTTGAAATATATTTGAGGCCATAATTCAAGCAGATGAAGAGGTGAATATAGAGAATATTTTTTTGAAAACTCTTAGGTCTTAGAAGATAAAATCACTTTAGCAAAATCTCGAGCAGTTTTGCTTCAGCTTATGGCTAGAGAAGGAGAGTTTTTGATTAAAAAAGCAACATTAAATAGATAAAAGATGGAGAGATGAAATTATTAAAACCATATTTAGAGAAATAAATGAACGAATACAATCAATGGTTTCATGAATAATGGTGTTTGGATTACTGATAAAGATTAGATGGGACGAAATGTCACATAATACTTTAGATATTACTATCTAACAATCTTAATCAAGTAGACGTTGAAGATCAATCTAGTTTAATTCCTAAATTGATAGATGAAAAGGATAACAGAAAGATAATTTCATTACCTTATGATCAGGAGATTCAAGAATTCATTCAGTTCAATTGTCCTACCAGCACTACTGGTGTTGATGGCTTTAATTCCAAATTTTATCAGCATTGTTGGTAAAAAATTAAAGATTATTTAGTGCTGTGTATTTTCCTTTACCATCTGCCTCGTATCTAAAGCGGCTTCCCTTAAACATTAGAAAGTTTATAGACCCTATTAGTCTTTGTACCCTGTTCAACCAGATAATAACAAATATTACAAATAATAGGTTGTTTCCATTCTCTCTAAGCTGTTTTCTCCTGAACATGAGGATTTGTAAAAGGGAAAAGCATATGATACAATATTTTTCTTGCTCTAGAACTATTTCAAGACCTAAACAGAAAAACAAAAGGTGGAAGCATATTAATTAACATAGACATGTCAAAAGCCTTAGACATGCTTTCTTTTAGCTTCCTAATCAAAGTCTTAGGAATTTTTGGATTTAATAATAAATATCTTAACATGTTTCTTAAATGTATAAACAATATCTTATTTTTTGTTATTATATATGAAGAATTGCATGGGTATTTTAAGGCCATAAATGGAGTTAGACGAGGGGATCATTTATCCTCTAGTCTGTTTATAATTGCTGAGGAATTTTTAATGAGGGGATTGAAGATATTATATGCTGAAAATCAAGGTTTAAGATACAAATCTAGGAGTAACTTGGTCATACCTTGTTTGGCTTACGCTGATGACTTCCTTGTCTTCACTAATGCCCCCCCCCCTTTCCAAACCTCAAGCTTCTCAACACATTCATGCTTTAATACAATAAAATTTCAGGTCAGACAATAAACAAAGAAAAAATTAAGCTTATTTATTCTTAAAATATATTTTTAACTAGGACAAAAACTTTGGAAACTACTAAAAGATACCATTTAAATATCTGAAGATTTCAATTCATACAAAAAATAGTGTATTCCTATTCAAATAATTGGTTACCAAAGTTAAGAGTAAAATCTTTGATTGAAATGACAAAATTCTCATATTTGGGGGGAGGCTTACATTAATACGATCAATCATTCTCACCATCCCCGTCTACCATTATCAAAGTCTCATTATCCCCAAAGGAATCATTAATAGAATTAAATAAATTTGTAATAAATTTATTTGGGGGGTCTAACAGTCTCAAAGATACTATCAACTGCTCTAAATGGTTTCACTTGTGCAAGCCTTTTGAGGAGGGTGAGCTTAATTTTAGAAGGATTGAATATATCAAGTTAGCTTACTCTTTTAGTTGTGGTTTAAATTCAGAGATCAAGAATCTCTCTGGACTAGATTCATAAAATAACCTACTGCCCTAACACTAAATAATCAATAAAACAAAGCAAGTATAAAAGCCATGCTTCTACTGACTCAATTCTAAGTTATATTAAATACATTCTATCTAGTTTGAACCTAGTTAAACTACTGAAAAATAACTTAATGATCTCAAGATATGAACTCTGCATTAGAATTAGCTTGTATTCACCACTTAGATAAACCTAGGATATGTCTTCATCTAAAATATAAATTACCTAAAAGGAAACAGACTCAAGCTTAACATATATGAGACTTATAATAGTATTGGATATGTTGGTGGGGTTGGTTAACTAAAAGATGATAAAAGATAATTGGTCGATGACTTCGATAGACTCTAATGAACAAAACCCTTTAACTAATGAATTAAGGGCTCTCCTAGATGGCATAATCCTATGCAAAGACGAAAATATCCATGCAGTAGATATTGAGACATAATCTAGGCTTATAGTTGAAATGTTAGCTAAAGCTAAGTGTTCTTGGTACCTATCTTCCTTTCTAACTTGCTGTAGGAAACTTCTCTCTTCATCATGGGAATTAGGTATATAAAGAAAAACATTATGTCACTGGCTAGATTTCTAAATATACTTTGTAATCTAACAAAACATTTGAATTTAATTTATCTCAAACTCATGCCTCTCTTAGGGTTATTAATCTCCTAGAAAGACTGAAAATTGGTTACATTATAACTGACGATTACTAAATTAGGTTGGGTTATCAATATGAAAACTATTTACTCTTATCTCACTAATGTTTGGATAGCAAGTAATACCTGACAATTGGATAAATTTTATAACAAGTTTATATATGACCACAACAACCAATAGGAATATCATTAGATCATAGAAAGAGATAAAAATCAGAATACAATCAAGAATTGAAGATAAGTACTTGTTTCTCGCTGCAACAGAAATTGAGGACATTAAAGCTCATGCTTTATCCAATCACAAACCCCTCATTTCATTGGAATAATGGAATGAGTGTTGGAACTGTAATTGAGAAATGCACGAGTTCGTCTCCTTAGACTCATGTTCACCCGAAAACTCTTCCCAATTGAAAATCATAAAACAGTGGTGGATAGGACAACTAGATAACCGGTGAGTTCCGATTCACGAGCCACCACCAATCTATTGATCCAACTCCTCTCAAGCTCGATTTCAAATAAATAATAAAAAGAAAAATAAAATTAAAGCTGGTAGATTAGGTAGCTGTGAGGGAAGCCATTCAGCGGGATCTAGGGTGATCTAGATGTGAGAGTTACATATGGTGGCCAGGGTTCAAATCAAATGATAGTCGGGTTCAAATTAGAGTGTCTGAAGAGAGACTTAATATTTTGACTTATTTTTGTTTTGGTCTAGTTATTTAAAAGGCTAAAAACCCATGTAACCTAACCAAATTACATTAGTATAATTCTATTTTATTAAAAAAAAAATTAGATTAAAAAAATATATAACATACAACTCTATTCAATAATTTTGATGTTTTTTTATAACAGCTTAGGTAAAGTATTCAAATATTGGATTCTAAAACTAAATACAATTAAAAACATCTCTAACTCTACTTGGAACGAATGGATTAAAATTGAAAAAATATATCCCATGGCTCCTCCCCCTACAGGACTTGGGGGAATTTTTTATCTCTTAGGTCTCTGGCCAACAGTCTTTTTAGGATAGTATAGGCAATGACAACAATACTTCCTTTTGGTTTGATCATTGGCTCCTCTTTACCTCCCTTGCTACTCACTATGGTCACTTTATCATCGACAATTCAAGGTTACGTAAGAATCTTATTGTCTCAGATTTTATCTCCGAGGGGCATTAGATGTGCGCCTCACAACAAGAGAGCCGCTAGTGCTGGAAATAGAAACAATCTTATGAAGATGCACAACATCGTTCTCTCCATTCCTTTTCCAAGCGTCCACCTCGATGATATCCCATTTTGGAAGACTAAATATGAAATTCCCAACTTCATGATTAATGACACATATAGTGCCATTGGAACGCATATCCCCTGTATCGAATGGGCGAGGTTAGTCTGGAATAAGTTTAATATCTCGCGCCGCTATTTCATTTTTCTGGCTTTCCATACATGACAAAAGTTTTACGATGGACAAGTTTTTGTCTTGGGGGATTAGTACTCCCCCTTCATGCATCCTCTGCAACTCTGCATATGAAAATATTAATCATAGTTTCTATGATTGTAGCTTCTCTCGTATATTGTGAGAGCATGTTTGCACAAAGCTTGCTCGCATTCCTTAATAACTCAAACTGGAAATCTTGGCTCATTGAAGCCTCCAATTGCCCCCTCAAGTTTTTGACCTGGCGGGATTGCTTTGGTGCTATGATTTGCCAATAGTTGGAGGAAAAGAAATAACATAATCTTTAACTTTCCTCCAAACTTGGCCTCTATTGTCTCGTTTAATTTTCTAGCTGATCTACACTTTCGTTTTTCGGCAACAAAGATTGGTTGGCCCCTCCACCCTCATTTTGTTACATGTTTTATTCACATTTGATATTTTACATGATTGGACCTACTAAGACTCCTTCATCTATGATTTTCAATTCCACTTATATCAGATTGCTGACTTGCTATTATCGTTTATTTATTTTATTAACCGTGTTACGATCTTTTTATGCACTTCTTTACTTTCCGGTTATTCAGCCAAACTTTGAGATATGTTAGAAGTATTTGTAAGAACATATTTTGTTTTATTTAATGCATTTATTCAACCAATTTTTTTTTAATAAAATTATGAAAAAAAGAAGGAAAACTAAAAAATATCATCCATGATAATGAGGCTAAATTCTCTTTCTGTCGCTCCTTTTATTTTTCTTCTTCAAAACAAGTTCTGATTTGAGGATAAATATATTGCTGCAGTCTTTGACCTCATACATAATATAACTATTACCAGCAATGGACCTACACCAATTTAGTCCTTATTATATTTGATGGACTGAGTTATTGTTTAAGTATCCAGCATACAAAGAATATTATATTTAATGGAACGTGAGTTGTTTGTTTTTGCCATTATGCGTTGTTTTATTGATTAAATTGGAACACGAGAGTTGTTTATACTATTGCGTGCTCTTTGTTTAATATTAAGAATGCGAGTTGTGTACATTATATTGAGAAATTAGGAGCTGTATTGATAACACTTGATACCGCGAGTTGTTTTGTTGATTGAATTAGAACCTGAGAGATGTGTATAGTATTGCGTGTTCTTTGTATAATATTGACAATGCGAGTGGTGTACATTATATTGAGAAATTGAGATTTGAATTGATAACATTTGAAATTTTGAGTTGTTTGGATAATTAAAAAAGAACTGAAAGTTGTATATATTATTGTGTATTTTTCGTATAATATTGACAATACGATTTGTGTAAATTTCATTGAAAGAATTGAGAGCTGCATTGATAACATCAGATATTGCATGTTATATGGCTAATTAAAATAGAAATGAGAGTTGTACACAGTATTGCTTGTTCTTTCTATAATATTGATAATGTGATTGTTATGGGAATAACAAGTTCTACCATGATAAGTCTTTAAGTTTTTAGCCAAGAAAGAGATGAGGCAAAAAATGATCATTTTATTCATCGATAGGTTCTTCCTATTTATAACGCCGTGAGTTAGTGGGAAATTACATTTGTTTACACTTAATGCTCCACTAACTCACCAACGTCACTATTCTTATAATTTCAGAACAACTGCTCTGAACGGTTTGACTTAAGAGTCAAAACGTGTCTTATAGAATAAATAAATAAACACCTTGTCTGAATCGTGCATTAAGTCAAGCTGGGCCATTCCTTGAGTGTGATAATATTTTTAGTGTGTGTAGAGCTCGACCTCACCATCACATGATCAACCAATCATTTCTGAGCTCGTACTCATCTTTGGTCTGATCATCGTATCCCTAGTCTGGTCGATCAACTCGTTGCTCCAAATATCGCCGATCTCGTTCTCTCTTTCTCTTTGAGATCGACAGCTTCGTAGAGCTCGTCCTCTGTTTAGTTGTTTATCTTAAGCCAGGCTCGCGGTCTACCTTTCCTGATCGTGCTTGTATTTTTTCGGGGGAATTCCCCCTTATCAGGGCTCCGCCTAGTTTATAGGTTTATTAATTTTCATAAAGAGATTAGTAAACCTGTAAAATTAAAATTAAAATAAAAATTATTGTTGAATTAAAACATGTAAGTAGCCCCGTGGTTATTCCAAACGTCTCATAGCTTCATTTGCTGACACGTTTCATTGATGTAACTGCGACGGTTCTGACACCTTCGTTCCTTAGAGACAACGCATGACGCTTCAAGTTTTGGCACAACTTTCAACTGACTGGTGATGTCACATGCTGTTTTGCAAAGGTCTTTACACATTCAAACTTTTTTGTGTTTACTTACTTGAAAGAAAAAATAGAATCACTTTAGTCATCTCGCTTTGCTCTTGCCGGAGAAGAAGTAATCAGATAAATTCAGAGCCCTTTTTGTCACGTGTTTCAGCACCAACCAGGTAAACGATTTCTTAACACATACGTCCTTTCAATTATGCACATCTTAGAACCCTAAATTTTGGAATGCAAATTTTGTGATTAGGTTATTCCCCAAATGCACATATATTCGCTGCGTCGAATCGATCGCCCTTGCCTACTATAAACATGCTGATTCGTATCCTTACTTCATTGCAGTTTCAGTAAAAGTTCTGGCACAAAAAAAGGCAACGAAGACAAAAGCAGACAAAATTGTGGATCCTATATATGAATAAACCAGTGCTTTAGAAAGCTATTTTTCGCAAATAGCCCCCAAATACACCAATTTAGATGATAATAGAGTTACCACCCTCAGGAACGGATGTGGTATTCCTGATGATGTGATCATTAGAGCACTCACTATAGGCGAGCACCCTTATCACACCAAGAGACGAAGACATGTCTCTTTACTACCTTGTTCGATTGGGGGTTTAGATTGCCACTACCTGAATTAATTCGTGACTATTTTAATGTACTCGACATTTACCCTACTCAAGTTTCAGCAAATGGGTGAAGGATATTACTTAGCGTGGTGTTGAGCTCGTGTTTCCTTAAAACTGATGTATGCTTGGCAGACTTGCTATCAGCTACTGATGTTACCAAAATGTTCAAGACCCCTTTCTTTTACACCCACTTCAAAGGGATGAAGAAAACTGTCGAGCTCCCCACCTTTGACACGAATTGGTTCGTTTTTTTGTTTGGAAATTGGGAGCATAAAACTCCTAATTTAAACCTTCAATTAGAAAGAAAATGGAAAATAAAGTGTAAGTGCTAATAGGATTATTTGAGACACAGAAGTTGCTGGAAGACTTGTCGAGCAATAACTGATAAATCTATGTTTGTGCAGGTGAACTAGCGAATCAAAGCTGGTGGAAGGAAGGGAGAGCTAAACATTACGTAAACCCTCTAATTAGAGTTGGAAATTTGGTCTACGAGGCGTGGCAGCAGGATCCCAAGCAGCTATTTATGTGGTACAATTATTTTAAGTCAGGTTTGTGGTCGATTTCAGAGTTTAAGATCACATCAGACGGTAAAGTTACCATGGCAGATGGATCAGAAGCTACCATGGATCGTATCAGGGCGCTTTTGGAAAAGAAATACCGGGAGAATAACAACACCGACTTCTGGCTTGTAGTGCCACACATTACTCGAAAGGGTGGTGCAACAGAGGATTTATCTTCCGCTCCTGCTCAACCGTGCGAACAATGAAATGATAACGTAAGAAACAAGGGGAAAGAAATCGAACAGGCGGAAAAGGAAGCACCTAAGGTTCCAGAAAGTGCTCAGCCCAGCAAAGTTCAAGTAGAATAAGAAGAAGAGGAGGAAGACACTAACTCGGGATCGCTGATTAAGCCCTAGAATAAGAAGCAAAAGGTGATTGAAGATGTCGTTCCTCCGAATGTGAGGTAGTTACAACTTAGAGATGATAATGGTGATAGCACGTGAGCTACCATTGGTGAAAAAACTTGTCCCCGACCCAACCTTCACCAAAACAAGGCGAGGATCAGAATCCAAACACTGCGGAGGAGTTAATGACTTGGTGGGGGATGATGCGGAGAATAAGGACGAGCCTCAGAAGAAGAAGGTTATCCCCCCAACACTTGCTAAAAGGATGAAAAAGTAGGTGTATAACTCCAACATGAAGGATGTGCCACCAATATTGGAGACCACGAAGAATATAAAGGGTGAGGATAAAGGTGCTGGGCCTAGTCAACAGAGGGTTCCCGTTGAAGAGTTGTTGCCTAAACAGATCATCATACCACACCCTTCTTCATTCATGTTCGAGCAGCTCCGTCGGAAGCCTGACTTGTCATATTATGACAAGATGTCAATTCCTGGTATCTTACAACGACAAGTGGAGCTAGAAATCGAGGTAATACTCTCGCGATCTGGTGGTCATAATTTAAAAAGCAGTAATATAATTCTAACTTTCTAGTGGTATGTAGCTTCATCAGAACTCTGTCGTGTTGGGCTATTGAAACATTTCTCCTACTGAAGTAGAAACTATGGAGAAGTGGAGACCAGAACCCATGGTTTTTGTTTCAGCCAAAACCAGCACTGCTGAGGTCATTCGCTTGAAGCATGCTTACACCTCGACCAAAACAACCAAGCACAAAGCCATTGATTCCAAATCCAAAGTGGAGAAGACAGTTGGAGCCTTGCAGGAAGCTTTGAAATGCAATGATGAGAGGTGGAAAACTGCGTCTAACAATCATAAGATGGTGTTGAAACAAAATGATAACCTGCTGAAGAGGAATGGCGAGCTGATTGCGCATAGCTTGAACTTGCTGGATATGACTCTGAATCAAGAAAAAAGGGTGGAGGTGCAGGTGGAGCGGATAAAAAATATAACTGCTGATATTACTAAGTTGACTGCACAACTAGAGGAGGAATATGTACAACTCGAGCGAGAGCGACAACAGTGGAAGACGAACGTAGAAACAACTGTTGTAAAAAAGGAGACTCAGGTGTTCACCGTGGCTACAACAATGATAGCAAAAAAAATAGGAAAGCTATAGCTGAGCCGATGCCCTTGAATCCTGGGCTAAACCTGGGATCTTTGGAATCTATGGTTCAAGGCTCTGCCCCACCTCAAAACGTGAGCTTGGCACTTGAGTCGATCACCAAAAATGATACCACTGCAGTAGCTGATGGAACTCCTTCAGAGCAAACAAAGCTGTCGCCTTCCCCAAGCACTGAGTAACGATAATATTTGTCCATTTTTTTGTTATTCTGTGTATGTTATGTATACATAGACTTTGTGTTTCCTGTAGTAAATTTTAAAAACGTAACAAACTTTTGTACGATTTACCTTATGGCAGTTGATTGCAGTCATGAATACTTATGGGGAAAATGTGAAGTATGTGTTTGTTATACTGCATGAAGATCCTTACAATCCTTAGCTCAGTAGGGCTCATTGCGTAGCTTAGACAATATTTTCCATAATAGCTTGTTCGCAGCGAGGTCACGTAGACCATATTGCTTAGTCTGTTTCAGACTTGGTTTTTAACAGTTCACGAATATACCCAGTACAAAGTATAGGTACAATATGACCATTACGTAGCCCGTGGGCGTGGCCAATTAGCCCATTCATGTTTATAGACACTTAGTATGGACTTAGTATGGTCCGTTACGTAGCCAAGAATGTCGTGATCATTGACCCGTTCGCTAATTGTAAGGATGAAAATTGCAACAAATACATAGTGGCGAAAGTATAAATTATATTGAAAAACCAAAACACTGTTATAAGATGCCTCATTAAAAAACATTCTCGCGCCACCAGGAAGGAAAAAGAGCGCATCAGTACATTCTAAACATTATGGAAATACAACTTTAGATGATTGACATTCCAAGGGTGTTTAAGGGTTCGACCACTTTGATCTGCCAATCTATACTAGCTATGGTGGCCTGTAGAAATAATTGTGTAGGGTCCTTCCCAATTGGGTCCCAGTTTGCCACCTGTTCCACCGCTGTAGCCTTGAAAACCTTCTTTAAGACTAGGTCCTCCTCCTTAAAAGAGTGTGGCCTTAAACGAGCATTAAAGCATCCCCGCATCAAGCTTCTAGTGTTCTGCTCATACCCTTACTTGGTCTTGTCGTTCATCTAAGAGATCCAAGGAGGTTGATCTGGATATTAGGTTTGCCTCTTCTTCATAGTGCTCGATTTTATGGCTCGGTACTATGATCTCTGCTGGAATGACCGCTTCTACAACGTAGACTAATGCAAATGGTGTGTCTTCTATGGTTGAACGCGAGGTGGTTTGATATGCCCATAACACCTCAGCTAACTTATCCGACCACTTGCCCTTGGCGCCTTCCAACGTTTTCTTAAGTCGTTCAAGCAACATCTTGTTAGTTACTTCAATTTGGCTGTTTTCCTAAAGATAATATGGGGTGGAGAAGTGCTGGAGAATTTCATATCATTTGCAGAAGTTGTTAAGTATTGAATTTCGGAATTGCGGGCCGTTATATGTCATTAAAATCCTTGGAATTCCATATCGAGTTAGAATTTGATTATGGATGAAATTACATACATTCTGTTTACGTGTTCGGAACAGGGATTTTTCCTCAACCAATTCGGAAAAATAATCTACCGCGATGATAAAGAACTAATTTTTTCTTGTGGCTATTGGAAAAGGACCCACCAAATACATTCCCCACTTATCAAACGGGCACGGAACATGAACGTTCTACATAGGTTCAGTGGGTCTATGATGCGTGTTCGTATACTCTTGACACCCGTAATATTGCGAGTTGTATGGCTAATTAAAATAGAACTGAGAGTTGTATATATTATTTTTTGTGTACTTTATATAATATTGACAATGCGATTTGTGTACATTTTATTGAGCGAATCGAGAGTTGTATTGATAAAATCTGATATTGTGAGTTGTTAAATTAGTGTACTGATTTATCATTGTTCAATGTAGGGTAAGGTATGTCTAAACCACAAGTTTAAATTTTAAAACATGGTCACCAAACTGCAATTGTGCCTTTCACGGAGTTTGAAAATTTTCAAAGTATCCATGAGTACATGGAGAACAGATGAGAGGAGCTAGTAAGAGGTAACTACATTATTACCTACACCTGCAGGGATCACAAGAATTGTTTCTTTAGTAATAAGAAAGATTTTGTTGGTTTTAAATTATATATTACTTTCAAGCGTTTAAATTCGGTTTGTTTTGTCATTAAACAACAACTCCTTGATAAAGGTTCTGGTGATAAGGATTCTGATGATAAGGTTATGATCAAAAGTGTAAACAACCTAGCATAAGTTTGGGAGAACACTCCCATAATTAACTAACTAGCGGCGAGACTAGTAATGGTTTAGTTAATTCTGATCAGCGAAAAAAACAACTTACTACTATTAGTTGGCCTGATGCTATCACAGGTGTTGGTTAAACTTTTGAACAAGGTGATGAGGATCTAAGGTTATCTCTATGCTGGTATTCTTTGGAGCTTGGTTTTTTTTCTTCAAACATATGCATAATACAACAAACAAGATTACTGCTTATTGTGAAAATAAATTCACAAGCGGGTGCAAATGGAGACTTTATGCATCAATTTATTATGGCACCGACTTAATGATGATTAAGAGGTATATTGCGCACCATACTTACAGTCCCCAATGGTGTAGATTATTTTCAACTGAGGGTAATTTGGTCAGGTGTTTTTGTGGTGTTTCAGGTGTATTTAATGTTTAAGTGTTTAGTATAGTGAGATTTAAGCTGTCTGGTTGTATTAAATATTCATTACCTTCATTTAATGAAAGTGGTTGGGTATTTATACCCTTAATTATGGGTCACATGGGCTTTCAGGTCATACTTATGAAACCGGGTCGAGTTCAAAAACCCATTAGTTTATTAATAAGATTAGCAATTAGCTTAGTCAAAAAGTGATTAGCTTTTAATACTTTAGTCCAATTCGGATGGTTCAGTGGGTGGTTTTTGTCCGAATTTCCCCTGTCCGGTTTCTACACTGAGTGGTGAAAATATCCGGACTCATCAGTAGCCCCTTTTTTAGGTTATGTTCGAAGGCCTTTGGCAAGACCTAAAACATCGATCTTAAGCACTTACGAAATTGTCCGGACCGATTTCAAATTGAGTAAAGGACTTATCCGGACTAACAAAAACTCTCATGAAGCTCAAAGGTTTTTCCATGGATCGTGGGACACGTGTCCCTTTCTGATTCGCCTCACCAACCATTTTTTTCTAGAACGACGCTCCCACTCATTCCAAAAAGTAACCTCTTCAATTAATGCTTGTGACATCAGCGCCATCTCTAATCATTACTTCCATCTTTTCAAATTCTCTTAAGTTTCTGGGTATCTTTGTTTCTTTAGTATAAATCAACTCATTTTTCACTGTTTTACCATCTTCATCACTTTTTCACTCTTACTCTTCAAAGCTCTTATCTCTCTTTTCCAAAACCCTTTTCGGTGTAAGTTTATGTTTACAGCCAGAAACACACTTGTAAAAGGTGGGTGGCTTAATCTTTCGGAGTTAGAGAAAGAAAAAAAAGTCGAACGAGAAAAGCGCATTGCTGCAGGCCTTCCAGTTTGTCCAATCGAGAAATCTGAAACACCAAGCTTAGAGCCTGATCGAGGTTCGTCTTCTGCCAGAAGTTCTAAACCTAAAAGGTTATTTCAACCTAGTCTTTCACCAATCGTCTCAGGCTCATCGGTCCATGAGTCACAGCCTATTGTTGATTGAGAGCAAGCAGTTACATGTACCAAGAGACCCTCCCCATTCATTGCCATGGGATCAGACGCTGATAGCTCCCCAGAAAAGTTGACAGTTAAACGAAGAGGTCGCTTAGTAAAAGCGAAGCAGAAGGTGGAGATAGGGCCCTCTAAGTCTGGGGCCAAGGAAAAAGTTGCACGGTCAGAGACACCCATGAAAGCTCCTAAGGACAAGTCGTCTGGTCCGGAGGCCACCAGTTCAAGCCTTCGAAATGAACCCTCCGGATCTGAGCACCAGCCGGACTCCAGACAACAAAAGAAAGCAATGCTCAGCCATTCCGACAGCTTACTCAGCCAACCACCAACACTCCTCTCCCAAAACCAACTGAAAACCCTTCCATGGTAATGGAAGACGTGATGGAGGACAGTGTTGAAGAAGCCCCTTTTGAGACTGATGTCTCCGGAGAGACGAGTGAGGCTGCCATTGTCAAGAAAAACAAGGGTAAGGAGAAGCTGTGTATAAAACACCCGGACCTGCCAGAGTGCCTTGAAGGGAGAGTGGGACCTTGCTTCCACAAAGTGAGTGTAAAGTATCTGCTAGCTATGCAAAACATCAATTATGCTTTCATTCACATAGCTGAACTAGGCCGGATCCGAACAAAGTGGGGGATCCCTGAAAATGTCAAGGTGAGGATACCGGTAGATCCGGAGACGCCAATGGATTGCAAGCTCAGTGAGATAGTTTTCTACACAGAGTTATTCAACTGGGGCTTAGGTTTCCCTTGGACCCAGAGATCGTCAGATATTTTCATCTGATAAAGCTCTGCCCAAGCCAACTGAGCCCCAACGCTTGGTTCACACTCATGGCCAGTATCATGGCCTCTAGGCTCTCCGGAATTTTGCTTCCAATCGAGCAGTTTGCTGCTGTGGCCAGCCTTTGCAAGAACCACATCATCCCCTTCTACCATTTTAACATGGGCGACAATTATAAAGTGGTGGATGACCTGCTTGAATCGGAGAAGAATTGGATGACCCAATTCTTGTTCATCAATGGTGCTTGGGAGAATGGGAGAAAGATTAAGGCTGGTGACAACTTAAGCATGCTTACCAGCAGATGGAAAAGCACAAGTTAATATTTCATCATGTTTGTTTTCCTTTCCTTAAAAAGTTTGTTTACTTAAATATTCTTATACTTCTTTTGGTAGTGCTGCCGAAGGAGTTCAACAACTACTTAGAGGAGGGGGCAGACTACTTGCACCAAGGTGAACACTTGGGCTGCTGAAAAATGGGGAAATCGCTTCCACAAATGTTTTCCTGGTGGCAACTTGGTGAGGTCCCATCTCTGGAACACCACCGGCCGGAGAGACTTGTATTTGGAGGAATTAACCACTCCACCCCTCCGGAGGTCATTTTTAAGAATACAGATGCAAAGGATAGAAAGCTAGCCTTGCCGGGCAGAGCTAAAGCCCCAAGAAAAATGAAGAGCAAGAAAGTCAAGACAAAGCCAAACGTAGCTGAGGTCAACCCAGGTGGTGTCAAGGAGAATGTTCCAGCAAACCAGGAGGTGCATGGCCAAGGAAGGATTGATGATGCCCTGCTTCAAGTGGTAGAAAATGAGAGCACCAGAGAGGCAGTTGGACCTCCAAAACCCCCAAAAGCTCCCAAGAAAGACCGAAAAGGGGAGCAGAAGGTGGAGATAGGGAGGCAAAGAAGAATAAAACCTCCAAGGGAGATGAAGTTGCTCTCCGGCCTCCCGAGTCTCATCCTTCGGTCGACCCAACAGACCCAACTCAAGCAAAGGAAATTCCAAGTGACTTTCACACTAGAGAGGGCGCCGGTGGGGACATCAAGATTGATGGAGTAGACATCAGTGAAGGAAGCCTTTGCTGGCCCTTACCTCCCCCCAAGCTCTTCGAACATTGTCACTTTCAACGGTAAATCTTTTTCTATTTCAGGAGAGAGGGACACAGTATCCCACTCATTGTTGAGTAATATTCAACCGGTGCTCAACTTGGAGAAGCAAGTGCGAAACCAATCAACCATCATTAACACACTTAACTCTGATAAAGAGAGTTTGTCTAACGACCTCCTTACTGCCAACCAAAATGTTGAAGCACTAAAGAGAGAGATCGAGTAGTTGAAGAGAAGGAAAGAGGATTTGGCCACCAAGCTGGCCACTTCGGAGGGTGTTATCAAAGAACTTCAATCCAAGTGTTCTGACTCGGAGAAGAATCTTTCTAATTCAAGAGAGGAGGTGAAGGCCAAAGACAACGTCATTCAGACCCTAAATAGTGAAAAAAGATCGTCGAAGATGCTGTCTAAGGCTAAGCGAGAAAAAGATGACTTAATAAAGGAGCAGGAGAAGACAATCCAAGCCAGGATTAATGCTTACACCAACCAGGTTGTAGACTCCCAAGAGGAAAGGTATGCTGAAGTCAAATAAGACATGGTCCTGCTCTTTCATGAGAAATTTCCGAAGAGGACACTTGGAGATCTATGGCGATTTGTGGAATACGAAGACCTTCCTTACCATACTATGGCCGATGATGATAAGCACTACTATTCCAGTGGTTGGGACGACACTACTGATGAAGACGAAAAGACCGGAGAGAGTCCAGATGAGGAGACCAAGGATCCAAAAAAGAAACCAAACTCAGCCTTAAAGTTTTAACTATGTTTCTACTTTTCTTTAATTTTTGTGTTAGACTAAAGTCCTTGGATGGCCAAGGAAATTTTGTAACCGTGTCCGGCCCTTGTCCGGACGAACCCTATTCTTTTAAAACTTCAAAGTCCTTGGATGGTCAAGGAATTTTACAGATTTTAATATCATTCTCCGGTATCTGCCGGGCAATTTTATCTTATACAACTCTTACATTGTTTTGTAGTTCTCTAATTTGGATGGCTTGTATTTAAATAGCCTTTAGTTATTTTACAAGTATTTTAAAGTGAGAGTGTTTAAATTCTCTGATGATAAATGTTTAAATGGTCATCATTCCTCCGAATTAATCCAATCTGTCAGTCAAATTACTCCGATTTTTTAAAGAAGGCATAGAATTTTATTAAAAAAACCCGGGCACCTCATTAAAACCTCCCCGTGCCACTAGGGTAGGAAAGAGTATGCCCCCTAATTTTTACATGGACTTTAAACAAGTAAATATATACATAGTTTTCATTCTAGATACAACCGGAGGTGTTCAATGTTCCACGGGTGATTCAAAATCCTTCAATGTCCCAGGCTTGAGCTTTTCACTGACCACATAGGGTCCTTCCCAAGTTGGAGCTAGCTTGCCGAACTGCTTCTCCTTAGTATGCAGGAAGACTTTTCTCAATACTTTATCCCCTGGTTGAAAATCCCTCCTTTTGATTCTGGAAGCAAACCTACTTCTCATCAAACCTTGATAGTGTGTGGCTCTGAGGTGAGCCTTAACTCTTCTTGCTTCTATTAAGTCAAGTTGTTTTCTGATTGTCACTTCGTTAGCTTGTTCTGAAAAATTGTGGACTTGGAATGAAGGGAGAGTGGCCTCTATGGGAGCTATTGCATCCATACCATATACCAAGGAAAATAGGGACTCTTGTATTGCAGCCCCGGGAGTAGTCCGGTAGGCCCATAGTACTTCTTGTCAATAGCTTGGCCACTTTCCAGCAGCCCCTTCTAGATTCTTTTTAAGACCGAGCAGGATGGTTCTGTTAGCTACTTCAACTTGACCATTCGCCTGTGGGTGGAAAGAAGAAGAGAAGCAGTGTTGAATGTTTCTAGAGGCACATAAATTTTCCACATCCTTTTTGTCAAATTGTCGCCCATTGTCTGTAGTTATCTTCTGGGGAACCCCAAACCTGCAGCAAATATTAGACATGATGAATTTTATAATAGCTTTCGAAGTAGTTCCTGCCAATGAGGATGCTTCGACCCATTTTGAGAAGTAATCAATAGCGATAATTATAGTTCTGCACCCTCTGGATGCCATGGGTGGAGGTCCCACCAAATCCAGTCCCCAACGAGCAAAAGGTATTGGCTCAGAAATTGACTCGAAAGGGATAGCTAGGATATGAATTTCATTACTGTATCTTTGGCATGGGTCACACTTCTTCACCAATTCCTTAGCATCTTGTATAATGGAGGGCCAGTAGTATCGAGCTAACAAGACTCTTCTGGTTAGAGCCCTAAACCCACAGTGTGTTGATCCCTCCCCATCATGTAATTCGGAGAGCACTATCTGGGACTCTTCAATCCCAAAACATCGTAAGAGAGGTCTACTAAAAGACTTTTTGTAAAGAACATCTCTTAGGATGATAAATCCACGAGCCTTATACTTAATTTTCCTTGCCATTACTTTTCCCGAGGCAAGATGCCATCTGAAAGGTATTGGAAAAGAGGAAATCTTCAATCTTGAGGTTTCTTTACTTGTATATTTAAACTTTCTTCTTCTTTGTTTTGATTGAGTTGAATGGATGGGCACTCTTGCACATGAATCCATGGGTAGGACTCAGAATAGGCTATGGTTGCTAAGGAGTCTGCTAGCGTATTTTCCATTCAGGGTATGTGCTCATAGGAGATGTTTTTGAAATTAAGTTCCACTTCTTTAAGAACAAATAAGTATTTAACCATCTGCTCCTTTTTTGCCTCGGATTGACCGTGTGCATAATGGATAAGAAGCTGAGAATCGCTCATTAACCTAACCCTTTTGGCTCCACAAATGAGAGCTAATTTCAAGCCAGCTATAGTAGCTTCATATTCAGACTCATTATTGGAAGCCATGAAAGCAAAACATATAGCCTGGTAGATTCTGTTATCGTACGGAGAGGTTAAATGTATCCCAGCACCACATCCCATGGTACTTGATCCACCATCAGTCTGGACAACCCATACTTTCTTAGTCTTTTTACTTGATGCTTGCTTAGTATCTCTGTCCGAGTGGAATTCAACTAAGAAATCAGTAATGGACTGGGCTTTGACTGCTGTTCGAGGGGCAAAATCAATATCATAGTCTCCCAACTCTACTGACCATTTGGTCATTCTTCTTGAAATGTCCACCTTTTGAAGAACGTTTTTCAGGGGAAAAGACGTCCGGGAAACAATAAAATGAGACTGAAAGTAGGGTCTCATTTTCCTAGCAGCAATTATTAGGGCCAGTGCTAATTTTTCAAGTTTTAAATACCTTTTTTCTGCATCTATCAAGATTTTGCTAATATAGTACACTGGACGAGGATATTTATCCACCTCCCTTACCAACACTACACTTATGGTACAATCAGAAACGGCTAAATATATATAGAGAGTCTCTCCATCAACAGGTTTAAACAAAGTTTTAGGGGAAGACAAGTGCTTTTTAATTTCATCAAAAGCCTGGCCGCACTGTGGAGACCAATTAAATTCTTTTCCACCTTTCAAAGTTTGAAAAAATGGGGCACACCTATCCGAAGACCTTGAAATAAAACGGTTTAGAGCAGCTAACCTCCCTGTCAATCTTTGTACTTCTTTAATATTCCGAGGAGGCTCCATCTGTAATAAAGCACTAAGTTGGTTTGGATCAGGCTGTATCCCTTTCTCACTTATCAAATACCCCAAGAATTTTCCGGACTGCACTCCGAAAACACACTTCTCTGGATTCAACTTTAAATTTACTTTCACCAGATTGGCAAAGGTTTCATGGAGATCTGTTAAGTGTAGTTCTTCCTCCACACTCTTTACCATTATGTCATCGATGTAGACTTCCATGTTTCTTCCAATCTGACTAGCAAAAGCCTTGTTTACTAATCTCTGATAAGTAACCCCAGCATTCTTTAACCCAAATGGCATCACCTTGTAACAATGGATGCCCCTATCAGTAACAAATGTAGTATGTTCTTGATCATTCAGATCCACTTGAATCTGATTATACCCGGAGAAGGCATCCATAAAGGACAATAGCTTGTTCCCAGATGTGGAGTCCACCAACTGATCAATTCGGGGGACCGGATATAAGTCTTTTGGGCAAGCTCTATTGAAAGTAGTAAAATCGATGCACATACGCCACTTCCCATTTTTCTTCTTTACTAACACTGGATTGGCTGTCCATAAAGGGTACTGAGATTCCTTTATGTGTCCCATTTTTGTAAGCCGGTCAACCTCTTGAACTATAACATCAGCTTTTTCCTTAGGAAAAACTCTCCTCTTTATACAACAGGTGTTACATCCCTTCAGATGGACATCTGGTGTGATATGATACTTGCAGGCACTCCGGTCACATCAGCATTGCACCAAGCAAAAACATGCTGATGGTTTTTCAAAAAAGCTAAAACTTTAGTCTTTAATTCCGATGTCATTTTGGACCCGATCATGACATTTCTTCCTTCAGCCAGAGAATGAGTTTCAACTTCCTCAATTAGTATTAAAACACCAGGGGTCTCTCTGGGGTCATTAATTTCACCCTCCATACCAGAGGGACCCACAAACTGCTAATCCTCATTGATCCGAACTGCCCCAGAGTTCGAGGGGCCAATGTTGTTGCATAACACTCCCTTGCTATATTTTGACTACTTTTGACAACTCCCACTTGTCCTTGCACAACGTATTTTAAACATTGGTGGACCGTTGAAGCCATAACATGCATCTTGGAGAGCCAAGATCTCCCCAAAATAGCATTATAACATGTGGGACAATCCACCACGATGAAAAGTATTCTGACCATTTTCTTAAAAGGGCCTTTGCCCAACAAGACCTCCTCCTCAATCTCCCCAATTACATCTGCTGGGCTTCCAGTGAAACCCACAATTGACCGGTTCGAACGCTGAATCACTGCTGGATTCTTCATTTATTTGTAGGAAGTCAAAAAGAGGATGTTGGTTGAACTACCGGTGTCCACCAAAATTCGTCTAATGTCATTGCCCCTATGGATGCTCCTATTACAATAGCATCTTCATGGGGACTGGCTATATCCCTCAAGTCATCCTCATCGAAGACAATGAAGGCAAAAGGAATTTGTGATTGATAGTAAGTCATGACTCCTTCGAGTTGGGTAGCTAGAGTATGAACATGCCTTTTTCTCGAAGAAGCAGTTGGTGCAGTCATGGTGTCTCCCCCAAATATTGTAAGTGACTCAAAAAATCTGATTAGCCCAGACACCGTCTTGTAGTGTTCTGTGATAACGCCCACCTTATTCCGGGTTGGATCAGGATCCAAATACTATGATTCCACATCAAACCTTTCAATTATCACCTTAGCCCCATCCAGAGCCGATGTCCTTGCATTGTTTGGGCCAGTCCAATGAGCATTATCAGGCCTATTTCCACTTCTTCTTTTAACGTAAGCCCCCAACTTCCCTCTCTCGATTAAATTATGCACTTCTTGTTTCAACGCGATGCAATCTTCAGTGTTATGACCCGTATCATGGTGATACTGACAGAAACAATTATTACGATTTTCTCTGGGAGATTGTAATATAGTCGGGTTCCTGAAATGTACTTCGTCTTTTGTTTTGTCATAAATGGTGGCTACATTTTCTTTCAGCTCAGCGAACCGTTCCGGTTGAACCCAAGGTCCTCGCTTATTCCTAGATTCTTGTCTCTGAGCTGGTGCAGCTGGATGTGATTGAGCCTTGGCCATATTATGACCCTATTCGGCTTCCTTGGCCTTGTCCCCGGACTGATTATGGTTTTGATTTGGTGCAGCTGGGGCAGACCTCACTTGTCGGTGCACCCTGGTTTTCTTCATTTAATCTATATTAATCTGTTTGCCGACCTGATTTAGTAAACTACCCCACGTCATGGCCTTCTTCCTGGTTATTGAATAAGCCAAATTACCAGGGTTCAAACCCCGTCTTAGAGAAGCAAGTACTACTTCTTCAAAGCAATCAGCTAATCCATTCTTGGTGTTCACAAAGCGACTTATATATTCCTTTAAAGATTCATTTGGTTACTGAGTAGAGTGGATAATAGTGTCTCTATTGCCTTTCACTTCCTTACTTCCAACGAAGTGCCTCCGGAAGGCCACCCAAAAAGTATCAAAATTTCTGATACAGCCCTATGGCAAACTATTGTACCACTTCAGAGCACTCCCCATAAAATACTGGGAGAACGCTCAACAAAGTAACTTATCATCATCGTCAAAACTCATCATAATTTTTTTGAATTATTCCAGATGGTTATCCGGATCTTTACTCCTATCATAGTTTTCCATCTTTATGCTTTCAAACCTCTTAGGAAGGTTTCCGGACAGTATCTTGGAGGACAATGGAGATTGTCTCCAATTCCGGCCACGACTAAACACATTATCTTCATTGAGAGTTGCAAAGATACTTGGTTCATCAAGAAAAGCAAGAGGATCAATTAACAACCGGTCTACATGTCTCCGGCCATGACTGTGGCTATGAGACGACCCTTTACCCAATTGCCTCTTCACCCTTCCATGCCTGTCCCTCTTTCTTGAATAATTTTTAAACAACTTATGTTTCTTCTTAGAACGTCCTTCATCACTGCTGGATGACAGGGATTCTTCAACTTCGTCTTCGTTCGAGAAGCTACTAGAAGACTCTGAGTCTGAATCTGAGCTCTCCACTGGTTTAGACCGGTGAGACTTCTTTGAGCTAAGATTGAGTCTTTTTATTACTCACATGGGTCTTTGATGGCTCATGCTCTCTTGGATTTTCAGTGTGATGAACTGTTGACACTTTTGATTTCTCTTTCAAGCCCATCTCTGCCCTTTTAGCAGCCCTCAAGGCTTCTATCTCAACTTTTAACCTGTCTTGCTCCTCAATCATATATTCATCGTTTTCTCCCACCACTTCTGCCAAAGCTGGTGGCACTTTCTGCTCGTCCGGATTCATCCAAACTGGTTTTTCTTGATGGTTTCGAATGCTAGATTCAGGCACCTTTTCCTCCCACTGTGGTCGCCAATTTGGTGTGGATTATTTTCAACTTAGGGTAATTTGGTCAGGTGTTTTGTGGTGTTTCAGGTGTATTTAATGTTTAAGTGTTTAGTAGAGTGAGATTTAAGCTGCCTGGTTGTATTAAATGCTCATTACCTTCATTTAATGAAAGTGGTTGGGTATTTATACCCTTAATTATGGGCCACATAGCCTTTCGGGTCATACTTATGAAACCGGGTCGAGTTCAAAAACTCATTAGTTTATTAAGCAGATTAACAATTAGCTTAGTCAAAAAATGATTAGCTTTTAATACTTTAGTCCAGTTCGGATGGTTCAGTGGTTGGTTTTTGTCCGAATTTCCCCTGTCCGGTTTCAACAGTGAGTGGTGAAAATATTCGGACTCATCACCCAATACTCCCAAAAACATAAGAGGCATATGAATTTGAAATCAGATTTGATTGCAGAGGAAATTCATGATTCTATACGGACATGCCATTCGTTGACAACCAAAACCATACAATCGTCTGTCAAACAAAAATACAATTTATATATATCCTACCGTCTGTCATGGATTGCTTTAGAGAAGGCACAAAGAGGAGTTTTTGGAGATATTTCAAGTTCTTTTAGTTTACTAAAGGGGTACTTCCAACGATTGAAGAGCCGTGATATTACTACCGACTGCCAGTTGGAATTATCAGCTGAAAACATCTCCAAGTGTTGTTTTATAGCATTTGGTTCATGTCAATAACGTTTCCATTCATGCCGTCTGATGTTGTATGTCGATGGAATCTTCTAAGGGGCAAGTATAAGGGTGTGCTGTTGTCTGTTGTACGAAAGGACAACAATAACAATTAGTTTCATGCTTTTCTTATAATTTTATTGATTGCGGGAATTGTTTAAAATTTATAAAATACAAATTGCGAATTGTTTGTTAACAAAGTGCGAGTTATTTCCATAAAATATATTCATGCGAGTTGTTTGACCTATAGTCTGCATATGATGAATATGAGAGTTCTTTGCACTGACAAATGCGAGTTGTTTATTGCAATAATCACATGCGAGTTGTTTGATTTATATTTTGTATACGAATATTAGAGTTCTAACTTTACCGAATGCGAGTTATGTCCATTGTAATATAACGTAACGTGAGTTGTTTTGTAAAATATATTGCGGGTTTCTTTATAATATATATTGCTAGCTGTTTCGATTATGATATAACTGTATCGCGAGTTCTTTTACAATTGACTTTGCGGTTTGTGTAAACCATTTGACCATACTTGTCTTATATTTCAAGACTATTCTATGTTGCATTTGATATCGCGAGTATTGAGGATTCTGATAATTGATTGTGGTTTTCAGAGTGCTTGAAACCTCATTTGTTGGAGCGCCAAATCATCTTTATTTCGGACCGTCGTTTCGGTATCATTAATCATGTTTAAGTTTTCTATTCTAACTGTTATCATGAGTACTGTTATTTCCATCTTGTTCAGAATTTGAAACTGCTCTGGATCACACTAATAGAGACTATGAGTTTAGGATGCTATGTTTCTTCTGTTATCTTGCTTATACTCTCACTCAAAATATTTTTAAGGATGTACTAGTAGATTTTCTACCTGAAAGTGGTGACATAGTTAAAAAAATATCTTAAAAATTTTCCTCCAGATAAGTAAGCTTAGTCATTTGTTAAAGGGAAATGATACGAGGCTATGGCTTCTACTGCGGCCAAATATTTTAACGCACAAATAAAAAAACATGACAGCTTACCTATTGTTGAAGCCATAGACAGGATTCAAGTCTTGCTTATGACTCATTTTTCACGATGATATCAAAATGTGCTAAGCTGGAGTACTAATTTATGCCCCGAGTATGAAAATAAGCTAAACCATAATGTTGAAAAATACCAAACTTGGGTAGTTCGCAAGTCTTCTGCAGCAGTGTTCGAAGTCGTTTCAGACCCTCTAATGTTTCTTAATATGCTACATTTCAAATGTTCTTGCAGGTCATAGAAATAAAAGTGTTTTCTATGTCCTCACGCTTTAGCGGCAATACAGTCTACCCAATAATATCCTTTTACGATAATAGAGCCATTATTCAGGGTTAAGAATTACAGGTCAAGTTACTCTTTCATCATATCAGCGATAACCAATTTCGGCAAAGGATCAAGATCTAACGATTCGTCGGAGCTGGAAATTCTGCCTCCTAATATGAAAAGACGCCCTGGAAGGCCTAAGAAAAAACGAATCCAGCTAGAGGAGAAGTGACAACCAAGAAGTTGAGGTGTGACCGTTTTTCAAAAACAAGTCATAATAGGAGGACTTGTGAGGTTCCAGTTTAAAGATCGATCTGTTTGGTAAATTAATCTGCCATATTTTCGAGTTGTTTGTTTTTATCAATGAGAGTTGTTTACTACAAACCTTTGAAAGTTTTTTTTACATTACAATGTGAAAATGCGAGTTGTTTGTATACTGAGATAACGAGTGTTCTTTGTTTATTAAAAATATCATTTGCGAGTTGTTTACTATTCATATTGCTAATTGTGTTCTTACTGTTGAGGAAATGAGAGTTGCTTGTATGTTCTTCCCATAGGTCTTCCCTCTATATTAGTCTCGACCATTTGCGAGTTCTTTGTAAATTTAATATGTGGGTTTGCTTGCGAGTTGTTTGGATATTATTATCCTGAGAGCTCTTTGTAATTGAAATGATGACATTGGTATGTACACAACTAGAGTGAGTTGTTTGTATATTACAATCCTGAGAGTTATTTGTAATTAGATTCAGAGAGTTGATTTTAATAAGATACAACGAGTTGTTTGAAATGAGGTTCAAGGTGTTGTTTGCAATGAGATTCAAAGAGTTGTTTGGGATATCATTCAGAGAGTTCTTTGTGATTGAAAAGTGTGAGCTGCTATGGATAATGAACCACTTTATTAACCATCATAAAACAATACACTAATAAATGTTTTATACAAAAAAATAGATTAGATGGCCATAACAGCCTTCATGCACTCAACCCTTCCAAAACAAATACTACCATCTTTAGGGTTGGTTAGTCTGCATGCAAAAAAAAACAAAATCAGTAACAATCAGTCATCATCGTCAGCATCTTCCTACAGGTCCTCCTTACCATCTACCTCCATCTCATGGGCCTCCTCCGACGTACCAACATCTTCCTCCTCTTCCTCCTCTTCCTTTGTCTCTTCCTTCTTCCTTTTGTTGTTTGGAACCTCGGTTGGTTGAGATTCAGCCACTAACTTAACCAACTCAAATGACCCTAAGTTAGCAGAGAAGTACTCGAGATCAAAGTCCAATACAAATGTTGCGTTGTTTGGGGGTGCCACCGGAGAGATTAACCCTGAGCTTCTGTTGATTGTGATGGAAGACTATGAGTCGACTAAGGAACCAGAACTAGACATGGAAATTGAGTTGAAGATGTGTTAAAGTTTTTTTATTTCAAGAGTTTATTTTTTTTAATTACCCTCTGGTTACTAATATTTATAGGTAGCGAGGGAGTCCTATTGAGGTTGTACTGGTGGCTATGGTAATGATTAAAGCCTCGTCTGTCAAATCAGAAATAAATTGGTTGGCGCCATTAGATGAATTTTTACGTGCTCAATGCATACACCGGTTACCGAGGAAGACGCTTAAGGCGTTTCGTATTCATTGAGATTTTGCGAATTGTTTATTAAAATTCAAAGTGTTATTATCTAATTTTACTTAATATATAGCAAGTTGTTAAGTATAAATTCACGTAAATGTTGAGAATTGTTACGTCGAGCTCAATAATGAGAGTTTTTAACTACAACACAACCGCAAATTGTTTAATATTAAATTTTTGTAAATGTTGTGAATTGTTATGTCGAGCTCAATGTCGAGAGTTGTTAACTGTTACACACTTGGGAATTGTTTGGAGCTAAAATAAATAAACATTTGCGATTTATTTTATACGAAGAACCTGACTGTTGTACTAAATTACCCACATTACTCTATATATACACAAAAAAATTTCAAGAAATATATGTACAAAAAATATCCTAACCAATATATCTACCACTACATGTTAGTGTTGATATCCAAAAGATATATACATAATTTTCCACATAAAAAATATGAATACCAGTGTTGGTTAGTGTTTTTATTATTTAGGAAATAATTAAACATTTAAGCTCTGATATATCTTACCATATATTTTCATTAATTATTCGGCATACATCATTTTTTGATAATATCTTTGGTGTATCGACAAATAAAAATACCATCGTCGAGTGTGTCTCGTGTTTGTTGTGGAACCCCTCTAACATTTTTTACTTTATATTTAGTCTTTAACGGAGGTACGTATCTCTTTCGTCAAAATATATCAGTTGTTTATAAGAGTTTGTATCAGACATCAGATACTAACAAATAACGATTTGTTTAATAAATACAGATGCAAGTTGTTTACTGATAAAAACGAGGTGTGATTTGTGTATTAACAATAGGTGCGATTTGTTTATTGAAATCCAGTGCGAGTTGTCTACTAGAAACCATGAGAGAGTTGTTTATTGACAACAGGTGCGAGTTGTTTACTACAAACAAAGAGATTTGGTTTTAACTACAATCTTGCGAATTGTTAGCAATTATATTCAGAGAGTTGTTTGAAAGGTTTTTTTACAACTATCTAAATACCCTACGAGTCTAAAAACAAGGAAATCTTACCAACATAGCAACTATCCTTGTTGTGTAGTCCGTTGCATGTTATTAAGAGGCAGGAGCGGGTTTTAGTTTGTTTCCGTCATTTCGTCTATATCAATAACAAGCAACGTCAAATGGTTCATTGTATCCTTCTTAATGTTGTAGAATGGAATGAGCACAATGTTTGTGTCTGGACTCATATTTTTAAAATCTTCGTCAACTATATGTGTCAGATCCTCTCTGATAGACATTGTTTACTACATTCATGGAAAAGTATATTAAAACGAGAACGTAAGAGTTGTTTGTAGTTTATAGCAATGCCATAAATTTGTATGGCGCTGGCGCCAGGGAAATCTTTGCATACTACTTTGCAATATACTTTTATAAGCATCTTGAGAATCCAAGAGTCAATGATCTACCAAATGACAGAAACGCGAATTGTTTAGAAAATTTAATAAAGCAAATTGTTTGAAAAGATAATTAGATAGTGTATTAAACAACGAATTGTATGAAACACGAATTGCTTGAAAGACAAGAAGAGCGAGTTTTTTTTGTAACATATCAAACAAGTTTTTTAGTAACTAGATACCTTGTAGTCCAGATCTTGGTGGATGGGTAGCGCCAACACTTCACGCACGCCAACGTTAAATCTGTTGGTAAACTGGAAGATTGGTAAATACCATAATTCTGGATCTTCTCAGTCTTCTATGCTTTTTATTTGAAGTACTTTGTGGTATTCTGACATCGATCAGTTCCATTGTTGGTGTAGTATGTTGCCAATCGGTGAAAGTTACTGGCTTCAGTGGTGCTGAAGCTTTTAAAGAGCTTACCTTTTCCACCGGCTCATGTGTCAAACTAAGTAGATTAAAATTGTGCAACATGTCATCATTTTCTACTGTCTCTTCCCTTGACTTGAACATATAAAGGTCATTGTTCTGGTGACTGTTTAGTGTTGGTATCTGGTTGGGATGTATTGATTAAAGTCTTGTCGTGTGTATGTCACCCTTTTACTTGTTTGGGGGGCTGCGCTTTTCTTCCTTTTCCTCGGTCTTTCTTCCGGTAAAACCAGTGCAACATATTAATTTTAATTTCCTCATACTCCTCCAAATTCTTCTCTTTCATCCTTTGTCAAACATAGGGCAGCCTCCACAACCTACCAATAGACACTGCGATTTTTTTGTGGTATCATAACATTAGAGGTCAATGTTAGCAAAATGATTGCGAGTTGTGTTTGAGAAATAGTACGAATTGTTTGTAAATGGGTGCAAAGAGTTGTTGGAAACAGTTTCCGAGAGTTGTTTGTAAATTCTGGAAGTTGTAAGCAACTAGAATCTGAGAGTTGTTATATATATCATACCTCACCATCTCGCAGCTTGTCTAGCGTTTTAACCATCTCAAAGTTCGATGGTTTGATATCCAATTCCCACCATTTGAAGAACCCTGGGATCATGTTAGGCTTTGCGAGGTCTGGCCTAGTTGTTGTGTGCTCCATGACAAAGGGTTGCATTGGAAAAATTATTATCATCATGCAATCTATGTTAACTAATATTTAAATAAACAAAAACAATCTTACGAATAGAAGTGCGACGCACCCGATAAATCTATCAATTTTCCTCCCCGCAACACAAACCCTGATCGAGGGAGGAAGCTTCAACAGTATTGATCTGAACCAGTTATAGTCGTTTATTCTGATGAGATCTTCGATAAAATACAGCACATTTCACACCATTACATCTTCATAGATTGAGTATAATAGGGTTGAGAAAATAAACAATATCAACAGCCGGGTAACGTTCTCCAATTCATGCTCCCCCTCTCGGATGATGGCTTTAGCTATACCTGTCTGTAAAAAGCCGCACAACATGCTATGTTAGTGCACCTGAACATCCGACTTATAACATAAACTAGATTTATAGGTACCTTTAGAATGTTGTTCGATGAGGTTTTCATATTTGTCGATCTCATCTTCCTTGATGTTTCACCCATGAAGTATGTTCTCATAATCCTTTAATCATTCTCCTCCCTGTTAGTATCTACTGAAGAATGCTCTAGATTTTGTTAAAGCTATTTCATTTGTGTCGTGCTTAAGGCCAAAAATGGCCTTTACATCGTCGGTCGTTAACTTCACCAGGTTTGACCCAAAATGGACCGCATCTTCCTCGACCGAGAACGACTCTATAAACCGTTGATCTAACTTATAAAACTTTTTCTTCGTGAGCTTCTCCCAAAAGAGGTCGAAGGCCTTTTTCAAAAGAACGTAAAAGGGCGTGTTTCTGGTAGCTTCGATGTGGGCAGAGGTATAAGGTCCTTTTTCAACAAATTTATAAGGCTCACCAATCCAGATTTGTAGAAGCTTGGTTTCACAGTCCTATTGCGTGGAAATACATGAAAATGAACTAGTAAATAACAAATAACTCACATGAGGTAACTACAACACAACTACCTTATCCAATGACACTAAAAGAAGGCTTCTGGTGACATTTTTAATAAGGCGAATAGTTTGTCAACATAAACGACGAATTGTTTGTGCGACATTAAAATAGAATTTTTTTTTGAAACATCTATATAGCGAGTTGTTTGTTACAACTACATATAACGAGTTGCATACAATCCTCACAAAGCGTGTTGTTTTGAAACAAAAACAAACTATTGATTTATCCAATAAACTACCCAGATGCGAATTGTTTGCATATATATACAATGACGGTGTGAATTGTTCTACTGTACATGAAACACAAATGAGAGTTTTTCCTACTTTCTACATGCACATTGACGAGAAACTGAAAAATATGAAAACATAAGCAAAACAAACAAAGAACTGGATAAACTACATCTAATAGATATCACAAAACGTAGAAACCGAAAGACAATGCATGTATCCGCAAAACCTAATATCAAGAACAATAAATCCAGAAAATAAATATTTCACTCACGATACTAACTACTTAATTTCATTAGAAGTAACAAATGTCGATCGTAAATGAACACCAACAAACACTTGAGAATTAGTAAACGCGCAAAAAAAAAACACATTTTTGAAAAATTCATGTACTTGATAACTATAACTGTTGGTTTCTTCACTCCAAACTCCACATTAAGTGATTGAAAGCTTCGCGGTTACTTGTTTTAGAGAGGGGAACGACGATCAATAGTTGGATTTTGACGAAGAACGACATAAAGCTACTCGAGGCTGAGGATTTACTTGTGGGTATACGAACAGTTTCTGGAGAAAAGAAGAAAAATGTCTTATTATAGGGTTTAAGATGATTGAAAAAAATATTGGTTTGGAGATAAAAACGGATATAGAAAGTACTTTTGTCCAATCTATTCTATCATATTTTTGTATTTTTGTCTATTTTTAGATTCAGGATTCTATCATATTTTTTAGATTCAGGATTCTATCATATTTTTAAAAAACTAATGAAGTAATTGAATGCATACTTGTAATTCGAATGAGTATTTATTGATATTCTTTTTAAAATCCTATTTAATTTTGATCTCGTATTTAGTTGTTGGTCCCATATCTCATATTTTAAATTTAATTTTTACAAACCTATTTAATAATTTTGTATTTAGTTTTTGGTCTTGTATTTTATGTTTTCTTACAAACCTCCCGTATCTCGTATTTAGTTGGAGTATCTATTATCTAAAAATTTAACCCGTCAATTTTTTGTCTTTTCTGATTCGTCCTTTTGGAAAAAGGTTAATAATGCCTCGTAAATCTTAGTTTTGTTTGTAGTTCCAATTTTTATTTCCTCAGTAATGATTAAACTTTTGAAAATTTAGAAAAAAAAAATGCATAAGATAACAAAATCTTTCTTTAACAAAAATATAGATAATAATTTTGACTTCATTCTATTTTACAGTTATAAATTACCACATATTTCAAACACTTTGTAACAGGGGCGGATCCAGGATTAGAATTTAGGGTGTGCCAAAAATATCATTGAACTAAAAAAAGTTCAAGTAATATATAGTCAAAATACATTAATATACTATTACAACTAAAAATGAAAATTTATTTCTAGTCTAAACGTAATTGCATTCTTCTCTTACTCATGCCTTGAAAGCGCTTGATAATATCTCGATCATCGATTGTAGCAAACACTTATTTCTCCACAAATGTCACTAAGCTATCATTAAGCCATGGATTGGGCATTCGATTTCTCAACTCATTCTTCACATATTTCATACTAGAAAATACTCGCTCAACACTTGCGGTGGCCACCGGTGATGACAAAGCTAGATTTAAAAGCTTGTACACAAATCCAAACGTTCTGTGCTTTTTTGTACGCACAAGAGTCCTACATAGATCCGAGATACTCTTCAAATTGGAAAAATTATCGTCCATCTTCACACACTCAATATATGTCTCAAGTTGGCTAGATAACTCTTTATCACTAACATCCACAAAGTCATTTGGGTATAATCTTGCCAACCTCACAAGTGAGTTAGTGTCAAAACCTTGAAATGAAGAACAAGGATTCAAACATGCCACAGAATTCAACAACTCGACATTTTCGGGTGTAAATCGATCATCCAACTCTTGCATTACACAATCTATGACACGTAAAAAACAATCATTCTTAAAATGATTGTGATTTGTCAAAAAGGTAGCAAGTCTTTTGGATTTATTACCTTGCACATACCTTGACTCCATGTCGGTCACATCAACTTCAAGATTACCACAAGAACCCACAACTTTTTCATAAAATGGTTCTCATCCACTATCTCTTATTTGTTGAAGTCTTTTCTTACTTACTTGAACAAGTTGCATAGTGGTCACAATATCTTGATCCCCTTTTTGTAATGTTTGAGACAAATTATTTGTCAACGACAAAACCTCAACCATTAAGTGCAATATAAAAACAAAACCAAAAGTTTGCATAACAAATAACAAACTTTTTGGTTCACCCTTTGAATATCTATCACTTTTCAAATCTTCAAGCACTTCAATAATGGGAGTAAACAAATCAACCAACCTACTAGGATTCCACTAATTCTCAAATTGATTTCTTAACATACTTGGTAGAAAATACTAAAAGCACATTAACATACCCGATTCTCAAATTGATTTCTTAACATAGTTGAAAATACTAAAAGCACATTGATATACCTAAAATCAAAGGATTCCACTGTTTCAGTGTTGTGTTTTTTATGTTTGTAAGAGAAAATAGGTGATTTTGATTGAGGAGGAGAGGGTAGAGGAGGCTGCTGCGTTTGAGGAGACAGAAAGAGAGAAGCGGATTATTTTGCTTCAGTGCTGCGTTTTTTATGTTTGTAAAAGAAAATATGTGACTTTGATTGAGGAAGAGAGGGTAGAGGAGGCTTTGCATTTGAGGAGAGAGAAAGAGAGAAACGGCTGCGTTTGGAGGGAGATAGAGATAGGGGTTGTTGCGTTTGGGTAGAGAGACAAAAGAGGGTTGCTGCGTATTTTGTATTTGTGTAGATTTAGGGTTTAGTTGGGAAAATAAGGAAGGAAAAAAAAGAAAAAAAAAAGATTAAGAAAAAAAAAGGAAGAAAAATAAAATATTTTTTTATTTTTGTAGATTTAGAGTTTAGTTGGGCACAAAATAAGAAAAGAATAAAAAGAACAATTTAAGGTGGTTCAAGGTTTGAACCCTGACCTCAAAGTTAAAAGCTGAACACTTTCACTACTACACTAAACTTATTTTTCACTAAACTTATTTTTTAAAATTTAGGGTGGTCCATGCACCCCTCAGATTCGTTGTAAGCTCTTTAAATCGATTGAATGGTTATTCATTATTAAATTTTGACCTTTTTTTCGGGTTATTGTCATTAATAATATTTGGCTCTTACGCTGAAGCATATCAATATACAAGAGGCGTACCATACTTTATCCATGACAAGCTCTACCAAATCTAGGTGCCAATGTATTCAAAATTTTAGTTTTGAATAATGAAAAATCAATCTGAAAAATCAAATAACCCCCGAATCGCAATAGTAGAAGAAATATAATCTTATAAAATATTGGTATAAGACAGCAAAGAGAAGATAGGTAACATAATTAAAATATGTATTTAACAACACTGTAGTGTAGATAACATTACAGTTCCATAAGAGCAAACAAGAAGATCAAATAAATCTAAGTCACTACCTAACTTAGACAAACATGAACTTCCTATTATTATTTGGTTCGGGTACAAGTACAACTAGAAATTAAAATCCAACAGTCTTGACACATGAGCATATGTATTGTCTAGAGACTTAGCATTGCTTAGTGCAGTAACAACGCCGAGTTGCGCCTTTGCATAGACCGCCGGAGAAACCTTCGCTCCCACACCTCGAAGCACATCCGGAGTCGGAAATACACCGCCCGAAGTGCTTCTGGCTTTCCGTCTGGCAGATCCTTCCTTCAACCATCGTTTCTTCTTCATGCACACAACAAACCACAAACTCGTGTTGTCAAATAAAAGTTAAAAGAATATAGTATAGAAAGGAAGAAACACTTACGAGGAGCTAATAAAACGAGGAAGAAGCAAAAGAGGACGATGAACTTCATATTCTTATTCATGTTTATGACTCGTTGAAGCTTTTAAGATATGGTTGATCCTTATATAGATGAAGGAGACAATTGCATGTCGTCATTGCGTGTCACAACCAAATCATTACGTTTGGTCTTTCTCTGCCGCTCGTTCTTTTGTCCATATCAAAACAAAACATAGTGTCAGTGTCGATAAATACGAAGTCGAATACCATAACTAAGAAAATAAATAAATTATTATTAAACACTTTCGCTTACCCAAAAAATATTCCGTTATAATTAGGTATGGGGTATGTGTATGAAAGTGAAGAACCGAAAAAAAAAATCGAATGGTACGTGAAATTGAAAACCGAACCGAACTAAAGAATGGAACTAAACTAAAATAAAGAGTTTTTGGATATTTATTAATGTCCAAATGGTTCTATTATTAAAATATTCATTATTTTTCATTTGAAAAAAAAAACAGAAAAATTATTAAAATATTCATGATTTTTCATTTGAAAAAAGAAACAGAAAAATGGAAATTGCTAAAAAAACGGCCAAAACCACTCTACGAGGTTGTATTTTTCTATTTTTCAATATTTACAAAATTATTCTAGGTAAAAAATCTAAAAAACTCTTGAAACTCTATGTAATTACAACCCATACCATACCATTGAGAACTTCTAACTACTCCATGAAATTGCAAACACAATTTCAAGAACCCACCATAATAATCTTCTCCAAACTTGCATAAACCTTAAAACTCAACAACCCATTTACCTTTTTTTTTCTTCAAAAACCTCATAACCGACAAAGCATGGCTGGAAGAGAGTCGGAACCACTTCCCATGCAGAGCAGCATGGGCGCCGAAGAGATACATTGTTTTTCCCCTCTTATTTTCGCGAAAAACTTACTTTTTTAAAAAATCAATTTTTGTGTTCTTCGCCATACGTTGGCGTGTAGATAGTGTTATTCGCCAACAGTAGTGGAGAATAAAACAAATTCCTTACACCATATCATGGCGTAATGGTTGTAGTCTACGCCACACATGTGGCGTGTAACGGGTCTGTTACGCCATGGGATGGCTTATGGAGTGTTCTAGCGTCGTACCGCCGACGTAATATCCTACCCTAATCCGGAATCCCGGTTTAATTAATTTATTTACTTTATACATGTTGCAGGAGGTTACTCAATGTGAATTTTTGTTTGTTTCTGAATATAATCACCATTTCACCACTCATGACGAGTATAGCTTAGATTCGATGACCAAATGGATCAAAAATACGAAAAAAATCATTAGATTTATCGATTAATAATACAGAAAAATACATTATAACATAGAAATATATACAAGATATCCTTTTGCGTTTCGAGTTATAATGTTTCAAATCTTTTTGTTTTTTATATTACTCTAAAAGTGTGTTTAACAACATTTTCTTCCTAGATCAGAACAATATATTTTTTATTTTTGAAAATCCGCTAAAATAATTCAACTAACTTTCTTATAAATTAGTCCGAATATAAAATCTATAAAACAAAACCTATACTCTATGGCACTATTTATAATCCTCCATTGGTAATTCATCTTTTGGTGTTTTAAAAATGATTGCACCAGAATAATACCATGGTTAGGTGTCTATTTAAATTTGATACATTCAAATATGATGGTTCTAATATCTTAGTGTCTCGTAATATCCAATTTGAACATTCTCAGCTTAGTTTATGTTTATTTAGTGTTTTAATTAATATAAATATATTACCGTTTTTAATATAAGAAGTTAGTACATTTGTCGAATTTCAATCAGTTTTAACATCTTAGCTAATTTTGAATAAGAGAGGGATGTGAATAGGCTAGTAAGTCTCGTTTGTTGCTAATTCATTTTTTCGTCCAATTCATTATTCCTCTCATTGGAGAGCCATTACCAGATCTAAAACAACAACGGGATATAACCTGAAATAAAAACATAGGAAATGTGAAAGGTTGCTTGAAAATGTGAAATATTAGTTAGGAAGTTTTTTTTTAATAGCACAAATACATATAATCAAGACTAACATATAAGATTAAACCGGTCCCGGGATATTCCGGTGACAGGAGCAACCCACACCATACGTATGGCATAGGAGCATAGACGTACGGCAAATGGATGGCGTATGTTTATGACCCACGTCATACATATGGCGTGAGAATCCTTGGTTCCGCCGTTGTTCGGCGTAACCAGGGTATTCTTCGCCAATCACCGACGAAGAACACTGGTGCCCAAAAACCTACCTGCATATACATATATACAATCAAAGACTGTTTATTTCTGTAGGTTGTGGTGTAAAACCTATCTAACGACTTTTTTCTACGTACATGAACTGATCGTGCTTGTTGGAATATGTTGTTTTACAGGTAATCGTGTTGCTGCTTTCAGGTAATCGTAATTACCTACCGATTTCGAAGTTATTTGTTGGTTTTCTAAGTTAGAATAGCTTTTATTCTACTGTAATTTAGACGTCATAGCCTGATTTCGAGCTTTTCTCTGTTTTTTGTTTTTGTTCCAGTGATATGTGCTTATTTTGTTAATATTTGTCGTTGTATACTCATGTTTTTGTTTATGATGTTATATACTAATTTTGTAGTATATTAGATTTGGATTTCGGATATGAAACATGTGTAGACTATGAGTTTTAGTTCTCCAGGCGTTCGACACAAGATGCGAATTGCGTGATGTATGTAATGAGGAAGATGCAAATTGTGTTACTGATTCGCATGGTTTCATGCGAATTACATGAAACAATTTCAAAAGTTTTTCAAACAACTATCAGTATATGCTGCGAATTGTATGGAACTCCAACGTAATGCATGTTCAAACATATATCACGACTCTTAGTTGCTTACAAAACTCAGGATGTGTTGTGAACTGTGTGTAACTATAAAGTATTGCATTTTCAAACAAATATCAGGACTTTTTAGTTACTTTACGAATCACATGATATGCTGCGAACCGTGTGGAACTTTTAAGTATTTCATTTCCAAACAAATATCAAGAATTCTTTAATTGCTTTACGATTCGCATGAGATGCTGCGAATTGTGTGATATATCATACCTTATTATCTTTCAGAGAAATCTCACGGAATTAATAGTTGAGAGCAAATCTCAGGTACAATTGTGAATTGTTTACATTTTTGGTTAGTGTGAGTGTACCAGTTGATTTACAAACAACTCTCAGGAGAGGATGCGAATTGGTCAATTATATACTAAAATTATACATAGTTCACAACTTATAAATATACACAAATCGCAAGATAGGATGCGAGTTTCTTGATGCAGTAATAAATAACTTGCACTTTATTTTTGGGATTAATAACTAATAGCTTGTTCGGTACAGGGTAAGGTATGTCTAAATCACGAGTTTGTATTTTTAAACATGGTCACCAAAATGCAATTGTGCCTTTCACGGAGTTTGAAAGCTTTCAAAGTATCCAAGCTTATGTGGAGAACAAATTGGAGGAGCTTGTCACAGGTGACTACCTAATTACCTACTCCTGCGGGGATCACAACAATTGTTTCTTTAATAACCAGAATAATTTTGTTGGGTTGGTGTTATATCTTGATTTGGAGCGTTTAAAATGAGTTAGTTTTCTCATAGAACAACACGTCTTCGATAAGGGTTCTGGTGATAAGTGTTCTGGTGAAAAACGTTCTGGTGATAACAGCTCTGGTGAAACACGTCAACGCAGGCTTGAGAAAATATTTTGCTGTGAGTAACTGTTACCTCTTCAAAGGTAATTTACTTTGTATTCCTGAGGCCAGTCTGAGGTTATTGATTGTATAGGAGAGACACGACGAGGGGCATGGTGGTAGAGATCAAACTCTTCACTATGTATCCAATTAGTTTTTCTGGCAGCATTTGAGGCAAGATGTTATCCTTTTTGTAGCTGGTTGTCAGGTTTGACAGGTGGCAAAAGGTACATCCTCCAACGCTGGTTTATACCTACCACTCCCAATACCGGAGGGATCGTGGCGAAGCGTCTGCATGGATTTTATCTTTGGACTGCCAAAAAAACCGAGAGGTAACGATTCTATTTTTGTGGTGGTTGACAGGTTTTATAAGATGGACCATTTTATTACCTGCAAGAAAACCACAAATGTTGTGAATGTTACTACTTTATACTTTCGTGAGGTTTACCGCTCACATGACCTACCCTTGACTATTATTTTTGTGATCGCGATACGTGGTTTTTCGGGAATTTTTTGAGGAGTTCGTGTCGCCTCACAAACACAAATCTGAGTTTGAGCAGCGCGTATCACCCGCAGATAGACGACCAAACCGAGGTAACAAATCGAACGTTTGGCAACAAGTTACGCACAGAGGTCTCTAGGAACTTGAAAGCTTGAGATTCCCGCCTTTATCACGTTGAGTTGCCTACAACAAGCACCACAAGCGCAATACTGGGTATAGTCCCTTTAATAGTCTATGGTTATAACCCACGGGGTCCTATGGATTTGGCTTTCCCAACGATTGAAATGATTCCAGCTAGGGTCAAGAATGCCATTGCTGATCTATCGGAGATCCATGAGAACACACGCAAACACTTGGAGGAAACAACACAAAAGTACAAGGTTGCCACAGATAAGAAGCGTTGATTTGTGGAGTTTGCAGTAGGGGATTTTGTATGGGCAGTTTTGACCAGAGATCGTTATCATGCGCACGAGTACAACATGTTAGCTGCAAGGAAGGTGGGTCCGTTTCAAATCATTGAAAACATTAATCCTAATGCATACAGGTTAAAGCTACCCAGCCACATGAAGACCCGTAACATTTTCAACGTGAAGCGCCTGGTGCCATTTACCAATGCTGTTGAGGATGACGAAGCTGAGAATTTGTGGACGAATTCTTCCGAAAAAGGCTAGGATGATGTAGTTGCACGAGCCATGGCTATAAGGCCCTTTTAGACAAACAAAAATGAGCTTTATTTGGGGCCCAAGTATCCGAATTAGGCAATGCGACACTCAAATTGAATGCGTCGAGAAGCCCAACGATTTTCAGAAGCATCACATGGCAAAATTGGTGATGCAGTTCATGCCCAAAATTCCATCGTTGAAGACCTCTTTTTGTTGTTTTAATAAATTTTATCTATTTTTTTCATTAGATTTAATTAAAATAATTAACGAGATCCGATCACTTTAAAATTGCGCTAGGCTTTATTTATCTCGTAAGGAACAAGTTGTAATTTTGGCGTAGGGTTTCGAGCATTTATATAAAAGGCTCTCAAACCCTATTTTGGCCGTCAGACTTTTTAAAATATAATTTAAGTTTTCTCTAAAGTCTCTTGTACTCTGACATAGGATTAGAGATTATCAATTGTTTGTTTTTGTCTTTCTTTTCTCTGTGTTTGCCACCGTCTATTCCATCTCTTCGTTCGGCGCTACCAATTTCAATATATCCAACAACCAAGATCAGGGTATTTATGACCCACCTACAAAGACCATATCGAGTCATCGAATATTTACGCTTGTATTATGTTTAAATTTTCTAACTTTTTGTAGTCATCCAATTGAAATTTTGTTTCTTATGAATATATGTTTCATCCGAAATAAAAACACTAAGTACCATTATTTTACACAAGTTCAGGTCCCAACTCCCTGCGTAGCTTGCGATAGGGTATATAAGGTAGACATAATAAACTTGCTCAATGGAAAATTGGTAGATTAAGGGAAAACTTATACAAATTGATGATAAAGAATAAAAGAATCCAAATTACAATCTAAAAAATCGTACAATCATCCAACAACCTTTCTTTTGAACTTCCTTTAAATCACACAAACAACCACACCATAGGCCTTTAGAAAGGAATCAACAACTACAAAGCGACATGAAACTAGTAAAATACTCAGGTGCACTCTGGTTCCCGACATGCAAGTAAATATGTGGGAAGAGTTATTGATATGACATAATATATAATCTAGCTCAAACAAAACAAATACTAGGTAAGGTTATGATACTTCAGCCTCACCTACTCAGATGAAAGTAAAAGAACATAAGCGCACTTACTAAGCGCAAGTAAGCTCATTTTGGGGGTCCTTTAAAAGCGCATCCCTCTTAGTCATTTTTTCCAAGTCTGCCATACTGAGGTTACGCATGCGTACGACATCTTATACCAGGTTTTAAGGTCAGCCACCTTGTGCATCACGAAAATTCTTGAAACTGAAAATTAGACCCAAAAATAGCCAAGATAACCATACGGTGGTATCCCTCATTGAATCATAAATATTATGAAGACCATGTCTGACACCATACATATAAAACATATGAATTATACAGAGATGTTGCCAAAAAAATGTAACTAATTTTACTAAATTGGCAAGTACCGCAAGAAAAGTCAAGCCAATGAGAAAGCATTTTCCCATAATGTCTCATGATCAATAACACTATATAAAGATGATTAAAATACTTTTAAAAATTGGATAAAGATATAGTAATTAGTGAAAACAAATAATCATAGTTATCGTAATCATATAAATCAAATAAATACAAATATTTATCTCAAAAGTTTGTGAAATTCTTATTTCATTTGTTTATTCGATCTTATTTAAGGTTTATCTTTTAATTCAATCATTTAGGTGAGTCTTTACCTCAATGTGACTCATTTAGAACAATCATGATTCTTATTATTCATTTTGATCTAGAGTTCCACCACATGAATGTTAAGACATCGTTTCTAAATAGAGACATTAGAGAAACTATCTACATAAACCAACCTGAATAATTGATGGTCGGAGACCCAAAGTTGATGGTTTATAAACAAAACAAATCTGCATATGTGCTCAAGTAGGCATCTCTTTAACGGTACCAAAAAATCATATAGATTGTTATCTCATTCCATGTTAAGGTAAATTCGGTCGAATATTTTCTATAGTGTGAGATTAGTGAGAGTAAATCATATATTTAGTTCTATATATCGATGATATACTCGTAGTTTCTTAGGTTTATTATATGTTAACGAATATTCGTATGTTGGGGATCCGTATTGTCAGGAACCTGGGTCTCTCATAAGAATCTTACAAGATACAAAATATATGAGAGTTGTGGGATGAGATATGAGAGTTGCAAGATGAGAGACAAGAGCTTTGGGACAAGAAACGAGAGATGCATATACAAGAGATGCAAGCATAAGACAAGTAGAAACGAGATATAAGAGATACAATGAAGAGAGTTGCAAGATAAACGACAAGGGTTGCGGGACGAGATACGAAATACGAGAAATGAGAGACCCATATACAAGAGATGCAGAAACGAGAGATGAGATACCTAGATACAAAATCTTCATATGAGAGAGATAAGAGACGAGAGATGCAAATAAGAGAGGTTCAGAAACGTGAGATCTAAAGATGCATAGACGGAGACAAGAGATGCAAAGAGGAGCGACGCAAAGATGAGAGATGAGAGACAAAAATAAAAAAGATAAGAGTTACGGGAAGAAAGATAAGAGACGAGATACAAAGAGATGAGAGACGCAAAGACGAGATATGAGAGACGCATAAATGAGAGATGAGAGTTGTCAGACAAGTTTCAAATACAATTTTCAGACGATAGGTGCAGGATAAAAAAAGATAGATGTGAGACCAAGTTAACTAGGCTCGCAAAAAAAATCAAAAAATATCATTCATTGATATACTTTTGTTCGTCTTAAAAAATAAAACCAAGCTTACATTCTGATTATTATTTTCTAAGTTATGGTTTAAAATATATTAATGTGTAAAAAAATAATTTAAAAAAAAATGTGTACAGATGTTTGATGAGTTTACATAGTAGAGTATTTTAGATTTAGCGTATGTTAAAACTTTTGGGTATTTGACGTAAATACAAGAGGCGAGAGTTGCAGGACGGAAGGCATAGAGATGAGAAATCCAAATACGAGAGACAAGAGGCAAGAGTTGTAGGATGAATGACGAGAGATAAAATAAGATAGACAAGAGACAAGAGCTATAAGATGAGAGATGTGAGTAGTGTGATGAGATATGAGAGTTGCAAAACGAGAAAGAAGAGTTGTGCGAAAAGAGACAAGAGTTGTAGGATGAGATATGAGAGCTGCGTGATGATATATAAGAGTTATAGGATGAGAAAAAAAGAGTTGTACGACGAGAGAAAATATTTACGGGTTGAGAGATGTCATGACAAGAGACGCAAGATGCAAAGATTAAAGTTGTGGGATAAAATTTGCGCAACGAGAGACAAGAGACGAGAGATGAAAGACGGGTGATGAGAGATGAGAGACATAAATATGAGAGACGAGAGACGAGAGACAAGAGACCAGAGAGGCAGAGACGAGAGATGAGACTTATATGACCAATGTAAAATATAATTTTTGAAAATCAAAATTGAAGCGATTACATTAAAAAACAATATTTGTTCGTTCATTTACACAAGACATTTCCTAGTGAGTGTTGGGAATTTTGTTTAGAGATTTCCGGATAAACTTTGAAGTCTTGTTTTAACAATTTCAGATTGAAATTATTTTGGTGGTTCTCCAAAATTTTCAACCGGATAAAATCAGAGCGTATGCATTTGAACATCGAGAATGGATTTTCGTTGTTGTTATCCTTTCTTCAATAGAACCATACTTATTTATTCAACCAAATTTCAAAAACTGTAAAACAGTTTTAAGTCCAATAACGGCTATAATTCTAAATGATAAAAACGGGCAAAAATATTCAAATTCAAATTTGAATTGATTTTCCAAATTCAAAATTTCCATGAATATTCACAATAACCTTATCATTCAAAATAAATTTAACCACAGACAGGAGCCGCCCATTGGACCCACTAATCATAATATATTCTAACAAGCGTGTACTCCACACTCTCCGACTTGCTCGATAATATATTACGACTGCATTGGTCGACTAGTCAATCCAATTACACTAAAATATCCAACAATCTCCCCCCATTTTAGTGCAATTCATGATTAACTAAAACAAACTCACAACATATAACAAATTTATGCATAAATGAAATATCGTAACGATTGAATTTCATATTAGTATATTACACATTCCAAATATTCGAATATCAAGGTATCACTAAGGATTGAACCTTTACTATCCATAATGAATACTCGAAGATAATATACACATAAATTTACATTCTCAAATGTTCTTACTTGACACTATCTTTTACTAGCCTTGTGTCCTTATCCTTCTTAAGCATATCAAAGCCAAGTCCTTGCTTCTTGAAGCGGCTAAACTTCATGCTTAAATAGGTAGATCTCTTAGTCTTGCACATGCATATGCAATTTTTCAAAAGAGCTATTAAGAAGATAAACTTCAGCCTCCACAACTTGCATGTCTGAACACATACTTTGGGATAATATTACTAATGTGTTCCAATCTCTAGATGTTAAGCTTTCCACATTGAATTCAGCACCTAATGTCATATTAGATGGGAATTGGGTATCTTAACATGAGAGATTTCAAATGGACTTTAATTACATCCCAATAACCGATTGTGCACAAGATCTTTACTCAACCCTTTGGTTAAATAATCGGCTAAATTATATTGAGTTCTCACAAACTCTACTGAAATAACATCATGCGTGATGCGCTCACGAATCATACTTCGTCTAACACCTAAGTGTCTAGACCTGCCTTCGTAAACTTGTCTATAGACATATACCAAGAAACCTCTCAGCTTCTTCCAAATCTTTCATCTCAAAGCTAGTTGATAAGAATGTCTTGATTTCATAACTTGATTTGGTCAATACCAAAAATCAACATGTCACTCACATATAAACAGATCAAAATTTACCAAATTTGTAAATTATGTTATATCAGAATAACATCAAATTTACCAAATTTGTAAATTATATTATATAACAAAATTGATCAAATTTATAAATTTGTAATATTATATACAACTAATACTCAATACATGCATAACAACTTTTCCGTTAAAAAATATATACATGCCCAAACATAACTAGAAAATCCTTTACAATTTTCTTTTAAACAATACCCTTAGTTATATTCAAGACATCACTTTATTCAAAATCTATACAATTTTGCAGACTTAAGTAACTGTAATAACAGTTACAATTTTGTCTCTTGTATTTAAATTTACTGCAACATTCGTAAATAATTAAGCAAACAGTGCACTTTAAGCGAATGTCGTATTAAACGCTATAAAAGTAACCATACTTTTCTATGCAATTTAAGCAAATTTTATTATAATCTTCATTGCATGTATACAAAATAACTTGCATGCAAATTTGAAGAACCGTGTATTTCTAGTACATGCAATTATATATATATATATATATATATATATATATATATATTTTAATGATTAAATCTTCTAAGACACATTTTATATTAATGCGGAGCCACACAAAAGCCATCAACAAAGCTAGTGTTTTAAGAAGGTGTACAACTAAAGTCTCTGTACTCGCGGAAGCGGTACACTGCGCCAGCCCAAGACCCTCACTCCTTAATCTGTGACCCCGCTGGTGTTATCCCCTGATCCTGTGTTGCTAACCATGGCTCAACACCTCAATCCCGATCAGGTTTTACCGCCCCTGGTGGGGCGGAACGTGCTGGTGATCACCCCAATCACCGACGTGGCGTTGGTGGACGTGGACGTCGTGCTGCACCTCGTGCAACCGATGTTAACGTTGGCCTCCGACGTCAAGCGAACTTGCCCCCTCCTGGAGGCATACCCCGTCCAAAACACGCGACCGCCGTCGCAATTCCCGAGCGAAATGATCCTTTATGGATCACGGGAGTCGGAGGGGCGGAGCTTGCTCCGGCGCCGAATGTACATTACGTATATCCGGGCGCTGAAGCGCTCCCCCAGCTAGTTTCTGTTGTCCATTCGACGTACACTACGTCGTCTTCGAGTTACGCGCACCGAGTTTCTGAGGGTGCGCTCGGCTATTATTGTGCCGTACTCGTCTGGCAACGCATGCTAGCCCTCCACCGTGGCAACGGTCTTGAAACAACCGATGACGAGGTCCGCTTCCTTCTGGAGCAGGTCTCCACCCTACAGCTTGAGGCACCTTTGCTAATCGCCCAATACTTATCGGGGTTTGGCAACTCTAGAGTCCTTTCAGAGAGCTCTGATTCCGGTTGATTTCCCGCCCCGCCTTATCTGTCCACCAACAGATACCGGGATGGTTTGGCCGATACCGGGATGGTTTAGCCGTGTTGAGGCCTTATCACAAATATATATATATATATATATATATATATATAACTTTAGTAACTGCATAATTATATACTATTCCCTTTCATGTAATTCACCCGTTTTAACTGCAGTATATAACTTTAGTAACGGTAGTATATCACAAATAAATATATATATATATATATATATATATATATATATATATAATTTTAGTGACTGCAGTATATAACTTTAATACCTTTATCATATATATACATATATATATATATATATATAACTGCAGTATATACATATCGTATAACCTTTTAAAACATACTATTCCCTTTTATGTAATTCAACGGTTTTAAATGCTTTAAAACCACAATACCAAAACTGCAATGGCAGTTTATTGTTTTTCTTTAAGGATTTTTTTTTCACGCAAATACTTTATTACAGGTAAATAAAACAAATAATAATTGCACGCAAATAATAAATTAATAATTCACGAAATTACCGTAGTTTTCTGTTTTTGCAAATTTGCACAACAATTATTAACCATTGTTTACCACTTTTTATCCACATACAACTTTGAATAACACAATAATATCCTTTTTAATCCAAAGTGGGTAACCTTTACAAAATTTAAAACATTTCCGAGATTATCATGATTTTCAAAAGTCAAGGAAGAAAAACTTACAAGATGATGATACCATAGTTCCAATGCGATACTTGATTATGGATTCTCTTAAATATGATAAAACATCTCTCCATTTCAATCTTCGTACAAATCTTTGCATAGAACAACAAGATCTTCATATAAATCTCTTTATAAAATAAGAACATATAATTTCAATCTTTTGTTGGGAATTTTGTTTAGAGATTTCCGGATAAACTCTGAAGTCTTGTTTTAACAATTTCAGATTGAAATTATTTTGGTGGTTCTCCAAAATTTTCAACCGGATAAAATCAGAGCGTATGCATTTGAACAGCGAGAATGGATTTTCTTTGTTGTTATCCTTTCTTCAACAGAACCATACTTATTTATTCAACCAAATTTCAAAAACTGTAAAACAGTTTTAAGTCCAATAACGGCTATAATTCTAAATGATAAAAACGGGCAAAAATATTCAAATTCAAATTTGAATTAATTTTCCAAATTCAAAATTTCCATGAATATTCACAATAACCTTATCATTCAAAATACATTTAACCACAGACAGGAGCCGCCCATTGGACCCACTAATCATAATATATTCTAACAAGCGTGTACTCCACACTCTCCGACTTGCTCGATAATATATTACGACTGCATTGGTCGACTAGTCAATCCAATTACACTAAATATCCAACAGTGAGTTCACTGAAAGCTAACAACATAAACAACTAATATAAAATTTGTAAACAAGATTGTGATCTAAGCAAAAACAAAGGTAAAGTAGTAGCTCACAACTAAAAACAGACGACGGTGACACTCAATAATAAACCTTAAAGTAACATGCATTGACAATGGTCCATCCAGTCAAACTACTACTATCTAATTGCTAAAGAAAATGAAGGAGATAAAAATATATTAATAAATATAAGATATTTGTCTAGTCATGAAACTTTAGTTTTGAAGAATATGAACCATAAGGTAAAGGGCATACGATGCATTACTACAAAGGCGAGACAGGTCGATAAGCTGGAAATTCTAGGTTTCTTCTCCGATTATAATTGGTAAATTATTTCACCAAAGCGGACGCGAAAAATGTGACAAAGGATGAAGTGTGGTCAATTCACAACCACCTCAAGCCAACTCGGCCACTCAAGATGAAACCAAATTTAGTGTTTGCATGTAGTGAGTAAACACACAGTCTTAAAGAGTTTGAATAATGGATTATGCACTAAAGTTTCAAAATAGTTTTTCAGGAGGGGGGTGGGTTGAGTTGAGACCCTAACCTATTAGCTTATCTAGATTAGACTGCTTGCTACATATGGTAATCAAAATAAAAAATACTGAGACAAGTGTTCTATTTTTGTCATAAAAAACTAGCACACTCGACATAGAGAGTAGACATATGAATTTTATGGTAAGTATCCTTGTTATTGAAGCTGACATTACCACTTTTGAAACACCTAAAATGCACGTCAATCATATATGTTCGAGAAATGAGAGATAAGAGAATAAGTTGTTGCATACAAGAGATTATAATGGTTTATTGCGCTACGTGACTTGATTCAGGAAGGGCAACTATAACATCCCTCCATAATTATCTTTGAGACTTTAAGATTATTATCGAGCATCAAGTCTCGAAAATATTTTATTCATAGTGGGATACCAGCGATGTGAGAAGAAACCATGGGTCATGCCAAAAAGATATATATATATATATATTCGTTATAATATATTTCCCTCTTATATAATTTTATTGTGAGATGTCCAAATAGAGGATTTTTGTCCAATCCCATGAGAGGGAGGAACCAAGATTTTTATTCCAAAAGTTGTTTTTTTTTAATTTTTTAATTTTTATCGAATCACACCAAATGGGAGAGTTACTTCCACTTACAATGTTTCACATATGTTTGAGGAAGACCGTTTGATTCAAAAGCTTTTATCAAGCAACCTTAGACCCATAGATTCATTTCGTTACACGACTAATGGAGGTGTTGAATGGTTTGACTTATATCTTTAAGAATCTTGACCGGGAAGTAGAATATGAAGCGCCAAGATACATACCTCGTAAAGAGAATTGACTTAATGAACTCGAGTCATTAAGCCTAAAAGAGATATTTAGAGGTTCATAAACTAATTCTAGAAATGACTTTGTTAATGAGAGTGTGTCATTCATGACATCATAGTCAGCATGTGATGAGAATTATACCAAGATTCTCGATAGAAAATGTGGATTCCTCGTAACAAACACTGTTGGATAACTTATTTTGGAGGGAAGTGTCGATCAAAAGATTAAGATATAACTCATTTTTTGGTTGACGTGGAAGCCTGAGATAAATGAAAATCCATCAAGGCTTTGTTTTATGATTTTAAAAGAACGATATTCACCACAATGGAAAATTACAAATTCATTCGCAAAATACATATTAACAATCTTGAGTTTATGACATTTTTAATAGACATTAAAATTTATGTTACTATTTTTTTTCTTACAAATTTCAAAAAGAACTTGCATAACTAGAACAGAAAAGGAGACACGAAGATGATCTTATTATTAGAGATGTTTCCGGAAGATTTTGAAAAATCCGATTATATTTGTTACTCCCCATATCGGATAAAATAATAATTTTTTTTTAAAATTATGATCAAACTAGTCAAGAATATTTCACTCACATAATTAATTTTGATAGTTATTAAAAAACAAATTCGAAAGATACTGAATAGCTTTGAATTATTTAAATTCTAATAAAAATAAATAAATAATTCACAAAAATATCGTTACTATAAAAAATTGTTTTGAATTTTTTAAAATAGTGTTATTAAGACGGACTCAACCAATTTGATTTTATTCGATCAAACGAATTGGATTTTTTTATTATGTTCATTCTGATTTTTATATGATATTTTTTTTATTTGAAAATAAATTTATCATGAAATAAATGTGTCTTTTTATCAAATAAAAGTTTGATTTTAAATATAATAGTTAAAAATATGAATGGTAAGATAATATGTGATCAATTGTGAAGGACTAGATGTATATTTAATCTAATAGAATTAAAATATGCATATTAATTATAATACAAGGAGATAGCTAAAGGTAGTAAAGTTTTTATAGTGGTATTGTTCGGTAAAATTTCTTCTTTTAGCAATCAGATATGAAAAGTAATAATGGGTTTATCTATTTGTAGTATAAAATTATGGAAACATTTTAGGTAGAATCCGTACAATCGTATTCTTGTCGTAGTACTTATCTCTAGTAGTTTCACAAAACTTCCATATTATGTATTTTGTTTCTATAATATATTGATGGATTTGATTAATTTTATTCTTATATTAGACCTAAATCAGATATGACCAACATTATATCTTTTAAAAGATAAAAACTAAAAAAAAAAAAAAAATCTTCATTAAATTATAATTTAACGAAATAGATAATTCTATAAATCATGTTTTTTTCTTTAACATTAATGGTATTGATGATATTAGGTAAGTATAGTACCAAAAATGGATAAAATCCTCAAAACTTTTATTTATATAGCTAGGTCAATGAATGCATTAAAAAGAGAAATAAACATGACAGCACATAAAAAAAAAATTTACCAACCAAATTCCAACTCATCTTTTGTTTCTCACCAACTCTATCAAAATATTTGAAATTCTCCCTCTATATATATTTCTTGTAGGGCACACAATTTTACTTATAGCAGCAACATCAAATTATATGTTTGAAGAAAGAAATTATAAAAAAAATTGTGTTTAGCGTGATGTGTAGAAGTCCTTCTTGTAAGAAAGAACCTATAAACAAAGGTGCTTGGACCATAGAAGAAGATGAATGTCTTATCAACTACATCAAGCTACACGGTGAAGGCAGTTGGAGATCTCTCCCTAAAGCTGCTGGTAAATTTATAATCATATAACTGTTAACTATATATATAACATGAGCTGATCACATATTTATAATTGAATTTGTTGTTGGCAATGAATCTGTGTAGGTCTGTTTCGATGCGGAAAAAGTTGTAGACTAAGATGGATGAATTACTTGAGGCCTGGTGTGAAGAGAGGAAACTTCACTCAGCAAGAAGATGAATTCATTATCCATCTTCACAGCTTACTTGGCAACAAGTATATATGTCCTAAACATTCTCTATAACTTCTTACTGTTCTTTTTTTTGGCATAACCTAAACCTAAACCTGAATTTTGATTGTTTTTAGATGGTCTTCTATTGCTTTGCGTCTACCCGGAAGAACTGATAACGAAATAAAAAATCACTGGAATACACACATCAAAAGGAAGCTTTTGGCCTGCGGAGTCAATCCACAGACTCATTGTCGATTGGCTTCTTCATCAACAAAACCAGCCGCAATAGCGACAAACATTATCAAAGAAAACTTATTTTCAATGAACAAATTAGGTGGAACAAAATCTCCAGCATCACCACCTGAATCAAACACAAGCCGCAGCGGAGTTACTGCAGACGAAGCTAACCCAGCTGGAGAAGTTAATCTTGAACTCTCTTTAGGGCTTCCATATTATCAAGCCCAAGTCAAGGGCCTTAAAGCACACAAGGTGGTTGTAGGTGCAACGAAAAACGGGAGCAGCAGCAAGTAATAGAAGGAGAGTATAATGTTTTTGCTAGATACACACCGTAGGATGCTTCAAGTTTTCTAGTATTTTTTCTTCTTTCAGCCTTTTGTAGTTGGTGTTTAATTTATTTATTGTTTTGTAGTTTCCTATAAATAGGTTACTGAATGGTAGCAGACAAATTTTATAATTAACTCAAAATAATTATAAATGATCCCAACTTTTATTTTTTTGATCTAGTTCACAAATTTCTATATGTATTTGTATGAAAATTTATTTATTTATTAGTTTGGAAAATTTTGTCCACAACCATTTGGATGATTTATGCAAGTATATCACTCACATAATATATTATCTTTAATATATTATTAAGGATATTATGTTGCCTGATTAAGAATAATTTATACCAAGTTATATTTTTGGTTTTGCAGTAGAGTTGGATTTCAGGATTCTATATAATATAAGTCTAATAGTTTTATCATAAGCAAAAAAAATAGTCGATAAAACTAGCCTAACTTTTATCTGTTCCGAATAGTTTTCGTCTCCAACAAATTGGTATTATATATTTATTTTGGTAAAAAAATTCTTCATCTTTCCTTCTCTATTTTAATTAGAAAAAAACTAGTAAATACCTACTCAACTACCTAATTACCCACTAGTATTTAAAATTAGGATAATGTCACTTGGTACCTCCACCTAAAATTTAGACAAAAATACTCCTTGACTATATATATCTGCTGGTACCTTCATCAGTACTTATCTGAGAGCTTTTTGAAAAACTAATATGAGAGTTGTTTGAAAACCTAACCTGAGAGTTGTTTGCAACTCTCTCGATTTCCTCAAAGTTATTACTGGTGAAATTTTATTTAAAAAAAAAATATCATCAATGGATCTAGTTTTCTTCATCTTAAAAAAAACAAAAATGATGGTACTTTCATATATTTTTTCCAAGCTCCGGTTTGAAAGATATGAATCTCTTAAAAAATAAAATAAAAAGAGAAAGTAAAAAATAAATTTTTTGGTTACGTGGTTGTTGATGAAGGATGGGGGTAGTTATGGTATTAAAATAATGTTAGGTATTAAGTGAGAATTTAATAGTTGAGATATGAGGTAATACAACGAAACTTGGTTACTATATGGTCATATGATAGTTGAGTGGGTACTTAAAAAGTAATTTCCCTTTTAATTAACCAAAACATTTCATAAGAAATGAAGTATTCAAATAAATGATCTTCTATCTAAAAAATATTGAAAATAGATAAAATGAAATAAAAAATAAAAAAATAAAAAAAATAAACATTAATTCCAAAAAAAAGTTTACGAAATTGAGTAATAAAAAGTCTGAAAGCTATATTTTGGATATATCAAGAATTTGAATCATATGAAGCAAGTTTGATAAAAATTGTATAAGATTTTAGAAAGTTTATTTAAAAGACTTGGAGAGATGAAACAATTTTAATAATTATTCGTATATTTTGTCCATAGTCAACCAATTAAATATAAATGGTGAAACTTTGGATGATATTCGTGTTCTTGAGAAAATTTTCATTTTTTGATTCAAAATCTGACTACATTGTTAGTTATGGAAAAATCTAAATATTTTAGCACCATGACCATTGGTGAATTAACCGCTGATTCGAAGCTCGTGAAGAAAGATTTAAAATCAATAAGAAAGAAATTGCTTTAGATCAAATAATCTAGTTAAAGTTTTCTTTAAATGATAAGAAATAAGATTTCAAACATATAATAAGACAATATTTGTGGTTATTATGCAAGTTGATGGAACAAAACAAACAAAAAATCAAAAATTTAAAAGTTCAAAAAAATAAGTAGAAGTGAAAATCAAAAAGAAAGAAGCTCGAATACTCATGAAATAGGTCATTATGCAGGTAGAGGAAAAGAAAGAAACCAAAATTTTAGACTTGGAAATCAAAGGTGAATAAATCGTGCTATTTGGAGTGTTATAATGGTCATAAACATGGTCATTTGGAGAATGAATGTTTGTACCATAAATAAACAAAATAGAGAAAATAGAGAAGAAAAAGAAGAAGTTGCTAAGAAGCGGATATGATTTCTGTTTATTAGAAAGCGTATTTATTACATAGTATATAAGCTCTTATTTATAGATAAAACATATGAGCCAACGAGTTTGAGCCTAATATCTTTAACGTCATCTATTAAACTCACAATGCAAAAGTAATAAGCATTGAGAGTTTGTTACAAAGAAAACGAAATTGTGTTGTTGAATGAGCCTTCGTAAAATTATCAGCAACCT